>JARQOC010000002.1:625513911-626951108 GCA_033576535.1 Allobates femoralis | reverse complement strand
AGTTAAGATATGTGTCTGGCTCTGTTTACCTGATCCAAGGTCAGCCCTAACTAATCTATCTCTAATGTTCTGTGATCATCTCATACACATTGGGATTTGAAAATATCGATGTTGGGGTAAGATTTAGTTAGTAGGGGTCAATGTTTTCGAATCGAGTTATGTACTCTCTCCATAGAGGGGTGATGACCATGTACAAAAGGTAGTCTGGATGGTTTATGTGGGGTGATTGTTGTGGTTTCATTCTCTGTCAATGCTCTGGTCATTTCTGTCTCAAGGAGCTTTACCGGGTAATTTCGATGTCTGAATTTGTCGGACATTTCTTGTAATCTGGATTCTCTAATCGTGGGATTGGAAACAAACCTTGTCATTCTCTATAATTGTGACCGAGGTAGGCTATTTCTGATGGACTTAGGATGGCAACTGTCGTATAAGACGAGGCTATTGCAGTCAGTGGGTTTGGTGTAGATGTCAGTAGTTAATAATCCCTGGTAATCTTTAATCACTTTCGTTTCAAGAAAAGTGATTTCATTGTTGTGATGACTGAGGGTAAACTTAAGTTCAGGTCTGACTTTGTTGATTGTGTGGTAAAATTCTAAGAGACTGTTATGGTCCCCGCTCCATATACAGAAAATATCATCTATGTATCCCCTAAATGAAGGATTGGGATAAATTCAGTCCATATACAAGTTGGCATAAACTGGAGCTACATTGGACCCCATCACGGTTCCGCATACTTGTTCGTAAAACTGATCTTCAAAAACAAAAATGTTTTCACGTAATACTATGTTCAATAGGTCCAAGCAAAGTTCTTGACACCTAAGGTTAACGTTTGCTTCTTGGAGGGTGAGAGAGACTGCCTCAATGCCTTTATTATGATCGATGGATGTGTATAAACTGTTGACGTCCCATGTACTCAAGATGCTGTCTGGTGGAATTGTGTTGATGTCTTTAAATTTTTCAAGAAATGTACCTGCCTATAGAATGAAGGCTTTTATTGTGTGGGTAGACGGAATCACAATGTTCTCTAGGAAAATGGATAAAGGGTTGAAAACAGAATCTGAAATGCTACTATTGGGGGTCCCGGTGGGTTGTGTAGGTCCTTGCGTATTTTAGGGAGAATGTATAGGACAGGAGTTATCAGATGATGGTTGATCAGGAATGTTTTAGTCTTGGTATCTATGGTTTTGGCTTGTAGATGTTTGTTTAGTAAACTATGAACTTTTTTGCGTATGGTGTAGGTTTGATCAGTGTAGATTCTCTTATATGTGGATACATCTGAGAGCTGTCTCCTGATTTCGTTCACATAGTGGTCCCTATTCATAACCATGATGGCTACCCCTTTATCTGCAGGTTTGATAATTATGTTTTTGTTTTCCTTCAATGTGGTTAACGCCTGTTCCTCAGAAGGTATTAGATTGTGGCCGATAAGGAGTAAAGTCCCAGTCACACATAACGATATCGTTAGAGAGATCGATGTAACTGTGACGTTACAACTATCTCTTCAGCGATGTCGTTCTGTGTGACACTTTGCAACGATCAGGCCCTGCTGTGAGATCGCTGATCGGTGCAAAGTGCTGCGGGTCATTTTTTGAGAGTTGGTTTCCTGCTAGTCAGCATGCATCGCTGAGTGTGACCGCTACAAACCAGTGCTCAGTGACCTCACAGGGCTGGTAACCATGGTAAACACCGGGTATCCAAGCAGTGCGCGCTGCCTAGATAACCGGCGTTAACCATGGTTACCAGCATCCTCCCTGCTTAGCACTGCCTGCAGGGAGAACGCTGGTAACTATGATAAACAGCGGGTATCTAGACAGCGCGTGCTGCCTGGATACCCGGTGTTTACCATGGTTACCAGCCCTGTGAGGTCACTGAGCGCTAAGCAGGGAGGACGCTGACAACGCCTTCAGCGATGTGGGAGGTGGCTCCCAGGTCCCTGATCGCTGGGGAGATCTGCCTATTTGACAGCTCCCCAGCGATCAGGTAACGACGCTCCAGCGATCCCGGCAGGTCATTATCGCTGTCGGGATCGCTAGAGCAATCGTTATGTGTGACAGGGCCTTAAGCCTATACGTTGGTCATTGATAGTTTGTTTGATGTCTCTGTCCAGTAGATTGATGAAAGTTTCTACTGCATGGTGGGTTTTGGGAGGAATAAAGTTGCTAGGATTCCTCAAACCCAATGTGTCTATGGTTAGTTTTGGTCCCCCGTACCAATCTGGAATTGTGCCTAGTGTGTTGCCTTTTTTAATTGAATTATCTTCAAAGTGTACCTTGAGTCTGATATTACGGTAAAAGTGTTGGACGTCTTTTTCTAACTCAAATGAGTCCCATGTAAGAGTGGGACGAAAAGATAAGCCTTTGTTAAGTACCCTTAATTCTAGAGGGGAAAAGGAATAGTCAGAAATGTTCACTACTATGTTTGGACTACTACCTGTGAACGTAGAATCATCTAACGATCCGGTTCTTTTCCTCCTGGTGGGTGAACATTTAGGCCTAAAAAAGCTAGTGCCCCACCTGTGTCGCTCCCAGATCCTGGAGAGGAACCACCTGTCGGTGAAGAGCCTCCAGATGGTGTGTTCCCTCCTGCTGGGCATCGTGGTTTGGGTCATGGTCATCTGGGAACAGGGTCCTCCCATCTGTATACTTTGTTGGTCATATAGTCCTCAGTGTCACGTTGAAATTTTGATTGCTTCCGTTCCTCTAGAGTTTTTTGATGGGTGGCTAGAGCTGACTCAACTTTGCTTTTGAGTGTGGTGAATTCGGTGCTACTGAGATTTGATGTTAATTGAGTTTCTATAGATGCAATTTTGTCCTCTGTTTCCTTGATAGTCTCCTGCAAATGTTCAATTGTTAATAAAATAATGTCAAATGAACACTTGTTTAAGATTTTCTGGAATGTGGCACAAAACTTCTCATCAGAGAACACAGCTGGTCTTAGATTGCTGTGTAAGCCTCGTGGTATTCTTCCTTGCTTGAAGTATTCACCCAGGGTATCACAATGTAGATCAGGGGTCTCAAACTCGCGGCCCGGGGGCCGCATGCGGCCCCTGGGGCTTCACTATGCGGCCCGCAGCACCTTGGACAACTTAATGATGCATTGCTCCAGTGCAGGGGGCCACTGCAGTCCCTGCTGTGTGATGACTTCTGTTCGCAGCACTAACAAGCTCTGCCACTCAGCAAGATCAATGCAAGCTGCCAGCCAATGAGAGGCCCGCAGCTGACGGCAGAATATGACGTCACCTGCGGGTTTCTGACTGGCAGATTGCATTGATCTTGATGAGCAACAGAGCTTGTCTGAGCGGCGACTGGAGGAAGTCATAGCACAGCGGAGCCGGAAGCCAGCACAGCGGGGACCGTGGCTGCCCCCTGCACTGGAGCGATGCATCATTAAAGTGAGAAAAGTGTGAGTGTGTGTGAGAGGGTGTGTGTGTGAGGGTGAGTGAGGATAAGTGTGTGCGAGTTTCAGTGTGTGTATGAGTGTGAGTGTAAGAGTGTGTATGAGGATGTGTGTGAGTGTGTGTGAGAGTATGTGTGTGTGTGGGGGGGGGGTTGTGTGTGGGTTTGTGTGTGAGTGTGATAGAATGTGTATTTGAGTGTGTAAAAAGAAGGTAAAACAGGATGGGGGGAATCACTATAATAGTAGATCAAGATGGGGGACATCACTATAAAAGGGGATCAGGATGGGGACATCATCACTAAAGGGGATCAAGATGGGGATATCACTACTAAGGGGGAATGACATGGGGGACATCACTAGAAAAGAAAATCAGGAAGGGGAACATCACTAGAAAAGGGGATCAGGATGGGGGACATCACTAGAAAAGGAGATCAGTAAGGGGACATCACTACAAAAGGGGATCATGATCGATGGGGGACATCACTGGAAAAAGGGATCAGGATAGTGGACATCACTATAAAAAGGAATCAGGATAGGGATCATCACTAGAAAAAGGGATCAGGATGGAGGACATCAGTAGAAAAGGGGATCAGGATGGGGGACATCAGTAGAAAAGGACATTACTACAGGATGGGGACATTACTACAAGAAAGGGATCAGGATTTGTACTTTACTACATTGAGCAAAAAAAAAATTCTGGTATTACTAAAAATATCACTTAGTCCTACAAGGGATGCGGCCCCCCGCTATAAATGTTTCTCTATGTGCGGCCCACCAACCCAGCCGAGTTTCAGACCCCTGATGTAGATCATAAGCTGTGAGATTTTTTCTTTCTCCCAGTTCTTTGTCTTGATGTCTCTACTGGGGACGTGGAGGAAGTCTGTGGTAGTTCTTATTTTTTAAAGAATGGTAGATCCAGCTGCATCATTGTACATATATGTTCCAGATGACATGAATTCAGTTGGTGCTGATAGTCAAAAAATAAATAGTCGACTAGTAGGATTCAATGGCTAGCACTCAATCCTTTGATGTTAGGCTGGCTTCAGACTTGCGGACCCTCCGCAGCGTCCTGCGGAGGGGATCCGCAAGCTGACCGCAGCCCCTATGTTTATAATGAGAACGCATGGTGCTGTGCAGGTCTGCGCATGACCGTGCGCTCCCATTCACTGCAATATGTGATTTATACGCAGGCGGAAGCCCATGCACAAATAACACACTCTCGTCCGCACCAGGAACGCGACATGGTCGCGTTCCTGGTGTGGACGAGAGTGTGTGATTGTGTGTGATTTGTGCGTGGGCATCCGCTGCGTATAAATCACATATTGCAGTGAATGGGAGCGCACGGTCATGCGCAGATCTGCGCAGCACCGTGCGTTCTCATTATAAACATAGGGGCTGCGGTCAGCTTGTGGATCCATCACTGCACACGTACTTGTTCAAGATATGCTTTCGCTGAATCTTTATTTATAGTGCTTGGTGATGCGACAGACAATGACGTTTCGGCCTAACATAGGCCTTAATCACATAGTCGCTGTAAGAAACAGAAATATATACAATTAGTTTGTCATATTTACAGGTTATTTACAATATACGTACAAGTGTTATATACATATACATTCTGGTAGGAAGACATGTTATAGGGCTGACTCACCGTTGCCGGATGCTCACGTCTCAGACGATGCAGCACTTGTCACGGTTCCGCGCCTGAGGCTATGGGGCCCGGTGGTCAGATCAAAGGGGATATTGGGATAAGGATGATTCTTGTTTGTCGTGACGCCACCTGTGGGTATCCGGTGATGGCACCGGCGCTGCTGGGGCCTCCGGGAGATGTGTGGCAGCTTGATGGGATGCTCCCCACAGGATGAGCAGGGGCCAGGAGCTGCACTGGATGGAATACGGCAGTTCGGGTAGTTTGATGAGCAGGGTTAACAACAATTCTGGAAGAAATGCACTGATACAATGCTCCTCTGTAATGGGTCTTTACTGTAGATTCGGTGCAATACACGGTATACAGTCTTTAGGTAACGGACCGGGTGGTCCCAGCGATGAATAGTCTCTGTCTAGAGCTCCACGGTGTTCCTCCTTTATCTAACTGTCCTATTCTTGTTGCCTTGCTGCCTTAGTGTGCCAGTTCAAGGTACTGGGAAAGCTTCTATAGGATTCCCTACCGGGGCGTCCCGCCGGCTGTATAGGGGCCTGTTTCCCAATGGTGGGTACCCTGCTGGCAAGACGGCTGATTCAGGGCTGTAGTCAGGCGCTCCTGATTTGCGAAACAGCGAAACACTCCGGTTTGCGAAACAGCGATGGACATCTGTTTGCCTCGGAACCGGTGTCCGGTGAGGTTGGGCACGGGTAGATTTTAGCTCGCTGCGTAGTTGCCCGTGTTCCGGTCTGGGTCAACGCTTGATGGTGCCCTGCCGGTAAAGTTCGGTACCAGGCTGCACGGCACTGTGCAGGTCCTGTTCCTTCTCTCTCTCCTTTCTTCCACGTTCTACCTTCTCCTCCTAACTTCCCCCCACACTACACCTTACACTCCTCCCTCCAGTACCTGATTGGTCCTCTACCTCTAGTGTGTTGTGTGGTGTATGGAGCTCTGGGTTTAACCATGTCATCACTGAGACGGAAGATATTACATCTTCAGTCAGGGATGCAATACCTTCCTGTGACGCACTCGTTGCGGGGCGCCACAGGGCCATTAGAGATAATTAAATTGTGGTAGGAAGTCCATTCACATGAAAGTATAACCAAGATATATCAAAGGAAGGGTAAAAGATTGAAAAACAAGGTGTGTCAGAGTATTGAGATTATTGGATAAGGTAATTATGGCATTACGTTTTGCATCAAGGTAAAGCAGTTATGCCCCTGAAGGTTGGGTTGTGTACCATCAAGTGGTGTAAATTATCCTTCGAAAATGATAAAGATGTTATGAGCACTGGTAAGTTGGTAGCAAGAGAAGGTGTTGTATAAAGACATGTTAGTAAGTGGACTATAGCCATTGCAGTTGCATTGGTGTAGATATTTAGGATCAGTTGAGGAGAGAATTTAGATCTTAGGCTGCTTTCACATAACGATTTTCGGTCATTCGATTGTATCCGTTTCAAAACGGATACAATCGGATCCGAAATCGGACCCCATGTTCCCCTATGGGAGTCGGATGGGATCTGATGTGCCACTATTTGCATCCGATTTTGGCACCATCCGATCCCATCCGATTTAATTACGGGCACAAAATCGTAGCCTGCTACGATTTTGTGTCCGTGACTCACATCGGACAGCATCGGCTCACTGCTGATCCGAGGCTGATCCGAGGGCCCACAGCATGGGAGCCTAGGGACATTGGATCCGAGTTCACCTTGGATCCGATGTCGGCTCCGTATTCCCTGTCTTTCCCTGCTTCTGCTCCTCCATCTTCTTCCCTCTCCTATTCTACTCTGTCTCCCTGCTATTTTCTCTCCCCACTATTCTTTGCTGTGCCCCCGCTTCTCTATCCTCATCTAATCCCTATCCTGTCCCCTCTTCTCTTCCCTGTGTGTAAAAAAATAAAAAGAAAACTCCTCCCGGAGCATACATCACCTCTCACAGGCTCCCACGCTGCAGCACCATCAGGACTGAAGGACCTGTGATGATGTCACAGATCCGCTCGTCAGCTGACCGGGTCTGTGACATCATCACAGGCTCTTCTGCCCTGATGGTGCTGCAGCGTGGGAGCCTGTGAGAGGTGATGTATGCTCCGGGAGAAGTTTTTTTCTATTTTTTTACACACAGGGAAGAGAAGAGGGATAGGATAGGGATTAGATGAGGATAGAGAGGCAGGGGCACAGCAAAGAATAGCAGGGAGAGAGAATAGAATAGCGGGGAGACAGAGTAGAATAGGAGAGGGAAGAAGATGGAGGAGCAGAAGCAGGGAGAGACATGGGACGGCAGGATCCACACGGATCCTGCATAGAATCGGATCGGATGGCTATTTGCCATCCGATTGCAGGGATCCGTGTGGATCCGTGCCTGTCCGTGGGATCCTCCTTCAAAGTCGGATCCCACAGACAGGCACAAAATCGTGGTGTGAAAGCACCCTTAGCACTCCATGCTCAGACACTGAGGTGTGAGCACCCACCACTGTGTCACCAAAGTATGTACAAGGCAGAGGAACCATAAGATAAGTACCTGATTGTCTCCAAGCTATCCACTAAACGTATTTCTCCATTACAGTCTCCACGGAGTGAAGGCTCCATAAGTGAACCAGCACCAACAAGTGACCATTAAGCATCAGTGATACTACAAAACCCTGATAACAAATTAACTATAGGTGGTAACAACTGGATACTTTTAAGCACTTATTGACCACTGTCACAGACTGCATGTTTAATCAGCATAGCTAGTGGACATGACAAATACTTTACATACGAAGTACCTCTAGATTTTCAAAGATCATAACCTTAGTTCTAGTGGATTAGTGGACCCTCACAACATAGGATCTAAATTCTCTCCACAACTCATCCTAAATAACTACACCAATGCAACTGCAATGGTTATAATACTCTTGCTACCATCTTATCATTTTCGTAGGGTAACTTACACTACTTAATGGTACACAACCCAACCTATAGGGGCATAACTGCTTTACCTTGATGAAAAAAACATTCAGGGTTCGTTAATGTCATATTACCTTATCGAATAATCGCAATACTCTGACACACCTTGTTTTTCAATCTTTTACCCTTCCTTTGATATATCTTGGTTATACTATCATGTGAATGGACTTCCTACCACAATTTAATTATCTCTAATGGCCTTATGACATGTCTTTCTACCAGAATGTATATGTATATAACACTTGTACATATATTGTAAATAACCTGTAAATATGACAAACAAACTGATTGTATATATTACTGTTTATAAGGCGGTTTATAACACTACGTATTTTGTGATCCTGTTCTGTTCATTTTTGAAACAAACAGAACAGGATCGTTTTTGCCCCCCATATATCCCTGTGGTGCCGGATTGGCCCTATTTGGCCATCCTGTTTCGTGAATCCGGTGCAGGATTCGTTTCTGTCCTGTGTTTCACCAGTCCCAAAAACGATGCCTGCAGCGTTTTTGGGCTCCGGTGACAAAACAGGACACAAACTAATCCTGTCTGGTCCGGCACACTTATCATGGGGGCCTATGGCACCGGATCGGGAATCAACAGAATCATTTCCCAGATCCGATTCCAGGGTACAGAGCATGCGCAGAACAGGAGAGCTGCTCTGTACGCATAGTAAATCTGTGTAATATCACTTTAGCAGTGTATCTATATACACTGCCAAAGTGATATTAAATAAAGAGATGGATAAAAATAAAAAAATCATAAATTCTCACCTTCCGATGACTCCCGAGTGTCCCACGCTGATTACATCTCCTGGCAGTTTGAGGACCTTGCATGATGTGACTGGAAGGGGCAATCCGATCACATGACCGCATCAGCGCGATTTATAGAGCCATGGCATCTGGAGGTGCCAATCCGGTGCTGTCTGTCTCTGTTCCTTGGATCCTGCAAAAACAGGATCCAACGAACAGGAACAAAAATGTAGTGTTAAGCCAGCATTACAGCGAATATGTGATCAAGACCTATAGTAGGCCAAAACATCATTGTCTGTTGCATCACCAAGCACTATAAATAAAGATTCACCTAAAGCATATCTTCAACTAGTACGTGTGCAGTAATTACATTAATCATTGATTGTGGAACCATTGCCTCCTTTTGCTGAGCACCGTAATATCAAAGGGTAGAGTGCTAGCCATTGAACATTGAATCCTAGTAGTCTAGAGCTGGAGCTGTATCAGAGGATATTGGAGTCTCAGTTTTTGGTGTCACATGACAGTTGCGTCATGCAGCTCTATAGTAGCCACTGCGCTGGCTATGGAAAAGGACGAAGCGACAAGGGAGCAGAAGGAGGGAAGTAGAATGTATGCATTAGAAAGGCAGAATGGGGAACATATATAGCAGGAAGGAGACATTTAACAGACTAGGGAACATATTTACCAGTTTGCGTGACATATTTACTAGGAAGGGGCCCAGGATTAGGGACAAACTGTGTATAGCAGAATGGATTCACCATAATTACCATGAAGGGTCAGGATGGGAATTTATATACCAGGATGGGGGACAAATTTACCAGGATGGCAACATATATACCACGAAGGGGGGTCAGGATGGGGAACATATATATCAGGACAGGAGACATATTTACCAGGATGGACATATTTACTATTGGGGGGAACATACAGTGGTGACCCCCTGTCTGCTGTGCCCGGGGCATATGCCCTGCCAGCCCCCTCTAGATACAGCAGCCGCGGCAACATGGTCGTGTTCCTGGTGCAGACGAGGCATCCGCCTGCGTACAAATCACATATTGCAGTGAATGGGAGCGCACGGTCATGCGCAGACCTGCGCAGCACCGTGCGTTCCCATTATAAACATAGGGGCTGCGGTCAGCTTGCGGATCCCCTCCGCAGGACGCTGCGGAGGGTCCACAAGTCTGAAGCCAGCCTTAATTGAAGTGAACTGACCATTCTTGTAGTGATTTGCACAACTTATACAAACAATTTTGAATACATACACACCGACTTTCTACCACAAAAAAATTATGAAAAAGATTAAAAAAAAAGTTCAAGAAATATACATTGTCTGCTTGAAAACTTCGGTGAGTATGCTAGCATCTTAAAGACTTCATGAGCACATACCCTCAATGTAGGTTATCACAAATTGATTTTTTTATTATGTGGTAATTAAAACTGTTACTTTTTTTACTAAGGACTTCGTCAATCTGAATATATTTGATAAGGCATTTAGAGATATGCAGCTGCATCTCAATGAATTAGAATATCATCAAGGAGTTAATTTATATCAGTAATTCAATACAAAAAAATGAAAAGCATTTTTTATATAGAGTCATTACACACAGAGTGATCTATTTCAAGTGTTTTTCATGGTAATGTTGATGACTATGGATTACAGCCAATGAAAACCCAAAGGTCATTATCTCAGAAAATTAAAGTAGGGTGGATGAAGGGTTAAAAACCGTGCTGCCTTATTCCACGACACATCAAAGGGTGAATATAATATTGATTTAATAGTCAATGCGTTTCAGGCTTCCCTGAAATGCCCTGAAACATGGCAATATGATATTGATTTGTCCTGAGGAAGGCACCAGGGAGGCCTGAACCAAGCTGACTAATAGATCAATATTATATTCACCCTTTGATGTAACATGGAATACGGCAGCGTGGCTTTTAACCCTTCATCCTTCCTACTCTATATGCACCACGGGGACTGCAGCAGCCATGATCTGCTTTTATAGTGGTTTTGACTCTCACAACCACACAAGGTGTCGCCTCTGATACCTATTTAGGTAATATTTTATTTCTCAGATCCTTCATCCTCCCAACTTTAATTTTCTGAGATAATGACCTTTGGGTTTTCATTGACTGAAAGCCATAATCATCAAGAAATAAACATTGGAAATAGATCACTCTGTTTGTAATGACTCTATAGAAGATATGTTTCACTTTATTTATTGAAGTACTGAAATAAATGAACTTTTTGATGATATTCTAATTCATTGAGATACACCTATAAACACACTGCGCTTCTCTGAACACGAAGGTGCACTTTAAGCTTATATTAAAATTCATCTACGCCACAATACTTGAACATACTTTGGAACAGTGATATTATTGGTAGCTTCTCCCTGGTGGTCTCATTTAAGGTGCCGTCACACCTGGCGACGTCGCTAGCGACATCGCCGAAAAAGTGACGTATCAGCGATGTTGCTAGCGACGTCGCGCTGTGGAAATGAGCGGCGCGAACGCGTTTTATCGCTGGTCGCAGGTTGACAGGTTTACGGGAAGAACCGTAAACCTGTCAACCGGCGACCTGCGATAAGGCTGGATCGCGCCGTGTGACATCGCCAGAGCGATGTCGGCGGCGATCCAGCCTATACCGCAGCGTTGCTGCGGATCGCTCACTGGGCTGAGCCCAGCCCAGCGAGCGATGTCACCGCCCACATCGCTGCGGTGTCGCCGGCCGCAGCGATGCTGTGTGATAGCTGGCCAGCGATGTCGGAAGCGAGCAGGCACCCGCGCATCGCTTCCGACATCGCTGGCCAGATCGTGCTGTGTGACGGCACCTTAAGTTGTAGTTTTCAGTGCCTTTATCATACTTACATGCCATGGCATACAGTATCAAATAGCATAGACAATACAGATTAGACACTACCATGCATTATACTGTTTACCTCCTATTTATTCCTCCATAGTAGCACAATGATCTTGTTGACTGCTGATCATCGTGTTTGTTTTTGCTCTTGTTCTCAGTATTGTATTGTAATGAACACCTCTTTTCTATTACTTGCCTGTACTGTTCTCTTTGTTAGGATTAGTGTTAAAATCTTACGCATACAAAGTGTCTAGTAAAGAAACTTGTTTTCAGCCAAATGGAGGATTTGGTAAAGTTCATTTACATGGCCCCATAATAGCAAACAAGGGTTCATACTCCCACTTGTGAACATGTCTCCAATCAGCAAGATGTATATTTATCATTTGATTGAATACTTGATGTGAGCTTTTAAATCATCATTGCTGACAGCATGCCCACTGTGCAGGAATGGAAATAACTTATTTAAAAGGTTTTTCAACCAGAAGAAGGGACCCCATAGACATTAGACTAATGATGTCTGGACCAGGGTTAGATTACACATTTCTATGCCCTAGCACAAAGCACATAACCCTACCCCCCTCAACTGGTGCTGACGTCAGTCACTACTATTAAGGGTAGGCTCACACTTGCGGATTTCTGTCCTCTGGTGTTATCCGTCAGAATGCGGATGCTACCGCATGCATGTTGCATCCGGTTTGATTCCATTGAAATTCAATGGGTCTCAGGAACATGCGGTTGAATCCGGTTTCTGATGGATCTATCAAAATCCGTTTTCTTAATTTCCTCTGAAGTCAGACCTTGTTGCGGTTTTGAGGCTTTTTATAAAACGGATTTAACGAGATCCAGCACACTGCAGCCCTACATAGAATGGTCATCAATGGGTGCCAGATCCGGCAAAAGGTGGAAAAGAGCTAATAAATATTATTTATTATTATAGCGCCATTAATTCCATGGCGCTTTACATGTGGAAAGGGTATACAAGACAAGTACAAGGAACACGGAGAACATATGGCATACAGGTACAGAATTAATCTGTATATATGTACTGCACAGCACCACTCCTCCTGTCCTGTATACTGGGTGTAATCCTCAGTATCTGTATTATTCTGTATATATACACTGCACAGTACCACTTCTCCTGTCCTGTATACTGGGTGCAATCCTCAGTATCTGTATTATTCTGTATATATACACTGCACAGTACCACTTCTCCTGTCCTGTATACTGGGTGTAATCCTCAGTATCTGTATTATTCTGTATATATACACTGCACAGCACCACTCCTCCTGTCCTGTATACTGGGTGTAATCCTCAGTATCTGTATTATTCTGTATATATACACTGCACAGTACCACTTCTCCTGTCCTGTATATTGGGTGCAATCCTCAGTATCTGTATTATTCTGTATATACACTGCACAGCACCACTTCTCCTGTCCTGTATACTGGGTGCAATCCTCAGTATCTGTATTATTCTGTATATATACACTGCACAGCACCACTCCTCCTGTCCTGTATACTGGGTGTAATCCTCAGTATCTGTATTATTCTGTATATATACACTGCACAGCACGACTTCTCCTGTCCTGTATACTGGGTGTAATCCTCAGTATCTGTATTATTCTGTATATATACACTGCACAGCACCACTTCTCCTGCCCTGTATACTGGGTGTAATCCTCAGTATCTGTATTATTCTGTACATATACACTGCACAGCACCACTTCTCCTGCCCTGTATACTGGGTGTAATCCTCAGTATCTGTATTATTCTGTACATATACACTGCACAGTACCACTTCTCCTGTCCTGTATACTGGGTGTAATCTCAGTATCTGTATTATTCTGTATATATACACTGCACAGTACCACATCTCCTGTCCTGTATACTGGGTGTAATCCCCAGTATCTGTATTATTCTGTATATATACACTGCACAGTACCACTTCTCCTGTCATTTATACTGGGTGTAATCCTCAGTATCTGTATTATTCTGTATATATACACTGCACAGCACCACTTCTACTGTCCTGTATACTGGGTGTAATCCTCAGTATCTGTATTATTCTGTATATATACACTGCACAGTATCACTTCTTCTGTCCTTTATACTGGGTGTAATCCTCAGTATCTGTATTATTCTGTATATATACACTGCACAGTACCACTTCTCCTGTCCTTTATACTGGGTGTAATCCTCAGTATCTGTATTATTCTGTTTATACACACTGCACCAGGGGCGGACTTTAACCCCAGCGGGCCCTGGTGCAGGCATCTTGAGGACCGGGGAGGAGTGCTGGCGGCGCGCTCTTTTGAGGACCGGGGGGGGGGATTCTGTGCTGGCGGCGTGGTCTGTTGAGAAGCAGGGGGAGGGGGGGGAATGGTGGAGGGGCCGGCAGCACGGTGCCTGTGCTTGCTGCGGCGGCTCTCCTACCTGCTGAGCTCAGCCGTGCCATTCCCTGGAGCCGGAGGGGCAGAGGAGAGGAGGGGCGGGATCACGCAAGGGCAGCAGGAAGCTTTCTGCTTCCCTTGCCTGACAGTCCTCTCCTCTGACGTCAGGTTACAGGGGTCAGCTGGAGGCACTGCACAGAACCCTTTCTCCTGTCCTGTATACTGGGTGTAATCCTCAGTATCTGTATTATTCTATATATATACACTATACAGTACCACTTCTCCTGTCCTGTATACTGGGTGTAAGTCTCAGTGTCTGTATTATTCTGTATATATACACTGCACAGTACCACTTCTCCTGTCTTGTGTACTGGGTATAATTCTCAGTATCTGTATTATTCTGTATAAATACACTGCACAGTACCACTTTTTCTGTCTTGTAAACTGAGTGCATTCCACAATATCTGTATTATTCTGTATATATATACTACACAGTACCACTTCTCCTGTCCTGTATACTGGGTGTAATTCTCAGGGAAAACCAAAGTGCCAGCACTGTCAGAAAAAATATTAAGATTGTGTATATACACATATTGTTTCCACACTGTAAAAATGAGACATTTCGCAAAAGATTAAAACATCTTTTGAGCCACTCTGCCACGACAAGGCATATCTCAGATAGAGTGGTCCTACTCTACAATTTTTTAATTTTCACTGTGTCAAAAGACCTCAATAATGTATATAAAGTGGACCATACAAAGCTATCACTCACCTTCACATATCAGACCTACTTCCAAGGTGAAATCAGAATTAAAACCTACAGAAGGATACTACGTTATTGATAAATATATAACTTCATATAAAAACTAGGTTTGTATCCTAAAATATCATGGAACTGTATCTTTGCATACAACATTAAAATTTAAAAATCAGAAATACAAGCTGTATATACTGCATCATAAAAATCTTTTATTGAAATAAATTTACCCCAGAAGAAGGCAGCAGCCGAAACGATTGCGCACAAAGGGGCATCCAGGTGGTCTACTTGTGACTAGGTAATTTTGCAATATGGTCAATGCGGTGAATTGAATAGTCTGTTTACCTTGCTACAGTTTTGTTTAGGCACTTTACTTTCTCTCTATACTTAAATACGGTATATAGATTTAGATTGCACTTTTGTATGGAGTGAGTGAGAGACACTTTATACACTTTGTACACCTTTTGTATCATTATGGACTTTTGTCCCTATTATTGATAATGCTTGCACTTTGCACTTTGTAATCTTGATTTAATTATTTGCTTTTTTGCACTTGTATTATTTGTAAAAAAAATTCTGTAGCATATATACAATTTTTGCATTTGCCATTTGTTATATTAATTTGGCACACATGTGGACCAGTTATATCTTATAATTTATTTTTTCTATATTCTGGTTTTCATTTTTAATTACTGTTTTAATAAATTTATTTCAATAAAAGATTTTTATGATACAGTATATATAGCTTGTATTTCTACTTCCAAGGTGCCAGATCAGTGCAAGTGATAAAAGGCAACTCAGGCCCCCACACCTGCAGCTTCCACCACAAATGTCAGGGCTTTTCACAGTTAACCCCCACCGCACCGACCCAGCCTTTATGAATAACAGCAGGTTAGGTTCAGGTGAATAGCTTTGTATGGTCCACTTTATATACATTATTGAGGTCTTTTGACACAGTGAAAATTAAAAATTGTAGAGTAGGACCACTCTATCTAAGATATGCCTTGTTGCGGCAGAGTGGCTCAAAAGATGTTTTAATCTTTTGCGAAATGTCTCATTTTTACAGTGTGGAAACAATATGTGTATTTACACAATCTTTATATTTTTTCTGGCAGTACTGGCACTTGGTTTTCCGTAGGATTGGTTTAATGGCTGACCACCACTCAGCCTTGCACGTCAGATTTTGTCCGTTTCCACCTGTATTGACAGCAGTAATTTTTTGTAACCGTTCACACACGGGTATCACACTCAGCCCTGAGGCTCAGTTCAGTTTTTGCTCCATTCACCTGAACCTAACCAGCTGTTATCCGTAAAGGCTGGGTCGGTGCGGTGGGGGTTAACTGTGAAAAGCCCTGACATTTGTGGTGGAAGCTGCAGGTGTGGGGGCCTGAGTTACTTTATATCACTTGTACTGATCTGGCACCTTGGAAGCAGGTCTGATTTGTAAAGGTGAGTGATAGCTTTGTATGGTCCACTTTATATACATTATTGAGGTCTTTTGTCACAGTGAAAATTAAAAATTGTAGAGTAGGACCACTCTATTTGAGATATGCCTTTTTGCGGCAGAGTGGTCCACAAGATGTTTTAATCTTTTGCGAAATGTCTCATTTTTGCAGTATGGAAACACGACCTCTTTTTAATGTCATGGCAGAGGGAAGGAGGTTGTTACTCAGGACTTTATGTTACATGTTTCCATCTATTGTCCCATTGATGCAGTGAAGTAGTCCTGTGGCCTTAGCAGAAAAATATCCTAAAACATGTTTCCACCGCCATGTTTGACTGTGGGGACGGTGTTCTTTGAGTCATAGGCAGCATTTCTCTTCCTCCAAACACAGTGAGTTGAGTTAATGCCAAAGAACTCAATTTTTGTCTCATCTGACCACAGCACTTTCTACCAACCACTCCCAGAATCACCAAAGTGTTCATTGGCAAACTTCAGACAGGGATGCACATGTGCCTTCATGAGCAGGGATGCACATGTGCCTTCATGAGCAGTAGGACTTTATGGGCAGTGCAGGATTTTAATCCATTACGGCATAATGTGTTACCAATAGTTTTCTTGGTGACAGTGGTTCCAGCTGTCTCGAGATCATTAACAAGTTCACCCCATGTAGGCTAATCTCACACTGTCCTTATGAGGTGAGATTTTGCATGGAGTCCCAGATTGATGTCGATTGACACTCATTTCATATTCTTATACTTCATACTTATGATTTTGAAACCTATTCCGGCCTTGTGCAGGTCTAGGATCTTTTCCCTGACATCCTTAAGGCCACTTCACACACTACAACATCGCTAACGATGTCGCTGTAACGTCACATGTTTTGTGACGTAACAGCGACCTCTCCAGCGGTGTTGTAGTGTGTGACAGCCACCAGCGACCTGGCCCCTGCTGTGAAGTCACTGGTTGCTGCACGTCGCTCAGGACCATTTTTTGGTCCCAAGTCTCCCGCTGGTCAGCACACATCGTTGTGTGTGACCGCGAGAGACCAGTGGACCAGCGACCTCACAGGCTGGTATCCATGATAAACAGCGGGTAACTAAGCAGCGTGCGCTGCTTAGTTACCCGGTGTTTATCATGGATACCAGCGTCCTCCCTGCTAAGCGCAGCCTGTAAGCAGGGAGGACGCTGGTAACTATGATAAACTGCGGGTATCTAGGCAGCGCTGCCTAGATACCCGCAGTTATCATAGTTACCAGCGTCCTCCCTGCTTACAGGCTGCGCTTAGCAGGGAGGACGCTGGTATCCATGATAAACACCGGGTAACTAAGCAGCATACGCTGCTTAGTTACCGCTGTTTATCATGGATACCAGTGATCTCACGGGTGCTGAGTCGCTGGTGTCTGTCTGTCTGACAGCTCACCAGCGACTCCAGAGAGACTTTCCAGCGATCCCAGCCAGGTCGGATTGCTGGTGACAATTGCTGGAAAGTCTCAGTGTGTGAAGGGGCCTTAAGAAAGCTCTTTGGTCTTGCCCAGAGTCTGACTGACCAATTGAGTAAGTGGAAAGGAGTCTTTTATACAGGTGACAATGAGTTGATTAGGAGCATCTAAGGCTGGCTTCACACCACGTTTTTAGCATCCTGTTCTGTCCGTTTTGAAAAAGACAGAACATAATCCGTTTTTGCCTACCATTATCCCTATGGTGTTGGATAGGTTATAAATGGCCATCTGATTCTGCCAGTTCAGTCCCGTATTCATTTCTGTCCTGTTTTTTACTGGCCCCAAAAATGGAGACTGCACCAATTTTGGGCTCTGGTTAGAAAACCGGACCAAACTGTACAGAAAGGAATCCGGAGCGATCCAGCGCACATAACATGGGAGTCTATGGGCACCAGATCCAGGAAAAAACAGCATCATTTCCTGGATCCAGTTTTATTGTACTGAACATGCTCAGTACAAATTCACTGCTCTGTTACCGATCTGCCTTCCGATCCTGCTTTTTGCCGGCTTTGTTTCTTTTGCTGTCCAGTGCTGAAATTTCAGCACCGCGAGTGCAGGCGAGCTGGCCACAGTGCTGAAATTTCAGCCATGGAGCTCTGCCCATGGTGCTGAATGAGCGCGGCTGCTTTTAACAGCCGCCGCTCTTAAGTACCATGGATATGGGAACCGGTCTGATATTTTGTCGGATCCGGGGCGATCCGGTGCCCATAGACTCCCATGCTAAGGGTGCTGGATCCGGGAGTATCTGATTTTGTCTGATTTTTGCATCGGACACAAAAATTGCTAATTTAGACAATGTGATTTTCTGGATTTTGTTTTTGAATAACCTACCCTTAAAATTATAGACTATTTCATCTCTTTGTCAGTGGGCAAACTTACAAAATCAGTAAGGGATCAAATAATTATTTCCCCCACTGTACGTTATTTACTAGTTTCATCAGTAAAGAATTTTCTCTTTTTATAAAAATGGACTGCCTTCATCCTTGTGACTGTAAGTGGGCAACTGAACCTACTGAACATATAAATTCACTAATTAGACACAATCACAAAGAGGAACCAGTTTCACTGATGACTGCGGTCCCAGCTCCACACCTTACAACTTTATACAAGAAGCATACAATCCCACACATGAGAGTAAGTGGCTCAAAATGGTGCTAAAAAGGTCAATCCTCACATATGTGAAAATGTTGATCCATATAAACGAATGTTTTTATACCAGACTTGAAGTGTTACTTAATAATTAGATTTTATGTATTTTTCTTCCCATATAATGTCACCACTGATTGAAGCTGTCTGTGAATGGCTGAAAGAAGAGTAAACCACTGTGTGGGGGTTGAAGGGACCAACTCTTATGGCCACTTTACACGTCCCGATATCGTCGTCCAACTTCGACAAAAAGTCACGTGGTTTGTGTGTGGGCGCCGATATCGTTCGTGCGTTGTGTGGTGTAAATGAGCAATTCGACTCAAGAACGATGCCAAAACGATATCGGGGAAGAATTGTTCAGGCTCTCCAACTGCCCGATATTGGATGGACGATCTGGCAGGATCGTGCTGTGTGAGCACAACTTCCCCTATTCACTCCCATGTTAAATGGCCGTTCCTGGGTCGCTCGTACAAGGGGCGTACACATCGCGGTTGTGTTGCCTGCCGATATCGCCCTTTGTAACATCTCCTATGCGATCTTGGATTTCTGCCAAAAAAGTGCGCGCTCCCGTGCCGTTGGATACAATATCGAAACGATGTTGGGACGTGTAAAGTGGCCATTAGCATTGAGAGGTTTGATAAAAAGAAGATTCCTGCACAATGTCAGAACTGCAAACATGAGGGACAGAAAATCTGAGTTAATATTGGTGTGGGGCTAACATTGGTATGGGTCGTAGAGACAGCATGACAATTAGTAGCCTGTTTCAGCTGAATGTCTCGAATTGACAGGCTGTCAAAGGCATGGAAATAGATACACCCACCCATGAGCTAAATTGTATATTCGTCCCTGATTGACAATCTACATGTGCATTTCAATTAATTTGAATATCATCAAAAAGTTCATTTATTTCAGTACTTTAATACATATTCTATTTCAAGTATTTATTTCTGTAAATGTTGATGATTATGGATTCCAGCCAATGAAAACCCAAAGGTCTTCCCTTCCTCAAGACCAATCCATTTCATACTGTCATGTTTCAGGGCGTTTTAGCGGGTCCTGAAACACAATGACTAATCAATCAATAATAGGCTGGTTTCACACTGCAGTTTTTTCCCTAATCAGGTTCGATCAGGTTTGTGTGTCAAAACCAGGAGTGTCTCCAAAACTCAGAACAGGTGTCAATCTTTTAATTATAGTTTATCTCTGCAAGTTCCTCTCCTGGTTCCTCTCCTGGTTTTGGCACACAAATCTGATAGAACCTGATCAGTGAAAAAACTGCAGTGTAAAACCAGCCTTATATTCACCTTTTGATGTCTCATGGAAAAATGGCAGCACGGTTTTTAACACTTCATCCTTCCTACTTTAATTTTCTGACATAATGATGTGGAGCCCACTGGGACGGGGTACTCGGTAGCGGACCGGGGTGATGCTGGGGATATCACGTCGGTCTTGGTCCGGACTATGTCCCGGGTTCCGAAATAAATGGGGTGTATATTTACAGGGGATTTTGTTGTGACGCCACCCACGGGTTGTGGTCAGTGAGGGGACCACCGCTACTGCAGACCCTCCGGGGATGATGTTTGGCAGCTGGAGATGTAACGGCTCTCCGCGGGTAGAGCTTGGTTCCCCGGGGCAGTGATAGTAATAGTCTATAGATGATGCTATGTATGTTGCAGGATAGGGGTAGTAGTAGAGGTGATGGCAGTTTGTGAGAGAGCGTAGGGCTTAAACTGAACTGTTAACTGTCAACTATCAACTAACTACTTCCTCCTCAGACCAGAATATATCAGGGAGCTGCTTGAGCTCCCCCTTCTGGCCTAGAGGTGCTAGTGCAGTGTCCAGTGTTGTGTGGGGAGTTAACCCTTGTGATGTTACTGTGGCACATTAACCCATGGGGTGCCACAATGACCTTTGGGGTTTTTTTGGCTATAAGTCAGAATAATCAACATTAACAGAAATAAACCTTTGAAATAGATCACTCTATTTGTAATGACTCAATATAATATATACATTTCACTATTTGTGTTGAATTACCAAAAAAAAATAACTTTTTGATGATATTCTAGTTAATTGAGATGCACCTGTATGAGTGTGAGTTTCTGTGAACTGCCCTAGAAAAAAAGTCTCAAATCAGCTGTGTGAAAGTGTTATGTATCCCCTTAGAAAGCACTCACTGATATCAGGGAGACCAGTCGAGGAAAACACTGCGGGTAGCTGGCTAAAGCGCTCAAACACAGTGAAATCCATGGTGCATTGCCCCCTGGAAATTTGAATATGCAAATGGAGTCCATGGAGCCTCTTTATAAAGTCTCAAACACAGGACTAGTCCCGTGTTTGAGACTTTTAAATGAGTCTCCACAGACTCCATTTGCATGTATCACCTCAGGGCCACGGGGTACTTGAAACTGGGCTGTTAACACTGGTGGGGAGTCACAGGGGTCGAGACCCAACTTCCGTAACCCTGGATTCAGTTGTAAAGGGAGTTCTTGGCTTGGGAAAGGGGAGTGTTGTAAGTAGAGATGAGCAATGTTCGATTTGAAATGTTCGCCAATTTCAAATTCGAGCTGTTTTGGGCAATGTTTGAGTCATTCGACGAATGCGAACAATTTGCTTCAAATTCAGCAGTTCGAGGTTATGTTCGATAACGCTTTGTTCATCAAAAGCGTAACTGTTATTCAATGTTAATATACAGTTTCAGTGTATAGTGGGTATGGGTGGGGGGATAGATCTGTGCTGGAATAATGCCGATCTCCATGTTTTTTTTCCTTACCGCATTTACAGTGGGGCGGTGCAGGGTGTCAGCCTGTCAGCACACACACACAGCAAAGTGCATTTTTTTGCACACAAGCAAGGACATGTTTCATTTGCTGTGTATGTCACATGTCCTTGCCCTATAAGACCCAGACATTTTCCCCGTCGCCGCCATGTCCTCAGTGCTGCAGCTCTGTGTCAGACGGCACCGCTGCTGCTGTGGGCGCTATACAGTGTCAGTTAGTTAGCCAGATAGCGAGCGAATTTCAAGTTAGATAGAGAGATAGGTTTAGGGAGTAGGGACTAGTTAGAATATCAGCCCTTTTGAGGGCTAGTTCAGAGAAGTAGGGACTAGTTGTAATATCAGCCCTTTTGAGGGCTAGTTCAGAGAATTAGGAACTAGTTGTAATATCAGCCCTTTTGAGGGCTAGGTTAGAGCAGTTCCTAGCACTTTTTGCCAGGCAGGTGTGTGCCAGTGCTGTACAAGTGTTTTTCACAGCATCTGGCCAAATCTAGTTCAGCCAATCAGCAACCAGCTCCTTCAGCACTAACTGTTTAGCTGGAACTAACTACTCACTGACTGACTTCAGTACTACTGGCTGTTCTATTGTCTGCCGACTGCAGACCTATGCACCCTTCTGCACAGTTTTGAAATGGCGACGAAGATGTTTAGTGCTGACTATGCCATTATCAGCATGACTATTCCGGTCATCTACATGCTGGAGCACACTTTAAACAGTATTCAGAGTCAGATGGTGGGCCAAGAGGAGGGGGAGGAAGTACAGGAGGAGCCATATGCAGAAGGGATAACAAGATCTCCAAGGTCCAGACGGCCGGCAACACCAAGGCTGCAGGCATGGGAGGGTGTGGGATTAATGAGGGCACATGATAGCAGCCAAACTGTTGATGAAGGTGTAGGAGATGAGGAACAAATGGAGGACGAACTGGCGATGGGCATGGAAGACTCAGCAGAGGAGGGAGACCTTGATCACATTTCTGTTTGTGCGAGGTTGGGGGGAGAGGGCAGAGGAAGGAAGCATGATTCTTACCTTGCCGCCACCAAGACAACAAGGCCTTGGTCCTCCTGGATGCGCAAGACACATGAGTGACTTCTTGCTGCACTACCTGCAACATGACCTTCGGATTGTCAGAATTAGAAGTAATGCCGACTAAGAGTAAATTTGACGAAATAATTCCTGCCACAGAAAGGGATGTACGCATGCAGAAGTATCAGCACTTCTGCTGATACAAAATCTTAGATCTGCTTTTCCACAAAACACCAGTGGTACACATAGTGAATCTCACAGTTCTAACTTGCGAACCGTGGGACTGTCGAGTCATCACTCAATCCGTAACAGTAACACCATATATGGTGGTTTTTTTTTGTGGAATCCTTTCACCAATTTTTTAGACCATCCTTTGCAAGGCCAGAAGAGAGAACAACTAGTGAGGACCTGTAGGACCTGCGGTGACGTCATAATCTCGGCAGCAGTTTCCGGTCACATGACAAGTTATCGCGAGAACTCGTCATTTCACCGGGAAATGCTGCCGGGATCACATCTCTGACAGGTAGGCAGTGCTGGAAGCGTCGCTGGATGGATTAGAGAGGTGAGTATCAATTTTTTATTATTTTTAACCCTTGATTTTACTTCATTTCAGTTCCTCAATGTATGTATATACCCTGCGGAACTGAAATCAAACCGAAATCGAACATGACCTCGAACTGCCGAATTTAGAGCAAATTGTTCTAATTCGACGAACGACTCGAACATCACCAAAAACAGCTCGAATTTGAGATTGGCGAACAATTCGAGTCGAACACCGCTCATCTCTAGTTCTGAGGCCTTCTTACTGCGCTTTGTTAGTGGGTCCCTGCTGCCGCTTAAGCTGAGCTGTTGGCCCTCTCTCTCTCCTGTTTGATGCCAGTATGGCAGGCAACTCAAGTACTTCTCTAGCCCCATGTCTCAGGCAGCTGTTCCTCGGCTCTTTACGCTGCTTTGCCTCCGGGCACAGTGTGGCTGGGGAACTTGGAATTCCCCACCTTCCGGTATTGGTTGCCGGGTCATTAGGCCATGCACAGCCTAGGACTCTGGTGTCCGTCTTGGCGCTGTTCCTCCGGAATGAGCACGACACCACTCCGCTCCCCAGACTCCTCTCCACTTCCTCAGACCCCTGCCTTAGCAACCCTGGGATGAGCTTAGCATGGCTCCTAGTCCACAGGATTTCTTCCTCAGTCCTCCTAGGAACTGAACTGCCTAACTCCACCCCAGACCAGAATTTATAGGGGAGCTTACCCTGAACCCGGGTTTAGATCTCCCCTTCATGCCGGGAGGCAGAAAGGTGTTGTGTGCTTTAGGTTTTGCCTGGTGTGAAGTCTCTCTGTTGCTCTCAAGTGTGATACTACCACCCGGGGCTATAATGACACTGTGGCACTTGGACCCTGGGGTGCCTTAGTTACTCCGTTTGAGAGTCCTGCAATATTGCTAATCCGGTGACCTTGTAGCAGTGCCGGGGTTGGCTGGGGCAGTGGTTGCCATAGGCTAGTGATGTGATTGCTCCACCCTGACATGCTACATTAAACTGAGAGACCCTGGTGTGTGTGGGTGCTGAAAATATTTCTTTTAGTGCCATCTGACCAATCCAGTTACCCTCTTCACCAAGTCGTCATGTATGCCAGGGAGGGATGATAGAGACATTGGTAAAAACAAGACAAAGTTTACTGTAAACAGTTTGAATGAACAATATACAGCAGGCAGTACACTTCACAATCTTTATTGTTACTGGCAACGGCAAATACCTATGGACAGTTCTTTGCTAGGCAGATGAATTAACTTTTTTCACTTAAATACACAACCATGGATAGTGATCCCTTACAGGAGGAAGCTCACAATGACCCTTTCCTCCTTTAATGCGTCGGCCGAGTAGCACCCTATCTTCTTGTGGGTCCCCCAAAGCCTGACCACCTTGCTGGACTCACTGCCCCTTCTCTGTCTGTTTCTTAGGCCTTCTCCAGATTCCCAGCATCTGAGTTTCAGTCACCCACATGTTGCTTACTTGATTCTTGCTGCTTTCTATTCACCCAGCCTTCCTACACAACACCAGTACTGGGGGCTTCTTCAGCCCTGAGTTCTCACTCCTGCATTGCTCTTCCTTGGTTGGCAGACTGCTGGCTGAAAATGAAACTAAACGGACCTACACTGTCACATATTACCCCAGGGGCCTAGCACATACTTAACCCCTGGTAGCCCTGACTGAACACCAAGCATCATACTTATGTGGCACCCCTGCGGATGATTGCCACAGGACCCACTGGTGCAGGGAGGGATGTACACCTTGGCACACACAGCACCCAACACCTTCCACCTCAGACCTGGAGGGGATCCTAACTGCTGTCCTTAAGCCAGATCCCCTATAAAGATCCAGGCCTGAGGGGAGGAGTCTAGCAGTCTGCAGTCGGCAGAGAATAGAGCAGCCAGTAGTACTGAAGTCAGTCAGTAAGTAGTTAGTTCCAGCTAAACAGTTAGTGCTGAAGGAGCTGGTTGCTGGGACCAAGCACTGCCAAGAACAAGGAAGCTTGACCCACCTGTGCAACGCCCAAGGGAGAGGGACGGAGGCCAGTGGAAGAAGTAGGAAGAAGGAAGAAGGGAACATACCCGGTATCCCTTTAGCCCACCCGGACACCGGAGTCCAAAGTTGTTATTCATCTAAAGTGTAGCAGAGAAAGCCCGAACCAACCAGAAGGATTTAGTCCCCCTAAAGTTACACCAATTGAGACACCAAACCTGACCAAGCATAGGACCAGGGGCTTGAGCGGAGAATAGGGATCCCCACAGCAAGGTCCTCATTGTCAGTTGTGGAGTAGTACTCTGAGAGGGAGAAAAAGCAGCAAGTTCAATTACAGGCAGAATTTACCCCAATCACCGCACACACTAATGGAGGAGGCATCACAACTCTCCAAGGTGAACGTCCCAAGCTGCACTGAAACCTGGTTACCCTCCTGGACCGTGCCTGTTATCGGACATCAGTAAAAAGGTACCGAAACAGAGACTATTGTGTGTGTGTGCCTGCTTCACCGCCACCGCCTGCAGTGTTCACAGTGGAACCACTACTACTACTCCCCTCATTCACCCCGCTGCCCTGAGATAAAGCTCCACCTGTGGGGAGCTGTACCACCAAAGCTGCATTTACATCACCTCAGCAGCCGGCCGCAGCGCTGGTAACCCTATTACCAGGTACCATTCCCCCATCATCATCACCCCCACCCCGCCATTGAGGGTCCAGAGCACGGAACTGGAACTGACCAGCCGTGATCCCCCACTGAAGTAACCCCCTGTCCCGGTATCCGAGTACCCCCTACCCTGTCGACCAACTCATTTCACACTATCTTATAACATAACTATATATATATATATATATATATATATATATATATATAAACTTGAGTGTATGTGTGTATGCGGCATAAGCCCCACCCACTCCACAAGTCATGCCCACTCCACATAACCACGCCCACTCCACATAGTGAAGCCCACTACACATAGCCATGCCCACTTCACTGCCTTCATCTACACATATCCCCGCCTTCTCCATATAGCCACGCCCTTGGGGTGTAGGGGCAGAGCTATGAAGAGGTGGGTCTACTATTATATACATTACCATATATGTGCGATATTGCCATATATGTGCATTATGACCATATATGGGCATTACTCCGGGCAACACCGGACTCTACAGCTAGTATAACTAAAGGTCGGTTTACACGTACCGACATCGTTAACGATGTCGCTGCAAGTTGTGATCAGCTAATCACTGAAAGTTGGTAGAATGGCCAGGGACAGTTTTTGATCGTTGGTCTCCCACTGGGCGGCCAGCATCAGTGTGTGTGACAGCGGGAGACCAACGATCAACTACCTCCCAGTGCTGATAACAAAGGTAAACAGCGGGTTACTAAGCGCGGCGCTCTGCTTACCAATCTGCTGTGTACCTTGGTTACCAAGCACAGCACACTGTGCTTTGTAACCAGGGTACACAGCGGATTAATAAGCAGAGTGCCACGCTTAGTAACCTGCTGTTTACCCTGGTAACCAGGGTACACAGTGGGTTACTAAGCAGAGCACCGCGCTTAGTTGCCCGCTGTGTACCATGGTTACCTGCGTTCTCCCGCTTACCTCAGTGTAGCGGGACCTCAACATCGTGGAAAAGAATATTTTATATTCTTTTCCACAATGTTGAGGTCGTTACACGGGTGGCTGATCGCTGGTGAGTCTGCCTGTGTGACAGCTCACCAGCGATCAGATAACGATGTCCCAGCGACCCCGATTGTTGGTCGGGTCGCTGGGACATCGTTATGTGTAAATCGTCCCTTAAGCTCCCATTCACACACAATGACGCAACAGCGATCCCGACAATGATAATGATCTTAGGGATCGCTGTTGCGTCACTTTGGGATCACTGGTGAGATGTCAAACAGTCAGATCTTACCAGCGACTCAGCAATGATCCGGAATGATAGGAGGTCGTTGGGAATTGTCACTCTCGGGCGTAGTATTGGGATCGTTGGTCGTTGTCCCTTTCGTACACAACGGGGGCTTAACTCTGCCACATCTATACAGCATTCTTATCTTGAATTATACTTATCAGTACAGTACACATACTATAGACTTCACATTAACAAGCATCATTGTACAGGGACACTTAACAATAATATTAACACCAAATTGTAGGGGCATAGTCACCCCTACAACTATAACAATGAATTTCAGTTAGGGGGTCACGTGGCTGATGGTCTAAGAGTGAGACCTACTGAAAAGCCATTTTATGTAGATGCTGAAAGAGAGTCAGTGATGGGACTGCTGTATTCACCATGGATAAAAATTGTTCTTCTTAGGCTGACTTCACACCATGGCAAGATCCGATACGGGGCTGTCAAGGATGAGCGTGACAGCCCCGGACCGGATCAGCACATAGAACCGGAGGGAAAATATGCCCTCCGGTCCGGTGTGCAGCCGAACGCAGCTGCCACTGCTGATGAATCAGGACCGCGGCTCGCGGGGAGCTAGTCGCGGTACTGAAATAATAGCGGCGTGCAGCTGCAGGTGTCCGGTTCCCGGATCCTCCTGGACCGGGGCAATGTGGCCCCATAGGCTCCCATGTTACTGAGCGCTAGATTGCCCCGGATCCGGGAGAATCCGGGAGGATCCAATTTGGGGAAATTTTTCTTCCCGGACACAAAAGTGGTGCAAGCATTATTTTTGTGTCCGGGAGAAAAATCCAATTTGCCCCGGATTCTCCCGGACATCCAAAAACCGGATGCCAAAAGATATTCATCCGGCATATTCCGGCCCCATAGGGTTACTATGGGGCTGGAACCGGACACCCCCGAATCCAAAAAACTGTGGTGTGAAGCTAGCCTAAGCAGAGAGTTCAGTGAATTTTAAGGAGAGGAAACAGTTTTTAGTATTTTGCTCCACTGCATCGTCCTTAGTAGGGAATGTCCAGATGCGGTTGGTCCTACCTAGTGGCATAATTTGAAGCTCATGGGCCCCAATGCAAAAGCTCCGACGGGACCCCCAATTATTGCAAATCTTTTATAGCAGTAGTGTTTTACTAAAAAAAAAGGGACTTTTGGAGCCCTCTAGGCTTCAGGGCCGGGTGCGATTGCAACTGCTATAGCTACGCCCCTGGCCCTACCCATGTTTCTCTAGTTTTCACTTTACATGAGAATAACTAAATGCAATATGAGAATGAGATATTAAGAGGAGGTTGTCTGTACCGTTAAAAGTAGTAATAGAGGTTAAAGTAACCTTACCAACCAAACTAGAACCATTGGAACTATGGTCCAAAGGGCAAAGAAAATACCTGGCACAAGTTCAAACTGAGAGAAAAATACTTATTGTTATTGCTTATGTATGTGATTAATAAGATGAATGTCTGTATCGACATAGTGGGAAAAATAATCATCATAATTATTCCTTGCTGGGATTATTAGAGAAATCACAAAAAAGTACAAAGAATATTATTAGATTATTCATCTGATAAGAGTATTTGGCTACAGTACCGACACCTCCAGAGTGATGTATTAGAGACAGGTGTATACTTGGTGATATCCATTGTTATAAGGATTAAGAAGAGATGAACTGATTAACAGTTTTTAACTCCTGGCCTGCCAGGGACTAGGGACAGACAGCATAACAGGTTTTTTGTACAGTAATCTCATGATTCTTACATTTTCTACCTCTTACAATGCATTCACCTAATTATGACAAACCTGCTAGACTTACCATTAACATTAAATGGTAAAAAAAAAATCATAAAATTCCTAACAAAACCAGTATATACATCCTGATCTGAGCTAAGACAGCCTTCTGCATACATAACAGGAACCCCCCAGCAGGAGGTCTGCGCATAAACTAGACCCTACTTTGAAAGTGGTTCAATCTATTTTAATGATTGGTTAGCTTCCACACTTCAAAGACAATCCAAAAACACACTCCTGATTGGCTGATAGGCAGTCAAAAAAAAAAAAAAAAAAGTTTGCACAGTGCAGGATCAAACAGTGAAGAGTTAGGAGAGAAGGAAGAAATATCCTCTGCTCTGAGAAGGATCCATCACTGCCAAGGACCAACCTCATGGCTACTGTGGCTGTAGAGGGCACTTTACCAGCTTACCTACAGGTATGTTCACGTCTAGATTTTCTCCTAATGCTTTATTGAAAACATTACTCTGGTCACGCAATATCCTGTCCATCCAAAGGCTGCATTATTTGCAATGATATTTGAAAACTGCTATTGTAAATATGCAAAAATATATCTAATGTAAATCATGATCAGCAGCAAACATATGTTTTGTGGTTGTGCTTTACTGCCTTTTCTTCTTCGCATGGTTCTCCAAAAACCTGGCAGGAGGGGGAAATGCTTATTGATCCAGGATAGCAATTGATTTTCTGAAGCTCCTGCTGTGTACTGGGGATACCTGCTTGGTAACAAACAGTTCAGTCCCAACAGTTGCTATAGAAATGCAATAAGTGGACAATTAACACATATTAGGGAAGACATTATTATTATTATTATATGAGCAAAGTTACGAGTAATGAGATATTTGTTACTTAATAACTAGTGATTAGCTAGTAGTTAGATATTTGGGTTCAGATTAACCAAATACTTTGAACTGTTTCAGTGTTCGGATCCAAGTGAGTTCCTATTGACTTGCATTTGATTAGTTATTCATTCGAAGCATTTGGTTAGAGCTATCCAAGCCCAGAATCTTACTACTCATCAGATCATGTAAGGCTGGCTTCACAATGCAGTTTTTTCACTGATCAGTGAAATGCAATTTCACTTGCAAGTTACAGGTTGCAGTGAAATCATGGACACATTGTTCCATTTTGTTGCCGTGTACAAATGGAACAATGTGTCCATGATTTCACTGCAACCTGTAACTTGCAAGTGAAATTGCATGCAATGTTGCGACGTGTAAAGGTACCCTTAGGGTATGTGCACATCAGTCGGTTTGTGGGCTGGTTTAGAACGTTTTCCGTCGGCGGTTCCCGCTGAGTTTTATGTTAATTTATGTTAATCCTACCCACCGGTTGGATTAACATGCTAGTCAATGGAGTTTTAGAAAACGCTGTGTACACTACAACGTTTTTTGTCTTGACGATTTCAGTTTATTCACCGGTTTCCGACCGGTTGTCAAAGATAGAGCACGCGACTTCTTTTCAGCGTTTTTCCAGCGGGTCCAGCTGAACAAGTGCAGCAAAGACCAGTCTGGAAATCGCCAAGAAAACACTGTACAAACGCTAGCAACCCGATCGCAAATCGTTAGCAAAACGCTAACAAAACCAGGGACACTAGCGAGTGCAGAAAACTCAGTTTCTGCCAGTCTCCACCGGTTCCCGGTCGGTCTGCAAAGATGCAGAACCGTCCAGTGCGCACATACCTTTAAGGTTGCATGCACTCATGGATTGTGACCATCTGTGTGTGGTCTGATTTTTACATGGACAGCAAATAAAGTTTCATTGATCCATACACACTCCTCAGTTTTAATAGTGGATTCGTGTGTCTCACCCATAAAGCATATCCATTGTCATCCATTTTATGGATCAGACACGGTCATTAAAATAAATTGAGATCCATTAAAGACAAATGAAAACCTGAAGAAATATTTAGCATTATTGGCTGGAAACACACCAGCATATAAGAAATCTGACCGTTTCTCACCCAGGAGGGTGAGTGACATCTGTGTTTTTGATCCTTGTGTTGTGTATGTGCTACGTGAGTGTGCAGTTTTCTTTCCTTGCCTAGCATCCGTGTGCAATGCAGTGTTGTGTGTTTTTTGTCAGCAGCTATTACTGTACAATCATTTACAGGAACATATTAGTGTTCTGAGCTACAGAATGATAATGTATGGCCCTTTTCACATCTATGCGCTCCCTGCGCTTGCCTGGCCTCCCTGCCCTGCACTGGTGCAAATGCAAGCACAGGTGCAATTTGAGGCAACTGCAGGCAAGTGCATAGGCACATAGATGCACTGCTCCTGTGCTCAGTTGCGCTCGGTGCCCCCATTACCTTCTATGACCGGGTGCAGCCAAACGCAGGAGCCGACATCCCCGAAGTGCGAGTGTGACTGTGCTCATGTACCCGCGCATTCACTTCTCCAGACGCACCCAGAAACTTCACATTTTGCGTTTCCAGGTGCATCTGACCAAATGCATGCGAGGTGACATCAGTCCAGTCACACTCGCGCTTTGGGGATGTCGGCTCCTGCACTTGGCTGTACTTGGCCATAGAAAGTAATGGGGGCACCGAGCGCAGGTGCAGTGCATCCATGCGCCTATGCAGTTTGCTGCAGCTGCCCCTAAATGCACCTGCACTGGCATTTGCGCTAGCACAGGGCAGTCAAGTGCAGGGGGCTCATAGATGTGAAAAGGGCTTATCAGTAAACAACTATTGCCACTAGGGTGGTCAGTGTGGTGTCCGTGTGCTTTCCGTGGTTCGCTCCCAGTTGCAGCATGTTGCTACTAATTTCTCATCCAGAATCTGGACGAGAAAAAAGCTGACTGCGTTATTCTGTTCTGACTCATTTATTAACATTGGTCAGTGCAATACTAGATTTTATCGCATTGCACTCATCCAATTTTCACGCCAGTGTGTCTGAGCCCTTAGGGTATGTGCCCACTGGACGGTTCTGCATCATTGCAGACAGTCAGAAAACCGGTGGAGAATTGCAGAAACTGAGTTTTCTGACCTCAGCAGTGTCCATAGTTTTTTTTTTTTTTTTTAGCGGTTTTATAGCGTTTATACAGCGTTTTGTCGGCGGTTTTCTGGCGTTTTTTCTTAGCATTTTTAAGACTGTTTTTTGTGCACTTTGTAAGCTGGAACCGCTGGAAAAACGCTCAAAAGAAGTCACTTGCTCTATCTTTGAAAACCGGTGAAGAAAGTGGAAAGGAGACAAAAAAAAAACGTTCTAATGTACACAGCGTTTTCTAAAATCCATTGACTAGCATGTTAATCCAACCGGTGGTTAGGATTAACATAAATGAACATAAAACTCAGCGGAAAACGCCGACGGAAAACGCTAAAAAACAGCCCACAAAACGTCCAATGGGCACATAGCCTTAGAGTTCCAACCATGTTTCATCTGCTTTTTACTGATCTTTTGTTGAGTCAATGGATAAATAATGCTTAGGCTGGCTTCACATCACGATTTTTGCACATTCGTGGTGATCCTTCAATTTCAAGGATCACTCGGACAGGCACGGATCTGTGACAACAGATGCCACTGATGCCCACAGATCCATGTTTTCCACGGATCCATCATCATTTAGCAGAGATAGAGCTGTACCTTGCTTCTGACATGCGTAGTACAGAAAATCGGATCCATTTTACGGATCCAATTTTTTGATGGATCCGAGATACACAGACTCCCATGTTATGTAATGTGGAACGCAACAGATCCGTTACGGATCTGTGGTGTCCAATTAGAGTCACGAAGACCCAAATTGTAGCAGGCTATGACGTTGGCTCCGTGACAAAATTGGACAGCAACGGATGGTGCTAAAATAGATGCCAATAGGGACACATCCGATCTGATCCGTTGCCCTTGGGGATACATGAGAGGCAAAATCGGATCCGTGTGTATCCGTTTTGACACGGATACACTAGGCTGGCTTCACATCACGATTTTGCTGCATCCGAAAGGCCGGTTTACACACACAGATAATTGTGCAGAGATTGTTCACAGATCTCTGGTTGCAGTGAAATCATGGACACATTGTTCCATTTGTACACAGCCACAAAATAGAACAATGTGCCCATGATTTCACTGCAACCAGAGATCTGCAAACAATCTCTGCACAATTATCTGTGTGTGTAACTGGGCCTTTAGATTGTCTACTGCCTTCAGATTTCTTTTATTTTACTTTTTTTTAAAATGTGAAAGAAAGCTGATAAGTGGATAACGAGAAATTAATGGTTTCTTTAAGGCTATGTTCACATCACGTGTTCTCTGCTTACGTTCAGACCCTGCGTAACAAGATTTGGACATATATACTGACAAGGCCATCAACTATAATGTTGCAGATGGAGTCACAGTGGTATTTGTCGTGGATCATTTTCGCCCATATATGCCTAGTTGACGCTACAGGACGTAGACTACATCTTGTTGCCTTTCTTAACTAGACGTATACAGCCGAAAATGATCCACGACAAAGAACACTGACTCCATCTGCAACATTATAGTCAATGGCCCCATCAGTACATACATCCAAATCTTGTTTTGTGGGTGTTCGAACGTAATCCCAAAAGGAGCAATTGAACATTTACTAAAACTTAATGTGAACATAGCCTTAGGGCGGCTTCACACTGCGGTCAGGTCCGGTTCGGGGCTGTCCGGTTTAAACCGGACAGCCCCGGACCGGATTTTGGCCCCATAGTATCCTGTGGAGCCGGATGGCAGCTATCCCCCAACCGGTTTCCATCTGTCCGGCAGTATCGGGGCAATCTGGCGCTCCCTAACATGGGAGTCTATGGGGCCGGATTGCCCTCCAGTTCTGTGTTCAAATCCGGTCCTGGGCTGTCAGGTTCATCCCGACAGCCCCAGACCGGACCTGACCGCAATGTGAAGGCACCCTTACATGGATCTAAAAATAGACGGATTTATGATTGTAGCCAAATATATATCAGTTGCTGAAAGGTGTCTTAATACTGCCCTAGTAAAACCATAAACATAAAATTGTACGGCTTCAAATATGTATGGATACATCGCAGATTTCAAAACTGGAATTGCAGGTTGAAAATCTACAGGTTGCTTCTGTAGCTGCGAAGAGGAAGAGATATTACCAAATCCAATCTGAATACTGTGCAAGAACTCAACCAAGGAAAGTGATCTGGTTTCTTAATCTGCAGCATGACAAATTACAGTATGTGCATATGTTAGAACTTGAGCAGAAATTTCTGAATTTAAAATGTTGCAGTTTGTAGTAACGGCAAATACTCAAGGTATGCACATACCCTTTCAGTGGTTTTCACTCATGCAAATGCACGAGGAAAAAAGCATAAGGGCTCGGACACACATCAGGGAAACTCGTCCGAGTTTACTGTGCGGAAAAATCTCATTGCTCTCGGCCCAATGTTAACTAATGTCTGAGAGCACATTTCCGAGTCTCATACGCCTTTACCGCATCCGATTCTCGGATTGCGAGTCAATCGCAACTTGTTGCGATTCTATGCGAGTCACGGACGAGACTCGCCAATGCAAGTCTATGGGTCCGACAAAAACCACGGATTGCATTCGGACCACACTCGCACCATCCGAGTCTGATGCGAGTTTTAATTGCTACATTACCATTCTGTAGCTCAGACAACTGTACAAAATGCACCTGTAAATGATTATACAGTATCTAGCTGCTGAGGAAAAACGGATTGCACTCGGAAGCCACACTGACCAAAACTAGGATCACATTAATCCGGATCCGAGAATCGGACAGTTTTTTTCACTCGCATGTGTGTCCTAGAAAGTATCAAGAGCAAATTCTAACACTGTGAGCGCTTTTTTTATGCGTTTTTGCTAGCAGATTACCTCAAATCTGCAAGGAAATCCTTATGCCAGCAAAGTCTATGAGAATCCTGAAGTGTTGTGCACATGTTCAGGATTTTTTTTCGTGCAAGATTTTGGTGCAGAATTTAATCTGCATCATGTCCATTCTTTCTGTGTTTTTGCATGTGATTTTTCTCATTGTCTTCATTAAAAAAACACAAGCAAAAACGCATTGAATCGCTGCAAAAATGTACGTTCATTTTTGCCTCAGTTTTTTTCTGCCAGGAGATGCAGATTTGGTGTAGAAATTTCTGCAACCAAATCTGCAACGTGTGCACATAGCCTAAAAGTGTAAAAAAAAAAAAAAATAAATAAATAAATGCACATAGCAGGAATTCCCCCCCCCCTTGATTGACAAATGCACATACTTTATGCAGCATTCCTCCTGCCAAAATACATGCATAATATGTGCAGAGATTTCTGCTGCAAATGTTCAATGTTTGCACATCCAACGATAACTTAGCTGCAGATCAGCAGCAAAACATGCATCAAATGTGCATGTAACAACTGGAGAATTTGTCACAGATTTTGTGCGGCAAATAAGGGGTAATATCCGCAATGGATATTTATCCATGTGAATGTACTCTTAACAATAGTAGTTTCCCTTTTAAAGGGAACCAACCACCCCCAATGACCCCCCGGACTATTAATATCAGTGCCTACACACAGCACATACATGTGCTGCACTGATTTTGGCTAAAAAAACTGTTTTTTAAAACTAAAGATAATGATTTTTAAAGTTTAAACCGGAGCGACGGATGGGCGGTACTTATCTGTGGCAAACGACGATATCTGATGCCAATCATCTTTCCTGTCTCCCCTCGCAGCAGTTATGGCCACCCCTTTGTGCAGCGTCACAGCCCTGTGCACGGGCTCGCATGCCCGTGCACACGTCATCATCTGCAGCCGGGAAGCGAGCGCGCGCTCTGACTTCCTGCGCTCGGCTATGGAAGACAGAGCGCGCGCTCGCTTCCCGGCTGTAGATGATGACGTGTGCACGGGCATGCGAGCCCGTGCACAGGGCTGTGACGCTGCACAAAGGGGTGGCCATAACTGCTGCGAGGGGAGACGGGAGGATGATTGGCATCACATCTCGGCGGTTTCCACAGATAAGTACCGCCCATCCGTCGCTCCGGTTTAAACTTTAAAAATCATTATCTTTAGTTTTAAAAAACAGTTTTTTTAGCCAAAGTCAGTGCAGCACATGTATGTGCTGTGTGTAGGCACTGATATTAATAGTCCGGGGGGGTCATTGGGGGTGGTTGGTTCCCTTTAAGATAAGTCGATAACATACTTTATTGATTCCAAGGGAAATTACAAGGAATTTAAGGTTTATTCAGATGTCCAACTCTTTGTATTTTGGTGCTACCTGAACCATGGCTGACCATTTCTCCACTTGGCTTCTACGCTTTGTGTGCTGACCTTCCCACCATCATCATGGGGGACTTTTACATCCCCACTGACAACTACCAGTCCTCAGTCTACATACTCCTGTCGTTCACTTCGTTCTTTGGTACTCGGTGGTCCTCCACAGCTACCCCCACAGATGGACATACAATTTAGACCTTATCTTCACTCACCTTTCTCCATATCTGGCCACCGTCTGCTGACTTTTTCATCCTTGTCCTCCTCACCTGTCCCTCATGTCCAACAAATTGAACACATTAAAACTAATCACATCTACAAAGCCATCTATAATTTGTCTTCTGCACATACCTCAAAACTAGTCTCCCAATACCTTCCCACACAATCTCCAGTTGTCCCAAGATCTCCATCTCTCTTGCATACTTGAATAAGGCTGCCTTCAGATTTGCAGATGCCTCCGCAGCGTTTTGCGGAGGCATCTGCATGCAGACCGCAGACCCCATGTTTATAATGGAGCGCACGGCGGTTTGCAGATGCTTGCAGACCGCCGTGCGCTCCCATTGCCTGCCATATATGATCTGTGCGCAGGCGAATGCCTGCGCACAAATCAAACCCGCCCACACCAGGGATGCGACATGTTGCGTCCCTGGTGCGGGCGAGAGTGTGTGATTTGTGTACAGGCATCCGCCTGCGCACAGATCACATATGGCGGGCAATGGGAGCGCACGGCGGTCTGCAAGCATCTGCAGACCGCCGTGCGCTCCATTATAAACATAGGGGCTGCGGTCTGCATGCAGATGCCTCCGCAAAACGCTGCGGAGGCATCTGCACATCTGAAGGCAGCCTAAGTCCAAGAGTTTTCCTGAATATCCCCCATCATCTGGAATTCTGTGCCCCAACATGTCCATTTGTCCAACACTTCAAAACTTTCATTTGGAACTTGAAAACCATCTCTTCAAGAAAGCTTACAGCCTGCAATGATCCCGATACCACCACTGGAGCTTCTGCAACCTCCCAACTGCAGTCTCCCTCCCCATTATCTTAGAGTGTAAAACCACAAGGGCATGGCCCTCTCTTCTCTGCTCCAGTCTGTCATTGTTAGTTTGGTGATCGTAATTTGTATGTAAACCCCTTTTCACAGGTGCAGCACAATGCAATCAATGGTGTTCTAAAAAGAAAAAATATTATCTATCGTTTTAACAGATAACACTTGTACCTGTGATCGCATGTCCGTCATTTTTTCACAGAGGGTTGGATAAAAATTGGCAATGCAAGTCTATAAGTCCCATGTAAAAATCAGACTACACTTAGGGTGCCTTCACACTGCGGCATGATCCGGTTTGGGGCTGTCCGAGATGACCCTGACAGCCACGGACTGGATCAGCACACAGGACTGGGGGGCTAATATGCCCTCCGGTCCAGTGTGCAGCGCACGCAACTGCAGCCGCTGACAGGTCAGGACCGCGGCGCCGCAGTCCTGACTTAGCGCACGCAGTTCCCGCTGCTCATGCACACCGGACCGGAGGGCATATTAGCCCTCCAGTCCTGTGTGCTGATCCAGTCCGTGGCGGTCAGGGTCATCCCGGACAGCCTTGGACCGGATCACGCCGCAGCGTGAAGGCACCCTTAGATGTCATCAGAGTAGAGTCTGATTTTCACAGACTGTCGGAAAGGAGAATGGGGAGAAACTTCCTTTTTTCTCCATGTACAAGGAAAAATAATAACCCTCAGAGCAACTCTGATCAAAGTCTATATATACAGCTTGGTCTGCAGCACCCATCCAGGACATCTAACTCTGATTAAAGTCCGATACCAAAAATTGGTTTGTTTTTCTAGTACATGGAAAAATCGAATGACTGAATGCTGGTTCCTGACGAGGAATTGTATAACACTCTGCCTGTCTGTGCCAAATGTTTTTGCCTTCTCTATGGTGACTGCTAAAGTGATATACAGTGGAACCTTGAATTAAGAGTAACTTGGTTTGAGATCGTTTTACAAGACAGACTAACATTTTTAAAAATTGTAACTTGGTTAAAGAGCAAAATGTGAGTTCTCCCCACCCCTCTACAGTACTGTACTAGTAATACTCACCGCTTCTAGCGCATGCACATAAGCCATCAGTCGCGTCGTGGTCTTTTTTCCTCACTTCTGGGTTCTGGTATTGGTGTGTTCACTGTGCTCTTAACATGGAGCCTCCATACTTGATCCTTTACATGTGTAACACCGCTACTAAACTAACTTTAGGTTCTGTAACTCATTAAATTCCTGCGCATATTTATACTGTACATACCATAGAACTGCAATTAATTGCAAAACTATTTAATTTTATGAATACGGTAGATATTTTATAGGTCGTGGAACCAATCATTTGCATTTCAATTATTTCCTACAAAATTTGCTTAGATATACGAGTGATTGGGATTACAAGCATATTCCCGTAACAAATTATGCTCGTAATTTAAGGTTCCACTGTACATTACATTAATTGAATTGATTGACAGATTTGACTTGTGTAAATTCACCGTTGTCTTTGTTTAATACAGGACATAACTCCTAATTCCTCTCCAGAATCGGGATTTACACCATCCCTGTACCTGCTTCCTTCAGCTTGAATGTTAGCACCACAATCTAGTTTCTGGGACTACCCACAATCCTCTCTCGACTCTATTGGACCTACATCAGCTATGTTTCAACTCTGGAGTAATGAAGTCTCTCCAAATACAGGAATGGGGTCTCATCCTGTGGCTTTTAGTGTACCTAAAATGCAGTACACTGGTCATTTGCAGACAGTAGGATCCCATGAACTACCCTTAACTCCTCCAGCTGACCCTACTGTTTATTCATTTGACTTGTCTCCTGTAAAGGTATTGGCACCACAAGTTCCTACCAACTCTACATACCATTTCCAGGACCCAAATGCTATCACACAGGACTACTCCACTTTCATGCCAAATGCACCCACATTGACCCAAAGACACATGCCAACTGGACATATAGATGATCAAACTTGGTGGAGTTTACAGCAGACAAACCCAAATAACCTTCACTCCTTCCACTTGACAAACTCCTTAGTAGTTGGACCCCAGCCTCAACTAGCAGCACTCCTTCAGAGCTCCTCTAAAACATTACTGAGCAACCCTAGACGCTGCAGGAGATGTAAGTGCCCGAACTGTCTAGCCTCTCCAGGCAATGAGGAACCAGGGAAGAAGAAGCTTCACATATGTCATCTTCAAGGTTGTGGCAAGGTATATGGTAAGACGTCTCATCTCAAAGCCCACTTGCGTTGGCATGCTGGTGAAAGGCCCTTTGTGTGCACCTGGGTCTTCTGTGGTAAAAGTTTCACGAGATCTGATGAGCTCCAGAGACATATTAGGACTCACACAGGAGAAAAGCGTTTTGGGTGCCAAGAATGTGGGAAAAGATTCATGAGGAGCGATCACCTTTCCAAACATACAAAAACCCATCAAAATAAAAAGGGGAAGTGTTCAGTTTCTACTATAGACAATATTAAGAAGGAATAAATGCTATTTATTGAATTTGTGGGACTGGTTATTGACAGCCAATATTTTAAATTTTTTTTTAAACATTATTTCTTCTTTTTCACAATGCACAGTTTATAAGGTTATAAAAAGCTGTGAAGTACTGTATTACATTCAGCTTCATAAAATCAATGACTCTTTATAAATAATATTTTTTTTTGTTACCAAAGAGGCCTCCAAATTAGGTGAACTCTGTGCCTGAAATGACAATTTACATAGCAAAAGTATCAGACATGCTTATTTATAAACTTGTAAGATGAAATACACAGTGACTTTAAATGTTGATTCTTTTCACTTCCCCCTCCCCCACACCCTCCACCCCCATACACCCCCGCCCCCAAACGCGTCTGGGCGTTCAGGGATGTTGTGATGATTTTAATCTTTTTACACCAATAAAGGACAGAAAATTTAAGTTGTGGCTTTTTCTTATTAAAGAAATAATTAAAATTGCTGTTGTGAGAGTCAAAATAACAACAAATGACATGGACTCTTTTGCATATGATTAATTCTTTATTTTTGTTGCTTAAGTGTTACTAACATATGATATCGGTGAGTAATGCCGGCTTCGCACTTGCATTCAATACGCAGCGGCGGGGGAGCGCGAGCCGAACGCATACACCGCACATCCCTATGTTTTAACATGGGGACGCACGGTGTATGCACTTGGGTGTGCATGCCCGTGCGCCCTCATTGCCCGCCATGTGTGATTTGTATGCATGCGGATGCTTTCGTACATTCTACTCCATGTCGCGTTCATGGTGCGGTCGAGAATGTATGATTTGTATACAAGCATCTGTATGCGTACAAATCACACATGGCGGGCAAAGGGTGCGCACGGCCATGTGCACCCGAGCGCATACACCGTGCTTCCCCATGTTAAACATAGGGATGTGCGGTGTATGCATTTGGTTTGCGCTCCCCTGCCGCAATACGCAGCTGCGGGGAACGCAAGTAAGAAGCGACCCTATGGTATGTTCTGTGTTTTTATGCAGTTATTGAATATGGAAATTGCCTCTTCAAATAGAACTTAAACTCTAGCACCAGCAATTGGAAGTAGCAATCCTAAATGCTCATTAGAGGTTGAATATTGACTTTATCATATGACCTAGGATATAAGCCAAAGCACATTCTCAGTTTGCAAACACAATGATTTGGAGAGTTTGCTGCTCCTTCAGTGCAAAGTATGAGATATGATTTGGATAGGTGAGAGGCTAAGGGGTACTTCACACACAGCAACATCGCTACAACGTCACAGGTTTTGTGACGTTGCAGCGACCTCGCTAGCAAAGTCGCTGCGTGTGACATGCCGCAGCGACCAGCAATGAGAGCACAGCGATGTTCCAGCAATCCCTGCCAGGTCGGATTGTTGGTGGGATCACTGGAACGTGCTATGTGTAACGGGGCCCTAAGACTGGGAATCTAAGCTATAACATTTCTGCTTATAGGCGGCCGTCACACGCATCAATTTGTAGAACGATATCGCTTAAGCGATATCGTTTGTGCATCGCTGCGTGTAATCAAGCGATTTTACAATGTAAAATCGCTTGATTGTGTGATCGCAGATTTGTGAGCCGGAGCTCATATCAAGCCATAATCGCTTGAACAATCTGCATCATCGTGGTGTGTGACACCACGATGAACGATCTCCCAGCATAGGCTCTGCCGCAATTCTCAACAACTTTGTCTCTGGCGATCTTCTTGGTGTTTAGTTAGTGGTGCCTCCATCGTAATTGTATTGCAACCTCTGTAGCCTTTCAGTAAAGGTGAATTTACACTGACAGACCATGTATAACTTAGGGCGACGTCACACACAGATATTGGTGCAGATATTGTTCACAGATCTCTGGTTGCAGTGAAATTATGGACACATTAATCCATTTATACACAGCCACAAAATGGAACAATGTGTCCATGATTTCACTACAACCAGAGATCTGTGAACAATATCTGTACAAATATCTGTGTGTGTGACGTGGGCCTTAGATTGCACATCGGTTGATTTCCTTTCAGCATGTGATTTATGAAGGTAACTGCTTGCATCAGACATTTTTTATGGTGGGTTTACACACACCAATTTATCTGTTCAATATCTGAACCAATCTCTGGTTGCAGTGAAATCATGGATACATTGCTCCATTTTGTGGCTGTGTACAACATGGAGCAATGTATCCATAATTTCACTGCAACCAGAGATTGGTTCAGATATTGAACAGATAAATTGGTGTGTGTAAACCCACCATTAGGGGTTTCATAGCAAAAGGGTTGAATATATATGCACATGGCAATTTTTATTTATTTTATCCCAAAAAGTAATTTTTTGCCTATATTTTTCTCACTTCACTTCCCCATCTTAGACTATTTAATGCTTATGCATCCCACACAAATCGAGTTACATTACTACCTGTGTTTAAATATTATTGTAACAAAATCTGTAAAAAGCCATGAGCGTGATTACTTTTGCAAGGTACTGTATGAAAGGGAAACTTGGACGATGAAGGAAGAAAGCAGAAGAAGAATCAATGCCTTCAAAATGTGCTGGAGAAGGATGGGATGGCAAGCAGAACATACATATCCATTTCGGAATAAATCAAGCCAGATATGTTTTTGAAGCAAGGATCACCAGGCTATAACTTTGGACACATTATATAGGAAGAGAAAAATCACTGGAGAAGGACATAATAGTCAGAAGAATAGAAGGAACAAAGGGAAGAGGAAAACCAGCAACCCAATGGCTGTGAAGACCTTGGTGGACCAATTTAGGCTTGCATAAGGCGGCCGTCACACGGTTCAATATTGCAAACGATATCGTTTAAGTGATCTGCTTTTTGATCGCTTAAGCGATATCGTTTGTGCATCGCTGCATGCAATCAAGCGATTTTACAATGTAAAATCGCTTGATCGTGACATCGCAGATATGAGAGCCGGAGCTCATATCAAGCGATAAACGATTTAACAATCTGCTTCATCGTGGTGTGTGACACCACGATGAACGATCTCCCAGCGGCAGAGCTTACGCTGGGAGATGGTATCTATGGTAAACATCGGGTTACTAAGCGCCGCGCGGCGCCTAGTAACCCGGTGTGTACCATAGTTACCAGCGATCTCGCTGCTCCACATCGCTGGTGAGTCTGCCTGTGTGACAGCTCACCAGCGATGTGAGCGATATGTTAGCGATCGCGCGTGCATGTGATCGCTAACAATATCGTGCATAACATTGAAGCGTGTGACGACCGCCATAGAGAGATATGTTAAGTCTGTCACGTCAGTATAGGAGGAGAGTTAAATGCATTGCAGGAAACTTAATATGCCAAATGCCTCTTTAAAAAGGACTTGAACTGTAGCACCATCTATTGAAAATAGCAATCTTAAAAGTCAATGTTGACCCTTTAGCCTTATCATATGACTCAAGGTCACTTCACAGGCTAGGATATCTGAAACTGTATTGTTGAAACTTCGTACTTTTGAGATCGTTCTTACGATCTCGTTTGTGCATCGGTGTGTGTAATCGCAGGATGTCTGAATGAGAAATTGTTGGATCGGACATCTCAAATTTGAGATCCTGACCTCAAGTCTATCGTTCGTCGTCCAATTAAGGAACTGTGCAGCAGCAACATCGTTCAGTGTGACACCTTTTTGAACGATATCATTCATATTTCTCCTATTCCTGCCGCTTTGTAAAATCGTTCAAACGATCTGCTCCAAATCGCTGGAGCGTTGCCAAATTTAAGATCATTAACGATATCCTTGCGTGTGACAACGCACTAACGATGTCAGAAGGATCGCGGTCACGTGACATAGCTAACGATATCGTTCACAGATATCGTAGCATGTGAAGTGGCCTTCAGGATATAAGACAAATCATACTCTCAATTTGCAGACAGTGTTTTGGAGAGTTTGCTGCTCATCAGTGCAAAGTATGAGATTGGATTTGCTAGGTGAGAGAACAAGGGCCTCTTTACACACACCAACTTCTGTGTCCAACTTCAGAACAGATCTCTGGTTGCAGTGAAATCATGGACACATTGCTCCATTTTGTGGATGTGTACAAATGTAACAATGTGTCCATGATTTCACTGCAACCAGAGATCTGTTCAGAAGTTGGTCACAGAAGTTGGTGTGTGTAAAGCGGCCCTAAGACTGAGGAGCTAGGCTAATGTTTCTTCTTATGCAGTTATTGAAGTCACACCAAGGAGTGAAATAAGGGCTTCTTAACAGATTTATATTGTTTATGATCAATTTCTGATGTTACCTAAAAAAAAAATCTGCATCAATAAAGCATAGGACATAATACTAATATAGCATCCAATATGCTAAAAAAAAAATCACATGGATGCCATAATAGTCCAGTAAAAAAATATACTTTGTATGCCAGCACACTAAAATTGAAGCCAGAGAGTCAGAGTCACGGCATAGACTACTCGGGTTTCATCAATGTCATGTTCCAGGTCCCTATGGCCATTTTGCATGAAGTGTAAATGCTTGGGCTCTCCATTTTCTCTTCTGTATTAAATTAGCTATCCATTCTATCTTTTAATGGAATGAAATGCAAGGGAAAATGCAGGATCCTAAATGGAACTGGTTCTTATGTTTAACACTAGTAAAAAGGCCCGATGCAATTGCATCGGGAGCAGGGTGAAATGAATTGTGTGTATACAGGCGGGCCAGTGGGTAGCAGAGTATACAGGGGGCTCTGTGGGTAGCAGAGTATACAGACGGCTCTGAGGGTAGGAGATTATACAGGAGCATCTGTGGGTAGCAGAGTATACAGGTGGGTCTGTGGGTAGTGGAGTATACAGGCGTGTGTGGTGGTGGTGGCAGAGTATACAGGTGTGTGTGGTGGTGGTGGCAGAGTATATAGGTGTCTGTGGTGGCATAGTATACAGGCATCTGTGTGGTGGCAGAGTATAGAGGTGTCTGTGGTGGTGGCGGCAGAGTATACAGGCGTGTGTGGTGGGGGCAGAGTGTAGAGGCGTGTGTGGTGGTGGCAGAGTGTAGAGGCGTGTGTGGTGGTGGCAGAGTGTACAGGCGTGTGTGGTGGTGGCGGCAGAGTGTACAGGCGTGTGTGGTGGAGTGTACAGGCGTGTGTGGTGGCGGCAGAGTGTACAGGCGTGTGTGGTGGCGGCAGAGTGTACAGGCGTGTGTGGTGGTGGCGGCAGAGTGTACAGGCGTGTGTGGTGGCGGCAGAGTGTACAGGCGTGTGTGGTGGTGGCAGAGTGTAGAGGCGTGTGTGGTGGTGGCGGCAGAGTGTACAGGCGTGTGTGGTGGAGTGTACAGGCGTGTGTGGTGGCGGCAGAGTGTAGAGGCGTGTGTGGTGGCGGCAGAGTGTACAGGCGTGTGTGGTGGTGGCGGCAGAGTGTACAGGCGTGTGTGGTGGTGGCGGCAGAGTGTACAGGCGTGTGTGGTGGCAGAGTGTACAGGCGTGTGTGGTGGCAGAGTATACAGGCGTGTGTGGTGGTGGAGTATACAGGCGTGTGTGGTGGTGGCAGAGTGTAGAGGCGTGTGTGGTGGTGGAGTATACAGGTGTCTGTGGTGCGCTCGTGCAAGGCAGGGGTTAAAAAAAAAAAAAAAGATTATGCTCACCTCACCCCGAGCCCCCGCCGTCTTCTGCCGTGTTCCGCCGTGTTCTGCCGTGTTCCGCTAGGCTCCCGGTGGCTGTGCAGGCTCCCGGTGTCTGGAGTGATCTTCTATCTACTGAGACTGAAGGACCTGTGGTGATGTCAGAGTCACGTGACCAGCGATTTGCCTGGAGTAAGCTGGTGTCACGTGACTCTGACATCACCACAGGTCCTTCAGTCTCAGTAGATAGAAGATCACTGGAGGCACCGGGAGCCTGCACAGCCACCGGGAGCCTAGCGGAACACGGCAGAAGACGGCGGGAGAGGGCGGGAGACAGCGCGGGCTCGGGTAGAGGTGAGGATTTTTTTTTTTTTAGAGTAGTGCGGGTCTGCGGCTCGTGATGACGCTGCGCGTCATCACTCGCAGTCCCGCGCAAAGCATGTTGGGATTGGGCTACAGTGCCCAACTCCCGATTATATAAGTAGATTAGTATCTTAACAATAAGGTTCAATCAATGTAGAAGAAATCCGGGCACCGCTAAATCGATGCTCTAGTGTACTCCAGCAAGCTGCATTTCTCTGGTACCATGAGGTAAGTGAGTAAATTAAACATGGCTCTGATGGTGCTCAATCCTTAAGTCCAAACACATGCAGTAATTAGAAGTAGAAGAAATAAGATGACACACACTGTTTGAGTCTTTACCTCACTTTATTTCAAATCCGGGTGCAAGTAAGCATGGGAGGAAGGGGGAGTGGGAACACACGGACGACAGCAGCTGTTTCACGCCCAGCTGGTGCTTCCACTGGTCAGGACAGGACCTGCGGAAGCACTAGCTGGGAGCGAAACAGCTGCTATCATCCTTGTGTTCACTCTAACCCCCTCCCATGTTTGCACCTGGATTTGAAATAAAGTGAAGCAACGGCTCAAATGGTGAGTGCCATCTGATTTATTCTACTTCTAATGACAAATAAGGTTGACAATTTTGTATCATTTTAGGTTGACTAGCAAATCAAAATCACTGTACTTAACTGACTGTTCTGTTTACTTGCTAATGATGCCTACATTGAGGGCATCAGTAGCATCAGTATCTGTCACTAAAGCAATTCTACTATGAAAGCTGTAAAACAGTTCCTGAAATTATATAGGGTTGTGCTCTATTAGTATAACCCACTTTTAGGTCTAAAGGACTTCATATACATTAAATTACTCTCAGCCAAACCTTCTGATATCGATTGGGTCAGTCAACAGACTAAGGTGTATTGGATCCCTGGATAGAAGATTGGCTGGGACAGAAGGATCTCGTATGTCCCATTTTGCACTGCCGATGCTTTTGTTCTGTAGAGATGAGCTGCCACCAGAGATATCTTGCTGAGGCACAGTCATAAAGAACATGGAACATTTCCGCATTAGGCTGGAACCACATTGTTCTATGACTTGAGCAAGGTATGCATTGCACTATTCGGACCAGCCGCGGCTCTCCTGACCTGACTATGTCAGCTGCATAGAAATACATGAAGATGACACAGTCTGGTCAGGAAAGCTGTGGACGTTACAGGCTTTTGATGTGATCCTCATGCGAGCCATACAGCAGTGTAATTCCAGCATAAAGAGCATTTTGGGATATGTGAAAGCCAGGCTGCTGACCAAACGATCGACTGAACCTTCGTTTATCTGACAACCATCTAAACTAGGGGGAGTAACTATAGGTGTTGCAAAAGTTGTCTTACCAATGTTCTGAGTTTATGGCCCAATTGAGGAGACTGGTACTGGAAAAAAAAAAAAAAATATGTTGGTAGAATCAATTATAATTTTTCTTTTTTTTAATGGAGGGATTCAAGAGCTTCAAGATTCCACCATGGGTAAAATTGTAGCTACACAGCAATGTGATGAAAAAGTTTGCGCTCAGTTTGCTATATGGTGCTTTGTGCACAATAGGTTGTAAGTAGTGATGAGCGAGTAGTAAGATATTGAATACAGATAGCTCTAACTGAATACTTTGAAATGTATAAGGCTGGTTTAACACTGCCGTTTTCTCCCTGATCAGGTTTCGATCAGGTTTGTGTGTCAAAAGCAGGAGTGTCCCCAAAACCTAGAACAGGTGTCAATCTTTCAATTATAGTTTTCCTCTGCAAGTTCCTCTCCTGGTTTTGGCACACAAACTGGATGGACACTGATCAGTGAAAAAAACTGGCTAGCTCCCTGCGATCCTGACCTAGCGGCAGCTGCGTGCGGCTGCACACCGGACCGGAGGGCAAATTAGCCCTCCAGTTGTGTGTTCTGATCCGGTCCGGGGCAGTCTGGCTTAAGCGGACAGCCACGGATCGGATCCCAGCCGTAGTGTGAAGCCGGCCTAAGTATTTGGATCTGAGTGAGTTCCTCATTGACTTGCATTGGACGAGTAATGAAATAGCTCTAACCGAATACTTTGAACTATCGCTCATCACTAGTTGTAAGCCAAAGATGCTAAAATTGGCTGAGACTGGGACAAATATCAACTGGCTGCTCATATTTATTTCTGAGTAAAAATAACACGAGTCCAGTTATATAAAGTAGTCATGAATGTGCAATTTAGAACTATTCATCATTGTAAATCCGTAATAACTGACAAATCACTTTATCTCTTATTTCTGCCAACTATTAAGCAGCAATTATTGGATGCTTTTTCTAATTTTGCACAGGGACCAGGGAATTAAATACAGGGTTCCCTCTATGCCAAACTTTAGAGGTTTTATGTCCTTTGACAGATTTGGTAAATACACAGCTTGGAGCAAAGGTGTGATCATTTTATCAGTCTGGGTCAAAATAGATCTTGGAGGATTGGTAACACCATACTTATTTATGAATCTTAAAGTTATGATTTATGGTGAGGATTGCATATAAACTTTCCATACAATATTTAAAGGGAACCTAACCCCACAAACTGACACCCCCTCCCCCCGCATCTTTAGACCTGTCCCTGCACCCCCTCTTATCATTTCTAGCCATCCCTTTTGCAGAAAAAAATCGATTTAGTAAAGTAGAAAAGAAGTTATATTTACGTCTGTCCTGTGTGGGTTCTCTGTTTCTATAATAGTCTCAAAGGCTGGCCTGTCTGGTGCTCCCTTGTAATTATGCACGCCCCTCTCTCCTTGCTAAGAGCCTGGCCACGTCATGAAAGGGGTGGGGCTAAAACGTGTCATGCCATTAGCCCCCCCCCTTTCATGACGTGGCCAGGCTCTTAGCAAGCAGAGAGGGGCGTGCATAATTACAAGGGAGCAGCAGACAGGCCAGCCTTTGAGACTATATTCAGAAACAGAGAACTCACACATGACAGACATAAATAGAACTTCTTTTCTACTTTACTAAATCGATTTTTTTTTTTTCTGCAAAAGGGATGGCTAGAAATGATAAGAGGGGGTGCAGGGACAGGTCTAAAGATGCAGGGGGGTCAGATTGTGGGGTTAGGTTCCCTTTAAGTAGCTGTGAACTGTACACATTGTCATAATTATAGCTATTAATCCAGTGTCCAGCTTGCCTAAATTTTGGCTTAAATTCAGTCATCCAGCATGTATTAATTAAAAAAAGATGCCACCTAACCATTCAAGAAGGGTAATCCAGATTTGACAGATGTGTTCGAGGAGGTCAATGCAACGTCCCAACTTTCACTCACTCTGTCCTCAATGTCTCCTGTAGTCTTCCTGCATGTGTTAATTGATCTATAGTTCTTCCTCTTCTCCGAACAAGACACCAGTATCTCTCCGCTCTCTTGGTCTCTGCAGGATTTGAACCCAACCTGTATCATGGGATCCACAGGATCCACTGAAAAGTATGGTATAGGACAATTTTCTGTACTTGAATGTGCATTGAATTTTGCTTTGTCACAGGCGGGATCTACAGGCACATAGAAGTACATCTTTATATATTACTGCATATTTATATAACTGTATACTAGGGGTAAAATAAACAGCAATTTTTTCTTCCTATGAAATTACTAAAAAAAAAAACTGAAAAACAATGACAAAAGTGACTTTTTAATGCACATTTAAATATATGTTCATATACAGTCATAGCCGAAAGTATAGGCACTCTTAAAATTGTTGCAGAAAATGAAGCATTTCTCCCAGAAAATTATTTCAATTACTAGTGATGGGTGAACCCGAAACTAAAAATGTTGGTCTGTATGGGACATGTAGTGTTTGTGCATGGACCCCGAACACAGACTTCTCAGGATAGTCCGTGTTGCTGTTCAGGTTCAGCCACCCAGATAAAGCTTGTTGAAATGCTGCAGCATTTCAATCAGCAAGCTTTCCCGATTTGAGCACTTCTTGTCCCGTAACAGCATTACAATGCACTGGCATGACTGTGAATGGCCAGTGTACATTGAAAGAAAACCATAAATAAATGAAAAAAATGATGTGGGGTTCCCCATATTTTGATACCCAGTGCAGATAAAGCAGACAGCTGGAGGCTGCAGTCCCCAGCAAGGTGCTTTATCTTGGCTGTGTATCAAAATACGGGGGACCACATGAGTTTTTAAATGATTAAAAAAAAAAAAAAAATTAAAAAAAAATGATGTGGTGTCCCCCAAATTTTTATACCTAGCTAAGATGATACAGACAGCTGGGTGCTGATATTCTCAGACCAGGGCGGCCCATGGTTTATGGGGCTCCCCCTAGCCTAAAAATAGCAGCCCTCAGTGCCCCTGAATTGGCACATCCATTAGACGCTGCAATCCTGGCACTTTGCCCAGCTTATCCTGTTGACCTGGTGCGGTGACAAACAGGGTAATGTAAGGGGTTAATGACAGTTCTGAATTGTCAAAAAAAATCACAGCTGCTACAAAGCACTGGAATAATAATGGAGAGGTGTCTGAGACCCCTTTCCCCCATTTAATAATCCTGTAAACTAAGAGAAATAAACACAGAGAAAAATCCTTTAAAAAAAAAAAAAAACCTCTTTCTCCAAGTTATTAACCCTCAGAACACCCCTGCATGTAATCTACACCACAACATTCCACGACAATCTTCGCTCTAACTCCTGAGACCACAATGGGTGGTTACATTAGAAAATGTAAGGATTTAAAGGGACAATGTGTTACCGTTCCCTGATGAAGGAACATAGTAGACTCTGAAACGCGTTGGATGGATCCAATAAAGCTGAAGTACTCGAAGCTATTGGCTACGTGTCTTCTGTGGCAACACGGACCAGTAACACATTGTCCCTTTGAATCCTTGGATTATCTATCACATTGCACGTGGAGGTGTGGGTCCTGCAGCAGCCACCATTACTTGTTTTTCATACTGGTTGTGTGTTGCACAACCTCAGAAGGTGAGCAGTGATTATAACGGCTTCAGAGCCACTCTGCATTTAAAACGATAAGACCCTATTGCGCTTGCTTCCCTTGCAGTGATTATATCGACATTAGAAAATGTGATCACTCACGGCGGCACGTGGAGCACACTGATGGAGCCACAGTTGTGAAAGCAGTAACATTAGTGAGTTCACCTGAAGTCACAGCTGGCGGTTCCTAAGGTAACCCAGCTGTGACCTCAGGTGGACTCGCCTTAGGTGAACTCCGTGAACTCACCTCAGGTGAACTGATTGAACTCAGTCCTGGATTACTAGATTGAGTTCAATGGTGCCGAATTACCGGACTATTGACTACAATGATGCAGATTACCTGATTGTTGACTTTAATGGTGCCAGATAATCTGGTAATTCGGCACCATTGAACTCAATGCTGGATTACCAAAATAAGCACACATTCCAGGATACAGTTCAATGAATTTGCCTGAGGTCACAGCTGGGATACCGTGGGAACCGCCAGCTGTAAACTCAGGTGAATTTACTGACGTCACCTCGCTCACATCTGGGGTTCCATCAGTGTGTTCCGCAGACCACAGTCACGTTTTCTAATGTGACCGCATATTGTGACCTTGGGATATAGCAGAGACGGGAATGTCATGGGACACCATGGTGTGGATTACATCGGACCTGCAGGGATGTTTTGGGGGTTAAGAAAATGAAGAAAGATGTTTTTGTTTTTAAAAAATAAGTTTTTCTCTGTGTTTTGTGATTACCGTATATACTCGTGTATAAGCCGACCCGTGTATAAGCCGACCCCCCTACTTTTGCCCCCAAAATCTGGGAAAACCTATTGACTCGTGTATAAGCCGAGGGTGGACCCCAGCACAGGTATACAGCCCCCAGCAGTGTGGTATACAGGCCTCCCCAGTGGTATACAGGCCTCCCCAGTGGTAGTATACAGCAGCCCCAGTGGTAGTATACAGCAGCCCCAGTGGTAGTATACAGCAGCCCCAGTGGTAGTATACAGCAGCCCCAGAAGCCCCAGTGGTAGTATACAGCAGCCCCAGAAGCCCCAGTGGTAGTATACAGCAGCCCAGTGGTAGTATACAGCAGCCCCAGTGGTAGTATACAGCAGCCCCAGTGGTAGTATACAGCAGCCCCAGTGGTAGCATACAGCAGCCCCAGCAGCCCCAGTGGTAGTATACAGCAGCCCCAGTAATCCAGGGCCCCCTCCCCCCCCCCCCCCCCCCGCTCCGGAAACCTGTAAAGTAAAATCTTTATACTTATCACTGTCCCCGCCGCCCGCCGCTGCCGACATCACGATCCCCGGCTTCATCCGTCCGTCTTCTTCCGGCTTCCTGTTCGTCGCAGGCAATGACGTCATTGCCTGCGACGAACAGGAAGCCAGAAGAAGACGGACGGATGAAGCCGGGGATCGTGATGTCGGCAGCGGCGGGGACAATGATAAGTATAAAGATTTTACTTTACAGGTTTCCGGAGCGCGAGGGGGCCCTGGATTACTGAGGCTGCTGGGGCTGCTGTATACGCAAGCCGTCACTGACTCGCGTATAAGCCGAGGGGGGTACTTTTCAGCCCAATTTTTGGGCTGAAAAACTCGGCTTATACGCGAGTATATACAGTATTTCTTTTTACTTACTGGATTAGTAATGGGGGTTTTCATAGACACCTTTCCATTACTAATCCAGGGCTTTTGGCAGCTGTGATTTATAGACAAATCACAGCTGTCATTAACTCCTCATATAACCCCAATTGACACTGCACCAGGCCAATCGTGATAATATGGGTACAGTGACAGGGTTGGCACATCTAATGGATTCACCAATTCTGGGGTGGTTGTGGGCAGCTATTTTTAGGCTGGCAAGGGCCCAATAACAATATGCCTCCCCAGCCTGAGTAACCAGCATCCAGCTGTCTGCTTTATCTTGCCTGGGTAATAAAACTGGGGGCTTCCCTGTATTTTGATACCTAGCCAAGATAAATCACAAAGCGTGGGGCTGCAGCCTCCAGCTATCTGCTTTATCTACACTGGGTATCAAAATACAGAGGATCATATGCTTTTTTTTTTTTCAATAATTTTATTTTTACACTTCACTTCAGGGATTCAGACAGCTAAGTGTGTCGGCAACCCATTACAGACACCGACAGAGAGGGTGGGGGCTCAGTTTGACTGACTGCAACCAATCACAGACACTGTCACAAATGGTAGGTAAGGGAAGCAGAGAATATTCATAAGGTTTAATGAGTGGGCCCGGAAACAGTGTGACAGCCATGAGGATACACAATTATGTAACTAACAAGATGGGGACCCAATGCTTCTTTGAGATGTCTCTCCTTTTGTGCTCTTCCCCGTATGTGGTCTCTATCTCTCTCTCTCGCTCTCTTCCCTGTTATACTCTCCTCTCTGTGCTCTCTCCCCTGTATGCAGTCCCACTGTGCTTTCTTCTCCCCTCTGTGCTCTCCTTTGAGCTGTATTTCCCCCTTGTGCTCTGTCCCTCCCCTTGTGTGCTCTCTCTGCCCCCTGTGTGTTATCTCTGCCTCCATGCGCTTTTTCAGTCCCCTGTACACCCTCTCATACCCCCATGTGCTTTGTCTCTCCTCCTTGAGCTCTCTCCCTCCTGTGGTGTTCAAAGATGCACGAACTTGGTCATGCTGCCACCAATTTTGTATACCCAGTTGTCCAAAGATGGCGGCCGCCTGAGTAAGTGTACATGCGCGCCTGGTATACGCATGCACACTTACTCAGGTGGTGATGAGTCAGCAGCGGTAGCTGCGGGCAGCGGTTTTGGGTGGTGGCGGTTGCTGTGGCTGTGGAACCACTTGTGGTACTGCTCAATTTGCCAGTACTGCCAGTGGGCGTAATATTAGCACACCCATCAATCTTTGCCCCCTGTGTGCTTTCTCTGCCCCATACGCTCTTTCTGCCCCCATGTTGCTCTCTATGCCTTCCTGTGTGCTCTCTGTGCCCTCTCTGTGCTCCCGTATACAGTTTCTGTGCCAACGAGTGCATTCTCTCTACCCCCTTTGTGTTCTCTCTTCCAACTGTACATTCTCTGTTCCCCCCAGTGAACTCTCTGTGCCCCTTGTATGCTCTCTGCCCCCATGTGCTCTCTTTGTGTTCCGCATGTGATGCGCCCCCAGGGCCATGCAGTATTCTGACCCAGGCTTTAATACTTCTGGGGAGTCACAAGGTCAAGACCCAGCTCTGTTACCCTGGGCATCAAATAAAAGTTCAGGGATTTTGGTTCTGGGAATGGTTGTCATGATACCACCTGTGGTATTGGGCTATTGATGGCCGACGCTGTGGTGCAGGACCTCTGGGGATGATAGAATTGCAGCTGAGGTGATATCACTCCCATGGGTGGAGCGGTTCCCCAGGGCAACCAGTGTAGCCTGCATTGGTGGTAAGCCACGAGGTTCTTTAGGCTGAGGGAGGTGGGTGGGCCTTACTTGGCAGTTCCTCTGTGGCCTGCTTGGTTTATCAGTCGGCGGCTCCACAGGCGGGAAAATTAACAGCCTCACACACAGCTTCACCAAATTTCGGTCCAGATAGTCCTCAAAGAATCGGGATCGCTCATCTAAGCTGTCTCTTTATGTTAATTTCTTTCACGTCTTGCTTTCCCAGCACTGACTGTTCGCCTCTCTCCTGCATGTGCCTCCGCGCACAGAGCCCCAATCCCGCAGCCACAGGTCCTGTCGGGTGTTCGGTACCAAGTCCCCTCATCCTAGTACGGCTACCTTCTCGGCGGATATGTCGGGTGTTGGCCACAGCTCCTCTATATCTAGTGGTCTCCGGTTCTGTGGTTGGAGTCTGGAATCTCCTCGCCACCTTCAGGGCCGGTCCCCTGGTTCCCAACCAGCCCTTCCGTTCGACTCTGGTCAAACTTGGATTCGGGCGCACGGGTGGTTCACTCTGCCTCTGCCCGTGCCCCTAGGGCTCTGCTTCACTTGTTTTCTGTTGTTCCATGACCCAGGACGAGCTCCTTGCTGCTCAAGTATTCCAGATCCTCACTCCTCGTCACTCTCTACTCAACTCTCTTTTCCTCACTAACTTCCCACCCAATACTTTCCTTCTCTCTGTCCCCTGAGCCCTTCCACTATTGGGTCCACCCACCGTCCCTGGGAGTAAGTGTGTTGAGTGTTTGCTAGGTGTCTCAGACTCACTCTCCCTTTTCCCTGAGAACAGGGATACCATACCTGTGGAATAGGTGCAGTATCCCTTGTGGTGACCAGACCGCAGGGGCACCACACATGCACTCTGTTCCTCCTGTGCACGCTCTGTGCTTTCTGAGTGCTCTATGTACCCCCATTCGTTTTCTGTGCCACCCCTTTGCGCTCTCTGTGCCCTGTATGCTCTCTGTGCCCCCATGTGCTCTGTACCCCTGTGCGCTCTTTGTGCCACCCCTGTGAGCTCTCTGTGCCCCCCTGTGTGCTTTCTGTGCTTCCTGTGCACTCTCTGTTCCCTTCTCTGTGCTCTCTCCACCACCCATGCGTCACCCCGCTGCCATTTGGGTGCATCAGTAACTGGACATGCTTGACGGGTATGTACTTGAACACATACTGAGGCGGCATTGAGTGCGGCGGTGAGGTGCAGTGGGTGGTGGTCGATGGGCTATGGCGGTCATTCCTGGCATTGGTTGCGAGGCCAGTACCATCAGTTGGCACCATATTTGCTCATCCATCGCTTTTGTGTGCAAATATGGCTGCTGACGGCACGTGATAGGTGGACTACCTGATGGCGGAAGTGAATGACAGATGGGATAAGGTAATTATATACATACGGTAAATATGCAATATCTGCATGTACTCTAAAGGTAGTAATAAAGCTGGAGCATCACTACCTCTTCTTGACCAGTCATTGCACTTAGTCATACATGTACTGGATCCTTCTACAATGCAATGTTGTTTCTAATGTTGGATTATTTGGAGGAAAATACATATAAACTACTGCATTATAATGAATCTTCTCAAATAAACAAAGCAGGACTGTGACTCAGTGGTTAGCACTGTTGATGTTCAACGTTGGGGTACTAGATTAAACCCTCCTCAAAAACAACATCTGCAAGTATGTTTTCTTCATGTTTCCTCCAAAAGTCGTATTGATAAGGTATTTAGGATATGAGGCCCACATGTCTGTGGAATATGATGGCACTCTAAAAATTAATAGAAACTTCTACAAATAACACTTTAGGCTAGCTTCACACTAATACAGAACTTTCCACTGAGCACAACACCAAGAATTCCCAAAGAGCAGGAGACCATGTTTGTGCATGTGAGAAAAAGGCAAATTTTGCTAAGATAGAGGCCAAACAGTGTCCACAGCGACTCCATTGACTTCATTGAATGAAATGGTCCAGTCTGGGCTCTGCTGCAATTGTGATTAGAAACTTGTTTTTCGAGAATTATAATGTGCGTCAAACTTGCCTAACAAGCTTTGTACATATTGATTAGCTTATAAGAAACTAAGATCTGTTGTGGCATCAGACTTTGGCTTTCGCACATACTATTGTGAGTTTGTGTATTCCCGTGATAGATATTCACTTTCAGTAATATTTATTTAAAAGTAGTTATTTAAAAGGCTAATTAACGGAGGACAATTATAATAACTCAAGCTCTTGCCTAACCTACCACAGGTGCAGCCCTATTAAACTCCATTGCATTTCATTGTCCATTCACAGTTTACTTGTTATGTAATAAGGATCACAGATGCAATAGGGACATGTCAATTGTAGGAAAATCAATTTAAGCTTTATCCTGGCTTTTCATACATAAGGATTAGCAGGTTACCTTAAGGTCAGTGCACTTTGTAATAGGGTCTTATATTCAATAAAGAAAGGCTGGCATGCTTTGAAATACTGCTGGTCAGGGCGCCTGGTGTGCATTTGTCTGTGGGTGTATAGTATTGGAAGAGGTAACCTTTATCAGTAAGTGATGCTTCACAGTTTGAAGTGAATAAAGGGAGCAAATAGACAAACAAAAGAGAAACAATAGAGCACAGGAAGCCAGGCTGCTCACCCATTTGATGTTTAGGATCCCCCACCAGGTTCAGCCTCATCTCTTTGGTCTCATCCTTTTGTGAATCTATTTAACTTCCCTGCACATTAAAAGTCTCCATTCTGCCCTCACTGTAGATGTGTGATAAAACAAGATCCTCTCCAGTAACCAGTGTCATCCTCAAAATGATTCTCCTAAAGTAATAAACAAAATAGTGACATCACATATTGCATTGTTCCTAATGTCTAGAGGTCGGTATGTTATTGTAATCATCATTGTACTTACTATTAATATTTTTAACAGCCTTCAGCTTGAACTCGACCATGGCGATATGGTGGATGAACACTCTGGAGAAAGATTGATCTTATGCAAGCCTGAATTGGTCCACCAGGGTCTTCACAGCCATTGGGTGCTGGTTTTCCTCTTCCCCTTCTTCCTTCTATTCTTCTGACTATTATGTCCTTCTCCAGTGATTTTTCTCTTCCTATATAATGTGTCCAAAGTTATAGCCTGGTGATCCTTGCTTCAAAAACATATCTGGCTTGATTTATTCCAAAATGGATTTGTATGTTCTGCTTGACATCCCATCCTTCTCCAGCACATTTTGAAGGCATTGATTCTTCTTCTGCTTTCTTCCTTCATCGTCCAGGTTTCCCTTTCATACAGTACCTTGCAAAAGTAATCACACTCATGGCTTTTTACAGATTTTGTTACATTACTACCTGTGTTTAAATATTATTGTAACTCGATTTGTGTGGGATGCATCAGCATTAAATAGTCTAAGGCTACCTTCACATTACGATTTTTAGGGAGCCGATGCTGTCCGATATAAATCGGACAGCATCGGCTCCCTTCTGATGCCTGGAATCGGGTGCCAAATAGGCACCCGATTCTGGCATAAAATCGTTCCCTGCGGGGTGAAGAAAAGAAAAAAAAAAAAGGTTATTCTCACCTCTCCACGAGCCCCCGCCGTCTTCCGCCATCTTCCGCCATCTTGGTGGCTCCCGCAGGCTGCCGGTGTCAGCAGAGGGCTTCCTCTGCCTTATAGGACCTGCGGTGATGTCACAGTCACGTGACCGCGGGTTCACCATGGTAACCCGCGGTCACATGACTGTGACATCACCGCAGGTCCTATAAGGCAGAGGAAGCCCTCTGCTGACACCGGCAGCCTGCGGGAGCCACCGGGAGCCTCCAAGAAGATGTCGGAAGACGGCGGGGGCTCGTGGAGAGGTGAGAATAACATTTATTTTTTTTTTTTAACCCTTGTGCTCCTAGTTAGGAGCAGTTTTACTGTACTGAGCATGCTCAGTACAGTAAAATGGGGTCCGAGGAGACATCAGATGTTTCCTCGGACCCTTCTCCATAGGGCCCCATGTTATAGGGATCGGACCTAATCGGATGTGCACTAAATGCCATCCGACTTGGTCCAATCCGATTCTGTCCGATTTTATTTTCGGTGCAAAAATCGGAGCAAGCTCTGATTTTTGCACCGATAATAAAATCGGACAGAATAGGATCGGACCAAATCGGATGGCATTTAGTGCACATCCGATTCGGTCCGATGCCCATAGGGCTGCATGGAGGCCAAATTCGGATCCGATGCTGTCCGATTTTGATCGGACAGCATCGGAAATCCGAAAATCGTAATGTGAAAGCACCCTAAGATGGGGAAGTGAAGTGAGAAAAATATAGGCAAAAAATTACTTTTTGGGATAAAATAAATAAAAATTGCCATGTGCATATATATTCAACCCTTTTGCTATGAAACCCCTAAAAATGTCTGATGCAAGCAGTTACCTTCATAAATCACATGCTGAAAGGAAGTCAACCGATGTACAATTTAAGGGTATGTGCGCACGGTGGGCGGGTTTGTGGCGGCGGCGGCTGGGCGGGACCCGACAGGAAGCACCGGAGCCGTCCACCGGCTTCCTGTCGGGTCCGTGCTGCGGGAGACGGGCGGGTGTGCGGCGGTGCACAGCGGGTTAGCGCCGGCGATTCTGCAGCGGCTGGAAGCAGCACATGATTCTGCTTGCAGCCGCTGCAGAACCGGCCGGAATATAGAGCATGCTCATTCTTTGCTAACCCGCTGGGAACCCAGCGGGTTAGCAACGGATGAGCATGTGTAAACCGCCGCTGTGTGCACAGCGGGTGTCGGTTTACATAGGTTTCTATGTTAATCCAAACGCCGGTTTGGATTAACATAAATTTGCATGAAATTTATGTAAACCGACCGGCGGTTTACACAGCTAATCCGGCCCTAACCCGACCAGTGCGCACATACCCTTAAGGTACCTTTACACACGGCAACTTTTCTAGGAATTTCACTGGCAACTTACTGGTTGCAGTGAAATCATGCAGACATTGTTCCATTTGTACACTGCAACAAGATAGAGCAATGTGTACATGATTTCACTGCAACCAGTAAGTTGCCAGTGAAATTCTTAGAAAAGTTGCCGTGTGTAAGGGTACCCTAAGTTATACATGGTTTGTCAGTGTAAATTCACCTTTACTGAAAGGCTACAGAGGTTGCAATACAATTACGATGGAGGCACCACTAACTAAACACCAAGAAGATCGCCAGAGACAAAGTTGTTGAGAATTGCAAGTCAGGGTTGGGTTCTAAAAAAATTATCCCAATCTCTGATAATCCTCTTGGAGCACAGTCAATGCCATTGTCATCAACTGGAATGAACATGGTACCACAATAACTTTGTCAAGAGAGGGCCACCCACCAAAACTCTCAACTTCACTCAGGCAAGGAGGGCATTAATCAGAATGGCAGTGCCAAGACCAAAGGTAACCCTGAAGAGCTGCAAAGTTCCCAAGAAGACTGGATTATCTGTCTATGCAACCACAATAACACTGATGCGCCCCAGGGTTGTGGCAGTCAGCATGAGCCCTTCCCGGGCACCACTCCTCTGGCCACTGTCCCTGAGCTCTCTAGTGATGCTGTGCCTCCAGGTGCTTTGGTGTGGCCGGGAGATGTGGAGTCTCCCGTCCTCCGGTTTTGACTGCTGGGTTAGTAGTACCCTTACAACCTCGGACTCTGGTGTCTGTTTCTGGCTCTCTGCGCTGGGTTGAGCCGGTAGGCTGGCTCCACTCCTCAGGCCTGCTTCTCTCCTTCCTCAGACCCTCTCCTATGGGTCCCTCACGCTTGTTAGTCTCTATCCTTGGACAAGCCTGGCACTGCTCCAATCCGCAGGATGTCTTCACAGTCCTCCTAGGAACTGAACTGACTAACCCCGCCCCAAAGCCAGAATTTATAGGGGAACTCCCTTGAACCTGGGTTTCAGAGCTCCCCCTTCTGGTCTGGAGCCAGCAAAAGTGTTGCATGCTGTGGGCTTACCTGGTGTGGATACCACTTCTTGCTTCCAAGCATGACATCACCCCCCGATGGAGGCAATGGCATTGTGACAACCGGACTCTGGGGTGCCACAACACCACACACTGACACATAGAGCTGGCCTTTTTGGAAGAGTGGTCAGAAAAAAACTTTTACTTACAGCCAAAAATGGGAATGCTCATTTTGAGTTTTCCAAAAGACATGTGCGAGACTCCCCAAATGTATGGGGGAAGGTGCTGTCTGGTGTGAAACCAACACTGCTCATCACCACAAGAACACTATCCCCACAGTGAAACATGGTGGTGGCTGCATGATAGTGTGGGGATGTTTTTCGGAAGCAGGGGCAGGGAAATTAGTCCAAGTCGAGGGGAAGATGGATGGTGCAAATTACAGGGATATTCTTGAGCAAAACCTGCTTCATTAATTCATTGATTTGAGACTGTGAAAGAGGTTCATCTTCCAACAAGACAATGACCCAAAGTATACTGCTAAAGCAACATTCAAATGGTTTAAGGGGAAAAATATAAGTGTATTGGCATGGCCTAGTCAAAGCCCAGACCTTAATCCAATTGAGAAAATCTAGTCAGACTTGAAGATTGCCGTCACTAGAGGAAACCCTATAACTTGAAGATGCTGAAGCAGTTTCTCCTTGAAGAATGGCAAAGTTCCCTGTGGCAGGATGTGGAAAGCTCATAGCATCTTATCCAAAGTGACTTTCAGCTGTAATTGCTAAAAAAGGAGGCTTTAGGGTATGTGAGGTATTTGTGCTGCAGTGTGTGCTGTCAGTGAGAGATTTCTTCGTGTTTATATGAACATTTGTTTTCCTGCACACATGTAATGTATCTATCTGCTGAGCAAATTAACATATGTTCATATAATCACATAGAAATGTCTCAGACAGCACACACTACACATATGCCTCGGATACACACAATGACACTGCTTCATACTGGTGGGAAATAAAGATGTCAGAGCTGCAGCTATGAGCACACATCTTCCCCTTTCTCTCTCCTCTGTAGTGAGTGCCCAGCAGACAGGAGGATACAGAACCTTTGTTTGTGTGCTTGCAGATCAGGACAGTGTACTGATGTCACTAAATGAATATTCATTCCCTGGGGAGTGGGCAGCAGAGAAGTAAGCAATCACTCACTGTGATTGACAGATGGATTGAATCTCTTTTTTTGCAGTTTACAGAAGATAGGGGATGAGTTTTAAATAAAAGAAATACATGAATAGAAAGAGCTTCACCAGAGGATTCCCATTAAAGTGATTGCTATCTATTGGACAACCCCAACTTTATCAATTCAGGGTCCCATAGAAAAATAAACTATGTATACTCTCTCCTGCAGTTGTGCCAATACAGTTTGGTGTCAACACTGCTGTTCGCAGTGCTGCTGTTTCCAGTGGGTGACACGGCCACTGTTTAGTCATTGACATCTATAGCCTTTACTATTTGGCCACAGCAAACATCTGCTGTGATGGAATATTGATGAGCTGCAGCCGATCAAGGGATACTGATATGCTACAGCGGTCACGTGACACAACAATGTCAATACCAAGAATTGCAGCGACTTTAACAGTACTGCTGCAGGAGGTGAAAATATATTTGTTCTTATGTTTCACAGGACCCAGGATTGATTAAGCTGGGATGTCAGTTGTGGACAATCATTTTAAGTTGATATACATGTATTTATGCTACAACATTCTGAGCAAAAAATCAAGCAATATAAATAATGGAAAAATATATACCTCTGTAATGACATGCTGTGATTAACCCCTTCCTGACCTTGGGTACATCCCGGTGATTGCATGTATATAGAAGCCACTACATATGGGGTACCAGTGTACTCAGGAGAAATTGCAAAACAAATTGCATGATTTATTTACTCCAGTTACCCTTCTGAAAATACAAAATTAGGGGCTAAAGTTACATTTTTGTGGAAAAAAGTAAGATATCATTTTTTCATTCAAGATTGCTTCAGTTCCTGTGAGGCACTTAAGGATTAATAAGCTTCTTGAATGTGGTGGGTTAAGCAGTCTGAGGGGTGCAGTTTTTATAATGGTGTCCCTGTTGGATGTTTTCTGTAATCTAGGCCCCTCAAAGTCACTTCAAATGTGATGTGATCCCTAAAGACAATCGTTTTGTAAATTTTGTTGGAAAAATGAGAAATCGCTGATACACTTTTAACCCTTCAAATTTCATAAGCATGCACAATCAGGAGTCTCTGGTGCAGAGTTGGTAACAAGCGGTCCTGTAGCCACAAGTTCGCAATAAGCATACTCACATTTCAACTAGATGCAAGCGGCCTTGCTCAATACAAGTGAATTGATAGAGGCCGCATCGAGTTAAAATGTGGAAGTATGCATATCTCACAATCGTCCAGTCTCACCACCATCACCGGAGAATCCCGACAGCACGTGCTGTGTGCCCTGTGAGGATTCACAAGTCTGCAGTCACATATTACGCCCTATCTGCAGGACCATTATAACACATCTTTGTTTTGGAGAAAATTGCTCCTTATGTTTGAGATTGAGGAAACGCCTGCTGATTCCCGCACACGTGACACAATACGAATTGCAGCTCCATTTGTTGTACATCTGTGGATTACAGTGGTGTAGTCAAGGAAAGACAATAAAGAAAGCAAAACAAAAACACAATAATAAAATAGAGACTAAAATAAAGCCAGAGAAGAGCTCTAATTCTATCAGACACCATAGACACAGCAACCAGAGCTCCAACTGGAAGTATTCACATGCTAAATAGACACATTACAATTCAAATAGAAGTGACACCTTCCAAAACCTGAATATTTACTATCCCCAAGATACCAAACACAAAATAATAATACATCTCCCTATACCCAGGGTACATGGCCTTTATAGTCATTGTTGTAAAGTTACCATTTCGTTTCACTATGTTAGACTGGTTTCACACTGACGTTCCCCTCTGCAGCGTTCTGTGGAGGGGAACCGCCATGTGAGCGCAGCCAGCAATAGTCCCTATGTTTATAATGGGGATGCACGGTGCTGTGCTTAACTGTGCATGTCTGTGCGCTCCCATTCACTGCAATATGTGATTTGTACCCAGGCGGATGCCCGCGCACAAATCACACGTTCTCGTCCGCACCAGGAATGCAACATGTTGCGTCCCTTGTGCGGACAAGAGTGTGTGATTTGTACGCAGGCATCCGCCTGGGTACAAATCACATATTGCAGTGAATGGGAGCACACGGTCATGCGCAGTCAAGCGCAGCACCGTGCATCCCCATTCTAAACATAGGGACTTGCGCTGGCTGCACTCACATGGCGGTTCCCCTCCGCAGAATGCTGCGGAGGGGAACGCCAGTGTGAAACCAGCCTGATAGCTGTTATATCTGTTGTCATCATGACTCATTGACTATAATGATAATTATAATTATTTATCAATATCAAGATAACATGGCACCATATTTAAACCTAATAAGATACCTAATAAGATAGAGTTATAGCATGTGATTTACTAATTTATTATTACCGTATATACTCGTGTATAAGCAGACCCGTGTATAAGCCGAACCCCCTACTTTTGCCCCCAAAACCTGGGAAAACCTATTGACTCGTGTATAAGCCGAGGGTGGACCCCAGCACAGGTATACAGCCCCCAGCAGTGTGGTATACAGCAGCCCAGAGGTATATACAGCAGCCCCAGTGGTAGTATACAGCAGCAGCCCCAGTGGTATATACAGCCCCAGTGGTAGTATACAGCAGCCCAGAGGTATATACAGCCCCAGTGGTAGTATACAGCAGCCCCAGAGGTATATACAGTCCCAGTGGTAGTATACAGCAGCCCCAGTGGTATGTACAGCCCCAGTGGTAGTATACAGCAGCCCCAGAGGTATATACAGCCCCAGTGGTAGTATACAGCAGCCCCAGAGGTATATGCAGCCCCAGTGGTAGTATACAGCAGCCCCAGAGGTATATACAGCCCCAGTGGTAGTATACAGCAGCAGCCCCAGTGGTATATACAGCAGCAGCCCCAGTGGTATATACAGCAGCAGCCCCAGTAGTTAGTATACAGCAGCCCCAGAGGTATATTCAGCAGCCCCAGTGGTAGTATACAGCAGCATCCCCAGTGGTATATACAGCCCCAGTGGTAGTATACAGCAGCCGCAGAGGTATATACAGCAGCCCCAGTGGTATATACAGCCCCAGTGGTAGTATACAGCAGCCCCAGAGGTATATACAGCCCCAGTGGTAGTATACAGCAGCCCCAGAGGTATATACAGCTCCAGTGGTAGTATACAGCAGCCCTAGTGGTATATACAGCCCCAGTGGTAGTATACAGCAGCAGCCCCAGTGGTATATACAGCAGCAGCCCCAGTGGTAGTATACAGCAGCAGCCCCAGTGGTATATACAGCAGCAGCCCCAGTGGTATATACAGCAGCAGCCCCAGTAGTTAGTATACAGCAGCCCCAGAGGTATATACAGCAGCCCCAGTGGTAGTATACAGCAGCAGCCCCAGTGGTATATACAGCAGCAGCCCCAGTGGTATATACAGCAGCCCCAGTAGTTAGTATACAGCAGCCCCAGAAGTATATACAGCAGCCCCAGTGGTAGTATACAGCAGCAGCCCCAGTGGTATATACAGCCCCAGTGGTAGTATACAGCAGCCCCAGAGGTATATACAGCAGCCCCAGTGGTAGTATACAGCAGCAGCCCCAGTGGTATATACAGCCCCAGTGGTAGTATACAGCAGCCCCAGAGGTATATACAGCCCCAGTGGTAGTATACAGCAGCTCCAGAGGTATATACAGCCCCAGTGGTAGTATACAGCAGCCCCAGAGGTATATACAGCCCCAGTGGTAGTATACAGCATCCCCAGTGGTATATACAGCCCCAGTGGTAGTATACAGCAGCCCCAGAGGTAGTATACAGCCCCCCCATCAGTATACAGCAGCCCCAGAGGTATATACAGACCCAGTGGTAGTATACACACAGCCCCAGTGGTATATACAGCCCCAGTGGTAGTATACAGCAGCCCCAGAGGTAGTATACAGCCCGCCCATCAGTATACAGGCCCCCCCGCTTTGTGCACAATCCTGTAAAGGAAGAGATTAGTATACTTATCACTGTCCCGCTGCCGCTGTCCCGCCGCCGCCATCGCGCTCCTCCGTCTTCATCCGTTTTCCTCCTCGGTCGTGCAGACAATGATGTCATTGCCTGCGCCGACCGGAGGAAGCCGGAAGAAGACGGATGAAGACGGAGGAGCGCGATGACGGCGGCGGGACAGCGGCAGCGGGACAGTGATAAGTATACTAATCTCTTCCTTTACAGGATTGTGCACAAGGCAGGGGGGCCTGTATACTGATGGGGGCGGGCCTGTATACTGTATACACTGCATAAATTGCGGAAGTGAAATTAAGTAAAAGCAAGGGGTTAAAAATAAAAAAAACTCTATTCTCACCTTCCAGTGATCCCCTGACGCCTCCAGCAAGCTCCGGACAGGACCTGGCATTACATCACAACCCGATCAGCTGATCGGGTCACACGACCCGTTACCATGGTGACCCGATAAATCTGCTGTGTTGTGACGTAACCACAGGTCCTGTAGACCAGAGGTCCCCAACTCCAGTCCTCAAGGCCCACCAACGGTCCAGGTTTTCATTATTTCCTTAGAAATTTGACAGTTGGTAATTCAATCTCCTGCACAGGTGGTGATTCCAACTGTCAAATGCCAAGGAAATCCTGAAAACATGCACTGTTGGTGGGCCTGGAGTTGGGGACCTCTGCTGTAGACACCCGTAGCTTGCTGGAGGTGTCGGGGGATTGCTGGAAGGTAAGAATAGAGTTTTTTTTATTTTTAACCCCTTGCTTTCACTTAATTTCACTTCCACAATGTATGGATGATGCTGGGAGATAATCCCTGATAAAGCCTCAGTTCCAAAGTAAAGAAATGGGTCAGAAGCTAAGCTTAAAGGACTGCTAACATACCCCCCAACTCCGGGGGTTAGGGTGGTCAGGTAATCATCTCTACAAGAGTTGTTGCTGTTTTCACCAAGAAATACCAGACCAGCAAAAATACAAAAGTGATGCACTTTAGGTGTGAGCCCTGGCAGGGAGTATGTTTTCAAAGTTTAACAAAGTTACCTATAGAATCATTCATTGTTTGGGAACAATTTCCACAATACAAAGGACAAATGGCAATATCCATCCACGACATCCTATATTATAATGTTAGACCCAAGGTCATTCATGGAAACTAGTATAACTTAACTATAATGGGGGCCAAATGTTTTCAATTAAGATGTCCAGCATTTGGCAGATACCCTAATGGAAACTAAACAGACCCCATTATAGATAAAGGGAAACATATGACGGTTTTTATGTTTGTCATGCAACAAATACAATTTGCTACAAAAATTATTGTGGTTCTGGTGCCATATTCCTGTACTGATGTAGGTTCGGGTGCCATGTCTTCTCTGATTGATCTTCTCTAGTCTCTGGCAGCACATACCCACACGGTGCTCTTAAAAAGACAGAGTGTGATTAAAATGCCCTCAGCATAACAATATCTGTCTATTTTATGAACTAAATAAGCCTCCACTGGTATATGATCTCCACACTGTCCACCCCAATTATCAATAACCACCATACTAACCCTCGCCCACCCCAGCACAGTCCGACCTATAACACATCCAGAAATATATAGGCCATTAACCCTCATACGCTGACAGACTCTCTATACTCCTCACTATCCCCAATCTCCTGTCCCTATCTGGCAGTAAATTACTTAAATTACTCTCTCAGAAGCACCCTGGACCAAGTAGCGCCCCTCACCCTCAGAACCGCCAAACACAGATTGAAACAGCCCTGGCTCACACCGCAAACTCAATTCCTCCAGTGATGTTCTATGAGTGCTGAACGTCTATGGAGGAAAATCCGCACACCAGAAAACTTCACTTACTATAAATTTATGCTAAGAACTTACAACTCTGCCCTTCACCTTGCCATATAAACCTACTTCACCACCCTGATCTCCTCACTATCCAACAAACCAAAAAAAACTCTTTGACACCTTTCACCCTCTCCTCAGTCCTAAAATGCAGGCCCCAATCACTGACCTTTGTGCTGATGATCTGGCTTCTTATTTCACAGAGAAAATAGAAAATATCCGTCAGGAAATCAATCCCCAACCTCAAATCGCTGTTACCCCTACCTCTCCCCACATTTCCACCGGTTCACTCTCCACATTTGACCCAGTCACAGAAGAAGAAGTCTCCAGTTTCCTCTCTTCCTCTCATCCCACCACATGCACTGCTGACCCCATCCCCTCACACCTACTCCAATCTCTCTCTCTCCAGTGCTCACCACTCACCTAACCAAAATCTTCTGTTGCGCCCCAGGGTGTGGGGTACTCGGGTATCAGGCGGCAAAAGGGTTAATCGCGTCACGGGGAATGGCGGCCGCGCCTGATCCCGTATCCTGGGGGCTATGCTCTTGAAAAGGGATTATATATACAGGGGAGTATTTACAGTTCATAGATGTCGTGATGCCACCTGCAGTACCTTGTGATGTTCACCAGAGCCGCCACAGTCCTCCGGTGGTCGATGGTATTGCAGCAAATGTAATAAGGGGTTGAGTGTCGCATTTTGATGCTTCTGGTGCACACTTGTTGCTTTAGGATGGTGAAAGGTCGGTAGCTCTATCTCTTCTAGCTCTTCCAGTTCCTCTTCCACATCTCCTAAGTGTGGCACCCGGGATAAGGCATCTGCATTCCCATTCTTACGACCTGCTCTGTATTTGATGTTAAAGTCATAATTAGACAGCCGGGCCATCCATCCCTGCTCCAACGCACCTAATTTTGCTGACTCCAGGTGTGTTAACGGATTGTTGTCTGTGTAGATGGTAAACTTTGCAGGTGCCTGGTAATGTTTGAAATGTTCTGTTACAGCCCAAACTACTGCCAGTAGTTCTAACTTTAAGGAACTGTAATTTTCAGGGTTTCTCTCAGTAGGCCAGAGCTTCCTGCTTGCATAGGCTATGACTCTCTCTTTGTCTTCTTGCATCTGCGACAGCACTGCTCCCAGTCCCACGTTGCTGGCATCCGTGTACAGAATGAAGGGTTGATCGTAATCTGGGTATGCCAGGATCTCTTCCCCTGTCAAGGGTAACTTCAGCTTCCTGAAGGATTCTTCTCTTTCATCACTCCACTGGAATGGAGGACTTCGGGCTGAAGACTTCTTAGAGTGTCCTACCAGGATGTCTTGTAGAGGAGATGCTAGTTTGATGAAGCCTTTGATAAATCTTCTATAGTAGCCTACCAGTCTCAGGAACTGCCTCACCTCTTTCAAGTTGGTGGGTCTTGGCCAATCCCTTTTCACTGTAACCTTCTCGGGATCTGGTGCTACGCCCTCAGAGCTCACTACATGTCCCAGGTACTGCTCCTTTGGTTTGAGCAGGTGACACTTAGATGGCTTGATTTTCATACCATACCCGGACAAGGCTTCAAACACTTCTGCTAGGTGTTGTAGATGCTCTTCATATGTCTTGGAGTAAACTATGATGTCATCCAGGTACAAGAGGACAGTTTCAAAGTTCTTGTGTCCTAAGCAGCACTCCATTAGTCTCTGGAATGTACCAGGTGCGTTGCAGAGTCCAAACAGCATACAATTGAACTCACAGAGGCCCATTGGCGTGGTGAACGCTGTCTTCTCACAGTCAGCCTCTGCCACAAGAACTTGCCAATACCCACTAGTCAGATCTAAGGTGGAAAAGTAATTAGCAGATTTTAATGCAGCTAATGATTCTTCTATTCTGGGTAATTTGTATGCATCCTTGTGAGTAATGCGGTTGATCTGCCGGTAATCTACGCACATCCTCATGGTCCCATCCTTCTTTTTTACTAGCACTAAAGGAGCTGCCCAGTGGCTACAACTGTCTCTTATTACCCCTGCTTCCTTCATCTCTTTGAGCATGTCTTTCGCACATTGGTAGTGAGCGGGTGGTACGGGTCTATACCTCTGCTTTATGGGTGGATGATTACAGTGCCTACAAGTAGTATTCAACCCCCTGCAGATTTAGGTGGTTTGATAAAATGCAAATAAGTTAGAACCTTCAAACTGCAAACGAGAGTAGGATTTACTAACAGAAGCATAAATCTTACAAACCAAAAAGTTATGTTGCTTAGTTGAATTTTAATAAATTTTAAACATAAAAGTGTGGGTCAATTATTATTCAACCCCTAGGTTTAATATTTTGTGGAATAACCCTTGTTTGCAATTACAGCTAATAATCGTCTTTTATAAGACTTGATCAGGCCGGCACAGGTCTCTGGAGTTATCTTGGCCCACTCCTCCATGCAGATCTTCTCCAAGTTATCTAGGTTCTTTGGGTGTCTCATGTGGACTTTAATCTTGAACTCCTTCCACAAGTTTTCAATTGGGTTAAGGTCAGGAGACTGACTAGGCCACTCCATTACCTTGATTTTTTCCCTCTTGAACCAGGCCTTGGTTTTCTTGGCTGTGTGCTTTGGGTCATTGTCTTGTTGGAAGATGAAATTACGACCCATCTTAAGATCCTTGATGGAGGAGCGGAGGTTCTTGGCCAAAATCTCCAGGTAGGCCGTGCTATCCATCTTCCCATGATGGCCAGGCCCCTTGGCTGAGAAACAGCCCCACAGCATGATGCTGCCACCACCATGCTTGACTGTAGGGATGGTATTCTTGGGGTCGTATGCAGTGCCATCCAGTCTCCAAACGTCACGTGTGTGGTTGGCACCAAAGATCTCGATCTTGGTCTCATCAGACCATAGAGCCTTGAACCAGTCTGTCTCAGAGTCCTCCAAGTGATCATGAGCAAACTGTGGACGAGCCTTGACATGACGCTTTGAAAGTAAAGGTACCTTACGGGCTCGTCTGGAACGGAGACCATTGCGGTGGAGTACGTTACTTATGGTATTGACTGAAACCAATGTCCCCACTGCCATGAAATCTTCCCGGAGCTCCTTCCTTGTTGTCCTTGGGTTAGCTTTGACTCTTCGGACAAGCCTGGACTCGGCACGGGAGGAAACTTTCAAAGGCTGTCCAGGCCGTGGAAGGCTAACAGTAGTTCCATAAGCCTTCCACTTCCGGATGATGCTCCCAATAGTGGAGACAGGTAGGCCCAACTCCTTGGAAAGGGTTTTGTACCCTTGCCAGCCTTGTGACCCTCCACGATCTTGTTTCTGATGGCCTTGGAATGCTTCTTTGTCTTTCCCATGTTGACCATGTATGAGTGCTGTTCACAAGTTTGTGGAGGGTCTTAAATAGTCAGAAAAGGCTGGCAAAAGAGATAATTAATCCACACATGTGAAGCTCATTGTTCTTTGTGCCTAAACTACTTCTTAATACTTTAGGGGGACCAAACAGAATGCTGGTGGTTTGAGGGGTTTAATAATAATTGACCCACACTTTTATGTTTAAAATTTATTAAAATTCAACTGAGCAACATAACTTTTTGGTTTGTAAGATTTATGCTTCTGTTAATAAATCCTACTTTCGTTTGCAGTTTGAAGGCTCTAACTTATTTGCATCTTATCAAACCACCAAAATCTGCAGGGGGTTGAATACTACTTGTAGGCACTGTACCTGTGGGTATGTTGTGTTCTACCCTTTGATCTGCCCAAAGTCTAGAGGGTGTTTGCTGAAGATCTGCTCGTACTCCTTCACTACCCGGTATACTTCTTGCTTTTGATGGGAGGGTGTAGAACTGGTACTCACATGTAATTTCTGGCACCAATCCTCCAGTTCTCCCTCTGAGCCATTACAATCCGCCTGACTTGACGGGTTCAATGGTTCAACTGTGGTAATGGCGTTGTTATCCACAGTGTATAATTTAGTCATGGTAGCATACTTTAGTAGGATCACCTCATCCTCTCCGCAATTTAGGAGGCGTATCGGCACTCTCCCCCTGTGTGCCTCAACTACTCCTCGGGCCGTCAGTACAGTGGGCCTACTGTCTGAGTACACGGGTTCTACCAGGGCTTGTTAGTCTTGCCCTCTGATGCCTATTGCGGCTCTACACCAGACCATCATTTCAGTTTCGGGAGGTATTACAATGGGTATTGGATCACTTACCCTTGCACTGACAATCTCTCCACCTGACAACTCTACCTGCTGCTTCATCATCAGAGCTTTTATATTCTTCTGCAGGACTTGCTGTTGCCCAGAACTGGCAGTACCGGCCATGCACTGTAAAACACCAATAATTTCTGCAAGACAATGTTCCATCACATTCATGTCTATCAAAATAGTTGGATCATGCTCATACCGGTCAACATCAACAATTATTATACCCTGATCTTTCAATTCAACCTTCCCAATTTTAATGGTCATGTCCTTAAACCCAATCTGTGGTACTAGTTTACCATTGCTAGCCCATATATTCAAGTCATCATCTGGGCCACGGGTAATGTCTGAATCAGCCCAGTACTGCTTAAAAAGGATATAAGGTATGGAGGATATTTGTGAGCCGGTGTCCAACAAAGCATTCATGGGGATCCCATCCAGCACAACAGGGATTGTTGGATGGCCTCCCACATACCTGTTCCGCAAGACTAAGGGGCCTTGGGAGTTCATTCCTGAGGAGCGGCCCACTTCCCCAGGGAATCCCCGTTTAAAGCACACTCCCGGGCAAAATGGCCTGCTTCTCTGCAGCTGCGACAAATGGGCTGTCCATCTGGTTGGTAGCGGTCGTTAGGTCGGTCTCTGGTCGCTGGGTATCTCCTGGGTCTCATCTACGGGACATCCTCCTTGCTTGTAGCCAGCTCAATTTTCTCTATGGGCTTGGATCCACGCAGCTGTTTCATCACTTTGGCCATGGCAGCTACAGTTTCAGTTAGGGCATCGATTTTCTGGTTTAGAGCCTCATTAGTGATGGGCTCCGGGGACTTTGCAGTAGCCCTTGGTACGGCTGATGGATTTTGCACTGTAGTTGAACACTGGGCAAAGTCTGTATCATGAGGCTCTTCTGCCTGCAGTATGCAGATTGCCCTTTCTTTAAACTTCACAAAGTTCAAATCTGGATTTTGTATGGCCATCATCCGCAGTCGTCCTCTATAAGGAGGGAATAATAGTCCATCAACAAACTGGTCTATCAGCAGTTTATCTTCCCGTTGTGCCAAAGTGGGTTATACTTGTTTTAGTGCCCTGAGTGCCTCCTGCAAATTTAAAGCAAAGTCTCTCACACTCTCTTGTGGTTTCTGCCGGCACCCAAAAAATCTCATCTTAGCCTGGGCATCCACAGTGGTCTCAAAAGTGGCTTTCAATCTGGTCATCACATGCTCTACGGTTTCTTTATCGTCATCTGACCAGGACTTCACTTTCTGCTGTGCATGTCCAGTTAACTGTCCGAGAAGTATACTGACACACTCCGTAAGGGGATATATGCTATAATAACTGTCCAGTTTTTCTTTAAAGTCAGTTAAGGTATTGGGCTCACCTAAGTATTGCGGCAGCCACGTTGCACCCGGGGTGTACGGCATCAGGAACGGCATAATCGGTGACGTCCCTCGCCCTCCAGCACTGCCGGGTGCTCCGTCATCTCGCTGTGCAGGGTCGACTGGCTGTGACATCTTTCTGCCCCCTAAGTTAACGGTGACCCTTCCGGTCTTCTACTTCTGTCTAGGTGTACAAGAATAGTTCCACGGTGCAGCAGGGTGTTGCGTCCCCACCGGATGTCGTCAGAGCACAGGCTGGGCCTCGCTTCGCGCTCTTTGGGAGGGTGCCACTTACAATGACATGCCCTTCTTCTTCCGCACACCGCGTGCGTAACAATGGCGACAGTTCCAAAACACGTATTCTACACAGTTCACGGCACACAGTACCTGATTTACTGGGCACGGGATCCTGTTAGTGACACCAGAAAACTGATGCACCCCCAGGCTATGGGGTACTCGGGAATCGGGCCGGGGGGGTCTCTTGGGGATCACGGTAGTCATGACCCAGTCCCGTGGCCTGGGATCAGTCCAAAAAGGGGTATATTTACAGGGGATTTGTCGTGACGCGACCCGCGGTACGTGGTTAGTAGAACCACCGCTGCTGTATTCCTGCTGGGGACAGTGACTTGGGGCAGCATGGATGGAAAGCCCTCCTCGGGTAGGGCTGGAGGGTCCCCAGGGCAGGAGTAGTGGTTGTGGATGGATTGTTGGATGGGGCTTTGTGAGGGATCGTGCTGAGTAAAAGTCACTTACTTTGCTACAGCTTCTCCAGTCAGTGTGCAGGGCTGACATGCTGTGGCCACTAAGGTGGGACTTCTCTGTGACGCTGCAAGTATAGAGCTCTGTTACAGGGCACAGGGCGAAAGATGTAATTAACACACGCAGACTCCTGATAGCCGTTTCTCAGTCTGATTACTGGAGTTGAGGTAGTTGTTACAAGCTGTCCACGGAGTCTAGAGAGCAGTTCAGGGTATTTCTCACCCAGCCGGGTCGTATTGGCTTCCTCGCTGTGTTTGCGTAGTGGCTCTGCAGTTGCTTCAGCTAGGCTGCCAGCCCTGTCTCTGTCTGCGTCTACCAGTATGACAGGCAACTTGAGTCCTTCACTTTTCCACCCCACCCGGGAAGTCAGTGTTTTTGGATTCTATATGTTGCTGTATCCCTGGCACTGGGTAACTGGAGAATCTGGGGTCCCCCACTTTCCGGTGTTGACTGCTGGTGTGTCTGAACCTGCACAGTCTCGGACTCCGGTGTCCATTCTTGTGGTGTTCCTCTGCGGAGGGGAAGCACGGGTGATACAGCTCCTCCCTTTGGGTTTCTGTCTCTCTCCTCCTTCCTCAGACCCTAGCCTTAGGCCTGGAACAAGTTAGCAATCCTGGGACAAGCTAAGCAGCTTCCAGCCCACCAGGATGTCTTCACAGTGCTGCCCCGCTACTCTTCACAGTCCTCCTAGGAACTGCACTGAACTTGTTGCTCCTGAGACCAGAATATATAGGAGAGCTCACCCTAAAGCTTGGTCTCCCCCTTCTGTCTGGGAGGTGTTGGTGTTGTTTAGGTGTTGCCTGAGTGGAATACCCCTTACTGCTCTCTGGTGACACCTAGCAATGGTGACACTGTGGCACTGGGACTCTGGGGTGTCACAGAGTCATTGAAGTAAAAGTATGATTGCTCTCAGTATCCCAGAGCCTGTAAGGTAGTGGCCTCCCTTTATAGACCTAAAACCTGCTGGTTGGTCCTCGTTAAACTGTTCACTCGGTTTATTAAAACAGCACATAAACAATATTCCAAATATAAGATGAGCCTTCCTCAGGCTTTACAGACAACAGAAACATGAAGTATAAAGTCTGTTTACTTTACAAGGCCCTGCAGCCTCCAGACACACTCTGGGGGGGTCTGCCGCTATCTACACACAGCTCCTGCTGTCGCTGTCAGGACATGCACATGTCCTTGCTGAAAGACTCCTCAACAGCCCTGCACTCCCTAGGCTGGCTGCAGTCTCAGTTTCTCTCAGAATGTGCTTACAGCAGGTGTGGCCCTTCCAGGACCTTGTAGCATACAGAACATCTGACCCAGAAACAGTCACATGAAATTTTACATGATACACACCCAGAGCTGGAGTCATGTGACAAATCAGACACACCCATACCTCAGACACACCCATGCCAGGTTTACATTACAGCAGGCCACCGCCTTTGCAATATATATTGGCCAGTCATCATAGCCGATTGCAATCTCACAATATACAGTATTTATACATATAATTGCCTTGTGACGTCTGTCAACGCTCCTGTCCGGTTGTCTCCGTATTGCCCATATATGGTAATATCACTTATTTATGGTAATAGTACTCTGTGTCCCTCATGATAATAGTGCCCCCTGTGCCTATATATGGTAACTGATCCCATATATGGTAATAGGACTGTGTCCCTCATGGTGATACTGCCCCTGTGCCTATATATGGTAACTGATTGCACATATGGTAATAGGACTGTGTCCCTCATGGTAATAGTGCCCCTGTGTCCATATATGGTAATAGTACATTGTGTACCTTAGGGCAATAGTGCCCCTGTGCTCATATATGGTAATAGGGCTCTGAGTCCCTCATGGTAATAGTGTTAAAGAGGACCCGTCACCAATCATACATGGTGATCTAATTACAGCACTGAATGCAGCATGTCTGCTGCATTCAGGCAAGGGGTCCTCCAGCCCTTGAGCCCCCCCTGTACCTCGAGGTAATACACTTTGAAAACTTACATTGTGGAGCCAAATAGGAGGTGGCTTGTGGCTGGAGCCAAAGGGCAGTTTCTCACCCCCTGTATGCTTAATCCGCCCACCGCCGTCTCCCTGATGCCAATCATTGTCTCCCTCGCCTGCTGCATAGTACACAGAGCTTATTGCAGTGCTGGCCGCTTTGCCCCGCCTCTTGCTGTGATGTCATCGTCTTTCCCCGCCCTGCTCTATGGTTAACATGGAGCAGGGCGGGGAAAGGCAGTGATGTCACAGCAGGAGGCCGGTCGCCCCGCCTCCTGCTGTGACATCAGCGCTTATACCACCCTGCTCCATGTTAACCATGGAGCAGGGCGGGGAAAGGGCGGTGACGTCTCGGCAGGAGGCTGGGCAAAGCGACCAGCACTGCAATAAACTCTGTGTACTATGCAGAAGGCGAGGGAGACAATGATTGGTATCAGGGAGGCGGCGGTGGGCGGATTAAACATACAGGGTGTGTGAAACTGCCCTTTGGCTCCAGCACAAGCCACCTCCTATTTGACTCCACAATGTAAGTTTTCAAAGTGTATTATCTCGGGGTACAGGGGGGCTCAAGGGCTGGGGGACCCCTTGCCTGAATGCAACAGACATGCAGCATTCAGTGCTGTTATTAGATCACCATGTATGATTGGTGACAGGTCCTCTTTAAATAAGATTTATGAAACTATAGTAGCACATGCATAAAAATGTGTCCCAAGCAGGAATTTATTTTCTAAATTTAAGAAAGCTACATGTCTCATAAAATGGGTACACCAGCCAAAAATTTAGTTTTTACAAAACCGAAAAAATTATCCACTAAAATATAATAAAAAGTTATATAACGTTGGTGTCATTGTATTCATGCTAGAGAATTTTGTCAAAAATTTTGTCAAAAAAAGCCCCCCACCCTTAACACCCAAACCCATAATCCCCACCCGCCCGCCATATCTCCCACCTCCATACCCCTTGTGGGCGCTTCTTATGACCTCGTGCACAGTCGGTCTCACATTCGTGATCACACAGAGGGAGAGACAATATGTCAGGAAAGATGTCACACTGCACTGCGGGGAGTAGGTAAGAACGGAGGGCGCTGGGGAGTTTTGGCGGGGTGATGAGAAGGCACACTGTGGGGAGGGGGGAAGAAGAGGGGGGCTGAGAATTCGCACTGCATGGAGGGGAGAAAGGAGGGCTGATAATTCACACTGTGGGAAGGGGAGAAGGAGACCTTTGTGAACATTTGACAGTCCCACCGCTGGAACCAGAATCACAGTGACCCTTTGTTTCAGGGAGGGGCTGAGGAAGTACCTGGTTCTCTCAGCTTGATGATGCTCCATGTAAGGATCCTAGGATGCACTGCAGCACTCACACAATAATTCATGAAGCAGGAAATCGACAAAAGAAAATAACAACAGCTGTTAGACAGTATAATGAGGGAACCATAGGGAATTATTAAAGGAAATATATTAGAAAATAGCTTAGATTATAGGTATAAAATTAGGGAGATAGGAAAAAAGTTGCTGTCCTCGGACTGATCCTTTAACCTCCCTGGCGGTCTGTTTAGTTCTGGAAATTGTTGCTAAAAGCGGGCTACCCGCGTTCGCGGTAGATGCGGTTAAAAAACCGCATCTGCCGCACTTGCCGCATAGCTGCCGCACTTGTGCCGCACTTGTGCCGCACTTGCGGCGCGGTTGCGGTAATCTGCATAGGAACCAACCACCTCTGATGACCCTCATACATTGTTAATATGTGCCCCTGCAGCCTAGTAAACCATTAGCAGCACTGTTGTTGTGTGCTAAGTGGCTGCATTAGAAGTGCGATAATGATTTTAGACACTTACATGCCTGCGTACTTGAGGGCGTCTCCCTGTGTGTGCTGGGACTTGTTGTGCTGTGGTCATCATGTCTGCTCTCCCCCTCCCTTATGCACGCCCCCTCTCAGCCTGCTATAGTGATGTGAGGCTGATTGCGTCATAAAGGGGCGGGGCTACCGTGATGCCGCGATTTAGCCCCGCCCCTTTATGACGCAATCAGCCTCACATCACTATAGCAGGCTGAGAGGGGGCGTGCATAAGGGAGGGGGAGAGCAGACATGATGAGCAGCGCCCACACGTCCCATCACACACAGGGAGACGGCCTCAAGTACCAGGCATGTAAGGGTGCTTTCACATCTGCGTTTTTCGTAATTCGCGGCAGATGCGGTGAAAAAACCGCATCTGCCGCGTTTACCGCATAACCGTTCCACTTGCGGCGCGGTTGCAGTTTTTTCTATGCAATGTATAGGGGGACTTGCGGCAGATGCGGCAAGTGCGGTTTTGCACTTGCGGCAGGTGCGGCCGCGAAAAAAACCGCAGTAAGCCGCGGTTTTTTTCGCGGCCGCACCTGCCGCAAGTGCAAAACCGCACTTGCCGCATCTGCCGCAAGTCCCCCTATACATTGCATAGAAAAAACCGCAACCGCGCCGCAAGTGGAATGGTTATGCGGTAAACGCGGCAGATGCGTTTTTTTCACCGCATCTGCCGCGAATTACAAAAAACGCAGATGTGAAAGCACCCTAAGTGTCTAAAATCATTATCGCACTTCTAATGCAGCCACTTAGCACACAACAACAGTGCTGCTAATGGTTTACTAGGGTGCAGGGGCACATATTAACAATGTATGAGGGTCATCAGAGGTGGTTGGTTCCTATGCAGATTACCGCAACCGCGCCGCAAGTGCGGCACAAGTGCGGCACAAGTGCGGCAGATGCGGTAGATGCGGCAGATGCGGTTTTCTCACCGCATCTGCCGCGAACGCGGGTAAGCCCGAGCCTGACTCGGGGTTAACGCTTCTGGTAGTGAATGTTAACCCCGAGTCAGGCTCGGGAATAACGCTAGGAAGGTTAAAGAGGACCTGTCACCAAACCAGGCATGGTGATCTAATTACAGCACTGGATGCAGCATGTCTGCACATGCAGACAAGGGGTACCCCAGCAATTGAGCAGCCCTGTACCCCGAGATAATGCAGTTAGAAAACTTACATGCTCCAGCCATTAAGGAGGTGGCTAGGGGCTGCAGCCAAGGGCAGATTCACACCCCCTGCATGTGTAATCTGCCCACCGCTGCCAATCATTCTCTCCCTCTTCAGCAGCATTTAAACAGAGTTGTTTTTTTCCCAGAACTTGCTGTTTGGCTCCGCCCCTCAGGGGGCGGGGCTAAACGGACTTTCTGGGAGAGAGGAAAAAAACTCTGTTTAAATGCTGGTTTAAAAGAGCTTCAGAATTGTACATGGGAGTGGGGAGGAGCTGATGTGGAATGAGGGCACAGAATGTGTAAAATGATGGGAGAAATGAGAAGAAGCAGAAGCAAAGATATATACACTGGCGATGAAAATTAGAGAACAACACAACAATTTCCTTAATGTTAAGGTCATTGTGTTGTCCTATGCGAAACTATCCTAACATTAGGAAATTAGCAGAATTTTAAGTTTATTTCATAAATTGAATATATTCTAAAGCACAGAATAAATGTAAATGAGATTAATGAAAAAGAAGACTGATCAAAATGAGAAAACACCTTCAGATACCTGCAAGTTATTGGTGTTTATCTGGCACCTGGTGCTAATTTCCTTAATTATGTCACAAACCATATTTAACTGGGAGTTTAATTTTCCAGTTTACACTCATTTTGCAGAAATGGTGTGTCATTCTAAAGTGACTGAAACCCTCTGACAGAAGGTTGTCCAGATGAAGGCCAAAGGGGTCACCCATGGCAACAGAAGCTGGTGGTTCCAAGTCTGTGATTTCTAGAATATTGCATTTTTACAATATCACAAATTCTTACAAGTCCTCCAAGAAGGCTGGTCACCCTCGAAAGACAAATGCAAAAGAGGACAGGATAATGTGGAGAATCTCCATAGGTAATCATTTCAACACTGCATCTGAAATATCTTGCCAGTTAAGCACTGAACATGGTAAGGATTTGACTCATCATACAGTGTCACAACATTTAAGAGAATTTGGACTGAAAGCCTGCTCTGCAGTGACCAAACCTTTCTTTAGCAGAAACAATCTAAAGGCTAGATTTTGGTGAGAAGCATTTTGTGTGGACAGAGAAGTGGTCTACAGTTCATTTTAGTGATGAGAGCAAGTTTAATTTATTTAGATCTGATGGGAAACATTATGTTTGTCACCAAACTGGGAAAGACTGAATCCAAAGTGTGTAAAGAAGTCAGTGAAAGGTGGTGGAGGAAGTGTCATAGTTTCTGCTGCAGGGGTTGGACCTCTCATACAGCTACATGGTGTGAGTGCAAGTGTGTATCAGAACCTTCTTCAATAACACGGGGTTCCTTACTTGCATTAAGCACTTAATCCGCCAGCAACTTTCATGCAGGACAATGCTCCCTGTCACCCAGCAAAACGGGTAAAGCAGTTCCTTGAAATAGAAAACATTTAAACAATGAAAAGGCCGCCCAGAGTCTTGATCTAAACCCAATAGAAACCTCTGGAAATCCTAGGTGACAGATATGACCAAGATATGCACAACAGTGACAGTGACTCACCGTTGCTGGGTTCTCAGGACTCAGGCGCTGGGCTACTGTCACGGTTCGGTGCCTGAGGCTGTAGGGGCCTGGTGGGTCAAATGCACGGTTAGGTAAAGAATCAAGTCTATTTTGTGACACCACCTGTAGGTGTCCGATGAAGGCACCGGCGCTGCTCAGACCTCCAGGGTGATGGGCTGCAGCTAGATGGAACTGCTCCCTACAGGACGAGCGGCAGTCCTCGGGGCAATTAGTGGTATTGGAGGGAATAGGGTAGTGCGGTCGGTGTAATGCGGCTGGAAGGAGGGACACATACACATAAAGCCTTTTTGGTACCTTTACTGGTGTTGACGGGTACACTCGACCGGGGATGAGGTAGACACTTCAGGAGTTCCACAGCAAGCAGGATTATAGGCTTCCTAGTGTACGTCATTTTACTGGAGTCTGGCAGGCATGAAACCCCACCAAACTGTTACTGCACTTGCTTTGGTTAGTCTTTACACCTGGGTTTGCTGCACTGAGGGCACTTCTAAGGGATTCCTGCCAAATTTTCGACTCTGGGCTGTCATTTGGTGGTGCTTCGGGCGTTCGGGGAGCTAAACCCCCTCGTTGTTGTAGTACTGGTTTCTCTGCAAAGTCTGAACTGTGGCTTTGTAGCTCGGACCCAGTGACCGGAACTTCATTATGGTGAGTCTGGATGACTCCTCTGCCCTATTCAGTACTTGTCTCCTGTTCCTATGACCCCTGTTCCGAGGATCTACCACTTTCCAGGTGTCTCTGGCATGGGCCTAGCGTGGCTCCAGTACCAGGTCAGTTCTCCTAGCTGTTTACAGTTCTCTGGTGACTGCACACTCTGGTGTTTCTCCCTCCAGGACCCATATTTATAGGGGGAACTGGCTTAAGGCAACCAGTGGAGCTCCCCCTATAGGCCTGGGGTGAAAGGTGTTGTTTGTTAGTGGGGTCTGCTTGCTGTGTACTTTCCATCCATGTCCTAAGAGTTCCTGTGGTGCCCCAACCAGGGTGCCACAACAGAACTGTGGAAGAGACTGGAAGAAGAGTGAGCCAAAATCCCCCCAGAGCAGTGTGAGAGACTAATGATGTCCTGTGGCCACAGCTGTGCTGGCCATTCAAAGCAAAGGCCTGTACAAAGCAAAGGCTTGTACATTTACTAATGATTGGTGACTGTTGTAACTTTCACAACATTTAGTTTTAATTTTTCTCTTTGCTACAGTCATTGCTGTTCTCTAATTATGATCATCACGGTTTGTCTAAAAGAAAAATTTTGAGTTCGGTTTGGGTATCTTGGAAAACCCTGTTCTAGTGGCATAGTGTACCCATTACGCAAAAACATTCAAATGTTGATAAACGTAGAATACATTCTGTCTGAAAAAAATTAAGTGATCATACATTGATCTCTAATTTTGATCACCAGTGAATGAAGCAGAGTGACATTATGAATAGAAAGCTTAATACAGGTGGCCAGAAGCATGTTTGAGTATCTGCCATACCTTATCTATCTCTGTTTCTTTAAGAAAAAATGAGCGGCACTCACCATGTTGAAATCTTCTGTCTTTTATTTGCCAAAGTGTAGGCACGACATGGCTACTGTAGGGGAGGGAGTGTGGAGAAGTGACGACGGGCCATTTCGCGGTGCTGTACCGCTTCTTCCGGTCAAATCTCCAATTTGACCGGAAGAAGCAGTACAGCACCGCGAAACGGCCCGTCGTCACTCCTCCACACTCCCTCCCCTACAGTAGCCATGTCGTGCCTACACTTTGACAAATAAAAGACAGAAGATTTCAACATGGTGAGTGCCGCTCATTTTTTCTTAAAGAATTTGTTCATACTTTATTAAGCGTGCACCGCTATTCTGGACCCTCAACACTGGTACCTGTTTATGTATGAGGTCACACACAGGCATATAGGGTGAAAGCTGCAGTGCTCAGTAATTTTTCTGCCATTTGAGGACTTATCTATCTCTGTGCCATGCTTAGCTGGGGAGACAGTTCAGACATATTGCTTTAACATTTCAACAAGTATCTCTGCTTGAGCGCCGGTCACAGCTTGCCTTGTTAATTCATCAATTGGGCAGAGATCACAGTAGGGATTGCTATGCAAGATACCCAAACTCTAGCACCCACGCTGAGTAGAAAGACCGAAAAACATAAAGCGTGAATCATATTTGCTATCCACTAGTTGTTTCTGTGTTTGCTACTAAATGTTTAGGTTGAAATCAAGAGAGATATTCACACTTAACAAATGTAGCACATACAGATCAGTTAGTTCTAGCTTCAGGACACTTGTGGGATATTTCTGGTATATTTCTTGACATTTAAGTGACACGGAGGAGACCACAATTCAATGTGTTTAAAAAAAATGTTCCTCTGCTGAGATAATCTTATGTATGTGCCTCTGCTTTGTATTGTAAAATGGCCGTATCTGACCATCAGGGCTATACTTCCCTTACTCCTGTATAGCAAAAGATAGAGACAAAGTAGTGTGTATGAACGACAGCGATCAGAAACACCAAGGCACATCACAGAGTGATTATCAGAAAATTTAATCAATTTTTATTGAGACAAAAGAACAAACAGCATGTAACGAGCAGGTATACAAAAATTAAAAACAATTTAAAAATGTGGTGGGGAAAGCACCATCACACAACGGCTGTGTGCTCATGAACTAAGTATGCATAACACAACTGACATTTTGTGAAAACAGAGTCAATAGATCATTCAATGCTTGGTGACAGTAATGAAAACTCAGGTACCCCTATTAGGTAAGGGGCTCGATATAATGAAAGAGCGGTTAAGTGCTCTCTGTACGGCTATTATGTAACCGACAGGGGCACAGTTCTGTCCATACACCAATTGATTTTGCCTTTTCCCCCCCTTAGGGATGAGAAATAAGGATGTGTGAATCATATATACCAATTCTTTTCCCTCCTACAGACATCTTCTCTGTTGTAGATTCTGCCTTTCTTCCTGTTTATTTGCTTCTATGACAACCAGCGTCGGCGTTCAGCGAGAGTTGTTTCTCCTCGCTGCACAGCCATATGCTATGACTGACAGACAGGGCAATAACCCGCCCCTTCCTCCTCACAGTCTGTTTTTGTTTACATGTGTCCTTAGTAACAAGCGTCGGCACGCAGCGCGTGACGTCGTTCCGCACTGCGCAGCCGCACGCTATGATGATTAGAGAGTGCAACAACCCGCCTCTTTCTCCCAGCGCCCATAGCGCTTCCGGTCCGGTGAATACGGACCACACACGATTTGATTACAGGTGCAGCGGTTTGTAATCTTGTATTCAGGTATAAAAAGTTTCACTTCTTCATTCTCCACAGCTTTCCCCAGGATGAAGCCGTTATACTAAGCGGCGACACGCGTTGGGTCCTGCTGCTGTGTGCTCTGACTGCCATGTTTTTGCTTGGTGACTATTCATTTATTTTGACTTTTCCTTCATAGGTGGCTGATGATTTAGCTCCTTACTAACATGTTGGATTATTTCTATGTTATCTTCTCAGGTTTCCCTCTGGATGTCTCTATTATTCTCCCTTGTATCTTCCTGAATAGATGTTCATAGCATAAGGAATTACAGGGTCTGCACTTACTTACCCTGGGCCAGTACATTGGATATTTTTGTCACTCCCTTGTACACCTAGGGTGTAGATAGGTCCTCTATAGGCTCTTTCATTATATCGAGCCCCTTACCTAATAGGGGTACCTGAGTTTTCATTACTGTCACCAAGCATTGAATGATCTATTGACTCTGTTTTCACAGAATGTCAGTTGTGTTATGCATACTTAGTTCATGAGCACACAGCCGTTGTGTGATGGTGCTTTCCCCACCACATTTTTAAATTGTTTTTAATTTTTGTATACCTGCTCGTTACATGCTGTTTGTTCTTTTGTCTCAATAAAAATTGATTAAATTTTCTGATAATCACTCTGTGATGCGTTTTTTGTGTTTCTGATCGCTGTCGTTCATACACACTACTTTGTCTCTATCTTTTGCTTTAATGATCCTTAGTGTGTGACATGCTGATCACCTACTAGTGCCACCTAATCTTTACACTCTAAATTACTCCTGTATAGGGCACAAGTCTGGAGGGGGGCCTAGACAAGCTGACAGCTCAGGCCTCTACGTTTTCATTCTTCTGCTGACTGGGCCCCAGGGGAAGGGGGCGGGGCCCAGGGCATAGCAAGAGGGGGGTCAGGTGGGAGCCTGAAGCATCTGCTGCGGGCACAGCAGTCAGGTGGGTGTCATCAGGCCGACTGATGCAGTGGTCTCTGGAAGCGCTGTGCTAGTATTTCTTCTGTGGTGTTGCTATCAGTGTGTCAAGAGTGGGAGAATAGGGTTATATTGACAATCCAACACAATGGGCAGCACTTTGAACACATTTTATAAGTGGTCATAAACTTGTAAATAAGTCATGAAATAATAAAGTTACCAAGCACACCATTGTTTTTCTTATGAAATTCTCAATACGTTTGATGTGACACATGACCCTCTTCCCATTGAAAAAAATAAAAATGGATCCTAAACGGCCGACTTCAAAATGGCCGCCATGGTCATCACCCATCTGGAAAAGTTTTCTTCCTCCCATATACTAATGTATCACAAACAGGAAGTTGATATTACCAACCATTCCCATTTTATTTAGGTGTATCCATATAAATGGCAAGCCCTGTATAATATAAGCACAGGAACATTTTCTTTAAATACATCCAATTGTGGAACTTATATTATTATTCCAAGATCTATTGATTAAAATGAACTTTAACCCTTTAGTGACAGAGCCAATTTGCTCCTTAATGACCAAGACCAAATTTTACCATTTTGACCAGTGATACTTTATGAGGTTATAACTGTGGAACGCTTCAATGGATCCCAGTAATTCTGAGGTTTTTTTTTTTTTTTTTTTTCATATTGACATATTGGACTACATGATAATGGAAAATTTAGGAGAATATTTTTTGTTTATTTGTGAAAAAAATGAAACTCTAGCAAAAATATTGAAACAATTTCAAAAGTTTAATTTTTATACAAGTAAATCAAAGAGTTATGTGAAACAAAATAGTTAATAAATAACATTTCCCACATGTCTACTTTATATTAGCACAATTTTGGAAACAGATTTTTTTTTTTGTTATGAAGTCAGAAGGGTTCAAAGTTCAGTAATTTCTAATTTTTACATCAAAATTTAAAAAAACTTTTTTTTTAGGGACATCACATTTGAAGTCGCTTTGAGAGGTCTACATGACAGCAATATACCCAAAAGTGACACATTCAAGAAGATTATTAACCCCTTAGCTGCTTTACAGTAATGAATGCAGAGTGGAATGAAAAAAGAAATATATTTATATTTTATCTAAAAATGTTCTTTAGACTCAATTGATTCACTTTTACAAAAGATAGTGACTCGCCCCTGGCAGACCATCTCGTTGTCATCTGGGCTGCAGGATGTCAAGGTGGCATGACCCCGTCCGTGATCCCCTCATCGGGCGAGCAGTTAAAAGGGGGGTATTAGAAAAATGGAGAAAAATAAAATAAAAGTCTTAAAAATAAGAGTGTTGTGACGCCACCCGTGGAATGCGGCTGGTATAGCTGTTGCTGCAGTCGGGACCTCTGGGAATGATGGGAGTAGCAGCTCTGATGGTTCAGCTCTCCATGGGAAGAGCAGGTCCCCAGGCAACCGTAAAGTCTATGGATGTGCATGGAAATAGTAGGCCAGCGGGCTGCTGCCGACTCAGCCTTCAATCTACCTCTCCTCAGGCACAGAAATCACAGTCACACACACAGAGAGCTGAGCTTCAATTCGTTTACGTCACTTTTTCAACAGATGGTTACAACCCAGTGCAGTGGTGGTTCTGGTAGGTTCATAGCAGCCGGGACGATTCATCCGAATCACCCCTTTTTGTGTTCCTTACATGGGCCTCTCGGTCTGTCCGCACACTATGATCCAGCTACCACAGGCTTTTGGTGGGCGACCTGCCAGGTCCCCTAGCTCTAGCACGGTGACCTTCTTTTCGCTGCGCAGGAGGTTGGGTCCGGGACATAAAGACCCCGCACCCCGCCGTGATACCTGATACGTGTTTACCAATAAGTGACACATGATTGTATCAAGATGACAGGCAATGTCCATGAACCCAATAAGTGACATGTATCCAAGATGACAGCATGCAGCTCAATAAGTGACACATGATTGTATCAAGATGACAGCATGCAGACAATAAGTGACACATGATTGTATCAAGATGACAGCATGCAGATGCATATATAGATGACACATGAATTGTTATCAAGATGACAGCATGCAGATCAATAAGTGATACATGATTGTATCAATGATGACAGCATGCAGATCAATAAGTGATACATGATTGTATCATGATGACAGCATGCAGATTAATAAGTGACATATTGCTGGAATCAGTCTCAGCCCATATGATTCAGCTCTCAGATTATATATTACACATCTGGTGAAAGATTCCCTTTAATGTGAAAATATATTAGTTATTAGCATTATGAATCTGGAAATTATTTTTTCCTGACATTTCTAGATTTTAATTTGTTTTCTGTAGCCATAATAAATCTGTCTTATATATCTGGAAGTCTGGCTGACCATCACTCCTCTTAAAAGTTTTTGTTGTTTTTAACTTGAAAATTCAGCATATAATTAGTAAATATAAACAATTAGCTGGCTAACAAAATAAAAATAACGTCAAAAATGCCTCTAATAATACATGACCTCAGTCTTATGTATAATAACAGCCACTGCTATGTTACTTTATAAACACTAGAGGGCAGCAGAGTACACACACTTAGGTTTCAGCAATGAACATATCTTATTAGAGGCCATAAATCATGATGCTGCAGTTACTTGTATTTTTTTATGTAAACATATACCGTATATACTCGTGTATAAGCCGACCCGTGTATAAGCCGACCCCCCTACTTTTGCCCCCAAAATCTGGGAAAACTTATTGACTCGTGTATAAGCCGAGGGTGGACCCCAGCACAGGTATACAGCCCCCAGCAGTGTGGTATACAGCCCCAGTGGGACACAGCCTCCCAGTGGTGTAACAGCACCCAGCAGCCCTGGTAATACACAGCCAGTGGTAGTATACAGCAGCCCCAGTGGTAGTATACAGCAGCCCCAGCAGCCCCAGTGGTAGTATACAGCCCAGCACCCATTGGTAGTATACAGCAGCCCCAGTGGTAGTATACAGCAGCCCCAGTGGTAGTATACAGCAGCCCCAGTGGTAGTATACAGCAGCCCCAGCAGCCCCAGTGGTAGTATACAGCAGCCCCAGTGGTAGTATACAGCAGCCCCAGCAGTACCACTGGGTATACAGCAGCCCCAGGGTGATACAGCAGCCCCCAGGGGGATACAGCGGCCTTGGGGTATACAGCAGCCCCGAGGGTGATACAGCAGCCCCCAGGGGGGATACAGCGGCCCTGGGGGTATACAGCAGCCCCAGGGTATCAGCAGCCCAGGGGGATACAGGCCCAGGTGATCACGGCCCCCAGGGGGGATACAGCGGCCCTGGGGATATACACAGCCCAGGGGTGATACAGCAGCCCCCAGGGGGGATACAGCGGCCCCCAGGGGGGATACAGCAGCCCCCAGGGGTGATACAGCAGCCCCCAGGGGGGGGATTACAGCTGCCCCCAAACGCTGGCACTCGCCCCCCTTGTAAGGGCCCCCCCGCTGCTTAACTTACCATCCCGGTCTTCTGCACAGCGCCGCTCCTCGGTGCTCCGTTCTCCATGCTCCGTCCTCGCTGCATCCGGGATCCCGGCCGTCGCGCGATGACGTCATATGCCTGCGACGGCCGGGAATCCCGGATGTAGCAGGACGGGAGCAGCGAGGACGGAGCACCAAGGAGCGGCGCTGTGCAGAAGACCGGGATGGTAAGATACGCAGCGGGGGGGGAGCCCTTACAAGGGGGGTGAGTGCCAGCATTTGGGGCATATATGCACTGTTTCCCCCTGCCGCTGATTGACAGGGGGAAGCAGTGCATATATAATGAGCGGCCCCACGTGACGGGGCCGCTCATAAGCAGCCTCCCCCCGCCTCCTCCAGCCTCCACAGCCCCCACCACCGTATTGACTCGTGTATAAGCCGAGGGGGAGACTTTTCAGCCCAAATTTTGGGCTGAAAAACTCGGCTTATACACGAGTATATACGTAAGTCCTATAAAACTATTTCCAGTGCATGTAACCTAGGAAGCAAACAAACACATTAGCCCTATAGCAGTTATAGTTGTACTTTAGGTTTTGTTTGCATCATTACTATTAAAGACTCGCCAACAAACAAGGGATTATTTTCAATGTGGACCCATTCATACGGCATTATTGCGCATCCTTGTATACCTTAAGTTAAAACCTTAGGAAATTGCTTACAATTAAAACGGGTAATGCAATTGGAGCGCAATAAAATAACAGATTACTTAGTGCACTCCTGGGAAAACTGCAGAAGTATTATGAAATTTGTATTAAATTAGCTCTGAGTCACTGATCTCCTAATTGTCACTGGGTCATTGCGCTACTCGTCTTCCTCCTATGGGATTGTCAGTGTCTCTAAAATTACATTAGACCTTTTCTGCTTTGTGCTTATGCTCTGAGGTTTTCATATATCTTTTATAAGTGTGGAGTTTACAATATTTATGATGTTACAGTATTGTTCCATCATTTCTCATACTTGATAAGTATAGTCAATGGCTAGGGAATCAAAAATAATAGAATGGCAGAGTTGGACCTCAGGTTTTTGTGGGCCCCCTTAACACTTGGCCTCTGCCCCTCCCGCCTGCTGCACATCCGCACCATAAGCAGCACTCCAAGTTTAGACAGCTGAAAATAAGAAAACATTTCATCCTATTGATTAAAGCTTCCCTGGCGGTGTAAAGGGAGTGGTCATTAGCACTCATTTTAATGTACTAGGATAGAAAACAGAACAAAAAATCCATTGTTAGTGTCTCTCCGCAAATTATATATGAGACACACAGCTCTGCAACATGCCCATAGACATAATGGCTCTGCTACATGCACATAGACATACTGTACATGGCTCTGCTACATGCACATGTAGACACACAGCTCTGCCACAAGAACATTTAAGGGCCCGTTACACGCTACGATATTGTTAACGATATCGTTGAAATGTCACGGGTTTTGGGGCGGAGCAATGACGTCGTAATGACACGTAATGATTTATTTATAAATATACCCATTCACATCGCACAACTCTGTTAGTCACAGTGTTAAGACCCGATGAGATGAAAGCACCTTGGCGTCGGTCATCGGGCACTCCGCAGTGGCCACTGCTGAAGCTAAGTCTTCCGATTTACATTATATTCTAGAGCAGTGATTGCTATAATACATTTTTTCATTATACCTGTATTAGCTGTGCAGCTCGGCGCTCATTGCACTCATCTATGTGCACATTAAGTGTCAGTGTTGAAGGATAGTAAAATACACCAGACACTCAAAACCTCGCTCACTCCTCTGACTTTATTTTTTAGGATGATTTTGCTAAAAGTGGCTTTTTGACCCTAAGTCTGAAGTGAATTTAAAAGGAAGAGGAAACATAAAGGAGGGACTTATTTAAAGCATTCTTGCTGGACGCACTTCTGGATTTGCTTAAAAGTCATAAAAATGGCTAAACAGCAATGCATATTTTCTACAATTACAAAAGACTAACTGGGGGGAATTAATTATTATGAGTATTTCTTACAGCAGTCTTAATTAAAAGCACTGCACAAAATATGGGTCTCCAAAAATTAGGCCTATCAAAACACTTTACTTAGGGCCACGTCACACACACAGATATCTGTGCAGATATTGTTCGCAGATCTCTGGTTGCAGTGAAATCAGGGACATATTGTTCATTTGTATATGGCCACAAAATGTAACAATGTGTCCATGATTTCACTGCAACCAGAGATCTGCGAACAATCTCTGCACAATTATCTGTGTGTGTGACGTGGCCCTTAGGCTAACAAACAAATACAAATATCTTTAGTAATAATTCAAAAAATAAATCTGTTTAAGATCCAAAGAATAAAAAAATACAGAGAATATGTGATCTAAAAAGAAACCAGTCATTATCAAGACATCAGAACATACATGATTCTCAGAAGCATCTTTGGGGGAGGGGCTGAACTGTAGGACCAAGCAGTGACTGCTACATATTGAAGAGAGCTACTCATTGTCATATTTCCTCTGCTCTGCATTCAGGGTGTGTCGGGCTGGGTGATTGACAGCTTAGTCATCCTATCTGGAGCTGGAATGTGCTGGGCTGTTGGTGTTGTGACTGACAGCTCAGTCAACTAATCTTTTTCTAGGCTGTGATCTTTGTCTCCTGTAATTGCTCTGCCTGTCCCAGAGCACTGCCAGTCTTTGTTTCAGCTTTGAGGTGCTAAGTTGGTCTCTTCAATCTCTGAAATTGATCTTTTGCTGCCTTGCCTTTGTTTGACCATACTTTCTGTCTTGTCCCTCTGTTCTGGCTCGCTACTCTCCAGGTAACTGACCTCGGACCGTGACTTAACTACGGGTCTGTTTATCCCTTCTGTCTTGATGTGCTCTCCTGGAACCTGACCTGAACTTTGACTATTCTACTTCTACTTATCCATGTGGTGACTAGGGTCACACTTACTGCTTAGTTTCCAGATTCGGCTTTTGACCCTTTTTTGAATATTATTGATACACCAGGCACTCACAAATAAGGTGAAAAATGATTTTCTTTTTATTCAGTGATGCAAAAAACGTTTCAGTCTAATTATAGACCTTTGTCAATAATGAACACTGTTTGTAAAGGGATATGGAAATCCTTATTGCAGTACTAGTCCTTAACTGCTGTCAAACATTGCATCTGCATACCGTGATGTCCACCGCTGTTGTGGTTGCGGTATACAGATGCAATGTTTGATGGCAGCTAAGGATAGTATTGCAATAAGGATTACTATGTTCCTTTACAATCAGTGTTCATGATTGACGAAGGTCTGTAATTAGACTGAAACGTTTTTTGCAACACTGAATAAAAAGAAAATCATTTTTTACCTTGCCTGATGTATCAATATTGCTCTAAGGTGTGAAAACCTACCGGCGCACCCCATACATTTACAGTAGTGCCCTGCTATTCTTTCCAAACCTTTTTTGAATATTGGCCATGTAAATGAAAAGTTCCCAGAATATGATAGAAGAATTGAAAAAGTTGTTAAGTTCTTAAAATTTGTCATGGCCGTAATCGTAGCACTGTAAACATGTACAATGCTCCATTCAAGACGGGCAGCTCCCAGGATCCAGAGACCCATTTTGAGGATTACTTGGGGCCGCCAAGATCAGATCCCCAGCTACCAGAATGTTAACCCCTATCCTACAAATAGGAGGCAACTTCCAATTTCAGGAATATCCCGTTAATACTAACCAAACTTAGCATAAAAGAGACCAAACAGGCAGAAACAAATTACCGTGTTCTCAATGGTGCACATTGTATGATAAATTTGGCATATTTTCCTACACATGAAAGACACTTTTCGTAATGGTCATCTTACTTTACTAAAATATTTTGAACAAAATAATAGTGCACATCTTCCTAAAATTGCATTATTACAATTTGAAATGCTCGGTAATTTTACAAAACTATCTAGTGAGGTGTGAAAAGAATCTAAAACATAAAAGAATGGGGCTTGTGGATGAGATACAGGTGGTTGCGCGCAAGCTAATTGCAAAGCACTGGACTGGGGAGGAGCCGCTATCGAGGAAGAAAATGAAGCATTCGTCCAGGAGCCGGTTTTTCACCATTCATTTGCATCGAGGAGGGAGTTTGTGGCGCAGGCCAATTACATTTCTCTTCTGGAAAAAGGGGTGTACCGCAAGAGGGGAAAGTTGGATCTATATGACAAGATATGGTCGCCTTGGCACAACTATGGGACAGGATAGGAAACGGGGCCCAACTGTAAGAAAAGAAAACGGGAGCAGCCTGTATTAATTAATGTGCCTAATTGCTTTTTTCTAAAAGATATATAGGGGCTTGTACGTGCTGTCTAGACAGAGGGGGAGGGGTGAAAGGGAGGGGTGGATGGGGGGGAGGGGAAAGGGTTCTGGGTTTTTTTTGGGAGGGAGAGTTTTCAGAAACAGTTAAAATGTACAATTGTGTAATGTTTGACATGTCTGGCTTATGTTATTTAATAAAAAATACCTGATTAAAAAAAAAAAACATAAAATAATGTGTTGCTTAGCATTTGTGCTAGTTTCAGACATTTCAGCTAAAAGTTTGGTTAATTTTGCTAAGGCTGGTTTCACACCACGGTTTGGAGCTATCAGGTTCTGTCCGGTGTTTTGCAAGTGTGGTGCCCTGTTCACGCAGGTAGCCACAGACTTCCCTAATACACAGCTGGGTTTCCACAGCATGTATCTACTACATATAACACCTTCCACAGTAGGGGAGCTACACTCACTGACTTAAGGTGAGTTCCCCTATAAATACTGCTTGCTGGGGAAGGAGTAAGTTAGAGTGTGCAGACACTAGGAGAGCTGCGAAGACGTCCTGGTGGTCAGTACCGTGGTTAGACCCAAACCAGTGACCCGGAGTGGCCCTTCTGTCATCCAGCAAGCCTAGGAGTGGGGACAGAAGGCAAGGAGCAGAGCCAAGGGAGTGAGGAACCGGTGGAGGTTCACCCAAGACGTACCGAACTTCGGGGATCCGCACCTGCAGGATCACTTCAAGACTGCAGAAAACCCCGTCATACCATGGAGACTTCAGTCACCCGGTCCCTTGTGTACCCCAAGAAAAGGGAGCCAGACACCGCAGTGTAATACAGCAGTGATCAGAGAGGGTAAACTGTGGACCGTGCAGGAGGAGGAGAGAGAGAGACCCGAGAGGGGAGGAGGCCAGTCTGGCTGCAAGCAAACAGGGCTTCAGGGACCGTAGAGCAATTGATGAGGCCTTATACCCACTTGCTGTGGAAGCTGACTGTGCACTTGGTCACCCGACAGTGCCCTTGACGTCTTTAACCTGCTAATACCACCAGTAAAAGGTAAAAGAGACTTTCTACAGTGTGTGCCGGCTGTGGTACTCTTGGCAGTTGACTGGCGCAGCAGAGAAAAGAGAGTGAGTCCTGGTCTGCTGCTGAACGGAGATCAGCGGCCACAATATTTGAGAAATTGAGAGCTACTTTTGAGGAGTGCAATGGGGACTGATAAACGCATGCGCTTTCATCACTGCTATCAGAGGCCGGGAGATGATATCCGAGCCTACACCTGGCGCCTAGAGGAAGCGTTGCGAGCCCTTAACCTCCCTGGCGGTATGATTAGGTCAGGAATTTTGTGCTAAAAGCGGGCTTACCCGCGGTCGCGGCAGATGCGGTGAAAAAACCGCATCTGCCGCACTTGCCGCATAGCCGCCGCACTTGCGGCGCGGTTGCGGCGCGGTTGCGGTAATCGCCATAGTAAGTATAGGGGGACTTGCGGCAGATGCGGCAAGTGCGGTTTTGCACTTGCGGCAGGTGCGGCAAGTGCGGTTTTTTTCGCAGCCGCACCTGCCGCAAGTGCAAAACCGCACTTGCCGCATCTGCCGCAAGTCCCCCTATACTTACTATGGCGATTACCGCAACCGCGCCGCCAACCGCGCCGCAAGTGCGGCGGCTATGCGGCAAGTGCGGCAGATGCGTTTTTTTCACCGCATCTGCCGCGACCGCGGGTAAGCCGAGCTTGACTCGGGGTTACCGCTTCTGGCAGTGAATGTTAACCCGAGTCAGGCTCGGGAATACCGCTAGGAAGGTTAAGCATGTCAGCCCTGCCAGTGTACCCGATGAAAACAAGCTCTTGACCAATTGAACAATTCACCCGGGAACTGCTATCCCCCAAGGACAATAAGACTGTGCATTGGTGGTCACTGAGCAACCCGGAAGCTGACTTTAACACCCTAAAGGAAATGGCCATTAAAGGGTTGCGGCCAGTAGAGACCCATGAAGCTGCTATCAAACGGTGGTGCAGTGGTGAGGCGCAGGCTATCCTGAAACCAGTATCCGTGTCTGCAGCCACGCACAATGTACAATCTGCTCAGCCTGACAAATATGACTCTCTGCATGCTGAGATGCGTGCTGAAATGCGCCAAATGAGCAAAAACATTACCAAGGTGATGGAAGCTCTACAGCTGCAGCAGAATCAACAGCCAGCGCTAAGACCCCAGCCCCGACCTGAACCGCTGATTCAACTTGCTGACAGTCCGGAGGATGTACCCTGGATGAGAGCGAAGCAAGCCACAGCGTACCGAGGGAGAACCACTGACCGATACAGCTCCACTGGGGAGCCCACCTGCCGCCGCTGTAACCGAACCGACCACATCGCCAGGGGCTGTCCTTTAAACGGGCCTACCCTGGGGGCCGGGGCCAAACCTCAGGAGTAACTCAACAGGGCCCAGCCACCTGGTACAAAACCTTCATCAGACATAGGCCGTTCCTGTCAATTGTACTAGATGGCATCCCGACACCTGCTCTGCTGGACACCAGGTCACAGATGACCACCATCCCCTATATCCTTTATAAGAAATACTGGGCTGATGCACAACTGAAACAGCCTGCTCTAGACTTTACCCTCAATGCGTCTAACGGTGAACCGATTACTGTAATGGGGGTTAGGGAAAGTACCAATAAAGGTGGGGAGGGTGGAATTGCAGAACCAAGGCGTCATAGTCGTAGCAGAAGCAAGTAATGCAAATTACCCATATATAATACTTGGCACAAATGTTGTTAGCAATTGCATGGAGGAAGTTTTGTCTTTGCTTCAACAGATTGCAGACACTGCCAGACCTGGTCAGAGGAAGGTCCTAAAGCATGAAATAAGAGCCCTTTTGCACCATCAACAGGTAACAATTACAGGTGGCGAAATTGGTACTGCACGGGTGACAGACCCGTTTCCTATTGTGATTCCCCCAATGAGTGAAATGATGATTTGGTGTCGAGCAGCTATAGGTCTGAGAGGGCAGGACTACCAGGCATTAGTGGAGCCCATCAGCACAGAGCACAGACCTACACTCTTGACAACCAGGGGGGTGGTTGACGTACACAATTGGAGAGTACCAGTTCGCATCTTAAATTGTGGCAGTGAAGAAGTCAAATTACCCAGGTATGCGACCGTTGCTAAATTGTACATGTGGCACCCCAGGGGTTAATGTGCCACAGTAACAACTCTCTCCCTTCCCCCCCCCCTCTCTTCCGTCAATCCTCATTTTTGCGAACTGCTGATAATAGGGTTCCTCTCCATACATTCCTTTGCAGGGCTCCCTCCTGGTGCGATTGGCCAGGAGGTAGGATGAATATCTGCACGGTACCTAGTCCGAGCCTGGTGTCCCCCCCCTTAGGATCATAGGTGTACTCTGAACTTTGCCTGTAGTTTGATATCTTATTTCGGCAGGCAGAGATCATGTATCAACATGTGTGGTATTAATTTTACACATGTGGAACTAATTAGTATAGACCTATTTCCCGGGGGACACAGTTCATGTCCGCACACTCCCGGTCCGGGGAAGGACTTTGGAGATGGACGTGGCCATATGACTGGGTACTAGTGATGCATTTCCTGCCCTTAGTTGTAAACAATGGAATGTATTGGATGAGAGTGGGGTCATGTGATCCGGTGCCTGTGATGCACTTCCATCCTTGAGGGAGGAGGAAAAAAAAAAGAAGTAGTGGAGATATTGGATGCACACGCTGGACATGGGGGAAGATTGAGAGGTGCGGACATTTGTTCATTGGCCAGCAACACCACAGGTTATGGTAATCAGACATAATGAGGGGGTCGGCGTGGTGACCCGCTGACTCCGCCCCCTAATTAATCATCACAGGTAAGGAGTGTACAAAAGGCAGGGATTCAGGCACGTGTGGGCCGCCATTTACCATACTGAAGGGGAGAAGGAGGATCATCATCTCCTTCAACCTGGGCGACCCAGGGCACAGACCGGTGCCCGATGCTGCAGAGGATCACTCCTGAGGAACCCGCCGACGAGAACTACGGTGGGGGAAACGCGTAGAGTGAAGGACGCGGCATCATCATGCTAAGCTAAGTGACTAGTGGCTAGCTACATTGGGTACTACACCCCTGCCTTACAGGTGCCCTCAGTGGCACGGTTCTCTGTCTTATATGTCCTACATGCTATGGTCTGGGCCAGGTTTTGGTCTCTGACAGTGTTTTTATGTACATATCTTATGGGTGTGTGTTGGTTATAGGTAAAGTGTGACATATCTCATCTGAGATTTGGTTTATTGCCAACCATTGTTGGTATTGGAAAATAGGTCACCACACTAACACGCCTCTATGCACACACCCTGTGATAGAGGGGGTCCCTATCACAAGAAACAGATTTTTTTGTACAAACACGTCCTATGTGGCTTTTTCCACTGAGTAACGGGGATTGACCCGGACTCTGCTAGTAGGACTTCTTTTTGCACTTCCATGACACATATACGAGACAAATAGGTCTTTAGGTTAGTGTGAAATTGTGAGACCCATAACCCCTCACCCTAGTGTGCAATCAGGGTTAGGAGGGGCAGTCGCCGTGGTATGGGGACACCAGCAAGAATTTTACGTGTCTAAAACTCCATTGCAAGGCAGGGTGAGATAGGGAGAGTATAGGGACAGCGTTCCCACCCCCCTAGATCCCCTTGGTAAGGTTTGGATTGCATAAACCGCATCACAGGAACTATAGGTTTCTTTTTAACAAAATCAAATAAAAGTTATATTTTAGAAATTAATCCTCTTTGATATATGCACAGTAACAACACCCAGAGTTAACGCCCCACACAACACTGAACACAGCACTAGCACCTCTGGACCAGAAGGGGGAGGTAAAGAAGCTCCCCTATATATTCTGGTGTAGAGAGGAAGTGAGTAGTTCAGTTCCTGGGAGAACTGAGGAAGAAGGACTGTGGTGTAAAGGAGCTGCCTTAGGCTTCCCCACGGTCCGCTACTCAATTCCAGGCCTAGCCAGGGTCTGAGGAGAGGAGTCAATAGAAACTGAGGATTACGTCTGGGAGACTGAGTTACCCCATAACTCGCCCCGGTGGAGCGCAAAGACCAGATACCGGATCCGAAACTGTGGCTGACACAAGCAGCACAGTAAACACCGGACTAGTGGAGGTTATAGATCTGCACTATACCACAGCGAAGCAACACGGCGGGGTCAGAAACACACGGATAAGACTCAAGCTGCCTAGCAAGGGGATACCTGTGAGGAGAGTCAGGGCCGGCAGCCTAGCTAAAGCGGCAGCAGGGCCACACACACACAGCGCAGGAGTGGGAAGCCAAGGACCCGGTCAGGGTTGGAATAACCCGGCCCCAGTACAGACTCCGTGGACATTACTCTGCTTACCAACAACTGCAGTAAAGACGTGGAAAACTACAAAACCGTGAGTCTGTGTGATCCTCGTGTTCAAACCCACGTTCCCTCACAAGCAGCTATCATCTCCACCACTACCCCTATTCAGCATCCATCATAGACTATTATCACCACTGCCCCGGGGAACCAGGCTCTGCCCGCGGAGAGCCATTACATCACCAGCTGCCAAACATCATTCCCGGAGGTTCTGCAGCAGCGGTGGTCACCCTGACCACAACCCATGGGTGGCGTCACGACTGCATCCCTGTAAATAACCCCCAACCCTTTTACTTGTGGGCACGGGACACGGTCCGGGTCAAGGACTGCCGTGATACTCCCTGTGATACCCTGGTCCAGTACCGAATACCCCGTCCCAGTGGGCTCCACATACACAGTAAGCAACTACGAGATCCAAACAGTGGGTCCCTTACCCCATACCAAAGAGGTAAAACCTGATAATACAACAGGGCCACTGGAAGACTGGTGTCAGCAGCTCCATGTCAGAGCTGACACCACTCCTGTGTATGAAAAGCAAGGTGTTTACCGGGTAGTCAAAGAATTTGAACAAGTCTTTAGTAAGCATTCACTTGACTTTGGTAGGATAAAAGGGGTGCAACATCATATCCCCGCAGGTACACATCCACCAATCAAAGAGCGGTACAGGCCTATTCCACCTGCACATTATCAGAAAGCCAAAGAAATGTTACAGGACATGAGTGATGCAGGGGTTATATGAGATAGCTGTAGTCCCTGGGCAGCCCCATTAGTCCTAGTTAGGAAAAAACATGGCAGTATGAGAATGTGTGTAGACTATAGGCAAATAAACCGCATAACACACAAGGATGCTTATCTGGCACCTCGTATAGAAGAATCCTTAGCTGCGTTGAAGTCCGCCAATTACTTTTCCACCTTAGATCTCACTAGTGGGTATTGGCAGGTGTCCGTAGCCGAGGAAGACCGCGAGAAGACGGCCTATGGGCCTGTGTAAATTTAACAGAGATAGTTATCTGCCGCGACACTACTATTTTCATGAGTAATATAAATCAATAAGTGGCACTAGAGAAAAGAGGATCAAATGATAAGTGCGTATGTGTAATGCAGAATCTGCCCTGTGCCTCCACTGCCAGGTCCTAACACTATGCCCTAGTGAAATTGTGAAATGTGTATAGGCTTATATGTCCATGGACGTAATTAAAAACAATGATCAGGTGTGTGTTAGGACCTCACAATGGTATCCATGTGTGGCTACCAGACTAAGGAAAGGAGAAAAGGGAAAAATTATATATAATGGGAGCTCAGTCAAAAATAGACAATATGTGAATAAGTATAAGACTGGCATCACCATAGACGTAGGTGCAGGCAGAAAATAATAATACTTACAGAGATAGTTATCTGCCGCGGATGCCAGGCTTAATCTTTAGTGGCCACTATCGAGACTAAGATCTCCAATTTTCATATTTAGCACAGAGCAGATTCTGCATTACACATTCGCACTATATCATTTGATCCTCTTTTCTCTAGTGCCACTTATTGATTTATATTACTCATGAAAATAGTAGTGTCGCGGCAGATAACTATCTCTGTAAGTATTATTATTTTCTGCCTGCACCTATGTCTATGGTGATGCCAGTCTTATACTTATTCACATATTGTCTATTTTTGACTGAGCTCCCATTATATATAATTTTTCCCTTTTCTCCTTTCCTTAGTCTGGTAGCCACACATGGACACCATTGTGAGGTCCTAACACACACCTGATCATTGTTTTTAATTACATACATGGACATATAAGCCTATACACATTTCACAATTTCACTAGGGCATAGTGTCAGGACCTGGCAGTGGAGGCTCCTTGAAGTGGATGCCAGGCTTAATCTTTAGTGGCCACTATCGAGACTAAGATCTCCGATTTTCATATTTAGCACAGAGCAGATTCTGCATTACACATACGCACTATATCATTTGATCCTCTTTTCTCTAGTGCCACTTATTGATTTATATTACTCATGAAAATAGTAGTGTCGCGGCAGATAACTATCTCTGTATTATTATTTTCTGCCTGCACCTACGTCTGTGTGAATTTCACAGCATGCCATTCGGACTATGTAATGCACCCGGAACCTTCCAGAGGTTGATGGAGAGTTGCCTGGGACATAAGAACTTTGAGACGGTACTGCTCTACCTGGATGACGTGATTGTGTACTCTAAGACCTATGAGGAACACGTAACCCATCTAGCAGAGGTGTATGAAGCTCTAGCCAAATACGGGATGAAGTTAAAATCCAAATGCCACCTGTTAAAGCCAAGAGTACAGTACCTGGGACACATAGTCAGTGCCAAAGGTGTGGCCCCTGATCCAGACAAGGTGACAGCTATCAAGGGGTGGCTAGAACCCATAGCACCTGGAAGTATTGTCTTAAAGAGGAAGAGAACCCAACACAAATTGGATAATCAGTGGGAACAAGAACCCTACGTTCTATTAGATTCTGGATATGACAATGACAAAGTGTGTCTCATCAGTAAGAACGGAGCAAAGACCACTCAAACTGTGTCAAGAAACCACATCAAAAAGTGTCCAACTGAATGGGAAAACCAAAATTCCTCAACTCAACCAATACAAGAGTCAGAACCAGTACGAGAACTAAATCCAAGTGAAGAAGCAAAGGAGAAGGTAGTCTCAACAATTTTAGGAGATTTTCGGGAAGATTGGCCTCAGCAAGATGGAGCCATCTTAGTGCCTGTACTGAATTTCTACCAGCCCGAAGAGATGGTACAAAGGAATCAGGAAGAAATACCCATTGCCAGAGAATCTGAGGATGCTGCAACCGGTACACCTGCTAGGTATGGATAGTGGGCACAGTAAATGTAAGGTAGAGTAACACTGAAAAGTAACATTTAAATAGCAGTAGTTGTAAAATAATGTAAATAATAGTGTACAAAAGGGTAAAGCGTAGGCCAAAAACAAGGTACACCAGGTATACAACACCAAAAGAAGGGTGAGTGTAGTTAGCGTAAGGAGCTGTCTAGGGAGAGCAACAACTTGGCCAAGAGGTGACCCCAGGGCGAGGAGGCCTTCAGCACTTATGACCGGTAGAGGTCCTGATAGTTCCTAGGACTCCTACGCCGAAACACCCGTAGTAGATGTTGTTGTGTATTTTGAACTGTTGAGCCTACAAAGACTTTAACTGTAAGGACTTGTTGAACTTTTTTCCACCCTACAATTTAAAAGGACCATGGTTACAGGAATGGTGTAAGAACAAACTTCTTTTTTTTTTCAAAGCCTGCAGTGAATGGGCTAGCACCGTATGGACTTACCTGTTTTCTATTTTTCCAATATTTTTCAGTGCTTTTTGTAAATTTTTATATTTTGAGACTTTGTAAATATGTTACCTGTTATTATAGTTATCCCTTTTGTTCCAGAACAAAAATGCTCAGTCCAGGAGTACTGATATTACATAGGGGGGTACGTGACGCCCTGCTCACGCAGATAGCCACAGACTTCCCACAGCTGGGTTTCCACAGCAGGTATCTACTACATGCAACACCTTCCACCCCGATACAATAGGGGGAGCTATACTCACTGACTATAGGCGAGTTCCCCTATAAATACTGCTGCTGGGGGAGGAGTTAATTAGAGTGTGCAGACGCTAGGAGAGCTGCGAAGATGTCCTGGTGATCGGTGCCGCGGTTAGGCCCAAACCAGTGACCCGGAGTGGCCCTTCTGCCGTCCAGCAAGCCTAGGAGTGGGGACAGAAGGCAAGGAGCAGAGCCAAGGGAGTGAGGAACCGGTGGAGGTTCACCCAAGACGTACCGGACTTCGGGGATCCGCACCTGCAGGATCACTTCAAGACTGCAGAAAACCCTGTCATACCGTGGAGACTTCAGTCACCTGGTCCCCCTGCGTACCTCAAGAAAAGGGAGCCAGACACCCCAGTGTAATACAGCAGTGATCAGAGAGGGTAACCGGTGGACTGCTCAGGAGGAGAGAGAGAGGACCCGAGAGGGGAAGAGGTCAGTCTGGCTGCAAGCGGACAGGGCTTCAGGGACCATAGGGCAATTGAGGAGGCCTTATACCCACTTGCTGTGGAAGCTCACTGTGCACCTGGTCATCCGACAGTGCCTTGGACATCTTTACCTGCTAATACCACCAGGAAAAGGTAAAAGAGTGTGTGTGCATCATTCCTCTCCGCTCCCGGTGCGCCTTATAGACCACTCCATTACTCCTCATCCCGACCTAAAGTCCCACTCCAAGCTGCCCCTTTTCACTATGCTGCCCCAGAGGATCAGCTCCACCTGTAGAGAGCTTTGCAATCTCAGCCGCATTACCATCAACCTCCGGAGGACTGTGGCGGCGCTGGTGACTCATCACCAGGTACTACAGGTGGCGTCACATGACAAACTCTAATCCCCTGTACATACACCCCTTATTGAAGTGTCAACCAGGCTACAGGCTCAGGCGCTGCCACCCGTGACATCCCCGTGAAAACACCCACCGAGCCTGATACCTGAGTACCCCAGGGCCTGAGGCTCGACACAAGATGCTCCGAACAGACCCTGACAGCCTCGGCCAAGCACAAACTGAGGGCAAATATGCCCTCTGATCCTGTTTTGTACAGGATTCGTTTGTGCGCGTTTCTGATGCTGTCCAGTGCTGAAATGTCAGCACCGCGTCTGCTGGGTAGCTAAACTTCAGCGCCGGCTCTGAAATGCTGCTCTGTCCATGGTGCTGAATGAGCGCGGCTGTATTTCAGAGCTGGTGCTGTTCTCTAAAAGGCTTCTGGGAAACGGTCCAATTTTTGCTTGATCTGGCGCGATCCTGCACCCATAGACTCCCATGTTATGGGCGCCGTATCACCCCAGCTCTGGGAGGATCCGGTTTTGTTCGCTTTTTGCACCAGACACAAAAAATTACGCAGACTCTGATTTTGTGTCCGTGGCAAAAAACGAACACAACCGGATCCTCCCGGAAAAACACAAAACCTGAGGCCAAATAGCAGCTATCAGGCACCATGGGGATACATGGGGCAAAACCTGATCAGGTTCGGTCTCGTTCACACCGGACCGAACCTGACAGGTAAAGATCGTGGTGTGAAGCCGGACTAAGTAAATCTCCCATCTCCCATCTCCCAGATTAAGTCAGTATCTAATTAATGATAAAATAATGAATAATTGACAGTATGGGTCCAGATGAAGGTTACATTACCTGGTTGGATCTCAGAGACTGTTGAACCTGTCATTTTGAGGCATTTTTAAAGTCCACAAAATGATGATGAGCTCCAACATTAAATATCGCACTTAATGGGTCCTGTCTGCTTATCCATTCAGCTGCTGCCACCTTGAGGTAGAGCTGAGAATTGACTTGTCAAATGCTAAAAAGAATGTACTTTAAAGAGGTTATCCGATATTTAATACTCTTTATATCGATCTAACTTTTTTTTTTTTGAACCATATTTTTATTGGGTTTTATACATTATTACATTTCCAAAAGAGTGGGATAAGCATATCCAACATTAAGTTACAAAATATCGAATAAAGTTTTCTGAAATAAACAGTACATATCAACTAACAGTTTCGCATCATAAATCTTAATATCCCACCCCCCTCCCTTCCTGGAAATTATCCATCACTCATTCTTTATCGTGTAGTCTTAAACGAAGATGATTGTGGTTTAAATGTTATATAGCTATTCTCAAACCGGTCTTGTAGACACCACTGCTTAATCTGCCAAGCGTCCCTCCTAGTTCCCCCTCCGTATACCACACCGACGAGCGGAAGGGTAGCATAAAATCAGTTATTTCGCCATCTGAAAATTCCTTTTCGATAAATATCTTCCATCTGTAGAAAAATTTCTTGGTTAATTTATTTGGATTGCGTAGCGCATCGATCGATTCAAGTGTCAAGGTATGGCGCATCAACATTGTAATCTGATTCAGGTCCGGAGGCCTATCATTGAGCCAGTGTTGAAGAAGGAGTCTTTTAGCTATTATCGCAATATAATGCCATAGGATATGGGGGTGTCTGTGAGAACCAGGATCCGTCTGGTAGTGGAAGATCCAACGTAACGGGTCCGAACCCTCCATATCTCCACATATTTCTTTTGCCCAACATTCCACCTTTTTCCAAAACTCTTGTGAATCGGGGCAGGACCAAAGACCATGTTCCAGGTCCGTCATTGCAGTTTTACATTTTGGGCAGTGAACCCAGCTGCCTTGGTTGGCCTGGAAAGGGGGAATATTAAAACCCTGGATAGTCCCATGCATAATCCTGAATTGGGAATCCCTCCATCTCTCATTACTGATATGACGCCTCATATGCCCCCATCCCTCTAGAATTTTCTGGGTGAGTTCAGGGTCTTTAATGTGCTTTCGCCATTTATTGAAGAACCCTCTCCCTCTTTGCGGTCGTAAAGCTTGTTGTACTTTGGCATATAATGAGGTAATGGACACATCACCCTCATTTATATTTAATATTTCTGTCCATAAATTATTGTCAACCTCTCCAGAGAGGTCCCGCAAATGTGAAAGGAGATGGTGATCCAACTGACGGTATTGTATCGCCTGGAATTGGGGTAAATTATAAGCAGTTAACACTTCCTTCTCCGTCATCCACCTCCGCTCATCAAAATTTATGAGGTCTTCTAGTGTATTGACACCCCTTTCTCTCCAAGCTTTAAATATGGAGTTTTCACGTCCCAACTCAAAGGCCGGGCATCTCCATGGATTAAGTCGTCTGGAGACCTTCCATGCCAATTTAATTTTTTTCCTGACCTCTCTCCACGTTATGATGGTATCTCTATATATTACCGTATTTTTCAAGGTGACCGGAAGGCAGGACAACGGAGAGTGCAATAGAGCGGACAAATCCCAGGGCTTAGCCCACTCCCCCTCCAGTTCTAAATCTGAAAATGTGCTTGTTCCCCTAATCCAGTCCAACACATTACGTAGGATACATGCTAAATTATAACCCCTAACATCTGGGAGCTGTAGTCCCCCTTCCTGCTTGGGTTGGACTAAGGTCTTAAAGGCAAGCCTAGATCTCTTACCTCTCCATAGAAATTTGGTGAAAGCTTTGTTAATTCTGTTAATATCAATATGTTTCATTAGCATTGGAATGGTCTGAAGGGGATAGAGTAATTTCGAAAAGCTCATCATTTTGAGTAAGTGGCAGCGTCCTAACAGAGACAGCGGCAGCCCTTCCCATCTCGCCAATTCCTGTTCTATCTTTGTAATGATCGGTAGAAAGTTAAGCCTGTATGTCATCCCACTAGTTCTGGCTAGGTGTATTCCCAGATATTTGAGACTGTTTTTCGCTATTGGTAGTCCACAGAAGCTTTCCCCTTTCCGTGCTCCTTCTTCTTGATTTATGAAGAGAATTTCACATTTACCTTTATTTAAGGAGAAACCTGAATATCTACCCCATTTCTCTATGTCTGTCAATATATCTGGAAGGTCTCTTTCTGGGTTCTGAACATATAGGATGATATCATCAGCAAAAAGTGAAAGCTTAATTTCTGCATCTCCTATTCTAAAACCCTCGTAGGTGTTATGACGTTCCAGATACAATGCCAGAGGTTCTATAGCCAGATTGAAAAGAAGGGGCGACAGTGGGCATCCTTGTCTCGTTCCCTTTTGGAGAATGAAGGAATCTGACAGAAAGCCAGGCGTGCTAACACAAGCTTTAGGGTTACAGTATAGTGCACTAATGTATTGCCGGAAGGGGCCTAATATACCCATGGAGTCAAGCACTCTGCCCAGCCATGACCATCTGACATTGTCGAATGCTTTTTCAGCGTCCAGAGTGATCATGGCTGGGTTCCCGCCCTTCATCTTCGTTTTCCGTCCCATAACATCTAGCATAAGCATTGCTTTTCTTATATTTGTGGTGGTTGACCTCCCCTTAACAAAACCCGCCTGGTGTGTGGGTATTATTTTAGGAAGGACCACTGCCAATCTGTCAGCCAGGATTTTGGAAAGGAGCTTCAGATCTTGATTTATTAAAGAAATCAGTCTGTAGCTCGCTGGGTTTGTGGGCTCCTTTCCTGATTTAGGAATTAATTTGATATAGGCTAAATTCATTCTCTCCGGTATAGGAGCCCCCCGCAATATTGCATTATATAGGTCACACAACACCGGAGAGATCTGCTCCCTCAAGGTCTTGTAGAAAGCCCCATTATAGCCGTCTGGCCCAGGTGCTTCACCCGTATTTAAATGTCTTATAGCCAACTCGATTTCGTCAATCGTGACTGGGCTATTGAGAAATTGAGAGTCTTCCTGGGAAACAGTTGGCAATGTAATCCCACCCAACCAGTCAAGGCTGTCTGACTCGTCTGTGTTGACCTCTGTGTAAAGAGACGCATAAAATCTGCCTAGTACTCGGGAGATGCCCTTGGGATCATGCCAAGTGGTGCCATGTGCATCCATTATCGCTTGTATGGGTGAGGGATTCTGTCTACCTTTGGCTAATCTTGCTAATAAACGCCCTGCCTTATCGCCAAATTTCTGTAGCTCTAATTCTAATCGATTTTTATAGATATCTTCCCGTTTTCCCACCCAAACATCAAAGTCTCTTTTTGCCTGTAGCCACTTTTCTCTGTCAGGAGCCGCCATTGTGGATTGATAGCGTGTGTACGCATCTCTCACCACCAAACTGGTTTGAGCAAATTTGTCTTTAATTTGTCTTTTAATCCTCATGCTATATGCCATGATATGCCCTCGCATCACCGTTTTTGCTGTCTCCCAGTATAAAGCTGAATCAGATCTATGTTCCCGATTGTCAGAAGAGAAGTGCGACCACCATTCTCCCAGTAGTTTAGTAAAATTTTCTTCTTTGACAAACGTGTCGGGGAATCTCCATAAATAATCTGATCCCTTTTCGAATCTGTCTCTTGTCTCTAACACCAATGGGCTATGGTCCGAGATCAGCATATCCTCTATTTTAATATCTGTCATTTGTTGGATTATCTTGGGTGAAACAAAGAACATATCCAATCTGGACCATGACCCATGGGGGTGCGAGAAATGGGTAAACTCTCTACCCAATGGGTTCAGTAACCTCCATGCATCTATTAACCCAGCCTCCCCTACTAAGCTTTCCAAGACACTATGTTCCCCTTTTCTTCCCTCAGCCTGCCTTCTCGTCTGAGTGTGGGATGCAGTACGTCTGTCCTCCTCCTCTTTCATGACCATGTTAAAATCTCCTCCTATCAATCTATTATTTCCGTTGTCTAAGAGTAATGTGTTTTGTAATTGTTGGAAGAAGGGTTTCTGTTTCCCATTGGGGGCATATATATTGTACACATTAAAGGTGTCATTTTGAATTTGTATCGTTATTTGTATTATTCTACCTTCTGTATCCGTTGAAGAAGATAGTATTGAGTGAGCTAGTGACCTATTTATCAGAATTAAAACTCCCGCTTTTTTTTCTACTGCACTCGAACCATAGACCTCACCCACCCATAACTTCTTGAGGTGAAAAAAGTCCTCCGCGGCCAGGTGGGTCTCCTGGAGCAAAGCTATATCTATATGCAGCCTCTTAAGATGGCATAAAATCATCAATCGCTTTGCCGGAGACGTAGGCCCTTGACATTCCAGGAGGCCCACCTAACCATCAGTAACCTCCCCCTGCGGGGTCCCAAGTTTCCACCTCGTATATATCCATAAGTGATTGATACCGCCCGGTGTGACTGCAGGTGGGGTGTGACAGGCAGAGCTGATGCAACGTTTTAAAGATTCATTTCCAAGGATAATTTCCATTTCCCCCTCCCCCCTCTTCCCCCCCCCTCTCCCCCAATCTCTCCAACACCTTTCAGCATCCAAGAGTCGGTGACTTCACTTTTATCCTCAAGTGTGGCCCACAAAGGTAGCTCCACCCCGCCTCGGCTTTCGCCACCCCCAATAACATTTAGTAAAATAACATCTTAACTCCAGCAATCCGCCCTTTTAACATCAATTGCCAATTGGCGACCATCTCTTCTGAAATACTTAAACAGATCCCCCGAGGGCCACTTCTCAGGGGTACATCAAATAAACATCCCCTTTCTCATAATGCTACTCAGATCCTCATCGAACATAGGTAGTCAAAAAACATTGTACAAGCGTTAGATTACACTCAACCTTAACGTAGCCATGGTCGAATATCCACATCAGAGTTCAGAGTTGGATATGGATCGGTTGCACACGTTAGCGTCCATATGGCGATAGTCCTGTAAAGTAATCATATTCCAAGAGAGAAAAGAATAAAAAGAAAAAAAAGGGATAGGGAAGGAGAGAGAAAGAACGAAGAAAAAAATAAATAAATAAATAAATAAATAAAGTTATACAATTTTAAAAGGGGGGAGGGGAGGGGGGAAAAGAAGGGGGGGGGGGGCGATAATATATTCCCCTCTCTATCTCTTAGCACAGTTACATCTCTCTTCTGTTTCCTTCAGGACGCTTGTCGCATATCCGTCAATTTCAACCAGCAGCGGAGTTTGTCCTTTTTAATTTATCCATTTTTCATTACTTTCTTTGCCATCTATTTCCGGATTGTCTCTGTTGTTTTGGAATGCCCGGCGTTGCTCCTTTTTGCGCCCCATTGTCCAATAGGGAATTTGACCTGAGTCTATAAGATCTCACAGAGGTTCTGTCTATTTCATTTTCTGGATCCAAAGCAGATGTGGATTTCACAGGTGATCCCTTATTAGTACGGGGAGGTGACTCAGATCTTCTTGGGGAAGCAACGCTGTCCCTGACAGCCACCATCGCCTCGTCCGGATCTGTGAAGGTCAACATGACTCCCTCTCTAGACCTGAATCTTAAGGTTGCAGGGAAGTTCAACTGGAAGCGGATGTTTTTCTTGTGTAACAGCGAGCATGTCTCACTGAATGCCCTTCTGTGACGTGTGACTTCTATGGAGTAGTCCGCAAAGACCAATGCTCTATGTCCCTGTAATATTAGAGGGTTCTTTTTTGCTTTATAAGCCCGAAGAATCTCTTCTTTGTCCCTGTGATTCAAAAATTTTGCTATTGCGTGTCTGGATTTGTTGGGCTCCCTGGAGGCTTTGTTCGGGGCTAGATGTCTGGTATTTTCGGTCGTCTCCTGCACATCTCTAGGTGGACCTATTCTATGAGCTCGCTCTGTCTTGCATCTATGGGGTCAGACCCAGGGCTTTAGGTAGTTCCACCTCAAAAATATCCTCCAGTTGGCTCACAGGGACAGACTCTGGGAGGCCCACAATTTTTAAATTACTCCGTCTCGTTCTATTTTCTATGTCCTCCAATTTATTATGCGTGTATTCAGCATGTTTTTGCAGGGCCATTAGCTGTTCCTCAAGCTCCTGAATCCTGTCCTCTGCTGTTCCTATTCTAGATTCAGCCTCCAGGAGCTGCTGCTCATGTGTCTCTACTTTCCCAGATAAGTCTCTAGTTGAAGCTGCCACCATCTCTGCCACTGTGACTTTAAATTCTTCAGCTAGATGCACAGCCATTTCTTTAGCCAGTTTTTTATAATCCAAACGCTGGAAGCCCCAGCTATCTCCTGAATCCTCTCCCCAATTATCAGAGGTGTGCAGGCTTTGTGTTGTACATGAATCTGTAGCCTGTGGATGTAGTTGTGACTGTGGCTGATGTTGGTCACAGGGAGCTTCCACTGCTTGTGGTCTCTGTCCTGGGAGGTTTTCATGTCTCCTCTCTGGGACCTTCTCCACGGATCCCTCCTTTCTCCCCGCTGCTCCCTCACCACCCGGTTCCTTCTCTCTATTCCCGGCCACATGTTCCATGTCACCATCCTTTGTCTTCCCCTGTGTGTCCTGCGTGCCGGCCGCGCCATCACTGCGGCCTGCACATGGCGTCCCGCCTCTCTCCTCCTCTCTATTTCTAGTGATGTACCGGTCCATTGTGGCCGATGCGGACCTTACCGGGATCGCGGCGGGCTCCTCGGCACTGGTGGGTGCTCAGGGGGCAGCTCTGGAGATCAGTTGTCGGCGGATGGCGGCGGATTGCCGAGGCGGGGAGCGGAGCGGGCTCAGACACGTCCGCACATGGAGGGGCCGGAACCGGAAGTCATATCTATCTAACTTTAAGCCCTTACCACTTTTTTCATTTTGCTTTATTATAACATTTTCTATCATTCTCCCTTTACAGCTAAAACAGAAAAACTGGACCAGCACACCTGCTAGTGTACGTGCAATGTGTAGGTGCACATTCACACTGCAGTCATTAATAGACAAAAATAAAAATAAAAACAATAACTAGATGTCCAACAGTAAGTAAATAAGTGTCTGATGACTTGCATGGCTGGATAAACTGCCCTACTCACTGCAGGCACCACTCTGCTCCTCAGTGTCAGATTGTTTCACAAACTACTCCTTCCAATACATATAGCACCGCTAATATCCTCCTGTTGCTGGAGAGTCTCCATCTGGCTGTATTGAGGCATGGCCAGATTCTGCAGGAGTTTAATCACCTGTCTCCTGTAAATGTTGCTTTTCTGGCCTATCCCCTGCCAGTAGTGGATATATAAGGGAGCTCCTCCCTCCACACCTTCTCTGAGTTTTGGCTCAAGTCAGTTCCTGTCTTGTGTTCTGTTTGACTACATTTTTTTGACTCACCTGATACCAACCTGGCTTGTTTACATATTTATCCTGACTTTTCCTCTCCTGACTTCTGCTTTGCAAACTGAACCTGTGCTGCCTGCCCTGACATCGGACCGTCTGACCACATCTGTGCTTTTGTCCTTGATACTTCGGAGACTGCCCTAGAGTGGTACCTGGTGACTAACGGCCCAAACCTATCGATTCCCCATCAGAACTCTTAAATCCAAGATCTTCCACTTATTGACATCTACTTTAAAAGTTCTGATGGGGGATTGGTTTATACAGGGGGGAGGATGGTAGTAAGGTCATTAAGGTATGAGACCCTGGGCATTTTAATGTATGGAAATGCTATTTTTGGTGATTATTAATAACACAGTTTGCTGATTGGCTGTAACTAATGAGGGGAGGGTGTTTATACTATTTAAGACAATGTGTGTAATGGCGTTTTATGCTTGATAAAGAACATTTCTGTTCAAAACGTCGCATGAGGACGGTATAAAAAGGTATATTGGAAGAAAATATCACCACCTTGTGAGGCGCTGTCATTTCCAAGATATTTCTGCTGTATATTTTCCGGGATGGACTCCCTGGATGGACGAGCGCCCAATTGAGGGTAATATCCCTGTATGCACCTAAGTGCTGCACACCATTATCATTACTGGTAGTCACATAGTCACGCATCTCCAGGGTAAACGCGGACAGTGACAAAGTGAGTTCACACAAACCTCCTTCTCAATAAGTAGTATTACTACAGGGAAAATCATAGGGTGCAGAGTAAACACTATTTTGTTCAAAAGTGTTAATGCCATCCCCATGAGAAGGTGTACCCAATGAGGATGGTGCTGAACTCTAATATTTCACCTTGCTGTTTGCCAGCACACCTCAAAAAACACAGAGAATGGAGCAGGATCTGGATGCCCACCTGTGGAAAGGTAAATGGACAAGGTGCACAGCCAAAGGGGAGTGGTCACTCCAAATGTACCAAGTAAAATAAAATATTATTATAGTGCCATTTATTCCATGACACTTTGCATGTGAAATGGGGCATACATAGACAAGTACAATAAACATGAGAAATACAAGGCACACACAGCCACAGGAGGAGAGAGGTCCCTGCCCGTGAGCACTCATAGTCTACAGGGGATGAGTGAGGATACAGTGGAAGATAGGGCTGGTCATGCGGTGGTTTGGTGGACTGAGGCTCATTGCAGTTTGTAGGCTTGTCAGAAGAGGTGCGTCTTCAGGATCCTGTTCAAGGTTTCCACGGTAGTTGAGAGTCTGGTGAGTTGCGACAAAGAGTTCCATAGTATGGGAGATGCACAGGAGAAATCTTGTATGCGGTTGTGGGAAGAAGAGATAAGAGAATAGAGGAGATCTTGAGAGGAACCCAGGTTACAAGTAAGTAAGTACCTAGCAAAACCAAAATCATTGCAAGCATACCTGTTAGTATAAGTGCAGTGTGTAGGTGCACATTCACACTGCAGCCTTTACCAACAGAACAATGTAAAGCTAATCCATGTATGTGCTTCTGTTTTCTTTATGTCATGTGACATTTTGGGGGGATTTTGAAGAGGGACATCGCTGGAGGATGGTTCTACAGTCTATTCCCAGCAGCTTCTATCATACCCAATAAAATAATCCGGCATCAGGGGTTGGTATTAGTCACTTACTATAGCTTTTGTCACCACTGGCCTCTGATGACGTCTGGGTTCAGGGAAGGAGGGAATGACCACAGCTTCTGTCCTCGCCTCCCACATCTTCAGTGGCTGGCCCCACAGTCACAGCTTCTGACATTGCCACTTTTCTCCCTATAATAAATTTTTATACAGGGCCAGTGACAGTATCACTGTGAGAGTGACAGCATGGGTAAAATCTCTATTCTGCAAAGACAGATTTTCACATAAATGAGATAGATGGCAGTTGGTGCTTTTAAAAGTCTATGAAAGAGGAGGTAGAAGAAGACACAGAGGTTCTGCTGCAAATTCTCCAGAAAGGTTACAAGTCTCCATAGAACATTATCAGCACCAATTGTCATCTCCCATCTCAGTAATAGGAAAGTCGGTGTTCATTGAAGACACATTTTACTTGTGAATCGACATTTTTGAGAATGAATTATCAGTCTATGAGGAGGCAAAAAGTAGATTTCTCTAATAAGATATTATAACATTTCTTATGGTCACATGTTCTATTGATTGATGGGAAAAAAATACAATTAGTTATTTTTTAAAACTAAAAAAAGTGAGAATATATGATCATTAGAAAGAAACTGACCAGCCGATTAGTGCAAGCTGGAGAAGGAAAGGTGCAAATAGGGTCTTATGTAGTGACCGGATAAGTTAAAAGTTAAATAAAGAAATTGCTCACCATTTGTGGTCGTCTTAGACACAACCACTATTGATGCATGTGACCGGCTGCCGTAGACCCACGATAGGATTAAGCTTGATATTCGGGATAAGAGCAGAGTTCTAATGCACTGCCGGCAATAACTGAAGGTCCACCATCTAAGTTATGAAGTTCATTCGGTCAACACGTTTCGAGGCATCAGCTTCTTCATCGGGACAACAAACAGTTTGTTTCCTGATTAAGAAGCTGATGCTTCGAAATGTGTTGACCGAATAACCTTTATAATTTACATGTTGGACCTTCAGTTATTGCCGGCAGCGCATTAGAACTCTGCTCTTATCCTGAATATCAAGTAATATGTGAACATCGCATACTTGTTGGGGTTAAAATAAGATTATAAAAATCTAAATATACAAAAATACATTTTTATCATGAATTTCTGTAAAATAAAAAATGACAGTTTCACTCGAAAAGAATTATCTCATATGGATAATGATAATGCAAACTGCAGCAGATTTAATGGATTAACTTCTGACATTTGAACTTTTGTCTCATATTAGTTGCTGGAGACTCAGACACATTCTTTTGCTACTATTAAGACGGTATGTGCAGAAACACTGACCCCATTTTCAGACAAGTTCACTTGAGATTGCCACTTCAGAGGGATCTATGAAGCTAGTCAGGCTCAGGTGCCTGCAGAATACGCTTGTCTGAAACTGACCTTACTATATACATGTAAACTGCACGTATATGTTTCATATCAATGGAAGTCTATTAACAGGAAATGACTGTTCTGAAATTGCAAGAAAAAAGGCAACTCTAGTTTTTTTTTTGGGGGGAGGGGCGGGGTTATCTACCATGTTCACTATATGGTTAATCTGACCTGGCAGTATGATTCTCCAAGTTAGTACAAGTACATACGGCAGATACCAAACATGTATAGTTTTTCTTTTCAAGTGGTGGAAAAGAATTTTGAAATTTGTAAAACAAAAATTCTTTGCTTTTGCTATCATTTTCTTTCAGGACCTGGCTCTGGTTGAGGGTTTAATTTTTTCGTCCTGGGCTGATGTTTATATAGAAATCATTTTGGGGTAGATGTGATGCTTTGATTGCCTTTTATTGCAAAATTATGGCAACCATAAACAAGTGTACCTGGTGTCTTGAAATTTTTTTTTGCTTACACCATTTAGCGATTAGATTAATTTATTTTATATTTTTATAGACTGGACTTTTATGAGCCCAGCGATGCCAAATATGTACATTTAAAAAAAAAAAATATTTTTAATGGGGCAAAAGGGAGGTGATTAGAACTTTGTGTTTTGTTTTTCATAATTGCAAAAACCTTTTTCCCCACTTTTTATTGTATTTAGGTCTTTATTGCATTTAATAAGGGACTTGAAGCTGTACAACAGAATTCACAATCTCATATGAATGCCTATTTGCAGTCGGCATTCACAGGACGATTGTAATGATAGGCACAAGTTATCAGCTCAACCCAGGCTGTCATGAAAACTCATTGGTGCCCCACATTCACATCACAGGAGCACTGATATGAGCGGGGAATGGTGCACCCCAGCCAGCGCATGTTAAATCCTGCTGTAAGAGACTGATAGTGGGATTTATCTGGTTAGTGTGGCGCCCCTGCGGGTTCAGACGCCACAGAGGTACTGCATCCCTGTTAGGGTGTAGTATCCCACTCACTGGTAAGGGGAGTACAGACCGGTGTCAGGACACCAAGACCACACTATAAACGATTGTAGTAGGGTTGGGTGGTGAAGGGAGTTAGTTAGAGGGAGCACTTTAGGAGGAGTGAGGTCAGAAAGAACACACGTAGATGACGTGGGACACGTGACAGAGGGTATAATAAGAGTGAGAAACATCTAGAACATAGGAGACAACAGTGAGAAGACAAAATAACCAACTGAGGAGAGGCACTAGAACAGCTGAGGAGAGACTGTTGAACACCAAGGTTGAGTTGGAGGGCAGCTAGAGAATATATGCCTGGGAAGTGTCCAGAGGATTGGAGGAAGTGGGAGATCATTCTAAGGCCGATCCCTAGAGCAGAACATCACCCAAGTGGCTTTGGGAGAAAGAGGGGGTCCTAGAGGCACGGTAAGTGAGCAATCCACCCGTGGGACTCGCATCCATTATCAAGCGCAGGCAAGTGGAGGAACTAGGCTGCAAGGGACACAGGGAACCCAAAAGATTAGTGGAGAAGACCAGGCTGCTTTAGCAGCCTGGAGGTTGTGCCACTTTTAAGTTGACACAGTCGACAACCGCGCACATCTGCTGCAAAGGTGGCAACCATAGGGCTAAGGGGAGACACTGCAGGGGAACCCCTAGGAAAAGCTCACAGTCACTGGATCAGAGCTCTGTGTGGTGAGGCGCAAGGCAGGAAGGGCAAAGCACTGTGTGAGACAACCTGGATAGGACAGAGAAGGGGAGTCTGACAGCAGACCAATTATACGCAGACTGAGCACTTCTCCCGTTACCTAATCTACACAAAATACCAGGCCTCGAATCTATTAATTTTCTCCAATATAAGACTCTACAATCCCTACTACACAACATCCGATTTGATACGGCGCTCACCCGCAGCCCGACGGCATTCGAAAAGCTCTGCGCGAGACAGATCAAACCCACTAAGATCCTTTCCACCATTTACCAAAGCATTTTAGATATTGATATACCCATGATAAGAGCCTATATACATAGCTGGGAAAAAGACTTAGGTTACAAGTTCACACCTCAACAGGTTTCGCATATCTACGCCCACTCACATGGCCCGACTAAATGCATCAAAGTACAAGAGAACTCCTACAAAATTCTCTCCCGCTGGTATACTGATCCACAGAGAACACACAAATGGAAGACACAATTCCCTGCGAACTGCTGGCGTTGTGGAGATGCGAACGGGAACTACATCCACCTATGGTGGCACTGCCCATCCCTGATCCCCTACTGGAATATGACGGCACACCTGATTAGAGATGTGACAAAACGGAATATCAAGTTATCCCCTGAAGTTGTCCTGTTAAATCTACCCCTAGGCACATCCCATGGTGGGTTCTCTGTGTTAACATACACAATACTGGCTGCGGCGAAACTTTTTTTACCAACGGTATGGAGATCGCCTCAAATCCGACTCTTCAGTCGTTAATTGATAAAACTGATCAACTATACTTAGTAGCAAGACTGGCTGCCTCGGTGAACCACACACAGGCATCTGTCCGTAACCACTGGCGAGCTTGGGTACTCTTCAAAAAGACGCTCATAGTACCTTAATCTCAGCCCCCCGCCTCATTCACTCAACAGTCGTCCGCTCGGCCCCACCTCGTGACTCGAACTCCCCACTCTCTCTCTTCCTCTCTCACCTTTCATGCTCACTCCCGTTCCCTTGCCTAACCCCTCTTCCTTTCTCATCTATCATTCCTTCTTCTTATGATTAATTCTCTCTAAATAGTTTGACAATAACCGTTTTAAGCATCCGTTTGGAAATAACTAACCGTTTTCATTTGATTGTCACAAGTTGAATACTTATGATTCTGTAATTTTCTGATTACCATCTCAATATCTTGTAAAATAATAAAAATAATTTTTGAAATGAAATGAAAAAGACAGAGAAGGGGTGCCGGTTATGTACCATCTTATTACCAGGAGTAGCTGGATCCCTGCCTCCGAGAACCTAGTGCTCAGCGGGCTGCTATACAAAGACTTTGGGTAAAAGAACTAAAGACTGCAGCCCACTGTGTTTGTGAACTTACCTTATGCCTCAAAGCACCAGAAACACAACTACCAACTCATTCAGGTCTCCTCTGCTACCTTACGGGTCAGCCCTACCCGTAGAAGGCTTAAGAACATTGCTGCCTCCCAATCATCGGCCCCTAGGAAGACTGTCGAGCAGCGACGGCCATCTATAGCCACAACCTGCGGGTGGCGTCATGTATAAATTAACAAGTATCCCCAGGTCCAGTCATCCCTGTCCAGAATGAGCCCTCCACGCCTGGTCCCTATCCCTAAGAGAGCGAGCCACCCACACCGAACATTTAATGACACCGCCAGGGTCACAGAGCCGGGTCTTGGTCCCTGTGATCCCCGTGATGAAGCCTCAAGAAAGCCTGGTTCCAAGTATCCTAAGGTCCTGGAGGGGCATGTCATTAACAGCTGCAGCTGAATCTCCGATCCACTCGCGGCTGTTAGAAGCACAAGTGTAGGGAAAGATGCTGGCTCACATCAAAGACAGGGACACATCCTTTCACCAGTACCTGTACATCAAAGGTTTTGAAGTAGGTCTGTGCCCTGTACCCACGATTTGCATTGGGTGCAAGGAGGCTATTCCCTGCATTCACCCGATGGTGATCACTTCTGACTCCGAAGCCCAGCAACCTGTGATCAGGACAAGCAATGAGTATAGGATTTCTGGAAATCCATTGTGCTGGTACTATACAATGCAGCAGCAATACGCTGCCTCCAACATGTTGCTATTCCAGATCGGGAATATGCAACCTAAGAAGTTCACATACGTTTACCACTCACACGCGTAATATTGGATAATTTTCCTCATTTAGATAATGACAAATTTTTATATTTTTGATTGATTTGTTTGATTTTATCTTCTTGTAGGTTATGAGTGAAAATCTGATATAGTTTTAGGTAAAATGTATTTAGAAATATGAAATTCTGATGGTTTCGCAAACTTTCAACGCCACTGTATATGTGATCAGAGAGGGAGCAATAAAGACACCAAACTCAGAAGTGAAAGTTCACCTTTGATATAACAAAAGCTTTATTAGTAAACAAAAACATCTCATATTCTGCACCCCTACCCAACCATCCCCAATCCAAGCCTCCATTTTATATTTGTACAACATAGTGCTGAGATCAGACAGTATTTCATAAAACATGCATATACAAGATTATGATACAATGACCTGACTCCAGAGGGGACAGAGAAGGAGCAGGCAATAGAAGGAAACAATAAGATCCGGATGGCTCCCTGTGGATGCTACTCTGTGGTTTCCCAGTAGAAACTTTTGTTTTTTTTCAGTTATGCCTATGTGCATTACATAAACACCCCGTGGCACCCGCAAACATTACATGTAATAGTGAGGTGGCTGTGCGGTGACACCACAAATTACTTTAAGTTCAATGACAGGTGCATGTAGTAGCTCATAACTGTCGTCACAAACATATGTCTCTGCCGTCAATGTAGTCTGAAATGCTGGGGTCACAATTATCAAAAATAAATGTACACAGCCATTTTCCACCTCTTTTATGCTGGCACTAGTATAAGCACTATTGCCCCAAAGTTCTAGGCTGTCCTAAAATAATCAAGGTTCTGACTAACTCCATTTTGTATTAGTGGTGAGTACATTCACATCACATGTACTTGGTCAGATGTTGCATTAAACAAGGTTCACAGAAAAAAACTTTAAAAAAAAACTGCACTCCCTGTATGCACTTGATGTTTTCCCCATATAGATAATAAAAGGAAAAATAGAAGCTTAAAGGGAACCTGACCCCTCCAAATCGCCCCCAACCCTATGAATACCTGTCCCTGTACCATGAGAGATCATTAGTAGCGGTCCTTTTCTGTAAAAAATGCGTGGTGTAACATTGTCAAAAACAACATTATTCACTTACATAGCTGCGACTTCTTGTCCATGAATAAGTCTCACAGGACGTTCCCTATGAGACTGTAAGCCCGCCTGAGCCACTCATTATCATGCCCCGATGGGCGTGATAAATAATCCTAGTCCTCCTCACCCTGCTGTATGGGCGTAAGAGCCGGTGTGACTCTATTTGCGTCACATCTGGTCATGGTGACGTCGGTACATCCTCTAGGTGTATGTCGACCTCACCATGCGCATTGCGCGTGCGCAGCTTTTGATTTACACCTAAAGAGTGTACTGACGTCACCATGACCGGATGTGACGCAAATAGCGTCACACTGGCTATTAAGCCCATACAGGAGGGCGAGGAGGACTAGTATTATTTATCACGCCCATCGGGGCGTGATAATGAACTGCTCAGGAGGGTTTAGAGTCTCATAGGGAACGTCCTGTGAGACTTATTCATGGACAAGAAGTCGCAGCTATGTAAGTGAATAATGTTGTTTTTGACAATGTTACACCACGCATTTTTTACAGAAAAGGACCACTACTAATGATTAGTGATGAGCGAGTATGCTCTGTGCGACTCGGTACTCGCACGAGTATCTCGGTACTCGGGGTGCTCGGCGAGCACCGAGTACTGCCGAGATGCTCGGACTGCTCGGTAATAAATAGCGATCTGAGACATATACACTGCTCCCTTCAGTGCACACAGTGAGCTGGCACCATACAGGGAGCAGATTAATCGATAGGATCCCTCTGGGGGCCACAGCAAGATGTTCTATGCTGCAGCGATTTGAAAAAGCCCACCCTCCCGCCCTTTTCCGAAATTACTCGTTTTATAACCGGAAGTCTGTGGGCGGAGCCTGTCACTCATTGACTTACATTGGGCTCGGTGCTCTGGCCGAGTACAAGAGTATCTTGAGATGCTCGGCCAGAGCACCGAGCACCCGAGCATTTTAGTGCTCGCTCATCACTACTAATGATCTCTCATGGTGCAGGGACAGGTATTCATAGGGTTGGGGGCGATTTGGAGGGGTCAGGTTCCCTTTAAAAAAAATTACTGTACTGAGAAACGGCACTCCCATTGTGGTTTTCCATAGTAGCAATTTTTGGAAACCTTTGTTAGAACTTATACAGTCATGACCAAAAGTGTTACCCCTTTAAATTGTTCCAGGAAATGAAGTACTTCGCCCAGAAAAATATTGTAATTACACATGCTTTTTTCTACACATGTTGATTTCCTTAGTGTATTGGAACACAAAAAAAATGTAAAAAAAAAGGCAAATTGGTCATAATTTCACACAAAACTTCAAATTTAGGCCAGACAAAATTATTGCCACCTTTCCAAAATTTTGGGTAGACAACTTAGTTTCAAGCATGTGATTTTAGTTTTAAACTCACCTGTGGAAAATAAGAGGAGTGGGCAATATGAGAATCACACCTGAAACCAATTAAAAAGGGTGAAGATGTCTCAATCTTTGCATTGTGTGTGCAACACTAAGCACGGAGAACAGGAAGAGAAGGGAAATGTCTGAGGACTCGAGAACCCAAACTGGTGAAAAATATTAACAATCTCAAGGTTACAAGTCCATCTCCAGAGATTTTCATGTTTCTTTGCCGACGGTGCGCAACATAATCGAGAAGTTCACAACCCATAACACTGTAACTAATCTCCTTTTACGTGGATGGCCGATTTAAAAAAGGTTGCAAAGCAGGATAGTCAGGATGGAGGATAAGGATCCTCTATCAAGCTCCGAAGAAGTTCAAGCTGTCTTGCAGGCTCAGGGTGTATCAATGTCATCGCGAACTGTCCCTCGAAATTTCAATGAAATGGAATGCTATAGCAGGAGTCCAATGAGGGACACACAGGTGCTGACACACAGACATTAAGAATACTAGACTGCAGTTAATCAAAAAGTAAATTAGTTCTCAGAAAGCATCTTAACCCATTATCTACCAATGTCCTTTTTTTGGGACGCCTAATCTTTTGCTTCTAGCAACTAAGATTTTATAATTAGGTCCAATTTTTGGTGTTGTGTTTGTAAAATGAATGTTTTCAAAACAGGAAATCATGTCATTGTCATTTTTAATTGAATATTCTTCCACCCAGAGAGCTTTCATACACCAATTTTCGAAAAGGAAAATTGCTAATTTGGCAAGTAATAGGTTAAGTACCGAGGGGACTAAGATAGAGCTTTTCGCTAAAGCACATCATTGTAGTGTGTATCGAAAATGAAATGAGGCCTAGAATGAAAAGAACACAGTACCTACAATCACGTATGGTGGAGGCTTGAGAATCAGCCATAAACGGATAGAAACAAAGATCGTGAGAGTTATGAAGTTTTCAGAGTCTGATCAAAATCCCATTGAACACCTGTGGCGAGATCTTAATATTATTGTTGGCAGAAGGCGCCGACAAATATGTGAGACCTGGAACAGTTTACAAAAGAAGAGTCCAAAATTCCAGTTTAAAGGTGTAAGAAGCTTGTTGATGGTTACAGCAAGCGATTGATTGCAGTTAGTTATTCCAAAGGGAGTGCAAAAAAATGTTAAGTTGAGGGTGCCAACAATTTTGTCCAGTCCATTGTTGGGTTTTTTGTGAAATTATTTCCAATTCAACTTTTTTTCTTCTCAGTTTTACAAAACATGTGTTATTGCAATAATTTTCTGGACAAAATACTTCGTTTTCTGAAAAAACTTCAAGGGTGCCATAACTTTCAGCCTGGCCATGACTGTAGAGATAGATAAATCTATTTAGAGATATCCTTATGTAGAGATATATGTATATATCTATCTATAAATAGATTCAACATAACACCCTCTACTGGTACATGTGAACGTAGCCGTATACTGTACTGACACTGAATTTAATTAAAAGGGTAATACAGAAGGCTTCCATTCATAGAGATGTGTTCTGAGGGATGTGTCTCCATCACATTAGGTACTTTATTACCGTAGGAAGGAAACATAGTGAACAAGGTAAAGTGAGAATGGAATAAAAATAATTTCTGATCACACAAGTAATCTTGTTCTTTACTGGCAGAGTTTATTTTCAGGGGGCTAAACAAGGTCCTAGTACTAGTAACCACTTACATGTAGTCAGATATTTCCTAGTTTATATTCATTAAAGAGAAACAAAATGTTGTATTATAATTATTATTATTATCATATTATCCTCCAGGAATTTAAAATGATTGAATTTGCGTCATACTTCATTTCCTTATTGTGCTTCTTCGCTCCCACTGTTTCACATGCCCAGTTCATGCTCCTTTAGGCGCTGCTTTAAACTGCTGCTCAAATACTCTATTTCCAATCAAAGTGGGAAGTCTGAGCGGAAAGTAGAAAGCCTCAGACACACGAGTTCTCATACTCTGATTGCTTGTAAATAGGAGTATGAAGCTTGCTGAGCAGCAGATGAAAGCAGCCTCTCAAGAAGCACAAACAGGGCATTTGAGAAAGTATTGCAAAATGGTGTTTGGAACAGTTTAAAAAAATGTATGCGATTTCTGAAAACTAAACCACCAAGGCAATCAATCACATTATTCCTGTAGTGGTGCACTATGATTGGTTACAATCGGTATCAAAGACACTTTGCATTTAGACAGTTTTCAGAAATCTGCCCCATTGTCTCTTGAATGTTTTTTTTCTTAATATCAATAATCTGTAACATTTTACCATACGTATTCATTGGGTTTTCCTGAGCCTCTCCTTTTGCCTGCTTTGACATTGGATGCGGGTGAGATAGTTGTCAAGGCAAGCATGAGATACTTAACTGGTCTTCTCTAATTAAAACAATGCCCAATAGATGATTTACTAACCAGCATATAGCTGAGGTATATGGACAACATACAAACTCCATGTACATGGCGTCCTCATTAGTTGATTCCATGGACCTTACAAAGCAACAATTACATTCCCATTATGGAACATTAGCTGACTTTTATTGTAGATGCATAAACTTGCCAACAATAGTTTTTGGGGAATAGGAACATTAATGTCCTGTTCCCAGTACCACCCAAGAACACCCCCGACCCTCCCAGGAACACTCCTGACCTGACCTGGAACGCCCATTTTGCATGAGGTTTAAATAAAACAAACCCCTTTCAGTTGAAGATTTGTCCAATTTGCCAGGGTGGTATGGTGAGTTTGATAAATATTAAACAAGCCTGATAATAAGGTCATTCATAGATCAATAACCCCCTCTGGAATGTGTGCTCCATCTTTCATACCCTTCCTAATCCATTGCCGCCTCTGTCAGCCATGATGAATATGTCGCATTACACATGGCAGAAAACTCACGTTTATTACTTAACATTTTTTATACATCCATTCTAGAGTCTGCTTGTAAAGAGGGAATTAAAATTAATCTGTAAAATGTCATTGTATTTCTACAATATACATGGACATATTTCCTATCGAAAGTTTCAAAGAATGTTCTTTACCAATGAGCAGACTACATTTATAATATTATTAGATATTCCAGTTCAGTCATAATCCCATATACAGGACGCGGCCTCTCGTGACCGCTCTGCTTTGTCTGCGCTGTTCTAGGTTTATAGAGCACATTACACAGCAGATTGCATATCTTCTACTATTTGGTGTAATGCTGTTTACAATATGGCTTCAGATGACGACACGCAGTAGTGTGTATACGTCTGTGTTTATAAGGGAAAAGGTCAATTTTGGTAGAAATCCGTTATTGCAATTGTAGAATAACATGGCTATGGCTCATAAAGGTAAAGGGAATCTGTCATGTTATTTTGTGATATTAAACCAATGTGTTTTAAATGATGCAATGTGCATCACTAACATGGTTTTCTAAAAAAAAAGTCTACTATTTATCTTAAAAAAGCTTTTCTATGCTGAGGTGACTGCACACACATACTTGGCTTCAGCCATAGGGGAGGTGACTGCCACACACATACCTGGCTTCAGTGATAGGGGAGTTGACTGCACACACATACCTGGCTTCAGTGATAGGGGAGGTGACTGCACACACATACCTGGCTTCAGCCATAGGGGAGGTGACTGCACACACATACCTGGCTTCAGTGATAGGGGAGGTGACTGCACACACATACCTGGCTTCAGTGATAGGGGAGGTGACTGCACACACATACCTGGCTTCAGCCATAGGGGAGGTGACTGCACACACATACCTGGCTTCAGTCATAGGGGAGGTGACTGCACACACATACCTGGCGTCAGTGATAGGGGAGGTGACTGCACACACATACCTGGCTTCAGTCATAGGGGAGGTGACTGCACACACATACCTGGCTTCAGTGATAGGGGAGGTGACTGCACACACATACTTGGCTTCAGTCATAGGGGAGGTGACTGCACACACATACCTGGCTTCAGTCATAGGTGAGGTGACTGCACACACATACCTGGCTTCAGTGATAGGGGAGGTGACTGCACACCATACCTGGCTTCAGTCATAGGGGAGGTGACTGCACACACATACCTGGCTTCAGTCATGGGGGTGACTGCACACACATTACCTGGCCTTCAGTCATAGGGGAGGTGACTGCACACACATACCTGGCTTCAGTGATAGGGAGGTGACTGCACAACATATTGGCTTCAGTCATAGGGGAGGTGACTGCAACACACATACCCTGGCTTCAGTCATAGGTGAGGTGACTGCACACACATACCTGGCTTCAGTCATAGGGGAGGTGACTGCACACACATACCTGGCTTCAGTCATAGGGGAGGTGACTGCACACACATACCTGGCTTCAGAAAAAGCACGAGTTTGTAGATAATCTGGGATGTACTCCGCGCTGACCAAAGGGATTGGATAAAGTTCTTTATTTAACACCGCATCACACAAACACACAGGATTTCCCAACGCGTTTTGTGGTCACCTGACCACTTCATCAGGGCATGTCCGTGAAGTGTCAGGTGAGCACGAAACGCGTTGGCGAATCCTGTGTTTGTGTAATGTGGTGTTAAATACAGAACTTTATCCAATCCCTTTGGTCAGCGCGGAGTACATCCCAGATTATCTACAAACTAGTGCTTTTTCCTTCCCATATGGGATCTGCAGCGACCAGGCTTATCAACTAGTTTTGGGTTTACACAACTAAAGGAGGTGAGTGGTTACTTGAAAGACTTCTCGGTGTCACCCAGTAATTATTCTATGTGCGCTCCCCTTCCCCCCCCCCTCTTTTTTTATACCTGGCGTCAGTCACACGGGAGGCGCTTTTGTTTACTGCCACTAAAGGTCATTCATGATGTTTTTTTAATTTCGTCATACCCCCCACTGTAATTGATTGACATCACTGCGGGACCTGCAGTCAAATCACAACCTTGTGACCATATTGGGCGCAGCTAATCCCAAAGGTTCTTTCACTTCTGGCCTGTTTTGCTTTGCCCATTACAGTAACATGTTTGTGACATTACCACAGATCCTACAGTGATGTCAATCATTTACAATGCAGGGGGCATGACGAAATTAAAAAAATGGATAAAAATAACAATAACACACTGACCTCAACTGATAAAAAGAATCCCTAAGAAGGGAGGGTTTCTTGAGAATATATAAAATAGTCATAAGAACTTGTTTATTAAAAACTTCTTTTAAAAACAATCTCTTTGGACTGTTCTTAATAAAAGCTACATAATCTGGAAAAAGGGATGTGTGTGCAGTCACCTCAGAATAATAGTCTTTTTTTATGATAAATACGTGGAATTTTGTTTTTAGAAACCGTGTTAGGGCGGTTTCACACCACAATGTATCAGGTTCTGTCCAGTGTTTTGCAGGAAAAACCAGACAGACCTGATAGCCCGGATAGAACAGAACTGGAGGGAAAATATTCCTCTGGTCCTGTTTTCTGCCAGAATCGGCAGATTGCAGGGTTCAGGAGCTGTAAGATCGCGGAAGCTAGTGCGGTCCTGAAATCTCAGCAGGGAACAGCCCAGGTGCTGAGGTTCATCACGGCCGGCGCTGAGCTTCAGATTCTCGGTTGGGTCCAGCGTGACTTGGTGCCCCATAGACTCCCATGTTAGGGGGCGCCGATCGCGTCGGATATGGGAAAATCCGGCAAGATCCGGTTTGGTAAAATTTTTTTACCCGGACACAAAAATGATGCAAGCTCTGTTTTTGTGTCCAGGGCAAAAAACGAATGCAGCCGACGCTCCCGGACAGGGACAAACCTGGATGGCAAATCACTGCCATCCGGCCCTATACGGCACCTAGGATTACATTGTGTCAAAATCAGTCCCGGGGTGTCAGATTACACTGGATAGCCCCGGACCTGATCACACCGTGGTGTGAAACCGGCCTTAGTGATGCATATTTCATCATTTAAAGCACATTGGGTGAGGTTTAAGATCACAAAACAACGTGACAGATTCCCTTTAAGAGAAGCATCATATCTTGTTTTTTGTGCGGTCTACAATATCACACTCCATGACCTATTTAAACGCAATCTACTAATATCTTTTATCCTATGGAGCCCATAGGAAAGTCTTTAAAGGGGTTATACTTGATTAGAATAACATTGCTGCTTTCTTCCAGGAAACAGCATGACACCTGTCTACGGTGTACCTACTTTTGCAACTCTACTCCATTAATGAGGTTAAACTTCAATACCACACATAAGCTGTAGACACAGGTGGATTTGCTTCTGGAAAAAAGCAGTCATGTTTTTCTGATCTCATACATCCTTGTTTGGAGAGGATTAATGAATTAGAACTGCTCCAACATAGGGACAACATCATCTCTCTCCCCTGAAATGGACATGGAGTTACAGAAGGTAAAAAAATCACTTTCTTTGGTTAATCTTTCTTTGGCTGCTATCAGTTTTATTATAGACTTTATATGTATGAAGCATCAACTACATGTCTCAATCCCCCGCTTAGACCACTGAAAATATTCCTGACCGCTGGAAAAATAGATCTAATAGAAATAAGCAATGTAGATTAGATGAGTCTTTTTTCTAAATTATCATCGACTTTTTTGGGTTTCTCCATTACATTATTTTGTTGGGTTTTCTTCATGTCACAGATCCTTAAAAAACAACTCTGAGAATTACTAGGCAGTAAATTAAAATAGAGGTATCAGAAACAAGCTTTATAATATTCATAGAAAAACTTTAGGTAATAACACAGATCAAATTTGTAAATGACAATATTTAGTCATGACATGGAAATGTACAGAAGCCGGTACAGATTAGATGTGGAGTTCATGATCATAAATCTGGAAGATTTCATTTCCGTAAGGTCAAAAGAATTTCAACAGACAGTGAGAAAAACCGACCGATAGAATGGAAGCCATTGGGATCCGTACATTAAATCGTCGTTGAATAGTTCCATAAACCATACTCCGCTGTCTTCGTTCCTTACACGCCTATGAAAGGAGTCATCCATAATATGTTTGAGTATAAATGTATTATAAAGCTCAATGATGGACCTTATTGTCTAAGGTGCTTAGTCCAACCACTGGTTTTGTACCAATGCAGAAATCTTTGGCTCCCCACATTCATTGATGGCTACAAGGGTTTAGCTCTATGCACATATACCACAGCTATAAATCGACATACTGGTGATTTACAACTGTGGTTGGGACTAGGGGAACTTTTACCAAGTGATTTCATGTAGAAGAAGTCAGGCCAAAACCGGCACCAATTGGCAGGTTTTACGGCACGTGAACGGGCTGCGCCTCTTGAAATAAATTGATCACATTTTTCACACTGTAGTGTATGCCACACCAGCTTAAGTAAATTGCCACATACCGTAATCTATATGAATAGAAAAAAGGGTCATAGGGCCTAATGGTAGAAAACCCAGAGTTATTATAACCAATGTGTTCATCCAAACTGTGTATGTGTTAATATTATACAGAATAAAATGTCATAGAAATATTGCACGGCTGTTCAGGAAACCTGTATCATTGAAGTACAGTGAACTTCTCATACATGTCATAGTAACTGGGGTGTTTAGAATAGACAATTGGAGATCAATTCATTTTAATGGAGTCTTGACGGCACACAAGGAACACACTTAGGTAGTTTCAGTCACGGCATTTCCATCATTTCCCATCAAGGCACACAACCATTACTCAGAGTGAAAAAGTTTTAATGTTTTGCCCAGATTCCATGATTGTCAGGTTATCAGTAGAAAGCTATGTATCCGGCGATGACTTTCTGCTGAATTTGGTAATGGATGAAATAGTTCCATATTTACTCTTAGGTCTTGAGACACACATTATCCATTTAATCGAACCCATTGTCACAGAGTGCCATATACTGGAATCCCATAAGTTTCCTTCAGTCTCTCTGAAATTAGGATAAGAAGAAATCTTCTTATGCTTGAGCTCATAGTAAACATGGGATATTACCCAAGCAAGTCTGGGGATTGATTGGACTTTCCTTCAGGAAGTCATTATATAAGTCATCATATAAACAAAGTTTTTTTTCTTTATAGAGTTGACATCGGATTGTAGACTGTGTTGGATATGGAGAAGGCAAAGTAAGGTGAGTTCCCTTCACACATGCTTCCAAGCACAGGAGTATAAGGCTGATCTTTACTCCTCTCAGGCCACAGATCCGTCCTGATAATCCAGGGAACTACTTTGACCGCCTGCAAAAGGACACGATTCACAGTTCATCCTCATCCAGCTTTGCAAGCCGAGGGGTTGGTAAACTGACTTCATCCGAGGGTGAGGCGTAGCCAGGGAGCTCCCGGGACAATGTGCTAAGCTTCTGGAGGAAACAGATATGTTGTAAGGCTCAAAACAAATGTTCATTTTATACAGTCAGAATGTAAAGACTGGCCAAGATTCACAGAAAAAAGCGTCACAGTGTGTTAGTGGCATTTACAGTGCAAGATAATTGTGAACGTGTTATAAAGGCTCGTTTTACAATTATCTTATCGATCACTCGATGAACACGTGAAACGCACATTCATCGATGAAATATATTTTGTGTAGCACAAATAGATCATTGTTCTCAGAGGTGCATTGTCCTGTGTAAACAGGACTCACGGTGCAGAGAAATCTGGCAGCCCATGTGCCCTCAACAATCTAGTATAGATCACTAATGTGAACTGTTTACTTTAGCCTGCCTCTGTAAAAAGGAAGTCTAACAACCGCCGAGAGGAAAAGATTACCGATCGGTGTTTGTATCGTGCCGCCAGTCTATCCGTGTAAACAGACCTTTAGGCTCCATGTAGCATACTGAGACATAGGAATCGTCGCCATGATGTCCTTTATATGCTGGTGTCATGCATCACAACGTGTAGCTTTTAGGCATCTTACACATTTCCCATATTTGTGGATGTTGCACTTTAGTATGTATGTAATTTATTTCTAGTGACATTAGCCTACACTTCCCAAATAGTTCACTATGTCTATGTCAATAGATTAAAGCACCTCTACAATGTTTTTTTCACTGCTGTAGTAGATCTTTAAATGTAAGCCCCTTGCCACATACTCACTTTCCGGCAGCTTTAGGTGTTACCGACTATGCTCAGGTCCTAGTAGTCAGAAGCTACGTCAAGTACTCAATGTAACTTGAGAGCCATAACAGAGCCAAAATGAGACTCCCATGGAGATGTATTAAAAATTGGCCTCTGGCATGCTCCATGAAGCCCTGGAGCTGCTGGCTAGTCTGTTTTTGCCACAGACCAACCAGAGCACTGCTGGTAAAGGATGAAGGTGGTGTAAGGTGAGTATAAGAAAGGGATCAGTGGACTTACATTTAAAGCACCATTACAGCTGTGAATAAAAATAATATACCAACGTGGAAGTTATTCCCTATTTGGTTGATATTGGATAACTTCCCGATCTCTGGGCGTCCGACACCTGGGACCTTCACTGTTCCAGAGAAACAGGGCTCTGACCAGTCCCATGTGAATGTAGCAGTGGTTGCTCATGCACAATGCCATGACATACATTCTTTATAGTAAGTGCTCAGATCTTTGGCACTCTTGTAAGTATGAATGAAACAGTAGTGCATATGATCAACCACCCCTCCATTTACACAGAGATCTTCAAAGCTCTAGTTTTGGACATTGTGGGGGTTCCCAGTGCCTGGACTTCCAGCAATTTGGAGGCTATTCCCTATATCACTGATAGAAGGATAACTTTCAAACTTGAGAAAACCTCTTTAAAGGGAATCTGTCAGGTCATTTTTACCCTCTAACCTATCACTACCTGTCCCTGCACATCCCTAATCATCCCTGTCTGACCTAATACTGTCTTATATTGGCTGTGAAAAAAGACTTTGTGATTTACATTTTCACAGCAAATGAGCATCCAGACTATGGTCTGTAGTCTCACTTGGTGGTGTCCAGGTCTCTGTTTTCCCCCTCGCTGCTGTAATCACTCCCCGCTGGATGTGAGAATTCATTCTCCTGCGCGCTCCTGATTTCAAATTCCCGCCTCCTTCTTCCGTGTATGCAACAGCCGAGTCATTTATGGTCTGGTGCATTGTGGGGGATTATCAGGTGTGTGCGCTGGCTTCGATATGCACACTGTGAATGCTCCGGACCGCCTGTACAGCCCAATACACCCCCACAATGCACCAGACCGAAATGACATCCGGCGACTCATCATATCCGGAAGAAGGAGGTGGAATTTCAGATCAGGAATGCGCTGGAGGATGAATTTTCACACCCAGTGTGGCGTGATTACAGCAGTGAAGGGAAAAACGGAGTCCTGGAGACTGCCTAGACAGTAAGTGTAAGTAAAATGTAAGTCACAAGTCTTTTTTTCACAGCCAATATAGGACAGTTTTAGGTCAGACAGGGAAAGTTAGGGATGTTCTCGGAAGTGCAGGGACAGGTAGTGATAGTTAGGGGAAAATATGACCGACAGGTTCCCTTTAAGGTCTCATACATGTACAAACAGGGGTAGGTTCTTCAATGCTGAGCGCCAGCAGGGGGCACCCACAAGTCACTTTGCTTAGAGAAAGACCTATGGTAGAAATCCTAATTAATTCCTTGGGTGAAAAAAAGCCTGGATGAAAGGCATTAAGGCATATCTAGCAGTGGATGCATTAGGGTGCAGTTGCACTTGGCGACGCACCAGCGATCCCGACAACGATCCGACCTGGTAGGGATCGCTGGTGCGTCGCTACTGATCGCTAGTGAGATGTCAAACAGTCAGATCTCACCAGCGATGCAGCAAGATACGGCGGTCGTTGGGACCCTGTCGCTCTTGGGCGTAGTGTGGAGATTGTTGGTCGTTGTCCCTGTCAAACACAGCAATGCACGCTGCCCAGCGGGAGCGCTGCAAACAAAAAATGGTCCAGAACGGTTTGTAACGATCAGCGATCTCACAGCAGGGGCCTGGTCGCTGTTAAATGACACATAAAGCGAGATCGCTGTTGAGGGTCCACAAAACTTGTGACTCAGCAGTGATCTCGCTAGCGATCTCGCTTAGTGTGACGGGGCTTTAGTATATCGTAAAGACGCCTAGAGCACTATCTGCCACACTTTACTTTAAAACAATTATACGGCAGAATAGCTGTGGTATAGCATTTAATGCACAAAAACTTTATTATACATTCTTAAAGAACCAGTATGCAAAAATTTGAGAGCTTCCATAAAACGCTCAGTATAAACCAATTGATTATGGGTGATGCATTTGAGCTCTGGGCACAGGGGAAAGCATGAGACCTAAGGCTACATGGCAATGGCACATATGAATTAGGATCGATTAGAGTTATAGAAATTACATTGATAAATTTAGTGATCATAAATATGATATAAAGCTTCCAGACCAAATATAAATATATAATTATGGAAAAGAAGTCAGAAGAACTATTACCCTTTTATAATGAGAAATAGAGTTACTCATAACCGTACAACCTGCAGACTAACCTGACCATAGGTAAGTGATTGGACAATTTAGGCAGCGCTGGGGCAGTTAGGTGTTATCTTATATGTTGGTAATTGGTGTGAACATTAGTAGAAGCTCCAACATTCCAGCTAGTGTAGAGGCACCCATCATAATAAAACTATTACTTTTCAAATTGGTTTAATTTGATTGCAATAAATGAAATGATCTTAAGTATTGCTTCTTACCCGACTGGTAGGGTCACTTTGAGGGGTCCCATTGGAGACAGTAGAAGTGGAGGACTCCGGATAATGATTTAAATCAAGACTGATGTGTGCTGGGGTAAGAACTGCTGGGGGGAGGACATCTGCATGTGAACCCTTACGAGGAGCGTGAACCTGTGGATTACAGGAAATTGAGCACATTAATTCAATTATTGTTTTTATAGTTACATCAATACTAAACCTAATAGACACTGAATAGGAATTACAAAATTGTAAGACCTACCTTGCTTCCAAGTCGGCTATCACGAGGGTTGCTAGGCAAGTAAAGCGATGGCAGGGAAGAGTTGTAGGACTTGAGATTGGGCACTTTATTTCTATCCATAGAAGCAGATGAATGAGGTCTGAGTCCCCCACGACTTGTGTCCATCATGCTGCTGTTACTAGATCGACCAAGACTATTAGACTTGCTTTCTCGCCGTTGATACTCAATAGGTGACTGAAGTGCTGGGAATAGAGACACCATTATATTTAATTTATTATAATAAACTTTCATTCCAGATATACTTTCAATTCAACTACAGTTTAATATTGGGGATATTTTGTTGTCTTCTTTTTCTCAGGATCCATGCACACTAGATTATGCAACAAGTATCAACTCAGGCCGCAAACGTCTATTGACCCAAAAGATTTCATGACTTCTCTTGCTTTGAGACAGGCCCCTTGTGCATTTTAATTATAGCTCTACTTTCTGTCAAGTGGGGTGGTAAAGTGGTAAGGGAAATAGGAAGCAGGATAGTAAGATGGGCTAAAGGTGATCAAGGGAGCTAGTCTGACCCTTAGACTGGTGATCCTCGGCTCACCCTGTTCCCGGAATTACCTCTGAAGGTGAGGATGTTCGAGCTGCCACCCTTGCCCTATGCTACTGATCAGCCCTGGGCTAAGATCCCTCTCACCTCCACCCACAGACCAGGAAAAACACAGCAATTCCCACAAGAAGGCTTCAGCAGAAAGTACACACGTCTTCTCAGCTCCATGTCTTGAAGTCTAACAGTGACATCTGCTGATGGAAGAGGGAACTATCTAAAGGCTGGGGGAGTGGACAAATACATCAGCTGACACACCCAGCAGCAGCAGCTCAACTGTGTCTGGAGAGTAGTAAACCTAAAGACAGCAGCAGCCTCTGCAATTAATTTAAGTAGAAAAGGACTGACATTGGCCGGGAATATATACATCGCATACTCGCGGTCCAATCTTTATTTGTAGTAACAACTGCCATCTCCTTTCTAAGTAATGGAAATCTTTACCAAATACAAATTTCATCGCAAAGTTGAGAACTCTGATAGTTAGTGATCAATTCTGGCTGAGAAAAAAGCCAATTTATCTGATAAGATGTAATACAAAGTTACTTATTTTCATGTGTAATATTGATTTATGAAATAAAAATTAAAATGACTGTTACACTTCAAACTGTATAATAATGTGAAATGGAAAGTCATCGATGGTTTTCTAGATACTCACCATTAAGAAAGTTACGCTGGCTCTCCAGTATCTGCCCAATGTCTCGCACCCAGGCCATTCTAATGTCAGGGGAAGAGGCTTGCAAACTGTAACGTATTAAGCTGCGATCTGTACCTCGTGAAGTCAGTGCAAATTTACAGGGGTCATTATCCACACAGTCTTCAATTCCTAGACAGCTTATCTAAAACACAGCAACAAAACTATTATTTCAAGTCACAAGGAGAATCTACTATAGCAATGCAAGTAGAAGAAAAATACATTGATATATATGATATTTAGAAGCATAAAATAATAGCAGTTTTATTTTTCTTGCTTCTGGCACCATTCCCGAGGAATCTTAGCTCATTTGTCTTGGGGAATGGCTTCCAGTTTAATAATAATCTTGAGTTGTCATGAGAGTGGTCCAAAAAGTTATGGAAGAAATTATTGCCTTGTACAAACAAGGAAAAGGATGCCAGTAGATAGCAAAGGCATTAAATATCCCTAGAGGTCCAGCTGGTAACATATTTCACAAATTTAAAGATAACGGCATACTGCCCACACTACATGGGCATGGCCGAAAGAGGCGACAACCGGTTGCCACCAGATTCCTGCAAGTGGACAACAATTAGACTATATGTCCTATACAATCAGAAGATACATGTAAAGGGGAGGTGGGGGGATATATAGGATAGTGCCCCTAATCTCTTCCTGTATTTTCCCTTGGTCCGCCATCCATTGTGAAGAGGGGGAGGGGAGCTTTTGTGATTGCAAGCCCGTTTCCTGGCGTCCGGAGGTCTGACACAGACAGACCAAGCATATGGAAAACACTCCTGATGAACCCATGGAGTAACAGCTACGTGGGGAAAACGCGTTGAGTGTCCAGACATCTGACCCAGATGAGCAAATAGGGTCTTATTTTATTTGTAAAGTATGGTATACCCTTCCTATATATCATATTTTCACTGACCAGTTTGGTGGTGACGGGGATAAATCTCTCACTAGGGGAACATAGATTGATGGTAGATGTGTATTTGCGACTTGGAGTGGAATAGTGTAAACCAGGACTGGGTTCTGTAGAAATGTGGTATTGCTGTTATAACTGGTTATAAACACATATAATGTCCTGCTGACTGGTTTGAGCAGATAAATAAACAGGAGCCATAGAGATAACACTATTCATAACATCACACCCATCATCCAGTAACAAAGGTGATCTGATGAGCACCATTATGTCTCAGGGATAGACCCTGATTCTGAAGATCAGAGTGGACATCTGGTACATTGATCTTATCCCATCATTAATAACATCATATTTGGGGGATCTACTTAGTCAGAAAACACCTTGTCCCGCTATCACCCTAGAAAGGGTCAGCAGGGTCAGTCGACGTGGAACGGGGACACCTGGGGTATATGTGTTGAAAACTCCGTTGCTAGGAAGTGAAAATACAGGGAGAGATTAGGGGCACTATCATATATATCCCCCCTCCTCCCCTTTACATGTATCTTCTGATTGTATAGGACATATAGTCCGATTTTTAACATTATTAATAAAAGTTATATTTTAGGTAATACCTTTGTTAGATGATACTAGACTGGATAGGTATACAATTTTCATTTCTTCGGTGAGCACAAGTGAGGGGCTGTTAGAAAGTTATACCAAGAGGCTACATTGGTTCTGATAGGGAAAAACCTGCTGATACAAGTGCATTTCAATACATTAGAATATCATCAAAAAGATCTTTTATTTCAGTAATTCAATACATAAAGTGAAATGCATATATCATATAGAGTCATTACAGAGTGATCTATTTCAAGTGTTTATTTATGTTAATGTTGATGATTATGACTTGCAGCCAATGAAAACCCAAAAGTCATTATGTCAGAAAATTAGAATATTATATAAGACCAACTGAAATAATGATTTTTAAATTCATAAATGTTGGCCTACTGAAAAGTATGTACAGTAAATGTACTCAATCCTTGGTCGAGGCTCCTTTTAGGGTACCTTTACACGCCGCAACTGGGGTGTGAAATCTGAGAGACAATCCACAGCCCCGTCACCGTGAAATTGCTACGTAATTGCGGCGTGTATTTGGGGAATCCGGTGGAGTTTTTGAAAGTTGCGCCCGGTTGCGATTTCAGAGCACTGCTCCAAAACCAGAGGCAACCATGAAAGGGAAATTCCCTGCTTTTGGCATGTGAAGGGGCGATAGGGATGCAATCAGCGTCGCCAACTGATTTCCCAGAGGTGTGACACAGCGTGCTGGAGACCACCCCCCTCAGCGATGGTTGGTGGTGGCTACTGTGTTTCCATTGGCTGTCCCTTCACAGGGCGCCATATTTGAAGAGCTGTCCATTCACACTGCACAATGGCAATGGCGTCATGTATTAGCCAGCCTTCCTGCGCAGGCTGGACAATCATGACGCTATTGCGTTATCTAATCAGCGTGTTTGGGGCGAGTTTGCTGGCCAATCAAGCAGTTATACTGTGGTTAATAAACCAGGTATTGGTACTTTTGGCAGTGTGGACAGATGCCAAGCCCTGCTGGAAAATGAAGTCTCCATCTCCAAAAATCTTGTCGACAGAGGGTAGCATGAGGTGCCCTAAAATTGAAATAGATTACTCTGTTTGTAATGACTCTATATAACATATGTGTTTCACTTTTTGTACTTAATTACTGAAATAAATTATCTTTTTGGTGATAGTCTAATGTATTGAGATGCACTTGTAGGTTCCCTTTACCTCACTGAAAATGATTATAGAAATACAGATTGAATGTCTGGGACATAATTGCTCTATAAGTGACCTGCCATGACGGGTACAATATATATATATATGTAAAAGGCAAAATAAACCTGTATCCCTAGAGCAGTGGATCTGGATCCAAAAATTCTTTTGGAGTGCAACTTTGCAAAGTAACACAAACTTTTTAATGCCATCACATACATTATTTATCTACTTTAATGACAGACTTGGAATATTATCAAAGCACTTAACACATTTACAGAACACAATACACTGGAGTGCTCTACATCTGGTGGGCAATTAAAGATTACAGCTCATTATTCCACTCCGGAGGATATTGCCGCCACTTTACTATTGAGCATTTATCTGCAAAATGTGGTAACACAACGTACTAATGTAGAGTGTGATCATTTCTATCCTCAATCTTCTAACCCGGAGAATGGTATTATCCTTAAAAAGAAAACTCAGAACTAATGTGCTGGTGACCAAAATTAGTGTGACTGAAGTCTCCAAAAGCAAAATGTAATACTTTTCTGAAGGTTACTAATTAAAGGGAATATATCAGCAGGAATGTGCTATTTAATCTGACAGCAGCATGATATAGAGGTAGAGACCCTTATTCCAGGGATGTGTCACTTACTTGTTGGAGTTTCAATAAAATCAGTGTTTTATCCGTAGAAGATCATCATTAGAGGACTAGGGGGTCTCGTTCCATCTAGTCCTCCTGCTCTGTGTAACATCACCTCCACTACTGATTGGCAACTTTCTGCATATGCGCAGTGTACACAGAAAGCTGCTAGTCAGTGTTGGTTGGGTTATACAGAGCTCAACATTCAGAGAACTGAAGAGCTACATTAATATAGGTAATATTCTTGAATTACTGTAGTACAACAGACTTTAATATGGCTGATTGACATAGACATCAACCAGTATCCGATATTTACCTTGATGCTGTTTTTAAAGATGTATCCAGGCAGAGAAAACCCCTTCTTCTTGTCAATGGGTTCACTAAAGATGACGAGCTGCTCAAAAAGGAAGATCCTGCGCTCCTTTCCCCTTGTCAGAAAACTGCATTCCTGTTCTGTTACCATGAAAGTGTCTTGTTGGAGGAGCTTCCCCTGAGCTGTGATTTTTCCCTAAAGTACAGAGATTTATCACATTGACAGCCGAAAATATGTAGATGATATATAAAATAGAGATAAAAGAATCCACTTAGACAAACAAATCAAGCAGCTAACATTCCTTGCTTGTTCTGATTGAATGTGTTCTATAGGAAAAGAAAAGCGTACCTCAAATCCTTGCAGCCGGCCAAGGTTCATCATGTCATTGCACCTCTTAGGGACAAAACACATCACTTCCACAGCTTTCTATAAAGACATAATTGAAGGAAAGAATCAATGAGCTTCATCAATACTTTTATAGCTAAAGTGACATCATAGACCTTGAGGTGGTGGTCATCACGACAGGCAGGGAATAGCCTAGCACTCGCTGTATTTGCAAGTGCTACAACAATGAACTGAGAGACGACACAAGAACGGCCATCTCCCGACACTCATGTCAGGCACCAGTAATGTAGGAACTTCCGTTTTGACTACAGGTGAAAGTCCTATAGGTAGGATCTGGAAGAAGGTTCTATGTAACCGAAACGTCACCAATGACATCCTGAGGGCCCAATAAAGGCACCTAACACCTTTAAGAAGGACTGCTGCTTCTCATTTTTTGGTGGTCTGTATGACTAAGGATTGATTTGCCCCTGCCGTACAGGCATGCTGCTCTGTTTCTTTATTTGATAGGATCTGAATCAGTTAGACCAGGTTCACACATATAAAATCAGTTTTTTAAGACCTTAGAAAAAAAAGATCCATTTTCTAAGGGAGCCAATAGTGTCCCCTGAGGTCCTGACATTTTTGGCAATTTTGGGACTTAGTCATTTTTTTATTAAAATGCATATGCGTTAACACAATGCATTAGCGGGTGCCTATATGTGCCGTGCGTTATGCATGCGTTTCCCATAGGGCCCTATGTTTAAACAACACGTGTTTTTTTTTAAAAAACGCACACACGTGCGTTAACGCATACGCGTTTTTAGACTTTGAAAAAAAAACATCCAAAATGTTCCCAAAAACGGATTTATGGCAAAAACGAATTTATATTTGTGAACCTGGCCTTTAGATATTTATTGAAATCCTATGGATATGCTATAAATGTCTGTCCAGAGATAACCCTTTAAGAAAAGCTTTTGCTTGGACGACTATTGAATCAAATTAACTGATTCTCATGGACATGTAGCTAAATATCCAGCAGGCTTAGACCCTTGGTTGGTCATTGTCACTTACTGTAAGGGCAAGCAAGCAATGAATTAGACATAGCATACAAGTGTTATTAAGAAGTGAGAAAAGTGCACTAGTGGGACCCCCACTCATCCCCCACTATTCCTCACTTCTTCTGGCAATGAATAGAAGGAAGGTCAAGCGTGTACAGTACTGTCTATGAGGTTGATGAAGATATTCGAGCACAGTCTCAAATGGATCTATCAACTTAATGGGTAAATATTAATTAAAAATAATGCATATCTAGGATTACAAATTAATTTTTAATCTGCCGTTGTAGTGGCCAACTTCGCCTTTTATTGTGATTTTAAACTAATCTGATCCCATTTTCTGTCATTTGGGATTACATGCGATTGGAATTCCTCAATACAAAAACACTCAAAAAGAGATAAAAAAAAGACATAAAATAAGACTAGACAGCACCTGAGCACCAGCATGGGACATTTTTTTCCATACCGGCTTAATAGCATAATGTGATTATAATACGGCAGCATACATCTACATTAGAACAACCTCAACACAAATGAGAGTGGGAAGGTCTATGTTTGCTCTCCAGGCTGCTGAGCTCGTGATCATACAGTAGAAGGGACACTATTAGTAGTAATAGTGCACAGTACAATATGTCAACCATCACACAGGACCGAACAAGTCACTGCAATAGATTTAGCCATTTTTAGATATTTTTTTCAAAGCTCCCAGAGTTTTTCTATAAAGAAACATGGAATTATTATAAAGTTCCCAGCCACCAGAATGTGTGCCAGCATTCATAGCATCGTCCAATGTGCAGTCATATACTCATCCACATAGTGAAACAACAAAGTCATGTCATGACCGACCTCCAGTTCTGTTGTGTCTTGCCCGGCTTTGCTGTAATACTTGAGGAAGTCCTGGTTTAGGAAGAAATAAGTCTTTGTTTTACATTTTGATTTTTATCTTCATTCTCATTAATTTAAATGAAAAGCACACTTTTTTTTATGAAGATGGTGTCACAGTCCTAGTATGTTAGTAATGTAATCCTTAGTCTAAATCCTTGTAAGATGAATTAAAGGGAAAGTCTTCTTACTTCTATCACACCGGGACAACCCCCTTTTTTAATTCCGTAGTCCATCATTTAAAATTAGAATACCATATACTATCCTCCTGCACCGATGCTGATCCGTTGCAGGCGGAATGTGTTTGCCGGCATTGTTATTCCTCGTGAGCGCTGCAGCCAATCAGTCAGTGGTCACTATTGGGTTTCTGTTTTCACTGGTCTGATACTTGCCATTTTTTTTTACTGCAGGGCTCTCGTGATTGTAACACAAACTCTGGAGGGACTGGCGTTGTTATAGAAGTGAAGTAAAAGCTCACATTTACACATGTTAACAAATGCCGAAAGACCTTAGCTTGCTGTCAGCCGAACTCTTGCTCAGGTGACAGCTATTCCTCACTACTCCCAGATACAAATGCCCGCTGGTCCTAGTGAGATTGTATGCAAATAAGATTACCATATTTTTGGACTATAAGATTCAATTTTTCCCCAAAAAAGTTTAGGGGAAAGTGGGAGTGTCTTATAGTCTGCATGTATGGTGGCTGTGGAGGTGGGAGGGGGTACTGGCAGCAGTGAAGCGGGTCATCAGAGGCAGCAGTGGGTCACCGGACGCAGAAGCAGGCCATAGGAGTGCTTGCTGGTGGACCCGCTGTAAAAGCCACTTTAATATTCAACTCTTCCTCCACCTCTCAGCATTAAAGCCGGAGATGATAGATTGGTGGGATGATGGGTGGGGGAGCGGGTGAATAATAAAATAACTTAAATAGCCATTACACATGATAAATGGTCACTGTTGCAGCAGCAGACAATCACACATGTGTGTGCATATTCACTGTTTCCTATGCATCATCATTGGCATGGGAACAGTGAATAGCCCGGCCATGGACGAACGATTATACTCATTGTCCCTCGCAGCATCATGATATCCTTCTGTCTTCATTTGCCGGCAGCTGAGTGTGTAGTGCGGCACATGATAATGATGTCATCGCTGCGCATCACCCATATGCTAATCAGTTGCTGGCATGAGAAGAGGATGTTGCAATGCTGCATGGGAGCGAGTGACAGTGAATATACCGTAATCGTTTATTATTTTTAAGTGTGCAATGTGGAGGTCATATACCAGGATATGAGGGCCAAAAACCAGGACTGGAAACATATACAAGGATATGGCCCATATGCCAGGATGGGGGATCATATACCTGAATGAGGTCCATAAACCAGAATGGGGTACATTTACCAGAATGGGGCATAACACCAGGATATGGTCCAGGATAGAGGAGATATACCCTAAGATGGAGGACATTAGTACAGAATTTGGGGATATTACCCCATAATCGTGTCAATAACAGATCCCCCTAAGGGTATGTGCCCACAGGACGGTTTTAGTGCGGTTTTCCAGCGGTTTCCGCCAACGTTTTAACGTTGGTTTTATTTAAATTTATGTTAATCCAAACCAGCGTTTGGATTAACATTGAAACCTATGGCAATTGGAAACCGCTGTGCCCACTATGCCGGTTATATTATGCTCATCTTCATCCAGTTCACCGGTTTTCAGGCGGTTTGTGAAGATTGAGCATGTCAATTTTCAAGTGCGTTTTTAAAGCGGTTAGAGCCAGGAAAGTGGCCAAGAATCATGACAAAAAAACGCTATACAACTGCTGTAAAACCGCTGTAAAACCGCTGACAAAACTCTTGAAAACCGCTGGAAAACCGCTGGACTCTTCAGAGCTCAGGACTGTAGGCTCCAGAAGTTTACCACCGGTTTTCTGACGGTCAGAATGATGCAAGAACCGTCCTGTGGGCACATACCCTAACGGTCCAGTGCGTCTTATAGTCCAAAAAATATGGTATCGTCACTGGGAATAAAATACTTGGCATCTTAAAATCCAACGGTAAAAATGATTCTACTACTATCTACAATGTATTGTTCATATAAACTAAACTGAAGAGAAAGAAGGTGAAGTAAAATTACTGCCTCCTAGAAATCATAGAAGTGTATAAAAAATCATCAGTGTTTTGATTACAGAGACAACATAGATCTAAAGAGAAGCTTTCACTGACAAAGCAGAGGACATCAAAGTAAATGATAGCAGTTCTCCTTTATATCATTTTTGAAAACTAAAAAGAATCTTAATTTTTAGTTGTAAAAGCAAGAAAAACAAAAATAGTTGCAGATGGACAAGAAATTAAATAGTGACGGCTGTATAAACTGTAGAACAGAGATGATCTACATTGTTATATTTCCTGTAGTGAAACCATGAATATGTGTCTAATATCACAGAGTTGTCAGAATGTAGCAGGAAGGTGTTTCATTACTGACAGTACAATGATAGTATCACTGATATACCACCTTTTTGTAGGTCTTGAAAAAGACCAATACTGACTGGACAGAGGCCAAAAAGTGTCCAAAATCCCTCTGGTGGCTTCATTGAAGTGAATGACTCCATTGGGGATCCCGATGAAATATTGATTTTTGAGGATTATGACAGAATTCCCAATCTATTGCTCAGCTGTAGTGGTTTGTATATGTGTGAACCCAACAAATCTGTGACCTTCTTATTTTAGGTGGATCCTTCTAACAAAAACGTGTCTACTGTTTTTTAGCCGCATAGATAGGTTTCCAATAACCACCTACAGGCAACTAACATATGCAGCTCCCTTAAAGTAAGCGAGGTTATGGAACTGGGCTGCATGTCCCTTTATAGTGGTGGTTGAGAGCTAAGCCGAGGAGAAAATCTCTAATTCATTTTGAGGATTAATGCTGATCCCCACCGATCAGAAAGTGAGACATTACCTAGCAATATGCTAACACATTAAGTTGCTGATCCATCCCTTTAGTAACCTCAGAGTCCACATATTAAAACATCTAAAGCAAATAATAATACACTTCCATTGTGGAGCTGTCGGGACGCAATGTATTTTACTTGTCACACTGGAATGTACAAACCGTAACTCATTATGACAAGTTCCCTTGATTGCATAATGCGATTTGTAATGTAATGTGCATTTGGTCCCTGTGAACAATTGGGGAGGATTGATGTGCTCCATACCTTTAGCAGCAGCTGGTACTTCATGATCCTCTGCACGGGTTTGATAAGCAGGTCATTGAGTTGCAGGCGATGTGACAGCTGTTGCCTCAATTCCTGTAAGTAATGGGAAGGACCATATTACACAACTGGATAGATGGACATGTATCTTATAGAAACAGTATATATTTAACAACATTTTGTTAGAAAGTGATATGTTTTAATTATAATTGATAAACAAGTGTGGTGGTTTGTCATAAACAAGATGCAACAAGATGGTCCGCATGTGCTTGTGTCACGAGCCGGAGGGAGCAGGCCATATGGCAATCCCACACCCAGTCTCTTTGACAGATGCAAAAAATAAATTTAGAGAATAACAAAGGTTTTATTGCTTTACAGAAAGTGATGGCATGTTTCTTTTATTTCTCAATATTTTTATTGAAATTTCTTTAGGAAAAGGGTAGGGTGGTAAATATATAGAGTAGTATGTAGGAGATAAATTACATATTACAGACATACAGGCACACAGGAATACAGGAACATTGGGGTAGTCATACAGTTGGGTAATATAAGTATATGAGTATATCGATACAAAAGCAAAATACAAAAAAAAAGAAAACAAATAACCAATATAAGCTATTCTTATTTAACGGCAGTTAAGATATTAACTGTGGTTCGGCTAGATTTATTCGAACCTGAACACAAAATTGGATTGTTATGTTAGATCTGCATTCATACTTAAAGGGAGAAAATCAGATGCAATTTCCGAGAGACATCTATAGATTGATGAAGTGGAGATGTTAGGTTGTGAGGTTAACGTCAATGGACCTAGTGAGATGATTTAAAGATTGTGATGAGATCCAGGGCTCCCAATTTGAAAAATATTTGTTATATGAATTATTTCTAACCGCATAATTGAATTCGTATGTGCAGTGGGAGGACATTCGGTCAATTAGTTCCAGGATTGTAGGAGACATTGTAGTCTTCCATCTAGCAGCTAGAAGGACCTTAGCGGTTAATAAAATTTGGTTGATGATAAATCTAAGGTTATGAGGTATGTTTGAAATTCCTAATGAGAGGAGGGCCATTTGAGGAGTAAGTGTGATCTTCATATTGGTGGTTTTAAATATTAAATCATGAATCTCGGTCCAGAACCCCAGAATCTTCGGACATTTCCAAAAAATATGGGAAAGTGTCCCAGTATGAGTACACTCTCTCCAACAAGTCGGGGATATAGTATTATCCATGCGATTCAATTTTGATGGGGTCCAATACCATCTGGCCAAGAGCTTGAAGTAGGATTCTTGTATTGAGGCACAAAAAGTGTGTGAATACGAGAGGTTAATTGCCAAAGACAATTCATCAAGATCTATAGTGGAGTTTAATTCATTCTCCCATGCATTAATATATGATAATTTTTGGAGAGCTAAGTCTTCGTTCAGAAGTCTATAAATATAGTTAGTTGACCACAATGAAATTTTGTTTGGGTTATCAAATAATTCAGATATGGGTTTGGATAAGGAAAAGTGGGAGAGTGAGAAGGACGAGGAGGAATTTATTAACCTCCAGATTGTTCTATCCTTCCAAGTTAGTTTGAATTGCTCCTCTAGAGATCTGAAATCGGTCAGTCTATCATCAGTACATAAGTTATCAACATAATGTATTCCTCTTTCAATCCAGGTGGTTATGTCTATTCCAGGGATAATGAGATTTAAAGTTTCGAGAGGGATACGTTTAGGCGTTGAGCATGTGGATGTAGAAATAGTTTTTTGATGTAGGTATTTCCATGCAGAAATGGTGGCATGGATAGTTGGTGGGAGAGTAGAAATTTTTGTTGGCTTATGAAGGTAAGCCGCTATTAAGGCTGGAAGCGAGGAGGTGTTGGACAAGTCTCTTTCAATAGATGTCCATAGGATAGAGCCACTGGTATCTCTGAACCAACTCTGAGATAGTTTTATGATTGAAGCAAGGTAGTAATTGTAGAGGTTTGGTATTCCCAAGCCTCCTCTTTTCTTATGTCTTTCTAAGGTGAAAGCTGAGATCCTGGATCGTCCATTGCTCCAGATGAATTTCCTAAGTAGTTTTTGGAGTTTATTGAACCAGAATTTAGGAATCCGGAGGGGAATAGCTCTGGTTAAGTATATGAATTTAGGGAAAGTTTTCATCTTAAAGGCTACCACTTTACCTGTCCAAGATAGCTGAAGTTTAGATAGGTCAGATAAATCTTCTTGAAAGGAATTGAGTAAATTGGTGAAGTTAGTTTTGATTAGGTCGGAGAATGGTTTTGTCAGGCAGATACCCAAATAAGAAATTTTATCTTCCCTCCATAAGAATGGAAAGAGTTTTTTCAGGTATTTTAAAAAGGTTGTGTCCATATTATAGTGAAGAGCTTGTGATTTTTTGGAGTTTATTTTATAATGGGATATTTTTGCAAACGTTTCTATGGTGGAAGAGGTGTGGTGAAGAGATTTAAGTGGAGTAGTGAGTGATAGTAAGATATCGTCTGCGAATAAAGTGATTTTGTGATCTTGTGATTTCATGTGGATACCTCTAATTTCTTTATTTTGCCTAATTGCTGCGGCTAGGGGTTCAATTGAAAGTGCGAATAGGAGAGGGGAAAGGGGGCATCCCTGTCTGGTACCGTTGGATAGTATTATCTTTCTAGATAAAGTGTTGTTTGAATAGATCTTAGCTGATGGATTAAGGTACATGGAAGAGATAAAATTAAATATATTACCTTTTATGCCAAATTTATTAAGAGTGTGTAGAAGAAAATTCCAATTAAGCCTGTCAAATGCCTTCTCGGCATCCAGAGCCAAGAAGACAGTCGGGTCTTTTGTGAGTTCTGTGTGGGACATTAAATTAATAACTCTTCTAGTGGCATCGGATGAATTTCTATTAGGAATGAATCCTACTTGATCAGTATTAACAAGTTTATTGATATATTTTTGTAATCTGGTGGCAATCAGTTTAGCTAAGATTTTTGTGTCACTGTTCAATAAGGAAATAGGTCTATAATTTTTTGTGTCTGAATTATCACCCTTGCCTTTTGGAATGACAGCTATTGTAGCTTCTAGCATTTCTAAGGGTAAATGGCCATGAGCTGCTGTATGATTTGCCAGTCGGGCTAGATAAGGGGAAATTAGATTCGAGTATATCTTGTATAGTTCATTTTGAAGTCCATCAGGTCCAGGAGATTTCCCATTTTTTAACTTTGGGAGGAGCGTTGAGATTTCAAGGAGAGAGTAGGGTGTGTTCAATTCGTCAATTTCCGAATCGGAAAGTTTGGGTAGGTCTAATGGGTCTAGAAATTGGTTAATATCTTGTAGGGATGGTATATATATGTATCAGGGTCGTCCTTGAGGTTATATAAGGATTCGTAATATTTAGCGAAAGTGTTAACTATCTCTTTGGGATGGAATTTCATCTGACCTGATGCATCTTTGATTTGACAAATCCTGTTTTTCAATCTCAGTTTTTTTATTCTAGATGCAAAAAACTTTGTGGGTTTATTATCGGATTGGTAATAATTAGATTTAGATCTTTGAATCATTTTGTCATAGTCTGAGGTTAAAACAGTTCTAAGTTCAGATCTAAGTTTAAATAGGTCTTCTAGGTTATGTTTGTTGGGATTGTTAATCTGAATTTTCTCTAATGTTTGTATTTTATCTAGTAATTTTTGTGTTCTTTCCCGTTTTTGCTTGTTTAAACGTGAATTGAGTTGGATTAGTTTCCCTCTTAAGACAGCTTTGAAGGCTGACCATAGGTAGGTGATGGGCATATCTTTTGTATCATTTTCTGAGAAATAATTTTGAATGGTATTTGCAATTTCAGTTTTGTAGTGGGGATGAGAGTATAAAAAACTATTGTTCCTCCACAACTTCTCCGAATAGTTTGTTGGGGAAGAAGAAAACTCAAAGAAGATGGGAGAATGGTCTGACCACGACCTTGGGCCTATAGAAATCTTTGTAAATTTATGGAGGGAGAAGAGGTTTGAAAGTATTAGGTCAATCCTAGCGAACGAATTGTATCTACCTGAAAAGTGAGTAAACTCGATGGAGTTGGCATGGTGACACCTAAATACATCATATAATTCTGCTTTTTTTAACCATGGATTGAGAGGTTGAGTAAAGAAGCGAGATTTGGTGGAGGAGTCTAATATGGGATCCGGGACGATGTTAAAGTCCCCTACTATGATAAGTTCACCTTTTTTGTGTTTATTTATTAGTTTCATGGTTCTATTTAGAAAAGTGATGTTACTCTTATTCGGGAGGTATAAGTTGACTAGAGTGAATACTACATTGTTAATTTTACAGACTAAAATTAGGTATCTGCCATTAGGGTCTTCGAGTAACAATAGTTCTTCAAAGGTAACCGAGTTTTTGATTAAAATGGCTACACCAGCTTTTTTCTTGGGATTGGAGGAGTAGTAAAAACATTGAAAGTTTTTGTTGACAAGTCTGATGGAATTAGATGAAGAGAATCTTGTCTCTTGTAAACAAACTATCTCAGAGTTTGATTCTTTGATCTGCTTCCATAGAAGATATCTGCGTTTGGGGGAATTGAGTCCATTGACGTTGTATGACATTATTTTAAGTGACATGGTTTGTCCCTTTTTGAGTATGTATGAGTCTCGGAATTGTATGGCATCTGATGTATTTTCTAATCATCATCTTATTGAGCGGAAAGTTTGAGTAGAAACCCAATGAAAACATAACAATGGTAAACAAAATGTTATGAGTAAATATACAATACTTCGGTAACAGCCTTATAAAAGAAAGTTTATACAAGACTAATTTGATCAACTATAACAAAAATAGCTTGTAGAAAGTTAGAATATTTAACAAATTCTAAAATTATGAAAGTATCAAGCAGGACCGTCCCAAAATGGAGGGTTCAATAGAACAACAGACCTCCTACGTGGGCTACAGGTACGGTCTATCAAGCCACAAAACACAAAATATTTTTTCAAGACATGGATTATGAAATAGTGATATTTAGCTGGCGTAGGGTATTCATACCCTCTTTGGAATTATCGATTGAGATGGAGTTATCTTTATAAGTAAAGATAACCTTAGCCGGATTGAAACCCCATCTGTACAGGATTCCATTTTTACGAAGGGCCTCAGTGACTTCGGCAAGATTTTTCCTTTGATTTAATGTCTCTTTTGAAAGATCTATAAGAATTTTAAGTTTTTCGAAAGGTTTGGGGAGGTTCCTGTGGGTTTTCAAGTAATTCAGGAAGCGTTCCTTGGTATGGTAAAAATGGAACCTGACTATTATGTCTCTAGGAACATCAGCTTTAATAGATGGAGGTTTAATAAGTCTATGGGCTCTCACAATAGTTAGATCCAATTCAGATACATCAGGAAGTGCAGACCTGATGATTTTTTTTATATGTGTTTGAATCTGCTCAGATTTGATGTTTTCAGATATACCTCTGAATTTTAGATTCATTCTCCTATCTCTATCCTCTAGTTCAGTAAGTTTTGCACTTAGTGTTGAGGTTTTTGCATCAGAGACTTTCTGTTCTTTGGAGCATTGTTTGACTGAGGTATAGAGAGATTTGATGTCGTTCTCATTTTTCTCTGTTCTTATCGCTATCGATGATAGTGCTCCTTCTAGAAGATCAAACCGTCTATTCATGTCTGATCTGAATTTACCAAAGATTTCTAAAAAGAAGTCTTTATTGGGAGGTTTGTCCCTATCGGGGTCTTGTCTTAATTCAGGGTTGGAGTCTGCCCGTGCACGTTGTCTCATTGGGCTAGCCGTTGGTGTTTTAGAGTCAAAGTGCTCTGACAGTGACCCCGGGTCTGAGGGACCATGTTGGGGATAAGAATATGGCTCTATTTCTTTCCGTTTTCTACCCCCTTGAGGATTGTCAGCGAATGAGGAATCTTCCATGTAGTTTTCAGCATCCTCTGACCATTGGTCTGATTTTTCAAGGGTATTGGGGGATCTCGATCTATCTCTCCTATATGTTTTTTCGGAGTTTTTACCAGGATCAGAGGGCGTAGTATTTATTTTTTCCTTTGTATTTTTTATCTTTGGATTAGGCATCGTGTTTAGTTGGTAGTTGTGAATTTTACAATGAAGGGGGTAATAGGTGTGTCTTATTTTAGGTTAGTAAACCTAAGAGGTATAAATTATGGGGGAAGGAGTGGAGGGGCAATCCCAAAAGAGTACGGTATTACCAAGATTTAGCCTATGAATAAGAAGTCAGTTCAAATAGTGCATAAGTAACAATAAGAGTCAACAAGAATTCTAGAGTTTGAGTATTGTAGAAGGGGTTAATAGTAGTAGGAATAAGAGGAATTAGAATCAGGTAGAAATTGTTTGGTTTTATAGATTGGAATATAAGGAGTATAGAGCGTAGAGAGGAGGTCAGTTAGGAAGTAGGGGTAAAAAGATGATTGGATTGAAGAGGTGTGGGGTAGATAGGGTAAGAGAAAAATGGAGGCGAGGAAGAAACTATTAGTAGATTAAGGGGAGTTGTTCTAACAGGAGGGTTAAATAGTAGGTAGATGGGAAAAGTAGGAAAAGGAGGAAGAATTTAGAGCCGGGTTAGTAGTACAGGTTAATATAGATTATTTAGTACATAAATCTTATGATCAAGGATAAACAAAAACAAGAAAAAAAAGGCTGGGTCAATAACTCTGTCCCAAACACAATGAGTTCAGTAACGAACCTGTACAAATAGGGTGACAAGAATATTATAGTCTGATGACTGTGGATGAGACCAAAATCGGATGTATATAGTTTCTCGTGTAGAAACAGGTAGTTGTAAGGCAGTTGAGATGATCTTCCAGAGAGCACCACTAGAGGGGGATAAAGTTCCAAGTAGGAGAAAAAATCTTTAAGAGTTTGTAGTCTTAAGTTCTTGCAGTCAGGTATATATCTGATTTATAGGTTATGAAAGAGGAGCAGAGTTTTTTAGCTTTTTATAGTAGATTAGATATATCTTTGTCTGGAGTGTTCCTAAAGAATCTGTAGATGAATAAGTCTTTTTACTAATAAAACAATGGGTGTATTTATTAGATTCCTGGGATAGTGAAAGGTATATGCTGTATAATGGTGGTCTTTCCTCCTTTCTAACAGTTCAGAGGGGTCTCAATATAGACAGTAGAGGAAAAGATAAAGTCTCCTCCTAATGTAAAGCACTGATGTAGTACTTCCCTGTATAAGGGAGCTTTAAGATTGTGGAATTCTCCCTTCTCACCTTGTGCCTGCTCCAACACTGCAGGGGTCTCAGAGAGGGCAGACCGGGGGAGGTGCAGTGACAAGGCTCCAAACAATGACTGGGATCTTCTCACATGAAACTGTTATCTGCGTCTTATCTCTGATGCCTGGGGCCATCAGCTGTCTCTCTCTCTGGTCGGCAGGATCACAGCAGCAGGCAAGGTATGACTCACCAGCCACTTTGCTGAGGAGAGCGTCAGAGAGACAAGAGGAGTGAGCAGAGGAAGGCAGGGGGTCACACTCCTCACTCAATGCACAGCTAAGATGGCGACTGGCAATGTGGAGGGGGGAGATCTCCTTCTCACCTTATCACAGGCAGGCAGATCTTGGAAGATGACAGGGTAGGATCCAGGAGTGCGGATGTCGCTGGTTCTCCTCAGATGAGTGGTGAAGCTCTGTGTAAACAGAAGGGATCCTTTCTCTGATGTTGATGTGTCTTCTGCTTCACACTGAGGGCCTCACCATGAGGAGAGGCAGGATGATGCTTTAGTCTTCAGATTTCAGGGTTCAGCATGATTTCTGGAACTCCATCTCAAACATCTTATGGTTAGAGATGATGAAGTTATAAATCCATGCCTGGATGACCCATCAGGGCCAGGATTTAGAATGGATTGTGTTTTAAGGGCCAGGGAGCTCCTCAGGCAGCATCCATCTTCTCAGAGCTCACGACCACGCCCCCATGGCATGTTTCTAAGACGCCCATCAGACCCCTGGAACAGTATGCCATCACTTTTTGTTGTGAGAATTAAACTTTTATTTAGTTATCTCAGCCTAAATCAGTCAAAGGAGTATTCCCATCTTAGAAGATTGTGGCTTCTCCCTAGTACATGCCACCACTTTATGATCATTGGAGGTCAAAGCTCTGTAAATCACAGCAATCATGAGAAAGTAAGGAAAGCAGCACTGAGGTAGAGCTGTGCCCACTTCTGAAAGAAAGCGGCACTGAGGTAGAGCTGTGCCCACTTCTGAAAGGAAAGCGGCATTGGGGTAGAGCTGTGCTCCCTTCTGAAAAGAAAGCGGCACTGGGGTAGAGATGTGCCCTCATCTGAAATGAAAGCAGCACTGGGTTAGAGCTGTGCTCCCTTCTGAAAGGAAAGCAGCACTGGGGTAGAGCTGTGCCCCCATCTGAAAGGAAAGCAGCACTGAGGTAGAGCTGTGCCCACTTCTGAAAAGAAAGCGGCACTGAGGTAGAGCTGTGCCCACTTCTGAAAGGAAAGCAGCACTGGGGCAGAGCTGTGCCCTCATCTGAAAGGAAAGCAGCACTGAGGTAGAGATGTGCCCTCATCTGAAAGGAAAGCCGCACTGAGGTAGAGCTGTGCCCCCATCTGAAAGGAAAGCAGCACTGAGGTAGAGCTGTGCTCCCTTCTGAAAGGAAAGCAGCACTGGGGTAGAGCTGTGCCCTCATCTGAAAGGAAAGCAGCACTGGGGCAGAGCTGTGCCCTCATCTGAAAGGAAAGCAGCACTGAGGTAGAGCTGTGCCCCCATCTGAAAGGAAAGCAGCACTGGGGTAGAGCTGTGCTCCCTTCTGAAAGGAAAGCAGCACTGGGGTAGAGCTGTGCTCCCTTCTGAAAGGAAAGCAGCACTGGGGTAGAGCTGTGCCCACTTCTGAAAGGAAAGCAGCACTGAGGTAGAGCTGTGCTCCCTTCTGAAAGGAAAGCAGCACTGGGGTAGAGCTGTGCCCACTTCTGAAAGGAAAGCAGCGCTGAGGTAGAGCTGTGCCCACTTCTGAAAGAAAAGCAGCACTCCGGTAGACCTGTGCCCCCATCTGAAAGGAAAGCAGCGCTGAGGTAGAGCTGTGCCCCCATCTGAAAGGAAAGCAGCACTGGGGTAGAGCTGTGCCCCCATCTGAAAGGAAAGCAGCACTGGGGTAGAGCTGTGCCCACTTCTGAAAAGAAAGCAGTGCTGAGGTAGAGCTATGCCCACTTCTGAAAGGAGGAAAGCAGCACTGAGATAGAGCTATGCCCCCATCTGAAAGGAAAGCCGCACTGAGGTAGAGCTGTGCCCCCATCTGAAAGGAAAGCGGCTCTGAGGTAGAGCTGTGCCCCCATCTGAAAGGAAAGCGGCTCTGAGGTAGAGCTATGCCCTCTTCTAATGTTCCCTTCACAGCATTTCTGGCCACCCAGCCATCCACACTTTGCCCATGAACAGGGCTGTGCAGGGGAAATCAGTGAGGGGCTGGCAGTGCTAGATATCAGGATTGTGGGGCTCCTAAAGGTTGGGCATCCATTGCTGATCAAATAATTGCATATCTCATTCTTATTCCATCTCTATAAATGCGGGAATAACCCTTTAATAATATAAGAGATATTCCTTCTTACCTCAAAGTAGGTCTCAATGTATTCTGACACAATGTGCTCTGACTTGGGCTTGTTCTGGCAATATACCACATACATGTGCAGCCTGCGCTCCTACAAAAAGGACAAAAGTCAATGAAATAATGCCATTCACAATTCACAACGTGCTGTGCGGCAGAGCTGACAATATTATCATATCACCTGGTAGAGTATATTCAATCACTGACAAAACAGCCTGCAAACTGCATTCGTTACAATGGACATTGACTTTCACATGACAGACACCCAGCAGGTTTACTAATATCAGAGTGAACTGTAACTGATCTGGGTGTATAGATAAAAAACACAATCTGCCCCCTACTGGAATAACAGAAGTACAGGGGATAAGCTGCTGCTACTACACCCAAGGGAAGAAGATATCCAGCTTTATTCCCATGTTATAAGGTCACCATCACCCAAACTACAGCAAATTTCATCTAGACACTGACAAATTAATGATCATTTCCAAAATAATAAAACCCCGGCCAAACACATTAGATGGTTGCTGGCCAATTACGGTATTTGGCCAACAGCCATCTCAGCTGTCCTCCCATACACAGAAGTGCCCACCCGGCCCGTCCTGCTTGGAGAAGAGATGGTCATGCTCGAACTTCACTTTGTTCATTGTCGATGGGACTGCTGGAAATAGCCAGACTAAGAGCTACACTATTTACTGCAGTCCCATAGACAATAATGGAGTTGAACATGATTATCTCAGCTCCTGCCAGGACAAGACTCTGAAGAGTCCGACCCCAGCCAGGTGTCCACAGATCCAGAGGTCAGACCTACACTGGTCAAGACCTAACTGAAGTCATCCTCTATCGTATGCAAAGGGATATCTAAAGATAAGTGGTCCAGTGGACATTGGGTTCTGCGGGTTCAGCCGGACTTTTTATAAAGTTCTGTTCTAGACTCAAACTTGACCCATGCCTCATTGTAAGTCACTGATTGGCCAGTTCAGCTCTCTGCTCACATACAGCCATAAGCATACTGGGCACCGAGTGTACCCGAGCACAGCGATGATCGCTCCAGTGATTTACATACATAAAGCACCCGAACTATGAACTCCGGACTTTATAGTATGGCTCGCTCATCCCTAGAAAAAACTTATTATCTTCTTAATAACCCTACAGGTGAAAAATAGATATTCTAAAACCAACTACATCAAGCTAATAATAATAATATTTACGGTATTCATTTATATAGCACTACTAATTCCATAGCACTTTACGTACATCAGTAATGCTGTCCCTATTGAGGCTCACAATCTAAATATCCTATCAGTATGTCTTTACAATGTGGGAGGAAACCCACGCAAACATGGGGAGAACAAACAAACTCCTTGCAGATGTTGTCCTTGGTGGGAAATGAACCCAGGACCTTGGGACCTCAGTGCTGCAAAGGCTGCAGTGCTAACCACTTGAGCCACCATGCTTGATTGTATTTCTAATAAATTGTGACAATTCTGAGCAATGACCAGCAGGTTTTCTTACACATACAGTAAGACAAACACTAATGTTTAGCGAGTGAGATGTCACTAGCACATCACTAAGGCTGGCTTCACACCACGGTGTGATCCGGTCCGGGCTGTCCGGAATGACCCTGACAGCCCTGGACCGGATCAGCACACAGAACTGGAGGGCCAAATGTGCCCTCCGGTCCTCTGTGCAGCCGGATGGCTGTAATTGCAGCCGCAGCTGCTGATTTTTCAAGACCGCGGCTAGCATGGAGCTAGCTGCGGTCCTGAAAGAACAGCGGCGTGCAGCCGCAGGTGTCCGGGAGAATCCGGGAAAATCCGGGATCCGGCAAATTGTTGAGATTTTTCTCCCTGGACAAAAAATGATGCAAGCATCATTTTTGTGTCCAGAGAGAATAATCCGTATTCTCCCAGATTGTCCCAAAGTGATGAAACCGGATCGCAGAGAGCTGTCATCCGGCTCCATCCGGCCCCATAGGATACTATGGGGCCAAAAAACTGTCCGGGTCTGCCTGGTTTACACCGGACAGCCCCGGACCGGATCACACCGTGGTGTGAAGCCAGCCTTAGACTTCCTTGTCTGACCCAGCCTGATCGAACTACAGACGTAAAGGAGTTTTCCCACAAACAGGATTTCTGCCCTCTTGTATCTGTACGACCGAATTGTCCACATTTATTGTTACTTGTATTGTTACTAAATAAATAATAATAATAAAAATAATAATAATAATAACTAATTTAATTTTATATTTCATTTTAATCAATAGATATTGGAATAATAATAATAATTTCTACAATTGGATGTGTTTAAAAAAATGTTCCTGTGCTGAGATAATCTTATAAATGTGACTCTGCTATGTACTGTGTAAAGGCTGTGTCTGACCATACTGGGACATGGTCTGATCATACCACATTTACTGTGCTGAGATAATCTTATATATGTGTCCCTGCTATGTACAGTGTAATGGATGTGTCTGACCATACTGGGACATGGTCTGATCATACCACATCTCCTGTGCTGCGATAATCTTATATATTTATCCCTGCTATGTACTGTATAATGGATGTGTCTGACCATACAGGGACATGGTCTGATCATATTACATCTCCTGTGCTGAGATAATCTTATATATGTCCTTGCTATGTACTGTGTAATGGATGCGTCTGATTGTACAGGGACATGGTCTGATCATACCACATCTCCTGTGCTGAGATAATTTATATATGTCCCTGCTATGTACTGTGTAATGGATGTGTCTGATCGTACAGGGACATAGTCTGATCATACCACATCTCCTGTGCTGAGATAATCTTATATATGTGTCCCTGCTATGTACTGTGTAATGGATGTGTCTGATCGTACAGGGACATGGTCTGATCATACCACATCTCCTGTGCTGAGATAATCCTATATATGTGTCCCTGCTATGTACTATAAAATGGCCGAATCTGACCTTGCACGGAGCATTGGTTTGATCCTGGACAGGGAAGGATGCAAAAGAGTATATAGACATTACAGCACATGATCAGAGCTGATTCTTTTTTTGCTGTAAAACATTTGCCTGCCTGTTTTTAAATAATCTGTTATTTCAAAGAAATAATTATTTGCGATCCTGTGTGGTAATGTCTGTATAAGTCTTTTATATCCTCCCCTGTCCAGGATCAAACCAATGCTCCATGCACGGTCAGATTCCGCCATTTTACAGTATATAGCAGGGACACATATAAGATTATCTCAGCACAGGAACATTTTTATTAAACACATCCAATTGTGGAACATATTATTATTCTGAGGTCTATTATTGAATATAAAATGAACTTTAAAATTAACTTTATTCATGGGAAAAGTCCTTTAAGCTTAAAGCGAACCTCTCAGCTCTACACGTCCTCTTAAACTGCCACCATAACTTTATAGAAACAAGTTCCTGGATTATAAGGCTAGCTTCACACCACGATTTGTGCTGTCAGGTTCTGTCCAGTGTTTTGCAGGAAGCACCAGACAGAACCTGACAGCCCTGGACAAAACAGAATGGGAGGGCAAATATGTCCTCCAATCCTGTTTTCTGCCGGAATCATTGGCTGCCGCTGTCCAAGTGCTGAAATTTCAGCATAGCGGCTGGAGGGAGCTCTCCAGGTGCTGAAATTTCAGCCGGGGAGCACTCGAGGTCGTCAGCTGCTTTTACCAGTCCAATTTTAATTTCGGATCCGACGCCCATAGACTCCCATATTACGGGGCGCCAGATCGCGCCAGATCCGGGAGGATCTGATTTTGGCCGATTTTTGCCCTGGATACAAAAAATGCTGCAAACTCCGATTTTGTGCCTGGGGCAAAAAACTAAATCCCACGGATCCAGCCACAGACAGCAAAACGGATGGCAAATACCTGCCCCAGATCCCAAAAATCATGGTGTGAAGCCGGCCTTAGAAGGCATGTTATGTGACATACACATATTTGTAAGTCTTATGGTACCTTCACACGCCGCAATATCTCGACTGGCCATATGAGGCGATCTAATGTGCGCGTGCACGTTTTTCATGCTCGCCTCAGATCACCGATGGTGGTCTTACACGCCGCAATCTTGCCCTGAAATAAAGGCGATGTGTCGCCCCGGAAATCACCTCACCCACAGCGGAACCAATCTGGTCGAATTCCCTCGCCGCTTCACACGCCGCAATCCCAAAGGCAATGTTGGCGTACATGGTCAGCGCTGCGAGGAGATAGGCGTGTCACAGTGGTTTACACCGCGCCCCATACGCGCTCATTGGACAACGCAACAGCGTTACGATTGGTCAGCCTGCTGTGGAAGGCTGACTAATACATGACACCATTGAAGATGTGTGTGCTGCTGAATGGACAGCTCTTCAAATATGGGCGCGGTGTCAACAGTCAGCCAATGGGAACACAGTAGCAACCACCAATCATCGCAGACGGGGCGCGAACTACTGCACGCTGTGGCACGCATACGGGAAATCATAGGTGACGCTGATTCCAACACTATCGCCCTATCACACGCCACAACACGGAAATATCGCCTTCCTGATAGAGGCTGATTTCAGAGCAGTGCTCAGGAATCAGGCGAGAGGCGATTTATCGCCGCTAAATTCCCCAATCACACGCCGCAACTGTGAGGCAATTTCTTGGTGATTGCTCCGGGGCAACATATCGCCTTTAGGATTCCCAGGCGAGATTGCGGCATGTGAAGGTACCATTAGGCTGACTTCACACTATGATTTTCGGGATCCGGGGCTGTCCGGTGTGAACCGAACAGCCCCGGATCCGATTTGGCCCCTATTATATCCCTATGGCACTGGATTTGTCCGGGGCCATCAGGTTCTGTCCGGTGCTTCCTGCAAAACACCGGACAGAACCTGAGAGCAGAAAATCATGGTGTGAAGCCGGCCTTAGAAAGCAAGGTATAAATATGGCTTACACTGCAAATTTGTCAGGACTAGTCTGGCAGTGGTGTTGATTTCCCAGGACTAGTCCTGCCTCAGCTCTTGAAATCAAGATTAATGATGAATAATTACCATTGATAACACATCATCATCAGAGCTCAGTAACTCTCGTGTATGAGCGCACTGTTCTGCCCTCCATTGGTCTACCCCCACCAGCTCCATCAGATTCCAACCCCTGTACATTACTAAGGAGAGCCTGAAAAAGAATTTGTTGCTGGGCCTTGAGGACTGGAGTAAAGGAATACTGACATAGGTAGTCTTATATAAAGTCATGGTGGTGGTGTAGGAAGGACAGTGGAGCTGCCAGGTGCCCTTTATTGAGAATTGAGGGAGAGGTAGGTCTCAATACCAACCCAGCTGCCACTCTGGAAAGGTCCAGGCTCAGAGATAGCGCTTCACTGAACATCCAGCAGACTCATTTTGCTGAGAAAATCATCTTTCCTGAATTCCTTTATCACATCAGCTTTCCTGGTGAGATATTCCTCCCCTTTAGCATGCCTTAGGTTGTTGGCTCCTCAGATTTACTTTAAAATCTCCCGTTTCATGTGGTTTGTAGGAAACACAACAGTAGTAGGACAACTCACATGTTTTATGAAGAGATGTGCTAATCGGTTTGGATCCTCAAGGCACTTTTGAAGTTCATCTAGGAAATAGCTGTAATGTAACAATACATATAGAGTCAGTGGAAGATTAAAGCCACAGCTAATAAGAGGAGAGTATGGAATTAAGATCAGCACATGAGAGACCGCTATAAAGAGGAGCAGTCACCATGGCAAATGTCAACAGCTTTGCTCCAATTTTATTCCCTCTGCTCCCCTGAATATTCTGGTTTTTTTTATTTTTATATTTTTGCTTTATGGTTCAAGAGAATTGGGACCTTTTTATTTAGTGCTAAAGTTCATGGTCTTAACAAAGGTAAAGCAGAGCGGGTTAAAGACACACCTAGAAAAAAATCCTTTGGGCCATGCCCCCTTGTAAAGACAAAGAAGTTTATCACTAAACAAGAACACCCAAATCTCTGGATCCGTATGGTGGAGTAAAAACATAATAGCAAATACTCAGGAAAATAGGTATAACGGCAAAAACTGGTCACCTTTGACCCGTGAGAAGCAGTGCGAAATACTGCCGGAGCTACACAATGGCCTGGATTTCTTCAATGTCATGGCACCTGTATTCTGGAGCAGAAATGGATCTAATATGTGACTTTTATACTTTATTCCTTACTTTATTTTTGACCTTTTTTTTGTTTAATATTGTCGACATGGTTTGGATTATTTTAGCATGAATCATAACTTGCAAGGTTACGAAATGTCCCAAATTTTTGGAGCAATTGTTAGAGTACAAAATCTGTCTAATTTTATTTTTGTGCAGTTGAGACTAAATTGAGCCATTTTACAGGATTATCCCACTGTTTATACTAAAAAGGTGCAAAAAAAATTGTAAAAGCCACAAAAATGAGCAACTTTGCTTTGGAGCAAAATTCATCAATTTGTGTGCACTACTTTACAAAATTTCACACAAAAACCGGTAACAAATGTCGTAAGACAAAAAGGAAAAGCCTCTTGACAAAGGGTCCCGTCACACTTAGCGACGTTCCAGTGATCCAGACAACGATACGACCTGGTAAGGATCGCTGGAACATCGCTACATGGTCGCTGGTGACATGTCAAACAGTCAGATCTACTGAGCGGCGCAGCAACGATTCGGCGACCCGTATAATGACCTTGGCGGTCGTTGGGACCCTGTAACACAGCAGCTAGTCTGACGACTCAGACCTACGTGGCTGAGTTCTGAGTCGCCAACGAGGTCATTGTTAAGGTGTCAAACACACTGATGCACGCTGCCCAGCGGGAACCCGACGATCAAAAAATGGTCCAGGCCATTCCGACATGATTGCCGATGTCACAGCGGGGGCCTGGTCACTGGTACTTGTCAAACATAGCGAGATTGCTGGCGAGGTCACTGTTGCGTCACAAAACCTGTCACGCAACAGCAATCTCGGTAGCAATCTCGCTATGTGTGACGGGGGCTAAAGACCGCAAAGGATGACTCGAGGCCAACACCTGCAGTCTGAGGAAACAAGAATTTAAGACAGGTTGGATTTTTACGCATCAAAACTTTTTGATTCTGCAACTTAAAGGGACTCTGTCAGCACGGAATGACTGTTCAAACCAAGTACAAGCACTTGTGCATGATGGAAGGTCTATTCATGAACCACCTCATATACTTGTATTCCTTCAATCTCAACCCCTCTTCTTTGATTGACAGCTCCGGCTTCATAGAGCCAGAGAGGAGAGGAGAAAGAGGGAAAATAAGAAGGTGAGAAAGTGGGTTTAAATGTTTGGCCCCGCCATGATGCACTAGCGCCTGTGCTTGGTTTTAAGTCATTCTGTACTGACAAGAGTCTCTTTATGTAAAACCTAAGGTGAACTGGAGAAATGCATATTGTATTCTTCATTGAAATCCCATTTAGCTGTAATCTATTAAACTTCTGTAGTCAACTTTAATCTAGGGAATGTATAGGCCAGTACTATGGGCTAAGGCCGGGTTCATATCACATTTTAAGCATACATCAGTGGCTCCAACAGATTTCCCATGTATTGTATTTTGTGGACTATAAGACACACTGGATCACAAGACGCACCCTGAATTTAGAGGAGGAAAATAGGCAAAAAAATATCAATAATTTTTAATGTGAAAATGAGAGTCCATCTTATAGTTCGAATTTAGCTTACGGTGGTGGAGTGGGGTCACAGGAAGCAGTGTCACTGCCGCGGCAGTGGGGCGATGCTACAGGCCCTGGGCTGGGAGGAGGGGATGTCTTACAATTGCTAGGCAGGAACCACTGATCTCCCAGCAGTTATCTTCAAGGATATGTCGGCGGTATGTGAAGCCTACTGCCAGGAGATCAATGGCTCCTGTCTCCCACCGCTGGTACAACCCCTCCTCCCAGCCCAGGGCCTGTAGCATTGCCCCGCTGCTTCAGCCGTCACCTTCCTGCAGCAGCAACCCTGCCTCCTGTGCACCTGGTCCACTGCCGCCAATCACCGGTAAGGTACATTTGAACTATAAGATGAACCCTCATTTTCCTCTCAAATTCGATTAAAAAAAGTGTCTTATAGTCTGCAAAATATGGCAAACACCTGAAAAATTGGGATTAAGCATATCTGCTGACAAGGCCATTGACATTAATGAAGCAGACGGAGTCACAGTGCTCTGTCTGACTTTATTTTTGCCAATGTCTACCTTTTTCAAACAGATACAAAAACATGGTCAACAGCATTTCTGTGACCATCTGAAAAAGGCAGACAATGCTGAAAATGATTGCAACTGCCATTCACAAGGGGCAAACAGGGCATTATGACAGAGTGTGTAGCACCCCCTGGCACAATATGGCAGTATGCAATAACAGAGTGACTGCAGGCTTGTCTTCATAGACTGGAAAACCTTTAAAGGGAACCTGTCACCTGGATCTAAGCCCCTACACTATCACTACCTGTCCCTGCACCTTCCTAGCTGCTCCCTATGTATCCCTCTCTGAGCTAAATCCGCCCTATAAAACTGCAGAAAAATAACTTATAACTTACAGAAGTCCCTGAGGCTGGGGACTGAGAAGGCGGCGCCAGGCTCCATTTTGCCCCTCCTCCATGTAGCAGCACACGCCCCACTGGGCGGCGTAATTCTTTCTTCATCGCCGCCTCCTCCATTTGGAATCTCCTGCCTGCTTTACACCTATCATGTTGTGGTGATGCGACCTCAATGTGTCCCCTGACTGAGACACAGCATATGGGAGATTGTATCTTCTGCTCAGTAGCAGCACACACAGGCTGTGGTATACGGAGGGGTATAATCTGGCCTAGGCCACTTTAACCCCGAGTATATTCTGGTCGGGGGGGGTTAGTCTGGCCTGTTACACCGGGGCACAGCCGAGTAGAACCTCATACAATCCCAGCAGCTCCTGCTGCTGTCCTGACACACTCCACCCCCTCCCCACAGCCCAGGGCAGCACATATCATCTCCTATTCACCCGCACACCTGGGGTCAGTGATTTCAATCAGCACTTAGCTCCAGTAGCAGCTCACCCTGTGTGCGCTGCTACCGAGCAGAAGATACAATCTCCCATATGCTGTGTCTCGGTCAGGGGACACATCGAGGTCGCATCACCACAACATGATAGGTGTAAAGCAGGCAGGAGATTCCAAATGGAGGAGGCGGCGATGAAGAAAGAATAACGCCGCCCAGTGGGGCGTGTGCTGCTACATGGAGGAGGGGCAGAATGGAGCCTGGCGCCGCCTTCTCAGTCCCCAGCCTCAGGGACTTCTGTAAGTTATAAGTTATTTTTCTGCTGTTTTATAGGGCGGATTTAGCTCAGAGAGGGATAGATAGGGAGCAGCTAGGAAGGTGCAGGGACAGGTAGTGATAGTGTAGGGGCTTAGATCCAGGTGACAGGTTCCCTTTAAGTGAAGTGCTGAAAACCAACATTCCCAAACACTGTTCTTACTCAAGGATCCCTTTATGTCTTGAATTCTTTGTAAAATTCCACCCATATAATTATGCTCTGTACACTTACTCTTTGTGCCAGTCATATATCTGGTGAATATTCCCAAATACAATTTTGTCTTTTCCCTTCATGTCCTCAGGAATTCCTTGAGCATTCATGGTCGCCATATAACCCTGCAGAAAAAACACTGACACTTAGCATTTACATCACAAAACATTAGCAAATACTAAAAGAAACACAACTGTACGTATCCAAGAAAGCTCCTGAGAATTGTAATCATTACCTCTAGGAGATGCTTGACAGTCTTATGTGCCCAATATTGACATGTCTTTAGAGCACCACTCCAGCGTTTTGTCTCTTAGTTCACCATTGGATGGTGCATTCAATCTAAGTCCTCTGCTTCCAGTGTTATACTCACCTTGCGCCATCTTGTGACTGTAACCTCTGATTAGCTGGAAGTCAGAAGTTATGTCGCAAGTCTATGAGATCAGAACGAGGCTCTCATAGAGATGACCTCCGGTGTGCTCCATGACACATTGGAGCTGCTGGCAGGTCGTAGAGGGCCCAAGACCGATGTTGAGAACAGAAGATGATACCGGACATACAGTAACTATACTTTAATTTTTGTTAGACCTAGGACTGTAAATAGATTTTTAGAAATAATACAGGCTATGTCATTCAAACTATATCGGAATTCATTTTTTCTGCATCTTTGCTGTATTCTAATAAAACTATTTGCATGAGATAAGGAGCATACGGATAACAATATGATGTTAATACACAATACATCTTCTCAGTGTAGAGTTATCATTCAATGTCCCATGGTATGACTGCCCAGGTTGTGCCATTCCGGAAACAAGAAAAACTGCATAAATATCCAAGTCCCAGCATGAAGCTACACACATCCCGAAAGGCTTTAACTGGAGCGCCCTGGCCCTCCACATCCCTGTTTTCCATTGGCTCCAGCAGCCCCATTTCCTGCTTGTGTTATATCAGCTGGAGTCTGTTTATTTCTCTTCTTTTCTATTAGTGACACGGTAATAATGCAGTATCCTCACAATGAACCTTTCGAGTTTTAATAAACTAGCTCAAACAATATATCACTGTCATATTACAGACTTTACTAAAATATCATTGTCTTGAGACAGATATAAGATTTACAGTGCCTTTAAAAACTATTCATATCCTATGAACGTTTCTACATTTTTCAAGTTACTCCCACAAGCGTAAATGTATTTTATTGGGATTTTATGTGATATACCAACGCTATGTAGCAAGTAACTAGCTGAATATGGTTACAGACCTAGTGCTTGCCTTCACACTTACTTAAGGTAGGGAAGACTCTAAACTAAATGTATAATTTCTTAAAACTATTTATTACAAATATCAAAAACATGATTTAAAAATGAGTACATAAAAATATATTAGATTCTGAGTATAAAATCTGTAATAGCAGTTTGTGTTCAAATATGCTGTGTGGCGTCCTGGCAGTATAAGGTGCCTTCTACTAGTGCTTCTGAACAGTTGATGCAATAGATGATTGTCGCTAGTTCCACTGCAATCTGAGCGAACTCCTCATTTGCTGTGGAAAATAGAGGAACTGAGTTACTGGACTATACTGGTCCATCTCACTAAAACTAGTACTAATTGCAGTATTGCTCTCACCGGTTGCTGTGCTGTATGATATACGTTTTCCAGCTTGTTTGTTCCTCCTTCCTGATTCTCTTCTCCCCTGGAGGTGTGATTCCCTCTATATGACGGTGGTATATATTCTGAGCGTGTCATATAAACAAAATTATCAATAATCTCCCATTTAATATTAATCTTGCTTAAAGATGAAGATGCTCACCCAATAACCTTATATGGTGGGTAGGTCTTCTTAAAATTAGTTGTGCGTTTTTCCTACTAAAGAATGGAAAGGTGTATAGGCTGTCATGCGTATAATCAGTATGCCTAAAGGGTAATGATTGCAGATCTTGTTTAGATTGCTAGTCCTGTATACACATACATAATCTCCCTTGTTCTGATGTGAGTACTTACTATTCGTAGATGGTAGTGAGTGCTCGCATCTGTCATGGGGCGGTTTCCCAAGCTGTCTGGTCTGTTGTGTCGGCTCGTCTGCACCACAGCACGGGCAAGCACATCTGCGGCCGACAGTGTGCACCCGGCTTTCTGATAGATGATGTTACAGGAACTAGTCACAGTGAGCTTAGCACAGCCTCCGGCTTCTTGAGAAAGTTGTCCGTGAGCAACGAAACATGTTGATAACTCTGCCCAGACTGTGCTTAGACTGCCTGACTAATAGACAGACGAGTTGTCCCATCACAAGAAGCCGGAGGCAGTGCTGAGCTCACTGTGACCAGTTCCTGTAACATCATCTATCAGAAAGCCGGGTGCACACTGTCGGCCGCAGATGTGCTTGCCCGTGCTGTGGTGCAGACGAGCCGACACAACAGACCAGACAGCTTGGGAAACCGCCCCATGACAGATGCGAGCACTCACTACCATCTACGAATAAGCCCTGCTTATGTTAATGCAAGCTCCAGTGACCCCACTATACTGGCTATGTAGCAAGTATTTGTGAAGAGTAAAGGAAATAATATACATGTTTTCTAAATATTTAAAAAATATAAATCTGAAAATTGTGACCTGCATTTGTATTCAGCCCTCTGAGTCCATTTAGTAGGATCACCTTTCACTGCAACTACTGCTGCAAGTCATTTGAAATATGTCTCTACCAGCATTGCACACCTTAAGGGTGACATTTTTTCCCATTCTCCCTTGTGAAATAGCTCTACCTCAGTGAGATTGGATGAAGGCGTCTGTGAACAGCAATTTACAAGTCTTGTCTAGATTCTCAATAGGATTTATGTCCGGACTGTGACTGGGCCATTTACACACATGAACATACATGCCTTGATCTAAGCCATCCATTGTAGCACTGGCAGTATGTTTAGGGTCATTGTCCTGCTGGAAGGAGAACCTACACTAAAGTATGAAAATCTTTTACAGCTTCTAATAGCCTCTTTTCTTCATGAATTGCCCTGTATTTAGCTCCATCAATCTACCCATCATCTCTGACCAGCTGCCCGGCCTCCCCATAGCATGATGCTGCTACCACATTTGACTGTGGGGATGGTGTTTTCAGGGTGATGTGCAGTGTTAGTTTTTTTGCCACAGATTACATTTTGCATTTAGCCCAAAAGGTTCAACTTTGGTCCCCTCTGACCAAAGCACCTTCTTTCACATTCTAGTTATGTTCCCTACATCTAATTTTTTAATCTGCAAATAGTACTTCTTATGGATTGCTTTCAAAAATGGCTTTCTTCTTGCCACTCTTTCATAACAGTGAGATTTGTGGAATATATGACTATAAGTCAGTTTCTCTCACTAAGGCCGGCTTCACACTACGGTTTTGGGGATCCAGGGCTGTCCGGTGTGAACCGGACGGCTCCGGATCCGATTTCGGCCCCATAGTATTCCTGTCATTTCCCATCCCGTTTCCATCTGTCCGGGAGGATCCGGGAGAATTCGAGTTTTTCTCTCGGACACAAAATCGCAGCTTGCAAAAATCTGAACAAATCGAATCCTCCTGGATCCGATGCGATCCGGCGCCCCCTAACATGGGAGTCTATCAAATCGGTACGGCTCCCGGACACCGGGTGCTGAGACTCAGCGCCTGCCGGAGCTTAACTTCAGCACTGTGGAGAGCTTACCCGCTCCCCTCTGAAATTTCAGGACTGCGGCTAGCGATTTAGAAATGTCATAAGGGACAGCTCCTGAAAGCTGCGATCTGCCGATTCTGTCAGAAAACAGGACTGTTGCCCTCCAGTTCTGCTCTATCCAAGGCTGTCAGGTTCTGTCCGGTACTTCCTGCAAAACACCAGACAGAACTTGATAGACCAAAACCGTGGTGTGAAGCTAGCCTAAGCTGCGGATCTGTGAAGCTCCTCCACAGTGACCATGTGCCTCTTGGCTGCTTCTCTAATTAGTGCTATTCCTGCTTGGGACATCAGGCAGTAGCCATCCTTCCATCTTTCGGTAGGTTGCGCCATACTCCATTTTTGGATGATGGATTTAACAGTGTTCCATGAGATGTTTAGAGCTTGCATTATTTTTTTTCTAACCTAACCCTGCTTTACTCTTCTCCACAACCTTATCCCTGGCCTGGGGCTGAATTCAAATGCATCACAATTTTTATATTTATCTTTTCAAAATATTTAGAAAACCATGTATCGTTTCCTTCACACTACCTAAATACTTACTACTTATGGCCACTTTACACGCGGCTACATTTCTTGGGTGGCTACAGGTAACTTACTGGTTGCAGTGAAATCATGGAGACATGGTTCTATCTTGTTGCTGTGTACAAATGGAATAATGTCTCCATGATTTCACTGCAGCCAGTAAGTTACCTGTGGATAAGCTAGTAATGCAGCCGCGTGTAAAGTGGCCATTAATGTTTGTTTATCACATAAAATACATTTAAGTTTGTATGTTCACAGGATATAAATACTTGTTCAAGACAAAGTATATAGATGCATACACACTATGTATATACAAAGAAGAGATTATGGTATACACATTGCTTTAACAGAGAGTGTGGATAATGAGAAGAACTAGTGAAGAAATATGTCACCCACAGAGATGACCCTATTTATTCTGGGTAAGATATGTCCTAAGTACACTAGACTAAGGCTACGTTCACATGCAGCGCTATTGGTCCGCTTTGTACAGATCTGCTAGTTGCAGTGGAATGCAGTGAAACACACTCACGTTGTCTGTCCCAGCCAAGTCAATGCATTTCATTATTTTGCATTTACACGCTGCGCTTATTACCGACTATGGCTTGAAAATCGGGTCCGTAAAAAGAAGTCACATGTCCATTTCATGGTGTTATGTCGCTGCACTTTTTACTCACCTCGCCGCGCTCCCCTGGTGATTTCCCCTCGAACCAAAGCCACAGGACCTGTGCAGGACCTTGGACAGCACCATGTGACTAAGGGCCGCTTTACACACACCAACTTCTGTGTCCAACTTCTGAACAGATCTCTGGTTGCAGTGAAATCATGCACACATTGTTACATTTGTACACAGCCACAAAATGGAACAATGTGTCCATGATTTCACTGCAACCAGAGATCTGTTCAGAAGTTGGTCACAGAAGTTGGTGTGTGTAAAGCGGCCCTAAGCAACATCACTCGGTCACATGGCAGGCTGCAGGGTCCTAGAGGTAGGATCACTGTGGCCTATGGGAATGAGAAGACGCCGTCGGCCGCCACCAGGAGAGCACAGTGAGTAAAGCGCAGCAGCGTTCACACACAGAAGGCTGCGCTTTGTGAGGATCCGTTCTTGGTGCAACAAAACGCAGCAATAATGCTATGTGTGAATGTAGCCTTAAGGGAACCATTGCATTCATTAAACAGCCCGTAATGTTTCACACCATTTTGCACAGGAAGACAAAAAATGGTTGGTACAGAACAATCACTAGTACAGTAGATCAATCTGTGGCCATGTAGTATCAGGTTATCAGCAGCATGTCTGCAGACTGAACCGGGTGATGTGCTGCAAAAGACAATTACTTTGGTTCCGCCATAAATAATCCAATCACCCAGTGAATGAGCAGCATTTTACTTGTTTGTTGGGCAATTGCCGACATGTGTGTACACTTATGAACTCTCATCTGCGTTGCCGGGATTTGTGAATGTGGATGCTACATACACACAACACACAGTATATAACACAAACACTGTATGCTACCAACACACATACTGTATGTATACACTGAGCACATATACACACCTATGTACACACCAAGCACATACTTATGTGTTTGTGTATACAAACACACAGCACACACACCTGCACACACATATGTACAGTTGTGGCCAAAAGTATTGACACCCCTGCAATTCTGTCAGATAATACTCAGCTTCTTCTGAAAATGATTGCAATCACAAATTCTTTGGTATTATACTTCATTTAATTTGTCTTCAATGAAAAAACACAAAAGAGAATGAAGCAAAAAAGCAAAACATTGATCATTTCACACAAAACTCCAAAAATGGCCAGACAAAAGTATTGGCACCCTCAGCCTAATACTTGGTTGTACAACCTGTAGCCAAAATAACTGCAATCATCCGCTTCCGGTAACCATCAATGAGTTTCTTACAATGCTCTGCTGGAATTTTAGACCATTCTTCTTTGGCAAACTGCTCCAGGTCTCTGATATTTGAAGGGTGCCTTCTCCAAACTGCCATTTTTAGATCTCTCCACAGGTGTTCTATGGGATTCAGGTCTGGACTCATTGCTGGCCACCTTAGAAGTCTCCAGAGCTTTCTCTCAAACCATTTTCTAGTGCTTTTTGAAGTGTGTTTTGGGTCACTGTCCTGCTGGAAGACCCATGACCTCTGAGGGAGACCCAGCTTTCTCACACTGGGCCCTACATTATGCTGCAAAATTTGTTGGTAGTCTTCAGACTTCATAATGCCATGCATACGGTCAAGCAGTCCAGTGCCAGAGGCACCAAAGCAACCCTAAAACATCAGGGAACCTCCGCCATGTTTGACTGTAGGGACCGTGTTCTTTTCTTTGAATGCCTCTTTTTTTCTCCTATGTTGATGCCTTTGCCCAAAAAGCTCTACTTTTGTCTCATCTGACTAGAAAACATTCTTCCAAAACGTTTTAGGGTTTCTCAGGTAAGTTTTGGCAAACTCCAGCCTGGCTTTTTTATGCTCGGGGTAAGAAGTGGGGTCTTCCTGGGTATCCTGCCATACAGTCCCTTTTCATTCAGACGCAGACGGATAGTACGGGTTGACACTGTTGTACCCTTGGACTGCAGGGCAGCTTGAACTTGTTTGGATGTTAGTCGAGGTTCTTTATCCACCATCCGCACAATCTTGCGTTGAAATCTCTCGTCAATTTTTCTTTTCCGGCCACATCTAGGGAGGTTAGCCACAGTGCCATGGCTTTAAACTTCTTGACGACACTGCGCACGGTAGACACAGGAACATTCAGGTCTTTGGAGATGGACTTGTAGCCTTGAGATTGCTCATGCTTCCTCACAATTTGGTTTCTCAAGTCCTCAGACAGTTCTTTGGTCTTCTTTCCTTTCTCCATGCTCAATGTGGTGCACACAAGGACACAGGACAGAGGTTGAGTCAACTTTAATCCATGTCAACTGGCTGCAAGTGTGATTTAGTTATTGCCAACACCTGTTAGGTGCCACAGGTAAGTTACAGGTGCTGTTAATTACACAAATTAGAGAAGCATCACATGATTTTTCTAACAGTGGCAATACTTTTGTCCACCCCCTTTTTTATGTTTGGTGTGGAATTAGATCCCAATTTGGCTTTAGGACAATTCTTTTTGTGTTTTTTCTTTGAAGACAAATTAAATGAAGATAATAATATCAAAGAATTTGTGATTGCAATCATTTTCCGGAAGAAACTGAGTATTATCTGACAAAATTGCAGGGGTGTCAATACTTTTGGCCACAACTGTATATACAATCAGCACTAACACATGTATTCAGAGCACACACACATACGGTGTATATATATATATATATATATATATATATACACACACACCACACACACACACATACCATCAAGAGTCCACACATTCTAGGCTCTACCAGCTACACAGAGACACACACAAGCACATAATGGTTTTTACAAACTGGAGAGTCAGTAAGCAGAACATTTTCATAGGATCATCTACTTAAATGTAATTTTTAACAAAGATACTATAGACTTCATACTAAAGTCTATTTTTAAACAAAAAAATAAATTTAATTATTAGCCTCCATATTAGGATTTCAAAATTCCTATGACAACACTTCCTGTCTTCTTCTGGGATCAAAAGTGGAAATGTTTAATTGTTAATACCTTGTAAGTTCCGTCTGATGACAGTCTACAAATTTAGGAATCAACGCGGTCCCCTAACCCTAATGACATTCTATAGATAGGTAAACCCCCTCATTAACATCTGTAGAATTAAGCCTGCAGGGATCTCTCCTGCTGATGTAATATGGCTATTACAAAGATTTTAACCTTATCACTCACGGGCGATTTACTGTTTTTTCGTCTTTTTTCTTTCCTCTCCTTTTTCCAAGAGCCATAACATTTTTTCTTTTTTCTTTCACATAGCCATATGAGGGCTTGTTTTTTACAGGACACGTTGTACTTTTAAATGAAACCATCCATTCTAAGACATAGTGTACTGGAAAATGAAAAAAAATCCAAATGTGTTGTTGAAATTGCAAACAAAGTGCAATTCCACAATGTTTTGGGGGAACACGGATTCCCATAACTTACTTTCCTAGGTAATAAGTACCAATACTTGCTTTTGATGATTCACCAATGTTGTATTAATTATTATAATAGTGTGAGTATATCCTATAAGAGGTTTGAGAATTACAGATCTAGGAAAGGTTAAGGTGTATTCACTGGCCAATAACCCTTTGGATTGTAATATTAACAACCCAATAGTCATGATAATAGTCTAATGTGAATGTGTTGAGTGACTGAATGACATTTCAAACAAAAGACTTGTTCATTGTGCAAAAAATGTATCGTTCACTTTAATCAACATACATGGAGATTGTTCATTTGTTCAATGATTAGACCGGTAAAATGAAGAAGAAATACAAGTCCTAGATAGGTATGGATTTGTTCTAAGGCAATTGTCCAGAGGTAGCTGGAGCACTGGATTCAGTACATATTTGTGACTTATTGTTCATTGTTATTATTACAAATGCAACTGTTCCTATATAATTGTACAATTATTGAGCATTTTATTGCTAATTCGATACATTGTGTTTGTACAGTGACATTGGACATGTGTGCACAATACTCGATGAATTTATAATTTCTAAATAATTAGTATTACCAATGGGATATGAACGTTAAACACAAATACACTTCAGATGATCTGTCGGTGTGATCACAGGGCACAATGTCACAATGTCACTATTCCTTTTAGGATTCTTGTCCTATATAAACACTGACAGTTTGCTCGGCGTGAGTTATGACCGTATCCTTCATCCTTTAAACAATTACCTGCTCATGTAAACGATTCCTTACACTGACTCAGATAACATGGGGAAAAAAGTTGATTTGACACCTAACTTGACATCCCTATTGGCTTGTGCACGGTTATTGTAATCCTTTTGTACGAGATAACCTTCTGTGACAAGTTATGAAGACAGGGCATTGTGAGACATGATAAGCTTTCCAACATCTGTAGCTTGGTATGCCTTGTTCTGCATAGGTGACTTGAATTCTAGCGCCGACTATTGGAAGTAGCAATCCTAAAAGTCAGTGTTGATCCTTTAACGAACCTTGTCATATGACCAAGGATATAAGCCAAATCATACTCTCAATTTGCAGACACGGTGTTTCAAAGTGTTTGCCCCTAGTCAGTGCACAGTATGAGAAATAATTTGACTAGGTGAAAGTTAACCCTGTAACTCCCCTTTGAGTGCACCTTAAGGTACCGTCACATGAAGCAATATTGTCGCGTGTGACAGTACCTTTAGAGCACACACATTACTTTCCATGACATTTGAACTTTGAGAGAAGATAGCAAATGCCTCCATAAAGCAAGCAGTGGATGCACAGCCATGTTTTTCCACATGGTCAGTGCCTGCACACAGCAGCGTTATAATCTTATAGTACCTTTACACGCCGCCACAGGAAGGTAGAAACAGCCAGGCATCGGACACAATTGTGCCTGTTGCCTTGAAAACACCGCGAAGTGGCGGCATGTAATTCAGGACGTTCCTTCCTGTGTCTTTGGATACCTGTGTCTGAGCCGTGCTCAAAAACAGGAAGGCATTATCCCTATGGTGGCGGCGTGTAATTGGGGCACAGGCAAGGTATTTGCGTGCCCTAGTGAATTCCCTGGGGCGTGCCACAGCGTCATGTATACCACGCCCCATCAGCTATCGTTGGTGGGGGCTACATTGGCTGTCCCTGCACAAGGCGCCATATTCAACGAGCTGACCAGTCACACTGCACATTTGCAATAGCGTCATGTATTAGCCAGCCTCCCTGCGCTGGCTGGCCAATCATGATGCTATTGCATTATCCAGTCACCGTACGAGCATCACGTAATACACAACTCTGTCACGCCTATGTAGTTACGGCGCACAATATGTACGCCCATATTCCCTTGTGGTAGCGGTGTGTAAATCAGGGAAGGTACTCCACAGAAGGTAACCCGCGGCACCCGTCGGCACTACCGGGAACGCAAATACCTTCTGTGGAGCACTTTGTGGCGGTGTGTATATGCGGCATCGGCCACCATTGGCAACAGGTATAAACGTGCGCGTGCACGTGCGATGCCTACCTGTTGCTACTCTCTGTGGCGGCGTGTACCATTATAGTATAAATATATGGTGGACACTGCTATGTATTACACTTGTGATTATAATGTATTTGTACTGAGAATCAGAGTCAAGGCCAAGAGAGTAATCTCTAGGATCTCCCATCATTTATTTATCAGGATGTCACCCTGGGGACCGCACATTCACTTCGTACAGACATTTAAATATGGGGAAAAATTAGTAAGGATTCAGTTTTTGTCAGAAAATACAAATCTCAATTAATGGTATCTCAGAGCACTCGTACACAAGCGATGGCTCGTTACACATCTCACCGGTCCCTACTCTATTATTGGAACATCATTATCAAAGTACAGAACAAGAAACGGCATCAACTTCATTAATATTTGTTGGAGGTGATACAGCATTAGAAATAGGATCAATACTTGTTAGAAAAACAGAAGAGCTGACTTTTCTGTAAACACCCAGATATACACGCACAAAGGACCTCATCTTACCTCTACTATTTGGCCCAAGTCTTCAACATACATCTTCTCCGTTTCTACTAATTCCATTAAGACATACCTGCAACAAAGTGTGAAAAGTGGAATTTATTAAACTTTCCACAAAGGATAAGAGTACGTGCACACGCTCAGTATGTGCAGCTAAGTTTTCTGCGTGTGTTGGTGGGAAAAATTCTGCATTCATTTTAATGCAAATTTCTGCAAAAATGTCAACAATATTTACCGTACATGCTGCAGATGTGAAAAAAATGATTTAAAGATTCAAATGTGCAAGATGAAAATAAGCAGCATGTGCTTGAAGTTTCAGAAATCTCATTCACTTTGCTGGTACTGTAGAATGCTGCGGTTTTATTTCAGAGGCAAAAATGCGCGGGGGGAAAACAAGGCAAAACCTGTGTGTGCACAAGCCCTTACAGCATAAAGGTGCATTATTTTAAGGCTATCACCTGAGGGATAAAAAATGATTGGTACATCTATAAGCTCTGCAAACAGTGATGCAATGGGCATTGCATCATTGGTATCACAGGTAGCATACATGAAACCAACAGACTGATCCCACAGCGCCAACATTGTCATCTGGGTTGCAGCAGCAACGTATTCAGCAATGCTGCAGATGGCAGAAGTCACCAAATAGCCCTAATCTAGATTGAACTGCCTCTACTATGTCAGACCTCTGATTCTACAGATATACGACCAGCATGATATTAAATTTTAATAACCCTAATAGGCCGGACAGTGATCTCCCACTCAGTACAGCCCATGGGAGATGGAGAGTTACATAGCACATCTCTAGTGTAGTGTCCGGTGTTGTCAAGAACTACTATGGGACAGACTAAGTCAGTGACTGGTGCTTCCTGCCATACTTATCACAGTTTATGGATATGAATCTCATGCTGCCTAAAGAATGTAGTGTAATGCATCTGCTATGCAGACTTTCATTGGTGGCTCTTTAAGACATTGCTCTCAACCATCCCAGATTTAGTGGGACTGTCCTGATTTGAGGCTTTGTCCCGCAGTTCTATCAATCAGGGCTTTGTCCCCCCCATTCCTCTAACCTCTCTTCACTGCCTTTGGAGCTTCCTTCATGGGGCAAGGCCAGCATCTCTGCACATCACTTAAATAAACTGTTCCCTTCTCTTCTCTCTCCAACACTCAAACTCGATGTCTGTAAAGGCCCCTTTACACACACAGATAATTGTGCAGAGATTGTTCGCAGATCTCTGATTACAGTGAAATCATGGACACGTTGCATTTGTACACGGCCACAAAATGGAACAATGTGTCCATGATTTCACTGCAACCAGATATCTGGCAACAATCTCTGCATAATTATCTGTGTGTGTAACTGGGCCTTAAGAGCAGCAACTCTTAACAATGAGCCACAGCCCACACTGAGAAATAAGAGCAGTTGCTAATATTGACCTGTATTGCAGGTGAAGAACCCAGAAGCAGATTATACAAGTACATCGAGATATATTGTACATTGTAGTGTATTTCTATGTACCAGTACGTGTACCTTGTCCCTATACTAAAAAAAAATAAGAACAAAAAAACTATTGAAAAATGGAAATTTCTTTCTAATTGAAAATGTAATTTTCTCTTTTTTGTAAGTGTACTGGGGCTTGAACCAAAAATCTCTACAGCTGCAGGCAACAGATAAAGCTTTGAGCCCACACATTCTAGTGATGTCACAGGGAAAATTTTGTAATTTTGAAGATACATTGAATGGCTGCAAAATTACTGATACACAGAGATACATTTGCATAGCAGTGTATTTCTATGTCCCTGTATTCTAGAGAGAGAATAAAAGATCTTTTTTCTTCCTATAAAATTACTAAAAAATAATTGAAAAAACTCTTAAAATAATGACATTTTAAAGGTAACCTGTCATGTCCTTTTTTGTTATTAAACCACTCCCAATGTTATTTAGATCGTGCAGTATTTAGAAATCATTAATAATCTTTAAAAAAAAAAAATTTATATTCATCCCCCAATTTTTTTTAGATACCTTCATTAGCTGGCTGGGCAAACAGTCAAGCAGTCATCCGGCTGGTTAATAGTTAACAGTTAAGTTAACTGAACTTGTAGGAATGTCGAAATTCAGGAAATGGGTGAAAGGACCTGTGTGATTTCATGACCATGTGACTAAAATAGGCGGAGCCAAGTCTACATAGACCTCAATGATTTAGCTTTGTTAGCTCTGCCCATTATGGTCACATGGTCGTGACATCACACAAGACCTTTTATACAGAGCAGTCAGCATTGCTGGAGTTCAGTGACATATCTGTTAACCAGCCGGATGACTGTTTGCCCAGCTAGCTAATGGAAAATATGTAAGTATCTAAAATGCTTTTTTGAGATGAATACAACAATCTAAAAAAAGATTATTAATGAACATAACATGAATTGAATAACATCGGGGGTGGTTTAATACCAAAAAAGGACATGACAGGTTCCCTTTAATATCTCAAATTAGCGAGTACCATGGACATTTGGTGTCCTTGTAATCATAACAATCCACAAAACACAGTGATCATATTATTAATGGTGATTGGAAATTGGAATAAAAACATGGCGTGATCGATCATTTTTCTCCATTAAACCCATAAAAAAGTCATATAAATGTAAAAAGAAATTCTTAGAGCACCAGTCTCAAAGTCCTCAAACAGTGTCCATGTGCTGCTGCAGAATATTACTTTGAAAATTAAAGAAGTTTGTGCAAGGATGACTGGCAGCAGTTATTGAAGCAGCTGAGATGAGACTCAAGGCACCGTTACAACTATCAATGTCCCAGTGATCCAACCAACGATGTGGATTATTGGGACATAGTTATCTGATCGCTGGAGAGCTGTAAAACAGGCAGACTCACCAGCGATCAGCGCCAGCGAGAACACTGGTATCCAGGGTAAACAGCGGGTAACTAAGCAGAGCGCTGCGCTTAGTTACCCGATGTTTACCCTGGTTACCAGCTCCCAGCGCTTGCTGTGCGGTGCTGGGAGGTTGTTCATCATTGGTCACCCGCTGTCACACTCGCCAATGCTGGCCGGCCAGCGGGAGACCAACGATAAATTTATGGTCCAGCTCATTTACCAACGACCAATGAACTTATCGTTGGTCGTTGGTAAATGTCACACACTACGATGTTATTACGACGTCGCTGCAACGTCACCAAACCGGTGACATTGCAACGATATCACTAACGATATCGTAGTGTGTGACGGGGCCTTAAGGCATTGCCACATATGTTTTTGGTGAGATTATATAAGTGGGGTTCAGTTCTTTTTAAAGGGAACCAGTCATGCTGGCCTTTCTCAGATCAGCCGAAAGTAGTGACAGGTGGTGATTCCATTGCTCTCACATAAGTGTTTCTGTGCTCAGTCTGTCACTTAGGGTTCGCTCACATCTTTGTATAAATACGCAAAATACAATCTGACAAAAATAATCGGATTACGCTCATACCAATGTTAATCAATGAGTCAGTGTTGATCTACGATTTTTTCCCTCAGCTGTATTCGGCCCGAGGAAAAATATCACAGCCTGCAGCATATGGTAGCGTAAAATGGTTGTGACTTACTAATGCAAGTCAATGGTGCGAGAAAAAAATTGAACACCACATGGACTCTCCGTATGCTGTCTGAATTTTACGTATATATAACTGTATAGAACCCTGTAAATGGTCCTGTAAATGATTGTCAATTAATAGTTGTTGAGAAAAAAAACATATTGCATATGGATGTCATACGGATGCTAGGCGAGAAGAAAAACGACAGACTTACATGATATATGAAATACAGAACCAGAAAGATGATGGGAGTATAGGTGTATCACGGTCCGCGCTGCTCCAGGGCTTAAAAAACTCACCAAAGAGTCAGATTTCCATCCTTTATTCTCCTACGCGTTTCGGCGCCTAGCCTGGCACCTTCATCAGGGATATGCCAGGCTAGGCGCCGAAACGTGTAGAAGAAGGAGAATAAAGGATGGAAATCTGACTGACTCTTTGGTGATTTTTTTAAGCCCTGGAGCAGCGCGGACCGTGATACACCTATACTCCCATCATCTTTCTGGATTATAACCACTGTTCAGTGGTCGGTGGAGGTCCTGCAGCAGCTTGGAATAATATTTCCTAAACGCCTTCAAACCAGTTGTGGGGATCACAACTGCATCAGGTGAGTGGCTTCTCAGCACCACCCCATTACGATTAGTGTCACTAGTGATAGGGCACTATTGCGCCTCTTGTCCCCCACCCTTTTATATTTTACATGAAATACAGAAAGGATTTTACTCATCCAACTTTTCTGGATAAATATCAGACCAATTTATTATAAGTAGATGTGAGCGAGCCCTTAAAGCGACCCGTTCACCTTGGGACTATAGGCGTCACATGTACCGTCTGCGTAACTTGTGCCCTCTGTATGTCTCCCCTTGTCAACTCTGCTCAGATCATCTTTCTTTTGCTCCTACTTTCAAAATGGGGAGGGCAGTATAAGTCTAAAATAAGTGTTCCATTGCTTTCTTGTGCTGTGAAATAGGAGAGGCACAGGAAGAGTGGTCAGAACTTCTATGCACATCCTATGCCGCTCTGGCAGCCATCTTGGAAGTTGGAAGAAAGCAAAGCCGATCAGAGCAGAGTAGGCAGCGAGAAGCACACTAATGGCACCATGTAGGGAAACTTTACATGGGAAACCTAGTCACTTTTCAGTTCCAGTGTGACGATCGCTCTAAATGTTAATGTGCTTCAGCACGCAGCCAGCAATAAGTCCGGTCTGATGTCAAGAGTCCCTTATATTCATGATATGCAGACGCCCACTACATGGGGAGAAACGCTCAATCGAGAGAATAAAGGCCAGAAAAAGCCTCACTCAGAGTGGAAGTTCACTAATACGGCAGCATGTGAACACTTATAGGGCAAAAATGTTATACATCAGAAGCAGCTAATTAGAATGATACTTTCCATCGGAAAAGTTTCAATAAAACTTGTATTTAATTAGTTGACATCCGTGGTGTTTATATGAATGTTAGTCCAGTGGGCAGTCCTACTTAGAAATCGACAGCCTTCCCTGCATGACTGTGTATGGAAAGGTAGCTGTCAATCACTGGATAGGACCGCCCACCAGACTCAAACACCAGGGATTTCAATGTATGTATTGTAAGGTATACTAAATCTTTTCCAGCAAACCTATACATAATTCTGCTCACCATTATGTCCACAGATTGTACTGAGTGTATAATGTGACTGAAATCAAAGTCTGTCACTACTAAGGGGTTGTACATTGGGCTACCTCCTGTTCTAATAGGTTTCGGGTTTCTTACAGATGTCCTTTTTCAAAAGCCACTGTCCAACAACTAAGAAGCTTTCAGTCAGGTAGACCCAAGCGTTTTGCCATAGCACCAACTCTATTGTATCAAAATGACCATGCCATGTTCCAAAAGCAAATTTTTTTATGAGAAACTGTGGTTAGTATATTACATTTAATATGTAGCAGCGCTGCATTTCTCATGTGACTGTTTATGATTTGCACAGTAATACCATCACTAAATAAGCTAACCAAGTATGGTAACTTGCAATCCAAAGGAAAACCACATATTACAGTGACAAATCCAAAGTCAGCAATTCCACTCACACAAAACCAGTCTAGTATAGTTACATTTCCTGCACGTTTATGTGGCTAAGCTGATTAATTCCAGCAATCTGGAATCCCGCTCTCTAGTTCTTAAATTAGAATCGGTACATGAATGTCATCACTTACAGCACTAATAGGGGATGTTGGGCTGCAGGGACAGCACCCATTAAACACAATGGCTCAGTAATCACCGCAGTCAAACTCAATCCCTAATCTGAATCAAAGGCTGAGGGTGTAAAGTGAGGAAAGAGACGCAGAATGGTCACGTCCCCCGGAACCCACTTCCATTGTTTGGTAGTAGGGAAGTCTGTGTTTCTTTTCATCAGTCCATAATCAGCAAAGAAGTGTTTCCCTCCATACATATAATCAGTCAACCCATGGCACTTACTATATATACCACATACCCTAAAGTTTCTATTTTGATGAGGATTTTAACTCTGAGCTCTTTTTACTTACATTTGTTTCTAGGGAACTTGGGTGTGAAGTAATATGCTCACCAGTCTCAACCTCCAAAGTCATTATAAGATAGATAAGATAAGATAAACTTTATTGATCCCGGAGGAAATTACAGTATTACAGCAGCAGAACAAAGATCAAGAACATTTCACACTTTACAAAATAAGTCTATATGAACAGCAGATGTGGGTAGACTGGTACATGTACCTCACCTATTCCCCCCATACACATAGATCTTCACATAGTCTTGGATGCTTTACACTTATACATTTGTTAAACATTTCCACAGCTGTCGGAACAAACGATTTTCTGTATCTTTCCTTTTTACACATTAGTTGGATTAGACGCTTGCTGAATGTGCTCTTCTGCTTCGCAAACAGTTCAGAGAGGGGTGTTATTGTTGCTCATTATAGCCTTGCATTTCTTATTAATTCTATCCTCTAATACCTCCTCGAAAGTCCTAAGTTGTAGACCAACCGCCGCACTAGCCTTCTTGATAAGTTTATTCAGCTTATTAGCGTCAGCTGTGCGCACACTACTACCGCAGCATATTATTGCAGCAAAGATTGCACTCGCCACAATAGATTGGTAGAACATTTCAAGCATTTTGCTACACACATTAAACGACCTTAATTTCCTTAGGAAGTAAAGTCAACTCATCCTTTCTTGCAAACCTTCTCCATATGGCACCTCCAATCAAGCTTGCTGTCCAGGTGAACCCCCAAATATTTGAAATTCTCCACCATCTCCACATCCTGACCATCAATAGTGATAGGTAAGCAATCCTTCATGCACCTTCCATAACTCAACACCAACTCCCTGGTTTTCTTTACGTTGAGTTCTAAATGGTTAGCCTGGCACCAGTCAACAAAGTCCGAGACCACCCTTCTGTATTCCTCCTCCCCCCGGCCTCTCTCAATACCTCCGACTATCACTGAGTCATCAGAGTACTTCTGAAGGTGACAAAGGTCTGATTTATACTGAAAATCAGCTGTGTATAACGTAAAAAGGAATGGCGACAGCACCGTTCCCTGAGGGGCTCCAACACTGCTCCGAACACTATCCGATACGGCCGCCCCCAACCTTACGAACTGTGGCCTGTCCGACAGGTAATCAATGATCCAATTCACTAGTCCCTCATCAACCGCCATTTCAACCAGCTTTTTACGTAATAATAGTGGCTGTAAGGTGTTGAATGCACTGGAGAAATCGAAGAACATGGCATGTACAGTGGTTCCATCAGTGTCCAAAAAGGAATGTACTGTTTGTAGAAGATATGCTACAGCATCGTCCACCCCTAGACTCTGCGATACGCAAACTGAAGGGGGTCCATAAAAGCAGACACCCTCGGACACAAGTAGGCAAGTACAATTCTCTCCAAGGACTTCATCGCATGCGATGTTAAGGCCACCGGTCTATAGTCGTTATGGGAGCTCGGGAAGGTAGTCTTGGGAACCGGCACCAGGCAAGAAGTCTTCCATAGAACTGGTACTCTCTGTGATTGTAAGCTCCAGTTAAACAGGTGCTGGAAGACAGTGCACAACTGATTTGCACACACTCTGAGGACACGTGGACAGATACCATCAGGCCCTGCTGCTTTACCAATGACCAGCTTACTAAACTGTTCCCTCACATCATTTTCTGAGATCAAGAAAGTCTCCAACTTCCTCCTCCCAGTTGATATTGCTTGTCGCTCCCCGGCCTTCTCCCCTATTGACATTGCACATTTATCGTTGAATCTGTTGAAAAACTCATTCATCTCATTAGCCATGATCAGCCCCGCACCTTCCTGATCTGACCTTGCCTTAAACCCAGCCAATAGCTTCATTGCAGCCCACACTTCTCTGGAGTTGTTGTGTGACAATTTATTTTCCAATTTAATTCTGACTGCTTCACGGGCAATCTTAATTTTCCCCTTTAAGTCTCTCTGTACAATTTTCATCTCCTCCTTGTCTTTCCTCTTAAAAGCTTTTTTTTTTTTATACCTAGCTCTGCTACCTCACCAGTCTCAACCTCCATAGTCATTATACCTAGCTCTGCTACCTCACCAGTCTCAACCTCCAAAGTCATTATACCTAGTTCTGCTACTTCACCAGTCTCAACCTCCAAAGTCATTATACCTAGTTCTGCTACTTCACCAGTCTCAACCTCCAAAGTCATTATACCTAGCTCTGCTACCTCACCAGTCTCAACCTCCAAAGTCATTATACCTAGCTCTGCTACCTCACCAGTCTCAACCTCCAAAGTCATTATACCTAGTTCTGCTACCTCACCAGTCTCAACCTCCAAAGTCATTATACCTATTTGTGCTACCTCACCAGTCTCAACCTCCAAAGTCATTATACCTAGCTCTGCTACCTCACCAGTCGCAACCTCCAAAGTCATTATACCTAGTTCTGCTACCTCACCAGTCTCAACCTCCAAAGTCATTATACCTATTTGTGCTACCTCACCAGTCTCAACCTCCAAAGTCATTATACCTAGCTCTGCTACCTCACCAGTCTCAACCTCCAAAGTCATTTTACCCAGCTTTGCATCCTATCAAAACCAAATCTCTGTCAATTTTCTATGCTGCCCCATATGCTGCAAGCTGTGATGTGTTGGCTGTTTTGACAACTACCACCATAGATAATGTTAACTCCTTTTTTTTTTGGCAATTTCTGCTATAATAACGTTTAATGGTTTATTGACCCAATCATCTAGATGTTACACTTTAGCCATCTTCAGAGTCACTTATAATCTTGGACTTGACATTTTGAAACTAATTGTTCACTTATGCACTTATGACAGGTGCATTTGCAATGAAATATAACTTTTCTGGATGTACATACAGTATATAACAAATTAAAGATTAAAAAACACATATTCTGTCCCCCTTATACCCAAAAAGGACTCACTTACATACTCTTTTCTAAGGCACTCTTCCTTTCTTCTTCTGTTTCTTCAGGGGGATAGGAGGAAGCAACAGATGTTGATATTTCAGAAGCTATAGACTCATTCTCCTTGGAGTCTGAGAGGTAGGACATGTGCGGATCCTGAAAAGGAGAGATCATCCATCTCTGTCAATGAAGCATAACAATTTCATGATGTTGTTTATCCATATATCAGTATGATGAACCGTCCTGACACTCTGCTGTGCACAAGTTTGAGAAAGATAACATACTTATAATTCTTGCAGAGCAGATCGGGTTCAACACAAAGTAAACATATATAGCAGTCAGGGTTCTTTTTCCCTAATTTTTAAGCTACCTGTTTCCTCCTTGGAAAAGTGTCATTGAAATCTCTGAAACAAACAGAAGTCTAATGTATGTCAGTATTAGGTGATATGGTGGTCTTAATGACAGCAAGTCAAGTAACTGCAATATAATGTGACATATTATAACCTGCAATACAAAGTTGGACTTCACAATGTGGTTGCATCTGTAATCAGATGACTTGGGGCAAATAAAACATTAAATCAATCAAGTATAGTCAACACATGCAAACTTCATCAAGAAGCAGACCTTTATTTCTTCTAAATGGGTATAGAGATAGGTTTCATAGTTTCATCATTTTTAAGGTTGAAGGTAGACTTTACATCCATCTAGTTCAACCCATAGCCTAACATGTTAATCTAGAGGAAGGCAAAAAAAACCTATGTGGCAACACTAAGCTCCACATTGGGGAAAAAAATTCCTTCCTGACTCCACATACGGCAATCAGACTAGTTCCCTGGATCAACGCCCTATCAAAGAATCTAGTATATATAACTGGTAACATTATAGTTTTCAAGAAAGTTATGTTAGTACTGAGTCACTCATTACAATATCATGTGGCAGAGAGTTCCACAGTCTCACTGCTCTTACAGTGAAGGCCCAGTTACACACAGAAACTTTCCAGCGATCCCACCAGCGATCCAACCTGGCCAGGATCGCTGGAAAGTCTCTCTGGAGTCGCTGGTGAGCTGTCCAACAGACAGACTCACCAGCGACTCACCAGCAACTCACCAGCGACTCACCAGCGACTCACCATGACTCACCATGACTCACCATGACTCACCAGTGACTCACCAGTGACTCACCAGTGACTCACCAGTGACTCAGCAGCCATGAGATCGCTGGTAACCATGATCAACACCGGGTAATTAAGCAGCACACTGCTTAGCTACCCGGTGTTTATCATGGTTACCAGCGTCTTCCTACTTAGCGCAGTGGACGCTGGTAACCATGATAAACATCAGGTATCTAGGCAGCGCGCGCTGCTTATTTACCCGGTGTTTATCATGGTTACCAGCCTGTGACGTCGCTGGATCGCTGGTCTCTCGCAGTTACACACACGGATGCCTGCTGACCAGCGGGAGACCAAGTATCAAAAAATGGTCCTGAGCGACGTGCAGCGGCCAGCGACCTCACAGCAGGGGCCAGGTCGCTGATGCGTGTCACACACTGCGACATCGCTAGAGAGGTCACTGTTACGTCGCAAAACCTGTGAATTTGCAGATACATCGCTAGTGATGTTGCAGTGTGTGAAGTACCCCTAAAGAATCCGCGTCTGTGATTATGATTAAACCTTCTTTCCTCCAGATTTAGAGTATGACCCCTTGTTCTCATCACATGACTAGGTGTAAAATGATCATTAGAAACGTCTCTGTTTTGACCGCTCATATACAGTAGTTACACATTATTATAAGATCACCCATAAGCCTCTGTTTTTCCAAGCTAAATAACACCACGTTTAATAACCTGTCTTGGTATTGCAGACCCCCCAGTGCTCTAATGACCTTGGTCGCTCTTCTCTGCACCCGCTCTAGTTCAGCTATGTCTTCTTATATACCGGAGACCAGAATTGTATACAATATTCTAAGAGTGGTCGCACTAGTGACTTGTATCGGTAAAAATATGTTAAAAAGTGGATTCAATGTTTTGAAAATCCAAATGTATAAAAAAACCTAACTAATAAACTTTATTTATGATAGTTAGATTAATGTATGGATTTCAATGCTGGTTCCACTAACGAGTTTGTCCAAACACACAAATGAGCCTGTCCCTCTCCTTGACTTCTCTTGTGTTGGCACGTGACCAGTGATGAGCGTGAACACTGATCTCTGGATCAGTTTAATTGCTCTGTACACCTCTTTCAGTTTCTGCATCAGCCGTGAAGAAGAAGGAGGCCGACATTGCTAATAAATGGAGTCAGACAAGTTCACTTCAAGCACATCTGTAGTCATTGTGTCAGGATAGACCTGGAAGTTAAGTGCTGAAACAAGGCCTCCTATCATAATCAAAGTATATCAGTTGTAATTAATTAGCAAAACAGTTTAAACAACTTTCTCTCTGGACAGCCCCTTTAAGGCTATATGCTGACTAGAAAATAGTGGTGCAGATTTTGTGCTTCCAGAAAGCTGCACCTGCAGAAAAATCAGAGTTAGAGAGAAAGAGACCAGGAACGGAATGGTAGATTTTGCATTGGGAAGTGGTGGAGAATCCGCCGCAGTAACTGACATGATGCAGATTTTCCAGCACTGAAAAATATAGCGTTTTCAACGCGCAAAAAAAACACCTTGTTGGCACAGGTCTTCTGAGTTCCCATACACTTTGCTTACCCTACCTACACTGTGCTGCAGATTTGGTGCAGATCTGATATACGCACCAATTGCACAACAAAATCTGCACAAAATCCGCACCATCGGCACACAACCTAAGTCCCTATACATAAAAGAGCTGTGTGCATGAAGCTGACAAAAGTACACAGAGTGATTGAGTCAATCCACAGCATCTGCTGTATTATTGCTCGCTAAGGACCATGTGTCGATTTATTCTTCTAAAGGTACCGTTACACGGCACGACGTTGAAACGATTTCGGCAACGAACTTGTGGGCGCGTGGTCATGTTTGGCATCATTTCAACATCGCTGGTGAGATGACACGCGTCTAGATATCTTGGACAACTCACCAACGATGTTGTGAGCAGGTATCGTATGCCAACGCTGCAAACGATCCCTGCTCATTCCTGTGAATGGGCGAAGTCGTCCATGACATCGTTATCGCGGTGTCACACAGAACCATGCAGCAGGTTGCTGGAGTTGATATCGTCAGGTTTTCCAACATGTTGGTAAACCTGTCAACTCCGACCCAATGATTTATCGTAGCAACTTGCCAGTCACACGCAACGAGGTCGCAACGACGTCGCTGGTACTACTCCAAACCTGTGACGTATTAGCGATGTCGTTAACGATGTCGTGCCGTGTAACTGGGCCTTAAAGGGAACCAACCATCAAAAAATACCTATCTAACCTCTAAATATCTGTCCCTGGGGCCCTAAATGACTATTCTAACCATCCCTGACTGACTAAATCTAAGTAACTACAGGCACAATAAATCACTTTTATACTTACCAAATTCTTGTCGCCTGGGCGTTCCTCCAGGGTCTCTGTCAGCGAGGCGGGTCTCCTCGCTGCTGTCCGTCTTCTTTCCAGGGCGGCATCTTCTTCCCACGGATTCAAATTACCCGCCCATCGCGTCCTCGCAATGAGCGGGTCACGTGCTGCAGGCCCCGCGTCACTTCCGGCCGCCGCGTCGCTGGGACTGTGACGCGCCCAGGTCGGCTTCAGCATGCCATCTGCGCATGCTCAGAAGCCGGCCTGAGCGTACGAGTGATGCGGCGGGCGGAAGTGACGCGGGGCCTGCAGCATGTGACCCGCTCATTGCGAGGACGCGATGGGCGGTAATTTGAATCCGTGGGAAGAAGATGCCGCCCTGGAAAGAAGACGGACAGCAGCGAGGAGACCCGCCTCGCTGACAGAGACCCTGGAGGAACGCCCAGGCGACAAGAATTTGGTAAGTATAAAAGTGATTTATTGTGCCTGTAGTTAGTTAGATTTAGTCAGTCAGGGATGGTTAGAATAGTCATTTAGGGCCCCAGGGACAGATATTTAGAGGTTAGATAGGTATTTTTTGATGGTTGGTTCCCTTTAAGACTTTAGAGGGGTTGTTCCCACCTTTTCAAGTTAAAGGGGTATTCCAATCTTCAAGATTCCATAGCAATATGTAGTAGGTTTAATAATAATAATAATAATAATATTGGCAAATACCTCCAATTAGAAATGTATAAAGTTCTCCTGATAAACAATGCCTTTTCCTCATGTGCAGAATATTGCATGACCTTAGGTATCCACGGTTACAGTCATGTATATAGGGAAAGTCAGTTAGTTTCTTGTGGTCGTAACCATGGATACAAACAAAGACTATTGATGGGCTACAGTCTTCACATTTTGTCCAAAAAGAGAGGGTCGTTCCCTTTTGGAGGACATCTACAATATAGTGGTCACCTGACGCCAACAAAGAATAATGGAAATAGGTGGGGGGGACAGTATAAAGTGCGAAGGAGTGACTCAGGTCTGGGAGGGAGTATAGTTTATTTTTAATTTCTTACATGATACTGGGCTGATTAAAAGTTAAATGAAATATCAATAAAGTAGAGGACAACCCCTTTATCAATATAATAAATGCTCCCAACTGGAAACAAGGAAAGTTGGGTTCACATTTGATTTTTTTAAGCAATTTACTAAGACGTTATTGCCACAAAATGCAGATTTTTTCTCGGTAAATGTAGAAAATAGTGCAAATTTGGAAATTTTGCCAATCTAGACTTCATTATGAATTGAAGACCAAACAAAATGCGGTAAATGTATCAAGCGGAAGCGTCATTCAATATGTTTTGTGTAGTTCACATCACTTTAGATTAGCTGATCAAATTCCAATAAAGTTAATAAGTGTTCTGTACTGATCTAAATGTTATTTTGATAAAGCTGATGAAGAATCATAGAAATCTGATTAAAAAAAACACATAACATCTAGGAAACACTATCTGGAGCCACTCAGTATAATACAAGGAGCAGAGTATTCTACGTGAAGTCTGCTGTGTATTACTCAGCGCGCCTCTACAGAAAATAGGTAGAGTGACTATAGACACATAAGGTAATTGCCTCTCAGCCCTATACATTATTGATCAGCACAAGAAGTGCGGGCACTGGAGACATTCTGGTAAAAAGGATCTGTCAATGTCATAATAGCTTTCTTCAAAGACGTACAAGCAAGAGGCTCTGGGGACTGAAGAAACTTGCTTTTCCCAAAAAAAATTGTAGATTCTAGACCTGTCTGCTGAATAGATCTCTACATACCATCTGACAACTATAATATAGAGGTGTAGAGTCATCATATTTACTGATGTGCCTGAAGCAGGATCCCCTCATTACATTCACATTGCTCTTTGTTCAATCTACATCTGAAAAAGACTCCGACTCCACTTCAGAAGTGTACTGATCAATCAGTAATGGATCCTTCAGTGCACCTAGGCTGCCAATGTTCTTGGCAGTGTACGAAAACCATCATGTCAGCTGGTGAAGGAATGTTTTGGTTGTTAATTTGGTATTTTTCAGCCTGTTTATACTACACAATTATTGTGAAACAAGTGGAACACTCTCTTAAGGCCACGTCTCCCGTGGTCGAGATCGCCCAGACAATCTGTCCACATCGTTCGTGAGATGTCACACATGTAGATATCGTTGAAGACGCTTGAGCGATTTAACGATTTTGCCATCGCTAGGCGAGCAAGGCAACGATCTCGCAATCGTTCAGAGGCAGGGCCAGCAGAACATCTTTATGGAGTTTTCTGTTTAATTCTGGGCATAGTAATGTGATGTATGTTCGGACATGGGCGTCCTTGTTTGTGACTTTAGCACGCCCCTGCTACTCCTATTGGTGGGCATATCTTGAGTTTTGTTTGGTCAGTGTTGTGTCTCTTCCGCTTCTTTCTGCGTCTCAGCTAGTTTGTTCCTGCGTTCGATTCTTTGTTGTGCATGTGCGATCTCGTGCTGTTTTTTTTAAAACCCTCTTGTGTTCTGTTTTTGAGACGCGAAAAAGTGAAAACACAACAACGACGAAAAAAATGGCGCCTTTCCGATCACATCCAAACAGCCAATAGGAACGCTATTGCATCAACAAATCAACGCAGACGAGGCGTGGCAACAATATTAAAAGTCACGCCTATTCTCAGTGGCTGGAAACAAGAAAATATCGTTTAGCAATGTCACACACAACGATCCGCAACTTTGAACGATGTTGCTTTGAACGATGAACGACGGATTTGAGGTCCTGATCACAAATCTGCGATGAGCGACCACACGATTTTTAATAAAAAAATCGATCGTTTACTCGCAGCGACGCACAAACGATATCGCTTAAGCGACCAAAAAAACAGATCGCTTAAGCGATATCGGTCAAGAAATTGAAGCGTGTGACGTGGCCTTTAGAGGTGAGGTAGTGTAAAGGTACCCTTAGGCTAGGCCCACACGTTTACCAGGTGCCCCACGTTAACCGGATGCCGTTACAGCAGAGCCCAGCGTGCAGCCAGCGCTAACGTCGGGGGCTGCCTATAAACGCTGCTCTATAGTAACCCGATGTTTACCATGGATACAGCTTCACAGGAAGCCCCAGGAACTGCACTTTAGCAGAGCGCACAGGAAAATGTTATCAGCAACGTTTTCCTGTGCGCCCGGTAAAAGCGCAGTTCCTGGGGCTTCCTGTGAAGCTGTATCCATGGTAAACATCGGGTTACTATGGAGCAGCGTTTATAGGCAGCCCCCGACATTAACACTGGCTGTTACTGCAGGCTGGGCTCTGCTGTAACTGCATCCGCTAAACGTAAGGGCTCTGTTCAGTGTGGCCCTAGCCTTATTGCATATTCTATGAATATATCATGACTGAGATGGGATTAATGATTTAAAGCCTCCTTCAACTCAGTTTTCATATGTACCCATTGTAGCCAACCAGATTTTATTTTATGGGCAACATCTACATCTAAGCACGGTAGTTGCTGAGTTCAAATAGTGTTTTTATAAACTGAACGACTTATTATAATAAGATTCTGTTCACATCACAGCTTGTCTCCATTCAATCAGGTTAAAGAAAAGCGTAATCTGTTCATGCTGTCAAAAAAGAGAAAATGAAATGGAAAACTGACTGTCAGGGAATTATAATTGGGATCTGATACATTTGTTAGTTTCCCTTTTTAGAAGAAATTAATTAAAGATGTCATTCCACTTTTAGTAATGGAATCAATGATGCTACTGATCCTATAGATGTTTACATTCTCAACACACACACACACGATAGATAGATAGATAGATAGATAGATAGATAGATAGATAGATAAGCGGCCGTCACACGCAACGATTTTAAGCCCGATATTGTTTAAGCGATCTTCTTTTTGATCGCTTAAGCGATATCGTTTTGGCATCGTTGCATGTAATCAAGCGATTTTACTATGTAAAATCGCTTGATCGTGACATCGCAGATCTGAGCTCCGGAGCTCAGATCTAGCGATGAACGATGTCACGATCTGCTTCATCGTGGTGTATGACACCACGATGAACCATCTCCCAGCGGCAGAGCCTATGCTGGTTGCTGGTAACTATGGTACACGTCGGGTTACTAAGTGCCGCGCGGCGCCTAGTAACCCGATGTGTACCATAGTTACCAGCGATATCGCGGCTCCACATCGCTGGTGAGTCTGTCTGTGTGACGTCTCACCACCGATGTGAGCGATATTGTAAGCGATTGCGTGTGCACGTGATCGCTTACAATATCGCTAGCGATGTCGCCATGTGTGACGGCCGCTATAGATAGATAGATAGATAGATAGCATAAAAAAACTGCACAGCACTCAAGATATAGTGTGAACTGGAGCAAGCTGCGACGCTGGAACAAACAACCAGAAAAAATTCACACTATATCTTGAGTGCTGTGCAGTTTTTTGTCTAATATGTGGAGTTGCTGGCTCCATAGCTGCACTTAGCACCCTCATCGCCCCCAGGTGGTCTGAGATTGAGATGGTGTTCGCATACTTACAAGTGGGACAGGGAGGACAAGGAGGACAGGGATGTCAGCGTAGGACTCATCAGATCTGTGGTCACCGTGGAGTGGTTGATGAGCAAACAGATATTGGCCAATATATGTACCAAGAACCCCAGAAAATAAAAAAATAACAATATTGAGTTTTTTGAACTGGACTCTGGACATCTCATATGGAAACACTGTCAACCAGGCGGCTCCTCCCTTCCAAAGTGACAGCTCTGAGCCTGGCCTATCCCTTAACGGTGACCAGACTGCAAAAGTTACCAAGTGCACTCCCCTTGGGCACAACTTCAACTGGATCAGAAGGGGTTACATTACATACCTAGGGTTTTACCCTGCAAAACTACCACAGCAAGCAGTTCCTAAGGGCCATATCTTGGTTTCATCCAAATCAAGCAACCATGTGATCAAGGCCCATACTGAGCCGAAACGTCATAACCTTGTCGCAGTGACTATTTCCCTTGTACGTGTGCAGTGATTCCTATAACCATTGACTGTGGAACTTTTGGTTCCTTTCACTTGCACCGCTAACCTCACTAACTTGAGTGCTAGCCTTTGCCTTCTCATTACTTATTATTATGCATATATCTATAGGTTGATTTCTTTACCTGTGTGGATTGGATGGGTTATCACTGACATCTGTTGAGAAAGTCATGTTAATAGCACCTTTACAGATATATTTACTTAGAAAACTGGTGAGGTGTTCAATACTTCTTCTACCGGCTGCACATGCATACACAATTACATATGCATACAAACACTAAGGGTGCTTTCACATCACGATTTTGTCGGATTCGTGGCTGTTGTAAAACGGACAGCCACGGATTCGATTTGGCCCCCATGTTATTCTATGGGGGTCGGATCGGATCGGATTTGGCCTAATTGCCATCCGATTTTGTGGGATCCAATTTGTGCCTGATTTTTTGCTGGACCCAAAATTGGAGACTGCTCCGATTTTGAGCACAGAAAAAAATCGGATCCCACAAAATCAGATGGCAATTAGGCCAAATCCGATCCGATCTGTGGCCTTTAACATGGGGGCCAATGAGCGGGGGTCCGAGAAAACAGCTGATCGTTCCTCGGCCCTGATTTTAGTGTACTGAGCATGCTCAGTACACTTAAATTGCTCCAACCCTTCTAATTACACTCCTGCAATGTATCCACCACTGCCTCCCAGCAAGGTCCGGGTGCTTACAGGACCTGTGATGATGTCACAACCCGGAGCGTCATTGGGTCACATGTCTGCAGTTACCGCGGTAACTGCGGTCATGTGACCCGATCAGCTGATCGGCTTGTGACGTCACTACAGGTCCTGTAAGCACCCGGACCTTGCTGGGAGGCAGCGGTGGATCGAGGATAGGTGAGCATAGTGATTTTTTATTTTTAACTCTTTATTTTACTTACTGTAATTACACTTCTGCAATGTATATTATACATTGCAGAAGTGTAATTAGAAGGGTTGGATATTACTATATTTCACTTCTGCAATGTATATTATACATTGCAGAAGTGAAAGTGCCCCATTGTGTCCAGATCCATGATAATCACGGACCCGGAAACAGAATAGATCACCCCCTGTGGTGTCCTTTCCTGTCAGTGGGGTCCTACAAAATGTAGGATCCCACGGACAGGGAAAAAAAACGTGATGTGAAAGCAGCCTAACACACACACAGCTGTGAAAATATCAGCAACCTTATCTGTACAATGTAACAATAAATGATCAGCACTATGGGGAAGCTTAATACCACAATATAAATGACAGCCCCACAATCATGAATTTGTGGCATTTAGGAGCCAATATGGACATAGAGTTACCTTGAAAATGGAGACTATGTGAATCCAAATGTACATTGAGTATGCAAATCCAAATATATGATTTGCACCTAAGCGCAAGAAATGAGGCAAACTGCAATGAGTCTGCGACGGAACACGCCATGCTGAACTCCGATAGTATAGTAACCGCCTATAAAAGACAAAGGCTGTGTTAAATGGCTGTGCTTAATGAGCAAAGATTAGGATAAGAGTAAAAAGTTTAGTGTGTGTGATATATCTGGGACAGACAGTCTGCCTAGACCAAGCACTAGATTGTGTTGGCCTTGGACCTCTGCTCTGAATTATTAATGTGGACATATTACACAAAATGGAAGGGTCACAGGTGAAAAAAGACTAAAGGGCCCGTTACACGGTACGAGAACATGAACGATATCTCTGAAACGTCACGGATTTGGAGTCGTTCAAACGACATCGTTAGGACATCGCTTCGTGTAACACCAAGATATGACTACGATAAATCGTTGGATCGCTGATCGCAGATTTGAGGACATGTTCTCAAATCAGACGATCCTCGATCAGCCAACCTGCTGCATCGTTGTGTGTGACACCGCGATAACGATGTCGTTAATGACTTCCCCTATTCACAACAGTGAATAAGTATCGTTCGCTGGGTTGTGCAAATGTTACCTGCTCACTACATTGTTGGTGCGCCGTCCACGATATCTAGACGTGTGACATCTCACCAATGATGTCAAAAAGATGTCCTAATGACCGCGCTCCCGTGAGATCTTAACGACATTGAAGTTTGTAACGGTACCTTAATGGTACCTTTACACGCCGCGACGGCAGGCTGGATACAGCCCGCTACAGGCTACAAATGTAGCTTGTAGCGTCAATGGAGCCCGTCGTAGCGGCGTCTGAAGACGCGACGCTACAGCCGGCGACAGATACATCTGTTTATGGGCTCTGCTCGAAAACTGATGGCTACATCGCCGATGGTAGCGAGCTGTATCGGCGTGTAAAGAAGCAACGGAAGGGAACTCCGGACACCCGGGGCTGTAGCTGCAATGTAGCTAAGGCGTGTCCCAGGCTCCGGGTTACCACGCCCCATCACCGATCATTGGAGGAAGCTCCTGCATGACGATTGGTAGTCGCTGCCTAGGGCGGCATATTTAAGGAGCTGACCAGTCACACTACACAATCGCTCGAGCGTGCTGTATTTCTCAGCCTCCTGCGATGCCTGGCCAATCATGATGATATTGCGCTGTCCTATCAGCGTACGGACGGCTCATAATCCACGATTGTGGCACGCCTATGTGCTGTCCCTGCTGTACCAGGTCCGCCCATAGTAGCTTATTGTAGCGCTGTGTAAACGTGGTACACTAAGCTACAGCTGGCTACTTGACACACCCGGCGATGTAGCTAGCTACAGATGTAGCGTGGCGTAGCGCACCTTATGGCGGCGTGTAAAGAGGGTGCGTTGACCGTTTGTAGCCGTTTGAGCGTGCTCGTGCACGTGAAGTAGCGCGATGTATCCAGCCTGCCGTCGCGGCGTGTAAAGGTACCATAAGAGATATCTGCCGAATAAACCTCGATAGAAGTGGTTTATGCACAATCTCTATCTATATTTATATCTGAAACTGATAAATAAACCCAAGTACACACCCCAACATAGCATCCATTACAGTGTGACAGAAGGATGCGTCATGGGAGTTGAGATGAGGGCGTTATGGACGCTGTATTCTGCAGAATCGTTGTTGAACACACTTGATGTATAAAGGCATGGGAATATTAGTCCTATTTATTTATATATATACGGTAGCTTTAATTTTGTATTACAGGACATTGTCACATTATCTCTTTTGTGCTCTTCACATTAACTATACATGGATGAATGCTGAATACGGCCAGTAACCATAACAGTATAATCATGTAAATAAGTCATGGTATACTGCATGTGTCGTAGAGTTATACTATATGGAGCAGTCACACAAGCTGCAGTATTGTGCTACAGAATCTATAGTGTGTGCCAGGACAAAGGGTGGCAAATAGTAAAGTGCTCTTTCAGTTCAGCCACGTATCTTTTTATGGTTTCCTTTAATAAGGGCTTTAGAAGCCCAAACTGCTACTAAAGAATGAAAGAGTTAAGGTAGTGTCACACGTGGTGATCTGGTCTGCGATGTCGGAAGCGATGTGCAGGTGCACGCTCGCTTCCGACATCGCAGGCCAGCTGTCACACGGCACGACGTTGCTGGTGACGCGGCGGCGATGTGGGCGGAGCCATCGCTCGCTGGGCTGGGCTCAGCCCAGCGAGCGATGGCTCAGGAACGCTGCGATATAGGCTGGATCGCGCCACCAACAGTGTCAGACAGCGCGATCCAGCCTAATCGCTGGTCACAGGTTGACAGGTTTATGAACATGTTCATAAACCTGTCAACCTGCAACCAGCGATAATTTGCAGTTGTGTCGCGCTGTCACACAGCGCGACGCACTTGCAATGTCGCCCGCGACATCGCTGTTACGTCACTTTTCGGCGATGTCGCGGGCGACATCGCCACGTGTGACACTACCTTTAAAGCGGAGGTCATTAGATTTCACAATACAAACTAATTACAGTGGAACCTTGAATTACATGCATAATTCGTTCTGGGAATGTGCTTGTCAGGCTGGTTTCACACTGGCTATTTTCAAATCCATGTGGTTACATGAAATTCATGCATAGTCATGGACAGGCAGGGATCTGTGCAAAAGGATGCCAACGGATGTCCATGGAATGTTTTTTTAACGGATCCGTCATCAGTTAGCAGAGATAGGGCTGGGAGGAGCTGTACCTTGCTTCTGAGTGACACGCCCCAACCAGGGCCATTGGGTACTTGGAATCAGGCAGCGGTGCTTGCTGTGGGAGTTATGGGGGTCGAGACCACGTTTCCGTGGCCCTGGCGGTGTCAATTAAAAAGTTCAAGGAATTGGGATTTAGGGATTGTTGTCATGATGCCACCCGTGGTATTCAGCCATTAGTGGCCGATGCTGCAGTTTGGGGCCTCTGAGGATGATGGGAGTGCAGCTGTGGTGGTCTCGCTCCCCACGGGTAGAGTGGTTCCCCAGGGCATCCGGTAAATGGTTTCGGAATGGAGGGTCAGCAGGGTTGTTCTGGATGGGAGAGGGGAATTGTAGCAATTCTCAGGCAGACCTTCTGCTGCCTGTGCGTTTTATTAGTCTACCGCTCCACAGGCGGGGAAATTAACAGCCTCACACACAGTTCTTCCTGCCGTCCCACTGACTACCTGGGCCCTCCCTCTATCGGGTCCGCCTCCCGCCCCGGGACTAGGTGTGTTGGGAGCTTTTCTGGGTGTCTGGACTCACCATTCCATTTACTGAGAACAGGAATACCACACCCGTGAAATGGGTGCAGTACCGCTTTGTGGCCACCAGACCGCATGAGCATGTTCAGTTTTTCACGGATCCGTACGGATCTGTACGGATCCATCCTCCATAGAACTCTATGTTAATTTCATATGGACAGATATGAGTCCATGTCTGTCCTTTGGTGTCTGCGGCCTTCGAGGAAGCCCAAAAACGGAGCAGTTTCCGTTTCTGGGTACATGAAAATTGCGGACACCAATAGATCCATGACAAAACTGACCCACAAAGATGCCCCCATTAGGCCCAATCCGTGCCCATAGGATAACATGGGAGGCCATAAAAGATCCTCAGTTTCAAAACGGATGGACATGGATTTGAAAACATGTCAGTGTGAAAGCAGTCTAATCCAAATCACTCCTATATCAAAGCAAATTTTCACATAAGAAATAATAGAAAGGCAGAAAATTTGTTCAGACAACCCAAAAATATGTACTGTGTTCATATAAAATCATCACAGTAGTACAAAATACTGTACAGTATACAGTATAGCCACAGAGACATGTATATACAGCCCATGCCCCGCCCCACATGTATCGCAGATGTACAGGAAGTACATCTGCGAGGAGGGTGGGGTTTGGCTTACAGCTGAAAGGCATGTCCACAGGGGAGTAATAGGAAAAAAAACAGCAACCCCAAATAGTGATGTAGTGCTGCACACATCAATCATCTCCTGCCCTGTTTTCCACAAGCTTTATGACACTTTTCTCTGAAATCAAACATGGAATCATTGAAGTGAAGGTATGAGTACATTCAGCATCCCAGTGCCTGTAAGGCTACTTTCACATAACGATTTTGAAGGGAGCCGATGCTGTCTGATAAATTCGGACAGCATCGGCTCCCTTCTGATGCCTGGAATCAGATGCTAAATAGGCATCCGATTCCGGCATTAAATCGTAGCCTCCGCCTCCGGGCTGGAAAAAAAAAAAAAAGTATATGCTCACCATGGTAACCTGCGGTCACATGACTGTGACATCACGGCAGGTCCTGTACTGCAGTAGAAGACCTCTGCAGACAGCGCGAGGACACTGGGAGCCTGCGGGACACGGAGGGGGCCTCGGGGATAGGTGAGCATAAACTTTTTTTTTCTTTTTTTTAACCCCTGCCTTTCAGTTTGGAGCATTTTTACTGTACTGAGCATGCTCAGTACAGTAAAATCGGGTCCGAGGAGACATCAGATGTTTCCTCGGACCCTGCTCCATAGGGCCCCATGATAAGCTGATCGGACCAAATCGGATGTGCACTAAATGGCATCCGATTTGGTCCGATCCGATTTTGTCCGATTTTATTTTCGGTGCAAAAATCGGAGCATGCACCAATTTTTGCACCGATAAAAAAATCGGACAGAATCGGATCGGACCAAATCGGATGAAATTTAGTGCACATCCGATTTGGTCCGATGCCCATAGGGCTGCACGGGGCCAAATTCGGATCCGATGCTGTCCAATTTTTATCGGACAGCATCGGAAATTCAAATATCGTAGTGTGAAACCAGCCTAAGGCACAGGCTTCATTTTATAGCCCTAAATCCTGCTGATTGATTCCCTTTAAGGTACCGTCACACAGTGACATATCGCCGGCGATGTTGCCGGCAACCGAGGGGCGTGGCCAGGTTGCGGCGACATCGCCGGCGAATTGCCACGTGTGACAGGGCGATAATCAGGGGATGAATCGCCTGAGTCACATCGCCAGGTTTCCCAACAATGTTGGGAAACCTGGCGATGTTGCTCAGGCGATCCTGCCTGATCGCCCTGTGTAACGCGGCCACCTGCAATGTTACGGGCGATTCCGCCTATCTACTACATTGCGGGTTATCGCTCGCTGGGTTGCTGGGCAACCCAGCGAGCGATAGCCGCGGCAACTAGCCGGCGACATCGCCGGTAAGTTGCTCAGTCTGACATCTCGCCGGCGATGTTGTCAGGGATGCGCGCTCCCGCGATCCCCGGCAACATCGCCGGCGATATGTCCCTGTGTGACGGTACCCTTAAGGATACCAGCAAGAACCTTGATGTATAGCTGAGCAGAGAGCATTGTATGTGTGTGAACCTTATCTAACTTCATTGAGTACAGAATAATCAACAGTGTGGACATCTGTAACTGCTCTGCCATCACGGATTACTTTGTAGACGCCAAAGTCTCTGTCATGTGATTAGGTAACATTGACTATTAGCATAAAAATTGACAAGTAAAAGCAATTCAGTAATAAAAAATATATTTATAATAGAACAGACCAAAAATCAGTCGAAACTATGTCTCAGTCATGGTTAATGTAATGTGCAATAGGTTATCTTCAAGGAAAGTTTCCATGGCAACTATACAGCGGAGCGCTGTGCCGTGCGGGAATGGTTGCCTTCTGGATTGTAAGTGCCAAAAGCTATTTTGTTTGCAGCAAGAAAAAGAAAGTCTTGTGAATGGTCTATAGAGAATTAAGGAACTCTTACTAGTTTTAAAATTTGAGAGAAATATACTGTAATTACAATGGCAGATATCCAACAATAAATGCCTTACAATTAGATGTACAGATAATGTGGCCCGTATGACTGGATGCAAGAAGTCAAAGGAATAATCTGCATCTGTGAAAATCTGTTTGATCAGTGAGTAAATTCATTAGACACGCCAGACAATATCTCTCCACAGAAGATTATTATTAGGAGGTTCATCGTGATTATAGGCAGATAAATGTGCTGGGCCCGGGGACAATATGTGCTCCATTTTATTATGATGTGAAGATTAGAACTGGTACATGCACACGGCTGTGTCAAAGATTGGCATCATACAAAATTGTAATATGGCACCAGTCTAATTTCACATACAACTTGTCACGGGGTAGTTATGATGGACGAGGGTAATGAATTAGGTTGGTAGTGACAGGCAAAGTTAATGAGGGTAAACAGTCTGACCTTCAGACTGGGGGTCCCTTGCTGACCTTGTTCCCAGAATAACCTCTGCAGGCGAGTACATCTGGGCTGTCACCCGTGCCCTGCCCCTTGACCAGTCCTTGGCTAACACCCCCTCACCTCCAACCAGGGATCAGGATAGGAACAGCAACTCCCCACACAATGGCAATCTCCAAGGAATAAAGCTTCGGGAGGGCTTCAGCAGGAACTGCACTCAGCATCCACAGAGCTCACGATCATGCAGAGAATGAACTCTATCAGCGACATCAGGTGATGGGCCATGAGTCTATTTAAAGGCTGGAGGAGTAGTCGTCAACCACATTACTTGATACAGAGAGCAGCAGCAATTGACAATAATCCCTAATGTATAAAAGGAAATTTACTCCCATTTAAACTACTCACAGTACAGAGCTGGACACATTGCTGTACAGAGGCAGGTATACCTATAATTAAAGGCTATGCACACCCCCACACATTATTCTTCTTATTTATTTATTTATTATTTGTTTCCTAAATGCAAAATGAAACAACTTTCTAAATAGCCTTAATGAAAAATATTCACCCATTTTGCTGTTGCAGCATCTCCTATAGTCCTATATCTAATACTATTGCAAAAATGCTACAAACTCATCAGAGCTGCTGCGCAGTTATAATGGCTTTCTCTTCCACTGTCCTACTCTCAGTGTTAAGGCTCGTAGTCTTGGCCATATTTTGGTCCAGTGTTAGACTATCGGGCTATGCACATGTCTAATCTTTTCGTTGGGCCAGGCTGGTCTGAGCCAGAAAAAATCACTGCATGCTCGAGTTTTATCAGCGCATACTTGGCTATGCAAGTCAATGAGTCTATGGAAACCATCGGGCTGCACTCAGATGACATCTCAATGCAGTCCAATTTCCATGGACTGACAGAGTGAATAACTTTGAACATTTTCTTCTCCATCTTCTCCTTATCCAAGAGAATCGGATCACAATATACTGACCCTGATCAGAGCTTGTTCAGAGTGTGATTTGCACAATCAACCGGATTCTTTCGGATGAGAGAATACACAAATCATGTGCACCTATAGCCTAATGGTATCTTCACACGCCACAATATCGGCTGGCAATCCTAAAGCCGATATGTCGCCCCGGAGCGACAGTTGCGGCGTGTGATTGGGAAATTTCGCGGTGATAAATCTCCTGTCGCCTGATTCCTGAGCACTGCTCTGCAATCAGCCTCAATCATGAAGGCGATATTTCCGTGTTGTGGCGTGTGCTAGGGCGATAGTGATTGAATCAGCATTGCCTATGATTTCCCGTAGGCGTGCCTCAGCGTGCTGTAGTCCGCGCCCCGTGTGAACTAATTGGTGTGGGCTACTGTGTTCCCATTGGCTATCAATTGACACCGCGCCATATTTAAAGAGTTGTCCGTCCAGCGCCACACAATGGCAATGGCGTCATGTATTAGCCAGCCTACCAGAGCAGGCTGACCAATCGTAACGCTGTTGCGTTGTCCAATGAACGCGTATGGGGTGCGGTGTAAACCACTGCGGCACGCCTATCTCATCGCCATGCTGCACATGTACGCCCACATTACCTTTGAGATTGCGGCGTGTGAACCGGGGATGCGATTAGGCAGGATTGCTGCCGCTGTACGTGAGGCAATTTCCGGAGCGACACATCGCCTTACTTTCAAGGTGCAATTGCAGCGTGCGATGCCGCCATCGGCGATCTGAGGCGAGCATGAAAAACGTGCACGTGCACGTTAGATTGCCTCATATCGCCAGACGTTATTGCGGTGTGTGAAGGTACCATTAGAGGTAGCAGCAAGGAGGGAATTGTACACGTCTCCACGTCATAGAAAAGGGCAACACTATCTCATAGAAATGGGTAACACTATCTAATGGAAAAGGGCAATACTATCTCAAGTAGGGAAGAGCAAAAGAGTTGCAAACAATGAGGAGAGTACATGGAAATGAAAGAGGTGCAGCATAGAACCTGTGCTGATATGTGAGCTGCTGAAGGTACCAGCACCCTAGATATAAACAGAGCTCACATCCAGTCTCTATTACATGGATAAACACTCTAGAAAAATCTGAAACTTGGAGCAAGCTGCAAACTGTGTTGGGAGGAGTCTAAAATGAATCAGAGTGAATCTCATGTAAGAGAATCGGGTCATTATGTGAATGATACTTTGCTCAAATGCTGACAGAGTCTGATCAGAGTGTCTGCTTAGGCTACCTTCACATCTGCGTTTGTGTCTGCATGCTGATGGCATGCAGACACAAACGCAGTCAAAAGCATGTCATTTTGATGTGTCCGCAGCGGAGAATGTCCGCCTGCAGACACATCACTGTGCAGCCCGGGCAGCCAATTGGCGTAATCCGGGGGCGGGCCAGAGGCGGAGATCAGCGGCGGAGATCTCCTCCTCCCCGCCGCCGGTAAGCAGCTCCGGGACGTCTCGTCGGGAGAAACGGCTGATTTGACAGCTGTTTGAATCTCCCGCGCCGACACCGAGAGGAGATGTCGGCGTGGGAAGATTCAAACAGCTGTCACATCAGCTGTTTCTCCCGGCCGACACCACTAGCAGATTACCGGCGGCGGGGAGGAGGAGATCATAAGAGGCTCAGCTGATCTCCCGGTGGCCGTCGGTGATCTCCTGTGACATCACCGGCGGCCACCGGGAGAGATGTCAATGGGTCCGCAGCGTTCTCCTGCGTTGTCAAGCGCAGAACACTGCGGACCCATTGACGCCAATGCATTTTTGTGCGCTTGGTGACGCTTGCTGATTTTCCAAGGTCCCCGAGCGCACAAAAAATGCAACATGCTGCATCCCGGGTGCGGACGGGAGACCCTGGAGGGAGCAGATATCTTCCGCATCCGCACCCGAACGAAGCAAACGCAGGCACTATGCGTTCCTATGCTAAACATAGGAACGCAGTGCGCATGCGTTTGACTGCGTATGGGAACGCAGCATACGCTGCCTTCCCATACGCAAATGTGAAGGCAGCCTTAGTGTAATCCTATACTTCTGTATAAGAGAAATGGAGCTTAATGACAGGAAAAGAGGAGAACAGAATTTCTCAATCTTATCCATTCTATGAGTCTGTGGTTATATCTGAGTACAGCCTGATGATTTTATGCATTGTATCCCTGCATTTAATACAGAACTTTGCTTCTACTTATTTTAAGGATTGAGCTATTTGAATATGTGCTATATATGTTACATGTAGCTAAATATTTATGGACACAATATACTAATTTCTGGGCCTTTTCTTATGCCCTAACAAATGTTAATACAAGACAATCTATGTTCAGAAATAAAAAAAAGGCTCCTCCATAATTGTAAGGGCCCCGTCACACTGAGCGACTCTCCAGCGATCCCAACAGCAAACGACCTGGCCGGGATCGCTGGAGCGTCGCTACCTGGTCGCTGGGGAGCTGTCAAACAGACAGATCTCCCAGTGACCAGGAACTAGGGTGCCACCTCCACATCGCTGGAAGCGGGAGGACGCTTGTAATTATGATAAACAGCGCTATCTAGGCAGCGCGCGCTGCTAGATACCCGCTGTTTATCATAGTTACCAGCATCCTCCCTGCTTACAGGCAGCGCTAAGCAGGGAGGATGCTGGTAACTATGATAACACCGGTATCTAGCAGCGCACACTGTCTAGATACCCGTGTTTATCATAGTTACCAGCGTCCTCCCTGCTTAGCGCTGGTAACCGTGATTAATACCAGGTATCTAGGCAGCGCTGTTACATGTCACACATAGCGACATCGCTGAAGAGGTCACTGTTACATCACAAAACCTATGACGTATCAGCGATCTCGCTATGTGTGACGGGGGCTTAAGAGTCATTTGGTTTGGTTTCTTTGTAATCTGTTTACATTGTGGCGGTCAGAGATGGCAGCATTGTGTCATGAGGAACACAAAGAATGGATAAATGAGCTGGGACAGTGATGTTTGTCCTGCCCAGAACCATTTCATCATTCTCACCACTGGTGGACACAGACAGAAAAGGGCCCCTAACCAAGAACAAAATATGGGCCCTTTGGGGCCCATGAACTCATTACAATTCCTCTACCTTTGGTGTCATAAATGGGTCCCCTTACACCAATGATCTGTCTGCCCCTGATTCTCACCCAAGAGCCAAAGTCAGTGATATGATTATTAAAACCTATTAAAGTGTAGACAAAGAAGAAATAGGGTCTTATCTCTTAGATACCAGATACCAGAAAATGAGGTACTGCTCACCTTATGCGGTTGTGTGTCCCACATCCGGTTTAAACGCTCAAAACAGCTGCTGCAGGATCCACCGTTCCATCAGGAACAACATATGCATAAATCCAATGGACCAGGTGTACAATGATCTGCGCTGCTGATTATAAGGAAGGACCACAATCTTGGTATATAAGAATGGTGCTTTATTTCTTCCTCAGGACTAACACCATAAACAATGGTCATTGTTTATGGTGGAATTTTGGTGGTCCATTGGATTTATGCATTAGTGATATGATTATTATCCTATAATCTGCCGGAATGGTTCTGACCAGTGTGCAAAAGGTTAATAAGGTTATGAGATAGTACCATAATATCTACAGATATAGCTTGGGAGATATCTGGGAATCCTGAGTCACTGGTTTCCCTAAATCAGTGTATGATTCAACAGAATTTATAAAGTAATTTCACTAAATTTGCATTTTTTTTCGGATTTGCAAATTCCTAAACTGAACAAAGGTTAAAGAATTCAGAGACACATTTTAATAAATTCTTATGCTTCTGCTTGGTTTGTGAAGATTAATGTTCCATACTAATATTATATCAATATTAAATCAATTTCTGCCCCTGATCTGGGTCTTAAACGGGAATCTGTCACAAGGCTATTGTTTCCCAATACGAAAGCAGCATGATGTAGAAGCAGAGACCCAAATTACAGTGATGTGTCACATACTGGGCTGCTTGCTGCAGTTTTGATAAAATCACTGTTTAATCTGCTGCAGATCTACCAGTTTACTGCATGCTGAATGCAAAGCGACTTTATGTGTACACACTGTACATAGGCAGTGGGGCCGGGGTTATATAGAGCTCATGGATAGGGAGGTCTACATAGCAGGAGGTTAACTAATCCTCTAGTGATAAACCTGGTGACAGATTCCCACATGTGTATCACAAAACAGTCTTCACTTTGCAAAAAGTAGTAATATCAAAAGAATAAAAACATCATTATAGACAGCAAAATCTGTATGGTCAGGATCAAATGGGGGAAAAGGCATGGCAGGTACACAACGTCATGGCTTCAGTAACGACTGTTTTATTGGTTAATGTTTTCCACAACAATAAAAAGCTCCTAAAATTTCTGTCGCTATGCTGCAGTACCACAATAAAGTACCAAAGTATCATCTTGTACAGGCTTTATACAATGGGACAGAATTCGACAGCAGAGATTATTACACACAGAGACCAAGCTGCAATATCAGCCTGAGAGGCACCTACCTTATTATTGGGTTCTGTGGTCGCCCCTTGGAGCAGGTCACACAGGAAGGATAAGTCGGGCAAGTTATGCTTGTCAGGGTTTTCAAGCTCTTTCCATTCCTACAAAAAGAAAACGAGAAATGTTGTTAAGAAATTAATTAAGCTGCAAGAAGTGCCAAGTGTATGAGTCATGTATGCTAAGGTTTACAACTAGTGTTCGCTGCACACGACACCAGAGGATTGTGTAAAAATCATTTGACATGAAACATACATCATATATGAAAAAGTATACGGCGGCTTCACTCTTCTACAATCTATGGACGAGTCTCCAACATGATGAGGACAGGCATCCTCTGCTGCTGTGGACATAACAATGTCCCCTCCGGTAACTCTCCCCGCCTTTGGACAAATCCTATAGATCCAGAGGAAGCAAGTTCTACTGCTCTCTCGGTTTTTCTGGTTGTCTGTGATACATTCTCTTCCCTCTCCTTCTCAGCTGTACAACCCCCACTGCACAAAATCCCAAACCTTTGCAGAACTCTCAAACACCTTGATTTACACTTACTCTCTGAGTCCCTCTCAGACACAGCTTCCTTTGCCGATTCAGATGTTGCTGCCATCTTGTATAATACCACCATAACTGAAGCCCTTGAATTGCCGCTTCCCTCACACATATCAAAACCCCCAAAATCAACAGGCAACCATGGCACACCATACTGACTAAACTACTGAGGTGAGCTTGCATGATTGCTGAGCAGAGATGGAAGAGATCCTATTCCACCAAGCATTTAATTGCTTACAGTCTTCTCACCACCTTCAAGTCCACACTCCACACTAACTACTGCAAAACAAACCTACTTCTCATCTCTCATATCCTCTCTATCTCACAACCATAAATAACTATTCAACACTTCCAACTTTCTACTCCGTCCCCCAGCACCTCCTCCCTTTCACTCGACTAAAGACTTTGCCTTCATTCTTCAAGTAGAAGATTGATAACATCAGAAAAAGCATTGGCCCACAGTCACTCCTCAAAACTGCCCCTCTACCTCCATAACTAACTTTTCTCGCCATGACAGAAGATCAACTTTCCTCTCTACTCTCCAGATCACATCTCACCACCCATGCGCTTGACCCACTCCCATCTCACCTCATCCCCAACCCTAACCCAACCCCTTCTTTAACGTATCACTAACAACTGGTGTCTTCCCCTCATGCTTTAAACTTGCCTCAATCATACCAATCCTTAGAAAGCCCTCCCTTGACTCATCCTCAGCATCCAACTATCGTCCTATATGAATCCTCCTTCATGCCTCAAAACTGATGGAACAGCATGTACATCTTGAACTGTCCTCCCACCTTTCCTCCTGTTTCCTCTTTTACAATCTAGCTTGTGACTGCATCATTCAACCAAAACTGCCCTAGGCAAAGTCATCAAAGACCTACTAGCCACCAAAGTTAAGTGCGACTATTCTATCCTCCTCCACCTCAACCTGTCTTCTGCCTTTAACACTGTATGGGATGTGTAACATAATCTCATGGGAGTCCCAGGAGAGGCATTGCCAACACTGTTGGAAAGGCCTCGGGACTGGACGCGACCATAAGTGCTGAGGTTTTACAAGGGGAAATATATGGATTGAGAACAACTCTACTATAGATTCCCTTACTAATTAAAATAGCGAACTGTGCTTTACTTACTCTCCCTGGACACAGTGCTGAGTCTCCACTATTGCTGCTGCTGCTGTCTGTTGCAGCCTACAGCACTGACATAATGTTGACAGAACTGCAGATTTGCATGACAGTGCTAAGTTCAGTTGTCTGCAGCAAAGTTGACATGATGTTAAGACTACGTTCAAACGCAGCGTATTTCCCGTGCATTTTACGCGCGCTTTTGCGAAAAGCGCATCTGCGTCTGTGTTTGGACTTTGACTTTTTTCCGTTCAGACACTGCGTATTTAAGTGCCGCACTTTTGGGACCAAAAGCGAATGCGTAAAAAGAATCAACATGTTAATTCTTTGTGCTTAATAGCTTCTGTCCATAGGCGCCATTATAAGCACTGGAATACACATTGTCAATTAGACCATGCTCTATTATAGCGCTTATAAGCGCGGGCACAGGAGGAAGTGATGTCACTCAGGTGCAGGAATAAACCTGTTATCGTGTGACGTGTCAGCTGACAGCTTCAGCTGAGCAGTTTAAACTTCCTGCAAAACTGATCGGTTTTGGCGGGCGGTTTAAACCGCTCAGCTGAAGCTGTCAGGTGACACATCAGCTGATCGGTTTGCTGCCGGTTAGCTGACTCAGGTCCTTGCAGCGATCAGACGCCTCCCTGGGACAGTCTGCGGTGAGATGAGTATTTCATTTTTTTATTTTTTTAAACCATTGCTTTCTTTTATTTTGATGTAGTTGTGTATGTACATTCACTGCTAAAGCGAAAGTAAACACATATCACACAGGAACAGGACTATTCCTACCCCGTGTGACATCACTTCCTCCTGCGCTTTTGGGGGAAAAAGGCGGCCATAAAAAATGTGTCGTATGAACGTAGCCTAACACTGCAGACAACAAATACAGGGAGCTGTCTCCGAGACTCAGCATTGTGCCTGAGCAGGGTAAGTAAAGCACAATTTGTCATTTTACTACTAAGTACGAAGGTAACTTACAGAAAAAGAATTCTAAAAGGAGTCAACCCCTTTAACCCATGACTGATAAATGCAGTTGAGTTCTGTCTGCTATGCTCATATCTCTATCCATAGGAATACATTAAATACATTCAAAATATCTGAAAGACTGCACTAGTCAAGCGATTTTCTTATTTAATTCCTACAAGTTGGGCTCTAAGGGTACCATTACACGCCTCTAATGCGGCGAGAAATTTTGACGGCGATAGATCCCCTGGAACTATCGCCGTCAAAATCTCTCCCAATTGCGGCGTGTATTTTGGGAATTTGGTGGCGATATGTCGCCTCGCTCCGGTCGCCTGAAATCAGTGCAGTGCTCTGAAATCAGGCGACATATCGCCGCCAAATTTCCAAAATACACGCCGCAATTGGGAGAGATTTTGACGGCGATAGTTCCAGGGCTACATATCGCCGTCAATATTTCTCGCCGCGTTAGTGGCGTGTAAAGGTACCCTTAGGGCAATTATAATATGCAGAAGCTCCTTCTTTCCTCCCATGAGTTATAGAAAAATGGCATAGAAACCTCTTTAAAAAATCACAAAACTGTATCAGACACTTGTAGTATTTACAGTCTGCATCACAGAAAGATAATAAAATAACAAAAAGTGTAGTAGACTTGAGGGATTTGTCTAGCCATTCATACTGAACACTACACGCTTGAATGGTTAGAGAGAAGAAATAATTATCTCCTGTCACTACAATGGTTCATGACCCCAAAACAGCTTATGCGGTGTTCCTTCAGACTACCTAATCTATAGTGTCCTGCTGGTGAACCTGGCTGCGCTCACCCTGAGGCCTCTTATACTTTCAGTGCTCATTTGTGATTTTTACAAGCCGGAGTTTTAGCCTCTTGGAATGATGGTAGAGTTATGCCTCGTCTGACATTAGCATACTTTTAAATGATGAAACTACAACAGAAGCAAAATGCTTATTGGCCAATTAATTTTTTTTGAAGATCACCATAGGCGGCCGTCACACGCTGAGATATCCTTAGCGATATTGTAAGCGATCACGTGCACGCGCAATCGCTTACAATATCGCTCACATCGCTGGTGAGATGTCACACAGACAGACTCACCAGCGATGCGGAGCCGCGATCTCGCTCGTTACTATGGTACACATCGGGTAACTAGGCGCCGCGCGTCGCTTAGTTACCCGACGTGTACCATAGTTACCATCTCCCAGCATAGGCGCGGTCGCTGGGAGATGGATCATCGTGGTGTCATACACCACTATGATGCAGATCGTGGCATCGTTCATCGCTAGATCTGAGAACCGAACCTCAGATCAGCGATGTCACGATCAAGCGATTTACCATCGTAAATCGCTTGATTACATGCAACGATATCTTGCCCGATATCGCTTAAGCGATCAAAAGGAGATCGCTTAAACGATATCGGGCAAGATATCGTTCCGTGTGACGGCCGCCATAGTTAGACCAAATATATATTCTCCTGAAAGGATTGGAACAAAATTTGGATTTGTATATTTCCCCATTCAACATCTGCAACCAAAGCGCTCTTCTTGTTATGTTTGATAAATCGGAAGGTCTCGCCTACAATGACGACTCTTCAGAGGCCTCTGCCAGAAATCCCTCAAGCTTCTGAAGGAGACACAATGAGATGAGGAAGTCTTCTTTGGGAGTGCCCCACTGAGATGATCTCCAAGCTGATGTACAGTAACCATCTAAACTTGGACCTTGCCACACAGGGAGACACAACATTTATTCTTAGTGAAGCTGCCGATGCCTCCCAAGACTTCTTCAACAGACTATCCATTTTGCAACCCATCGGATCCTTAAATTGTGACTAATCCTCAAATGGCAAAGTTGTTTTCTTCACTACTTAGCCACTTAGATGTCGACGTTAGGAATCTTGGACCAACACTTTACTATTTCAAACAGAAGAAAACAGACGGCACTCACCAGGTTAAAGATGAATCAGCGGTGTCCTTTATTTCAGGGACATTGCACAGATACAGGGAGGGGGTGCCAAGGGTGACGACGGGCCGTTTCGGGCGTTTGCCCTTCGACTGGTCACACATCTGTTTGAAATTGGACTTTGTTATTTGACTGGCACCCCATGGACAAAGTGTTCTATGCCCACTGACAGCAGCAGCTTCATGGCCTTTGAGGAGTGGTGCCCTAATCTGTTGTTTTGCCAACACTTTACTATGTCTTCATATAATAGAAATCCATCTATTAGTTTCCCCGATACACTAGGTGTTTTCCTGCGAACTGACACTCAACCAGAATTAGGTAGTATGCTGTCATGCATGGAGAATACCATCTTTCTCTTTGATCTTAATGCCCTGAACATTTCCTTCTATTCCATCATATTACTTACAGTCTTCCATATCTTCGGAAGAAAAATAATATTTCTTATCTTGCTGGTCTAAACTATACTTGGAATTAATGCTCCTTCTTCTAGCCATAAGGGTGGAAACGTCTATTTCCGAATCTGAACTGTCCCTTAAAGGGAATCTGTCAAGTCAAAAATCCATCTGTAATTAATATAATTTTCTAATTCCTCCAGTGAAGCTCTTTCTATTCACATATATTTCTTTTTATTTATACTCACCTCCTATCCTCTGTAAACTGCAAAAAAGAGATTTGATATCGGTAATAGGCAGGAGACCCTGTACAGCAGATGAAAGATGCATAATCTTTTCTAGTCTTTACTATCAAATTGAACCAAACTCAAGGGGTACAATACAAATTAAAGGGGTATTATTATGTGAGTAGAGATGTTGCAAATCATTATACAGGGCATGGTGCAATGGCCTTGTCAGTAAACCATCTCCAATGGCACAAGCAGCTAGTCTTTTGGTTAGCCAGTCTGGATTTAGAGATTTATCTAGTATAAGCATATGCCATAAATGTATGATCAGTGCCAGGTCCACTACCAAGACTCCAATGAATCTAAAAAATGGAGGTCTCCTTCTTAGTAGTTTACACTGCAAAATGGTGGAGAACATGCATGCAGTTGTCTGTCCCCATTGTAGTTTAAGCAAGTTGCTCTAATCCTAAAGTGTTTCACTACTCCTATTAAACTACGATGAAGGTAGCTGTACTGACATATGGTCAACCTTCCATCTGGACTATTCATTACTGGACTGCCACACAGGAGTCAGATGATTCCCATCCAGAGATGACCTGAGGTCCACCATAAGGAATTGACCATCACTGGTCTTGCCTACACCACTGCTCTTTTTATGTGTGGGCAGATGGTTCTGGGCCACACAGAATGGCATTGGTTGCCATGGTTGGTAGATCCCGCCAACACGAATCCAATGTGTTTCAGATGTATTACATCCGTGTGCCAGCTTCTCTTAGGAGCGTGAATCATAGTCAGATGCTTCTCAGTATATCATGGAATGAGTTTCCATTTTATACAAATACAGTCTTGTAATTTTTTTTACAGTATGTCATTGTATTATAATCAAAATTAATGTCATATTTCTAGAATCATGTTTCATATTTCTAGAATCATGTTTCATATTTGCAGACTGTTCTATATTAGGATTGTGTCTTTCCTGACTTGATGTCACATCATGATATGTTACATTTTTGAGTTGACTACATGAGCAATGTAACACCCAGCAGTGGATGTATCTTAGCTGACAGTAACCCGATTATATGATGTCGCTGACTTGTGTTTTGCTACCATTGCTTCCCATCAGTATTTTCCACCTGACAATATTCTCTAAAGAGAAGAACAAGGCAGATGCAACTGCATTTATGTCAACAGAAAGTTACCGTATTTCCGTTCACTCACATCCTGTAGTCCTGTGTGCCATCCTGACGTTATGGACATATACACACTGTGCAAATCACAGCGATCCGTCACTCACTGTTACCGCACACCTGAAATATTACTTTAAAGGGGTTGTCCAGTGAAAACAAGTTATCAGCTGTCCATGGGATAAGTGGTGCGATCACTGGGATCTGCACCCCCAAGCGATTTTTTGTTTTCCGATGTTCCCTCCTCTCCTTCTTCCAAGAGCCATAATTTTTTTTACTTTTCCGTCAATATAGACATATGACAGCTTGTTTTTTATGGGATGAGTTGTACTTTCAGATGCAATCATTTATTTTACCATATAGTGTACAGGAAAATGGGAAAAAAATTCCAAGTGCAGTGAAATTGCAAAAAAAGTGCAATTCCACTTTTATTTTTTGGGTTTTTTATTCATCAAGTTCACTATATGGTAAAACTGACAAATCAGTATGATGCCTCAGGTCAGTACGAATTTGTAGATATCAAACATGTATACTTTTACTGTTCTCTAAGTGGTGAAAACAAATCCAGAAGTTTTTAAAGAAACATAATTGAGCTTTTGTCGCCATTTCCCGTGACCCATGTCATCCTCATTTTTCAGGATCTGGGGCTGTGTGACGGCTTATTTTTTGCGTCTTGAGCTGACGTTACCATTTTGATCGCCCGTTTTTGCATTTCATTGCAATGTTGCCGCGACCATAAAAATGTAATTTTGGCGTTTGGACTTAATTTCTGTTACACAGTTTATCCATTTGATTAATTGATTTTATATTTTGATTGATCAGGTATTTCTGAATGCGGCGATACCAAATGTGTGTATTTTTTACATTTTTTTAATAGTTTTATTTTCAATGGAGTAAAAGGGGGGTGATTTAAACTTTTGTGGTTTTTTTTCATATCTTTAAAAACATTTTTTTATTCTCTCTTTATTTTACCCTGGCCACTAGAAGGCCTCAGTGCTTCACAGTCTGGTCTCTTGTCCTACTGTATGTATTGAAGATCTGCAGCATTGCAGTACACAGGGAAAGTAATCAATGTCTGTAGAAGTCGGCTCTTGCCAGCCATCCACAGGAAGTGATCCTAGAGAGCTTCCGGGGTCATTACAGGACCCCGGGCTCTGCAGGTGACAGATCGAGATCCCTTGATCGCTGCTGTTAGATAAATATTTCAGCTGATAAGATCAGCTGAGATGTGCAGGGAAGGATGGAGGCTCACAGCGTGAGCTTGCATCAAAGTGTGGGAGGCGACCTATGATGTACATGTATATCATAGGTCGTGAAGGTGTTAAAGTGGTTATCCGATTCAAAACAAGTTATTACAGATTGTGCCATTTTTATCCCTGATACAAAAAGGAGCGGCTGGTTGAATGCTCTCCATTTATTCTTTATAGTTGGGTTGGAAAAAGATGGGACTGCCGCTCAATATGGTAGTGGGATAAAATGTCCCTTTAGGTAATAACTTGTTTACAACAGAATGCCCCTTTAAATTGAATATGTCACAAGATTTTTTGGTACCACATCTCAGAGCAGCATAATATAAGGTCAGAGACCCCGATTTCAGCAATGTATACTTTACTGGTTGTTGTGATTTTGCCAAAATCTGTTTTCTCTGCTACAAATATAAAAGTTCTGTGAATGCTGAGCTTTAAATAACCCCACCCCCACCCCTGATTGACAGCTTTCTGTGTACACTGTGCATAGGCTGTTAATCAGTGGTGGGGGTGGGGTTATACAGAGCTTATGAACGTGAAGGACCAACTACATGACAGCAGCTTTATTAGACCTCTGTGATTTGCTGTTAATAAAATTATGATTTTATCAAAACCTTGAGCAGCCCAGAACTTTATTCTCACCACATATGGAAATTTTGATTAACAAAACATAACATAGCATAAAAATCAAACCTCCCCAATTTTCATTCTTTACTACCCTGCCTAGCTAGAGGTTTCTGTCATGTGTAGGTTGCGTTGCAATCTTTTTGAACTGCTTTGCTGTGATTAAATATGTTAAATTCCTGTTGGTAACTTCGGAGTTAATGTCAGAAGTTGCTACTGATGTCTATGGTCTAATGCGAATCTTCACGTGAGGGCGTTTGTCAGGTTTCGTAGTTGTCCACACCCCTGGCCTTGAAATAGTTTCTTCTTCTACCAGCAGATGTCGCTGACAGAGTTCAGTCTCTACTGTGACCTGATGCTGTGAACATGCAGAGAGGTGGTGCAGAAACATTCCTGAAGCAAAATTTTTTGAGATTCATCTTGTGAGAGTTGCTGTTCCTTCCCTATGTGGAGGTGAGGGGGTTTAGCCAGGGCTAGCTAGGAGAAGGGCAAGGGTGGCAGACAAACGTCCTCACCCTTAGAGGTAATTCCTCGAACAGGGTCAGACTAGCTTCCCAGTTCCCCTTAATACCATCTCTGCCATCCGTCAACTTCTCGCCCGTGCACTATTATTTCCCCATGACAATTTCTTATTGGGTTAGAGGGGTCACTTCTTCTGACCACTCATGAATGCTGGAACGCTACCTTTCATGGAGTTTAGTCCCGTTAAGCCTTGGTTGTTCATGTGCAATGTGCCTATCAATCAACTCTCTCCTCAACAATATTACCAACTCAGGTCAACACAGACTTGTCACAATTTCTGTTCTTAAAGAGGTCTTGTCACCAGGTGTTAAGTGGCCAGTTGGTGGCCTTATTTCATTCACCCTAGTCCTGAGTATTTTTTGTTTTATTTTATTTAATGTCAATTTTCATGGTCTTTACGCTGGGCTTGACTTATAGGTAATTATGCAGAGCAGCCTAAAGACACGCCCCCAGAGACTCTTGTGTGCCCCGCCCTCTTAGTAATGACTAGCACAAAATATAAAGGCCCCTCTCTCTGGAACCGTTAAGGGGATTTTAAAACCACCGAAGATGGAATACACAGAGGTGCAATGTGAATGAAGAAAGAGCAAAAACTGCCCTTTTCTGCCAGGGTGATTGATCCTCTTAAGGGACCTTCAATAGCAGCATTACATTCATAATGGTAATAGTACGTCACACGGGTCAACTTCAGCTTCACACAACAAGTCACTATCTTCACACAGAACACTTTAACATTGCCTCTCTCTGCAACACTACTTTTACACAGGAGAGGGGAAGCTTTTTAATGGCTTAAATTGAAGATTTCACTGGACGAATCTCTCCCTAAAGGCCCCGTTACACGGTACGATATCGTTAACGATGTCGCTGATACTTCATGGGTTTGGAGTCGTTCCAGCGACATTGTTAGGATGTCATTGAGTGCAACATCGAGATTCATCTACGATAAGTCATTGGATCACTGATCGCAGGTTTGAGAACATGTTCTAAAACCACACGATCCTCGATCCGCCAAACTGCTACATCGTTGTGTGTGACACCGCGATAACGATGTCGTTGACGACTTCGCCCATTCACAGCAATGAGCAGGTATCGTTCGCTGGGTTGTGCGAATGATACCTGCTCATAACATCGTTGGTGCGTTGTCCACGATATCTAAACGTGTGACATCTCACCAATGATGTCAAAAAGATGGCTGAAACGACCACGCGCCCATGAGATCGTTGCTGACATCGTTCCAACGTCGTGCCGTGTAACGGTACCTTTAGAAGGAGACAGATAGGTCACCAGGATGCATTTTCCCCTTCACTATGGTTGCTAACTTATTTAAAACAGAATTTGACAACATGTTTTGCTGTTATCTCATTCCACCAATGTATCACTTAACTGAGCTGCTTTGAAACAGTTTTGAAAAAATCACTGTTTTCTCTTCTGCTGATTTAGCAGTTCTCTGAATGCTCAATTCTGTATAACCCCATCTGCGCCACAAATTAGCAGTTTTCTATGTACACTGTGCATAGGCAGAAATATTCCAGTCAGTGGTAGAGGTGTGGTTATACAGAGCAGGAGAACTATATAGTAGGAGACAACTAGTCCCCTAGTAATAATCTTTTGATAAAACACTTATCTTATTGAAACAACACACAGCCCAGTAAGTAACACATAGTGGAACAATAATAATATTTATTCACGTATATAGTGCTATTAAATGCACAGTACTTTACATGGTTTGTGTTACATCTTCAGCACTATAGACCACAAATGCATAGATGGTGCGGGGTACAGTACAGCATTATGTATTCGGCGATGCGTTGTCACACTCATACAGTCTACTTGGGCAGAACTGCTGAGCTAAAAGATGAGCTGCAGTGCTGGTGACGTGACGTAGGCGCTGCAGACAGTAAGGCCCAGTTCACATCTAAGCTTGGGCTGCGTTTTGCGGCGTTTTTGAGTTTCTACCGCTAAAAATGCATCCAAACGCTTGTGTTTTTGCCCCCATTGATTTCAATAGAAAACACATTGCAAATGCATGCAAAAATTTGGGCTGTTGAGTTTGCAAAAACACATGCGTTTTGCGTTTTTTGCATGCGTTTGCAATGCGTTTTTCATTGAAATCAATAGTGGCAAAAATGCATGCGTTTGGATGCCTTTTTAACGGTAAAAATGCGTAGAAACTCAAATGCAGCAAAACGCAGCCCGGGCTTAGGTGTGAAAAGGGCCTAACAGACACAGGGAAAAGCATTTGAGACTCAGTGCTGAACCCCGAGCGGGGAAGAAAGCACAGTTTTCCTTGCAAAAAACAGCAGCTTGCAGACAGAGGTTATCCAAAGGGAGAAAAACCTTTAATCAATACTTGGCCATTGAAGGACAGCCCCTGTAAATAAAAAATTCCATTATTAATATCTAGTTTACAAGGAAAAACTACTTGAACTCTTTCTATCGTTTTGGCACCTTTGGTGGAGTCTAGTGATTGGTCCCTGTGTTACTGTACATGAAGAGATAGCTCCCAATGACTAGTAGGACCGCCCACTGAACTCATACTAAGGGTGGAAACACACTATCCAACTTACATGCGAGTCTCTTGGACGAAACTCGGATCAGTGACCCTGATCGGCCTCTCCCTCTCTGGGTGGGAGTGTCAGCTGCTTGTGTTTTTGTGCAGCATCACACTCCCGTCCAGAGGAGGAGAGGCCGTTCAGGGTCACCGATCCAAGTCTTGCATGTAAGTAAGATAGTGTGTATCCAGCCTAATACCAGCCATTTCACTGAAGAAAATAAGTTATCCTACAAACCTAGAACTCGTTCTGCTCATCTTCTCCTCCTCTATACTGTGCTGTCCACTGATCAGACTGCATGTACAATGTGACATTTGTGTCCATGCAACAACATATATTTAATTCAGTAAAGGTGATAGATCAGCGATTAAGGTGAACAGATAATGAATGGTCTGAACTTCCCTGAGTCACACAGTGATATGAGCATGTCTGACAGGAAGCGGCTCCTGTGGTAAGAAGCATCTCATCCGACAGACCATAAAACAACAGAAACTGTGGAAAATATTCGCTTTTAAGCTCCACGTAACCACATGCTCCATATTTTAGGAATAAAAATGGGAAGTGGATAAAGTATATAATTTAAGCTCAAATCTGGCAGTAGTAAGGATGCACACTATCAGGATAGCTGCAGATAAGTGGTGTATTCACCCATGTATTTTTTTCTTACATTGCTTTAAATGCAGTGCCTTACAAATGTATTCATACCCCTATTTTTACATTACCCCCACAAGCTTAAAAGTATTTTAGTCCTCATTCACACATCTGTATTCTGGATCAGTATTTCATCAGTATTAGTATGACAAAACCGGGAGAGTCTCTAACACTTCAGAAAGGGGTCAATCTTTTAATTATAGTTTCCCTTCATTCCTGTCTTTGATATACAAATACTGATACAAAAATACTGATGTCTGAATGAGGCCTTAAGCAGCATGTATTATATTGTGTTGGTGAATCACATAAAATAAAATGCATTAAAATTTGTGGTTTTTAACATGATAAAATGTGCAAAGGCTCATGGGGTGCTTTGTGAAGGCACTATACATGTACCAGACAATTAGCATAATAGTAAAGTACTTCAGTTTTCAGGAAAAGTTATCTCATCTTAAAGAGAACCTGCCAGGTAAGAAAAAAACACAATTAACATGCAGATATGGGGTTAATCTGCAGCGTTCTGAAGCTGTTGCTCTTATGCTGTCACTCGGTACCGGGGGTGCAGTTACTGCCGCCACTGACTGCCCAGCGCAGAGACTGAGCCCGTGCCAGCACAACCCCGATTACTGACAGCTCGAGGCTGCCACTGGGAATAAAATTCATTTCTTTCCAGTAAGGGAGCACTCAGTGCCAGCATCAGGCATCTTCAGAACCCCATTAACCTGCAGATTAACCCCATATCTGCAGGTTAATACCATTTTTCTTTACCTGACAGGTTCCCTTTGAATCCTTTCAATATGGTATTGTCATTTTAAAGGGAACCTGTCACCAGGTTTTTGCCATCTTATCTGAGAGCAGCATAATGTAGAGACAGAGACCCTGATTCCATTGATGTGTCACTTACTGAGCTCATATACACGACCAGGTAATCATTTGAACGAGGAGCGCTGTGATTGTAGATTGTGACTAGCAAACAATGTTGAGAATTGTGAATGAAATCTTTAAATTATGAGTGTTATGTTATCAGACAGATAATATAAGGCCACGTGCACACGCTGAGTATTTGAGTTTTTTACCTCAGGATTTGTAGCCAAAACCAGGAATGGATGATTAAATACAGAAGTGGTGATGTGTTTCTATTAGACTTTTCCTCTGATTGCTCCACTCCTGGTTTTGTCTACAAATCCTGAGGTAAAAAACTCCTCAAATACTCAGCGTGTGCACGTGGCCTAAAAGGGATAGTCCCATCTCCAAGATCCTATCTCAACATGTAGTAGGTGTAATAATATTAGAAATATGGTATAGCTCTCCTCATATAGCCATATATGTTACCTCATGCAGCTCAGGTATCCAAGATATAAGTCCACTCATATAGTGATAGCAAGTTGATTGTGGTCGTAACCATGGATACCTAAGCTGCAAAGGCCTGCACATGAGGTAAGAGACATAGCTAATCAGGAGAACTATACTACATTTTCTAATTGGAGGTATTTACTAATATTATTATTATTATTATTAAGTCTACATAGGATTTTAAATATAGGAATATCCCTTTAGGTGTATTTGTGTTCAATATTCATACTCTGCAATACTATTTATTGTGAATACATCAGTTCATATAGTAAGGTATAAATATTTCTATTGATTCTGTACAAAGAAAAGTTATTCAGTTTATTAATAACCTATGATTCACATTACACAATAATTGTGAATGATGGGTCATTACTGTGAGGATCTCATGGATTAGCGACCAATAGAAATGCTGCTTTAGACCCTAAACATTTTGCAGCCATGCACAGATTTGTATTAAACATAAATTTAACAGGAATGTTTTTGAGTACATGGCTGTTCACATGGAGTGACACACAGCTCAAGAGCGGGGATGGGTAAGGAGTAGTAGCACACCCTGGAGCAAATCTGGGTCCCAAGTATATCAGGATTTTGACATTCCACTAACGAGTATATAAGAGGTGTGCATAAAACTCTTTCCACTAACACAACACCCTAATCTTCAAAGAAAAGAGCCACAAACATGTAAGGTTGAATTAGAACTTACAGAAGCAGTTATGGCAGGCGCTCAAAATCAAAGTCGGGGAGGGTGTGGCCTGGCTATGGAGGAGTGAGGACGCTGGTGTCTTGCGCTCCCGCTCCCGGCCCCCTTAATAGCAGCTCATTGGCTTATCAGCTCAAGGATCCTTAGAGCATGAGTAGGAGGAGATTGGAGAAACACCTGCAGCAGATCCCCGACAGCCTCCGGACGCCTATCAACCGGTATTTCCCAAAGAGGCCCTTGCAGCTGCCAGAAATCTCAAGATGGCCGCAGTGCCTGCGCTTGGTGGGGAGGAGAGACCGCTCCACAATCTATGGCCGCACCAATCCCACTCACTCCGTAGCCAGAGAGGAGTGACAACCATACTTCCCCAGGAGAGACAGTGGGCATAAGAACGAGAGGCTCTTACAAGACACAAATGGCGGCAGCTGCTGAAGACACAGGCAAGTACAGACATGGAAGATGGGACCGTGCACTCCCACGCGGGTCCATCAGCCAGGGCGGACAAAGTGGGGGACGATCAGCCATCTAAGACACAGGAGCCACATATAACAGCCCCAATCCACCGCATCACTGAGAGCGAGGGGGTGATGGATGAGTACCCCCATGTTGCACCTGGAGGGGCAAGCTCACCAGTGTATATAGGCGAGAAACTGATTAACACCATTTGTGGACCTCATTCGTTCTATCCCATGTTTCCTGCTCCCCAACTGGCAAATTGCAAATACCAGGGCATACACCCACAAAGCCAGGGAGTACTGGCAGAATTGTGGGATCTGAGAGCCCGCATGTCCTCTATTCCTACAAGAGAAGACATGGAATCAAATTAAAGAAAAAGCGGCACTCACCAAAATAGTATAGATGGTCTTTTATTCCAAAATTCTAGAAGCGGACAGGGTGCAGGGAGGAGGCCACGGGGGGCCAACGGACGACGACGCCGTTTCGCGACAGCTGTCGCTTCTACGGGTCCGGGTATCAGACATGGAATCCTATATCCAGAGATTAGAGCAGGTATACCGCAGAGAACTCTCCAGCCTGAGAGGAGAAGTGGAAAGGATGGATGTTCAGGGTCAGTCACATGCCAATAGAATACAGGCCCTGGAAGATACCCGTAGACACCAGCAACAGATATTGGATGAACAGTCTATCCAAATACAACATCTAGTAGACTCACTAGATGATGGTGAAAATAGAGGCCGCAGAGTGCAGGGCCTCCCGAAGTCAGTGGAGTCCAGAGACCTACCCAGGGTGCTACAGGCCATCTTCAATGAGATCCTGGGTGATCCCCCTACAAACATCATAGAGCTGAATAGAGCTCACAGACTGTTGGGCCCCAGACCCACTGACCCTGGATGACCGAGAGACATCATATGTTGCGTCCATCGCTATGTTTTTAAAGATGCCATCATGAACAAAATCAATAACGGAACTGCCTGTAGATTCCAGGACACAACCCTTCAGATTTTGCCAGACCTATACAGACTGACCCTTCAAAAGAGAAGAGCCCTGCATCCCTTCCTGGACTTGCAAGGAGACCATGATCTCCCTTACAGTTAAGGTTTTCGATTTAGACTACAGGTGCGAAAAGGGGGCCGACTACACATCCTGTGATCCCCAGAGGACATGACAACTTTTACAGCAGCCCTTGATATTCCAATGGTGGCCATAGACAGGTGGCCAGAATTTCCTATGGGGGCCCTCGGAGATTTTCCCCAAAGGTTCAGGGGCACGACTCGACAACGGGAAGATCAGAATAGGAGGAAGACTCCCCCACGCTGAGGACTGTCTAGAACATATTGAATAATATTTGAGACTTCTCCTCTTGTGTAAGTGCTAGATAAGAGGAATAGTTTTGTTGGTTTTCTTTCTCCATCTGTCACCCACCTGCCTTAGGGTGATCTCCTGATATGCAATATCTGCAAATAGCATAATATGGAGTCAGACAGATATACAATTTACTATGTTTCCTTTCTCCCCCTTTCCTATATCCGTCCCCTTCCTTGAAGCTCCCCTGCTTTTCCCTATACCCTACTCCTTCCCCCTCATTCCTGACTCATCCCCCTCGACCACCCCCCTCTTCCCCCTCATCCGTGCCCTACACTCCCCTTTTAACCATGTATTCTCTTCCTATTATGCTTGACCTGCATACAAATATTGAAAAGTTACTGAATATGCTTATGATGATGATCCATATGGGCCCGGGAGGGGAGACTCTTCAGTGGAAGACTATCTCTCTGACAGGGAATTCCGAGAGCATGTGTGCACCCGGTTTTGTTTTTTTTACCCTCAGGAACTTATAGTACTTAATCTGATAGTATAATAAAAGGCACTAAAGTTGTGATTAATACATTTATTGTTCTCCCTTTTACTTTGCAACCCCCCCCCCCCTCTTCTTCTCTTCACTCCTGCTTCAGCTATTCTCCTCCCATTCTTCTCGCTTACCCTCCCTGACCTAATTCTCCTGTGTCCCGGAGGCCTCACCCTTCCATCTCTACCTCAAAGGAGCCTACTTAGGAATACATCCTGTAAGCTGACGTTCTGACACCCCTTCTCCAGGGAAGGAATGCTCCCTTCTCAAGTCTCACGTGACTAGTATACAGTTCTTAATTTCTACATCTGATCTTGATTGTCATTTACTATGTCAGTGCTCAAAGTGGGATCCCTCAACGTGAGAAGATTCAACACTCCCCAGAAAAGATCACAGATACTGTACGATATGCATGCCCAGAGGGTATACATTTTGCTCCTACAGAAAACCCATTTTAAGGTGGACCATATCCCTGCCATCAGAAACCAATACTATACTTCCTGGATCAATGGCCCAAACCCGGAGACGAGATCTGGGGAGTGTCCGTGGCTACACATAAGTCTCTAACCCACTCAGTTCTTGACACTAAGATCGACTCACAGGGCAGATGTATTTTTCTTAAAATCCGTGTGAATTCCACTGTCTTTACGGTGGTTAATTGGTACCTGTCCAACATGAACCTGACTTCAGCGTGCATGTCTTTTCTATCTTCCCTGGCGGATTCTGCCGAGGGTGTGCTTCTTGTGGGTGGGGACTTTAATTTTACCCTAGATCCTATAATGGACAGGTCCCAAGGGAGGAGAGTGTTCTCTGTGTGAAAAATTTCAGGGGTCAGAAAGGCCTTTCAGACTCTCCGAGTAGTGGATATATGGAGGGCCTTACACCCGGCCTAAAGAGATTACACGTTCTTCTCTCAGGTCCACTCATCCTACAGTAAAATCGACATGATTTTTGCCCTGACTTGGCAGGGTCGGGCCTCTATTGAATGAATCTGCTGGTCAGACCATGCCCCTGTGTTTTGCCAGGTGAAGTTACCAGAGGTAGTGGACCTGGCGGCTGAATGGCAACCTCTTAAATGACTGTTTGTGTAGTTCAGAAATAAAATCCACCATTACTGAATTTATGACAGTTCATACCACTGACCCAACTCCCCTACCACTCCAGTGGGATGCCTTCAAGTGTATGATGCGGGGGGGAGGATGTTGGTGAAACATGGGGCACGACTAAAAAGGGAGAAAACAGAACAGATAACGCAACTGACATCACGAATTTCTGAATTGGAACGCTCGGCCACAAGGGGTCTCTTAGGCCCCAGACATTGGCCGACCTTATGAAAGTCAGAGACGAATTGAGGGCGCTATTAGATCAGAGATATTTGAGACGCAGGGTTCATCTTCATAGATGTTTTTATGAATATGGAGATAAGTGCGGACGGCCACTAGCTCGGATCCTGCATCCTAGGGGCATCCCTGGACAGATTCCCCAGATCAGAGGACGCTCAGGTAGATTAAATCAACACCCAGATGAGATAGTGGAGGCATTCCAATTATTTTATGAGAAACTATACAATATCAGAGGACATTATGATGACACGAAACCGGAGAGGGCCCGAGCTAGGATTCTAGAGTACGTCCACAATACCGACTTACCGACTTTAAATGAAACGGATGTGGAACACCTGGAGGGGGAGTTCTCCGAGATGGAAGTTTTGGAAGCCATTAATAATTCCCTGGCAGGCAAGTGCCCTAGCCCGGAACGATTCACGCCAAAGTTTTTTAAGCAATTTGGTTCTTAACTGGCCCCTTTATTGACAAAGGTATTCAATGTGATATCTACGGAATCTTCGGAGGCACATATTAGTGTTATCCCTAAGCCGGGCAAGGATCTCACCAAAGTGGGCAAATATAGACCCATTTCATTAATCAATATTGATATAAAGCTTTTTTCCAAAATTTTAGCCAACAGATTGACACCTCTCATCCCTGGCATTATACACAATGACCAAGTGGGATTCGTTCAGGGAAGAGATGCTTGGGATAACAATAATAAACTGATGCTGCTAATGACACAGTCGAGAGCCTTGTCCATCCTTATTTGCCTATTGGCAGTAGGCACGGAGAAAGCTTTCAACCGCTTGGGGTGGAGATTTCTGTATGCCTTCCTCACACAAATTGGATCAGGTACCAAGTTCTTAAATAAAGTGGCGTCCCTCTATAGCTGTCCTACAGCAAAAGTTGGAGCTAACGGACATTTGCCATGTTCCTTTTCTATACGTTATGGCACGCGTCAGGGATGTCCCCTATCCCCACATCTTTACGTTATACTCATGGAACATTTAGCAATTGCTATCTGCCAGAACCCAGATATTCGAGGAGTGGAGATAGGTGGAGGACATTATCAAACGGTGTTGTTTGCCGATGATTTGCTCGTATTCGTTTCCCTGCCACGCACCTCCTTTCCCTCACTGATTAAGGAGTTTGAGGAATTTGGTAAATGTAGTAATTTCAGAGTGAATTTCACAAAATCTGAGTCTCTAAATATTTCCCTCCTGGCGGGAGAACAGACCCAATTACGGGAGAATTTCCCCTTCACGTGGCAGGAGAAGGCCTATAGGTACCTTTACACGCGGCAACTTTTCTAGGAATTTCACTGGCAACTTACTGGTTGCAGTGAAATCATGGAGACATTGTTCCATTTGTACATAGCAACAAAGCAACAAGATAGAACAATGTGTCCATGATTTCACTGCAACCAGTAAGTTGCCAGTGAAATTTCTAGAAAAGTTGCCGCGTGTAAAGGTACCCTTAAAGTATTTGGGTGTGTGGGTACCGAGAGACCCATCTCAGTGGTTTGAGCTCAATTTCCTCCCAGTTTTACGCAAGACTATCACTGACCTCAAAAACTACGATAAAAGACATTTGTCCTGATTTCGGCACATCAACGCCATAAAAATGGACATCTTACCCAGATTCCTATTTCTCTTTCAGTTGATTCCCATTGACATACCCCCTTTTTACTCACCGAACCCTTGTCTTCAACCCGGGTGAAGTCATCCATCTTTCGCAAAACCCCAAGGTCAAAGCTTGCTCTTCCCCCATCATCGGCACTCCTTCTCCGGCCAGGCATCCCTCTTTTTGGCCTGCTTTCAATCTTCTTCTGCCGCTGATCAAGGCGGCTGCCACTGCTTAATTTTCTCACTGGGTTTGTCAGCCATTTCTTCAGTGTGCTAACAGACCTCCTGGATCCTGGAGAACTCGGGGCAGAGCTAGTGGAGGGCTGAGGTTGGATAGAAGCCACTGAAGCTGAGATGCTGCCATCACTGCCGGCAATTGAGTAGGATTCTGAGAAAGAAAGAAGACTATTAGAAGCGGAAAATATGGCACAGTTGGTCATCTAAAGTGTTATGCAACCAATCAAACTATTGGACGTTTGTTACTTACAAGCGCAAGGATTTCAGATTGTGACAGATGTAGAGATTTATCTATAGAAAGTAAATCTTTTTAAAAGCTAGGAAATATGTACCGTATATTATAATTAAATGTATTTATCATTGGGTACGGCTTATTTAAAACCAGGCACATTTTTTAGGTTGTAAAAATGAATCAAATATACCATAACACATTTCAGCACTTCTAAAAAAAAAACCTTACGTCTTCTTTATTATTTATTCAATCCATAAAACCCAATGAAGGTGCAAACAAACAGGCAATGGTCTGTTGGGTTGCACCGATTCTGGTTTTATGGATTGAACAATTAACTAGTAAAGAAGATGTAAGGTTTTTAATAGCGTTGAGACGCATTATTTGAGCACATTTGTAGAACATGTTGTAGAACATGTGAGCCGGCAGGTTCCTTTATGCTTACTATTTCTAAGAAGAGTGTGGTATAAGAAGGGTAAACAGATGTGAAGGTAAGCTGTCCTGCTTAAAGGGACCCGGCCATGTAAAAAAAATGCTATTAACCTGCAGATTTAGGGTTAATCTGCAGGTTAATATTGTGAATTTATCTGATGCCTGCATTGAGAGCGCCTCTGCCAGGTATAAATTAACTTTATTATAATGCAGAAGCAGCTAGCAGTCAGTGATTGGTGTGCACTTACAGTCGTCACTCACTACCCACATGGCAGTGACTAAAACCATGCCGGCACCCCCTCTATGACTCCAAGTGCATGGCAGCAGGGAGGAATAAAGCTCAATTCCTCTTGGCAACGGGACTCTTGGTGCTAGAGTCGGCAGCTTCAGAACACTATTAACCTGCAGATTTAAGCCATGTGCACACAGTGTGTTTATTGGGGCCTATCTGTATGACAGCAAAGTCAATGAGAATTCTGGAGTGTTGTGCACTCGTTGTTTATTTTTTCTTGCAGATTTGGTTGCAGAAAAAAAACGGCAGGAAGTCAAATCTTTCTGTAGATTTCCTGCGTTTTTTTTAACCCTTCCAGCCATTGACTTCATTAAGAAAAACGCAGAGCATAGATCTGCACCAAATCTGCATTGCATTTTTGGTGTATTTTCCTGCCAGAAGGTGCAGATTTGCTGCAGAAAATGTCTGCACCAAATACTCCGCATGCACACATAGCCTAACGCCATAACTGTAGATTAAAGGGAACCTGTCCGGTCGCACTACCCTCTAAACCTATCACTACCTGTCCCTGCACCTTCCTATCTGATCCCTAACCATTCCTGTCTGTGCTAATGGGGCCCTATAATGAGGGAGAAAAATAACTTATGTAGTTACATACAGTCTCCAGGTGGAGACTGGAAAGGCGTGCTCCGGAGTCCATTCTCCCCTCCTTGCTTTGTGTCCACTCGCCCTGCTGGGCGTCCTCATTCCCCTTGGGCTGGGCCACCTCCTGTTCTAAATACCGGCCTCTTGTGATCATGTGATGCCTGGTCCAGAACGTCATATCCGGCCTGGTGCATTGTGGGGCTGATCAAGTGGCATGCGCTGGGCCCCAGCACACGTGCAGTGCGCGTATCAAAGCCTGCCAATACCACATGATCAGTCCCACAATGCACTGGGCTGGATATGACATTCAGGCCCGGGCATCACATGATCACAAGAGGTGGGCATTTAGAATAGGAGATGGCACATCCCAAGGGGAGTGAGGATGGCCAGCAGGGCGTGCGGACACAAAGCAAGGAGGGGAGAATGGAGCCCAGAGCATGCCTTTCCAGTCTCTAAATGGAGACTGTATGTAACTATATAAGTTATTTTTCTCCCTCATTATAGGGCCCCTTTAGCTCAGACAGGGATGATTAGGGATCAGATAGGATGGTGCAGGGACAGGTTGTGATAGGTTAGAGGGGTAGCGCGACCTGACAGGTTAATAGCATTTTTTACATTACAAGTTCCTTTAATCTTTTTTAAATCTCTTAGGCTGCTCTCACATCTGCGATTATTGTAATTCCCAGCAGATGTCGCTGCACCTGCCGGATCTGGCGCGTAACAGCCAAGTTGCGGCATCAATCCGGCAAGCCCATTCATTCTCTAAGGGGTTTGCGGCCGGGTGCGGCAAGTGCAGTTTTGCCGGATCCAGCATGTGTGGCACCGCAAAAAACGCTGCTAGCAGCGGTTTTCTTGCGCGGCCGCAAGTGCAGGATCTGACAAATCCGGCAAAACCACATTTGCCGCACCTGACCGCAAGCCTCATAGAGACAGAATGGGGCTTGCCGGATCAGTGCTGTAAGTCGGCCGTTACGCGGCAGATCCGGCAGGTGCAGCGACATCTGCCGGATCTGCCGGAAATTAGAATAATCACAGATGTGAAAGCACCCTTAACGCACCGTTACACTGCACGACGTTGAAACGATGTCGCTAACTATCTCGGGGGCGCGTGGTCGTTAGGACATCGTTTTGACATTGTTGGTGAGATGTCACACGTCTAGATATTGTGGACGACTCACCAACGATGTAGTGAGCAGGTATCATTCGCACAACCCAGCGAACGATACTTGTTCATTAATGTGAATGGCCGAAGCTGTGAACGACAATGCAGCAGGTTGGCTGATCGTGGATCGTCTGATTTGAGAACATGTTTTCAAATCTGCGATCAACAATCCAACGATTTATCGTAGTCGTATCTGTGTCACACGCAACGACATCCTAACGATGTCGATTGAATGACTCCAAACCCGTGACGTTTGAGCGATACGTTCACGATGTTGTACCATGTAACGGGGCCTTTAGACACACCTCAGAAGACCTCATTGTTGTGTTTTGGTGGCTTTATATTACTCTGGTCAATGTCACACATGTATTACGGCCATTGCCCTTATGATACTGTTAGTTTGGGTGATCAGACCTAATATCAAAGTTCCTATATTTCCCAGGACTCAAGGGTTAGAAGAATTAGGGTTTATGTAAACCCAAAAGTTGGAATTTTGGGACTAATTGGCATGAGCTGATCTCTTAAACATCCACAGAAATTAACCAGCAAACAAAACGCTACCAATAAATAAAAATAACCCCTAATTCTCATCACAAAACCAAGATTTCAGTATTCCTGAGGGGTAAGAAAATTTCAGTTCGAATAATAAACCCAGAAAAGGAAAAAAAAAAAAAACCACATGGGTCAACCAAAGCAATAAATAATTGCATACAATGTATTCATAAATTACAATAATTATAAAAATATATGAAAGGTGGTGGGTAGAAGAGGCAAGAATAAAAGGCCCGTTACACGCTACGATATCTTTAACGATATCGTTGGTACGTCACGGCTTTTGGGGCGGGGCAACGACGTGGTAACGATGTCGTTGCGTGTGACACGTAGATACGATTAACAATAAGTTGGCTGATCATTGATCGGAGGTTTATGATTACGACCTTAAATCAGTCGTTGATCGTCCGTCCAACCTGCAGCATCGGTGTGTGTGACACCTTGATAACTATGTCATTTACGACTTCGCCTATTCAGAACTGAAGGACCTAAGCGACCGCAAGTATCGTTCGCTGGTTGAGGAATGGTTACTGCATCGTTCACGATATCTGTACACCTAACCAGCGATAATTGAACGTCGTTCAAGCGGTCTAGGTCAAGTCGGATCGTTGGTCGGATCGCTGAGACATTGTAGGCAATAGGACAGAAGTAAGTCCAAAATAGGGGACAAATATTCCCTATAAGAGAAGGTACTGGACCCTACAATAATCCTCCTGAATGGAAATGGTATAATAATGAATAGACATCTACACCATGTTCCAAATGTATCATAGGGTTTTATTTTTTTTTTTTCCAATGAAACCCATTGATGGTATTGTGTCTCATGGTGGGTTTACACACACCAATTTATCTGTTCAATATCTGAACAGATCTCTGGTTGCAGTGAAATCATGGACACATAGTTCCATGTTGTACACAGCCACAAAATGGAACTATGTGTCCATGATTTCACTGCAACCAGAGATCTGTTCAGATATTGAACAGATAAATTGGTGTGTGTAAACCCACCATCAGGGCTCTTTGGATCATTGAAATGAATCTCAGATATCTGTGATAATTAGTTTGGCAGGTGAGCCCAATAAAAGGAAAATGGGTGTTCCACAATATTACGCAGGCCACAGTTTTTAAGTGACATGGGAAAGAAATAGGATCTCTCTGCTGCCGAAAAGCAACAAATAGTGCAATGCCTTGGACAAGGGATGAAAACATTTGATATTGCAATAAAACCTAAGCGTGATCATCGTACTGTGAAGAGATTTGTGGCTGATTCTGAGCACAGACGTGTTCGTGCAGATAAAGGCAGCTGCTAAAAAGGCCTCACAAACCAGCAAACAGATATTTGAAGCTGCTGGTGCCTCTGGAGTCCCTTGAACCTTATGGTGTAGGATCCTTGAAAGGCTTGCTGTGGTGCATAAACCTACTATTCGGCCACCCCTAAACAGTGCTCACATGCAGAAACGGTTGCAGCGGATCCAGACATACATGAAGACTAATTTTCAGTCTTGTTTACTGATGAGTGCTGAGCAACCCTGGAAGGTCCAGATGAATAAAGTAGTGGATGGTTGGTGGATGCCACTATGTCCCAACAAGGCTGCGACGTCAGCAAGGAGGTGGAGGAGTCATGTTTTGGGCCTGGTTCCTGAAGGTGTGAAAATTACCTCTGCAGCGTATATAGAGTTTCCGACTGAGAAATTTCTTCCATGGTACAAAAAGCAAAAATGTGCCTTTAGGAACAAAATCATCTTCATGCATGACAATACACCTTCTCATGCTACAAAGAATACCTTTGTGCCATTGGCTGCTATGGGCATAAAAGGAGATAAACTCATGGTGTGGCCACCATCTTCCCCTGACCTCAACCCTATAGAGAACCTTTGGAGTATAATCAAGTAAAAGATCTATGAGGGTGGGAGGCAGTTCACATCAAAACAGCAGCTCTTGGAGGCTATTCTGACATCATGCAAAGAAATACAAGCAGAAACTTTCCAGAAACTCACAAGTTCAATGGATGCAAGAATTGTGAAGGTGATATCAAAGAAGGGTTCCTATGTTGCCATGTAACTTGGCCTGTTAGGATGTTTTGGAGTTAAATAGCTTTTTATTTCAGTGAATGTGACCTCCTAATCCTGCAAATTCAACAAATGAACATTTTCAGTTCTTTCAAACATATCAAATGTTTAGAAACTCTACAGTGCCTAATAATTTGGAACAGTGCATTTAGAGTTTTTTTAATTTTGAAGATTATACTGTTATCATTGGGAGGTTTCTTCAATAAAATTTGATGTACTGTATACTCTAACGGGTGATGACTTTTATTACACTGACTGTCATTTGCACGACCATTTAGGAAAATCAGAGAAAAAGAACATTTGCATAATAATTTGGAACATGATGTACAGCATAGAGTATTCTGAATATAGTCATGATACCCAACTGGATATAACAAAATTATTAAGAACAATATGCAATAAATTAATATATAATGCATGTTCACATCGGATCTGATGTCGGCTCCAGAGGCAGTACTCAGTACATAACCCTCTTTCTCTCCTTGTTCTCCCTGTTCTCCCTGTCTCTCCCTCCTCCATCTGCAAAAACTAGGATTCCCACAGACAGCCCAAAATCTTGATGTGAAGGCAGCCTAAAGCGGCCGTCACACGCTACGATATCTAGAAAGATATCGCTAGAACGCGCCCGATTTAACATCGCGTGAACGATGTCTCTGCGTGTGACGGTAAGATACGATGAGCGATGATTGATGAAATCGCAAAATCGTGATCTGAGCTCCGGAGCTCAGATCTGGCGATTAGCGATTTCACGATCTGCCTCATCGTGTGTATAACACCACGATGAACGATCTCCCAGCGGCACAGCCTATGCTGGGAGATGGTAACTATGGTACACGTCGGGTTACTAAGCGATGCGCGGCGCCTAGTAACCACGATGTGTACCATAGTAACCAGCGAGATCGCGGATCCACATCGCTGGTGAGTCTGTCTGTGTGACATCTCACCAGCGATGTGAGCGATATTGTAAGCGATCGCGCGTGCACGTGATCGCTAACAATATCGCTAGCGATGTCGCCATGTGTGACGGCCGCTTTAGTGATACGATGACCATCCTGAATCAATCTGTCAATGTTTTGCATGATTTAGGGTGGTTTTACACTAGTGATGCGTCCTGAGGACAAAAACACATGCATTTGCATCCATGGACACATACTTAACATATGCACAGCAGCGTTTTTTTGGGCTGATCGGGCACCGGATCAGGTAACGTTTCTGCATGTGATTTTGCCCTGATCCATCCTGCATTTTGCTTGAGAGAGTGAGAAAGAGAGAGAATGCTCAGTGTAAAATACACCAGGCACATTTCGGGTAAAATCCTGATCCGGCTCAGCCGCATTTAACCGCAGACGGATGCGGCACCATTGCTATAAATATGTTTTGACGCACTGAGCTGCATCCGGCCGCCTCAGGATTTGTCCTGCAAAATCTTCTACTGCAAAAATGCTACATTCTTTGACCATGCGGCACATCAAAATGCCGCACGCGTCTGCATCCGTCGAAAACCTGATGCCATCTGGTGTCCATGCATCCCCATTTTAAGTATAGGGACATATGCCTGATCAAGCTGCATCAGGATTTCGATGGATACCGACGCAAGACTGAAAGACGCCAGTGTGAAGCGACCCTAACTCTGTGGTTGCTGTCACAGGATGTCCAACTCTTTCTTGGTCACGCATGTCATATATTCCCGCCTCACCATCTTTAAACTTACGGGCCTAACGATGCACAGTTTTCACACCAACACAATCACCATAAACGTCCTGCATTCTCTGATGAATTTCCTTTGGGGTGACACCTTCTGCTGTCAAGAATTTAATGACAGCACGTTGCTTAAATCACACTGACCGACCATCTGCACAGGGTTCCATTCTATACACTGTAACAACACAAGCATTCATTGCTAACTATAGCTGTAGAGGAGAATCTACTGAACAGTCCAGTACCTGCTGCACAGCAGTGCTGCCATCTGCTGAGGAGTTATGAAGCTGTAGGCATTACTTTTCATTCAACCCTCGAGTCTAATGCAAGTAAATGATAATATTAGCAGAAAATAAAATGCAACGTAGGCCAATTAAGACAAAGCGAGAACAAAGGGTGGCCCACAAGCACCTCAACGCGCGTTTCACAGCACTGGGCTTTGTCAGGAGGCAACCACACAATATATGTGTCGACTTGGCCTTAGTGTCCATAAAACCTGACCAACTGGATCTTATAAGTTCTTTCTAAGACATAAAAGCCTTACTACATCAATACTATAACATCTTCCTGGTTTATAACTTGCCAACACTCACAATAATGCAGTTTCAGGTTTATTTCCTCGCCATGCCGCAAAGACTTGGCACAATCTCCACAATTGACTAAATCAATTATTAATAAAAAAAAGACAACTTATTTGTGCATTATTATTATTAACAGAAAATGTATTAGGAATTGGGAGCTGAATCATACAATGTGGAATATCTGGATATTTACAGCATAAAGTTTAGTGAGGGAAAAGAACGTGGTGCCAGGCCTGGGTCACATCATGGCTGACTCATGGCTGTGTGGGCTGAATTCCTCTGCAGGACATGTCACCATGGCAACCCGCAACGATGGAGAAGAACCATGTGTTCATCACTGGTGAGAATGACAAGAGATGTGGAAGCGTCAAGCACAGCGTGCCACTGTCATGTAATATTCATCCAGAGACAAGTAAGTCTGAGAGAGAATAATTGGTTATGGCAGATCGAGAAAAAGACCCGCGGAGCGAGTCCTGGAACAACCATGGACAAATCTATGACACAGAGCTCACCGGAGAGTAATGAAGCAATGCCCGATCCAACAGGTGCACCTGGAGGTCTATATACAGGTAATAAGAGCATGCGATTTAAAGCTGGACATAGATGTCATAGAGTCGAGGGCCTAATCGATAACATGACAGCTATTCCTGCACAACCCCGCCATACACATGTATGCCTAGCATGGCTGAGTGTGCATGTGTTCTTAGTAGGGAATAGGGTGTAAGCCACTACCAAACCCGGACAGCAGCTTATGTCCAAGAAAGCCATCATATTTGGGGATGTTTAGCAGCTTCATTGAGTTCAATCTGAAGTATAATCTTGAAATCACTTTGTGTAGATGGAAAAAGGCGTCATTCACCGAGTTAATGAAACGGAGACCCCATTTCGTGGGGTCTCCACTTCAACGGGTCCTATTAGCACCCGTTGAAGTGAGACACCATGAAACAGGGTGCCGTTGTCCACCGACTCCTCACTTCCTCTCCCCGCACCAGATGTCAACGGTCACGGTTGAATAAACAGGAGCTACATTGCCCGATGAGTGCTGCCTCTTTCCATCTACACAAAGTTATCGCATTGTCTTGTTCCCAGGCATGTAACACCAGCTCCATAAGATGACCTACAGGTTCATATAGGCAGGACCTGGCCGGTCCATAACTAGTATACGCTGCTTGGTGCCGGTAATTGACCTCTTGCTTGCTGGGATACTCTTTAAATCAATCTTTTCCCCCTAAAGGGAATCATAAGCTAGTGCCGCTGAAATCTTGAGAGTTCATAGGACACTCATCTAATATGCCTAGTCCCTTTAAGATTAAAATACATTTTTTATGTTTAAACAGACACTAAACCTTTTTTTTTTTTAATTATCTTCATTAAAGGAAATCTGTCAGCAGGATTTCGCTATGTAATCTGAGGACAGCATGATATAAAGCAATAAAGTCAGTAATGTGTCACTTTTATTAGGCATTGTGCTGTTTAGTTACAATGAAGGTTTTATCTCCAGAAGCTGATCACTGCCTGTGAAAGTGACCACACCCCTCTCTGATAAGCAGCGCACAATCAATATACAATATACACACAGAGCGGTGATGAAGGCTGGATTGTTTTCTGAACTCTGTTACAGTTCAGAATTCTGATTGTGTCACAACGGCTGCCCACAGTAAACAAAATGATACACTGCTGGATTCAGGGTCTCTTTTCCTACATTATGTTGCTCTCAGAGGAGGTAGCAAAAACCTGCTGAGATTTCCTTTAAGTTCTGAATTTGTGCAATATAATTCATCACCTTGGGCTGCTTTCACACTACTGTTTTTTAGAATCCAGGTGGATTCCCTCGCAATTAACAAACTGGATGCACCCGCTTTGGTATTATCACTGATTAGTCTCACGGATCAAGAATACTACCGATGCAGGAGCAGATAGTTACATCTGGATATGTACCTTTTTTACACGGATCTGCTGGAAAATGACATGCTCCCTAGTAGGTGTGTCATTTCAAACTTGGTTCTGGGCATGCTCACACCAAAAACCCTGATACAGCATCCAGATCCCGCAAGGCCGGATTTTGCCAGATCTGGGTTCAATAGAGCCCCATCTTATTGTTACATGCTTTGCTCCAGTTCCGGGTGTGCGTGGTTATGTCACGGAGACCAAAATCACTCCATAATGTGTTTTGGTCTCAGTGCAAAAAAGGGGACACCCAGATCAGGGGAACTATAAAGAACTGGATGCACCCACATTGAAAGTCAATGGAGCCAAGAACAGATGTGGGTGCATCCAGTTTAAGCTGCAATCACACGGATTCCAAAAAGTGGCTGCGTAAAACCAGCCTTACTTTAATTCCTCCACACTCTAAGCTGTAGTGCTGTTTACATTGCCAGTTTATGCTCTTTTAGAAGCTACTTTCAACTGTTGTTTAGCAAAGATCATTACACTATCAAACAGTCTTATGGGACTTTTCCTTTCTTAAATGGGTTGTCCGGTCTAAATCCACAAGTCTTCAGTCACTCTGTGACTTGAGCTTGTATTGAGCAAGTCCACACTCCTACAATCAGACTTCTGACTGCGCACTATGTGCAATGTGAGGATTCACAAGTCTGTAGTCACATACTGTGACTGTAGACTTGAGGATTTAGATCGAACAACCCCTTTAATGTATCTTCCCTCCTACTCAGACAGGGGAATTCCCATACACAGATTGAGAACTTGCTGGGCAGCAGTTGAAAGCTGCTTTTAAAGGAGCATGCACTGCCATTGAAACAGCACAGCTTAGTGTTTGGAAGAAAAAAAAAAAGCAATATAAAGCAATGAATTATAATAAAAAAAATCAGAACTTTGCAAAGCTTGATGAATAAATCATTAATGAATCATTTTTATCTTATATTTGCAGGTTTAGTGCCGTGTGTAACATGACACATCCTAAAGAACAAGTCCAAGTGACAATCAAGCATGATGAAGAGGGCGTTTGTTTCTCATCGAAGACATACAATACAATATCTGCCAACAGAAGATATGTGAACATTCAATTAGTGATTCAATGCCCATTTTACTGATGTTATAAAACTGCTCTGTGAAGTAGCTCAATCACAGAGGAAAGCTGTCAGCATGACCAACGTTCCTCCCGGGATCCAGAGCTCACAACTGGGCTTCATTATCTCCCATTTCTAAGTGACGACTTATAAGAGCATTATTAGCTTTTATGGTGATTGTTCTTGTATCAGAAGTACGATTGGAAATTCAAAGCGCGAGAATGTACAGTATATTGTATGAAATCATTCTGATGCATTATAAGCGCGGCATGGGCTTTATCACCTGCAATTGAATGAATGAAATGCATAATGGAGTCTATTTATGGATATAATTATAAGGGAAATTATGTAGTAATCCCTTACAGGTATAGAAAAAACACTCACAATTAAACGTGATTTATAGAGGATTAAAATACACAGTTTTAGTTTCATAGCAACAAAAAGTGGGTAAAATATCAGCTCGTGTACAGTATAAAAATGTCTAAAAGGGACTGACTGATTGAGATAACCTCCTCCTGTGTGTCCTCAGTGCACATCCATATAACGTCTTCTAATTACCGTATATACTCGTGTATAAGCCGACCCCCTACTTTTGCCCCCAAAAACTGGGAAAACTTATTGACTCGCGTATAAGCCGAGGGTGGACTCCAGCACAGGTATACAACCCCCAGCAGTGAGGTATACAGCCCCCAGCAGTGTGGCATACAGGCCCTCCCAGTGTTATACAGGCCCCAGTAGTATCGTATACAGCAGGCCCCCAGGGGTATACAGCAGGCCCCCAGGGGTATACAGCAGGCCCCCAGGGGTATTCAGCAGGCCCCCAGGGGTATATACAGCAGGCCCCCAGGGGTATATACAGCAGGCCCCCGGGGGTACATACAACAGGCTCCCGGGGGTACATACAGCAGGCCCCCGGGGGTTTATACAGCAGGCCCCCGAGGGTTTATACAGCAGGCCCCCGGGGGTTTATACAGCAGGCCCCCGGGGGTACAAACAGCAGGCCCCCGGGGGTACAAACAGCAGGCCCCTGGGGGTACATACAGCAGGCCCCGGGGGGTACCCAGCAGCCCCCAGGGGGTACCCAGCAGCCCCCAGGGGGTACCCAGCAGCCCCCTGGGGGTTCCCCGCAGCCCCCAACTGCTGGCACTCTCCCCGCTTGTAAGGGGCCCCCCCCCCCCCCACTGCTTATATTACCATCCCGGTCTTCTGATCAGCGCCGCTCCTCGGTGCTCCGTCCTCGCTGCTCCCGTCCTGCTACATCCGGGATCTCCGGCCGTCGCGCGATGACGTCATATGCCTGCGACGGCCGGAGATCCCGGATGTAGCAGGACGGGAGCAGCGAGGACGGAGCACCGAGGAGCGGAGCTGATCAGAAGACCGGGATGGTATTATAAGCAGCGGGGGGGCCCTTACAAGGGGGGAGAGTGCCAGCATTTGGGGGTAATTTATTTAGTTATACACTGCTTCCCCCTGCCGCTGATTGACAGGGGGAAGCAGTGCATATATAATGAGCGGCCCCACGTGACGGGGCCGCTCATACAGCAGCCTCCCCCGCCTCCTCCAGCCTCCACAGCCCGGACACAGCCCCCACCAACTCATACAGCAGCCCTCACCCGTATTGACTCGTGTATAAGCCGAGGGGGAGACTTTTCAGTCCAAATTTTGGGCTGAAAAACTCGGCTTATACACGAGTATATACGGTACCCAAGAGCTATCGCTTTGGAAGACCTGGAGTATCAAGTGTCAAACACAGCGATGCATGCTGCCCAGCGGGACCCCAACGATCAAAAAATGGTCCAGGCGACTCTGACACGACCAGCAATCTCACAGCGGGGGCCTGGTCGCTGCTAAGTGTCAAACATAGCGAGATCACTGGTGAGGTCGCTGTTGCTGCACCAAATTTGTGACTTAGTAGCGATCTCGCTAGCGATCTCGCTTAGTGTGACGGGGGCTTAATGAATGTGACTATTTCTGGGGTGGCTGTGGGCTGCTATTCTTTAGCTTGGGGGGCCCAATAACTATACAAGTCTCCAGCTACCTGGGTTTTCCCTTGATTAGCAATCAAAAATAGGGCAAAGCCCACACATTTCTTTTTTAAATTATTCATTTAAATAATGAAAAAAATAATAATGGGCTTCCCTGTACTTTGATTACCAGCCAAGGTAAAGCCAGGCAGCTGGTGGTGGCAGCCCATAGCTGTCTGCGTTATCTGCGTTCAGAATAAAAAATACAAAGCTCTACATCATTTTTTTATTACTTATGTATTTTTGCAATACTATGACACCAGGTTCATTGCCTGTGGCAACCAATTACAGATGCAGGCACAATGTGTGACGGGAACAGCAACCTATCACAGACGCTGTCACAGAGAGTTGGCTGTTGGAGCCAGTGCAGTAACCTGGAAACAGCCCATACATTCTAGCATCTACCATACATGCTAGAATGTATGGGCTATTTCCAGGTTACTGCACTGCTGCTTCGACAGCCAATCACAGATGCCCACTCTCTGTGAGAGTGTCTGTGATTGGTTGTTGTGCCCCTTCCCAGTGAATAATCACTAAGTTAATGAGTGGCCCTGGAAGAGCAAGAGCGCGATCCGGTAAGTATGAGCTCATGTTTAATCACTGCTTTGCTTATTTCTACAGCCCCCAGCCACCATTTTGTAACTTTAAAGTCTGGGATCAAACTCAAGTTCGGGTCAAGTCCGATCCCGAACATCAGTGACATCGCCCATCACTAGTCAGCTGCCATGAAGGGCTTGAAAAATCAGACAGTTTCTTTGGGAAAAAAAGTGGAAATCATTTTTAGAAAAATCCTTAGGGCCACTTTACACACACCAACTTATCTGTCCAACTTCTGACCAACTTACTGGTTGCAGTGAAATCATGGACACATTGCTCCATTTTGTGGCTGTGTACAAATGGAACAATGTGTCCATAATTTCACTGCAACCAGTAAGTTGTTCAGAAGTTGGACAGATAAGTTGGTGTGTGTAAAGTGGCCATTAAAGGAGGCTTCCTACAATTTTTTTTTTTTAAACCTGTAGGGTTCGGGAACGCAGCCAAAAGCATTGGCACCACATCCCTATGTTTAACATGGGGACATATGGTACCTGCATTTGGCTGCGTTTGCATGCGCTGCGTTCGGATGTGTTTATTCTCGGCGCCCTCCGAACACAACTTGTTGCATTTTTTGTGCGTATGAGGATGCTTGCTTCGTACGCAAGCGTCCTGAAGTGCACAAAGAATGCATGGCAAGGAATGGAGACGCACTGCTATGTGCAGGCCACCGCAGCATTTTGCTTTTTATTTTTTCTTTATTTGTGCCGACATCCATTTCTCTCATTCCTCCCGACCGCTCTATAATGGGTTTCCATGGGCGGTAATACATTCCTATGGGGAATAATTCTGTCATTGCATGCAGATAATCAACGCTGCGTTGACAGAATTAGGGTGCCTTCACATTTGCGTTTGTGTCTGCATGCGTATGGCATGCAAACGCAAACGCAGCTCATACTAATGTGAATGCAGCAGAGAATTTCCGCATGCGTTCACATTAGTATGCAGCCCGGCAGCCAATCAGCTGTCTCGGGGGCGGCCAGGAGGAGGAGATCAGCGGTGCAGATCTCCTCCTCCCGGCCACAGCTGATCTCCCGCTGGTGTCGGTGCGGGAGATTTGAAGAAACAGCTGATCTGACAGCTGTTTAAATCTCCGCGCCGACACCGAATAGGGTGATATTGGTGCAAGAGATAAACAGCTGATCACTGCTTCAAATCTCCCGTGCCGACCTCAGCTATTCGGTGTCAGCGTGGAAGATTTAAACAGCTGTCAGATCAGCTGTTTCTTCAAATCTCCCACGCCAACACCGGTGGGAGATCAGTAGCGGCTTTAGCCGATTCCCAGTGGCCGCCGGTGATCACCGGCGGCCACGGGGAGAGGTTTCAATGAGATCCGCAGCGTTCTCTTGCGCTCTCATGCGGAGGACACTGCAGATCCATTGACTTCAATGATTGGTTTGTGCGCTTGCGGGCGCTTTCAGATAAAAACAAGCAACCGCACAAAAAATGGAACAGGCTGCGTTCCGAGGGCACAAAAATTTTGCGCAGCCAAACGCAGGTACATGTGTTCCCCTTGTTAAACATAGAAACGCAGTGCGCAAGCGTTTGGCTGCACTCGGTACGCTGCGCTTGCAAACGCAAATGTGAAGGCAGCCTTAGCGATGCGTTTTTCCATGCGTTTCGCATGCAGATGATCCACAACGTTCATAAACGCTAATGTGAAAGTAGCCTTAAAGTCTTTAAAAAGAAAAAAGTGGTCACTTTCAGATTCTGATTTACATTGAAAACTAGTAGCAAGAAGACGTGGAGGGGTCGCCATCAGGAGCCAATTCTGAGACTCTAAATTTCTGTAACGTGGGCTGGAAAAATAGGAAAAATAAATAATCATCTCGCTTCGCGGGCAGAGAATTTTACTCTTTATATTTAAATAAATTCCTGCATTTTTTTTCCTGAAATTGATCTGATGTCAACTGAGGTTTGATTTAAACGAAATGTGCCAGCATTGGTTTGGGGTTAGCTTCAGTCATTACAAAGAACACTAGCAAAAGTTAGGAGTTTTTTCCATACTGGGAAAAATAGTCATTAAAAGTTAAAATACTGGGCAGCATATAACCTTACTGAATGGATTACACTACACAAAGGCTCCAAGGCCACACTAAAGTAAAGTCAGACGTCAAATCTAACGTAAATAAGGCTTGGAAAGGGAGAATACAAAAACTACTCTAATCAAGTATCATGATTATCATAAGAAACTGTGGGCCAAGTCATAACAAATTATGAAGGCAGTTCTTGAAATGTGACATTGGAGTTGACACATTATTTAAAGGGAATCTGTCAGCAGGTTTATGCTATGTAAGCTGAGGACTGTATGCTGTAAGGGCCGCCTTACACACACCAACTTCTGTGTCCAACTTCTGAACAGATCTCTAGTTGCAGTGAAATCATGGACACATTGTTCTATTTTGTGGCTGTGTACAAATGGAACAATGTGTCCATGATTTCACTGCAACCAGTAAGTTGTTCAGAAGTTGGACACAGAAGTTGGTGTGTGTAAAGTGGCCATAAGAGTAATACAACAAAAAGCAGCTGTGCCTCTCTTGTAATTGCTATTTTTTACTTAAACTAAAGGTTTTATTACCTAGTGATTACCATTACAGGACTACTTAAGTCACAAAAAGGGCAGTCCAACACACACCCCTCCTCGCAGTCCATGCACAATCTCTAGTGAGAGCCTGGTGTAGGGGCATTGCTGTGTCTCTAAAACTAAACTTTTAGTCCATGAACGGCTTCAGCCAGTAATCTATGTGAAACATCCTCGGACTCAGGTTTTTGTTTGCCTATATAATGTTGATATCACATGAAGATGCTGACAGGTTCCCTTTAATCCACGCACCCTTGTAACCCCTTACAGCAATAATCCTTTACGCTTCCTACGGACTGTTATAATAACTTCATGTATGATGTCTATGGGCTGAATCATTAAAGGTTTTACACCAGAACAGTTATGTTAGATATTTGGATGTTGCACAAATTTTTTTTGTGTTTTTAAAAGTCAAAAATAGGTGGAGCTGCAAAGGGGCCAGGGGCGGGACTAAATGAGGCCACACCTGTCCATCAATTTCTTCAAATACGCCAGGATTTTGTCCATAAGTAATGCAACTTCAATGACTGGAGTAATATTTCTGGCTGTGCACAAGTGGGTGCACACCACTCCGAAGTTGTGCCCCTTAATCAAGACTGCGAGTGTGCACTGAACCAGTCTTGATGAATTGGTCCCTATGTTTTCATGGGATGCAAATATTATAAGAAAGTTAAAGAAGACCTTTAACAACTTACATACAGAGCTTAGCATTCAGAGAGATATACAGCAGAGAAAACAGGGATTTTATCAAAACTGCAGCAAGTAGCCCAATAAGTGACATATCACTGGAATCTGCGTATCTTCCTTTACATCATGGTGCTCTCAGATGGGGGGGTTGCAAATCCTGGTGTTAGATTCCCTTTAAGACATCTATAAATATTCATCTGGTAATTATAACCCATCACATCACACCTATGGGGTTAGTACAACAGTTTAAGCCGCGTAGATTTTTCACTCCACATCACTAAAGGTTAACACAAATCATATGATTATTTTATGAACAGACATTTCATTAAAAGCTGAGTGAGCTATAAAGCCTTTTCATTGTCATTCTTCTCTATGATGGTTATGTCTTGAATATGGTGAAATGCTGTTTCAATGAAATCTAATATTTTAATTGCAAATTTAATTTACTAGAGCTGAATGGATGCATCCTGTTATGATACGACTGGTCAAACAGAGGCGTTCAGGACCGGAGAGGAGATAAATGCTTATATAACACAGGCCTCACACAATGGAAACATTGGGACTGACTACCACAACCAATGGTTATTAAATGGAAAAGAGGCCTCTACTGTGTGTAGGTGATAATCCCTAATAATGACAGGAAGAAATATCTCACTCCTGGTTCCCATAAAAGACTAAATAAAAGCACCCCTAGCTAAAAAGACCAAGTACGGTATATAATTGAAGGACCAATAACAGAGCATAGGGTCCGCTACCCCCATACACATGCACATTAAGCTCCACTAAGATTGCATGTGTTCTTAGGCTACTTTCACACTACGATTTTTGTAAAATCCGATGCTGTCCGATATAAATCGGACAGCATCGGATTCTTCTAATGCCTGGAATCGGGTGCCAAATAGGCATCCGATTCCGACAGAAAATAGGATGCCCGCCCTCCTGTCAGATCGCTCCCTGAGAGCTGTCAGTCTCTCCCCCGGTCCTCTTCTTTATCCCCTGTGTCTCCCCTCTTGGCCCCCTGTCCTCTCCTCTTATCGCCCGGTCCTCCCCTCTTGGCCCCCGGTCCTCTCCTCTTATCGCCCGGTCCTCCCCTCTTGGCCCCCGGTCCTTTCCTCTTATCCCCTGTGTCTCCCCTCTTGGCCCCCGGTCCTGTGTCTCCCCTCTTGGCCCCCGGTCCTGTGTCTCCCCTCTTGGCCCCCGGTCCTGTGTCTCCCCTCTTGGCCCCCGGTCCTGTGTCTCCCCTCTTGGCCCCCGGTCCTGTGTCTCCCCTCTTGGCCCCCGGTCCTGTGTCTCCCCTCTTGGCCCCCGGTCCTTTCCTCTTATCCCCTGTGTCTCCCCTCTTGGCCCCCGGTCCTGTGTCTCCCCTCTTGGCCCCCGGTCCTGTGTCTCCCCTCTTGGCCCCCGGTCCTGTGTCTCCCCTCTTGGCCCCCGGTCCTGTGTCTCCCCTCTTGGCCCCCGGTCCTGTGTCTCCCCTCTTGGCCCCCGGTCCTCTCATCCCCTGTGTCTCACCTCTTGGCCCCCGGTCCTCTCATCCCCTGTGTCTCACCTCTTGGCCCCCGGTCCTCTCATCCCCTGTGTCTCACCTCTTGGCCCCCGGTCCTCTCATCCCCTGTGTCTCACCTCTTGGCCCCCGGTCCTCTCATCCCCTGTGTCTCCCCTCTTGGCCCCCGGTCCTCCTCTCCTCTTGTCCTCCTCCTCTTGTCCTCCTCTCCTCTTGTCCTCCTCTCCTCTTGTCCTCCTCCTCTCCTTCTCTCCTTTCTCACCTGTCCACGACTCCTGCACGGTCCCGCGCGTCTCCGGTATCTTGCTGTTCTGTCTCAGTGCAGCCAGGACCTCTCGTGATGTCACAATCACATGACTGCCGGCTATTGGTTCCTGGCAGTCATGTGATTGTGACATCACGGCAGGTCTTATCAGCACAGACGGCAAGATACCTGGAGACACCGGAGACGCCGGGAGACGACGTGGGCCTCGTGGACAGGTGAGCATAGTTTTGTTTTTTTTTATTAACCCCTTAATTTACTTTTAGGAGCTATTTTAGTGTACTGAGCATGCTCAGTACACTAAAATCGGTCCGAGGAGACATCACATGTTTTCTCGGACCCTGCTCCATAGGGCCCCATGCTAAATTGATCGGGTCGGATCGGATGTGCACTAAATGCCATCCGATCTGGTCCGATCCGAATCTGTCAGATTTTATTTTCGGTGCAAAAATCGGAGCAAGCTCCGATTTTTGCACCGATAAAAAAATCGGACAGATTCGGATCGGACCAAATCGGATGGCATTTAGTGCACATACGATTCGGTCCGATGCCCATAGGCCTGCATGGGGTCCGAAAATCGGTCCGATGCTGTCCGATTTTCATCGGACAGCATCGGAACTGAAAAAATCGTTATGTGAAAGCAGCCTTAATAGGAAACACACAGAGGGTAGTTGGCCAGTCTCATCATAATCTGCACGTGTGGAGCCCTGGTAAGACAAGTATTACAGTCGTACATGTACTAATTGGACATTTTGAAGCACCGCTCTATAGTACATAGCAGCAGGGCTGTGGAGTCGGTAAGGCTACTTTCACACTACGATTTTTGTAAAATCCGATGCTGTCCGATATAAATCGGACAGCATCGGATTCTTCTAATGCCTGGAATCGGGTGCCAAATAGGCATCCGATTCCGACAGAAAATAGGATGCCCGCCCTCCTGTCAGATCGCTCCCTGAGAGCTGTCAGTCTCTTCCCCGGTCCTCTTCTTTATCCCCTGTGTCTCCCCTCTTGGCCCCCTGTCCTCTCCTCTTATCGCCCGGTCCTCCCCTCTTGGCCCCCGGTCCTTTCCTCTTATCCCCTGTGTCTCCCCTCTTGGCCCCCGGTCCTGTGTCTCCCCTCTTGGCCCCCGGTCCTGTGTCTCCCCTCTTGGCCCCCGGTCCTGTGTCTCCCCTCTTGGCCCCCGGTCCTGTGTCTCCCCTCTTGGCCCCCGGTGCTGTGTCTCACCTCTTGGCCCCCGGTCCTGTGTCTCCCCTCTTGGCCCCCGGTGCTGTGTCTCACCTCTTGGCCCCCGGTCCTCTCATCCCCTGTGTCTCCCCTCTTGGCCCCCGGTCCTCCTATGCGTCCTCCTCCTCTCCTCTTGTCCTCCTCCTCTTGTCCTCCTCCTCTCCTTCTCTCCTTTCTCACCTGTCCACGACTCCTGCACGGTCCCGCGCGTCTCCGGTGCCTTGCTGTTCTGTCTCAGTGCAGCCAGGACCTCTCGTGATGTCACAATCACATGACTGCCGGCTATTGGTTCCTGGCAGTCATGTGATTGTGACATCACGGCAGGTCTTATCAGCACAGACGGCAAGATACCTGGAGACACCGGAGACGCCGGGAGACGACGTGGGCCTCGTGGACAGGTGAGCATAGTTTGTTTTTTTTTTATTAACCCCTTAATTTACTTTTAGGAGCTATTTTAGTGTACTGAGCATGCTCAGTACACTAAAATCGGTCCGAGGAGACGTCAGATGTTTCCTCGGACCCTGCTCCATAGGGCCCCATGCTAAATTGATCGGGTCGGATCGGATGTGCACTAAATGCCATCCGATCTGGTCCGATCCGAATCTGTCAGATTTTATTTTCGGTGCAAAAATCGGAGCAAGCTCCGATTTTTGCACCGATAAAAAAATCGGACAGATTCGGATCGGACCAAATCGGATGGCATTTAGTGCACATCCGATTCGGTCCGATGCCCATAGGCCTGCATGGGGTCCGAAAATCGGTCCGATGCTGTCCGATTTTTATCGGACAGCATCGGAACTGAAAAAATCGTTATGTGAAAGCAGCCTTAGCCAAACATCCAAATCCAACTCCTCAATGCCTCTGAATCCGACTCCACGACTCCAACTGCACAACCATGGTTATGAAGTCGGTAAACCAAACAACCGACTCAAACTTCTCAACTTCCCAGAATCTGACTCCACAACTCCAACTCCATAACCAGGGCTGGGATGTTAGTAAGCCAAACAGCCAACTCCAACTTCTCAACTTCCCAGACCCCGACTCCATAACCAGGGCTGGCATGTTAGTAAGCCACACAGCCAACTCCGACTTCTCAACTTCCCAGACCCCGACTCCATAACCAGGGCTGGCATGTTAGTAAGCCAAACAGCCAACTCCGACTTCTCAACTTCCCAGACCCCGACTCCATAACCAGGGCTGGCATGTTAGTAAGCCAAACAGCCAACTCCGACTTCTCAACTTCCCAGACCCCGACTCCATAACCAGGACTGGCATGTTAGTAAGCCAAACAGCCAACTCCGACTTCTCAACTTCCCAGACTCCGACTCCAGAACCAGGGCCGGGACGTTAGTAAGCCAAACAGCTGACTCCGACTTCTCAACTTCCCAGACCCCGACTCCATAACCAGGGCTGGCATGTTAGTAAGCCAAACAGCCAACTCCGACTTCTCAACTTCCCAGACTTCGACTCCAGAACTCCGACTCCATAACCAGGGCTGTGCAGTCAGTAATCCAAATCGCCAACTCCAACTTCTCAATTTCCCTGAATCCGACTCCACCAAAATGGACACCGACTCTGACTCCACAGACCTGCATAGTAGTACTACTAGTACATGTTCTCTACTAATCTTCACGTGTGCCTAGATGACTATTTGCTTTTCAGAGGCAGAAGAAAATATGTATAAACTTTATATTAAAAGTTCGCAACCATGGTTCCTATTCTGTCAGCTAAATACATCAGGTTTGCTATTAATGTATGAGTACAGGTGACATACATCACTCTTCAAATTAAGAAAACTGACGGCACTTCCTAACAAGGAAGTGTGAACAGGAACATACTGAACATGAAATATACTATAACAATACATATATATGGGATAATTTTCAATTTTTAAACGCATTTCATTAGCAGTAATGCATGTCTCTATTCCAATATGCAATGTTTATATACCTAAGTGTTTAAGAGTACCACTGTTAATGGGTTATTATATATTTCATGTTAAGTATGCACTTCTTCACTTGCTGACAGCACTTTCTTGTTAAGAACTGCTGTCACTTTTCTTATTTAGATTATGGGGCCTTGTCTGTGCACTCCTCCCCATGAGCTTTAGGAGATTTAACATTTTCTATTAGCAGGTTCCTATTCACCCATATATTGGAGGATATTTAGAGAAATTAGATAGAGACCCAGCAAAGAGATAAGCTTTATCGCTGACTGCTGTACTCAAGTAAAACTGGTCTTTTTTGTGTGCTGCGTCCCAATTTTTAACTCCCAGCAGCTGTGTTTATTGTGCAGGCACATGGCAGGTTGAGGATGACATTACCATGCAGATTAACCCTATATCTACAGGTTCATGGCATTTTTTCATGTGACAAAGTTCACTTCAATGAGGTTCAACTCCTCGAAAACTTAATTAAAAAAAAGTCTAAAATATTTAAATTGAGGAAACAAACAAAAAAAATCACAAATATCATATCACTCCATTTACCTGTTTATTGTGTGTGATGAGTTGTAAGAGGTTGAATTTTGACGAAGATTTGTAACTCTAAATAGGCTTTAGGCTACGGTAACATGATATGACTGCAATTAATATAATCAATCTGATCAAACTCAGACTTTGATCAGTGTCAGCTTAATGTGATCCAATTCTCTCAGAGGAGTAAATCATAGCACAAGTGAGAGGATAGAGAACAACATTTCTCCATCTTCTCTATTCTCTTTTTTTTAAGCTGATTCGGCATGAATATTGACTGGCACTCCCCCAAATTGAAATAATGGACTTAAGGCCCTGTCTCACATAACGACCGCTCCAGTGATCCCGACAGCGATAAGAACCTGCCGGGATCGCTGGAGCATCATTACCTGATCGCTGGGGAGCTGTCAAACAGGCAGATCTCCCCAGCGATCAGGGCCATGGGAACCACCTCCCACATCGCTGAAGGCGATGTCAGCGTGCTCCCTGCTTAGCGCTGCCTTACAGGCAGCGCTAAGCAGGGAGGACGCTGGTAACTATGGTAAATACCGGGTCTTACCATGGCTACCAGCCCTGTGAGGTCACTGATCGCTGGTTTCTCGCGGTCACACGCAGCGATGCATGCTGACCAGCAGGAAACCAACGATCAAAATATGACCCAGAGCAGAATGTAACGATCAGCGACCTCACAGCAGGCGCCTGATCGCTGCAAAGTGTCACACAGAACAACATCGCTGGAGAGATCGTTGTAACGTCACAGTTACAACGATCTCTCTAACGATATCGTTATGTGCGACAGGGCCTTAAGTGCTGTCTGATAAAACATAAGATAGGACGTGTCCAAGTTATATGCTCATGTGAGCTAGCCCTTAACGGGGTTGTCGAGGCTTTTTATAAAATAAGTGTGCTGCGGTGTGCTTGTAGGTGAGTGGGTTGGAAAAGACAAGTACGCCTCTGATCAGTGGCCTCCAGAGGCAGAAGAGTGATATCTAGGTAACCCTTCAAAATGCTGACAAGGTGTAAATTACAAACTGTCAGTATTCTGCAGTTTAGATAAACATATAAATTATACAAAAAGCCCGGACAACCCCTTTAAAGTTGGACTCTCTACCGTCTCACTATTTTGACAGCTATGTGAGACTTCTTTCTTCAGAGTATCTGGGGGATACAAAATTTGTAGTATGGAAACGTGGGTGTTCTGTGTTGCTGATTACTGGCTTACTATCTATAGTTATATAAAAAGAAAAGTTAAATAGATTCCTGTGTATTATGGAGCAGCAAAGGGACAAAGAAAAGGCTACAAGTTTCAAAATCAAAAGGTAAATCCTGTCATTATTTTCTATAGACCACTGTGTAGAAGAAACAGAAAAACAAGTCACATTCTCCCTGAACTAAACACAAGACTCCACTTTGCCATTAAAATACTGTATAGCATCACATCCTCCCCATCAATGCTGCCATCTCCCAGAGAATATCACCAGAATCACTGATAAACCGCATCCTTGTAATAGTGAGGTAAATCATACGACTTGCTAATCACACAGATCTGAGAAAAGTTTTACAATGTTATCTACTGTCATTAGTTATGTTTTTCACGTAACTGATTGTTGAATCTTGGTATTCAACAACAAAATAGAGCTGTTATCAACTTAGCCATCTGCCATTGATTATGAAGTGACCCTGTTCATTCTGTACTTGTCTATACAGCAAAGCTGGCAAGTGAGAGACAGGAAAAAAAGTTTACAAGCCTACTCCGAATGCTCTAAAGCCCAGTGTGAAATTAGGAATAGCTCAAGATTGTTTATGTGGGTTGTCAGACAAAAATATCCAGGTCACCCTTAGGCCCACGTCACACACACAGATATTTGTGCAGATATTGTTCGCAGATCTCTGGTTGCAGTGAAATCATGGACACATTGTTCTATTTGTACACAGCCATAAAATGGAACAATGTGTCCATGATTTCACTGCAACCAGAGATCTGCGAACAATATCTGTACAAATATCTGTGTGTGTGACGTGGGCCTTAGTCTAAAAGCTGCTCTGCAGTCTATTTTAAATGTTGTTAAATTCCTTTGGGACACTAAGGGTTAATGTCAGTTTCTCCTTGTTGCGGTTGTCTTAACTAGGTGATGTGTTGATGACCTCTTCCCCACCCTTTAAATAGTGTCATGACCCATCATCAGATGTCGTAGATAGAGTTCATACTATACAAGACCATCCTGGGGTGTGGAGCTTTCCTGTTGCTTTCTGGGAGCCGAGCATTTTGTAGCCTTGGATTGGGGCTGTTTCCCTCAAGTATTTGTATCCTTTTTGTCTTACCCCAGTCTATCTACCTATCCCTGTGCTTTATTATGTTAGAGGTGACATCTAGTGCACTCACTGGCCTACGCACTAACCAGGGTTGCCTTAGGCATGTGACTGTGGCAGGGGGAAGGACCGGCTCAGGGCTGTTAGGGCAGGAAAGTACAGACACAGACCTGCGTTAGGAGGTGTGTCTATCCCCTCTCCATACTGGTAATGTCTTCCTTCACTTTACCATCCCGCTGTCCATTTGTGATATGCTGTTCGTGACAAAAACATGTTTAGAATAAAGATCTGATGTAAATAGTTAGTCTGGCAGCATGTTGCACACAGACAGGAGATTTTTTGTAGACCTAACTATCAGGGCTATGAAGTCGGTAAGCCTAACCATCGACTCCTCAATTTCTCTGAATCTGACTCCAACTCCACGACTCTGACTCCCTCATATACGGCTCATGTTTAAGGGATACATTTATTGTAGTAAAATGGTAATATCTGGCTTTTAATCATTGTTATGATACAATAATCAAGATATTATATATAATATAATATTCAGCACATTCACTACTGTACTCAATTCATTCTATATTTTAGGAGTCGCTCCATTTTATGCTCCACCAAAATGGGCTCCTACTCCCGACTCCACTGCCCTGCCTACAATGATGTGGATAATTGGAGAATGTCAATCACACCCAGGAGAGTATGTATGGCAGGATCAAGCTGGGGGAAGATGCCTGCTGAATTGGTGTTAACTCATTTATGCATACAATGCTTCAGAAGTTCATTTTTAAAAGCCAGAAAACTAAATAACCACATAAAATGCCTTATTAGAAAAAGGAATGTGCGAGTATATCCCTAATAGTAGTGATTGGGAACGGGGATTCCCGTTAAATTAATTTAATGTCATTTTCTTGTTATATATTCACTTTAAATTTCACAAGCCTTACAAAACCGGAGGCTGCGACTGCTCTGACAACACGCGGCTTATTCTTCACTAGAACTGTCTTTGATCAACAGTATCTTGATAATACTCACAAGATGACTTCGGGGTTTTATGTGTTACCATGGAAACTTGCAGCTCAATATAAAAAAATAAAACTGCACTAACCTTCCTATGTGACGGAATAACGAATGGAAGAACTATCAGGGAGATATACGGGATGATCACAATACCAGTGCTCCCAACTGTCCCCAATTCAGCAGGACTGTCCCGGCAGTCGGGGCTTTTGTCCCAACTTTTCTTTTGTTTTTCCCTTCTCCATAACTCATCCTCCATGGGGGACGTGGCCATAATATCATAATGAGCAAAAATTAAATTAACAAGTCTTCTCTCCTCTTGTCACCTTGGACTTGAACTTGGGATCTTCCTATTCTAAGGCAGAACCTCTACCAACAAGCCACTGCCCACAATGATAGAAATAGAAGAATATGGTTATCTTGACCCAAGTAGTAAACCCAGAAGCAGAATATACAGGTACATAGGAATACACTGTCATGTAAAGATGTATCTCTATGTACCCATTTTCTAGACGTGAAGAAAAAGTCGGATCTTCCCATCCTAAGGCAGAACCTCTACCAACAAGCCACTGCCCACACTGGTAGCAATAGGAGAATTTGGTTATCTTGACCCTAGTAGTAAACCCAGAAGCAGAATATACAGGTACATAGGAATACACTGCCATGTACAGATGTCTATGCACCCATTTTCTAGAGGTGAAGAAAAAGTCAGATTTTTTTTGTTCCCATAAAACTACAATAAAATAATAAGACAAAATTGCAAAAATTTAACTTTTTTTTCTGGAAATTGCACATGCCCTCTAATATAGGAAAGTTAATTAACGGCTATACTTTCTACTATCGCCCCCTAGTTTCTTTTGCAAGCCTCAGCTTTCATACTGCCATGTTTTTTTTCATTTCTGAATGTATTTTTAAAGTTGTTTAGCACTCTTCCAATACACATATACAGTAAATAAAATACTTGATAATAAGCACTTAACTCCTTTTGTCCTTCAGTTTTATTACATTGCTATGGGGTTACTCTTTTGTCACTTAAGTGCATAATTATGTTTCAACCATCATTTATTAAATGTGTCATGGGTCTAATTTACTCCACATAGAAGCCAATAGAGAAAAAAAAAAGCACCAAAACCGTACAGTTCAGCGGCGTCATTAGAATTAATGAGTTCATGAAATCTCCTCCACTTTAGACATTTAGGCCATGTTCACATGTAGCATAAATGCTGCATTTGTTCTGTTTTTTTGAACGCTTTGCCTAGCAAAGTGGATGTGATTTCATAAAAACTTCATCACCCACTGTCTAAACTGTGCGGGTTTCAAGCTTTTATTTTCTAGAGGCTTCTATGTGGAGCTTAAAAAATGCATGGTAATAAACTGCAGTTACTTTTTAATGCAGAATCAAAGCTTTTCTGTACTATAAAAAAACACATTAAAGTGCAGTCAAGTCTCTGCTGTGCACCAGTCTATCCTCTAGTGCAGCGTGCACTGTATTCAATATCAGAATTCAGCTTCTGCTGAGGAGTATGGCATGAGCTAAAAACCACACAAGTCATATACAGTATAACTGCATGGTAATGATGTTTATTTACAATTTTTATTTGCAACACTGAACAGAAAACCCTAGGACAAGGGTGGGAAACCTTTTTTTCTGCCAAAAGCCATTTGGATATTTATACCATCACTCAGGGGCCGTTGAAAATTATTAACTTTAAATTTATCCCTCATTATTTGCTCAAACATTTAAAGGGACACTGTCGCCAAGTTTTTGGCAACCCACCTGACAGCAGCATAATGTAGAAATAGAGACCCTGATTCCAGCGATGTGTCACTTATTGAGCTGCTTGCTGTAATTTTAATATAATTACTATTTTCCCTGCTTCATATTTAGCAGTAAATGAATGTGCTGGACTATTTGATTAGTCCGATCATGTTAATCTCCAACTGATTAAGCAGTGATTTTATGAAAACTACACTGAGCTGCCCAGTAAGTGACATATCACCGGAATCAGGGTCTCTGTCTCTACATTAGGCTGCTGTCAGATGAGATGGCAAAAACCTGGTGACAGATTCCCTTTAATTAACTAACCCCTAACTCCCCCTGAGATAGCTGGAACAGTTACTCTTTGGTATGACTCTTCTGTGTATATACTAAATAGGATACACTGAGCCTGCCATTATACGGTATATTAAATAGGATAGACTGAGCCTACCATTATATATTAAATACGATACACTGAGTCTGACATATACAGCACATTGGGTGCACAGCCTGAGGTATGCAGCACATAGTGTACATTTTCTGAGATATACAGTACATAGGGTATATAGTCTATAAGGCACACAGCCTGAGATATATAGCCCTAGAGTAGAAGAAGTATATAGCACATAAGGTATACAGTCTGATGTATACAGCACCTAGGGTATAAAGCCTGAGGTATGCAGCAGCTACACTCTGTAGTATACAGCACATAGGGTACACAGCCTGACATATACAGCACATATGGTACACAGCCTGAAGTATACAGCACATAGGGTATACACCCTGATATATACAGCATCTAGGATATACAGCGTGAGGCATACAACACCTAGGGTATACAGCATGAGGTATACAGCAGCCACAGCCTGTAGTATACAGCACATAGGGTACACAGCCTGACATATACAGCACATACGGTACACAGCCTGAAGTATACAGCACATAGGGTATACACCCTGATATATACAGCATCTAGGGTATACAGCGTGAGGCATACAGCACCTAGGGTACACAGCTTTAGCACCCGGCGTCCGGGAACAGGACAGATTTTCTGTCAGGTCCGGCACGATCCGGCGCCCATAAACACTCATGTCATTGGGCCCCGGATCTGGGAGGATCCGGGTGGGTTTGGTTGGATCTGATTTTGTTTAACATTTTGCTCCAGACACAAAAATGCTACAAGCTCTGATATTGTGTCTGGGGCAAAAATCGAAAGCAGCCTGATGCTGCCGGTCAGAGACAAAACCGGATGACAAATCACAGCCAACCGGCCCTATCCGGCACCATAGGCATGCATTAGTCCAAAACAGGGTCCGGGGCTGTGAGGTTCACGTGTGAAGCTGGCCTTAGGCAGGCTGTTAGGCACTGTATCACTGCACTTCATCAAGATTAAACAACCTATATAGCCCAGCTGCAACCTGTTTTTTAACTATTCAGTATTTCAACACATACCCAAAGTCTGGCATTACAGTGAAGCGCACGTCACACTATTCTGCAACCTTTATAGAAGGGAAATGCTCCCTCAAATATATTGGACCTATTTGAAAATCCCTTTTAGGCGGCCGTCACACGCTGAGATATCGTGCAAGATATCGCTTGAAAGCGGCAGATTAAACATCGCGTAAGCGATGTCTGTGCGTGTGACGGCCAGATACGACGAGCGATATCTGATCAAATCTCTAAATCGTGATCTGAGGTTCGGTTCTCAGATCTGACGATATCGGCCAATTAAATACGCACAATCGACACGTGTAAATTCCCGACATCAGACGAAACGTGTGATTTCAGCGATGGCAAAATCCATCACGTAGGCGTGTCAGGAGTTTCCTATTGCCTGACCTCCTCAGTGGTGATTCGTGCAACGAAATGGTTTCGGATTGGCTGCTTCACCACTAGCTCGCATTGGTGGAAGATGATGCGTTGCCATTGGCTGCCCTCACAGGGCGCCATTTTGAAAGCGCTGTCTTCAGCACCACACATAGGCGTCGGCTGCACAATATCTCCGAACTGTGCACCCAATTGCGTCAACTTGATAATCGATTCTGCGTGGTCCCCGACCCTGCTATATAGTGTCCACCTTGTCATATACCCACACAATGTTGGCGGGCGCGGCACACATAACGCGGCTGTACGTTTTGCCCATTGCAATTTAGTTATGTGCTACAGCACACAGATACATTGCGATCAACTCTCACAGGACATTCTTTGGGATGAGGCCGCCATGTTTCCACGGACATCTGACCCAATGAGGACGCAGAACTGGGCACCAATGGTGTAGTGAGGGGCGCAGCTTGGAGACCATGTACCACGCCTATGGGCTCCAATAACGCCCACATTTGCTCCCACATCGTTTAGGAGATTTCTGTGTGACTCTTTGCTGAACGATGTCCACTGCTGATAACTGCATCTCTCAGACGATCGCTGGATCGGTGGATCGAGGAATCGTCTGAGCGATGTCTGTGGGTGTAGCGGCGTGATGAGCGATTTTGCGCGTCGTTCGGACGATATGCAAATTTAATTTCATCTACGATATCTTTAGCGATATCTTAACGTGTGACGGCCGCCTTAGCTGGATAGTAGACCCAAGCTGCTCCGTCTGTGGCCCTTATGCTATTATGCCCAGATTGCAGGCTCCATTTATCATTACCTGTGCTGTTTGTGTGGAGAAAACAGAGGTGCTGTCCCTAATAGACCTGAAACTCACCGCTAGCTGCACAAATGCAGCTCTTCATTAGTTGAAGGACCCTTCATGATGTTACTTCATATGATTAGTGACAAGACCGGAAGGAACTTCAAAATGTGAAAGTGGAATGAAAAAAAAGGAGGTAATATGATTTATTGTACTATTTAAAAGAAAACTGTGAAGTCAGATAAAGCTATCATCCTGCAGATATAGGGTTAATCTGTAGGTTAATAGCATTGAGATGGCAGTCATATTAAAATCGAGGCACCTGGGAGAAAATGAACTTTCTTCTTCCTTGGATATGTTGGCTTTTGGTCATACAGTCACGGCTCACAGCTCAATACTGTCAACTGTTCCCACCACAGTGCTGTGTCTGTATCAACTTCACACACAGCAGTGTAAGGCTATGTTCATATGTTCAGTTTTTGGTCAATTTCTCACATCAGTTTTTGTTAGGCTGGCTTCACACCACATTTTTGGCATCCTGTTCTGTCCGTTTTGAAAAGGACAGAACAGGATCCTGTTTTGCCTCCCATGTATCCCTATGGTGCCAGATTAATCATAAATGGCCATCCGATTCTACCAATTCAGTCCCGGATTTATTTCTGTCCTGTTTTTTCCCGGCCACAAAATCGGAGACTGCACCATTTTTTGGCTCCGGTGAAAAAAATGGACCATACCAGACAAACAAATCCAGGGAGATCCAGCACACATAACATGGGAGTCAATGGGCACCGGATCCAGGAAAAAACAGGATCATTTCCCAGATCTAGTTTTAGTGTAATGAGCATGTTCAGTACACATTCACTGCTCTGTTCCCGTGTGACATGTATAATTTCACTTTAGCAGTGTATCTACATACACTGCTAAAGTGAAATTAAAGAAAGCAATGTGAAGAAAATAAAAAAAATAAATACTCACCTCTCCGCCAACTGTCGCAGGATGCAAGGAGTCCACGTCCGATCGCTGCAGGACCTGAATCAGCTGACCAGCGGCAACCGATCAGCTGGATTGTCACCTGACAGCATCAGCTGAGCGGTTTAAATCGCCCACCAAAACCGATCGGCGGACAGGCGATTTAAACCGCTCAGCTCATGTCATGTGAAACATCAGCTGATTGGTTGCCGCCAGTCAACTGATTCAGGTCCTTGCAGTAATCAGACATGGATACCTCGCATCCTGGGACACTCGGCGGAGAAGTGAGCATTTTTTTTTTATTTTTAATTTATTTTTAACCATTGCTTTCTTTCACTTTCACAATGTATGTAGATACATTGCGAAAGTGAAAGTACAGCCCCGACACCACTTGCTTGTGCTTTGCAGGTTCGGCTCCTCCCAGGTCTTTCTGTCAGTCCGGATCCCTAAAAATCCCATATCCAGACACAGAGTTAACAATCCGTTCCTGTCCATGTGGTCCTGCAAAAAATAGGATCCAAACGAAGGGAACAAACCGTGGTGTGAACTAAAAGCCCCGTTACCTGTTACAGGTTTTGTGACGTTGCAGCGAACTCGCCAGCGACATTGCTGCGTGTGACACGTAGCAGCGAGCGGCCCCCGCTGTGAGATCGCTGATCGTTACGGAATGGCCTGGACCATTTTTTCACAATCGGTCTCCCGATGGGCATGCTGGATCACTGTGTGTGACAGGGGCAATGACCAAGGATGTCCATGCTACATGACAGTGACAGATCCCAACGACCGTCGGAGGTCGCCGCATCGGTGAGTAGATCTTCCTGTGTGGCATCTCACCAGCGACCACTTAGCGACATTCCAGCGATCCCTGCCAGGTCGTATTGTTGTCGGGAGTGCTGGAATTTCGCTAGGTGTAACAGGGCCTGTAGCCAAAACCAGGAGTGGATGAAAAATGATGACATATTTCCATTAGGCCACATTCACACATTGAGCATTTGGTCAGTATTTCACATCAGTATTTACAAGCCAAACCCAGGAGTGGAGCAGTCATGGACCCAAAAACAGATTATACAGTTACGCAGAAATATACTGCTATGTACAAATATATCTCTATGTACCTGTATTCTGGAGGTGAGTAAATAAGCAGATTGTTTTGTTCCTATAAAATTGCTAAAAAATAATAGGAAGACATTCACATTTTTGCTATTTTTTTAATGGCACAAATTAATTTTTCTTTTTTGTGAGTGTCCATGGAATTTGAACTAACAACTTCTACAGTTGCAGGCAGGAGCTAAATATCTGAGCCACAGGCATCAGTCACATCACAGGGAGAATTTTATATCTTGAAGCTGCCATGCATGGTCTGACTCCCCAGGCAGATTATACTGGCACGTACAGACACATTGCACATACCAGTGTATTTCTGTCTCTGTATTATAGAGGACAAATGATAAGATTTTTTTTCTTTCAATAAAAATAACATAAAAAACAATTAAAACAATGACATTTGAATGTTTTTTGTTTTTTTTAAATAACAATCATCACAAATCAGCAAATAACAAGGATATATTTTGTCTCTGCAATCACAGTGAACCCACACAATACAGCGATGACATTATGTATGGAGATTGGAAAATGGCATAAAGCATGGTGTGATTATTTTTCACTAATAAACCCATAAAAAAATGTAATAAAAATTAACGCTGAGGCAGAGTTCACATGTAGCGTAAATGCTGCATTTTTCTACTGCTTTTTTTCTGCACATTTTCTCCAGCCGTCCAAACGACACAACACAATAACAGTCTTTTCTGATATTTGTGGGTTTTCTGCATTTCTTTTCGTGTTTTTCCCCTTATTTGATGAGTTTTTGCTGCTGATGTGCATCCACATTTTTAATGCTATTTTAATACTATGGAAAAGCTTTGATTCTGTTCTGAAAGAGAACCTGTCACCCCCCTGGTGCTATGCTAACTGAATGCAGTGTGTCTGCTGCATTCAAAGAAGGGGACCCCCATGTTTCTAACCCCCATGTAAGTTGTTAAAAAGACTTTTAGAAAGTGTACAGATAAGGAGTCCGGAGGGACTTACTCAGTAATGAGTCATCGCTCTTGCTGGTGTCCTTCCCGCCTCCAGCCCTCTCTGTGCCTCCTCCAGCCCTCTCTTGTTCAGCCTCCTTTATGTGTCATCGCTGTTGCTGGTGTCCTCCCCGCCTCTGGCCCTCAGCAATGACACATACAGGAGGCTGAACAAGAGAGGGCAGGAGTAGGCACAGAGAGGGCAGGAGGCGTGGAGACACCAGCAAGAGCGATGACTCATTACTGAGTACCGTAAGTCCCTCCAGACTCCTTATCTGTACACTTTATAAAGACTAAAAAGACTTACAGGGAGGCTAGAATCATAGGGGTACCCCTTCCCTGAATGCAGCAGACACGCTGCATTCAGTGCTGCATTCAGTTAGCTTATCACCAGGGGGGTGACAGGTCCTCTTTAAAAAGGATGTGTTTTTTTACCTGTAGTTTATTCAGGCTCCATGTAGAAGCCTATAGAGAAAAAAAAGCATCAAAAGTCACACCATTCAATGCATATAAAAAAAACACATTATTTACGCAGCAAGTGAACATGGCCTTACGGACACACAAAAAAAAAAGTCAAAAAATGAAGCTTACATAAAAATGAGAAAGTTTTGGCTGCTAAGACAGTGAATGAATGAATGAATGAATGAATGAATGAACAAAAAATTAATTCATAGGTCCCAACTAGAGTTGAGCATGAAGAACAGATGAATTTGCCTTGGATAATCTAAAGCTGCACCAGGGATTCCAGAACGTAAAAGATTTGCAGGCCTAATGTTTAGCCGCCAGGTAACCACTGGACTGGAGTCCTGTGAATTCATCCACTCACGTATAGTTCCAACTGTCCTGTATACAAGGGACAATTCTGGATTTAATCAGTGTCCAGCAGTCCCGGGCATCTGCTGAATGTCGATCATTGCCACTGCCCCTCTGACATCTCCTCCTGCCAGTGTACAAAGAAATGACAAGTGGGTGTAGTCCAAATTTGATGCGGCAAATATATATACTGTATATATATACTGTATAATACTGTGTAGCAGAGCTGTATCCCCTGCAGTCATGTTTGTGTACACAGTGAATGATGTATAGTTGTGTGTACGAGCTACAGAGTAACAGTAACTGGAGACAAACTCCAAATTCAACCCCATGAAAATAAATGATAATAATAATAATAATGAGCCTTCCACTTCCTTACTTTACTAGAAAAGTTTTAATTATTAGTAAATATGTAATTCTAATTTTCTGTTGTCTAGACCTGAGATACATCTTATAATAAGGTGCATCCTATGTAGAAAAAATATGATAGATTCCATCCATACCCTGCTTAAAAATCTGCAGAGTAAATGGACCTGCTGCTCTGATTTCAAGCCCACAGTATATCAAGTTATGCAGTATATTCATACCATGGCTCTCACTTATTGTAATACATTGGGTGAAATCCGCTGCAAATTGCCACAAAAAAAATTAGGGAAAATTAGCGCATGGAATGTAGGATAGAAGATTTTCTGCCTTCAAGTCTATGCTGGATACTATGGTGTTTATTCATCCTTTCTGGACATACTCAACCTTCCTGACTTGAGAGCCACATTCAGCATAAGAGGGTCATGAGCCACATCCAGCTCCGGTCCCCTCACAATAGTGGCTCCCATTGCCACCATTACTGGTATATAATGACAGCCAAAGCTTTTACAAGAAATCACACCGGGGCAGTATATCCGGATCCAGGGGTTACTACCTTACCCCCATCCAGATCTGCCCTACTATGTGGGTTAATCATAAAATTCACCATCTGGAGACCTGCTCTTCATAGCTGTGGAATACAGCCACTAGCCACACATTAGGGTCCATGAGCCACATATGGCTCCTGAGCCACGGGTTGAGGACCTCTGCTCTAAGGGCTGTTATGTCAGACTTGAGACACAGAGATTTAAAAAAAATAGAGCACTTCTTTAGGGTATAATAATCTGAAAATATTAGTTATAAAAAAGGTATATAATGCTCAACTGTTTTCAATGTTATAGAATTCTCTTTCCTAAGGGTGGCTTCACACCACGACAGCGTCCGATCCGGGGCTGTCCAGTGTAAACCAGACAGGCCCGGACCGGATTTCGGCCAGTCGGATGGAGCCGGATGGCAGCTATCTGCCATCGGTTACAATCTCTCCGGAAGAATCCGGGAGAATTCGGATTTTTCTCCCGGACAAAAAAAATGCTGCTTGCAGCGTTTTTATGTTCGAGGAGAAAAATCTCCCCAAATTGTAGTTCTCCCGGATCCTCCCGGATTCCCCCGGATCCTCCCGTATCCGGAGCAATCGGTGCTCCCTGAACGGGAGCCTATGGGGCCGGTTCCGGGAGGATCCAGGAACCGGACACCTGCACGCCGCTGTTTCAGTACCGTGGCTAGCTCCCCGCAAGCCGCGGTCTTAATTCATCAGCAGCTGCAGCTGCGTCCGGCTGCACACCGGACCGGAGGGCATATTAGCCCTCCATTCTGTGTGCTGATCCGGTCCGGGGCAGTCAGGTTCATCCCTGACAGCCCCGGATCGGATATCGCCGTGGTGTGAATCTAGCCTTAGAGACATTAAAAGAAACTAAAGCAAATCCCAATTACTTGAAAGGTGCGGTGCCACAGTTCTTCGATTTTGGCTTACAAATACTGAAGTAACATGCTGGCCAAATACTGAACGTGGCCGAGGTAGGATTCCTAAAGTCAGATCTCACGGATCCATTATGGTATGTTCTAGCCATATTGTAAAGTAAGTCAAATACAGTTCTCAGCAGATTTTGTTTGATTCATACAGTAGGCACAATATAAATCACGTGGAATAGATTTCTGCAAACTCTTCAGATTTTTGCATATTTACATATACAACGTTCAGCTTCATAACATACAGACATGGTTTCTGTTTCTCTCCTTAATCTGTGTCCAGACGTCTGTGCAGGAGTTTCTGGTAAATCCCTTTATAAATAATATTATTCTTACAAATATAGTCCAGGTTTGTTGGAAAGTTGCATAAAAATGGCCATAAGTAAAGCTTACTCTGCAAACCACAAACTCCGCAGAGTTCTACAATTCCCAAAATAAACTGAGCTACTGCCATAAATATCGACTCTCCCATCTTCATGGTGAGCTTATTACGCTTACTAGACAAGACAATAATATGTGGAAGGAAAACAATATGTAAATTGTCTCTTCAGAGAGGATGAAGACTTGAACGCTAATGCCATCTATAAGAAGTAGCAATCCTAAAAGGCAAAAACAACCCTTTAACGAGCCATGTCATATGACTTAGGATTTATACCAGATAAGTATCTCAATTTGCAGACACGGTGTTTTGGAATGCCCCAAAGTGAAACGGGGCGTTACCATTGTCAGACATGTAATGAGTGACACTTTGCCCTCATAATCACACACAGGTCTGCAGTGGGATGAGAACTAACACAATACAGCAGAAGTGAACTGTGTCTCATTACAAAAACATATCTAGCTGCAGTCATGTCACAGTGCTTCACATTTCATGTCACAGGCAGACAGTGTGGGGGAAGGGCAGTACAGCAGAGCATCAAGAAGACAGCTGCAGGTATGCTTGTAGTATTAGTAATGAGACAAGGTTCAACTCTGCTGTACTGTGTTAGTTATGGTCAGGCACAGCTCTGCAGCAGAGATGACACCATCATAGGAGGACAAGTGCTGCTGCAAATGTTTGTAAGGCGACAAGGCTTAGTTTCGCCGTACTGAGTTAGATCTGCTGTACTATATAAGAACTGTGAGTGTTAACCCAGAATTGACTTTAGTAATATTTATTCCAACTTGATACTGGGTATAGTTATGGAGTAAGGTTAGCAAAGTAAGAGAGCATCAATCCAACTCTGTATGGATATATATATATATATATATATTATGATTATTATTATGATGATGATAATTATTATTAATATCCTTATTATTATTATTATTATTATTATTATTATTATTATTATTATTAAAAGCGGATACAAGTATTTATATACATTTAACATTTATATTGCTGAAATTGTATGTTACAACACACAGAACTGTCTAGCAAGACTTCCATATATATAGATGACAGCATATAGCACGTGGAAAATAAATTAAACACACACGATGGGAGGTGGTCCTCACTCTCTCTCAATTCCAGCAGGGGGGGTCTGATACAAACACATGTGTTAGCTATAACAAGAAGATGGACACAGACTCAGGGTACCTTTACACGCCGCTACTGGCGGGTGGATACAACCAGCTACATGCTACAAATGTAGCTTGTATCGGCAATATACCCTGTAGTAGCGGCGTGTGAAGACGGTAGGAGGCACCCGGCAACAGATGCATCTGTTTCCGAGCACTGCCCTGAAACAGGTGCCTACACAGCCGATTGTAGCGAGCTGTATCGGCGTGTAAAGAAGGAACAGAAGGGTTGTTTCTACACCATGCTATGTACCTGGTATGTAGCTGGGGCGTGACACAGGCTCCGGGTTACCGCGCCCCATCAGCGATCATTGGAGGAAGCTCCTGCATTACGATTGGTAGTCGCTGCATAGGGAGGCATATTTAAGGAGCTAACCAGTCACACTAGACAATTGCTCGAGCGTCATGTATTAAACAGCCTCCTGCGCTGCCTGCCCAATCATGATGTTATTGCTTAGTCCTATCAGCGTACGGACGTCTCGTAATCCACAATTGTGGCACGCCTATGTGCTGTCCCTGCTGCACCAGGTCCACCCATATTAGCTTGTTGTAGCGGTGTGTAAATGAGGTAAGGTAAGCTACAGAAGGTGACTTGTGGCACCCGGCGGTGTATCCAGAGATAGATGTAACATAGCGTAGCGCACCTTGTTGTGGCGTGTAAAGTTGGTGCGTTTACCGTTTGCAACCGTTTGTGCGTGCTCGTGCACGTGAAGTAGCTGGTTGTATCCACCCGCCAGTAGCGGCGTGTAAAGGTACCCTCAGACAGCTGACATTGTCTCCAAGAAAGATGGTGAAAGCAGACTAAAGGCCGCTTCACACGCTAGGATATAGGTGAACGAGATCGTTAGCTATGTCACGTGACCGCGATCCTTCCGACATAGTTAGTGCATTGTCACACGCAAGGATATTGTTAACGATCTTAAATTTGGCAACGCTCCAGCGATTTGGACATGAACGTTTGAACGATTATACAACGCGGCAGAAATAGGACAAATATGAACGACATCGTTCAAAAAGGTGTCACACTGAACGATGTTGCTGCTTCCCATGACGTTAATTGGAACGACGAGTGATATTGAGGTCAGGATCCCAAATTTTTGATGTCCATTCTAACGATTTTTTCTACCTACATCGTTTATTTACACGTAATGACGCACTAACGATAACGATCACAAGTCCTTGACGTTTCAACGATATCGTTAACGAGATCCTAGCATGTGAAGCGGCCTGTAAATCCATTTTAAATGGACAAATGAACTATTACTTTGTAACTACAAATATACCCTGTATTTGACTTCAATGACTCTTATTTTTGGACCCCATACAAATACACCGCCATATTTTTTGTAAGTATTTTGACATTTTCTTCTCAATAATACGCATATGGCAAGAAGTTCTGAAATAGAAAACTTATGTGGAAGTGACAATATTTTACAGTGTGATTATGAGAACAGACTGTCAGTCATTACATGTCTCACATTAGTAATACCCCCTTTTTACAAAAATAATCTCTGGAGGCAAAATCTGCAGATCTGAGTCTGGCCTGTATATCTTAACAACGTAGATAAGAAAACCATGTATTTCTCTGGAATAAGCTATCTGATTGTAAGATATATTATACTTTTATTTGGCTTCCTATGACCTACATGTCCATATAGACACATTAGGAGATATGATGCTACAGACAGATCCCCTTTAAATGAGGAAAGTTATCCGATATTAAATATTAATACATGAACTTTCAGGATTAGCTGATAGCACATGAGGACACAGAGACTTGGGCAGAAACACATGGAGAGATCTATTGAAAGGTCCATTAATGTCAACATAGTGATGGTTTCCCAGTGGCAATTCATTTTTCTTTCAAAAAGACAAATACAATGTATAAAACAAGCAGAAAGTGAACGTTTACAATTTTTGCTACAAAATTATTGTTAATTAAATAATTTCAAATCAAGAATTACTTGTGAATTTGCACCGTAATAATGAGTTCAGGACGCAAAGTTGCTCAGTCAATGGAAAATCTGATATGGCTTTTACAAACAAATCATGCCTCTCACACTTGTTTTAACATCAATTATTTTTTCTTGGTCCAATGTAGGAAAAATTCTGAGAAAACACTGACTAAAGCTTCTAAAAACATTTGCACAGATTGAAAATTTCCTCCTACTGAATCATTTACAGATATTAAGTACTAGGAACAATCATTCTCTTTCTATATGAACACCCGTATGTTACACCAACTGGCTCCAAAACTCTGCAGGGAAAATGTTCTCATCCTTCGGCCAAAAAACAGATGTAACATTTGCTCAATAACTAGTTTTTTGTCCAATTTGCACCAATACTTTGGCCTCCAAGGACTTTACAGGTTTAGTATAAACTATACCAGATATTATATTATAGTACCTATCTCATTTCATGCCTGGTGACGCATGTACAGTAGAGATGTACAAAGTGACTATTCCAACTTCACAAATAACACTGCTTGTCTTTGGTGCTTAGACTCTCATTTCCGCCGATGCCTGCATGGACAGTTTACTGACATGCATGTTTAAATTTCATTAGATAGTTGGAACTCAGCTGCAAAGGGCATGTAAGAAGACTTCAGAAGAAGTAGTTTATTTGTTCTACTGAAATCCTGAGTTTATACACAGTACTACAGGTTAAAAAAAGGATGATTCTATAGACTTACAAACATATAATGTGACTAAGGGTGCTTTCACATCAGCGTTTTTCGTAATTCGCGGCAGATGCGGTGAAAAAACTGCATCTGCCGCGTTTGCCGCATAACCGTTCCACTTGCGGCGCGGTTGCGGTTTTTTCTATGCAAAGTATAGGCATACTTGCGGCAGGTGCGGCAAGTGCGGTTTTGCACTTGCGGCAGGTGCGGCCGCGAAAAAAACCGCAGTAAGCCGCGTTTTTTTTTCGCGGCCGCACCTGCCGCAAGTGCAAAACCGCACTTGCCGCACCTGCCGCAAGTATGCCTATACTTTGCATAGAAAAAACCGCAACCGCGCCGCAAGTGGAACGGTTATGCGGCAAACGCGGCAGATGCGGTTTTTTCACCGCATCTGCCGCGAATTACGAAAAACGCTGATGTGAAAGGGCCCTAAGATGGCTTACAGCAATACAAGATGGAAAAAAAGGAAGGAGCAACTGACACCAGAGAAGCTACAAAGGAAGGAAACAAAACTCTAAAAAAGGCAAACCCATTGCATAGCAAATAGCTAAAACAATACAATGGAAATACAACACTGTATGATTCTCAAGTCGTGGGACATGACAGTGACGGCAGTTCAATATTCTATGTGCCTACTTTAATTACTAGGCTCCTTTCACACCATGGCCTTATATGATCCACTTTACTGATCATGAGGCAATTTATAGCGACTTTATAATCCCAAGATATTCATGTGCCGGCCGAGGAAGTCTGCACTGCCCTGTTCTGCCTGTCACGGAGTACAAACATGGATGAGTCTTGTGAATCTTTTTGCTCAACTCTCAGGGTCCCGTCACACATGGCGACGTTCCAGCGATCCCAACAACGATACAACCTGGTATGGATCGCTGGAATGTCGCTACGTGGTCGCTAGTGGGATGTCAAACAGTTAGAGCTACTGAACAACGCATTAACGATACGGCGACCTGTATAACGACCTCGGCGGTCGTTGGGACCCTGTCACACAGCAGTTAGTCTGACGACTCAGATCTACATGGAGGAGTTCTGAGTCGCCAACGTTGTTAAGGTGTCAAACACACCGATGCATGCTGGCCAGTGGGAGCACGACGATCAAAAATTGGTCCAGGCCACTTCGACACGATCAGTGATCTCACAGCGGGGGCCTGGTCGCTGCTACGTGTCAAATATAGCGAGATCGCTGGCAAGGTGACAGGGGCTTAATGGACAAAGATCTGACAATTTTCTTTGAGATGCCTACCTCCACTTTACGTACTGATATTTCTGATAACCAGCATCTACATAAATAAAGCAAATAATGAGAAATGAACACCTTACAAAAAATGACATAAGTGTAAAATAAGATTCGTCTGTCACATCAGCGTAGAAATATGATTATTCCCTGGGACAGATAAGAAATACATATATTCAAATGAAATGTGGCTCACTGTATGGTGCTCAAAAGTAAAAAACCTCAATATGTCCGGTGATACTTTGGCACACAAAAAAAGCGTTAAAGCGTTTCTAGACAAATATGATGCTTGATAGAGGTATAGTTTATTGCTCACTCAGAGAACCGCTTAGACAAAAAACAGCGTTTCGACTTTGAGTCTTTTTCACAGTAATAACATCTGCGGTAAACATACAAAGGACAAAATTAATACATCAGATATGACAGAAAGAATACAACGCATAAGGCAAAGTTACAGCACTCATATATAGTGGCAACAAGCTTACCGTCCTTTATGAGGGAGGATATATACCGTAGGTTCTATGCCTACTATAATACAGGGACCAGGAACGGGTCCTTATATATTTCTCTCTCAGTATAGTGACACTAGATATCCATGTATATGAGCAGATTCAAGAGGTATTGCACCGAGATAATGACATGCTATCATTTATTCATCTAAACCTATGGGGACAACTCTGCACCTTCAACCTATGTTACACAATGGACCATTTTGGTATTTCATCAGTCTTCAACTTTTTTACTGGTCCCATTCATCTCTTCTCTCTTCTGTCCTTTCCTAACTCTTGTCTTATAAAGCATTCTCATTAAACTCTCTCACTTGCGACTATACCTGTGGCAGTATATACATTAGTAAGACATACGGTAACACATGTAGTTCCTCACAGGTCACCACAATGGATGGATCCCTAAAACTACTAGGATTCACTTGATATACCCCTTGGAGACTACCGCCTAGTTATATACGCTTTCTTTATAAAACGTTATGATATAATACTCTGAACCAAGAGTAGGTAATCTTAATATATTTTTGTAATATTTTGTAATGCAGGATGAAGTCATCACATTGGTATATGACGTTAATATACCTATATATCCCTCGTCATAAAGGACGGTAAGCTTGTTGCCACTATATACGAGTGCTGTAACTTTGCCTTATATGTTGTATTCTCTCTGTTGTATGTGATGTATTAATTTTGTCCTTTGTATGTTTACCACAGATATTATTACTGTGAAAAAGACTTGGATAGAGTCGAAGCGTTGTTTCTTGTCTAAGCGGTTCTCTGATTGAGCAATAAACTTTACCTCTATGAAGAATCATATTGGTCTAGAAACGCTTTTTAGTGTGCCAAAGTATCTCCAGACATATAAAGATAAGAAATACAGTCCTGTCCTTTATGCTGTGAAACCAAACCAATAGGGTCCTATTTATTGGTGTTAATGCTTGAATATAATGCCGTTACATCGTGATGGAATTAGTTCCGCTACATCTGACATAAAAAACGATACAAACATACTTATTCTCCACCGTCGGTGGAAGGGTTAACTCTTCCTCCCACCAGTCACAGATCTGTAAAACCTTTGCTTGCGGCCCTGTAGAACGAGCAGCAAACAGCGATAATTTCATGCAGTGCTTCTCCACTTACTGAAGCAGTCAAGGCAAAATTCACATCTATTGATGTCAAGAGACTTGGAAAAGAACTGTGATTAACTTGTCTGAAATTAGGGCGCAAAGTCAGTTCTGACTCCAAAACCGCATTCACGAATGAGATGATTAAGGTGCAGGTCTATTCTAACAGGATTAATGGTTTATTGACATCCAGCGACAAGTCACTGACAGAGCTGGATCGCTTCCACCACATCACAATTTGGGACTGGGTGTAGATAAGAAGCCTGGAACAGCCACTCCATCAGGACTAATCTCATTGCTCTATTGTGGTCGACTGAATGCCTGACATGTCAAAATCTAATCAGGTATATATTGTCCAGCGACCAGCAAAGTAACATTTTGTTGCATCCATCTCAATCATTCCTTTAAGCAAATAGTGAGTCATAATCTCACAAACTGGGCAATTATTATTTCCCCCCTCCTGAGACTACTTGTTTAGTGCTATTAGGACAGCGCTATAAGAGTCCAACTTATCTCATCGGCAACAAAAATTAAAATGTAATATGTCCATTTTCTGGTTTCCCCTGATATTAAAGAGGACCTGTCACCCCCCTGGTTCTATGCTAACTGAATGCAGCACTGAATGCAGCGTGTCTGCTGCATTGAGGGAAGGGGTCCCCCGTGTCTCTAGCTCCCCTGTAAGCTGTTAAAAAGACTTTAAAAAGTTTATAGTTAAGGAGCCCAGAGAGACTCAGGCTGGGGTCACAGTTGACATGAGTTTTTTTTAGTGATTTAACAAAACTCATGCGTTTTTTCATGTCATCATGAGTTTTTCAAGATGTGTGATGGCTCCCTGCGTTTTTGGCTGCGTTTTTAAATCTGCACCAAAAAATAGTGCATGTACTATTTTTTGGTGCGTTTTGAAAAACGCATGCATTTCTATAACATGGGCTCCTATGGAAAACGCATGCAAAAACGCATGTACAATTAGTACCTTTTAGTGCCATTCAAAAACGCATGCGTTTTCCATAGGAGCCCATGTTAAAAAAACGCATGCGTTTTCTAAACCGCTTGCGTTTTTTTAACATGAGCTCCTATGGAAAACGCATGCGTTTTTAAATGGCACTAATTGTACATGCGTTTTTGCATGCGTTTCTCATAAGGCCCCATATTAAAAAACGCATGCGTTTTTGGAAATGCACCAAAAACGCATTGTACAGTCACACATGCGTTTTTGCTATTAGGGCATGCGTTTTTTTAACATGGGGGCCTATGGGTGCGTTTTTTACATGCGTTTTTGAAAACACAGGTCTCCAAAAACGCATGTGAAAAATGCAACTGTGACCCCAGCCTCACTCAGTAATGAGTCATCGCTGTTGCTGGTGTCCTCCCCGCCTCCAGCCCTATCTTGTTCAGCCTCATGTAGGTGTCTGCACTCCTCCTCACCTCTAGCCCTCTCTGTGCCACCTCCAGCCCTCTCTTGTTCAGCCTCCTGTATGTGTCATCGCTGTTGCTGGTGACCTCCCCACCTCCAGCCCTCTCTGTGCCACCTCCAGCCCTCTCTTGTTCAGCCTCCTGTATGCGTCTACCCTCTTCCCCGCTCATGTGCCTCATCATCTTAATTTAAAACCTAAAAGGGTAGACAAGGGCGCTATGGGTCAAATCTCCCATATAACTGGAAAGATAAATGTCTTGAACTGCTCACCTTAAAGGTACCTTTACACGCCGCTACAGCAGGGTGGAAACAACCGGGTGCTTCACATGCACGAGCACGTACCAACGGTTACAAACGGTACCCGATACTGCCTTTACACACCGCTACAAGGTGCTCTACAGAAGGTTTAATCTATCCCTGGATGCACCGCCGGGTGCTCAAGTTACCTTCTGCAGAGTACCTTACCCCATTTACACGCCACTACAACAAGGTAATATGGGAGGACCTGGTGCAGCAGGGACAACACATAGGCGTGCCAGAATTGTGGATTACGAGACGCTCGTACGATGATTGGACAATGCAATAGTATCATGATTGGCCAGCCAGCGCAGGAAGGCTGGCTAATACATGACGCAATAGCAAATGTGTAGTGTGACTGGTCAGCTCCTTAAATATGCCACCCTATGCAGCGTCAACCAATCGTAACGCAGGAGCTTCCACCAATGATCGCTGAAGGGGGGCGGTTTCCCGGAGGCTGTGTCACGCCCCAGGGAGTTAACTAGGTGGCGAAACAACCCTCCTGTTCCTTATTTACACGCCGATACAGGCCGCTACCATCGCCTTGAAATCAACCTGTTTTAGAACACTGCTCTGAAACAGGTGCCGCAAGTGACGGGTGAAAACAACCGTCTTTACACGCCGCTACCTCGGGTTGATTTGACGGTGCAAGATACATTTGTCTCATAAACCCGGTTGTTTCCACCCTGTTGTAGCGGCGTGTAAAGGTACCTTTACAGTTGTGAGACTCACAACTGGTGTCAATGCTTGATATCAGCTGCCGCAGGACCCCCACTTGAGGTGGTGAATGTACAGCAATTATCCATGTAATGATTACCGATGGTGTTTTTTCCTGAGGAAGAGGCTTGGACAGCCTTGAAACTTGTAGGGCATGGTATAAAGGCACCGATCATTCTACCTTGGACGTCCTGTCATATATTCTCAGCAGCGCGGACCATATATATTCGTCCATAATTGCTGCTCATCATCTTAATTGATGCAGGCGCAGCCTGAGAAATGTTTTGGAGCTGATCACGGCAGCTGAAAACCCTCCTGCCGGTGATGTCAGTGCCAGATCTCGCCCTGCTCCAGATGATACTGTATTCATACAGCAGGGTGGGATCTGGGGCTGACATCACTGGCAGGAGGGTTTTTAGCTGCTGTGACCAGCTCCAAAACATTGCTCGCTCTGCGCCTGTGTCGATTGACATGATGAGGCGCATGAGCGGGGAGGAGGACAGACACATACAGGAAGCTGAACAAGAGAGGGCTGGAGGTAGCACAGAGAGGGCTGAAGGCTGGGAGGACACCAGCAACAGTGATGGCTCATTACTGAGTAAGTCCCTCCGGACTCCTTGCCTATAAACTTTATAAAGTCTTTTTAATAGCTTACGGGGGGGGGGCTAGAGACATGGGGGACCCCTTCCCTGAATGCAGCAGACACACTGCATTCAGCAGCTGTCTGATTTTTACTGCATTCAGCTAGCATGCCAAAAAGGCATCCGATCCCGGCAAAAAAATCGCTCCCTCCGGGCTGATAAAAAAAAAAAAAAAAAAAAAATGTATGCTCACTTGTCCCCGAGGCCGCCGCCATCTCCCGCAGGCTCCCAGTGTCTCCAGAGATCATCTTCTTCTGAAAAGGACCTGCCGTGATGTCACAATCACGTGACCGCCTGTTAACATGGTGTAACCTGAGGTCACGTGACTATGACATCACGGCAGGTCCTGTTGAGAAGAAGAAGATCTCTGGAGACACCGGGAGACACCGCGAGCCTGCGGGAGACAGCAAGGGCCTCGGGGACAGGGGAGCATACATTTTTTTTTTAACCCCTGCTGGAGCAGTTTTACTGTACTGAGCATGCTCAGTACAGTAAAATCGGGTCCGAGGACACATCAGATGTTTCCTCGGAACCTGCTCCATAGGGCCCCATATTAAAAACATCGGACCAGAGCAAATACTCAGATTTTGAATTGGAAAAGCAATGCTGTGCACCATGGAGTTTGGGGGCGGTGCTGCAGGCTACAGGGGGGGTGCTAGGCCCATCTATTAAGCAGTCCATTATATTTAAAGATACCAGGGCAGTCTGGAAGGCGGTCAGGTGCAAATTGGGGTTGGCATGGAGAACAACGAGGTACACACCACTCTGGGACAATCCAGATTTCCCCCAGGGTATGGAAAACGCTCTATTTCAAGGATGGAGGGAGTGCGGGGTTAATACACTTCAGGATTTGATGAAATTCTCAGACAAAAGATGGATGACGGCTAAAGAGGTGTTGGAGACTTGGCACCTGGACTCCTCTCATGTCTTGCAGTATGCCCAGATAAAATATCATATATTCTCAAGATTGCGAGATATCAGTGGGGAATGTCAGCCTTCAGTGTTAGACGATTTCATTTGGCCACAAACTCCACCTGCTACCATATCTTCTCTTTATTCGGCATTGAGACGACGACTGCTTCCCTCGGGGCCCACGTGTCTATTCAAGAGTTGGGAGACGAGACTGTTGGATGAAGGGGTGGGGGACGCGATAGTAGACGGTTGGAATGCTTTACGCAGACATGTGGGGGATGAGAGATGGAGGGATACTTATTATCGACTAATGCATAGAGCCATTTTAGAGTTCAATATCCCAGCCACATCTACTAACCCGGATAGACGTCTGACGTGTCCAAAGTGTGATGGGAACAGACCTGACATGTTCCACGGGATTTGGGAATGCACCCAGGTACAAACAAAATGGAAAGAGATTAAGGGATGGATTAGGAAAATACTGGGCATAGATTTGCCGATGGATAAAATGCTATGGATATTCTATAACTTCTCAGACTATCCAATCCCTAAGGAGGGGCGTACTTTTCTGCACATAGCAACACTCTCATACAAAAGGCTTATCTTACGTCAATGGCTGGAAGTTAATATGCCGAGTTTATCTAATTTAATCACAGATTTGAAACGTACATTGGGGCTTGAAAAATTGGAGGCAGAAACGGATAAGGAAAATAAGGCGAAGAAATTTTATTCTACGTGGAGGGAGTTCATCTTACACAACTTAACTAGACTTGAAATTGATCAATTGGTAAAGCCTTTCGGCAATACTCAGTGGTATTGCTTGGAGGAGTTGGGAGGCACCCTAGGGGGATTAAAAGTTAATGTTCCGCTCCTATAGTAGATCACATCAAGATGTCAACAGATTTGATACTTGTCATTGCCCAACTATTGTGGGGTGGGGGGGAGGGGGTGGTCATGGGTGGGTGGTTTTCTTTGTATTGAGATGTTTTTGTGTGTGATAAGGCCTAATCTTGTATAAGTTGATGACTTTATTGATGATGTCATGTTTATTGTATGGACAACAAGGGGATAAAACCAGAAAATCCAATAAAAACAGTTTTCAAAAAAAAAAAAAAAACATCGGGCCAAATCGGATGTGCACTAAGTGGCATCCGATTTGGTCCAATCCGATTTTGTCCGATTTTATTTTCGGTGCAAAAATCGGAGCATGCTCCGATTTTTGCACCGATAAATCGGACAGAATCGGATCGGACCAAATCGGATGCCATTTAGTGCACATCCGATTCAGTCTGATGCCCATAGGGCTGCATGGGGGCCAAAATCGTTCCGATGCTGTCTGATTTTTATCGGACAGCATCGGAAATTAACAATTCAAAGTGTGAAACCAGCCTAACTGTACAATGAACTTACACATTCAGCTTGGCTGAGAGTGCTGGTGTTTTCAAAGACGAGAGAGGAATAAGTCACTAACAGACACTACTGGTGGCAGCTTATCTCTGAAAAGAACCATGGTTTAGTAATATTGAAAACTAACCATCAAAATCCTTCATTTTCTTTACATCTGCTGTTGGAGTGAGGTAGTAAATCCCATTATATCTTATATGGTTGGCCAATCTAATAGAAAAGGCAGGTTCCTCATTCATCTAACGTGTATGGACACAAGATTGGACACATTGACGATTTACTTGCAGCGTAAACAGGCTGTAGAACAAAAAGACCAAGCAAAACGTTCATTCATTCTTAGAGTCCCAAAAACCACGGCAGCTTAAGTGCATCGGGTGATATAGAACGCTCAGTGCACATCGTTTACTTTAGTCTGCTTATGTAAACAGGCACAACCAATGACCGGTACAACGTTACCTACCGATGGTCATATTGTAAAGCTTTCACAATTTTCAGTTGTCTCTAAGCAGAATCTTAAGGTTTTTTTTATGGTTAAGGAAACCTGCTGTCAGCTCTTGTAGCACGTTTATTTTAGTAAATATCAGTATATCCCATGAAATTATTCTTCAGCAATCACTTTTACTTAGAAATCTGTGCTGGGCTGTTCCTTCTGGAAATGAATGAATGAATTAAACTGCTGACTGAGTATTTAGGGTAGAGCCATAAACTTTCTTCAATCTGGGACAAATACTCCGTTTGCTGCCCCTAGGTTGTGTCTCTAAAGGTAGTGTCACACGTGGCGATGTCGCCCGCGACATCGCCGAAAAGTGACGTAACAGCGATGTCGCAGGCGATATTGCAAGTGCGTCGCGCTGTGTGACAGCGCGACGCAATTGCAAATTATCGCTGGTCGCAGGTTGACAGGTTTATGAACATGTTCATAAACCTGTCAACCTGTGACCAGCGATTAGGCTGGATCGCGCCGTCTGACACTGTTGTCGGCGCGATCCAGCCTATATCGCAGCGTTCCTGAGCCATCGCTCGCTGGGCTGAGCCCAGCCCAGCGAGCGATGGCTCCGTTCACATCGCCGCCGCATCACCGGCAACGTCGTGCCGTGTGACAGCTGGCCTGCGATGTCGGAAGCGAGCGTGCACCTGCACATCGCTTCCGACATCGCAGGCCAGATCGCCACGTGTGACACTACCTTAAGGCCTGGCAAAGGCAAGATAGTTTTTTTGCCATCCACAGCCTCATGCCCCCTGTATACAGGGCACAGCACATTGACAGGAGGAAGGGTTACATCAAGCTGACAATTGATATATACACTATCAGGAGAAACAACAGAGGGATAAAGCATAAACATGATCCAATATTGTTATTATAGAAGTATTTAAATCAGGTGCCAGGATATGACGTATAAAAATCGGTGAGAACGAACAGGACTTTTTATACCATTAAAATCTGTTTATCCTGGAAATTAAGGAAAGTGGCCATCTTTGGGGACATTTTACTTAAATGTATATATTTGACTATTTTTCACCTATTCTTAAGTTAGATGTGGTCTGCAGCTATAAATCAACAGACAGTAGCTTAGAAAAGACAGATAAAAGACAGCCCATAATAACAGGCTGCCTGACAGATTCTCAGTTAAAAGGGGATATTTGGGATTTAGCAGAAAAAACAAAAATTGTGTCTAAGCACTAACAGACGGGTATCTGCCACCTACCTGCCTGTTGTGCTCGGCACCATTCACCACCAACAAGGAACGGGCACAAATCGCTCGTGTCAACGATTTTTCAGCTTCCGCTGACATCATGTCTATAGAGAGGCAGCTTCTCCACTCTGTAGATGGGCGTCATAGCTGAAGTCATGCTGACTGACAGCCATCTCCCACAATCAAGTAGCAAGGAGCCGGCTGTCAACCAGCATGATGTAAACTGTCCTGCCCCTTCCACAGAGCAGAGCGGAAAAGCTGCCGCTCTGTTTACACAGCCATGCTGTCCCCGGCAGGAGCGGTCTATGACTGCTCCGTGTCGGCGGTGAACGGTGGAGAGCGCAGCAGGTAGGAAGGTGGCAGCTACCTGCCTGTTAGTGCTTGGGCACATTTTTTTTTTTATATAAAAATCCACGATAACCCCTTTAATTCATTCAGAAGTCAGCCATAGACAGTGCAGCAGAGAGGCTGCAAAAAGCAAATATTTATTGAAAAGTAATTACAAAAATTGTATTTAGCCCTGGTTACTTGTAATTAAGTAAAACAAAAGAAAAATCATCCCCAAAGGTGGACAATCTTCTCTGTCAGAAGTACTTCTTAAATTGGGTCCCAGTGAATGGAGCAGGTTCAGGAGCTGAACCTGCAACATATGTGGCAGATACCAGCTGTAATGGCCACTTTACACGTCCTGATATCGGCGTCCAACTTCGATAAAAAGTCACGTGGCTCGTGTGTTGGCCCCGATATCGTTTGTGCGTTGTATGGTGTAAATGTCCAATACGATGCAAGAACGATGCCAAAATGACATCGGGGAAGAAATGAGCCTGCTCTCCAACGGCCCGATATTGGATGGACGATGTGGCCAGATCGTGCTGTGTGAAAGCCCAACAACGATGTGGAGTACAACTTCCCCTATTCTCTCCCATGTTAAATGGTCGTTCCTGGGTATAAGGGGGCGTACACATCGCAGTTGCGTTGCCTGCCGATATCGCGCTGTGTAACATCTCCTATGCAATCTTGGAATTCTGCCCAAAAAATGCGCGCTCCCGTGCCGTTGTATCCAACGTCAGACCGATTTTAGGACGTGTAAAGTGGCCAGAATACTTTCACCGGTTCCCCTTGCGGGTCAGGGGCCCACTGAAGGTCTCTTGCCACCACCTGGGTTCTCATATGAAACCCAGACTGTGGATGGACATCATAGGAAAATGTACCGTAATTTTTCATTACATCCTGCCATATTGTGATACTACAGTATATACCGTATATCAAATGCAAGGAAAAAAAAACTTGAAAAATAAAAAAATCCAAATCAACTCCTTTTCCCCTCATTAAAAATCAAAGTAAAAAATAAACATGCATCCATACAAGTCAGATCAATCTAAAAAAAAATTAATCAACCTGACAGGTAAACACTGTTAGAAAAAAAAAAATCGATAATCCAGAATTGCATTTGATCAGTCGCCACAGCATCACAAAAAATGCAAATTGTTGTATGCAACCCAAAATGGTATCAATTAAAATGTGAGCTAGCCATGCAAAAATCAAGCCCACACACAACTCCAGTGATGGAAAATGAATAGAGGTCTGAAAAAAGGGCAAACAATTTTTATTTTATTTTTTTATGAATTTTCCAATTTTTTTACCATTTAAATAAAAAATAATATATATATACAATTTTGGTATTGCCATAATAGTATTTTCAAGTTAATTGACTGCACAATGGGTTCTATGGGTTGAACTAGATGGACTTATGGCCACTTTACACACACCAACTTCTGTGACCAACTTCTGAACAGATCTTTGGTTGCAGTGAAATCACGGCCACATTGTTCCATTTGTACACAGCCACAAAATGGAACAATGTGTCCATGATGTCACTGCAACCAGTAAGTTGTTCAGAAGTTGGACAGATAAGTTGGTGTGTGTAAAGTGGCCCTTAAAGTCTTCCTTCAACCTTAAAATCTTTGTTACGGAGTTACAATGAATGCCATGAAAAAGAAAACCCAAAAAACAGTATTGTTCTCTTGTGCAGTTTCAACGTATTTGGAATTATTTTCCAGTACATTAAATGGAAAAATGAATGGTTCAACTGAAAACTGTATGTCATCTTGCAAACTATAAGCCCTAATAAGGCTATATCAACGCAAACATATTATGTGTAATTGGACTCTTGGAAGAAGGGAAGAAAAAAAAAAAAAGTGTAAAAGCTGAAAATTGCCCAGTCTGGTAGGGGGTTAAGGAAGGTAATAGGTATGCACCAGATAACAATCTAAGGATGCCTTCACACTGCGGTTAGGTCCGATCCGGGGCTGTCAGGGGTGAACCTGACAGCCCCCCCGGACCGGATCAGCACACAGAACCGGAGGGCTAATATGATGATTCATGATTCAGGGCCGCGGTTGCAGGGAGCTAGCCGCGGTCCTGAAATAACAGCGGCGTGCAACCGCAGGTGTCCGGTTCCCGGATCCTCCCGGATCGGGGCAATCCGGCCCCATAGGCTCCCATGTTAAGGAAGCGCCGGATTGCCCCAGAAGGGTCCGGGGGGAATCCGGGAGGATCCGGGGGAGTCCAGTGGAATCCGGGAGACAGCAATTATGGGGAGATTGTTCTCCCCGGACACAAAAAAGTTGCAAGCAACGTATTTGTATCCGGGAGAGCAATCCCACTTCTCCCAGATCCTTCTGGCAAGATGGAAGCTGGATGGCAGATACTTGCCATCCAGCTCCATAGGATACTATGGGGCCAAAATCCGGTCCGGGGCTGTCACCCCTGTGAGCTCCGGACCGGACCTGACTGCAGTATGAAGGCACCCTAAGATGTGCAAAGCGTGGAGAGCCTGTCCTGTCCGGACGTCCCATGATGGGCTACATGTGGCCTCTCCTTAAAGCGAGGAACAGCTCTAATGATGCCAAAGTGAAACTCTGCAGGATATGGAAGAAATGGTTAATTATAAAAACAAACCTGGCAAGAAGACAGTGTAAGAATATGATTTCTGCAGTATTATTCCGGCAGGGTTCAGGCCATTTCCTGTTCGTTCTGAATCAATGAGAATGTGGAGCAGATTATGGCTGACGGAAATATAAATCAGGTTATTGTGCTCTTTTTACTTGAAACAATGAGCAATTATGTGCATTATGCGTCTTCTCCTCGGGTTCTATCTTCAGACATTGATATTTGACGATTCATTCTGCTACAAGAAAACGGCGGAATGACTTTGTATCACGGCTGAGACGTTCTTTGAGACGTGTCATTGAGATTTTACTCGTAATTCCGAAACATGAACATGCAATAGCGCCTACCGACAAAAATCCATATGTGCATGCACCCACGCTCACTCCGCCAGGCTGAGCCGCTATAGAAGAAGAGAAGCTCTGGCTTAAAGCCGCTTTATATACTACAGATCTACCAGTAAAATATTATCAGTGGGCTGACTGAATTTACAAGCGACATGTCGAGACACTGGCACTTACCAATGGACCATGTTAACAGAACATTAAGGACAAATGCAAAACAATAATATATAAGCCACATTGGTAAGAGAGGTATACACAGCATCCCCTCAAGAAAGTCAATATTCTCCCAACATAGCAGCGACAGCATCTTAAAGGGAATGTATCATCAGAAGATGACCTACTGTTCAAATCAAGATACCGGTATGTTACGTAGGTTTTTAATCTGTTTGACATTTTTTCATATCTTAGATCATAGCTGCATTAAATTTAAATTATATACATTTTGCAATTCTCATACTGGCCACTAGATCTATGGATATTATAGGCGGAGAAGTTTATCCTCTACTGTGGGTATAATCCTTGAGGGTTTTCTAAGGCCGGTTTCACATCATCGCAGCATCAGGTCCGGGGCTCTCTGATGTAAACCTGACAGCCCCGAACGAGATTTTCAAACAGAACCGGTGGGCAAATATGCCCTCTGGTCTGGTTTGCAGCCGGATCCCTCAGATCTCAGCCGCAGCTGCTGAAATTTCAAGAAGCAGGGAGTTAGCCACGGTCCTGAAATCTGTGCAGGGGACAGCTGATGGAGCTGAAGTTTAGCACCACTCGCTGCTAAACTCCATCACCCAGTGTCGGGCTCCCGGATACAATTTTATTTCGGATCCGGGGCGATACGGCACCATAGAACCCCATGATAGGGGGCGCCAGATTGCTCCAGATCCGGGAGGATCTGATTTTCTCAGATTTTTCCCCCGGACACAAAAACGTTGCTTGCAACGTTTTTGTGTTCGGGAGAAAAATACGAATTGTTCTGGATCCTCCTAGACAGATGGAAGCCGGATGGCACATAGCTGCCATCCTGCTCCATCCAGCCTCATAGGAATACTATGGGGCTGAAATCTGATCCGGGGCTGTCCTGTTCACACGGACAGCACCAGGTCAGATAAACCATGATGTGAAACCAGCCTGAAATATTTTATCCTAAAGTATCACAAGAAGAATAAGCTCATGACTCTATATCAACATGGGTTTACGAAGGAGTGGTCCTGTGAAGCTAATCTGATCGTCTTCTATAAGGCGGTAAGTTATAGACTGGACCTGAATAATGCCATGAATGTTGTCTAGCTAGACTTCTCAAAGGCATTTGATACAGTAAGACCGCGAGGAATGCTATTCGCCGAAATGAGTAGTTTCATGGGCACTGCCTGAATTTACAATACGCCTTTTGTCAAATAGATACATCCGTTTCTGTAGCTTTTTTTAAAAGGAATAGTTCTTCTAATAAAATATGGAGTCTCAACCATGGATGTCCTGCTGGATTAGCTACTCCCTCCTATTTTCTGTATTTGATACAGTGGTACACAAAAGGTTGGCACATAAAATTACACTAGTGGAACTAGAGGAAAATAGGTTTAACTGGGTTAAGAACTGGCTCATGATAGGAATCAAAGGGTGGTTATTAAAGGTACACACTTGGAATGGGTTACAGTTAACAGTGGGGTACCACAGGGGTCAGTACTGGGCCATCTTCATTTTAACATATTTATTAATGACCTTGTAAAGGTCACACAGAGTAAAAATTCAACATGATGATACCAAATTCTGCAAGATAATCAACACAGAGGATAATTTAATACTACAGTGGGATTTCCAAGAGATACTACAAAGAAGACACATCTATGACCAGAGGAAAGACGCTTTAATCATAATCACAGTGATTCTTTCCTGTACGAGCAGTGAGATTATGAAACTATCACATGATGTTATAATGGTAAATTTCCTAAAAAAAAAAAAGTACAAGGAAGGCCTGGATGCCTCTCTTGAAAAATATATTATTTTAGGTTACGTACCGTATATACTCGCGTATAAGCCGAGTTTTTCAGCCCAAAAATTGGGCTGAAAAGTCCCATCCTCAGCTTATACGCGAGTCACTGTATACTGTATACACTGTATACAGTGTATACAGTATACAGGCCCGCCCTCATCAGTATACAGGCCCCCCCTTGCTGCACAAACCTGTAAAGGAAGAGATTAGTATACTTATCACTGTCCCGCTGCCGCTGTCCCGCCGCCGTCATCGCGCTCCTCCGTCTTCATCCGTCTTCTTCCGGCATCCTCCGGTCGGCGCAGGCAATGACGTCATTGTCTGCAAGCCAGAGGAAGCCGGAAGACGCTGGATGAAGACGGAGGAGCACGATGACGGCGGCGGGACAGCGGCAGCGGGACAGTGATAAGTATACTAATCTCTTCCTTTACTGGATTGTGCACCAAGGGGGGGCCCTGTATACTGATGGGGGGGCTGTATACACCTTTGGGGCTGCTGTATACTACCTCTGGGGCTGCTGTATACACCACTGGGGCTGCTGTATACTACCACTGGGGCTGCTGTATATACCTCTGGGGCTGTATATACCTTTGAGGCTGCTGTATACTACCTCTCGGGCTGCTGTATACTACCTCTGGGGCTGCTGTATACTACCACTGGGGCTGCTGTATACTACCACTGGGGCTGTATATATCTCTGGGGCTGCTGTATACTACCTGTGGGGCTGTATATACCTCTGGGGCTGCTGTATACTACCACTGGGGCTGCTGTATACACCTCTGGGGCTGCTGTATACTACCACTGGGACTGCTGTATACTACCACTGGGGCTGCTGTATACTACCACTGGGGCTGCTGTATACTACCACTAGGGCTGCTATATATACCTCTGGGCCTGCTGTATACTAACCACTGGGGCTGCTGCTGTATATACCACTGGGGCTGCTGCTGTATATACCACTGGGGCTGCTGCTGTATACTACCACTCGGGCTGCTGTATATACCTCTGGGGCTGCTGTACACCACACTGCTGGGGGCTGTATACCTGTGCTGGGGTCCACCCTCGGCTTATACACGAGTCAATAGGTTTTCCCAGGTTTTGGGGGCAAAAGTAGGGGGGTCGGCTTATACACGGGTCGGCTTATACACGAGTATATACGGTATACAAAATTCTGTAGTGGCATGTTGATCTACGGAACTCGCATGGTATCAATATATTTGTGAGATATATACAGTCGAAGTGTTCCTGTAGTGCACCAAGTTATGACAGTAGGAGAATATGAGGTTGGAATAGCCACAATGACTATACCCTGTGGCCATTACCTTCAGGCAAAGGTGACGGCAGGTGGTGGATAACCACTAAAGCTCCTTATTTAGGCCCTGTGTATTCTGAAATAATTGTGTATTGTGTTTTAAATGTGTATTCTAAAATAATGTATTTTTATATTATTGTATTTAATTATACAATACTCTTGTGAATAGTATAGACAAAAGATCATTTCCAGGAGCATATCTGTACAAGTTGGGACTGTGCCCATACAAGTGTAGTATTGGTGATGGTAGTCTACTGGCCAATTCTGAAAACAGATAGTAATATTAAAGGGGGTTAGCGAGCACGGAGCCCACTGGTATGGGGTCCCATTTTGATGCTTGCTATGGAGCCTACAATGTACATCCCATATGTCAGTCTATTACCAATCATAAAAAGGAGCACAGACATTTGTGAGATATTCACATCCCTCAGTGATACTTAGGCTATAATATAAGGGACAGATGTCACTGGTCTCGCGGTGGTGCAGAACACCAGGTCTCTGAGTATCACGCGTATTACATACAGATACTGCAGTGCTCACATAATGAAGGACTTATAGCTGTGTGAGGTCTGTCATAAAACAAAGGCTTACACAGTTTTAACCTTTGACTCTAGATATTTCTGGGAAAGAACCTCTGAGGGCAAGAGAAAACTATACGATTATTGTTTTATTACAATATATGTATTACAGGAAGTGCAAGGAAAATGAATATGAAATGGATTGTCTCGTGGAGATGAACTCGCTCTTTATGCCCCTTTACAATACACAGGCATCATAGAGAGGTCCCGCTGGCTCACAATCCTCCTCCATGAGCCAGGACGGAGAGCAGTTTTGTTTTGAGTGGCTCTCATTCTGGCAGACTCAATCTCTCCATGTGACGCATGGCAGCCATTGAGATGACAGTAACACTATATTTCTCATGCAACAACAGATATACCTGGACGGTTACAGCTTACCATAGCAAAATGTACTAAGGATCCTACCAGCAGGGCATGTTTTAAAGGAAGGGTGTCACTGGTGAGACAATCAATTTCAATGACTTAAAGAAGCCCTCCCATGATGCTTCCCCCCTACTAAATCTGTGTATGTTCCTTCCTTGGTATCATTCACCTTCTGCTCCTCTTCTCAGTGATGTGGCTGTGCACTGTGTGGCCCAGAAGTGGCTTTTGTAAGGAAGATATATGAAGTGTTAGAACAAGGCTCAACACTTATAGTGTAGAAGAGACTTTCCGCAGAGAGACGGATATTCTGAAGAGTGATAACGTCAGTGAGAGGAGGGGAAGAATGGCACTGGATCCCTGAGATGGTGGCAGTAGGCGAGTATATTAATATACTTCTCATACTATACTACATGTACATATACACACATTTAGTGAAAAAAAAATCTGAATGGGAGGCTTCTTTAATAAAACCCATTGCAGAGCGATATTATCTATTATAAAACATCATGAGCAGGTGCGTAACTACTACAGGCAGGGGTTGGAATCGCACCCGGATCCTGGAGCCTAGGGGGCCCCAAAAGTTCCTTTGGCCTATAGAAAAAGACTATTGCTATTAAATATTTGCAATAATTGGAAGCCCCACTGGAGCATTCAGATCAGGGACCTTCAGCTTCAAGTTACATCATTGATCATGTGGTCATTTGCGATAGATCAATCTAGCACCACTTGGGAATACTTAACCCTTATCTCTGTCTCATGAAGGTCTTTTGCTTAAGACCCAGAAATTTATCACAACGGTATATTAACATTGATGCACACTAGGTAACAAAGGCCCGCGATAAGAGTGAACACCAAGGAGGCAAGCGATCAGCTCCTCAATGGAGATGCAACAAACTGGTAGGAAAACCACAAGTTAGCCCACAGACATTAGTGAGCCTGTCATGTTGAGCATATAGACAAAGCTGCGGGCAGCAGGTTATAAGGAATAAGTATCTGAGATGATTAGTATACTTCAGTCAGCCAAAGCATTGAAACCGCTAGCCTAATATTGTGTATGCTCCTCTTCCATTAGCCAAGAAAGCAAGACTTGACAAGACAGCACAGAAGTGTCAGATGATCAGTAGGTGAGAATTGCTTCGTTCTTTTACCCATTCTGAGCTCTTTATAAAAAATAGTTTGGTGGCCACTCAACCCCTTTAACTGCAGTGACTGGGGACTCCAAAACACTGAAGAAATCTTTCCAGGGATCAGCTAGTGCTTGACATCTGATTTGATGAGTATATAAATGAGAGCATTAAATTAATGAACTAATCATTTTAATCAAGTAAGTGTAATAAATAATGCAATGAGCCGATAAACACGTACCTGTTCTTCACATCTGGCACAATTTTGGCATATTCCGTAAGAGACAAAGGGCACATTAGCGGCACCGCTGCATACTCTGAGCTTGGCTATTTTTACACAGTCCACATCTAGACAATGCTAAATGGTGACAGCTCCATACATAATCCTCATATGGTCAGCCATAAAAGTGCAGTAAACGTCTTCTCTTAATATACAGTATCTGCTCAGTGTTTTAACTCTCTCAACGTTACTTTATCACCTACTGGGAGATGAAAATAAACATGTCTTTCCTCAATCACCAGAATCTCAGCTTAATGTTCAGTCCTAATGATCCTCATTTATTTTCACCACAAAGACTGAATTGTTCAGACCACGGTTCCTAAAATAGATGTATACACATATCCATCTGATGGAGAGTTCAGTGGGGCTGCCTTCTTTTGTAGCCAAAACTGGGATTGGATCCAAATAAAGCTTTATGCACATGCTAATGTACAGATATATCATGTAATATGCGGAAAGGAAACTGCGCCATATTTCTTAGGATACCAAAGTGTGGAACAATTGAGAGGCGCCATAGAGCCCAACATCGAGTCTATGAACTCCAGAAAGTCGAGGTGTTTTCTCATTATTATCCTTCATATACAATTTAAAGAAGCACTCCCATCTATCCTTTTTTATTAAATGTATGTACATGTGTATGGTGTGTAATGATCCAGATCATCTGAAGAGCAGTGAGGTCACTGAGAAGAGGAGCAGAACGGATCTGGATCCCTGAGAAGACAGTGATAGGTGAGTATATTAACACACCACACTACTTTACATGAAAACTATCAACATCTGAGAGTCCTTAGTGGTTGATACCTTTTAATGACTAACTGAAAAGATGGTAAGAACAAGCAAGCTTTTCAGACTCTGGCATCTTCTTCAGGCTATTAATGACACAAATTCTGAAGACACGCACATATATATAATTAAATATACAGGGTAGGATGAAGCAGTAAACACGACATTCATGGAGGAATTTTCAGGTATTGACCAACCAATAATCAAAGAACAATAATGCAGTCTGAGCCTCTTTTCTCAGAACTCTGATTTACCTCCCCAGCTCCTCTCCCCCTCCCAAGACTGACTACTATTTGCGACTAACATGTTGCGTCCCTGGTGCGGGTGAGAGTGTGTGATTTGTGCGCAGGCATCTGCCTACGCACAGATCACATATGGGAGTGAATGGGTGCGCACGGTCTTGCGCTGTCACCATGCGCTCCCATTCTAAACAGGGGCTTGCGGTGCTACGTTCTCATTGCGGATCCCCTCCGCAGAACGCTGCGGAGGGGAACGCTAATGTGAAGGCACCCTAACAAGTACAAACATTTCTCACTACTTTACATGAACATGTACACACATTTAATGGAGAAGTATAGGTAAGAGGGCTTCTTTAATCGAGTTTTAGCCAAATAATAGACACAAACAGAGGATCTAAGCTGGCACTAAGGTGAAACTGTCCCACTATGAAAGAACAGATAGCCATGTACATATGGACATCCAGGACCGCGTCCCTTAGGATGATGCTCAGCTTTTAGCTGAGAGAATCCACACAGTGCTCCATTCAGATTAAATAAGTGGCCCTGGCGCATTAGATGCCTGAAAAGTTGTAGCATGCTATGCAATAGATGAGGAGTGTGTGTCACGTGCTTAGATTGCACTGACACTGTTGGATGCTGCTCTGTGTGTGTATGTTTGCATTTTTTCAGGAGCTGCATGAGGTTCGGGTGTGAAGGTCTTGCTCAGCTGCTAGTTGATGTGAGGCTTGGGTGTGACTCACCTGCAATCCCCTCCCCCTGGCCTTTAAATTGCCTTCCCTCTCCCCTGTCAGACGCCGTTGTTAGAGTTATTTACTCTTGGTCTCTGTGCTGTGAAGTTGCTTTGCTGCAGGGCTGAAGTCCTTCTAGGAGTTCCCTTGTCTTGGGAGTAGCTGTGGTTCCTGATCCATGGGTGGGGGTAGGGGCCCTCAGTCTAGGGCTAATCAGGAGCTTAAAGCAAAAGGGTGGTGACTCGGACCTTCTCACCATAAGAGGTACCTCCAAGATCAGGGCGAGCCAGGGACCCCCAGTTCCAGGGTCAGATTAGCTCCCCTTGAATCCTTTCGCCCATCACACCATCCAGTCACCTGATTTCCTCACCTCCCAAGCGTGACAGCGTGATCGCAGCCAGAATTAAAACCCAACATCCATTTTACACTAGACAGCATGTGCTCTGACCTAACCACATAACTGTTAAGGCCAGACACAAAATGACAGTCGCCTTTTGATGCTGCCTGCAAGTGAATCTTACTGGAGGCGAGTGCCACTTGTTTTTTAACTAGATATTTTATAATAAAAAAAAAAAAAAAACTCCTGCCTGGGACTTTAGTCCACAGTGGAATCCTAACCAAAGGAAAAGCAGGGGCAGACACACCATTTATGCAAACTGTCCAACAGAGGCCCAAGATGGAAGGAACCCGCCACCATTTTTACAGCAAGTGGCATTGTACACAATGATGAGCCCATATATTGCACAGGGGCCTGTTCTGTGTCCACTCCTGAACAAATGTATGATAGTAGTGGAAAACCATCAGTTTTGGAAGAATAATAAAAGAGTAAAAAGTATTTCAGTATATTAAGAATCTTTCCCAAGTGACTAAATCCAAGTAATAAATACATCACATACAGCATTACTCTGTCAATGGTAAGTAATTACAAGCCCAATAAACACATAGATCACATGATGCATATTACATGGTATCTGAACTCTACGGATTGTGCCTGTAGACAAACAGTAGAAAATGTCCACAGCGTCCTCAATACTTAACGGCAGAATCAGTCATGCTTGTGTAAGGAGATGAACATACTGCCCACGCTCCCCTTGAAGACACAAGTATACTTATGATGTATACGGTGTATTGTAACATGAATTATTAATGATAGATTGTATTTTGCTCTACAGAAGGGGAAGATAGGATAAATGTTGGGACTAGCTTAGGGTGGGAGAGTCAAAGGCAGTTTCCTGCCAGGAGGTTAGGTAGGGCCCAGCATGCAGTAAAAACAGACCTAAGGTCTGACTATTGAGCTGAGCTACAAAATATGGTGTCCCTAACATGACAGGAGACAGGGACAATGAATAGCATGATGCTGAGTAAAGAGGAAGGAAAAGGATGGAAGGACAGAGTGGTCAACTGTAGACAGGGCCCAGGACAGGATGCCTAGCAGTATGGTCCCAAGTTTATAACTCAAAGAGGTAACAGACCTGAACAGAACAAGTAATGTGAGATGAAGAGAGTGCCTTGGGTGAGAGTTTCAAAGCGTCAGCAGTAGAGTAGCTAAGTACCAGTCATATTTACTAATTAGTTTTAAGAGGGACGAAGACATAGATCCATAGAATGAAGAGACTGTGTGTAGAGGTGTTCTGGATCATGAAGGGAGCTGTGTTCCCGCTGTCTACTATATGTAATCCCAACCAAGTAACCATTTAGTACAAAGCTTGTTTTCGAGTGGTGGATTCTCTCATTGGACTGTTCAACATTTGGTACTGTCCAGCGGGCATCATGCAATGGCGTAGCGTCCCAATAGCACAAATCCACATACCCAACCTGGACCCCCACCTTCATTTAACATGCTGAGATGTATGAGAAAAGTACTACAACCCCACGCCATGTTACACTTGTATAGAAAATAATTGCAATAATAAAATTATATGGGACAAGTGTCCAATAGGAAAGGGGTACATAAAAAAGACAAAGAAAAAAAATCACATAAATAGCATTAAAACAAACATGTCACATAAAAAACAGACAGGAGTAATGACAGTACCTAGACTCCTTAGAAACAGGACACATCTTTTTTTTTAGGTTATAGAATCATGATGTCCTAGGAAGGTGACAGATAGGAACAACGATTCCAGTTATATTACAAGCACTTGAAGAGGCTTTTTGATTAATGCAATTGTGTGGCTGGGTTACATACTGCTTACCACTACATTCAATAGTTCCACCAGGGCTTATGGGGGTACTCCTACAAAACAGGATTCGGGCGTATTAATGGAGCCATTGACTATAATGATGCAGATGGCATCATCGTGTCCTCTGTTGTGCATCATCTTTGGCTGTATATGCTAGCTGAGGTGGACAACAAGATGTAGATGCACATATGGTCGAAAATGATGCACTATAGAGAATACGGTGACGCCGTCTGCATCGTTGTAGTCGATAGCCCCATCAGCACATACTCCCAAATCCCATTTTGCGGGGGTTAAGACCTAAACCTTGATGAAATCACTGAATGTAGTGGCAAATAGTAGCTTTAGACAACGGATAATAAATCTAGAACTATAAAAAAACAGGTAAACAAATACTAATCTCCAGGAGAGGTGCGTTACCTCATCCAAAAAAACACGGCAAAGAGACAGAAGGGAATAGTGACCCGAAAGCTTCACACAAGTAGAAAGGGATCCATGACTATTGATAAGCAGGCTGGCACATAACAAGAACATCATGATCCCACCAAATACAGCGTCCATCTGTCTTACATTCTGACTGTGAAAAAGAGATCTTATTTTACAATGAAAATGAGAACACCACTGAGGCGTGCAATGCTTTCCATGTGAAGGCTGCTAAACCATCCAAATCATGTTTTATTGGTGCTCTCCAATTAACCCAGTATAAAACAAAACACTTCGTTTTTACTTCAGCTTCTAACTTTCCTTAAAGGGGTCTCCAGAAATTAAAAAATACGATAGAGCAGAGAATTTAATAAAAGTAAACTGTTAAGTTAAATTCCCTGCTGCTCCAGTGCTGGTTCTCCTGACAGTCTTTGTCTATTTGTTGTAGGGAGTCACAAGTAATATGTCTAGGGCCGGTATTACCACTGAGTTCAGTGATTGGCTGTAGCGGTTAGGTGCTGTTTGGGCCAGCATCACTGCTGAGTTCAGTGATTGGCTGCAGGGGTTAGGTGCTGTATGAGCCAGCATTACTGCTGAGTTCAGTGATTGGCTGCTGGGGTTTTGTGCTGTATGAGCCAGCATCACTGCTGAGTTCAGTGATTGGCTGCTGGGGTTTTGTGCTGCATGAGCCAGCATCACTGCTGAGTTCAGTGATTGGCTGCTGGGGTTTTGTGCTGCATGAGCCAGCATCACTGCTGAGTTCAGTGATTGGCTGCTGTGGTTTTGTGCTGTATGAGCCAGCATCACTGCTGAGTTCAGTGATTGGCTGCAGGGGTTATTATCTGTGCATGTGCCAGCATCACTGCTGAGTTCATTGATTGGCTGCAGGGGATATGTGCTGTATGAGCCAGCATCACTGCTGAGTACAGTGATTGGCTCCAGGTGTTATGTGCTGTATGAGCCAGTAGCCGAGTTCAGTAATTGGCTGCAGGTGTTAGGTGCCGTATGAGCCTCATCACTGCTGAGTTCAGTGATTGGCTCCAGGTGTTAGGTGCCGTATGAGCCTCATCACTGCTGAGTTCAGTGATTGGCTGCAGGGGTTAGGTGCCGTATGAGCCAGCATCACTGCTGAGCTCAGTGATTGGCTGCAGGGGTTAGGTGCCGTATGAGCCAGCATCACTGCTGAGCTCAGTGATTGGCTGCAGGGGTTAGGTGCCGTATGAGCTTCATCACTGCTGAGTTCAGTGATTAGCTGATGGAACCATGTGCTACAAATGCTGGCATCTGCTGCTAGTGCAGTGATTCAATGATTATCAATTATTATCATCTTTCTAAATTGGACAAACTCACTCAAAAGGGATTTTAATATTATAATAATAATAATAATATGGTAACTTAATAAACCATTTTAAACAACCCCAACATTAACATACTTCAAAAATTGCACCTTAGTTCTTAATAGAAATCCTATTGCACTTTCTCTGTCCACATATCTCTCATAGTGCATCAAAAAATATACAGGTACACCCATGTTTATAAGAAGCCACGTGCACAGGAGAAACTAAAAAAATGTATTCAGCTCAGACGGAGATAAAATCAATATTTATTAAAGAATCATTAATAGTAACATTCATAGAAAAAAACACACATGGCTGGTGCGTATTGCACACTTACATATGGTGTATGGAAGATTTAGTGAATAGTGCACTATAACTACTTGTCCATTCTGCTGACCTTACTAATAAATTAATACAAACAGCTGAATGCACATAAGAAGTACCGTACATTTAAAGTAAATGTGGCATGGCATCCTCAACAAGGAGAAATGTTACCCCTTAGACCCAATAAGAATCAATGGCTAGCACTCGACCCGTTTGATTTAGACGGTGCCGGTGAAAGGAGCCCAAGGTTCTGTAGTCTATGTAAACTAGTTATCACTGCACACATACAAGGCAAATATGCATAAGGTGAAAGGTTATTTATAGTGCTCATTTTTTGCGACAGGAAATGACGTTTCGGCCCATGAGGGCCTTGATCACACAGTCGCTGCAAAAATAGGAAAAATATATACCGTTAAACTTTGTTTAGGACTTTTTACATCATATTTACAATATATGTACAACTCATATATACAAGTAAAGGTTTTGTATGAAACCATGTTATCCGTTTATCAGATTATTAGTACTGGTCAAGGAACCAAAATACTGTGCGAATAAACAAAGGAATGGAATAAGGTTGGAAAATACATGGCTGGTTTGTGTAGGGTCAGGAGCAAAGATTTAGGATGTAACAGATAGAAAAGCTAAAGCGGTGTAAATAAGAGCCTATCCTGCACTGAAATGCATCTAATGTGCAAAGGTAACCCTTGGAGAATGGTCAGCTGTTGGTTGATGTTGGAGGATAATTCCTAGAGAACAGTTTGGTAGGTGGATATAGATTAGGATTAACCAATAAAATCAGTGTACCCCTTTCCAGTACTTATTGGAGTGCATAAATATTACATAATTGTGCATATTGGTGGTCCATATAATATTATTATTATTAGGTATTTATATAGCGCTATTAGGATACATGGCGCTGTACAAGTTAGAGGGTAGACAAAGACAAGTGGTCGAAAAACGACGACAAATCAACAGAACAATCGTACGGGTACAGTAGGGCCAGGGATCCTGTCCGCGAGGGCTCACAGTCTAGTCTAATACACTTGTGGTCAGGTCTAGGTGGACTCACATATGTTACATTCAATGCCCGGTATAGGTTTATCATTATCAAAGGGGGCACATGACTGTGGGAGAATATCTATATTAGTTAATGGTCCATAATACACCAATAGTGAAAAAGATTGTCATGGGTTTCCCAGTACAGTTAATTACCCCCTCAGTCTGGGAATGCTGTCTCTGTAAGGGTTCTCAAAGCACAAGGATGCACAGAGTTAAGGTCACTTAGCGATGGGTGCCAGGCCTAGAGCGGTCGCTCTGTGGGCTGTAGAGAGTTAACAATAGTGGGGTTAAGTGAGGAAATAGAGCAGTTACTTAGCTTATAATATGAAGGTCCCTTAGGTCCACATACGGTGGTGGCATAGCAGGAGGGTGTTTCAACCTCACTGTTCCAAGGAGAAGTGACAGTGTACTGCTGGCTGGCGCTCCTATTTACAGGGTAGAGCGGTCATGCTACCGGAAGTGGCAAATCGCTGCCCGCGCCATGCGCAGAAGAGCGTATGTCACTGCAGAATAGTATAGACAGAGGAGTTTGTTTATAGGGTTGCTATGGTTATCACACATGCGCCGAAGTGCGTCTCTGCCTGTGTGAGATATGCCAATGCTGTGGGGAGCTGTAATAAAAAGCGGTGTGGAATTAAGGCAAAAGGGGCTGAATCAATGGCTTGGTATTTAGGATCTGTATGGAACTAGATGTCTAGGGGATATAAATTCTCATTGGGATCTGAAGAATGGTAGGGGGTTCCCATGGGTTAAGCTAAGAGCGTGACTCAGTGACAGTAGTGCAAGAAATTGTTTATACACCACTGTGACTGAGCCTGATGGGTGTATATTAGCCATAAATAGTGTGTTGGAATAAGAATAGCTTATTCATATAATCAGGATAAAGGAGTATATGTTGTGTTGTTGCCACTCAAAACAGCTGTCGGTTATAGTAAATAATATGACAGTATAGAAAGGGATAGGATATATGAGTTGTCAAATTAACATAGAAAACTGAAATCAAACTCCTTAGACCATAGTCAGAGGCCTCTCATACAGTAAATTCAGGTCTTTTGCTTTGCTGTAATTAGGGGCAACACCCTGTAACACCATGTCTGCAAACTGAGATTCCGATTTGGCAAGGTTCTTTAAAGGGCTGATATTGATTTATAGAATGTCTATTAGGTTCCACTAGACTTCAAGGCCTTTTCTTCACTAAAGAGGCTATCTGCATATTTAAAAAAATAAATACCGTATATACTCGCGTATAAGCCGAGTTTTTCAGCCCAAAAATCGGGCTGAAAAGTCCCCCCCTCGGCTTATACGCGAGTCAATACGGCCCCCCTCATAATTTGGCGCCCCCACCTCACTTGCTGGGCCCCCCCGCATGCAGCGCTGCGCATATACATTACCTGTCTAGCAGCTGTCACCCTCCGATGGCGGATCGCGGCTCCTGGGCTCCGGCTCCATCTTCCTCTCTGTCTTCCTGCTTGTCAGGTGACCGGCCGGCGTCGCGATGACGTCATCGCGATGAGCCCCGGTCACAAAGCAGGAAGACAGAGAGGAAGATGGAGCCCGGAGCCCAGGAGCCGCGATCCGCCATCGGAGGGTGACAGCTGCTAGACAGGTAATGTATATGCGCAGCGCTGCATGCGGGGGGGCCCAGCAAGTGAGGTGGGGGCGCCAAATTATGAGGGGGGCCCTGCTGGGGCCCTGTATACTACCACTGGGGCTGTATATACCACTGGGGCTGCTGGATACTACCACTGGGGCTGTATACTACCACTGGGGCTGTATACTACCACTGGGGCTGAATATACCACTGGGGCTGTATACTACCACTGGGGCTGTATACTACTACTGGGGCTGTATGTATACTACCACTGGGCTGTATACTACCACTGGGGCTGTATACTACCACTGGGGCTGAATATACCACTGGGGCTAAATATACCACTGGGGCTGCTGTATACTACCACTGGGGCTGTATACTACCACTGGGGCTGTATACTACCACTGGGGCTGTATACCACTACTGGGGCTGTATGTATACTAGCACTGGGGCTGTATATACCACTGGGGCTGCTGTATACTACCACTGGGGCTGTATACTACCACTGGGGCTGTATACTACCACTGGGGCTGTATACTACTACTGGGGCTGTATGTATACTACCACTGGGGCTGTATATACCACTGGGGCTGCTGTATACTACCACTGGGGCTGTATATACCACTGGGGCTGCTGTATGCTACCACTGGGGCTGAATATACCACTGGGGCTGCTGTATACTACCACTGGGGCTGTATACTACTACTCGGGCTGTATGTATACTACCACTGGGGCTGTATATACCACTGGGGCTGCTGTATACTACCACTGGGGCTGTATACTACCACTGGGGCTGTATACTACCACTGGGGCTGCTGTATACTACCACTGGGGCTGTATATACTACTGGGGCTGTATGTATACTACCACTGGGGCTGTATATACCACTGGGGCTGCTGTATACTACCACTGGGGCTGTATATACCTCTGGGGCTGCTGTATATACCTCTGGGGCTGCGTGTATATTACCACTGGGGCTGTATATACCACTGGGGCTGTATATACTACTGGGGCTGCGTGTATACTACCACTGGAGCTGTATATACTACTGGGGCTGCGTGTATACTACCACTGGGGCTGCTGCTGTATACTACCACTGGGGCTGCTGTATATACCTCTGGGGCTGCTGTATACTACCACTGGGGCTGCTGCTGTATATACCACTGGGGCTGCTGCTGTAACACTGCTGGGGCCTGTATATACCACTGGGGAGGCTGCTGTATACCACACTGCTGGGGGCTGTATACCTGTGCTGGGGTCCACCCTCGGCTTATACACGAGTCAATAGATTTTCCCAGGTTTTGGGGGCAAACGTAGGGGGGTCGGCTTATACACGGGTCGGCTTATACACGAGTATATACGGTAAATAAAAATTTTAACTAGATCTCCACCAATTCAGTAATTTCACTTATATAATATCATTATTTAGATAATCAAGTTGAATTGTGAGATGCATAATATTACACAAATTAATTACAGATAGAATTAAAAGGATAATCAGCAGATTGAACAAAAGGTCGAGATCTGCAAACTTTTCGATTGGGTATCCTTTACTTCGGCAATTGAAAATATATATATACCATATCATATCAGCTTATATTTACCATATCAACTTATGTATATATGTATGTGTCTTCAGAATTTGTGTCATTACCAGCCTGATGAAGGCCATAGTGTCCCGAAAGCTTGCTATGTTTACCATCTTTTCAGTTAGCCATTAAAAGGTATCAACCACTGAGGACTCTCAGATTGCAATATATTTTTTTATATGATATCATGAATAACCAAGTTGAAATGAGAGATGGAAATTATTGCAAGAGTTGAACTTAGAATAAAATATAAGAAAGCAATTAAAAAGACATACGGCAGGACTCTGTCTAGTCGAGAATATCCTTGCATAAATGAAACCCAAAAGGAGATCTGGTGTTTAATTTGCAGATCTACAAAGCCTCACTACTACTAAGGAGGAATTCTCTATCTCCTCCCCAGTTATTATACATTTGTTTGATTATGTAAACCAAGAAAGACGGGGTGTACACATACCCTAAGAAGGTAAATTACTTCATTAAACCCGTACATTGTTCTCCTAAATCTCATATGTTCATCCAAATAAAAATGGCTGTTCAGAACCAAGACTCCTAGGTCTCCTTTACTTTTAAGTAAAATGTCCATGGAAACAGGTCAAGAAGACACTAAAAATCTCAGACTATTTGAATATGAAAAAATGGTTAAAAAGGTGATAACTGCAATTAAAAGTCAATTGGAGATATGGAAATGAGTACACTTGGCTGATCGCAATTCTCTAATTGAGTTTAAAGAAGCCTCCCATGAAGATATGCATTTTACTACATTTGTGTATGTACATGTAGTGTGAGAGTATTAATGTAAAAAGATTGATCTCAGTGGGAGAAACAAAGTAATGATCTTGTAGTTGTGACACCTTTTAATGGCTAAGAAAAATACAATAATTGATGTTACAAATCAGCAAGCTTTCCAGACATCCTATGTCTCTTCCTCAGGTACCTGAGATAACAAGCCTGATGAAGGGACATAGAATGTCGGGAAAGCTTGCATCACTTATTTTATTTTTGTAAGCCATTAAAAGGTATCACAACTACAAGGTTATTATCTTGTTTCTCCCACTGAGAACAATCAGTCTTTTTTCAGCTGGCTAACACAGCACCAAACCTTTTTTTTTCTAGTATTAATGTTCTTACCCACTGCAACTTTCTCTGGTTTCCAGTGGTGTCACCACTCTTCAGACTATCCCGTACCACTATGCTCTGTGTGTGAGACGGAAGTCTCTTTTATAACATTGTAAAAACCAATCCCAGGTCTTGCAGTGTGACGTAGACAGTCTGAAGAGCTGTGATGTCACTGTGAAGCGGAGAAGAATGAGGTTGGATACCAGAGAGGGTGGCAATAGGTGAGTATATGAATACACTCACACCATAATACATGTTCATACAGAGGTTTAGTAAGGCTGGCTTCACACCACGGTGTGATCCAGTCCGGGGCTGTCCGGTGTAAACCAGACAGCCTCGGACCGGTTTTTGGCCCCATAGTAGCCTATGGGGCCGGATGGAGCTCTCTGCCATCTGGTTTCATCTCTCCGGTGGAATCTGGGAGAATACGGATTATTCTCTCCAGTCACAAAAATGTTGCTTGCAACATTTTTTTGTCCGGAGAGAAAAATCTCCCCAATTTGCCGGATTCCCGGATTGCCCCGGTCCGGGAGGATCGGGAACCGGACACTGGCGGCTGCACGCCGCAGTTGTTTCAGGACCGCGGCTAGCTCCCTGCAAGGTGCGGTCCTGAATCATTAGCAGCTGCAGCTGCTTCCGGCTGCACACATGACCGGAGGGCACATTTGGCCCTCCGGTTCTGTGTGCTGATCCAGTCCGGGGCTGTCCGGGTCATCCCGGACAGCCCCGGATCGGATCACACAGTGGTGTGAAGCCAGACTAAAAGGAAAAAAACCTTTGTGGCAGAATTCTTTAATTAAGAGTGACCCATGACTACACAATTCTCAACGAAGAATATGGACTACGTCTTCAAGATTGTTAGAGAATATCTCATTGCTATAAATGGGAAGGAGGGAAAACCAAGTTATATTTTTACGTGATATACGGTAATTCAGACTTATCTGAGTAATCTATATGCTTTGTACTATGTTGTAATACGTCTAAATATCTGTTCTTTTATACTAAGAATAATTATTACAGGGTAAGAAGTCTTATGTATAAAGTATAGATCGCTTGGTCTTTCAACATCACAGTTACCCTAACATAATAAAGATAAAGCAGCAAAAAGGGAGTATGGATGAGAGTATACCATATCCTACTACTTCTGATATGCAGCACCAGAATACACACGATAATAGCCCATCCACCTTCTAGAGTAGACCCCAGGCGATACGACAAGTGCTGGGATCTGCACCTTACAACTAAACCCTGCAGAGAAGAAGAAGAGGAAGCTCTGATGATCCTAGGAGGAGGTATAAATAAATCCAAACATCTCACATCCTTTCAAACAATTGACACCTTCACACATTATACACACAACCATATGCTCCTTGAGAGAATGCCGAGACGTGACAATCTGAGACAAGATGTTAGTAGATGAAATGAGATACTTGAGCAGAGGGCAGCTAAAGTACTGCTGCTCTTAGATTTTGCTTATACTGGATTATTCTGTAAAAGTGATATAAAGCTACTCATAAGCTCAAGCACCATGCACACATTTCATGACACCAGATACTCTACTTTTTCATTTAGAAATAGCCCCAATTGGAATTGGGAAATTGATGTTATGGTGTGGTACATGGGGTACAAAAATAGTGGGGCCATTCTTCATCAATGGAAACCTCAATGCCACTGGATATCTGAATCTAGTAGCAATTTTTGTGTTCCACCAGTCTTGGAGGGATCTATCCACTGTGGGTTAATGTCAGACCCATAGCGCTGGTTTTGCTTGTTAACTTCACAAAAAAGGTTTGCCTTCATCACTCATCTGAATGCAATTGTCTATGCTGTGAAGATACGAGATATGCAGCATCTGAAGCAACAGATACTGGAAGCCTGTGCTAGTATTTCTTCTGCGGTGTTGCTATCAGTGTGTCAAGAGTGGGAGAAGAGGGTTGCATTGACAATCCAACACAATGGGCAGCACTTTGAACACATTTTATAAGTGATCATAAACTTGTAAATAACTCATGAAATAATAAAGTTATGTTAAAACCAAGCCCACCATTGTATTTCTTATGAAATTCTCAATACGTTTGATATGACACATGACCCTCTTCCCATTGAAAAAAATAAAGTTGGATCCAAAAGGGCCGACTTCAAAATGGCCACTATGGTCACCACCCATCTGGAAAAGTTTTCCCCCTCCCATATACTAATTTGCCACAAACAGGAAATTGATCACTAACCATTCCCATTTTATTTAGGTGCATCCATATAAATGGTTCACCCTGTACACTCTGCACCCAATCTGGACAAAAAAAAAAATTGAAATGTAGAAATTTGTGCAAATTTATTAAAAAAGAAAAACTGAAATATCACATGGCCATAAGTATTCAGACCCTTTGCTCAGACACTCATATTTAAGTCACATGCTGTCCATTTCCTTGTGATCCTCCTTGAGATGGTTCTACTCCTTCATTGGGAGTCCAGCTCTGTTTAATTAAACTGATAGGACTTGATTTTCACACCTGTCTATATAAGACCTCACAGCTCACAGTGCATGTCAGACCAAATGAGAATCATGAGGTCAAAGGAACTGCCAAAAGAGCTCAGAGACAGAATTGTGGCAAGGTACAGATCTGGCCAACGTTACAAAAGAATTCCTGCATAACTCAAGGTTCCTAAGAGCACCTCCATAAACCTTAAATGGAAGAAGTTTGGGACCACCTGAAGTCTTCCCAGACCAGCTGTGGCATCTGTCCAGCCAAACTGAGCAATAGTGGGAGAAGAGTCTTGGTGAGAGAGGTAAAGAAGAACCTCAAGATCACTGTGGCTTAACTCCAGCGATGCAGTAGGAAGATTGAAGAAGTGACCTGACGGAAACCTCTCCTCAGTGCAAGACATATGAAAGCCTGCATAGAGTTTGCAAAAAACACATGAAGGACTCCCCGACTATGAGAAATAAGATTCTCTGGTCTGATGAGACAAAGATAGAAGTTTTGGGTTATAATTTTAAGCTGTATGCGTGGAGAAAACCAGGCACTGCTCATCACCTGCCCAATACAATCCCAACAGTGAAACATGGTGGTGGCAGCATCATGCTATGGGGGTGTTTTTCAGCTACAGGGACTGGACAACTCGTTGCAGTTGAAGGAAACATGAATGAGGCCAAGTACAGAGATATCCTGGATGAAAACCTCTTCCAGAGTGCTCTGGACTTCAGACTTGGCTGAAGGTTCACCTTCCAAGAAGACAATGACCCAAGCACACAGCTAAAATAACAAAGGAGTAGCTTCAAAACAACTCTGTGACCATTCTTGACTGGCCCAGCGAGAGCCCTCACCTAAACTCAATTGAGCATCTCTGGAGAAACATGAAAATGGATGTCCACCAACGTTCACCATTCAACCTGATGGAACTAGGGATGATCTACAAGGAAGAATGGCAGAGGATCCCCAAATCCAGGGGTGAATATCTTGTTGCATCATTGCAAGAAGAGTTATGCCTGTACTAGCTCAAAAGGGTGCTTCTTCTCAATACTGAGCAAAGGGTCTGGATACATATGACCATGTGATATTTCTGTATTTCTTTTTAATAAATTTGCAAAAATGTCTACATTTCTGGGGGGTTTTTCAGAGAAGATGGGGGGCAGATTGTACATTAATGAGAAAAAATTAACTTTTTTGAATTTACCAAATGGCTGCAATGAAACAAAGAGTGAAAACTTTAAAGGGGTCTGAATACTTTCCGTACACACTGTATATCACATACACAGTATTTATTTTACATGCCCCAGAGATGTGTGTCCTACCACATCCTTTACAAGCAGTGGCGTAACTTCAGAGCCGCGGGCGCCGATGCAGGATGAGAGGAGGGGCAGGCACAGCTGCGCAGCTGCGGGAAGTGACTTCTCTCACTTCCCATCCTCCCTCCACTCCTCGTCCAGCGCTATCGCGGGCGGCTGGAAGCAAGGGGCCCCCCCGGGGGCGGGCCCGGTCTTAGCAGCGACCGCTGCAACCCGCGGTAGTTATGCCACTGATAACAAGTGATCAAGGCCCCCGTATGCCAAGAGTTCCCAAAAATTGAACAGTCCTCATGAATGACAATTTTCAGGGCTCCAACACTGGTGAATGTATACAGCGAGGCCTGAGAGCAAACGGCATTTCCATCGGCAGGCAACGGTGTCCTCAACATGGATGAGGGCCCCAGCTGTGGCACCTGCATCTGTCAGACATTGGTGGTATAATCTGTGAAATAACCAATAATAATTTTCCAGAATAAACAGACAGACATTCTGTATACATAGATTTGGGCTCATTACAAAACTTACCCCTCCTGTAATTGGCATTTATTAATTTGTTTAATTTTCTTTAAATATAATTTTGTTTGATTTGTTCCTAAAACAAAGATTGTAAATGTAAAAAATAAGTTCTATTAGTATATTAACATGATCACACAACCCATTACAGCTTGTTTAGCCTTATTTTAGGTTGATTGTTTTACTCCAGTTATTAATTTACTTTAGGACTTGACCGAATTACACAGCCAAAAGCAAACAAACATGGGAGGCAGCGAAACGGAGCGATGGTAAAACTGTCTCCAAAATAAATAACAAAGTCAAATCTTCACGTAAACAAAACAAATGAACGACAATAAATGGAAAACAGGAAAGTCAGATCTGGTGAGAGGTAGAAGATTCACGACAGTCCATCTCAGGACAAAACGTGGGCGACCTCGAGACACAAAATCCAGCGGAACTTTAAGGCAAAGTTCAGACATATAGTGCTCTCCACTGCATCATTGTATCTGTTGGAATCACTGAAATCAGGACAGAGTCAATCACTTCACAGTAATTGTAGGGTTGCTTGTGGCTTATTTTGGAAGAGGTAATAAAACAATACAAGTTAGGCTGGAAACACACTATGATACTTACATGCGAGTCTCTCGGACGAAACTCGGAACAGTGACCCTGAATGGTTTTTCCCTCTCTGGACGGGAGTGTGATGCTGCACAAAAACATAAGCAGCTGACGCTCCCGTCCAGAGAGGGAGAGGCCATTCAGGGTCACTGATCCGAGTTTCGTCCGAGAGACTCGCATGCAAGTAGGATAGTGTTTCCACCCTTAGGTCAACCCTTAGGGTACCTTTACACACGGCTACATTTGTAGCTTGTCACCAGGTAACTTACTGGTTGCAGTGAAATCATGGATACATGATTCCATTTGTACACAGCAACAAGATAGAACCATGTATCCATGATTTCACTGCAACCAGTAAGTTACCTGGTGACAAGCTACAAATGTAGCCGTGTGTAAAGGTACCCTTAGGCTCTGTTTCGTCTTAATCAAACAAAGCTCGAAAATGAGCCATTCAGTACCATTATGCAGAATGAGACTGAGCCACTTTGGACTCCGTCTGGTCTCCATCTTAGCACTTTTGGACATGCTAAAAAAATAATGCATGAAAAAAAAAATGCAAAATCAAAACTTTTCTTTACTAGAAAAAAAACCTACTCAGATAATCAGAGAAGATTGGTACTGCTTAGTGTGGTGTAGACCTTTCAGCTAAAAAGCGGCAGAATAAACACAGCATTTACGCTCTGTATGAACCCAAGCGTTGCAATTTTATGGGTTTAAAAATTGCTTACACCAATTATTTTTATGTCATTTACCAATCATCACAAATAATCTGTACACTGGCTTAGGCCCCCTTCACATATCCGTGTTTCTAGTGTGTATGGCGTTCATATGCACATGTACTGGAAACACGTACTGTATATACACATACTTACTAAAATAGATGTTGATTTTCACACGTCTGTGAATGTGTGTACGTGTGAATCACATGGAGATATGTCCGGCTTTCAGCACGGATGAGAGGGACCAATGGAAGTCAATGAATAACACATACAGCACACAGATGACATCTGTGTGACATCCATGTGCAATCTGTCTGACACAGACCAGAATTAAATGCATTCAAAGAATTACTGACCTTCCAGAGCTATAGATGTGCAAAGATGATAGTGATAAAGATAGATATAGACAGATGGCAGATAGATATTACAGCTATCTACCAAATAAGTAATTAAAAGAAAAAAAATAATAAAATGATATGGGTTCCCCCCCATTTTTGATGACCAGCAAAGGTAAAGAAGACAGCTGTGAAGTGGAAAGCTCCATGGTTATTGGGCCCTTTCCAGCCTATAAATACCAGCTTGCAGCCATCACATTAGATGTGTCTATTCTCCAGCTTCGCCTCGGCTCTTCCCAATTGCCCTGGTGTGGAAGCAATCAGTCTAATGGTGGTTGGGGTTAATGTCAGCTACAAAGTGTCAGCTGGCATGAAGCCTTGGTGTTAGTAATGGAGAGGTGTATATCAGACACCATTACTAACCCAGTAATTGGAAAAAAACAACAAACAAATAATTTGAATAAAACCTACCCAAAATTTTTCTTTGCTTACTATATAAAAATAAAAATTCAGCTCCACCATAGTCCAGAGAATCCACCATAGACAAACGGATCTGTCATAGTCCAAAAAAGGATATTTGGAAAAAAAAAAACAGAGAGAAATAAAACAGGACACTTACCTACGTTCGCAAGGTTACTCTGGGTCACAGTGTACGAGAATGGTAGTTACATCAGTAACGTTACCAATCAACAGAGGTGCCACATCTCATGCAGTGCATGACCCAGAGAGACCTGTTGACCTTGAACAGCATTAACGTTACTGATGTCACCACTATTCAGAGGCGACAGGTCTCACGCAGCGCAGTGTAACATGGAATTGCCTTTAAGTAATGTCTATGGAGTGTCAGAAGAATGCTCTTCAGACTTATGTTGGAATCCCTGAACTATGCCAGACCAGCTGGGAATTTTTTTTGTTGAATAAAAGTGGTAAATGAGTGTAAGTGTCTTGTTTTATTTCTCTGCTCTTTGAATGTTTCTGGGTTTATTATTTTTTTTTCCAAAACCAGTGTCTGATGCCAGCTGACATGAACCACATAAATCATTACCTTGATTGCCAACCGCACCAGGGCAAAGCACAGTAATGTGAAGTGACCCTTCTGGGGTGGCTGCAGGCTGATATTTTTAGGCTGGAAAGGCCCAGATAACCATGAACCTTCCCAGCTTGATGTCAGGCTGCAGCTGTCTACCTTTACCTTTGCCGGTATCAAAAAAGGAGGGGACCCACATCATATTTTTCTTTTAATTATTTATTTTGTTAATAGCTGTAAAATTTATCATCTTTGTATCATCTATCTTTGCACATCTTTAACACATAAAAAAGCATTCATTTCAGTGTAATGTGTTTTTTTCCAGTATGTGTCACACAGATGTCACCCAGCCGACATGCACGTACACACGGATGGCACACACATGTTCAATGTGGAATGTGCCACACGTGCATTTTTATTTTAATGGATATGTGAAGGGGGCCTTATATGGGTTGGTACATTTACTGGTACACCAATTAGGTCTGTTATTTTATTTGCTGGTATGTGATGTCTATTTAAAAAAATGTAATTATTGTAATTGTTAATTGTTACAATTACCCTCCCCGGCGAGCTCACGACGAGCCTGACGACTTGTTCCTTCCAGGCACTGGGAGGACTTTCAGGAAGTCAAAAGGACCTGGCCATGTAACACTCAGGTTGAGTCACATGACCAGTCACATGACTTCCCACAGGTCCTGCCAGTGCCTGGAAGGAAACATGTTACCGAGGCTCGCCGTGAGGGTAAGTAATTGGTGCATTTGTGGTGTGGAAAGCAGAGTAAAAAAGCATCACAAATGGACTGTGTGCATACCAATCTATTCGTGATGCTTTTTTTCCAATAGAATGGAAGGAATGGAGAAAGCATAGCAGAAAAATGGAGCACTAATTGTCACTCATTATATTCTGGATGCGCTTTCTGCACCACTAATGGAGCAGTGAAACACGTTGACATCTTTACAGGACATTGAATATCCCATTCAATTTGCTGCAGATGCAGTGACTGGTGCGTCTTTGGTGCAGTTTCAAAAACGGATAAAAAATGATCAGTGTGAATATGGCTTTATAAGTGCAAATTATGGTTTGGATTTACTGCAATTTTTCCTTGGGAGTTTTTCACAGTATATGAACTTGTCTTTACTGCCAGGTGATAACTGAAGAACAGAGTGACAGATTTTGGATTGAGGCCCAAGAACTTCAAGTTATACCTCTGTGAAAAAGAATTCCACATGGCCACAAAATGAATCCTTATAGTGGTTAATGGCTATGAGTGCGGACACTGGCTAGAGATTTTGTAGCTGGTTACATAATCTTGTAAAATATTATTAAGGCATGTGCATGGCTGGTCTATAGATACATGGTAGAATGTGTTCTGCAGTTTTATATGCTTGCAGGTTCTAGTAACCCATCATAGTACAATACTTTACATGACGGGCCCGGTGTTCTCCTGGTGCCCCTATGGAGATAGCTCCTCTCTCATTACACTCTGTTTAGAAATGACAGAAAGCTTGATTTTAGGATTACATAAATAATCTATTTTTGGACAAGGAAAAAAACGGAAAAGTTCCACACGGGGCTGAGGCCCAAAAGAGCGGAGAAGAAATGTGATTTAAGACATGAAGTAATGTGCCAGCACTGTTGTGGTCTATGCAGTTCTGCTCATAGGACACGTACAATGTGAAGTAGAAGGAAGGAATTCTTCATACTCATCTGTATTATACATTGTCATTAACATGGCATAAATCATATCCTCGAGCAACAAGATGGGCTCCAAACAGAAAGCAAGCTGAAAAGTGAGGGGATAGTCATCACTAAAGAAACTATCAAGATCTGATCACTTTGAACAAAGAACCTCTAAAATAAAGTCACAAAAGTAAAAGTACAAGCATGGCCCCATTCACAGCACCGTGTGTGTAGTTAGAGGGCTGGGAAAGGGGATTTTTTTTCTAGGCATCATACACAGAAGGTGCTATATCGAGTCAAGCGGCATATCTCCTGGCAAGCTAAAGAAGAAAGTAAGACTGGCCAAAGACATTAGATTTTAATCAGTAAGGCCTCGTTCACACATTGCGTATTTGTGCGCTTTTTTACGCGCGCTTTTTAAAATACGCAATGTGTTTTGTGTCTGCCAGCAAAGTGAATGGGAAAATCACTTTGCCATGCAGACACTGCGTAAAAATACGCAGTGCTTTTATGGGAGAAAACGCAGCTGCGTAAAGAATTGAGATGTCAATTCTTTACGCAGCTGCTCCTGCGTTTTCTCCCTCTGACGTCACAGAGGGGAGGAGGAATCCTGCTTCCTCCTCCCCTCTGTGACATGTGTGACAGCCCCATTAGATTTCAGTGTATTAATATACACTGCGAAATCTAAATTAAACAAAGCCAAGTGTATGTAAAATAAAAAAGAATGAATACTTTACCTCTCAGACGCCTTTTCCCGATGTCTGGTGCCGAGGCCAGGAGATCTGTAGTGCTGCCAGGACCTGCATACATATCACATGACCGCAAGAGGCCAATCAGCGTCGGGAACGCCCCCTCTGACATCACGGCAGGCTCTTGCAGGACTACACATCGCCTGGCCTCGGCACCAGAAACTGCGAAAAGGCGTCGGAGAGGTAAAGTATTCATTCTTTTTTATTTTACATATATTTGGCTTTGTTTAATTTAGATTTCACAGTGTATATTAATACACTGTGAAATCTAATGGGGCTGTCACAGAGGGGAGGAGAAAGCAGGATTTTTCCTCCCCTCTGTGACATCACTGCGCTTTCTGGGGTAAAGAAAGCGCAGTGTGTGAAAGCCCCTGCGTATTTTGTTGCGCTTTTTTGTGCGGTCGAAAAACACGGCAAAAAGCGCGCGCAAAAAAGCGCAGCAAAATATGCAAATGTGTGAACGTAGCCTAAGATCTGTCAATCCAACTTGTATAATGCCTGGCCAAGAGATTTCTGCACCAGCCACTTATCCTTCAGTTTCTAGAAATAACTGCCTAATATCCATGTTAATTGTGAGTGATGGTGGCCATAAACTGATGCTGTTAATTTGCCTTTACACCTTTGCTAGCTGTCAACCTTTAATATTATATTATTGTTTAGCAACCTTCAGCTCGATGTACGGCAATGGCAACTTTATGAATGAACTCTCTGTAGGAACATCGATTTTGTGCAAACCTAGATAGATCCACCAGCGTCTTCTACACTGTTAATATATGTCAACCGAAAAAGGTACCGTATATACTCGCGTATAAGCCGAGTTTTTCAGCCCAAAAATTGGGCTGAAAAGTACCCCCCTCGGCTTATACGCGAGTCAGTGCTGTATACCGATGTATACATTGGTACATACCGATGTATACATCGGTATACAGCAGCCCCCGCATCCCCAGTAATCCAGGGCCCCCCCCAGCGTCTCTCCGGTCACCTGAAAAGCAAACTATACTTATCAGTGTCCGCTGTCCGCGCCCGCTCGCCTCTGCCGTCTGCGATCCTCCATCTTCATGCGGCGTCTTCCGGTTTCCTGTGCTCGTCGCAGGGAATGACGTCATTCCCTGCGACGAGCACAGGAAACCGGAAGATGCCGCATGAAGATGGAGGATCGCAGACGGCAGAGGCGAGCGGGCGCGGACAGCGGACACTGATAAGTATAGTTTGCTTTTCAGGTGACCGGAGAGACGCTGGGGGGCCCTGGATTACTGGGGCCCTGTATACTACCGCTGGGGCTGCAATCTACTACCACTGGGGCTGTATATACTACCACTGGGGCTGTATATACTACCACTGGGGCTGAATATACCTGTGGGGCTGCTGTATACTACACTGGGGCTGTATATACCTGTGGGGCTGCTGTATACTACCACTGGGGCTGTATATACCTGTGGGGCTGCTGTATACTACACTGGGGCTGTATATACCTCTGGGGCTGCTGTATACTACACTGGGGCTGTATATACCTCTGGGGCTGCTGTATACTACACTGGGGCTGTATATACCTCTGGGGCTGCTGTATACTTACACTGGGGCTGTATATACCTCTGGGGCTGCTGTATACTACCACTGGGGCTGTATATACCTGTGGGGCTGCTGTATACTACCACTGGGGCTGTATATACCTCTGGGGCTGCTGGATGCTACCACTGGGGCTGTATATACCTGTGGGGCTGCTGTATACTACCACTGGGGCTGTATATACCTGTGGGGCTGCTGTATACTACCACTGGGGCTGTATATACCTCTGGGGCTGCTGTATACTACCACTGGGGCTGTATATACCTCTGGGGCTGCTGGATACTACCACTGGGGCTGTATATACCTCTGGGGCTGCTGGATGCTACCACTGGGGCTATATATACCTCTGGGGCTGCTGTATACTACCAATGGGGCTGTATATACCTCTGAGGCTGCTGTATACTACCTCTGGGGCTGCTGTATACTACCACTGGGGCTGCTGTATACTACCACTGGGCCTGCTGTATACTACCACTGGGGCTGCTGTATATACCTTTGGGGCTGCTGTATACTACCTCTGGGGCTGCTGTATACTACCTCTGGGGATGCTGTATACTACCACTGGGGCTGTATATACCTCTGGGGATGCTGTATACTACCACTGGGGCTGTATATACCTCTGGGGCTGCTGTATACTAACTACTGGAGCTGCTGCTGTATATACCACTGGGGCTGCTGCTGTATACTACCACTGGGGAGGCTGCTGTATACTACCACTGGGGAGGCTACTGTATACTACCATTGGGGGGCCTGTATACCACCTGCTGGGGGCTGTATACCTGTGCTGGAGTCCACCCTCGGCTTATACACGAGTCAATAGGTTTTCCCCAGGTTTTGGGGGCAAAAGTAGGGGGTCGGCTTATACACGGGTTGGCTTATACACGAGTATATACGGTAATTTGCCTGCCTACTATTCCTACCAACTCCCCAAACCTATGCTAAAATAACAAAGGAGTGGCTTCAGAACAACTCTGTGACCACTCTTGACTGGCCCAGCCAGACCCCTGATTTAAATGCAATTGAGCATCTCTGGAGAGACCTGAAAATGGCTGTTCACCAACGTTCACCATCCAACCTGACGGAACTGGAGAGGATCTGCAAGGAAGAATGGCAGAGGATCCCCAAATCCAGGGGTGAAAAACTTGTTGCATCATTCCCAAGACGACTCATGGCTGTACTAGCTCAAGAGGGTGCTTCTACTCAATACTGAGCAAAGGGTGTGAATACTTATGACCATGTGATATTTCAGCTTTTCTTTTTTAATAAAGTTGCAAAAATTTCTACATTTCTGTTTTCTTCAGTCAAGATGGTGTACATTAATGAGAAAAAGAAATAACCTTTTTGAATTTATCAAATGGCTGCAACGAAACAAAGACTGAAAAATTTAAATGGGTCTGAATACTTTCCATACCCACTGTAAGCCGCAAGCATGGGATGCATCGTTGACAGATAAAGGAGATGGCTGACATGGAGAAATCTTACCAATGTCTGGAGAAAGCTGGACTCCAAGAAAGCACAGAGGCACTAATCATAGAGGCACAAGAGCAGGCTGAGTACAAGATCTATAGAAGCAGTGATCTACCACACAAGACAAGACCCAAGGTGCAGACTATATAAACAGGCCCCTGCAACAGTCCAACACATAGTGGCAGGATGCAAGATGCAAGCAGGAACAGCGTATGCCGAACACCACAACCAAGTATCGGGAATTGTATACAGCAACATCTGTGTAGTATACACTGAACGCCACAACCAAGTAGTGGGAATCGTATGCACCAACATCTATATAGTATACACTGAACGCCACAACCAAGTAGTGGGAATCGTATACAGGGATATCTGTACAGTGTACAGGCTTAGGCCCCATGAGTCCAGGTGGAAGATCCCAGAAAAAGTAGTGTAGAATGAAAGGGCTAAAATCCTGAAGGACTTCAAGATCCAGACGGATAAGCAGGTGTTGGCTAACCAACCAGATATCATGATAGTAGACAAAGAGCAGAGCACAGCAATTATAACAGATGTGACCGTGCGAAATGACAGTAATATCAGAAATAAGGAAAGCTGGAGAAATATCAGGGCCTCAAAGACCAGCTGGAGAAGATGTGGAGGGTGAAGGCAACAGTAATTCCAGTGGTGATTGGAGAACTTGGACCAGTGACCACTAAGTTGGAAGAATGGCTACCACAGATCCAAGGAGCAATATCTGAACAACTAAGATCCTGCGCAGAACCCTCAAACTATCTTGATGCATGTTTTTTAGGAGTCATCATTCTATTTCTGTGAATTGTTGTATATTTATATGTCATGGTTACTACTGGTGGCCCCTATATATTTTTCCGGTACATCATCTATATACCGTACTTACAGTCATGTTCTAAAGTGTTGGCACTCCTGAGACTCTTCACAGAAAATTATTGCAATCGCACATGTGTTGTTAGGTGGAGACTCGCAGAATTTATGTATAGAATCATTGCTTGCAATAAAAACCTCTTCTTTACATAGCCAGATCATAAAAGCAAATTTCCTATTCCTAATTATAGTATTCATAATATTTGTTCTTCATGTAACTTGGTGCTGACAGGATATACCAGGGGAGGCAACTAACAATTTTGTAGGTTTTAGTAATGATTGTGCACAATCCCTGTATATATACAGTCATCTGAGGAAGCTTTCCTTAGGTCACACACGCCCATACACTGAACCTCATTCACTGAACACTGAACCTTCACAAGACTGTCGCAGATATAAATGAGCACCTGCTATTTAAAGAGCTGCTAAAAAAAGGAACCTTTCTTATTTTTAACACAAGAAAACTTAGTGGGAAAATGTAAAAACATGTCCTAAACTATTCCTGGAAGTGCTGAAAACAGGCTGAAATGTTCAAAATGCGACTCTACCTTCCCAGAGTAAAAGCTTCAGTCTTTACCAAGTTTGGTCTCTTTAGTGCCTGCAGTCTTCAGAAATGAGCAGCGAGATCACTTAGACAAATAATGTAGAGGAAAGGCTCGCCGGCGTCGACAACCAGGGACAAGCGGAACGCTAAAATTATCTTATTGTCAAGGGCAACACCACTGCTGTCATTTACAAGTCACTATAATAAATTTGGAAACTTTTCAGACTGGCCAGTATAGGTTGACACTGTCCATATATATCGGGAAGGATTGGTAAATGTTCTTGTTGAGTAGTTAAAGCGAACCAACCAGCAGGATTAAGGGCTATAAAGTGAAGCCGGTGCCTTATAGGCTCTGGGATACTGATTGCATTAATACCTTTACTTCAATGATACCATGTTTGATTGCGGAGAAAAGTTTTATAAAACTCCTGGAAAACAGGGCATGATTGATGTGTACAGCACTGTGTCACTATTTGAGGTTTTATTTTCATTACTCCCCTGTGGGCCAAAGCCAAACCCTCCCACCTCCCTCTCATCTGAAAGTGCTGAAACTGAAATTACAGATGAGAGGGTGGGGGGAGGGTTTAGCTTACAGCCAAAAGGTATGCCCACAGGGGAGTAATAAAAAAGAAACCTCAAATAGTGACGCAGTGCTGCACAAATCAATCATCTTCTCCCCTGTTTTCTTTCTAGAAGTTTTATCACTCTGTCTCTGCAATTAAACATGTAATCATTCAAGTAAAGGTATGATTGCACTCAGTATCCCAGAGTCTGTAAGGCTCGGAATCATTGAAGTAAAGGTATGATTGCACTCAGTATCCCAGAGTCTGTAATGGTGGGTTTACACGCCGCGATATCGGCGTCCAACTCCGACCCAACTCCGACAAAAAGTCACGTGGGTCGCGAGTTGGAGCCGATATCGGGTGCGCGTTGTATTGTTTTAGCATCCAATGCGATGCTGGAACGATGCCAAAACGATATCGGAGTTGAATAGCAAAGCTATTCAACTCGCCGATATCGCAAGGCCGTTGTACCAGCATCGCAGCGTGTGACAGCCCAACTCCGATGTCTACGCTCACGTCACCCATTCACTCCCATGTTAACTGGTCGTTCCTGGGTTGGTGGGCGTAGACATCGGAGGGACGTTGCATCCCGATATCGCGGCGTGTAAACTGGCAATGCGATGCAGGGAGAAACGTGCACTAAATGCGCGCTCCCGCGTCGTTGCCTCCGATATCGCCGCGATATCGGGACGTATAACCCCACCATCAGGCTCGGAATCATTGAAGTAAAGGTATGATTGCACTCAGTATCCCAGAGTCTGTAAGGCTCGGAATCATTGAAGTAAAGGTATGATTGCACTCAGTATCCCAGAGCCTGTAAGGCTCCTGCTTCACTTTATAGCCCTGAATCCTGCTGGTTGGTTCCCTTTAAAAGGAATCTCTGGTTGAAAAAGAGAGCCATTAGAATTTAAAGAATCCTGCATGTTAAAAAAAAAAATCCATTAAAGGCTGTAGCAGGAAAGATGGTAGATATATATGCAGGACATTGATACATTATTGCCAAATCTATGCAAACCTATGTTTAGGGCTAGAAGGGAGGGTCAAACGTAGATGTCAAATTTCGGTTGTACATCTCCTGTTAGGGTATGTGCCGATGCTGAGTATTTGTTGCAGAAATTTTCTGCAGCAAATCTGCACCCTGTGGTAGGCAAACGCACCATAAAACACATGCTTTTTGGTGCATTTTTGGTATAGACTGTTGCCCTGTGTTTGTTCTACTATACTGGATGGCTCGAAGGGTTATAAAACGCAGCAAACAATTGACATGCTCATTTTTTATGTCTAGACCACAATTTGCACCTAAACCCAGGGCAGTGGAGTCGGTAAGTCAAACATCCGATTACGAATGACTCAGACTCTTCAATTTCCCTGAATCCAACACCGACTCCAACTCCACCAAAATGGACACCAACTCCAACTCCACGACTTCACAACCAGGGCTGTGAAGTCAGTAAGCCCAATATCAGACTCCAACTCCCCAATTTCCCTGAATCCGACTCCACCCAAAATGGGCACCGAATCCAACTCCACACTCCTGCCTAAAGGCCACTTCACACACACAGATATCTGAGTCCAATATCTGAACAGATCTCCGGTTGCAGTGAAATCATGGATACATTGCTCCATGTTGTACACAGCCACAAAATGGAGCAATGTATCCATGATTTCACTGCAACCAGAGATCTGTTCAGATATTGGACTCAGATATCTGTGTGTGTGAAGTGGCCTTAAGGGCGACTTCACACTGTGATGTGATCCGGTCCGGGGCTGGATCAGCACACAGAACTGGATGGCTTTTTTGCCCTCCGGTCCAGTGTGCAGCCGCACGCAGCTACCGCCGCTGTACTAACCTATCAGCAGCGGGAGCTGTGTGCGGCTGCACACTGACCGGAGGGCAAAAAAGCCCTCCAGTTCTGTGTTCTGATCCAGTCCAGAGCTGTCAGGTTCATCCCGGACGGCACCGGACTGGATCACACCACAGTGTGAAGCCGCTCTGATCTGAAAGGGGAATAAAAAGCATTGTGGACACAACACATCAGAATTCTCATAGACTTTGCTGGGGTAAGTATAGGTACGCAAATTTGTGACAAAAGCGAACACAAAAACGCTGCAAAAACGCATAAAAAAGCACTATGTGTACAAACCTTAACTCTTTAACTATGTAACTATAGGACCTTTCCTATATCAGGAGTCTAATGACACACATATATGGGTTTAACAAATCAATCACTTAATAAGCTGTATGACAATATGGCAATAACCGTCTTCTGTCCTTGAGGTTGGATGCCCCTGCTTTTACTCATGCACTGTATTTTCTCAGTATAATTTCTTCTAATGCTGCTTGGCTTTCATTAACAATCAATCTGAATAGTCCATGCTATTTGTCTTACTTCAATTTAATGGAGTTAAATAGGGCAGGCATCTTTCTCTTGCTTGATGACTTCTCTCAGGACATGACCTTCTCAAAGTGTAAAGCTATTCAATATTTTGTTAACTTTCTTCCATGATTCTCCAAATGCGAAAAACTCTATATCTTCAGTACAGCACCCTTGCAAAAAGGTATGTGCAGACGGTCCATAGACTCTGCATCCTGGATGCATTGTCTCCAGACCTGAGGGATTCAGCGGGTGAACGCAGGGAGATCGCCACCGCCCTGTCCCATGATCTGCGGTGGGTGCAGGGCGACTTTTCCCTGCATTCACCCGATGGGGACTGCTTTCAATTCAACAGCATTAAATTAAAATGCTGCAAAAATGTGGAAGCGCGGTAACCTGCACCACAGGTGAGATAACACTACGGAGGGGAGAAGCACAGTGAGCATGGGATTACTAGAAATCCCATTCACTGTGCTGGTACTGTACAACACAGCGTTATGGACACGGCGGCGAGATGCTGTGTGCAAAACGCTGCCATCCCGGATCGAGTGCATGCACCCTAAGTTGCAAGTAGGTGCACATTTACACTATTACCAGTGCCATGGATCAGTACAATATCCAATAAATGACGCATACAATTTCTGAAAGCATTATTTATCCAAAACAATTGACATGCAGATAGATGGGCACACGCTGCGCTTCTACACCCGTATTGTAGCTGTCAGACGTCACATTTGAAAGAGGGAAAGAAGGAAAGAAAGGAAACAAAGGCAAAAAAGAAACAAAGATACTAAAGAAAGAAAAAGAATAATGAAAGAAAATTACATTATTTACACCAAATCAAGTAAAGGAAAAACAACAAAAAGTCAATGTGAAAAAGTGGCCAAGATATTCTGCCCACTTACTGTAGCTCCTGCCCAAGTCTAAGGACTCTTTTGCCATTTTTAAAGATAGTAGTGAACTAAATATTATCTTGGGATTTTCTCAGCTCCTTGCTCCGAACAAGCATGCAACAAAAATATGAAATGTTCCAAAATGTTGATATTAACTCCGCTGCAAGATATCTCCTCATACAGAGTCAGCAAATGAGATTGGCCATTGCAGTTCAGTGCAGTGAATATTTATGAAGTTTAATGAGGGACAACAGCGGGAGAGTGGTAAGATAGATGTATCTATGTATTCTAATTTTATTACAGCATGGAAAAACCAGGTTAAAAATGCTGTCCAATTTTTTTCTTGCACCCATTCACTTGCATTGGGTAATCTCCGGTGACATACACTACCATATACAGCATGTGCAATTTATTCATCAGCTGCTTTCTCACAGATGGGCATTGTTCTATAGTTTAACACTGTTGGGAGTGTAATCCGCTCTTTTATAAGTTTAAGCGCAGATGTGATCACTCCATAATGTTGGGACTAGAGGTAAGAGCACACCTTGGACACCAACCTCCTAACACAGAACTCAATAAATCAGGATCAGTTACACAATGCATCTCTTCAGATGAGTTTCATGTTTGTCTCCAAAAAGGATCCTGACATCAATAAAAGACGAAGAAAAACTTGTAAATACAGAAAAAGGGGAAAAAGGATTAATATTGAAGTACCAAGAAGAGTTAACACAATGTGGAAGGCAAAGAGATTTATTTATGTGTCATTTGACTCCAGAGAGGATTAAGTCTGAGAATTACTTTTCCACTACCCCTTAGGACTCCTTGGCAGTTCTTCAGATGTTGGCTGATTAGCCGTATTCTCGTGTAGACCAGTATGTAAGAAAGTAACATCAATATTTTGCTCTTACTGTGACACCTTATCAGCTTTAATTCCCTGAAAAAGTCTGAGAGGTTTAAACATGGAGCCGTAGCCCAGAGATTAGTGAGCACAGAATAATAAATTACCGGATCCAGTGTGGGTACGGCCAACTGGATCCAGCCGTGCCCAGACTGGTGCAGTCTGTAAAATAGATTTTAATTATGGCTTTTCCAAAACTGTGTTTTCATACTGTTACTTAAAAGGGTATACCCCGGATTTAAAAAAAATATATGCCTAAGCACTAACAGGCAGGATGTTGCCACCTACTTGCCTGTTGTGCCCGGCACTATTCACCGACAACATGGAGCGGTATATGCTGCTCCTGCCAGCGATCCTGCAGCTTCCACTGATGTCACATGATAGAGGCGGCTTTTCTGCTCTGTTGATGAGCATCACAGCCGACGCCATGCTGATTGACAGCCAGCTCCCTTAGTTAGGTAGCAGTAAGTAGGCTGTCAATCAGCATGACATCAGCTATCCCACCCCATAGCAATCTCGAACAATTGATCTTAGCTGAGCGTTTTCAATGATCAAATTGAAGAAAGCCAATGAAGAAAGTGCCTTATCTTCCCTGAAAACAAAAAAATGGGTTGCCGAAATTACAAATGTTAGAGGAGTCAGAATACATCTGATGCATAGTTGAAACTGGCAAATTCAGCTAACTTTGAGAACCCCCATACCCATTAGGCTAATGTTGGCAAAACCGCTGATATCAACAGGTTCAACTGAGACACTAATGTGTATGGATGCGCTAACCGGCTGATGGTTGGTAGAGATGGCGACAATGCATGTCCCATTTCGGACTGCCAATCGCATTCATCTCATAGAGATCAATCGGCGGCTTTTTCATGGAAAGCAGAGGAGTGCTCTGCCGATGAGCACTCCTCTATGACTGGCAGAAGCTCTCTCGTAGAGAACATAGGAGCACTTGGCCAGTCTATAACTCATGCGTAAGACCGGGAGATGGCTGCTCAACCCATCGTTTGGCCGTCAGCTATCTAATGTATGTGGGAGGAGCTTTAGTGTAAGTTTTTTTTTTTTTTTCAGAAGCTATAAAGATTATAGTACAGAAAAGTAACGTAATTGATATAGAGAGTTCAGAAGCCATGAAACCATCAAATATGTAAAGAATGCATACATACATATTGTATATACATACAGTCAGTCTGACTTCCGCTTATAGAAAAATCAGTGAATGAATAAAACATTCTGTTCTTTCTTTATTTCAGTAATGGTTTCCTTTTTAAGGGGCAAGATGAATCAACATGGCAAAATCTGTGCCAAGTTTTAAAAACAGATGTAATACCATAGACTTAAGACGGAAATAATATTCAAATAAATGATAAATTGAATCATGAAGAGTCATTAAATCTCTTTCAAAAAGGAATTAGTAAAGAAAGACCAACCACTGGAGAAAAAAGGGAAAACTGGAACTATGCCAATTATCTTAGGATGAAATAAAGTCATTTTCCTAATGTCTGAACAAAACTTAATTGTATCTTATTATTCCGAATTGAAAGTATATTACAATGTCTGGTCCGAAAGTTCCTTCATCAGAAGTGATGCAGAGGCTTTTGTTCTTGCAGAGATGTAACCCCAGTCAGGTCCAGGTCAATGGCCGAATTTCAGCATCTGAATATAATGAATAAGTGACCTCTGGACTGACCGTAGGTCTCCCAACCTGAATTTACAGCCACATAGGCACATGAGGATGTAGGTCTTGGTCAAGAGACCTTAAGTCAATTTGAGCATTGCAGGCAGGGCTGTGCAGTAGGTAAGCTAAACCTTCGACTGACTCCTTAATTTCCCTGAATTCGACTCCAACTCCATCAAAATTGACACTGACTCCGACTCCACGATTCCAACTCCACAGCCCTGGCTGTTGACTTGGTAAGTCAAACCACCGACTCCAACTTCGACTCCTCCATTTCCCTGAATGCGACTCCAACTTCACCAAAAGGGACTCCGACTCCACAACTCAGACTTCACAGCCCTGATTGCAGGTCATATAAATGACAGTGAAAGTCTGAACCCAGCATTTTAGAGTCTCAAATGGTAATGGTGCTTAAAGGGAATCTGTCAGTAAATTCTTGCTATGTAATCTTAAAACAGTAGTAGAGGCTGATGCACAAAGTCAACATTGTGTCATTGTGTGATTTATCATCCTGTGTGGTGTTTACTTATAGTGAAGGTTTTATCACCTGGGATTAACATTGCTGGACTACATCAGTCTGACTATGCCCCTTCTCCCTCTGATTAACACCTCTGTATTGACCTTTTACATAGAGAGCCTGGTGTGGGCAGGGTTAACTTTCTCAGCTCTGGTGCATTGCTGAACCTGAACACTCTGATTGTGTCACAAGAACTGCACCCAGTAAATAAAGTGATACATCCTTGGATTCAGGGTTTCTTTGCCTACATCATGCTGCTCTCAGATGAGGTAGCAAAAACCTGCTGACAGATTCCCTTCCAACAGCAGCCTGCAGGCCAAATGGAGGCCAACACGATCCTCCCTCCTGTAATGAAGATTTGGTCACATTTCTCATGTGTAGTTTCTGCCATTTCTCAAGTCCTGTAGAAAAGCCCAAGGCAAAAACGTTATGTCCACCACATTGACATGTTGTAAAAATGTCACACAACTGCAAAACAAAATACATCTTCAGTGGTGTAGCTTATAACATAATGATAGTTTAACACCTAACCATAGCGACTTTAAACCTCAATCCATGGAAGAAAAAAATCACTAAAGCTGCTTTCACACTTGCGTTTGTGTCTGCATGCGCAGGGCATGCAGACACAAACGCAGTGCAACGCAGCCCATACTTATGTGAACGCAGCGGAGAATCTCCGCATGCGTTCACATTAGTATCGTCCCTGGCAAGCCAATCAGCTGTCTCTGGGGGCAGCCGGGAGGAGGAGATCAGCAGCAGAGATCTCCTCCTCCCGGCTAAAGCTAATCTCCCACCGGTGTCAACGCGGGAGGCTTGAAGATACAGCTGATCTGACAGCTGTTTAAATCTCCCGCGCTGACACCGAATAGGGTGATATCGCTGCAGGAGATAAGAAACAGCTGATCGCTGCTTCAAATCTCCCACGCCGACCTCACCTATTCGGTGTCGGCGCGAGAAATTTAAACAGCTGTCAGATCAGCTGTATCTTCAAATCTCCCGTGTTGACACCGGCGGGAGATCAGCTGTGGCTCTAGCTGATCTCCCGGTGGCCACCACTGATCACCGGTGGCCACTGGGAGAGATGTCAATGAGATCCGCAGAGTTCTCCTGCGCTGTCATGCGGAGGACACTGCGGATCCATTGAGATCCATGCATTTTTTGTGCGCTTGCGGACAAAACAAGCGCCCGCAAACGCACAAAAAATGCTACAGGGCTGCCAAAATGCAGGCACATGCATTCCCATGTTAAACATAGGAACGCATGTGCGCAAGCGTTTGGCCGCGTTCAGTGCGCTGCGTGCCAAACGCAAGTGTGAAGGCAGCCTAATGGAAGAATTACGATAGTTTTATACACGACCTCTAACGTTAGCTAGGGAGCGCACTATAGCATCTCACAATTTTGTGAAGAGCTGCACACATGGGGCACAAAATGTACACTTATGTTTCTTTATGTGGCCACATTTTCTCTTTCTTTCACATTTCTATGCTTCTTTACCCAGGTGCAGCCTCCATAAATTCATTTTACAAAATCAATGCTCCTGTTCAATATAGGGATTCAGTTCAGAGACGCTGCCTCATTACACACATCGTCCATTCAGACAGGCTGTCTACATCCCTTAGTTTTTATGGAGGTTTTTCTTTTTTTTTCCTTTGCAGGGTAGTTTTTTTTATGTGTCATGAATTTCTTGCATTGCAGGTTAACAGTTTCATCCCAATATACAGGAGCATCTCAATGAATTAGAATATCATCAAAAAGTTAATTTATTTCAGTAATTCAATACATAAGTGCAACACATATATTATGTAGAGTCATTATAAAGTGATCTATTTCAAGTGTTTATTTCTGTTAATGTTGATGATTACGGCTTACAGCTAATGAAACCCCAAAGGTCATTATTCAGAACATTAAAGTAGGGAGGATGAAGAGTCTGAGAGATAAAATATTACTCAAATAGGTATCAGAGGCTTCAGCTTGTGCGGTTGTGAGAGTCACAACCACTATAAAAGCATATCACGACTGCTCCAGTCCCCAGTGTGGTGCATATAGAGTAGGGAGGATGAAGGGTTAAAAACCGCACTGCCATATTCCACAAGACATCTTAGAGTGAATATAATATTGATTATTAGTCAATGTTTCAGGGCTCCCTGGCCTCTACCTCAGGACAATCAATATCAGATTGCCATGTTTCAGAGCGATTCTGGGAGCCCTGAAACGCATTGACTAATAGATTAATATTATATTCACGCTTTGATAACTCATGGAATACGGTAGCACTGTTTCTAACTCTTCATCCTCCCTACTTTAACTTTCTGAGATAATGACCTTTGGGTTTTCATTGGCTGCAAGATATAATCATCAACATTAACAGAAATAAAGACTTCAAATAGATCACTCTGTTTGTAATGACTATATGTGTTTCACTTCTGGTATAGAATTACTGAAATAAATTAACTTTTTGATGATATTTTAATTCATTGAGATGCAGCTGTATATTGACCCTCACTGGTCCTCGAATTTGTCAGGAGCTAAAATATGTAACTTCCACAACCATGGTCTAGACCAGAGGTGGGGAACTCCAGTGTTCAAGGGCCACAAACAGTGCATGTTTTCAGGATTTCCTTAGCATTGCACAAGGTGTTGAAATCCTGAAAACATGCACTGTTTGCAGCACTTGAGGTCTGGAGTTCCCCACCCCTAATCTAGAATGTAGGCTCCCAACCTGTGTATGGGGAGCTACATGTGGCTTGTGGTTGTCAGACAGCTTTATTCTTTAGTATCAGTTCTAGTAAACAGCTATGAAGAGCAGATCTGCAGTGACTTTTGTGAGTAGCCCCACATTGCAGAGTAGATCTAGATACTGAGCATGGTGGTAATAGGATGATAATGCCTACATGAGGGTTGCTTGAAGGGACTCAGTCAGGTAATTTTTGTGTACTAACAGTATCCTGAAACAGGGCTTTGGCACCTCTTTCAGGATATATAACTTTTATTCCTACACATGGCCTCATTATGTTGCTATTAACTTCTGAAATTCTAATGTCTCATGCTGACTTGTCAATAGTATGTAAATGTCTCATGCATATTCCCCTGCCCGCCCCTCGCTGAGACATCAGTGATCAGTATGGAATAAAAGTTATATATCCTGAAAGGGCTACCCAAGCCCTATTTCAGGATACTGTTAGTAAGGCACACAACGATCACCTGACAGATTCCCTTTAAAGCTGGATGCAATAGTCAGGTGGGAGTGTTTGGTACAAGGTGGAAACCCTTAGATGTAAGGATTCTGCCGGAAAGGGAATACGGCACATGGTTTCAATATGATTTCAGCAAGGAAGCTTAGGATGTCATTACACCAGTAATGGGGGGTTCCTAAGAGTCACTACTGGAGCTAGAGCTGGATGTCACTACTCAGGGGGTCTGGATGTGGCTTGTAACCATCTATCATAGTTGAACGTGGCTCTTAAGGTAAGAAAGTTTGGGGACCACTTGTCTAGAAGATATGAGAAAGTAGACTGAACCCTTCTTCGTGTTAGAACTGCAAACCTTGATTAAACTTTACTTGGAGTTTTATTTGCATTGGCCAGTCCATAATTTAGGTGTATACAAACTTGTATCTTTCTCTTAGACTTGAATGGCTTTGTTAAGAGTACTAGATATATAAAATGGCGTTAGTTTCCAGCAGAGGAAGCCGTTTATGAAGGAACCACACGCTGTTCACATTGCTTATATTTACTTGTAGCTCAGCTGGATGACCATATCCACTGTGAATGAGAAGGGGAAGATACACAGGGCTATCCTTCCCTGAAATAGTATATGAAGGACAAGGCAGGACTGCTGTTTAATATCCGTCTCTTATCACCTTACTATGTTCCATGCTCAGCAGACAGGCAGATACATTCCAGACACGCTGCATGGAGCTCAAGTACAAAGCTGACACAGGATGTGCACCCAGCTCTCAATACACAGGCTGCAGGGAGAAAGTCAGGATAGAAGTCAAAGCTGACAATGGTGATGTGAAATGGAAATGTAGTGCAAATCTCAATCAGATTTTAACAGCCTATAAGTAGTGACACTCATATCCCAAATATGAAGACTTAAAGAGAACCAGTCATCAGGATCCAGCACTATAAAGTGATGCCATAGCCATAATGGCGCTGTGATGCTGATTACACCGATACCTGCGGTGGAGGAATCTGGTGTGTGGATGTAGGATAATCTTCCTCTAAAGTAGTCTGCGTATTGCTGTGCATCGGGTGGGCCTTGGAGGTAGGTCTTCTTCTGCTTCTCTGCCCCTACACCTACCTCCTTTGTTTTTTTTACAGCTCACTGACTATGCAGTGATCTGCCTGCTATCTGAAATTGCATACAGCGGCCGCCATAACTGCGGTGTGCGGCGCGTGCGCAGTGCGATTCTATAGGCGGTCTGCAGGTCTTCAATAAAATGGCACTGGAGGGGACGCATGTACAGATGGAGATTTCAGCTCAATGACCACTTCATGAAACTGAAATCTCAATCTGCACATATGCTGAAAGAGGACCTGTCACCAACCATACATGGTGATCTAATTAGCCACCTCCTATTTGGCTCCACTATGTAAGTTTTCAAAGTGTATTATCTCGGGGTACAGAAGGGGTCAAGGGATGGGGGACCCCTTGCCTGAATGCAGCAGACATGCTCCATTCAGTGTTGTAATTAGATCACCATGTATGTTTGGCGACAGATCCTCTTGAAGGAATTTTATTGAAAATCTTGCACAGTGTGTCATAGACCATCTTCAATAAAATGGCTCCAGGGGTGGCGCAATCGCAGATCAAGAGCTCGGTTTCAGGAAGAGGTTATTGAGCTGAAATGCCAATCTGAGCATGCGCCGCCTTTCAGAAAGGTGGTAGGCCTGTAGAAGAAACAGACGAGACAGTTGGTGGGTTGGAGAAGAAGAAGATAACTCAACCCTGCAAGTCCAGTCCAATGCACACCGATGCACAGAAGACATCATCATTACAGGAAAATTATTCAACAACCACAGATCGGATTCCTTCACTGCAGGAATCAGTATAATCAGCATCACAGCACCATTATGGCCATGGCCCTACTTTATAGTGTTGAATTCTGCTGACAGGTACTCTTTAATGATCAACCAAGACCTAATGTGATAGGGCACAAATTATTAATTACTGACCTATTAGGCTATGTGCAGAGTGTCTCCTCTGCTTTGGAGAAGCTGGTGATCCCAGTGAGTGAACGCAGCGGCCCTGTGCCCACAGTCAGTGTTCGGGGCACGGCAGCTTTTCCCTATATTAAAGGGATCCTGTCACCCCCAAAACACCTCAAAAGCTATTAAAAGCTGTCCCTAGAGCATATTCACACTTACCCTACACTCCTTTTAGCTCCTAAATGCAGCTAGTGAAAATGAAGATAAATGTTATTACACTACCTCATTAGTGATGATAATTAGTGACTATGGTATGCATAGTCACCCTGGCAGGCTCTCCCTCTTCATGATATCACGCATCAATAGGCGTGATCTTCAAATCAGATTCAAATGCGTGCCTCCCTGCTTTGTCCTGTGCCAGCCGGACCGCTGCATTGTGCGGCTGGGTGACGCGAACCGCGTCATTTCTGGCACCGGGTGACGTATGTACACCCACGCCGCTGTTAGCTTCAAGACCCGCACTGCACATGCGCAGTGCGCGTTTTGAAGCTAACAGAGCGGTGCGGGTGTACATACCGTCACCCGGCGCCGGAAATGACGCGATTCGCGTCACCCAGCCCCACTGCAGCCCGGCTGGCATAGGACAGAGCGGGGAGGCACGCATTTGAATCTGATTTGAAGATCACACCTATTGAGGCGTGATATCATGAAGAGGGAGAGCCTGCCAGGGTGACTATGCATACCATAGTCACTAATTATCATCAATAATGAGGTAGTGTAATAACATTTATCTTCATTTTCACTAGCTGCATTTAGGAGCTAAAAGGAGTGTAGGGCAAGTGTGAATATGCTTTAGGGACAGCTTTTAATGTGTTTTGGGGGTGACAGGATCCCTTTAACACACCGAGTTCGCCTCCAACTTAGCATCAATAAATTGACATGCTGCTGATCGGGAAGCCGCCAAGATAAGCAATGAAATGTTTGCAGCATTTGCTGCTGCACTAGGGTAAATAATAAAGAAGTAAATCTTTCTTCAGTTTTCTTGGTGGGAGTCAAAGATTGTTCACACACTGATACTGTGTCCCAAGGTCCATTTAGATGATCAGATAATCTGGAATGAGCATATTTTAGAATGCTTATTTGCAGATTATTAACTTTGTGTAAGGCCGGCTTCACACAATGGTATTTTACCTGTCAGGTTCACACCGGACCAATCCTGATCAGGTTTTGCCCCCATGTATCCCTATGGTGCCTTGTAGCTGCTATTTGGCCTCCAGATTTGTGTTTTTCCGGCTAGATCTGGTTGTGTTTGTTTTTTGCCCCGGACACAAAATCGGAGTCTGCATCATTTTTTGTGTCCGGTGCAAAAAAATCGAACAAAACTGGATTCTCCCGGATCCGGGGCGATCTGGTGCCCATAACATGGGAGTCTATGGGCGCCGGATTGGGGCGAAAAATCAGACCGGTTCCCAGAAGCCTTTTAGAGAACAGCGCCAGCTCTGAAATGCGCTCATTCAGCATCATGGACAGAGCAGCATTTCAGAGCTGGCGCTGAAGTTCAGCACCATGGAGAGCTACACGGCTAAAATCTCACCACCGTGAGCAGCTCCCCTGCACACGCCTTGCTGAAATTTCAGCACTGGACAGCAGCAGAGACACACACAAACGAATCCTGTACAAAACAGGATTGGAGGGCATATTTGACCTCAGTTTGTGCTCATCCGATGCTGTCAGGTTCTGTCCTGCAAAACACCGGACAGAACCCGAAAGCTCCAAACCGTGGTGTGAAGCCGGCCTAAGCAGTCTGACATTTACCCAACGAACAAGCAAAACTCTCTTTTGTTGGGTGACTAAATTGTTCATTCCCAGAAAAATTGAAAACACACAAGTAAACAACACTTCACTAATTTAGTGTCACATATTCTTCATAATTGTTGAAATAGTTGAATGACTATCGTCATTGTTGTCTGATGTACTTATGAAATAATGAAGAATTTATGAAATTTGTGAAGTACAGATTGATGTGGGATTTGGAAGGATCCCTAGTTGCAAGGTGCTTTGAAGCTACTTTCTAAACCAGATTGTCATTGTTGATTTTTCATGGTCTGAATTATTTATACCAGCATTGAAATCAAAGTTCTCAGCGGCATGTTGTCCTGTGTAAACAATAAACTGACGACAATTCCAACATGGAACAATTGTGTTAATGGGGTTGTCCACTACTTACACAACGCCTTCTTAATAACAATGTTTGCCCCTTAAAATAAGAAGTCACCTCCCGTGCTGGCACCATTCCAGCGGTGTCAGCACCCACTCTCCTGGGGCTCATGTGAGGTTGTTATGTAATGCGAGCTCCATACCCAGTCAGTGCCGGCTTCCCTGTCCCTGCCTACAGATAAATCAAACATCAAGAGGAAGAGGGCGGCCAGCCACAGCTCTGATGTCCTTTTGATATACGATTTGTCTAAAGGTGGGGAGAGTAAAGCTGGCACTGATTGGGTGCTGGACTTGTGTAATGTAACAACCTCACGTGAGCCCCCGGAGAGTGAGTGCTGACACCCCTGGAACAGGATTAAAGGTGAGTATAAGCATTGTTATTTTAACGGGATTGATCTTCCTACAGAGCATTTATCCATCAAGTCACCATGGCTTGAGATTGAGCTGAAAGCTGATAATTTTAATGAGGACAAACATGGTGATTGAGAAGGGATTATCCAAGTAGAAGGCAACCCCTTTAACAATCGTTCTGTGTGCATACAATTCTGGCTGGCAGCCTGGCAGTGTTTATCTTGTACACAGCTGATCAGTGGTTTTTGAGCAGCCACAGGCAGCTGATGTATATGAGCCTTTACTAGTTTTCAGAGGCTTGATACAGTTGGAAATATCAGGCTAGTGTGGCTGATCCATTGTCACTTAGATCTATTCCGGCAGCCATCCTGCAGTGTTAAGAAGTATTGTTATGTAACCAGTGGCTCCTGTTAAGGCCCGGTCAGACGTAACGACCGCAGTAGCGATCCCGATAACGACATGGCTCCCGGGATCGCTGATGAGTCATTATCGGTATCGCTACTTGGTATTCAAACACGCCGATCTATACAACGATATGTCCACCCTAGCGATTTCTTCAACGATATTGTTCAGTCGTTGTATTTCCTTCTCACATGCGTGCACGCCTACGTATCTCATTATGTGTTGCCAACGATATCGTCGGTAAGGTGTCAAACACAGCGATACAGCGTTCCCAGCGGGAGCGCAACGACCAAAAAATGAACCAGGAGGCTGTGTAACGATTGCCGATCTCGCAGCAGGGGACCAGATCGTTACACCCTGTCGCACGTAGCGATGTCGTTGCTGAGATCGCTATTGCGTCACAAAAGTAACGATCTCGTTAGCGATCTCGGTATGTGAGACATACCCTTTAAAACTAACTGATGTAATATATAAATAAAGAGCGTGTGACACTACTAATGATCAACGATCAGTCAGATGATCGTTGATCATTTGATTTGAGGACAGGACCTCAAATCTATCGTTGGTCGCCCACTGGACACGCAGCATCACTGCGTGTAACACTGGGAGGCCAACGATGAACGAGCTCCAAGCGCCGCACAGCCCATGCTGGGTGCTCGTAAGCGCCGTGCGGCGCCTAGTTATGATGTCAAAGGCACAAAACAAACACGCCCTAAGGGCTAATGAATATGGTCCCTACTCATTATCATGGCTAATGAGGGAGTATAAAAACGTTTTTATCTACTTTGACAGGAAGCATTTAGGAGACTAAAGGAGTGTGACTATGGTGATAGGATGCTGCAGGGACATGTTTTTGTAGCTTAGGCTGCTTTCACATTCGCGTTTGCGATCGCTGCGCGGGTCTGCGTGGTAGTATTTCATGGAACGCATGCGTAATGCGTACCTATCCTTATAATGAGTTGCGCAGTGGCATGCTTTTGTTTGCGTTTGGTTGCATATGCGCCCTCTTGCGTTTTTATTCTGACCCGTCGAACGCAACATGTTGCATTTTTGGTGGGCTGAAATATTCGCACTAATGCGCATGCGCTTGACTACGTTCAAACAACGCATTGTTGTCTATTGACACGCAACAAAACACAGAACCATGCGTTTGGCTTGCGTTTGCCATGCGTTTGCGTTTGCAGATGAAACGCAGCGATCGCAAACGCGAATGTGAAAGCAGCCTTACATGGCTTTTTGGAGGTGACAGGATCCCTTTAACCGTGAAACAGCCAGATGACTGCTTGACTGTTTGCCCAGCTAGCCAATGAAAATATGTAAGTATCTAGAATTCTTTTTTTTAATTATTAATAAAAACTACATGATCTAAGTAACATTGGGGGTGGTTTAATAACAAAAAAGGAACTGACAGATTCCCTTTAAATATTCGCCTAAGCTGCAATATAGAGGAAAAATGTAAGGTTTTATTAAATACACAAAATAAAATAAAAACTACTTCCCAATACAGCCTGTACACGAGAAGATACAACTCATTTCCCTATACAACCTATAAATATTTCCCTTTCTGCAGTTCGGACCTGCCCTAAGTATGAGCAGATCTTATAAGCAGGCAAAAAATGAAACAGTGGAAAATGGAGATAACGAGTCCCACACCGAGAATACGAGCCGCAGACCCGCAGATAACATCACCTTGTTTCCACATATACCGGTAAGTCTTTTTTCTTTAGCTTCAGACTATTTTCTTGTTTCTATTCTCTTAGGTTTTCTAAAACAAGAATTTGCTCTTTAAAAGGAACTTTAACCTCTTCACTGTTGAAAAAAGACAATTTATCTGTAAAACGCACGGACTTAAAAGAGTTCAGAGCGCTGAGTGTAGAGGAAGCCATTATGTGCTCCGAATTAGACTGCAGTACTGGAGTTTGATGGGAACTAGAGAAAATCTGCAGTCTGCTGGGAATACTATATAGTCACAAGGCGCTGATCGTACTAAGCCAGCAGGCAGCATCGATGGTGAAGAAGTCTCAATATTGCTGCATCTACACTGCAGAGGTCGGACAGGATATACACTTAAAGGGGAAATTCACCAAATATGATGTTTAGACATTCCATAAATGGGGACAATTTGACAGCTAAAGCCTGTTACTGTGGACTTCACCCTAAAGGTACCGGTCACACGTGGCGTGTTCGGTACGCTGCGCTTGCAAACGCTAATGTGAAGCCAGCCTAAGGGTCTTGCTTTTTTACTTGTTTTAAATGTGGTCAATATATTGAGTTTGGCATCAAGGTTGGACCATAATGCCCTGTGTATAGTACATACTAAGATCCTTATTAGTAGAGTAAAGCACTATCACTGTAAAAACAAGGAAGCCGATGTCAACACAATGTACATTACTGGAAATATAAGTGCATTTCTCTGCACATTACATCTTGATCAAAGCAAATTAGCTACTCTTTCATCACCACTGGTAATTGGTCGTGGATTATATAAAAACCACGACTACATTCCTTTATAGTTTGACTTGACTCTGCAGCGTCTTGATTAATTGCCATATGTCACCAGTGGGAATTAAACTTTATTTTCAGCACAATTACACACCTTTAGGGTGTGTGCCCACATAGTGGTTTAGTGACGTTCAAATCGTCAGTAAACCGCTGGAGAATTCAAGGAGCCTAGACTCCTGAGCTCAGAAGTCACCAGCGGTTTTCCAGCGGTTTCTCAGCGGTTTCCCAGCGGTTTTTTCAGTGTGTGCACAGCGTTTTACAGTCGGTTTTTCCAGCGGTTTTTCCGGCGGTTTTCTATGGAGGATTTTTTTCATGGAACCGATCAAAAACCGCTGAGAAGAATTGACATGTTGTATGCTGCTAAACCGCTGGAAAACCGCTCAACCGCGGGCAGATCCGCTCTCATAAACCGACTATGTGTGTACAGCGGTTTCTAAATTACATAGGGTTACTTGTAAGTCCTAACGCTGCTTAGGATTTACATAAATTTAAATAAAACCTATGCTAAACCGCCGGCGGTTTTCGGCTGCTAAAACCGACGTAAAACCACTATGTGGGCACACACCCTTAGAGATTTCAGGAAGAGAACCATTAGGTAGTGGTGGAGCTTTGGAGGACAGAACGCACTTGGTGGGTCCTGTGTCTTTTTAGGTGTTTGGCTTATTGCTTTCTGCAGAAGTTGGGTTTTTATGCTTTCATAGACTGACAATGTTCACATAAAACTAAATGAAAATAGATCCAAAGTAAGCTAAAATAAGCCTAACCCAAATACTGTGAATGCATTAAAACCCTTCTTGCCATAACAAGTACTCATCCTTATCGGCTGGAGGGCCATTCTCTTATATCACGATGTATACATTTGTCTGGAGTTAGACAGAAGAGTTATTGGCCCAATGAGTAAACATTGTAAATGGAGAGTAAAACGTGAATCTGATGAGAAGCAAAGAAGGTAGAAAAAGTGTGAGGGGATCGACATTACTCCAGCACTACTACCAATATATACAGAAAATATGTATAATGAGGTTAAGTCCTAAAACAAATGTACAAGATACCAAAAATGCACATACCCACAGAAGACTATACATTTCTTTATTTTCCTGCATGTTAACAATAATTTCTTACAAGACTCAAATCTATTTACTAATTACTGCCTGGACTCTCTTGACATTTTTTAGATCATTCTGGGTTCGAGCAGATACCACTGAACCAATCAATGTTGTATGACCATCCATATCAATATGCCCCACTGCATAAGGAGAATATAAAGTTCTTATAAAGACCCCCATACATACTAGATAAAATTCGACCCAACATATCAATTTCAGGGAGACAGGCCTACCAGCTAATGTCCCTAATGTCTATGGAGGATCCTAACTTTCCAACTTGGTCTTGGTGGAAAGATCCGATCGTTGGAATTTCACCATGGACATTGGATTGTTGGGAGAAAGATTACGGTAGAGGTTCTCTCATACAGAATATGGGAACACTTGGAAAGTCAGTCGTTCCCTGTTTATGATGTAGTCCGAGACAAAAGTTAGATTTGCTTCATTTAATAGGGAACAATCACAAATTATAACTTTTACAATATTCCCTTAGACTCCGCCTAGGCCCCTCATACAGCCAGATCAGATTCCATACTTTGCACTGATGAAGGGCAATCAACCCGGAACGTAGCGTCTATAGATTGAGGTTCCAATCTAGCATAAATCCTAAATCATATCGCAAGGCTTGTTAAAGAGTCAATTTTGACTTTTAGGATTGCTACTTGCAATAGGTGGCACTTGACTTCATCTACTGTACTTCCTCCTTGAAGAGACAATTTTCAACTTTTAAACTAATTTCAAGAGAAAAAGGGAATTTTGTTTTGCATAACTGCCCCTTTTCACAGACTCCAACCCCCCTTAAGGTCTCGTCCCATTCACATTCCCCAAGCCTGTCCTCTTGATGAAGGAAACGTTGGTGGGTCACTTCCATGTGGGAAGGTTTGTGCGGCGTCCGGTTGACTCGCCCATTCTTCGGAGAGTCCAGGAGGTCTTACAACTGGGAACGTTCCTCATGCTTTGAGAAAGTTGTCAAAAGTAACATTAACATTCTGCATATCCAGCATCTATATAAGGGATTATTGAAAAAACCTTTATTCTTAAAGGCCATTTCCTCTCGATGTCTACAAAAATGCAATAAAGGGCTGACTTTCCAAAGCACATATGTGACAAAGTTATAACATAATTAGTCTTTATTTCTGTACTTTAACATTCCCAGTAAGGAAAGAAAAGTCATTGTGTGACCTTCTCTACTTAACCAACGAGCAGCAAGTCGAACAATACCGAAAATGGCATTTTCATGCTGCTATTATTACATTTTACATGGATGAAGAAAACAACAACTCCTAACTGAATGCAACTGTGAACAGCAGCCCTGGAGGACATCATAAAGGAAAACTTTGCTGTAAATAGTAGAGAAATACAATTTCAATGTAGCTTGTAAGCACTCGCGGACAGGACGCTCTCCCTTCTTGTATCTGTTCAACCGAATTGTCCACATTTATTGTGCTTGTCCTAGTCTCCCCCTTTTGCATGTAAAGCGCCATAGAATATAATGGCGCTATATAAATAAATAAAAATAATAATAATAATTATAGGACAAGGGCACGACAATTTGCCTGTAAAACGGTATGCTCCAGTTATATACTGCATGTATGCAGGCAACACGACATGGAATCAGAAGGTACCCCCCTTCCCCACGGGAGAGCCCGGGGATGCGGAGGGGTTACAGAAACACAGCAAACGGCAGGGAGCACTGGATAAGAAGAAGCCAGAGGAGGAGTGATGATGAAGAGACAGATTTGGCATTTTCCCCTAAAACAAATTACAGCAGGAAAACTCCCCTCTGCTAAATAGACTACACTGGTTAGGTACAATTAGCTCATGAGCCATTAGAATTATCCCTAGGCCTCGTGAGCGCTTAACTCCTTAGTCACCAATGCAACAACCAAAAACAGTCCACACTCTCATGCTCCAGTCATGAAGAGGTTAATGTGCACATACTTGTAAGGATGGAGCAAAATAAGTGCAGACATGGCTGTAACATGGTGAATCCGAAACAGATGTGTTAATATTGCCTGAACTGAGATTTCGCTATCCCCTTACCTTGGGAATGTGAAAGAGAGCGAGCAAGGGCCACTAAAAGTGCGCACAGCGGTATGTTCCCAAGCCGCCCCCTGAGAAGTGGGATGTGAGGTCAGAAGAGGAAGGAACGGGATGCGCCAGAACACTAAATGGAAGGGAACCTATCCACACAATGTACATTATGTACACGTTACACATGAGCCCCAATGCAAACTAAAGCTCTCACCTACCAGGTACTGGCATCTACGTATATGGCAGCACAACCTATGGTGCCCCCTTAGACTATTGGCTATCTCTGACACCACTATAACTGCACCCTTGAAGGTGACATCCAGCTGCTGAAGAACTTCTTTATAGATGAAGCACTAAATATTAGGGTTAATTCAAGCAAATGTATACTTAGTCTGTGTGCGCTGTGAATCACATTGGCCAATAACTAGAATTACTAAAAGTAAATAATTATTTATGTGACGCCAACCAACGCTGCAGAGTCAGGAGCTGGAGCCCATTTTGGTGGAGTCAGCGTCGGTATCAAATGGATCAACTCCGATTCCTAAAATATATAATACATTAGGTACAGTACTTCAATGCAGAATGTGCTGAATTTTATTATTATGAATGATTACGGTATGTTCTATCTAAATAGCTTGATTATTTTATCATAATAATGATTAAAGCCTGATGTTACCATTATACTACAATAAATTTATCACTTAAACATGAGCCGTATATGAGGGAGTCGGAGTCGTGGAGTTGGAGTCAGAGTCAGGGAAATGACAAAGTCGGAGTCGGTGGTTTGGCTTACCGACTCCGCAGCCCGGGCGCCATCATATTCACAAGCACATCAGAATTCAGAGGGTACAGGCACAAACATTATTAAGCCAGAAACACACGGTTTCACACTAGCGTTCAGGACGCAGCGTTTACAAACGCAGCCAAATGCATGCGCACCAAATCCCTATATTTAACATGGGGACGCATGGTACCTTCGTTTGGCTGCGTTTACATGCGTTGCGTTCGGATGTGTTTATTGTCGGCACCCTCCGAACACAACTTGTTGCATTTTCTGTGCGTATGAGTTTGTACGCAAGCGTCCTGAAGTGCACAAAGAATGCATGGCAGTGAATGGAGACGCACTGCTATGTGCAGGCCACCGCAGCGTTTTGCTTTTTTTTTGTGACGACATCCACAGCTCCTCCCAGTCCATATCTAGTTCTGGATTGTACAAAGTTCTCCCTCTCTTTCTCTCGACCACTATATACGGTAATAGGTTGCAATGGCCAGTAATACATATCTATGGGGAGTAATTCTGTCAACGCATGCTGATAACACAGGTCAACAAAAAAAATTTTTTTTTCTGGTGCCCAAAATATTTTAATGAATTTGGGGTATTTTTGGGGTGCTGATTCTGAATATGCTATCAGTTTTGCCAGATTGGCTCAAGTTTTTGAGATTTTTGGTATCTTATTTATAGCACTTGTTGGTAAATGCGACGCATCATCTCATTAATTTCTTTGGATTAGTACTTGAACTGAGCAGTTCTCAATATAGTTTTGTGTTAATTAGTGTTCTAAAAGTTTGTTCATAGCTTGATTTTTGCACTAACTTTATGTTGTTGTCTGTTTTCCAGTGAAAAGCATGAACTCATCAAGAAGAAGTTGTCTTAACGATCCAGACTCATTCTGTTACATTTGTGGTGAATATACACTGACAAAACATAGAAGAAACATAACAGACTTCGTTAAAAAAGTGTATTTTGCCTATTTTGGGTTTATACTTGGGGACCAAGACAAGTTTTGGGCACCACACATAGTGTGCAAAGCATGTATCGAATTATTACGAAAATGGAGCAAAGGACAAAGAACAAGCTTCAAATTTGGTGTTCCAATGGTGTGGAGAGAGCAAAAAAATCATCATGATGACTGTTATTTCTGTGCAGTGCAAGTACAAGGATTCAATAAGCATAAGAAACGAAAATGGGAGTATCCTAACATGGAATCTGCAAGAAGGCCTGTCCCTCATTGTGAAGATGTGCCTGTACCTGTGTTTACCATGTTACCTGACCTTCCCCCACCTGATGATGATGATGAAATGCAGGGTATGGAGCTAAGCATTAGTTCTGGAAGTGAACTAGAATATGAAGGAAGTTTCAGAACACCTACGCAATTTACCCAAGGAGAGCTCAACGATCTAATAAGAGACCTCAACCTCTCAAAAAGTGCATCCGAACTTTTAGCTTCAAGGCTAAGTGAAAAAAATTGTCTGACGCCTGGAACTAAAATTACATCTTACAGGACCAGAGAAGAAGCACTTCTTCCATTTTTCTGTGAAGATGACCTACTTGTATATTGTAAGGATATTCCTGGCCTGATGCTGCAAATGGGTTTACAAGTATATCGTCCTGTAGACTGGAGGCTTTTCATAGATAGTTCTAAAAGGAGTTTGAAATGTGTTTTGTTGAACAATGGCAATCAGTGTGCATCTCTTCCAGTAGCTCACTCAACTAAACTTGCAGAACAATACCAAAATGTCAAAATGGTCTTGGAGAAACTGTGCTACCATGAACATTCGTGGCTGATATGTGTTGATTTAAAAATGGTCAACTTTTTACTTGGACAGCAAAGTGGATACACAAAGTATCCTTGCTTCATCTGCATGTGGGATAGTAGAGCAAAACATCAGCACTGGGAGAAACTGAATTGGCCTCCAAGGGACACCTTGACAGTAGGAGCATCAAACATAGTGAACGAACCTTTGGTGGACAGGGAAAAAATCATTCTACCACCACTTCACATAAAGTTAGGATTAATGAAGCAGTTCGTCAAGGCATTAGACAAAGATGGTAATTGCTTCATGTACATCTGCAGATCTTTCCCTGGTCTTAGTAGCGAAAAACTGAAGGCAGGAATCTTTGATGGTCCTCAAATTCGGAAACTCATTAAAGGGGTTGTCCGGGTTTATTTTTTATTTCATATTTATATCTAGGCTGCAAAATGTTGACAATCTGCAATATACATGTTGTCAACATTTTGCAGGGTTTCCTAGATATAAACACATTCACTGCTGGCAGAGAGTGTCCAGGGGGTGTGATTGTGCATACTGGTCGTTTACACCTACTGTAGCACAATCACACCCCCTCCCCTATACCTAGTATGGCCAGCCACCCCCAGGCCATACATGCCCGCCCCCTCCCCACTGTACTCTATAGAATGCCACCACTCCCAGGGATCCTACTGGCCGCCCCAGCCCCTAAATCACCACCCACCCTCTGCAAAACAGCGGTCCCCAGTGCACTGATACAAGGTGCCGAAACCGCTGCTGTGAAAGCGATTCCGGCACACTGTGTCAGTGCAGCCGGGGACCCGCTGCATATGTGTGCTGCTCTCACCCTCCATGTCCTGTGCAGCTGGTCCCGGTCCGCCCAGTCCCGGTCCGCCATGGTCCCGGTCCGCCCAGTCCCGATCCGCCCGGTCCCGGTCTTGTACAGCCGAGCTCCACACTGCAGCCGTATCTGTGCTGTGTGTGTGGAGCGGTGCCCGTCCTGATCTCCCCAGACCTCCAGTACCATAGAGCAGAGGCTGTGGAGCGGTCCTCTCTATACCGCTCCACCAGCTCTATGGTACTGGAGGTCTGGGGAGATCAGGACGGGCACCGCTCCACACACACAGCACAGATACGGCTGCAGTGTGGAGCTCGGCTGTACAAGACCGGGACCGGGCGGATCGGGACTGGGCGGACCGGGACCATGGCGGACCGGGACTGGGCGGACCGGGACCGGCTGCACAGGACATGGAGGGTGAGAGCAGCACACATATGCAGCGGGTCCCCGGCTGCACTGACACAGTGTGCCGGAATCGCTTTCACAGCAGCGGTTTCGGCACCTTGTATCAGTGCACTGGGGACCGCTGTTTTGCAGAGGGTGGGTGGTGATTTAGGGGCTGGGGCGGCCAGTAGGATCCCTGGGAGTGGTGGCATTCTATAGAGTACAGTGGGGAGGGGGCGGGCATGTATGGCCTGGGGGTGGCTGGCCATACTAGGTATAGGGGAGGGGGTGTGATTGTGCTACAGTAGGTGTAAACGACCAGTATGCACAATCACACCCCCTGGACACTCTCTGCCAGCAGTGAATGTGTTTATATCTAGGAAACCCTGCAAAATGTTGACAACATGTATATTGCAGATTGTCAACATTTTGCAGCCTAGATATAAATATGAAATAAAAAATAAACCCGGACAACCCCTTTAAAGATTCAAATTTTCCTAAGGAAATGAATGACATTGAAGCTGCTGCATGGTGTAGTTTTGTGTTGGTAGTGAAGAACTTCTTGGGAAATCAAAAGGCAGACAATTATGAAGAACTGGTACAAAACATGCTATTGAGATTTAGAAATCTGGGTGTACACATGAGCATTAAATTGCATTATCTTCACAGTCACTTGGACAGATTTCCAGAAAACCTTGGAGATTTTAGCGAAGAACAAGGGGAGAGATTTCATCAGGGTATTATGGTGATGGAGGAAAGGTACCAAGGCAGATGGGACAGACATATGATGGCTGATTACTGCTGGAATCTACAGCGTGACTGCCCCAATAGCTCACATAGAAGAAAATCATATAAAAAGCGCTTTTCCAGCGATTAAATGTCTATCTTTCATGTCTTGTTCATTTTTGAAGATTACTTTCTAAAACTAGTTAAAATAAACTAAAATCAACATTTACTTTGTTAAATTTATTGTATTCATGACAATATCAATAAAGTTAATGCGCGTGTAGCAAAAAACGTCTTTTTTTTTACACATTTTACGAAAAATCTCAAAAACTTGAGCCAATCTGGCAAAACTGATGACATATTCAGAATCAGCACCCCAAAGTTACCCTAAATTCAATGAAATATCTTTGGCACCAAAAATGCTGTTGACCAGTGTAATCAATGCTGCGTTGACATAATTAACAATGCGTTTTGGCATGCACATGATCCGCAGTGTTCATAAATGCTAATGTGAAAGTAGCTTTAGTGAGGCAACTGTTTGAATCTGACCTTTTGGTTTACAGTACCAAATGTTAAGTAGACTGTTTAAAGAGGCCAACCACACTTCCCAATGCACAATGTAAATGACCAGTAATACACCAAGACTGTCAACATTGTCAGCAGCACAAATACTGTTCACTGAGTGCCGCAGAGAGCAATTGTTTTTTTAAGCAAGTTTAAAAACCATTTCATCTGACAAACACCCAGTTTGCTCGTTTTTGGTGTGATTACAGCCTGCTTAAAATGGCCAACTATTATCAGAAAATAAAAGTTACTACTGTAAGAACACTTGTTCAAGAAATCAGTCAGTGGCACAGACAAAGGAATTTCTGGTAAAACTGCATTGTGCGACGAATGTGAGCAGCACTCAATACCACTCATTTCATTATAATAGGTAGGTTCTGGTGTTAAGCTCCCATCACACGCAACGATGCACCAGCGATTCCAACAACGATAACGATCCTGTAGGGATCGTTGGTGCGTCGTTACCTTATCGCTGGGGAGCTGTCAAACAGGCAGATCTTCACAGATCTTCGCTGGTTGGATACCCGGTGTTTATCATAGTTACCAGCGTTCTCCCTACTTAGCGCTGCCTGTAAGCAGGGAGGACGCTGGTAACTATGATAAACACCGGTGTTTACCATGGTTACCGGCCTGTGAGATCGCTGATCGCTGGTCTCTCACTGTCACACGCAGCGATGCGTGCTGACCAGCGGGAGACCAATGATCAAAAAATGACCCACAGCACTTTGTAACGATCAGCGATCTCACAGCAGGGGACTGATCGCTGCTAAGTGTCACACATAGCGAGATCGTTAGTGAGACTGCTGTTACGTCACAAAACCTGTGACATTACAACGATCTCGCAAACGATCTCGTTATGTGTGACGGGGGTTTTAACCCCTTCACAATGTGGTCGATTTTCGTTTTTGCGGTTTTGTTTTTTTATTCTCCCCTTAATTTTTATTTTTCTGCCCACATAGACATAGAAGGCTTGTTTTTTTGCAGGATCAGATGTACTTTTGAATGCCAGAATTCATTTTACTACACAACGTGGAGGTCTTTAGTAGACCCCCTGCTGTGATAGCAACCCATTGGCGATCCACCATCATGTCACGGGTGCGTTAATGAGCATTTAAAAGGACAAACTTCCATGCTGCCATGTGTTAAGTACCGCTGTCAGAGTTTGATGGCAGCATTTAAAAGGTTAATAATCCACCCTAGAGGAAATTTCTAAATGTAATACAAAGCCACTAACCCCTTTTGTGTGGGCTCACCCCATGTGCCTGCATCATACGCCGCTTCCAAATTGTGCTGTACATGTACGGTGGATGAATGGGTTACAATGTCAAACCTGGAGGTAACTCCCATGCTGTAGAGTGGAATAATTCGATCTTAAAGATGACAACATATTTAAACTCATTTTAACAAGGACAAAACCTGAAATGAACCCAAATTGTTTTAATGTGATGTCAATTTTTTCTTATTTCTTCCGTGACCTTTTTACGGTGATAATACCTGCCTGTACATGATCTTTTCTGTTCACCTTCCCAACACAGTGACACGACACACAACACTATACCCAGTAATAGTAGATTATCAATGTCCTGGACAACCCCTAAAATATACAGTACAAGTCCAACATAAAGTTTATTTCTTGCACAACATAAAGTTTGCTTTTCTGCTGCAACTACTGAACATGGATGTGAACATACCCTATAAGAACTAGCGTAGTGTTTCTTGTAAATTTTATTTACTAGTGATGAATAAAAATCAGGGGTGTAACTACAATAGGTGCAGGGGTTGTAATAGCACCCGGAAGCTGGAGCGTAGGGGGCCCAAAAGTTTCTTTGGCCTATAGAAAAAGACTAATGCTATTAAACATTTGCAATAATTGGGGGCCGCGTTGGAGCTTTCGCATCGGGCCCATGAGCTTCACGTTACACCACTGATAAAATGTATCTGATACAGATGACAATAGGGATGACACTGCAGACGTAAAATGGTCCCTGTATGAAAACTGGCCAATATTACAAGCTCATCAGATCTTAGGGCAAGAATCGCAGAGGAGCAAGAATCGCAGAGAAGCTTGAAGTATTCTCCATCACATGGAAGATTCACCACAAGACAGGAGAGCTGACAGACCTTCTCTTAGGAGGTGATGAGGTATACCATAGAAATACTAATAAGCACGTACCTGTCTGAAATGTAATTTAAAGGCAGTCATGACTTGTCACAGAATTTCCTAACATTTTAAACATAGGTTGTTAAAAATACAACTAGCATTTACCATCAACCCAAAATTACAATAAAAGAGTCCCAAATAAAGGCCTTGTGAATCTCCAAACGAAGACTGTAGAACACCTGATGGTGTCTTTGCCATCTGCTCAATTTCACCTGACCCAGGCCACCCCGCCGTGTCACAGAGACACCTTGTACTGAGTAATCCTTCTCAGTAATTATACGGCAAACCTCACTGGAAAGGAGGGATGTGAAGGAAAAGCTGAGCAACAGCGTTTTATCCTAATCCTCGTACAACGGTTCTCCAGTCTGCCCTGATTATTTACATTGAGCAGAGAGCGTTCTAGATTTTAACAATATACAGGAAATGCCTAATAGGACATATGGGGACTGGTCATAATGAGACAACCTCATTTAGGCTGCGTTCCCACGATGAGATTTGATGTTGTAGATCAGAGATCTCAAACTCCAGGCCTCGAGGGCCACAAACAGTACAGGTTTTCACGATTTCTTTAGCATTGTACAGGTGCTTGATCATCACCTGTGCAATGCTAAGGAAATCCTGAAAACCTGCACTGTTTGTGGCCCTTGAGGCCTGGAGTTTTAGACCCCTGTTGTGGATTTTCTTCACCCAATATGTAAATTAAAATACTTGCTTTTTTTATTGCGGTTTTGACTCTGCCGTGTTTGTTGTGGAATGTTTTTTACTTCCTGGTAATTGGTTTGAAAAAAGTTTATTAACACAGACATGTGCGGATTACATGATTTTTTTATCGGCAGATTTTCTGCGTCTAATGCAATTCTATAGGGAAAATCTGCTCATAAAACGCAGCGTATCCACAAGAGAAACTCACATTTTGTGGACTTTAAACAAGCACCAAAGGGCAGATTGCACGGGGTAAAAAAAATACCATTAGATTAGTTGGAACTGTTAGGCTGGCTTCACACCACGTCTATCCGTATTGAAATGCATAGGCCGGGATCAGTTTTTGCCTCCCGTGTATCCCTATGGTGCCGGATTGGTCTTATATGGCCATCCATTTGTGGGAATTCAGTCCGGAATCTATTTGTGTCCTGTTTTTTCCCATACCCAGAATCGGAGACAGCTCCGAGTTTGGGCGCAACGGACAGAAATGAATCCGGCAATGTCTGCATCACATAACATGGTCTATGATGCCGGATCCGGGGAAAAAAAGGATCGTGTCCCAGATTGGTTTTAGGTACTGAGCATGCTCAGAAAAAATGCACTGGTCCTCCCACCCCAATTTCTATTTAGGATCTCTCTCTCTCTCCATCTCTCTCTTGGGGACGGGGACCCGTTGAAGCACTAACTGCGCGAAATGGTGCAGCCGTTGTCCACCTCTGTACCCCCTCCCTGCAAACAATGTAACCCTCACTTCTTGAATTAAAAGCCTGCACTTTACAGAAGACAGGTGAATGCTGTTACTACTTTTCTACCTGCAATTGTTGAATCTCCACACCAAGACATGCAACACCGCTCGGTACTTCCTGCTAAAACCAGGTATATTTGACTTGAAAGTCTTGAAAAATAAGTGTTTGGACTTGTTGGTGCCCGTATTCACCTTTTCATTAATACTACTATTTTACTTTCATTTGCTGTGCAGTTAAATGTGTTCTATTGTTTTCGGTTACCAGCCACGTCAAATTGGTTACAAACCTATAATAGTGCTCTTTAGGCTGGGGTTACATGCGAATTTGGACACAACACAGGTGAAGCCCTTGATCTCTGTGTGCCACTGCTACATCACTGCATAAAGTGGGCCTCTCACATCAGCATTTTTGTCCAGATTCGGACAAAAAAAAAAAAAAAAAAAAATCACTTCTATCCCATGTGCCGCCTAAAGACCACACTTGCGGTAAACTTGCGGCAAGCCCCATGCATTATCTATGGGGCTTGCGGCAATTGCGGCAAAAGCGGTATTGACACGATCTTGCACTTGTGGCAGTTGCGGCCGCAAAAAAAAACACGATCTGCTGCGTTTTTTTTCATGGCCGCAACTGCAGGATCGCGGCAATACCGCCACTTGCCGCAATCCCCATAGACAATGCATGGGGCTTGATGCAAGTGCACCACAAGTGCGGCCGTTAGTAGGCACATGAGGCAGATGCGGTGAAAAAAACGCATCTGCCGCGATTAACGCATAACCGCGACACCTGCGGCACAGTTGCGGCAAGCCCTATGCAATGTCTATGGGGCTTGCGGTAAGGGTGCTGTAGGTGTGGTTTTTTTCGCGGCCGCACCTGCCGCAAGTGCCAAAACCGCACTTGCCGCACCCTTACCGCAAGCCCCATAGACATTGCATGGGGCTTGCCGCAACTGTGCCGCAGGTGTCGCGGTTATGCGTTAATCGCGGCAGATGCGTTTTTTCACCGCATCTGCCGCGATTCGAAAATAACGCTGATGTGAAAGGGCCTTAGAGGACCCTAAATAGGTCTTATCGCAGACTGCAAAATGCTGCAATCTTGACAAGCAGAACAGTTGGATTTTTGGAGTCTTGTTTGGAATATGCTGCGATGTAGTACAGGAACTGCAGACAAAGTCGCCAGCTAACTCAGACTTTACATGGACAGAACTAATGTCTTCTCTTGTGATCATCTCACACAGCTCCAGATCTGAGATCTCTAGGTACAGTTCTTTCATATTATTATAAATGAATTTAGCTTTATTTGCTACCCCTGACTTGTGATCTGATGACATCACAGAAACACGATGAAACTCATTACTTGATATTCTCCATTTCATAAACCTCCTTTCCCCTTATGGCCACTTTAGGCGGCCGTCACACGCACAGATATCTATAGCGACATTGTAAGCGATCACGTGCACGCGCAATCGCTTACAATATCGCTCACATCGCTGGTGAGATGTCACACAGACAGACTCACCAGCGATGTGGACCAGCGATCTCGCTGGTAACTATGGTACACATCGGGTAACTAGGCGCCGCGCGTCGCTTAGTTACCCGACGTGTACTATAGTTACCATCTCCCAGCATAGGCTCTGCTGCTGGGAGATGGATCATCGTGCTGTTATACACCACGATGAAGGAGATCGTGAAATCGATCATCGCTAGATCTGAGAACCGGAGCTCAGATCAGCGATGTCACGATCAAGCGATTTCACATCGTGAATCGCTTGATTACATGCATCGATTTCTTGCCGGATATCGCTTAAGCGATCAAAAAGGAGATCGCTTAAACGATATCGGGCAAGAAATCGTTGCGTGTGACGGCCGCCTTACACACACCAACTTATCTGTCCAACTTCTGAACAACTTACTGGTTGCAGTGAAATCATGGGCACATTGTTACATTTGTACACAGCCACAAAATGGAGCAATGTGTCCATGATTTCACTGCAACCAGTAAGTTGTTCAGAAGTTGGACAGATAAGTTGGTGTGTGTAAAGTGGCCTTTAGTGATGATAGTTTTCATCTCAAGCCTCAGATATGTTATATACAGGTCTTCAGGCCATGTTCCCATGTATAAATAGTGTGGTTTTCTGCAGGTGTCTGCCCCACAATACACAATAGCATTCTGAGCTGATTATTGCACTTTTTCTTGCATTTTATTTGCTGTTTTCTCCTTTTTCTGCAGTTTTTGGTGCAGGTTTGAGGCTTTTTTAAATTTGTTCAGAATTCTGGGACTACAGTTAAAAATACAATTGCATTTTACAAGCAATTTCAGACTCCCCAAAGAAACCAATATGGCAAAGAAGGCACCAAAAATAAAAAAAAAAAACGCTCAGTGCAACATTATATTTACAGTGTGTATGAGTTTTTAAGATATCACATCTACTGTTCTTAAACTGAAGCTGCACCTGTGTAACATGGCCACGTTTGTCCCCAAGAACTACAGGTGCATCTAAATGAATTAGAATATCATCAAAAGTTATTTATTTCAATAATTGCTTGTTCTCACCCACAAAGCTCTTCACAGTGCAGCACCTCCCTACCTCTCTACCCTCATCTCTGTCTATCACCCTATCTGTTCTCCTCGCTCTGGGAGTGACTTGAGACGAACATCTGCACTAATCCGAACCTCCCACTCCATGATCCAAAACTTCTCATGAGCTGCACCAATCCTCTGGAATGCTCTACCCCAAGAAATTAGGACTATCCACAACATACATAGTTTTAGGCGCTCCCTACAAACACACCTTTTCAGAATGGCCTAGCATTCTCCCTAATCAAAGTCATTTAGACATAGGTTATCCACTACTTCCCTGAACATAACTGTCAAGCTCCATCAGACCCAAAAGCTCTACACAGATTGGCTTGTTGCCACCTTACTCCACTCTTTTGCATTCCATACTTTCTCAAGATGGTTGGACCATGATTATAAATAAGCCCCTGTACTTTGTGTCATCCCCACCTTATCGTAGATTGTAAACTCTTGCGAGCAGGGTTGTCATTTTTTTTTTACCCCAAACTATTGTATTTTCCACAGCTGTTTCTTAAGACTGTTTGTATATAAATCTCTGAATTGTTAAGTGCTGCGAAATATGTTGGCCCTATATAAATAAAGATTATTAGTAGGACTATTCAATACATAAGGTGAAACACATATTCTAGTGCATCTCAATGAATTAGAATATCATCAAAAACTTTATTTTTTCAGTAATTACATACAAAAAGTGAAACACATATAATATAGAGTCATTACAAACTGAGTGATCTATTTCAAGTTTTTATTCCTGTAAATGTTGATGATTATGGTTTACAGCCAATGAAAACCCAAAAGTCATTATCTCAGAAAATTAAAGTAGGCAGGATGAAGGGTTAAGAACTATGCTGCCATATTTTATGAGACATCAAAGGGTGAATAAATATAATATTGAATTATTAGTCAACGCGTTTCAGCTCTCCTTGAAATGCCCTGAAATATGGCAATATGATACTGATGCGTCCTGAGGAAGGAGCCTGGGAGCCCTTAGACGTGTTGACTAGTAAATCAATATTATGCTCACCCTTTGATGTCTCGAGTGGTTGTGATGGTGGATATGGTGGGTTATATTGTAACTGCATTTTACAGGTGCTTTGTTCTTGCAATATTGTGTATGCCGCCCTTCCCCACTTCTTGTGTACTCATTACACTCTCGAGTTTGATAATTGCATTACTTTTGTACTTGTCCTTATTTGAGGTCAATCAAGACCTCTGTAAATGTGTGTATTCAACCCCCCAGGACTGTGTCAATAGAACTGGTTTTGGGTGGTGGTTTGGGGGAGGAGAAGCAGTGTGTGATTTCAGTCAGTCTGTGTGTCTGCGAAGCTGAGTTCAGACCAGCTCCACAAGGGATTTAGACAAACCTGGATTACATGGGACATACAATATATGGCTGGATTATTTTATGGAATTTTATGTTTTTCAAGCAATAAAGGTTCTTTGGGTGATCACACATCTCTCACTCTGTTGATTGTGGAATACCAGGGAAGGATCCTGTGACAATGTTTTATGTTTTTCAAGCAATAAAGGTTCTTGGGCTCATCACGCATCTCTCCCTCTGTTGATTGTGGAATACCAGAGAAGGACCCGGTGACAGTGGTTTTAAACCCTTCATCCTATCTCCTCTATATGCACCATGCTGGGGACTGGAGCAGCCGTGATATGCTTTTACAGTGGTTGCGACTTTCACAACCACACAAGGTGAAGCCTCTGATACCTATTTAAGTAATCTTTTGTCTCTGAGATCCTTCATCCTTCCTATTTTCTGAATAATGACCTTTGGGTTTTCATTGGCTTTAAGCCATAATCATTAACATTAACAGAAACACTTGAAATCACACTGTTTGTAATGACTCTATATAATATATGCGTTTCACTTTATGTATTGAACTAGATGGGTGCCCGATGCACAATGCATCGGGATTCTAGCAGAGCGAGTCTCTGACTCGCAATGGCCGCTGCGCGGCCAATGCTTCGCGCTGCTAAGGCGACTCGCCATGCCCGCTGCGCGGGCATAGCGAGTCGCCTTAGAGCTGCTCGCAATGGCCGCTGCGCGGCCAATGCTTCGTTCGTATCCACATGACCACGCTGACTCGCAGCGAGAAACCCATTCGTGATTATATAATAGATTACTGAAATAAATTACCTTTTTGGTGATATTCTAATTTATTGAGATACACCTGTATATTGTCTTTCCAGCTATTCTGTTTTGTAATTATGCCAAAATACTACGATTTTACCACATAAGCAGCTAAAAATCGATTGCACCACATTATCAATGCGTGAACGCAACCTCAGCTCATGAAAAAATAGGAGCTTTTACACTAAAAAAAAATCCCAAATAAACATGGACATATCGTTATGGTTCCGATTCCAACTTATAAAAATGAGTCTCGGCAGGTGGCAGTCCTCCTTCTTCTCCCTCCCTTTATACCCCACCATGTAAATGCTCCTAAGTCACCTGTTCTCCACCCCACACACTGTTTTTCCGTTTGTAGCTAGTTCACATTGATTGAGTTTTAGTAAACAGTGATATCGACAATTCCCTTAATTTGCTGCCAAATGAGTCTCCATCGATTTGGCAGTCGCTCAGGTGGTGATTCCTGGATGGCATTCAGAGTGAGATCAGCAGGAAGCTACTCTCAGATCAATGGTCACTGAGTCAGCACAATCCCACATCTGTCAGCTTAGCGCTATTATTCATACACTGTACCGGCTACGTTAACCTGTTAAGATACCGCAGTCTCCAGCTTTTCAGATGGCTCCATACCAGTCCCAGCTATTTAGATGTCAAATTTCACTCCAACCCTTTCGACTATGTGTCAATTAGGCTGACACTTACACCGTCACTATATTATTCCACATCTTAATGCAAATAGCCATTCTGACTTGTTCTTTCCCAGCCTCCGCCAGCAGAAGCCCACACATGCCTATATAAAGCATGATTCCTGACTGATCGCTTACATGTAAAGCAATAGCCTACGGCCCCCCATGTACAATCTGTTCTCATAATGACGCCGAGGTGAATACGTCTTCATGTACAATATGTACAAGAGGCGGAATACTGACAATGATATGATTTACACGGAAACTGTGCAAACGACTAAAGGAATAAGAGAAGGTGGAAATTAGCTACAACTTACACGTCTGTTACTTTACAGAAACTGTAGATACACTAGGATATAGGAAGGATACGAGAAGATTGAGAAACATGTTACATTAAAATAAACCCATGAAGAAATAAAGGATGATGTAAAACATTGAACAATATACGTTGAGTATTTGGTCAGTATTTTACCTCAGTATTTATAAGATAAAACCAGGAGTGGAACAATCAGAGGAAACATATAATAAAAATACATCACCTCTTCTGTATTTATCATCCACTCCTGGTTTTGGCTACAAATCCTGAGGTAAAAAACTAATTCTGGCACACTGCCTTACGCCACATACACATTGAGTATTTGGTGAGATTATTACCTCAGGATTTGCAGCCAAAACCAGGAGTGGAACATCCAGAGGAATGGTATAATAGAAACATCTGCACCACTTCTGTATTTATCACCCACTCCTGGTTTTGGCTGCAAATTCTGAAGTATAAAACTCATTATGGCGCACTGCCTTACGCCATGTGCACACATTCAGTATTTGGTGAGATTTTTACCTCAGTATTTGTAGCCAAAACCAGGAGTGGAACAATCAGAGGAAAAGTCTAATAAATACACATCACCACTTCTGTACTTATCACCGACGCCTGGTTTTGGCTTACAAATACTGAGGTAAAAATTCACCAAATACTCAACATGTGCAATTGGCCGAAGTAATATTTATAATGAGTCTATCTGTTACATTTTATTATGTGAAACGCTCACGTTTTTGAGCAGCTGAGTTTTTGAGGAGAATACGGAGATTTGCAGACGAGTGTTTTTGCCGAGTTATTTTAGAGGAGCAGCAAAGTCTCCAAGTTTTTGAGGGTGTTTAGCATATAACTAAAGGCCACGTTACACACACAGATATCTGTGACCAATGTGTCCATGATTTCACTGCAACCAGTAAGTTGTTCAGAAGTTGGACACAGAAGTTGGTGTGTGTAAAGTGGCCATAACAAGTGCTGCATAAATGGCGAAATACGTAGCGTGTGAACGTACCCTTAACGCACCTTCCTGTAATTGCATACATAGGCCTCATTCACACGCCGTGTCTCCGGAACATGTGCCATATACACGTTACTCCATGGTCTGGTTGACACATCCATGTTTCTGCACAGAACATGTGGCCTTATGAAATAGACACGTATCCATGTCTCCACACGGTGACATGTCCGTTTTTGGCCAGCAGCACAAATGACATATGGACCACACACTGATGTGATCCGTGTGACACGTATCAGAGTACACGCATGTCACTAAAATAAATGGATTTTTATACTTATCTGACTCTGATGCTGCACACTCGCTTCCGGGTCCAGTTCATTAAACTCCATATATATTCATTGAATGGACTCCAACTGCAGACCTGGAAGCAAGGTGTGACAGCAGCTCCTGAGCCTTGTAAGTATATAAAGCCATGCTATCCGTGTCCTATCCTAATGTCACACGCATAGCACATGGATGATACACAATTGAAACAACATGGACTAACAAAAAGGACCCTGGCACACGTGCGTTTATTTGCATGGACGTGTGAAAGGGGCCAAAAAAACACATCTATAGAAAAAGTATTTCTCAAGACTTTTTATGAGATGCTAATTAGTGCTTTGACTAGTCCAGGGGGGCGTTAGTTCCCTCGTCCACTTAGGCCGGCTTCACACCACGGCACAATCCGATCCGGGGCTGTCCAGTGTAAACAGGACAGCGCTGGACCGGATTTTGGCCCCATAGTATCCTATGGGGCCAGCTGGAGCCGGATGGCAGCTCTCTGCCATCCGGTTTCCATGTGTCCAGGAGAATCCGGGAGGATTCGTATTTTTCTCTCAGACAAAAAAATTCTGCTTGCAGCATTTTTGTGTCCGGGAAGAAAAATCTTCCCAAATCGGATCCTCCAGGATCCGGGGCAATCCGGCGCTCCCTAACATGGGAGTCTATGGGGCCGGATTGCCCCAAACCGGGAGGATCCGGGAACCGGACACCTGCGGCTGAAGTTCAGCGTGAGCTACGCTGAACTTCATCACCAGGGAGCTGTCCCCTGTGAAGTGGTTCACCACTCGCAGGACACTGAGCTCTGCTGCATCCGGCTGCACACGGACTGGAGGCATATTTTTTCTCATATTTTTTCCATATATAATAGCTTGTCACATACGTACATGCATTGGTATGTAGCTGAGTGCTGCAGATATTTTTTCTAGTTATTGATCAGCTCTGCTGGCACCAGTTCACATTTGTCTGTGAGTGCTGGCAGTATTTTTTCTGTTATATTAACATATATTTGAGTGCTTTCATGGATTTGGAACGAGTCTCTCTAAATCACATTAAACCCACTTTGAATTGACAAATGTACCAATTAGGCCGGCTTCACACCACGGTTTTGTGGTTTCAGGTTCTGTCCGATTTGATCCGGGCAAAAGCCTGATCAATTTTGCCCCAATGTGTCCCTATGGCGCCGATTGGTCTTATTTGGCCTCCAGTTTTGAGCTTTTTCGTCCGGATCCGGATTTGTTCGTTTTTTGCACCGGACACAAAATCAGAGTCTGCATAATTTTTTGTGTCCGGTGAAAAAACAAATAAAACCGGATCCTCTAGGATCCGGGGCGATCCGATGCCTACATCGGATCATTTCCTGGAAGCCTTTTTGAGAACAGCGCCAGCTCTGAAATGCTGCCGTGCTCATTCAGCACCATGGACAGCAGCAGTATTTCAGAGCCACTGCTGAATGTTCAACACCATGGAGAGCTGCATAGCATAGAAGCTGCAATTTCAGCACCGCAGGCAGCTCCCCTGCACACACAGGCTGAAATTTCAGTCCCACGGACAGCAGCAGCAATGAGCAGAACAAATCCTGCAAAAAACAGGATCGGAGGGCATATTTGCCCTCAGTTTCTGCACGTCCAGTGCTGCCAGGTTCCGCCTGGTGCATCCTGCAAAACACCGGACAGACTCTGACAGTACAAAACCATGGTGTGAAGCCTAAGCAGCATTATTCATCTTGAAAAATGTGTCAGTTTTTAATGCCTAGGCCTAGACATACAAAGCTACAACTCTCAGCTAGAGATCCACATTAGTAAAGTAGGTATGTGTTCAACAGTAATTTTTTTTTTTTTTTTTTTTTTAAATGGTGGGTTAGGGCAAGTGTCCATGATCAGAATTCGCATATTTTTGCTACGTCCAAAATGCAGTGTTGTACAGTCCACACACAGTGGATGGATTTATAGAAATCTCCTGCCCAGATGTGTAAACTGACCTAAGCCGCAGCTTCCCGAGCTTCATCATGTCAATTTATGTTTGCGGAGATGTGACTATTCTCACCAGGAGAACACAGTGACAATATGCTGTGCCCAGAATCCTGATTGAGGGCACTGACAGCACGATATAACACAGAGAGAATGCACCTTCCATCATATCTCTGCAGAGAAGACACACTGCGTCCAGAACGTGTTCTGATCGTGGGCACATAGCCTTAGGCTAGGGTCACACTAGCGCTATTGCCTGTGTTCAGGGGAATTCCGTTAAAAAGATTTGGCAGCATTAACGCAGTGTTAAAGTAAAGGTAAAGTTGCGTTAACACTGCAAATTCATTCCTATGGGTGATGGAAGCACGCGTCATGTGATGTGCTTGGAAATAGCAGGAGGTTTCAAACTCTGGCACTTAGATGCCGGCGTTTGACCTGCGCTCAGGGTTCCGTCACCTATAGGAATGAATTGGCAGCATTAATGCAGCCTTACCTTTTCAGTAACACTGGGTTAATGCTGCCAAATGTTATCTTTTTAATGGAACCCCCTAAACGCAGCCAATAGCACTAGTGTGTCCCTAGCCTTAGGATGAATTCATACACACACTGTTTTTACTGCGTTTTTTTCTGTTGCATTTTTTGCTGCAAAACAGGATCCGTTTTCAAAAAACGCACCAAAAAATGGATCATTCGTTTCTGATCTGTTTTTTGCTATGTTTTTTACCCATTGACCTCAATGTAATTATGAAAAAAAATGCAAATACGGCATAGGTGTTCACACACTGGGTTTTTGGTTCTCTCCTCTCTTTCTCACTCTCTTATAGTTGAGTTGGCATGCCAAACAAAAATTAATGACTGAAAAACGCACCATGTACACATGCAAAAATGCACCAAAACCACACCCAAAGGCTACATTCACAAGTAGCATATTTCCTGTATCTTTTTACGCATGCTTTTCCCCCAATAGCGCATCTGCGTCTGCGTTTCCCAGCAAAATTAATGGACTTTCACTTTTGCTGTTCAGACGCTGCGCTTTTTTTGGCCGCGCTTTTGTGGGAGAAAATGCGCATGAATAAAGAATCAACATGTTAATTCTTTGTGCAAATATGCACGCACTTTCCTCCACTGGGCCCATTATAAGAGCTGGAATGCGCATAGTCGTTCAGACAATGCTATATTCCAGCGCCTTTAATCGCAGGCGCTGGAGGAATAGCAGGATGTGATGGAGGAACAATCCTGTGTTCCTCCCCCCAGTGTGACATGTCTGGCCTGTAGTTTCACTTTCGCACTGTATCTACACACACTATCTACATACACTGCGAAAGCAAAATAAAAGTGAACAAAAGCTATTAAAAATAAAATACGGTACCTCTCCGCAGGCTGTCCCAGGACCTGGGGAGAAGACGTCTGATCGCTGCAAGGACCTGAATCATCTGATTGGTCGGTAGCGATCAGCTGATGTGTCATGTGACAGCTGATCATGATGTGACATCATCAGCTGAGAGCTTAAACCGGTTTGCCGCGGTCAGCTGATTCAGCGATCGGACGTGGACGCCTCGTAACCCAGGACACTTAGTGGCGAGGTGAGCATTTTTTTTTAAGATCACACATGTCACCTGGAATAAGATTATTCCTGCCCGTGTGTGACATCACTTCCTCCTGCGCTCTTGGGGGAAAAATGCGGCCTTAAAAAAATGCGGTGCGTGAATGCACCACATTTTTTTTACTGGCAATAAATAGCACAGCTGCAAAATGCGGGCAAAACGCCCGCACAAAAAAAAAGCAATTACGACACGTGTGAACGTAGCCTAAAAAACGCATTGCAGATTTTGGTGCATTTTTCTACCTGAAAATTTCTGCCCCAAACCTGCAGCATGTGAACATACCCATAGAAAAAAAAAATAAAAATCATTTATCTTGGATGGTAACACTCACATAAATGTGTGAATCTACCCAATAAAATGGATACAAAGACTGGTCAATTTTGTTTTATCTATTTCATTTACAATTTTTTTTCTTCCTACTACACTTTTCCTTTTTCCACCCTGAGAGTGCGACTTCTGTACAAAAGAAAGACAAAAAAAACACAGTAACCAGATCCAATTTACATCTGTCACATCTTATTCCCATGGGCCCCTATGACATACATTATTTCTTTTCACAGATACTGTGGATAATATTATTCACTTATAAAAGTGCAAGGTGACAACCATGTAAGCTCGGAGTGTCTGTAGGCGCACAGTCATTTTTTTATATATATATTTATAGCAGTGAATATTAACCAATATTAACCTTATAAAACTAAGGGGAAAGGGTTATCTGGATTAGAAAAACTATTTTTTAAGACCTTATTATGGAATTGTATGTTTTGAGTCTAAGGGCCACTTTACACACACCAACTTATCTGTCCAACTTCTGAACAACTTACTGGTTTTAGTGAAATCATGGACACATTGCTCCATTTTGTGGCTGTGTACAAATGGAACAATGTGTCCATGATTTCACTGCAACCAGTAAGTTGTTCAGAAGTTGGTGTGTGTAAAATGGCCATAAGGCGGCCGGCACACGGTTCAATATCTTGAATGATATCGTTTAAGCGATCTGCTTTTTGATCGCTTAAAGGGAACCTGTCACCAGGTTTTTGCAACGTAATCTGAGAATAGCATAATATAGGACCCAAGATCCTGATTCCAGCGATGTGTCACTTACTGGGCTGCTCTGTGTAGTTTTCATAAAATCACTTTTTAAACAGCTGGAGATTATCATTAGCAGTCCTCTTGGCCTGCTGCCAAGTGGACTGGTATATTCACAGACTGCTAAATCTGCAACAGAGAAAACAGTAATTTTATCAAAATGACAGCAAGCAGCTCAGTAAGGGACACATCACTGGAATCAGGGTCTCTGTCTCTACATTATGCTGCTCTCAGATGGGATGGCAAAAACCAGGTGACAGGTTCCCTTTAAGCAATATCGTTTGTGCATCGCTATGTGCGATCAAGCGATTTTACAATGTAAAATCGCTTGATCGTGACATCGCAGATATGAGAGCGATAAACGCTTGAACAATCTGCTTCATCGTGGTGTGTGACACCACGATGAACGATCTCCCAGCTGCAGAGCCTATGCTGGGAGATGGTATCTATGGTAAACGTCGGGTTACTAAGCGCCTCGCGGCGCCTAGTAACCCGATGTGTACCATAGTTACCAGCAATCTCGCTGCTCCACATCGCTGGTGAGTCTGTCTGTGTGACAGCTCACCAGCGATGTGAGCGATATCGTTAGCGATCGCGCGTGCATGTGATCGCTAACGATATCGCTCACGATATTGTAGCGTGTGACGGCCGCCTAAGTAATACGTCGTTGCATTCAGGATTTCTTTGCCTACATCATGCTGCTTTCAGATGAGGTAGCAAGAACCTGCTGACAGATTCCCTTCAACGTTGGGGGAACTTGGAGACACAAGGTGACATGCAATAGTAACATAGGAGCACAATTTCCATTTTATTCTAAGCATTTAGGCTGGCTTCAGACTTGCGGACCCTCCAAGCTGACCGCAGCCGTTGTGTTTATAATGAGAGCGCACGGTGCTGTGCAGGTCTGCGCATGATCGTGCGCTCTCATTCACTGCAATATGTGATTTGTACGCAGGCGGATGCCCGCGCACAAATCACACACAATCACACACTCTCGTCCGCACCAGGAACGCGACCAGGAACGCGACCAAGCCAGCCTTACTGTAATTTTGATCTGTGATTTGGGCACCCTGATGTCACCGCCTTATCTGCCTTTATCTGGAGCTGTACAACTGGTTTATTGTAACCACCCAGCTTTGTATCATATTCTTTTTGTTTTCAAAACCTATAAAATCCTTTGATGTCTTCCATTCTCACCGGTATCTGGCCTATAATTTGTTATTGCATCTTTAACAATATCAAAGTAAACAGATTTAATTTGTTTATGTTGGTAAATTAATTTGCATAATAAATTGAAGCATTTGCTGAACATTGTATGTAGTGTGTAAATTCCCCCACTGTTCTAGGTTAATTATACATAAAATCTCCTTTTTATCACTTAACCACACATGATATGCAAATAGTGGAACCTCTATTTAACATGGGAGAACTCCTGATGATTAGCTGCACTTAACAATGAATGATAGTGGAACTTATTAACGGAGATCCTGAGATTAGCTGCGCAATCAAGCTTAGGCCCATCACACTGAGCAACGATCCAGCGATCCCGACAGTAATAACGACCTGGCCGGGATCGCTGGAGCGTCACTACGTGGTCACTGGGGAGCTGTCAAACAGGCAGATCTCCTCAGCGACCAGGGACCAGAGAGCCATCTCCACATCGCTGGAAGCGTGAGGACGCTGGTAACTATGATAAACAGCGGGTATCTAGGCAGTGCGCGCTGCCTAGATACCCGCTGTTTATCATGGTTACCATCATCATCCCGCTTACAGGCTGTGCTAAGCAGAGAGGACGCTGGTAGCTATGATAAACAGCAGGTATGTAGGCAGCGCAAGCTGCTTAGTTACCCATTGAGGTTGCTGATCACTGCTCTCTCGCTGGTCTCTCGCTGTCACACGCAGCGATGCGTGCTAACCAGCGGGAGACCAAGGACCAAAAAATGGTTCTGAACCATGTGCAGCGATCAGCGACCTAACAGCAGGGGCCTGATTGCTGCTACATGTCACACATAGCGACATCACTGGGGAGGTCGCTTTTACGTCACAAAACCTGTGACGTATCAGCGATCTCGCTAGCAATCTCGTTATGTGTGACGGGGGCTCTCTTTTTTTGACAGAGTAAGCATTTGTGTACAAGGTGCCTTAGGCTGCTTTCACATTGCGATTTTTTAGGATCCGTGGCTGTCCGTTGTAAAACAGATAGCCACGGATCCGATTTGGATCCCATGTTATCCTATAGATCAGATCGGATTTGCCCTTAATGGCATCCGACTTTTGTCAGATCCTATGTTGTCAGATTTTTTGCTGTACCCAAAATCGGAGACTGCTCCGATTTTGGGCACAGCGGACCAAATCGGACACAATCAGATCCGACATAATCCGAGGCCATTAACATGGGGGCCTATGGAGCACAGGTCCAAGAAAGGACAGGATCGTTTCTCGGACCCGATTTTAGTGTACTGAGCATACTCGTACACTATAACTGCTCTGTGCCATCTAATTTCACTTCCGCAATGTATATACATACATTGAGGAAGTAAAATTAAGTAAAAGCAATGAGTTAAAAATAAAAAAAATCACTAGTCTCACCTGTCCTGCGATCCCCGATGTGCGGCATCTCCGGTGGCTACAGGACCTGGCATTACGTCATAACCCGATCAGCTGATAGGGTCATATGACCTGTTACCGTGGTAACTGGTCATGTGACCGATGATACTGATCGGGTAGCCCCAGCCAGGTCCTGTAAGCATCCGGAGATAGATGGCGCCGAGGGTTTGCAGGACAGGTTATCTTTATAATGGGAGCGCACGGTGCTGTGCTTGACAGAGCAGGACCGTGCGCACCCATTCACTCCCATATGTGATCTGTGCGCAGGCGGATGCGTGCGCACAAATCACACGCTCCCGCCCGCACCAGGGACGCAACATGTCGCGTCCCTGGTGCGGACGAGACTGTGTGATCTGTGCGCAGGCATCCGCCTGTGCACAGATCACATATGGGAGTGAATGGGTGCGCACGGTCCTGCGCTGTCAAGCACAGCACCGTGCGCTCTCATTATAAAGATAGGAGCGGGCGGCCACTGCGCACACATGGCGATTCCCCTCCGCAGAACGCTGCGGAGGGGAACGCTAATGTGAAGCCAGCCTTAGAGGGACTAGACTTTCATCTCGAACCTTGTCAAGTCCTTAGATTATAACATTAATAATTGTAGCCCAATCCTAACAGTATGTAATATAGTCAGTCAGGATTTAGCTCTTCTTGACAGCTTTTCTTCCTGCTTCTCTGTTTTTCACTAAACAATTAGATAATTATGAAGAGCAGCTCGTTGGCACCTGACTGTAAGTGATAAAATCACATATGAGTGATTGGCCACATGACAACTACTGTGAGAGCTTTGGGAGGGAGGGGGGAGTGCAGATATGGAGTTTCTCCAGAGTGGGCAGTGGGACTGTGGAAGGTTCAGGGGTGGAGGCAGAGCTGGGTAGAGGCGAAGCTGGGGTGGAGGCGAAGTGGGGTGGAGCGAAGCTGGGGTGGAGGCAGAGCTGGGGTAGAGGCGAAGCTGGGGTGGAGGCGGAGCAGGAATGGAGCCTGGGCAGAATCTCAAGTTGGCCCCAACATTTTGCCAGTATGGGGCCCCGAAATTCCTAGTGGCAGCCCTGAATCTAATTATAAGGAAACGGGTGTGAAATATGGCGATAATTCTATCAGATTTGAGCAAAAATTTGAATTAGAAAACGTGGCTGTTCACGAGATACCCATGTGGAAGATACAGAAGATAATGCACACTGGACAGACTTGGATGCAAGTATCAGACAAATATTCTCCACATTTTCATTATTAATATGGAGGTATAACATAATTGTCTGTCACAATAATAATGTCATACATCTCATGTCTTCACTATCAATATTCATCACACAGAATTTATCATAGACAAGTTCCAAGCTACTGTAACACTGCTCAGATCAGACATCAGACCGGGCCCTGACATAGCAGTACAGGCAGCATCTGTCAGCTCTATGACCGGATACCCTCAGGTCTTGTGAGATTCAATACTGGAGATTTCTTCACTAATATAAAGCTGGTTTACAATAAGAATATAGGGTGATCTAAATGTGTAATATATATATATCTCTATATAGATTTGTGTGTATATTTTTATATATCCAGACATGTGTGTGTATATACAGTGTGTGTGTGTATATATATATAATATACAACACACACACTGTATATACACACACGTCTGGATATATAAAAATATACACACAAATATATATATTATATAATTGCCGTAGCGACTTCCGTCGTACACGGCGCCACTTCCGTGGCTTTGTTCGTGGACGCGCGGCGCCACTTCCGTGGCTTTGTTCGTGAAGCGGCCATTGCGAGTCTCCCGCCCCGGCCACGACCGACGAGAGCCGAGGCGTCGCCGTGGCCAGAATAGAACCAAGGGGCCTGCCATGCACAGCTCTAAAGACCGCTATGTATCTCAATGCAGGAAAGTGAGGCGCTATGCTCATTGGTCGGCGCCAGCACACAGCGACCAATGAGCATAGCGCCTCACTTACAGCGGTAAATTTAAAACTCAAAGTCCTCCATGTATCTCAATGGGAAGCGAGGCGCTATTTTCATTGGTCGGCGCCAGCACACAGCGACCAATGAGAATAGCGCCTCACTTACAGCGGTAAATTTGAAACTCAAAGTCCTCCATGTATCTCAATGGAAAGTGAAGCGCTATTCTCATTGGTCGGCGCCAGCACACAGCGACCAATGAGCTTTGCGCCTCACTTTCTATGGAGATACATGGAGGACTTTGAGTTTCAAATTTACTCAAAGTCAAACTCAAAGTCCTCCATGTATCTCAATGGCCAGTGAGGCGCTTCTCTCATTGTACTCATGACAGTAGCAACATTAACCCCTAACATTCCGTTTTATCTGTAATTTCTATAACACAGTGTGTAGTTGTACTGCCACTGCGAAGTTAAGCGCTTATATACCATTTCTGCCTTAACTCCATACTTTGTAGTCTCTATTACTACTGCCAGTAACATTAACCCCTTATATTCCATTATTGTTGTTATTTCTATTACACAGTATATAGTTGTAATGACACTGCGAAATTAACCCATTATATACCAGTTCAGCATTAACTGCATATTTGGTAGTGTTTATAACTACTGCCACTGGTACATTAACCCCTTGAACACCATTTTGGATATAATTTACAGCGCTGTGTCTGTTGTGGGAGTGCCTGTGGGACATTAACTCCTTCAATAACATTTTTTATATCATTATAAGTTCCTACTCTGTTATAGTCCTGTTAGTCGAACATTAACTCTTTCTACACCTCCACTATATTGCTACCCTCACAGTTCTGCCTACATCGCCTACTTAGTCATATATCTGCTGTTTAAGTCTATTATTTAAAACTCTTAAAAAAATTATATACAGATTCTAGACTCCCGATTCTTTAGAATCGGGCTCACAGCTAGTATGTATATATGTAGCCATCCACATACCTCCACACATGGGTGTGTTTCATATCTTATGATGGTGTCATATATATTATGTATGTTTCTAGAAATGAAGCAGTAAAGAAAGACTGGAGGTGGATGTATGTCAGGCAAGAAGCTGATTGAAGTTATTCTCAAGTTAATCAGTTGGTGATTTGTCATTTTAACTTATGAAACTGTCTTTCAAGGCTACAGACCTGCAATAAAATGAAGTGTAGGAAAAATGCACCTGATCTGAGCTTGTGTAAATCCACAAGCTTGAAAAACTACATTCAAAACCAATTTTCATCTGCAGAATTATCTGAAACGATTCTGACTCATCTTAATGTTTCCTTGTACCGAGTCTACCTGGGAGAAGGCAGTTCTTAGGACACTACTTTGGCAGCTACTGAAGCTGCCACATTGCACATAGGCGTATCCAGGATCAAAATATGGTCGTTCAGGTTGTAAAATTTTAGAATGGAAAAGGTACGGTAAATGAAATGAAAGTTTTAAGAAAATTATCTGTAATTATGATTAGAATGACCTTGAATTTTTTTTGTGCTTTCTTTCTGCGTTTTTTACTCACCTTGCCAGTTTCCGACAGTGATCGCTCCTCATCCCGGCACCGTAGGACCTTGTACAGGACCTTGAACATCACCATGTGACCAAGTGACATCACCGGTTACATGGTGCTTCCAGGTCCTAGAGCCGGCGCTCGCTGCGGCCCAGCGGAGGATCAGAAGACACAACTGGGGGTCACTGAGGGAGCGCGGTGAGGTAAGTATAAAGCGCAGGAAGAAAGCAATTCCTCTTTTCTCATTAGCTGCCGCCGATGGACTCTGCTAGAGCCCTCTCCCTTAAATCCCATTGGCTGGCTGACATAGATAATAGATTCCTCTACTAGTTGCTAGGTAGTTCTAGATACTTCTTGATTTTTACACCAATTTACACCATGTCAGTGTGGTAAGCAACTGATTATTCGCCGTCACCATTCCTAAATTGGTTTCGTGTGATCACTTTATAAGTTAACCATTTAATTATTATTATTCTTTTTTGCTTCTAGGGGGGGCAGCTGCCCCCCACTGCCCCTTGCTGAGTACGTCCATGACATGACCAATGTCCTGCAAATCATTTTACCTATTATACTCAACTCCAGCATATATCAGCACAGAAGTATAAATGTTTTGTGCACCAATAGGGCAGCCAATCCAATAAGGGCCTATAAAGACATAATGCTTCCTCTAACTTTTTTCCAGCTATCTCTTAGGCGGCCGTCACACGCTTCAATTTCCTGCACGATATCGCTTAAGTGATCTGCTTTTTGATCGCTTAAGCGATATCGTTTGTGCATCGCTGCGTGCAATCAAGCGATTTTACAATGTAAAATCGCTTGATCGTTACATCGCAGATTGGTGAGTCGGAGCTCATATCAAGCGATAAACGCTTGATCAATCTGCCTCATTGTGGTGTGTGACACCACGATGATCCATCTCCCAGCGGCAGAGCTATGCTGGGAGATGGTATCTATGGTAAACGTCGGGTTACTAAGCGCCTAGTAACCCGATGTGTACCATAGTTACCAGCGATCTCGCTGGTCCACATCGCTGGTGAGTCTGCCTGTGTGACAGCTCACCAGCGATGTGAGCGAAATTGTTAGCGATCGCGCGTGCATGAGATCGCTAACAATATCGCTATCGATATTGAAGCGTGTGACGGCCGCCTTAGTTCCATAGAAACCTGGTAAACCACCAAGAAGGCTAAAATTATAATTTTGACAAAGACACCTCCCTTTCACAAGGTCTCGGAAACCAACATAAAGGTACCCGTAATTTAAATTTTTATTTCAGAAATCAATAGTACACACGAAAATAAGCAACGCTGTAATATATCTGATCACAGAAATCGTTCTCCTCCTGGACTCGTCACGCTCGGATCATGGGTAGAAGCTGTATTCAGTGAACACAAATTATTACAGTATTCAGACACAATTTTAAAAGCACCAACTGTTAATTCCTATCAGAGGGACGGAGCTAGTTACAGACAGACATTCTGCTGCAAGTTCTCCATAGAACGTCATGTTCACCAACGTGACAAAAAGAAGAGGGGGGGCGACAAGAGGCGCAATAGTGCCCTTATCACTAGACACTAGCTTGTGTTAAGGTGAGAAAAGTGAACCACTCACCTATTCCAGTTGTGAGACCCACAACTGGTTTGTAGACCTGTTTGGATAAATATCCTGATGGCTGCTGCTGGACTTCCACCGGTTTCACAAACGTGAAGACGAAACCAGAAGCTTAGGAAGAGAGGTGTACCACAGTCCGCGCTGCCAAGTTCACTCACATCAAAGAAAACGAGTAGACGATGTCCAGTTCAATCCTTCTTTATTCTCCTACGCGTTTCGGCGCCTAGCCTGGCACCTTCATCAGGGATATATAATATCGTCTACTCGTTTTCTTTGATGTGAGTGAACTTGGCAGCGCGGACTGTGGTACACCTCTCTTCCCTAAGCTTCATGTTCACCAACGGTCATCTATCTCAGAAATGGGAACATCTTTATTCACTGAAGACAGATATTACCCATGAATTCAGAACTTTGGGAATTAAACATCAGTCCAGGTGGAGAAAAGCAGACTTCAATAATAAGATATATCACAAAGTTTCTTATTTTCATGTGTATTATAGGTTTATGGGGGAAAAGGCAAAACTTTAAAATGAAGATTACGCTTTAAATTTACTATACTCTTTTCTTATTAGGTGAAATATTCTTTAAGAACATCCAGTCTGAACCGCAGGACACACATTAAGACGTCTGAAAACGTTTGCTAATCTCCTTACAATGTAAATTCCTTTCAATGGGAATCATTGTGCACAACCATCAAATTGTCTATATTCCCATAATAGAGAAAAAATGTAATGTTCAGAAGAGGATGCTCAGCACTAAAAATGTTATTACCCACTGAGGGACGTGACATAGTATCTGATCACTACTTGCACTCAGTGTGCTTTCACATTGTATTCCTCCACACATTCGGTGGCTTACATCCAAACGCCCACAAAATGGGATTCAGATATATGCGTCCACAGGGCCATTGACCAGTGGAGTAAAGGTGGGTTTACACGTTGCGATATCGGCGTCCAATTTCAATGAAAAGTCACGTGGTTCGATCAGTTGGAGCCGATATTGATCCTGCGTTGTATGGTGTGAACGTCCAATACGATGCAGGAACGATGTCAATGCGATATCGGGGATTGAATGAGCGTGCTATTCAATGCTCCGTATATTAAATGGAGATTGGAGCCGGATCGTGCTGTGTGACAGCCCAACTCCGATGTGAAGTTCAACGTCACCCATTCACTCCCATGTTAAATGGTCGTTCCTGGGTTGGGGGGCGTAGACATCGTACGGACGTTGGATCAAGAAATCGCAACGTGTAAACCTCCGATGCGAGGGAGAAACGTGCACTAAATGCGCGCTCCCGCGCCATTGAATTGCGATATCGGAACGATACTGCAACGAGTAAACCCACCTTAACTTGAAGCTCAAGGGCCCTGATGTGAGAGCTCCAACAAGGCCGCCAATTATTACAAAACATTAATAGCAGTAGTCTTTTTCTATAAGTCAAAGGGACTTTGGGGCACCCTAGGCTACAGGGCCCGGGTGCTATTGCAGAACCTGTACTTATTGCCATTACACCCCTGCTATTGACATTAATGGTGCAGATAGAGTCAGGTTGTATGACTCCAGAAGACATATACTCCCAAAAATGGTGCATTACAGAGCACACGGCGGTGACTCCATCTGCACTATTAAAGACAATGGCCTTATCGATGCATACATCCAAACCCTGCTTGCAGGGGGTTCAGATATAAGCCCCGATGGAACCACTGAATGTGTAGTAGAAATGAATGTGACAGAAACCTCACTGTTAGGGCACTAGTCTTGCCACCAGACAATACATTCGTCCAAGAATTAAGGAATTAAACATATAACACAACCATACAAATATATCTAATATATATATAAATATAAACAGTTATACTTTTTCATATCATGCAGGGCTGTGATGGTAAATACAAAACATGCCCAAGTATCAATGTAATGACCATATGAATATCATCACTGGTCCCATAGCATAACCACACATAAGCAATATCAGATCATACCTTGAAAAGCAATACATAGTTTATCTGTGTCATAGCATAACTACACTCATTAACATGATCATTATACCATACATCTGCAGGGGGTGTATGTTCTCCCCGTGTTTGCGTGGGTTTCCTCCGGGATCTCCGGATCCCTTCCACACCAAAGGCATACTGATAGGAGATTTACATTATGGGGACAGTGATGATGTCTGGAAAGTGCTGAAGAAATTAATGGCGCTATATAAAACATCTAAAATCAATAAATGAGTAAGGCACCCTTCAGACTGGCATATTTGTCTGGATCCAGCGGATCCGGACAAAAAAAACGAATCTGCCGAGGGTCCCTTCTAATGGCGCACTTACGGCACACTTGCTGTAAGCCCCATGCATTGTGTATGCGGCTTGCGGTAATGTGCGGCAGATTTGGCAGGTGCGGCCACGAAAAAAAACATGGTCAGGAGCTTTTTTTTCGCTGCCGCACGTGGCGCAACCGCACTTGCCACACATTACCCCAATCCCCATAGACAATGCATGTGGCTCGCGGCAAGTGTGGCCGTTAGGCGGCAGATGCGGTAAATCTGCCGCATCTGCCGCATTTTGGAGAAAACGCCAATGTGACAGGGCCCTAATATTGCATTAATGCCAGATAATCATGTTCATCATGCACTCTTCTCTGCCTCTACAGATCAGTACAATCACTTAATGCTCCCTACAAAACATGGATGTATAGACTATGTTGTCATTAGTGTACCCCAATTTATAATATAACCATCTGCATGTGGCAGGTTACATGATACATATAACTGGTGATACTTAAACAGAACTGCACAGACCAGGGCCTGCTCAAACCAATCACCCAGGTGTAGCAACACCTGCACTGAGACAGGACTTTATGTAGGAGGATTGGTTGAGCACGGTGTTGGCATACTTTACCCACTATCATGGTCCATAACATGGCAATAATGAGTTATCAGCCCCACTCACTGCCGTCAGCACAGAAGCAAATACCGGTAGAGAGGTATACAGTATAATTGTAGTGCCAGCTGCTTCCCATAAGCTCGCCCAGTCAGCACGCTAACCCGCGAGCTTCACATAGAACAAGCCTGATGCCACTGCGATAGGAGGAGATACAGGATATACCTAGGAAAGCACAGAGCTCCCAACACATCATCCTCACTGTATACTCCTCTATCTCCTCACTATATATCTGCTGCACACGCCTCCATCTCCTCACTATATATCTTCTGTATACTCCACCTCCTCACTGTATATCTGCTGTATACTCCTTCATCTCCTCACTGTATATGTGCTGTATACTACTCAACTTCTCCCATTATATCTGTTGTACACTCTTCCATCTCCTCACTGTATATCTGCTGTTATACTCATCTCCTTACTGTATATGTGCTGTATACTACTCCACTCCTCACTATATATTTGCTGTATACTGCTCCATCTCCTCACTGTATATCTGCTGTATACTCCTCCACCTCCTCTACTGTATATCTGCTGTATACTCCTCCATCTCCTCACTATATTCTCCTGTATATTCCACCTCCTCACTGTATATATGCTGTATACTCCACCTCTCACTATAAACTTCTGTATACGCCTCCATCTCCTCACTGTATATCTGTTGTATATCTCACTCCTACATATATTCCTGTATATCTCACCTCTACTGTATATCTGCTGTATACTCCTCCACCTCCTCACTGTATGTCTGCTGTATACTCCTCCACTTCCTCACTGTATGTTTTGCTGTATACTCCTCCACCTCCTCACTATAAAACTGCTGTATACTCTCCATATCCTCACTTTATATTGCTGTATACTAATCCATCTCCTTACTGTATATCTGCTGTATACTCCTCCATATCCCATTATATATAGCTGATGTATACTCTCATCTCCTCACATATATTTTCTGTAATATTGCTCCATCTCAGATAGAGAGTGAGGAGATGGAGAATATACAGAAGATATATAGTGAGGAGATGAAGAAGTCTACGACACATATACAGTGAGGAGATAGAGGAGTATACAGCAGATATACAGTGAGGAGATAAGAGTCTACAGCAGATATACAGTGAGGAGATAAAGGAGTATACGGCAGATATACAGTGAGGAGATGGAGGAGTATACGGCAGATATACAGTGAGGAGATGAAGGAGTATACGGCAGATATACAGTGAGGAGATGAAGGGAGTATATGACAGAAATACAGTGAGGAGATGAAGGAGTATACGGCAGATATACAGTGAGGAGATGAAGGAGTATACGGCAGATATGCAGTGAGGAGATGAAGGGAGTATATGACAGATATACAGTGAGGAGATGAAGGGAGTATATGACAGATATACAGTGAGGAGATGGAGGAGTATATGACAGATATACAGTGAGGAGATGGAGGAGTATATGACAGATATACAGTGAGGAGATGGAGGAGTATATGACAGATATACAGTGAGGAGATGGAGGAGTATATGACAGATATACAGTGAGGAGATGGAGGAGTATATGACAGATATACAGTGAGGAGATGGAGGCGTATACAGAAGATATATAGTGAAGAGATGAAGGAGTATACGGCAGATATGCAGTGAGGAGATGAAGAAGTATATGATAGATATGCAGTGAGGAGATGAAGAAGTATATGATAGATATACAGTAAGGAGATGGAGGAGTATACAACAGATATACAGTGAGGGGATGGAGGAGTAAACAGCAGATATATCGTGAGGAGATGGAGGAGTATACAGCAGATATACAGTGAGATCATGGAGTAAACAGCAGATATACAGGGAGGAGATGGAGGAGTATACAGCAGATATAAAGAGACAATATTGTGATACTTGTACATCTTGTCCGTCTGTGTGATACATACGATCTGCCCCCAGTGCCCTCCTGTGCCCCCGTACCCACCTTGCCCTCCTGTGCCCCCCGTACCCACCTTGCCCTCCTGTGCCCCCCGTACCCACCTTGCCCTCCTGTGCCCTCCTGTTCCTCCCCGTGCCATGACAACCATTCCCAGGTAGTACTTTGTGCTATAGAGAACAGACCTTGCCTTCTGCTCCATATATAAGTATGTATGATGTGCAGACTGCGCTGTCATCATCCTGAGCCCCAGACAGAGCTCTGCAGACATCCCTGCCCCCTGTATATCCACTGTGTAAAGACATATATAGCCGGTGCCCGCACTGATGATCGGGGGCAGTAGAGCAGCAGTAACCCGATCCGCAGACAGTGCACTGGTCAGCACTAACCTCTCACCCGGGCGTAGCAGCAGCTGCACTGGGACAGGACCTTACGGAACAGGTTCTGGCAAGCACAGCCGTGGCGAGGTTTGCCCCCTCTCATTGCTCCCCAGGCATGGCGAGCCCGGTCCACAGCATGCCAAGGATGAGGCGGCAGCCCCGCTCTGCCCTCCGCACAGCACAGAAGGAGAGGAGAGGGAGGAGGGACGAAGATGGCCGGGAGGAGCCGCTCATACACTGTTATTATTGTACAGAGAGGAGACAGCTGCTGCTGATAAGCTACAGCCTGCGCGCTACAGGCGACCGAGGGGCGACTGCCACTGCCGGACCACTGGAGAGGCCGGATCACTAAAGACGACGGATCACTGGAGAGGCCGGATCACTGTAGGAGGACGGATCACAGGACGGGAACGCACATCACCCTGCACACTGAACTGTCTGCTGTATACTCCTCACTGTATAACTGTTGTATACTCCGCATCCTCACTGTATAACTGTTGTATACTCCACATCCTCACAATATATATCTGCTGTATACTCCTTCACCTCCTCACTATATATCTGTTGTATACTCCTTCACCTCCTCACTATATATCTGTTGTATACTCCTTCACCTCCTCACTATATATCTGTTGTATACTCCTTCACCTCCTCACTATATATCTGTTGTATACTCCTTCACCTCCTCACTATATATCTGTTGTATACTCCTTCACCTCCTCACTATATATCTGTTGTATACTCCTTCACCTCCTCACTATATATCTGCTGTATACTCCTTCACCTCCCCACTATATATCTGCTGTATACTCCTCCACCTCCTCACTATATATCTGCTGTATACTCCTTCACCTCCTCACTATATATCTGCTGTATACTCCTCCACCTCCTCACTATATATCTGTTGTATACTCCTTCACCTCCTCACTATATATCTGTTGTATACTCCTCCACCTCCTCACTACATATCTGCTGTATACTCCTCCACCTCCTCACTATTGTAAAGCGCTGCGGAATATGTTGGCGCTATATAAATAAAGCTTTATTATTATTATTATATATCTGCTGTATACTCCTCCACCTCCTCACTATATAATCTGTTGTATACTCCTCCACCTCCTCACTATATATCTGCTGTATACTCCTTCACCTCCTCACTATATATCTTCTGTATACTCCTTCACCTCCTCACTATATATCTGTTGTATACTCCTCCACCTCCTCACTAAATATCTGCTGTACTCCACCTCCTCACTGTATATCTGCTGTATACTCCTTCACCTCCTCACTATATATCTGTTGTATACTCCTTCACCTCACTATATATCTGCTGTATACTCCTCACTGTATATCTGTTGTATACTCCTCCACCTCCTCACCGTATATCTGCTGTATACTCCTCCACCTCCTCACTATATATCTGCTGTATACTCCTCACTGTATATCTGTTGTATACTCCTCCACCTCCTCACCGTATATCTGCTGTATACTCCTCCACCTCCTCACTATATATCTGCTGTATACTCCTCACTGTATATCTGTTGTATACTCCTCCACCTCCTCACCGTATATCTGCTGTATACTCCTCCACCTCCTCACTATATATCTGCTGTATACTCCTCACTGTATATCTGCTGTATACTCCTCCACCTCCTCACTATATATCTGCTGTACTCCTCCACCTCCTCACTGTATATCTGTTGTATACTCCTTCACCTCCTCACCATATATCTGCTGTATACTCCTCCACCTCCTCACTAAATATCTGCTGTACTCCTCCACCTCCTCACTATATATCTGCTGTATACTCCTCCACCTCCTCACTATATATCTGTTGTCAGGGGCGTAACTACAATAGGTGCAGGGGTTGCGATCGCACCCGGGCCCTGCAGCCTAGGGAGTCCCAAAAGTCCTTTTGGCCTATAGAAAAAGACTAATATGATTTGCAATAATTGGGGGCCCCGTTGGAGCTTTTGCATCGGGGCCCCTGTGCCTGAGGTTACGCCACTGTCTGTTGTATACTCCTCCACCTCCTCACTATATATCTGCTGTATACTCCTCCACTTCCTCACTGTATATCTGCTGTATACTCCACCTCCTCACTGTATATCTGCTACTTAACCATCTCCTCATTGTATATCTGCTGTATACTTCTCCACCTCCTCACTATATATCTGTTGTATACTCCTCCTCACTGTATATCTGCTGAATACTCCACCTCCTCACTGTCTATGGGGTGTATGGGGTAAGCTTTCCTCCTTGTGGAGAGTGATGTAGCAGATCTAGCTTTCCAGTGATGAGGAGCCCACTCGTTAAAGGGTTGATATTGACTTTTAGGATTGCTATTTCCAATATGTGGCACTAGAGTTTGTCTTCTTCCTCTCTGAAGAGACAATTTGCATATTTTAATTCCCAGAGGAGCATTGCAGCTTTTAAAGCTCCCGTCACACACAATGACGCACCAGCGATCCTGACAATGATGACGATCCTGTAGGGATCGTTGGAGCGTCGTTACCTGGTTGCTGGGGAGCTGTCAAACAGGCAGCTCTCCCCAGGGAGCCACCTCCACATCGCTGTTAACTATGATAAACAGCGGGTATCTAGGCAGCGCGCGCTGCCTAGATACCCACTGTTTATCATAGTTACCAGCGTCCTCCCTGCTTAACGCTGGTAACCATGATAAACACCAGGTATCTAGGCAGCGCGCGCTGCCTAGATACCCCGAGTTACCATGGTTACCAGCCTGTGAGATCGCTGATCATTGGTCTCTCGCTGTCACATGTAGTGATGCGTGCTGACCAGCGGGAGCGCAACGACCATAAAATGAGCCAGAGCACTGAGTAACGATCAGTGATCTCACAGCAGGGGCCTGATCGCTGCTAAGTGTCACACGTAGTGAGATTGCTGTCACGTCACAAAACCTGTGATGTTACAACGATCTCGCTAACGATCTTGTGTGACCAAGGCTTAAGTCTCAATACTGGCAGGCCAGACCTGTATATTTTATTTCCCAGAGAAGTATTGTGGCTTGTAGGTCTCATAATTACTGGCATGCCAGAGCTGTCATATCACTCTCCATAAGGAGAAAAGCTTACCTCTAATGGTGGGGTTACACGTAGCGATATCGTCCCGATATCGCATACAACGCCGCGGGAGCGCGCATTTTAGGAGCACTTTTCCCGATATTGCATCGCCGATTTACACGCTGCGATATCGGGAAACAACGTCCCTCCGATGTGTACGCCCACCAACCCAATAACGACCATTTAACATGGGAGTTAATGGGTGAGGTGCGAGTACACATCGGAGTTGGGCTGTCACACGCAGCGATGCTGGTACAACGGTCATGCGATATCGGGCGGTTTGAATAGCTCTGCTATTCAACTCCGATATCGTTTTGGCATCGTTCCAGCATCGCGTTGTATGCTAAAACAGTACAACACGCACACGATATCGGCTCCAACTCGCGACCCACGTGACTTTTTGTCGGAGTTGGGTCGGAGTTGGACGCCGATATCGCGGCGTGTAAACCCACCATTAGGGTAAGTGCACACATGCCGGGTTAGCATCGGTTTAGCTGTGTAAACCTCCGGTCGGTTTCCATAAGTTTTATGTAAATTTATGTTAATCCAAACCGGCGTTTGGATTAACATTAAAACCTATGGAAACCGACACCCGCTGTGCACACACCGGCGGTTTACACATGCTCATCTGTTGCTAAACCGCTGGGTTCCCAGCGGGTTAGCAACGAATGTGCATGTTCAATAAACCGGCCGGTTATGCAGCGGCTGCAAGCGCAGAATCATGTAGCTTCCAGCCGCCACAACACCGCCGCCGCTAACCCGCTGTGCACCCGCCCTACACCCGCCGCACATACCCGCCAGAAAGCCGGTGGACAGCTGCAGAGCTTCCTGTCGGGTCCGCCCAGCCGCCGCCGTCACAAACACGCCATCGTGTGCACTTACCCTTAGGCTACGTTCACACACAGCGTTTTTGTGAGGGTCTGTTTTAAGTGCAAAAACTGCACCAAGAATAGATATTCACAGGATGCAGTGTTCTGTGTGTGAACACCGCTGCGCTTTCTTCCTGCGCTTTACTTACATCGCCATTCTCCCTTGGTGACCGCCAGTGTCTTCTGAGCTGCCGTCGGGCTGCAAGAAGCTTATATATAGCTACAAGAAACGTTTAGAGTCTTCATCAATGACAAAGGGTGTGCAGCCAGGTATAATTAGGGGCCTTTATTGCTGCAACATGCTGTTTATTCATAATACCAGGAGATCACAACAAGGACAGGAGTAGATAAAAGGGAGATCAAGCAACAGCCTGGGGTCAGATAACAGATATCAGAACAGACACAGGAATGCAGGCCACACAGCACTTCAGATAGAATGTATGACTGCAGATTCTGGGAAGAAGTTCCTGAGTAGCTGAGTAAAGTAGCTGATCAATCACAGGGAAGATGGAACACCTGAGCAACCCAGCACCTCCTAGAACCAGAATGGAAGCCCACACTGTCAATCCACTGACAGCTCAACACACCATATAAAAAACACAGCAATAATCCTTACTGCCCCCAAGACCCACTCTATGTAGGAATCGCGGCATCTTGTTGATAGTACATTATTATTATTATTTATTATTTATATGTAGCTTCATCATTTGCAGCGCCCTCATAAGACAGTTACTGTGCTGCTCCCCATTATTGGCACCATGACTTAAATACATTTTGTTGACTCCTTGAATCCACTTCGTGCTCTCCTGGATACCTGAGCCTGAACTGTTGCATGATTATATCTCTGTCTACTCCCTGAATACTCCTGGAACCTGACCCCGGATTACCTGACTTCTCTGCTGTCAATACTCCTTTAAATACTGCCGCACAACCAGCCCTACCCTCTCATACTGTATCCTCACCCATCCCTTGCAGACTGTGAGCTCTCATGGGCAGAGTCCTCTCTCCTCTACTATTGTATCCTCACTCATCCCTGTAGATTGTGAGCCTCACTGGCAGGGTCCTCTCCCCTCCTGTACCTCGCTGTACCTTGTATTGTTTATGTTCTTGTCTATGTATGCTCCTTTTCACATGTAAGGCGCCATGGAATAAATGGCGCTATAATAATAATAAATAGTGACTGTGTCACACACTAGTTATTAGTAGTGTCTAGCATCACATCCAGCCTAGTTAGTAGTGACTGGCATCACACTAGTTCTCCCTAACGAGAGACATTGTTGGTGGTGCCTTCTTCTTTTGCAGCTTTCTCATAAGAGCATACCGTATATACTCGTGTATAAGCCGAGTTTTTCAGCCCAAAAATTGGCTGAAAAGTCCCCCCTCGGCTTATACACGGGTCAATACGGTAATCCTATGGTGGGGGGGATGGGGGGGCGCTGCGCAGTATTTCCTACCTTGTCCCCCATTCTGCAGTGCCTCCGGTGTCCTCTGTGCCTTCCGGTGGGGTCCTCGCTCCGTTCCCGGTCTGTTGTGCCTTGTGGTTCCCCCTGCTTCGGTTCCATCATCATCGGTGCTGGGGGCCGCCATCTTCCTTCTTCCCTCCGCCCCCGGCCAGTGATGTCACAGTGATGTCAGTGCAGGCCGCGCTGTGATTGGCTTAGCAGGCTTAGCACCCTTGACACGTGATCACGGGTGCTAGCCAATCACAGCGCGGCCTGCTCTGACATCACTGGTCGGGGGCGGAGGGAAGAAGGAAGATGGCGGCTCCCAGCACCGGGTGATGGAACGAAGCAGGGGGAACCACAAGGCACAGCAGACCGGGAATGGAGCGAGGACCCCACCGGAAGGCACAGAGGACATCCCAGCACAGAAGAAGAGGATCGAGGAGGCAGCACAGCAGTCGGCACGGAGGCACTGCAGAACGGGGGACAAGGTAGGAAGCTGTGTGTATGTGTGTGTGTGTGTATGTGTATATGTGTGTATGTATGGGTACCCCTGGGGCTGCTGTATGTGTATATATGTGTATGTGTGTGTGTGTGTATATGTGTGTATGTATGGGTATGTGTATGTAAGTAGGCTGGTGGCTGCCAATATAAGCCATACTTTTGTATACCACTGGGGCCTGCTGTATACCTCTGGGGGCCTGCTGTATACCACTGGGGCTGCTGTATACCATAATGCTGGGCCTGTATACCACTGGGGGGGCTGTATATTTCACTGCTGGGGCCTGTATACCACTGGGAGAGCCTGTATACCTCACTGCTTGGGGCTGTATACCTCACTGCTGGGGGCTATATACCTCACTGCTGGGGGCTGTATACCTGTGCTGGGGTCCACCCTCGGTTTATACGCGAGTCAATAAGTTTTCCCAGTTTTGGGGGGCAAAAGTAGGGGGTCGGCTTATACACGGGTCGGCTTACACACGAGTATATACGGTAATTTCCACTTTTCTCTTGGTTTTGAAAATCTACAGGCCATTAGAAGGAAACACCAGGGCAACTCCAAACATACAATTTTCAAGAAATAAGAGGTAATACCATTTAAAATTCCACTAAGCTTAGTCATAATTTTTTATAATCGGAAGCCATCGTGGACATACGACAAGGTGGGGATGTCACAAACAAGTACAAGAAGTCGCCAGACACCACACTCCAACCCCAACCAAAGGCTCCAGAAAGAGGAGCAATTGTCAGTAGAGGTGACCAATGATAAGTTGATGATTGTAGATTGTCTTTTCAAGAATTATCATACCTTCAAAGGTTTATGTAGAAAAAATGCCTAGCCTGTCCCCAAATGGGTTGGCTGGATAAATGTATGTTTATTAAGGTTGTATACCTATTTTGCAGGCAGCTATATTTCAAATTGCTGTATGATTGACAAGGGGTGACACGAATCATTTTAGGGGAAGATTGGCTACATTTTTAATGATCTACTACAAGAGAATGAGGCAAATTTAGGTAAGAAAAATATTTAACATAAATCCTCAATCTCCACAGTTTGTCTCAAATTGTTCCAGATTATGATATATTGTTTAACTTGGTTTGTAATGTTGAGACCTCAATCATTAGCCTTTGCAACTAAAGCCCGCGTCACACATAACGAGATCGTTAGCGAGATCGTTGTGACGTAACAGCGATCTTGCTATGTGTGACACTTAGCAGCGATCAGGCCCCTGCTGTAAGATCGCTGATTGTTACAAAGTGCTCTTGGTCATTTTTTGGTCGTTGCAATCCGCTGAGAACGCTGCATCGCTGTGTTTGAAAGGGACAACGACGAATGATCTCAATACTACACCCAAGAGTGACAAGTCCCAACGACCTCTGTATCATTCCGGATCGTTGCTGAGTCGCTGGTGAGATCTGACTGTTTGACATCTCGCCAGCGATCCCAAAGTGATGCAACAGCGATCCCTTCAGGTCGTATCGTTGTCAGGATCCTGTTGCGTGTTTCGGGAGCTTAAGGGTAGGTTTACACATAACAATGTCCCAGCGAACTAACCAACGATGGGGATCGCTGGGACATCGTTATCTGATCGCTGGTGAGTTGTCACACAGGCAGACTCGCCAGCGATCAGCGACCCTGCAACGACCTCGACATCGTGGAAAAGAATATAGAATATATAGAATATTCTTTTCCACGATGTGGAAGTCCCGCTATGCTGGGGTAAGCGGGAGAACGCTGGTAACCTTGGTAAACACCGGGTTACTAAGCGCAGCGCTCTGCTTAGTTACCCGCTGTTTATGTGGCGCCCCTATGGCTAGGCGCCACAGGGAAGTACTGCAACCCGAATAGAAGGTGTAGTGCCTCCATAGCTGTGGGTTTGGGGCTTAACGTATGGATTCTGTACTAACACACGACACTAGGCCCCATAGGATAGAGGGACTGGATATTCAGTAAGTCCCAGGGGGGTGGAGCCTAGGATAGAGTGGGAAACTAGGAGAAAGAGAGAGTTTAGTCAGACAGTGCCCGGAAGGCAGCCAGAGAGGACATCGCCTGACAGCAGAGGAGGGCACCTCTCTTCAAGAGGGGGACCTAGAACAGAGGGAGATGATTTGGAGCCGGCTGGAAACGTCTGGGGTCGACACCGGCAACACGGAAGCCGAGGTGGTCAGTGGTCTATCCCTGACCGTAAACCGACAAGCCACAGGACCAATCCATGGGAGCCGTAACACCACAGAACGGTACCTCCTCCTCAGTCCTATAATCGGCACAAGACACTGATAGATAACAGCCCGGATTCCGGTGGCGCGAGGGTTCATGTTTCACCACTTCCGTCCGTACCGGTAAAGGGACAAGCTGCATCTATCCGTAAAAGGCTAGAGGATTGGCGAGGAAGCTCTGCCTAAGGGTTGTTAAAGAGTGTAGGAAAGACTGAGACCCTGAAAGCCACTAAGAAGGAAACATCCTCAGACTCCATGAGGGCACCCTGAACCTGCAGCCATGTCCCCATTCTATCAGACTGTACTGTGTACTATACCATCTGCCGGTACCAGTAAAGGAAGTTGAAGTTGAATTGGTGTCTGTCCTTCCTTCCCTCTGGCGCCCAGAGAGCCTCTGCACCGTCAAGAGGGGTACGAACAACTACTTCCCTCATCCTTCCCTGCTACCCTGAGGTAATGCTCCACCTGTGGGGAGCTGAACTACACTAAGCTGCATCCCATCACCTCAGTGGCCGGCCGGCAGCACTGGTATCATTATTACCAGGATCCACAGGTGGCGTCACGAACTTTCCCTAAATTCCCCTTCCCTCCTCAACAATGAGAGCCAGGGCACTGAATCGGGAAACCGACCACCCGTGATTCCCCGTTACAGCCACGAACCCATCCTGGTATCCGGGTACCCCTCTCCCTGTGCTTATCATTTACCCTGGTTACCAAGCACAGTGCGCTGCTAACCACGGTAATCACCGGAAAACTAAGCCGAGCGCTGCACCCGGTGTTTACCGTGGTTACCAGCGCGCTGTGTTTGGTAACCAGGGTAAACAGCGGGTAACTAAGCAGGGCGCTGCGCTTAGTAACTCGGTGTTTACCATGGTTACCACGTTGATCATTGGTCTCCCGCTGTCACACACAACGATGCTTGCTGGTCGCCCAGCGGTAGACCAACAATTGAAAAATGGCTCTGGCCATAATACCAACAATCAGCGATTAGCTGATTGATCGCTGATCGTTGCAGTATGTCACACGTACCAACATCGCTACGAGGTTGCTGCAATGTCACAAGTTGCAGCGACATCGTTAGTGATGTCGCTACATGTAAACCAGCCTTAAGGCGGCTTTCACATTACAATTTTTTCATGTCCATCGGGATCCTATTTTTTGCAGGACCCCTCGGACAGAAACGGATCGGAGGACACTTATGTGTCCAATACGATTTTATGACGGATCCGATTTTAGTATCTTTGAAGCCGGAAAAAACATTCTGCGCATGCGCAGTGTACTAAATTGGATCCGATAAACGATCCTATTTTTTATAAGATCCGCACTCCATAGACCCCCATGTTAATTGCCGTGGACTGCGTCGGATCCGATTGTGTAGGATTTGGTCCGCTGTGCCCAAAATTGGAGCAGTCCCTGATTTTGGAAACAGCAAAAAATCAGACAGAATTGGATCTGTCACAAATCGGATGCAAATCCCATCCATTGCCCATCGGGATACATGGGGGCTAAATCAGATACGTGGCTGTCCATTTTACAATGGACAGCCACGGATCCAAGAAAATCGCAATGTGAAAGCAGCCTAATGGTGGATGGAACCTAACTATTTAAGAACAAAGAGCAGTCATAGATCTCGCCAATAATTCTTGTGTTGGCAGATAAGGGTGGTAATGTGGTCTTACAGTGTTGGCCAAAAGTATTGACACCCCTGCAATTCTGTCAGATAATACTCAGTTTCTTCCTGAAAATTATTGCAATCACAAATTCTTTGGTATTATTATCTTCATTTAATTTGTCTTCAATGAAAAAACACAAAAGAGAATGAAGCAAAAAGCAAAACATTGATCATTTCACACAAAACTCCAAAAATGGGCCGGACAAAAGTATTGGCACCCTCAGCCTAATACTTGGTTGCACAACCTTTAGCCTAAATAACTGCAATCAACCGCTTCCGGTAACCATCGATGAGTTTCTTACAATGCTCTGCTGGAATTGTAGACCATTCTTCTTTGGCAAACTGCTCCAGGTCCCTGATATTTGAAGGGTGCCCTCTCCAAACTGCCATTTTTTGATCTCTCCACAGGTGTTCTATGGGATTCAGGTCAGGACTCATTGCTGGCCACCTTAGAAGTCTCCAGTGCTTTGTCTCAAACCATTTTCTAGTGCTTTTTGAAGTGTGTTTTGGGTCATTGTCCTGCTTGAAGACCCATGAGCTCTGAAGGTACCGTCACACAGGGACATATCGCCGGCGATGTTGCCGGCGATCGCGGGAGCGCGCATCCCTGACAACATCGCCGGGGAGCTGTCAGACGGAGCAACTTACCGGCGATGTCGCCGGCTAGTTGCCGCGGCTATCGCTCGCTGAGTTGCCCAGCAACCCAGCGAGCGATAACCCGCAATGTTGGAGATAGGCGGAATCGCACGTAACATTGCGGGTTGCCGCGTTACACAGGGCGATCAGGCAGGATCGCCTGAGCAACATCGCCAGATTTCCCAACATTGTTGGGAAACCTGGCGATGTGACTCAGGCGATTCATCGCCTGATTATCGCCCTGTCACGCGGCAATTCGCCGGCGATGTCGCCGCAACCTGGCCACGCCCCTCAGTTGCCGGCAACATCGCCGGCGATATCTCCCCGTGTGACGGGCCCTTTAGGGAGACCCAGCTTTCTCACACTGGGCCCTACATTATGCTGCAAAATTTGTTGGTAGTCTTCAGACTTCATAATGCCATGCACACGGTCAAGCAGTCCAGTGCCAGAGGCAACAAAGCAACACCAAAACATCAGGGAGCCTCCGCCATGTTTCACTGTCGGACCGTGTTCTTTTCTTTGAATGTCTCTTTTTTTCTCCTGTAAACTCTATGTTGATGCCTTTGCCCAAAAAGAGAGAACATTCTTCCAAAACGTTTTTGGCTTTCTCAGGTAAGTTTTGGCAAACTCCAGCCTGGCTTTTTTATGTCTCGGGGTAAGAAGTGGGGTCTTCCTGGGTCTCCTACCATACAGTCCCTTTTCATTCAGACGCCGACAGATAATACGGGTTGACACTGTTGCACCATCGGACTGCAGGGCAGCTTGAACTTGTTTGGATGTTAGTCGAGGTTCTTTATCCACCATCCGCCAGGGTGGATTTGATTTAAATCTGATTTAAATCACGATTTAAATCACGATTTAAATCACTAGTCAGTAAGGCTTGATTTAAATCAGTGATTTAAATCAAAGTTTCTACCTAAACTTGTTCTTGCTACTTTAACATGCAAGTAGATGAAGATTTTTAGAATCACTTTTTATATTACTTTTTTCTCCCCAGTTTAATGGGTTAATCATTCATATTTGGACACCACTGTTCTGTTGTACTTAGGAAGGAGAAAAATAATCCTGACCTTAATAACAATTTAAATAGATTTATTCAACTGAAACAATAACAACATTACAGCATAAGTTATTTGCTTAAACAAACATCCATGTTTGTTAACTAATTTGGCTAAACAAAATATATATATATTTTAAGAAACTTAGACTGTCAGCCCAGCCGACACATGAAAAACTTAAATACTACTGTCCCTGCTGTCCTCTGTAGCTCACTTGTCGTCATCTTCATCATCATCTTCTTCTTTGTTCCTATTCATAATCTGGAAAAGAAAAACAAGCTTTCCTGCTTTATTGGGTCCCAACCGATTTCTCAATTTAGAATGAATGAGTCCAAAGGAAGAGAATATTCTTTCAACGCCTGCAGAAGAAGCTACTGCTGTTAAAAGTGAAATCATTACTTGAACAGTCTCTAAATCCAAGCGCTTAAGTGACTTCCACCAGTTTACTGGTGTGACCTTCCTTAAAATATCATCAGCAAACATATATTTCTTGAATGGTTCCCCCTTAGCTCTGAAGTTTATTATAGTTGGCATTAAAGATGGATGATTGCTGGATACCCATGTCATAGCTAACTCCTCTTCCTCAGCACTTAGGTTTTGACCCTGATATTGGATATTGACAATATTTTCCAAAAAATGAGCTGGAGTCAGTGCTTGTCCCATTCGTTTGTTTACTGCTTGTAATTTAATTCTGTCCATGTGTAGTTCTGTTTTTAAGTGTTCACTCAGTTCTTTCCAAATTTCAACAGCATCCGCAATAAAACAGCTATTTTTCGGTATTTTATTTAAAGCTTGAGAGATGGGTTTCAGGAAGCTCAGCATATGTTCAACATTTCTCTTAAGCCCAATGTTGAGGATTTTGGCCGTGACAGTACCATCTATTTTATCTCGATTTTCTTCACAAAGTGTCATCAGAATAGGCCAGTTTTTGATATACTGCTCAAAACAGTCCACCACAGAGTTCCATCTAACATCTTGTGGGAGCGTTAGCTTGGTTCCACCCATCCTTTTCAGAGCTGCTGTAGCAAAATGATTATTACGGAAGTATTTAGCAATTTCAACAACATTAGCCTTTATTTCTGGAACACTTAAGTCTTTGGCTAAGAGGTGCAGCAAATGAGCACTGCAACCATATGTTATTAGCAGCTTTGTATTCCCTCCCTGCTCTTCTAAATCTCTTCTCATCTTGGATACGTTTGCAGCATTGTCAGTGACCAAACTGCGTACTAGACATTTGAATTTTTGTTCACATGTCGTTATAGCTTTTACTGCCACTTCTTGTAAGTATTCTGCTGTGTGTGCATTTCCTGACGTATCAGTTGTTTGTGCAAGGAAGACTTTACCTTCTTCTGTTGTTATACAAGCACATACAATAGCATCATTGTGGACATTACTCCACCCATCAATACTTAGGTTAACAATTTTACCCTCCAGAGCTGTTGCACATTGCTCCATTTCTCTGTCATACACTTGATCCAGCAGTTTCCCTGCAACATCAGCTCTGCTGGGTGGACTGTATCCTGGTCTCAGTGACTGAACCATATTAATGAAATGTGGGTTCTCAGTCAGACGGAAAGAAGAGTTCGTTGCATAAATAAACTGGGCAATTTTTTCATCAATCAACTCTTTTTCTAATCTGCTAGTTCTTATCACAAACCTATCTATGGTGGTTCCAGGAGGTAAAGGTTTTTTCTTCCTTTTGGGTGATGGTGATATGTGGCTGTGGGTGTCTGATGGTGATGATGCTACTAATGAAGCACTATCCTGGATGGATAACTCTGAAACTGTAGAACAGGATGATGGTGATCTTGGAGGTGGATAGTTACCAGAATCCATGAATTCCCCTAAACAAAAAAAGTCAATGCTGTTATTTTATTGTTTATTATACAATCTCTGCTTATTGTACACAACACATCACTGCCCCTGCCCCAAAAGGAATATTTGTTTTTCTTTATAACTGTACCAAATGACAGTAACATGCAGTAATAATAAGAAATATAATTTTTCTCACACATGACAGTTCAGTCTTTAGAAATAGGATTCAATAAAAATGTTTACCAACCTGAAGATCCTGCCTGTTCAGAAGTGTTTCTTTGGTCATCTTCATCACCGTACTTCTCATGATGTTGCCTCATTCGCGCCACCAGGCCTTGCATCTCTTTGTTGCATCGTTTGCCTTTTGCACGCATGCCTGCCTTACCGATAGGCGAAGGAGCTTCATTAAAATATTCCCAAACTGGGTCTCTTTTACGGCCTGCTGCCATTATAAGGAAAGAATGTAATAAACCTCAGATCGTACACACAAACAGATCCAGACTTGTCTGTCTGTGGCTATGCTGCAGTATTGTGCTCAAAGTTTCACTTTCATTTTCTTGTCTGCTTGCCCTTCCTCCTCCTCACACTTAGATTCACATTCTTCTTGTGTTGTGCAGATCTATTCCACTCCAAACAATCAGAAACATATTGTCTAACTTCTTGGACTTGGCACTGAAGGGGTTGATTCTGTATTCATAGGTTTGTAGAACAATAGGATTAAGGTCTTTTTCTCAACTCTGTTCATGTTGTAACATTTTTGCCGTGAAGAAGAGGCAGGGACCTCTGCGGAGTCAAATTCAGTTTTGAGAACTGCGTAAGTAAAGCGAGCGTCTGTGATAATATAGGAGAGAAACTGCCTACTAATCCTACAGAAACCTCTGGAAGAGCATGGCATTGTGAATGTTACACATACACAGCCTTTATTCTACTGAGTTAAACAACTCAGCTTTATCTCATGATGGAAGAACCTTTGGATGGTAAAATATTTTTCTCAAAAAGCAGTTTATTGAAAAAAATCGATTTAAATCAAAAAAATCCGATTTAAATAAAAAAAATCCGATTTTTTTGATTTTTAAAAAAAAAAAAACATTGATTTTTATCCACCCTGCCATCCGCACAATCTTGCGTTGAAATCTCTTGTCAACTTTTCTTTTCCGTCCACATCTAGGGAGGTTAGCCACAGTGCCATGGGCTTTAAACTTCTTGATGACACTGCGCACGGTAGACAGAGGAACATTTAGGTCTTTGGAGATGGACTTGTAGCCTTGAGATTGCTCATGCTTCCTCACAATTTGGTTTCTCAAGTCCTCAGACAGTTCTTTGATTTTCTTTCTTTTCTCCATGCTCAATGTGGTACACACAAGGACACAGGACAGAGGTTGAGTCAACTTTAATCCATGTCAACTGGCTGAAAGTGTGATTTAGTTATTGCCAACACCTGTTAGGTGCCACAGGTAAGTTACAGGTGCTGTTAATTACACAAATTAGAGAAGCATCACATGATTTTTCTAAGGGTGGCAATACTTTTGTCCACCAACTTTTTTATGTTTGGTGTGGAATTATATCCAATTTGGTTTTAGGACAATTTTTTTTGTCTTTTTTTCATTGAAGACAAATGAAATGAAGATGATAATACCAAAGAATTTGTGATTGCAATCATTTTCAGGAAGAAACTGAGTATTATCTGACAGAATGGCAGGGGTGTCAATACTTTTGGCCAACACTGTATGCCACATATACGTGAATGTCCAAGAGGCAAAAAAAAAAGAAATGAAAGATATTTAGAAACGTTTTACCCTTCGAACCCAGCATAGTTTCCAAGAGTAAATTGAAAAGAGTCATCAACTCTGCTAAGACTTACGGAATTATCACAAAAAAAGTATTATTATTTTTTTTTATTGTAGAGAAACTAGTTATACCCACTTTTATTTGTTACCTAAGGTATATAAAGATATCGACAACCCCCAGGTCAACCATTGTGCCTGGTATAGAGGATTTTGTGAAAAGGCCTGGATTTATCTGGATGTACATTTACAACTGTTGGTTCTAGAACTGTCTTCATACCTACAGGATTCAGTTCACCTAACACAATAACTCAATGGCTGATGATATCGAGACTGTATCTTTATTTTTTTCAGCAGACTTTATAACATCAATGTGTCCTTTTTGATGGATCTTACTAATTTTGTTTTGAGTGATAACTATTTTGTGTTTGACCGTACTTTTCACTGGCTGGTATCAGTAACCGTGATGACCCAATTTTATGTCAACCTTTTTTCAGTTGGAAAGGAAGGCACATGTATCCACTGCAGCTTTTCTACCAATATGTTCTCAGATGGTTTCAATTTATCAATGATATTTTCTTTTTTTACACAACCTGTGTATTGCTGCCAGGAGTTTATTGAAGTATGCCAATTCTTGGAAGCTCAAACCTACTCAACAGATTTATTCAACGTCAGTGAAGTTCCTGGATCTAGAATTACATCTTCATGATGGACGAGTGACAACAAAGTTATTCCAGAAAGCCAAGAGTCACCAACAGTCTATTTCATTTTAGACGTTTCCACCCCCAACATATCAACACTGGCATCCCCACAGATAAATTAATATGTGAAATATAATTGTTCAGAAATGCAGGATTTCAAGGAGGAATATAGGTTCTGGGGACTAGCTTTCTACCTTATGAAGAGGACTGCCGCCCACAAGGAGAGAGATAAGCTGATAAGGAGACTTATAGCCGCAATGCTCCTATGGGAATTAATGCAAATTGTCACTTCAGTGAGGAAATGATAAAACTCTAATGCCACCCAATAAGGGTAGCAATCCTAAAAGTCATAATTGACTCTTTAAGAGCCTTTTCATATGACTTAGGATTTGTACTAGATCAAAACCCCAAACTGCAGACAATGCATTTCAGGGTGACTGTCCCTCATTAGTGAAGTGTGTGGGAGTTCTGATCTGGCTGTATGAGAGGAAGGAGGAAGATAAAAATTTGAGCTTTTTTAACCCGTAGAGGTCACCCGAAAAGGATCAGATCCAGGGATCTTCAATGGGTGAACACCAGGAGCACAGGATGTTATGGCAAACAAAAAGCAGATTCAGAATCGGAGGGACTTACCACATTTAACAGTCAATGGTCTGTCATCATGAAGAATTATCGGGACATACTTTTGACAATCACATCGGTAGATTTATGTACACAAGCAACAACTGATTGCCAGACACACACAGCCACTTTAGCTGCCCAGTTACATCCCTGGGCTGAGAGATCCTAATGAGGGGGTCATACCCCTGTTGTGTAATATATGCAACACCCCATAAATATTTTACGTCAAATTATCGATTAAGCATTATATCAATTGTAAATCTCATTACATGATATACATTTTACTTTTCCTTGTTTGAAGATGTACAGTAGGTTGGAGAGACAACTAAGAGCTAAGGAAGAGCAACATCTCTCAACCATCCGTTGTGCAGCACAAGATCACCAAGAAGGAAAAATACTTACTTCAGTGGTAGCACACTTTTTGAAATTCCACCAATGTAAGTGCCATGAGATTCAGATAAAGGGGGTAGATAAGGTAACTTAAGGGGTCAGATTGGGAAACCCTATACCTTATCTACTGCTGGCTGAATCATGTTGAATTTATTGAGGAACTATTGTTTAGAAGGTTTTGCAAACGCTTTTGTCATATTGTTCCATTTTCTTTGGTCTTGTCTATTATATATTTTTTTCTTTTTGTGTACATGACCACATACATTATTGGTTTGTTTTGGACTTTTCCACCTTAACATGTTTACATTTTTATGCATTTTATTCTATTAATGTAAGTATCAGCAACCTTCCCATTGTACATAGTAGTTACATCACACTATAGCATTGACACTTTGTGTTTTGCTTATTTTTTTGGGGGGGAGACAAATGTGGGGGCAAAAACTTTCTTCTTAGTTTTAGACATTCATCTCCATGTAAGCCCACCAGAGGCATAGCAAGGGGTTCAGCACAGGTAAGGGAAACATCTGAGTGGGACCCTTACCAAGTAATTATGTGTACTACTACGATGGCACATCTGAAACGTGCATAAGGAAACCAGAGGAAATGCATTGCTGCAAATAAATTTCAATAAATAAAAAGATATAGCACTGATATTACTGCTATATGGTGACCATGGTATTGACTTCACTGCATCAACAGAAAAAATCACCACTGCTTTCTCCGATGACAGCTCCTTCACAGGTCAGCATAGATTGAACTATAGCCAGCATAGAGCTGAGCAAGGAGTAGGTATATGTAACGGAAGGGAGTGGTTGCAGCTTGGATTACAATTTCCTGTTTAATCCCAGCAGCATGGAAAGGAACCTTAACCTTTTCAGTACTGGCTGGAATTAAATAAACGTCTACTCTAGCAAGGCACTAAAGAGGATCTGTGATCAGCTAAAAACATTGTGACCTGAACTATATCCCCCAGAAGTCACATCAGAACATAACACACTCATGACAACCCAAGTCTAAATTTATAGGGAATTTCGTGCTTAGAACTAGATTTAATTTATCTCGTTAAACAATTTAATCAATTGTCTTAAGACTGGAGAAGGCAATAATGTGCAAACAAGCAAATTTACAGGCTAGAAGAACATAAAACTCAAAAGATAAAAGCGATACCCTTACAGCACGGTGGAAAACAGAACCCGTAACCTGAAAATGACCGTAAATTATAAGATTGCCGAGGCAGTTATTGTCTGCTCTTGTTTGGGATCATTTGTTTGTGGTCTGGGGGGGTTCCGTTATCTCCAGTTTATGTATGATAATCATGCTTTACTTTTATCCTACTGCTATATTGGCCTATTATCCAGTCATGCACTGTTAATACTATTACCACATGTGTGGACACTTTGTGATGTAGGTGATGTCTGTCCAGCTTTCATAGTTATCACTGTTCTCACCATTGTAACAATAGTTGATTTTTTTAGCTCAAAATCATTTACAGCTTGGGGTAATTTGGGAGTTTTAGAGATCGGGGTAATTTTGCGGTGACAATATATAATCTAATTGACTTGCGTTATATTGTAGTAGTACAATCTATGTTTATTTGCCATTGGCATTTTGGACTAGAACAAGACATGCCTGGTAATCATGGCCATTTTAGAGTAGAAGACAATATGTTTATGGATCATGACCATTTTTGAGTAGTACCATGTATGCTTATTGATACAGGCAATATTGCAATGGAACAATACATTCTCGGTAGTATCAGCCATTTTGGAGTGGAACAATATGTTGTTCATAATTGAAGACATACCAAGGTGCACATTATACTAGATGCATAGTATCGTGCTATTTAAAAATGGCCACAGTTATTAGGAATATATCATATCACTACAAAATGACTGAAATTATTACGTAGTCCTCTACTCATTATACATCTGCTGTATACTGACCTGCCATATCATCACTATATACAGTGGATATAAAGATTGACAAACCCTGGCATTTTAACAGGGTTATGTAATGTAAAATAAAACTTCATAACAAAAAGAAGAATTTCCGACATTTATCTATCTTTAATGTTATCCATAATTTGCGCAAATCCATTTATTTCTCTATGTGTGTATTGTTAAATCTCACCACTTTGGTAATTCCCTGAGGGGTTACTCTCCTCTAGTAGGTTACTACAGTTTTGAATACTTGTTACTACAGTTTTGAATACTTGTTACTACAGTTTTGAATACTTGTTACTACAGTTTTGAATACTTGTCCCCTATATACCCACTATTTTCAACCCTAGGAGACTTTTCTCCTTTTACTGGTTACTACACACAGCTATTGGGACTTCTATATATACCTCATTATTTCATACCTTGCTTATGATGGATTTGTACTAATTTATCTGAGGGACCATTGCAATAAATAACCTTTTGTGCATTTTTTTTTAATAAAAGTGTATTGTATACTGTAATTGCATATTTATTGGAGGGTAGATTGCAATATAGATTTTTTGTGCAAAAGTACATTGTATACTGTCAATTGTTTATATTCCCTATATTAAAACCTGGATGTCAAAACACATTGTGACTGACCTAATTGGGGTCTACTGAGTACCACTATTTGATTATTGATGGTTTTGCCAGTCTGTTCTGTTATTTTAAAATGTTTGTCCTTGGATGGTAATAAAGATTACAAATATTATTTTTATTTTAATTTTTAATTTCATTTTCAGATATAGTGGTGTGCACTGTTTATTGCAGAGCCTTTTTTCCTTCTAGTTTTCATATTGTACATTCTCTGCATTAGTGGCACCCATGGACTGACTTATATTGGAGACACCAGCAAGCTAGATGCACATGTTTTCTTATCTATATATTGTTCAACTGAAAGTAAAGGTATTTTTCATAGTTTTCATTTTTTTTACATTAACCTGTTATTTTTAGAGGGCTCTGTGTAAGGAAAAAGACATATTGCCCATATTCCCCCTTGAAAACACCAATGTTATTGTTGTGATGTATATTGTTTAATGAGATCTGTTGGCATTGGAATTCTGCGCCCTAACACGTCCGATTATCCACCACACTCGGATGCTTCAGGCGGAACCTGAAAACCCATCTCTTCAGGAAAGCTTACAGCCTGCAATGACCATTCTGCTGCCTCACCAACATCAGAGCTGCTGCCTCACCACCACTAGAGCTGCTGCCTCACCACCACTGGATCTGCTGCTTCATCCCCACTAGAGCTGCTGCCTCACCACCACTGGATCTGCTGCTTCATCACCACTAGAGCTGCTGCCTCACCACCACTGGATCTGCCACTTCACCATCACCAGAGCTGCCGCACCCCGACCTTCTGTCTCCTCCCCATAATCCTGTAGAATGTACCAACCTGTCGATGTTAATTTGTGTTCAGTAAACTATATCTATAATTTCATATGTAACCCCTTCTGATGTACAGCACCATGGAATTAATGGTGCTATATAAATAAATAATAATATGCATTGTGAAATCCGTCATGTGAAAGTGAACCTGTCACCCCCCTAGTGCTTTACAAACTGAAAGCACAACTTTTAGCAGCACCTAGGCTGCATTCTTTGAAGGTGTCTATGCTCCCCGCCCCCCCCCGTACTCCAAAAGTAACACTTTATAATATTTCCCTCCATGTACAGTTAGGGCCAGAAATATTTGGACAGTGACACAATTTTCGCGAGTTGGGCTCTGCATGCCACCACATTGGATTTGAAATGAAACCTTTACAACAGAATTCAAGTGCAGATTGTAACGTTTAATTTGAAGGGTTGGACAAAAATATCTGATAGAAAATGTAGGAATTGTACACATTTCTTTACAAACACTCCACATTTTAGGAGGTCAAAAGTAATTGGACAAATAAACATAACCCAAACAAAATATTTTTATTTTCAATATTTTGTTGCGAATCCTTTGGAGGCAATCACTGCCTTAAGTCTGGAACCCATGGACATCACCAAACGCTGGGTTTCCTCCTTCTTAATGCTTTGCCAGGCCTTTACAGCCGCAGCCTTCAGGTCTTGCTTGTTTGTGGGTCTTTCCGTCTTAAGTCTGGATTTGAGCAAGTGAAATGCATGCTCAATTGGGTTAAGATCTGGTGATTGACTTGGCCATTGAAGAATGTTCCACTTTTTTGCACTCATGAACTCCTGGGTAGCTTTGGCTGTATGCTTGGGGTCATTGTCCATCTGTACTATGAAGCGCCGTCCAATCAACTTTGCAGCATTTGGCTGAATCTGGGCTGAAAGTATATCCCGGTACACTTCAGAATTCATCCGGCTACTCTTGTCTGCTGTTATGTCATCAATAAACACAAGTGACCCAGTGCCATTGAAAGCCATGCATGCCCATGCCATCATGTTGCCTACACCATGTTTTACAGAGGATGTGGTGTGCCTTGGATCATGTGCCGTTCCCTTTCTTCTCCAAACTTTTTTCTTCCCATCATTCTGGTACAGGTTGATCTTTGTCTCATCTGTCCATAGAATACTTTTCCAGAACTGAGCTGGCTTCTTGAGGTGTTTTTCAGCAAATTTAACTCTGGCCTGTCTATTTTTGGAATTGATGAATGGTTTGCATCTAGATGTGAACCCTTTGTATTTACTGTCATGGAGTCTTCTCTTTACTGTTGACTTAGAGACAGATACACCTACTTCACTGAGAGTGTTCTGGACTTCAGTTGATGTTGTGAACGGGTTCTTCTTCACCAAATAAAGTATGCGGCGATCATCCACCACTGTTGTCATCCGTGGACGCCCAGGCCTTTTAGAGTTCCCAAGCTCACCAGTCAATTCCTTTTTTCTCAGAATGTACCCAACTGTTGATTTTGCTACTCCAAGCATGTTTGCTATCTCTCTGATGGATTTTTTCTTTTTTTTCAGCCTCAGGATGTTCTGCTTCACCTCAATTGAGAGTTACTTTGACCGCATGTTGTCTGGTCACAGCAACAGCTTCCAAATGCAAAACTACACACCTGGAATCCACCCCTGACCTTTTAACTACTTCATTGATTACAGGTTAACGAGGGAGACACCTTCAGAGTTAATTGCAGCCCTTAGAGTCCATTGTCCAATTACTTTTGGTCCCTTGAAAAAGAGGAGGCTATGCATTACAGAGCTATGATTCTTAAACCCTTTCTCCGATTTGGATGTGGAAACTCTCATATTGCAGCTGGGAGTGTGCACTTTCAGCCCATATTATATATATAATTGTATTTCTGAACATGTTTTTGTAAACAGCTAAAATAACAAAACTTGTGTCACTGTCCAAATATTTCTGGCCCTAACTGTATGTAAATCATTACTCAGGCAGTCCAAGGGGTTTGTCACTGTGTCCTATAAATCGCTGCTGGCCCGATCCTCCCTCGCCTCCTCTTCTCTCTTTGTTCCCTCCTCTTGGGCGCCTGCGCACATTCATCTTGCTCACGCAGGCGCACAGAGCTCAGCTGGAGTGCGGGGAGAATGGCTGTCATCATTGCGCCTGCTTGAAGTGCAGGCACCAGAGCCCGCTCAGTTATGTTATGTATGTGATACTTCATGCAGGCGCAATGATGACAGCCGGTCTCCCTGCACTCTGGTTTTGCTCTGTGCGCTTGCGTAAAAAAAGATGAATATGCGCAGGCGCTGAAGAGGAGGGGCCAAAAGGAGGAGGGGGTGGCCGACACATAGAGAAGGCAAGGAGGACCGGCCCTGCAGCGATGTTAGGATACAGTGCCAAGACCCATCGGATCTACTAATTAATGATTTACATACATGGAGGGAAACATTATACAGTGTTTCTTTCGGTGTACAGGGGGGAACGAGATTATAGACACCATCACAGAATGCAGCATAGACGCTGCTGAAGGTGCTGCTGCTTTCAGTATGTAAATCCCCAAGGGGGTGACAGGTTCACTTTAAATTGTGTTATGCTGACAGAGGGCAAAGAACAGTTAATGTTTGGGACTAGCACAGGGTTCGAGGAGCTTGAGTGCAGCTTCCTGTCAGAACATTAGATAGGCTCAGCCTGAGACAGGAGCAGACCTAAGATCTGGCTAGTAGCAGCATGGGTGGGTGTGTAGGCAGCGAGAGGAGATCGTGAGTGAGACAAACGATCATGAGATCCAGAAAACAGAGAGCTGACTGAGGTGCAGAGTAATCTGTTGGATAAGCAAAGAAGCTGTGTTTAGAAATACTCTGTGTTTATGAAGAAACATATGAGAAGTCAAGTACCCACTATCTCCTGTATATACTTGCCATCAAGTGGCTGTGCAGTAAAGTACCATGTAAAAAGAAGTGGTGGTCTCTCTCATTAACTGGTTAACATCTTGTCCACATTCCCAGCCAGGACCACCTCTTTCATGTCGCAAACACAGACCTCGCGCATGACTACCGCCTTGCGCCAAATTACATGAGTCGACTTTTTATGTAGATAGATAAAGAGAATAATGTAATACCCCTGAAGGAAGAAAAAAATACATGAACAGAGCCTACTATACACACCGAAGGAAAACTTTTCATGTTGCTGTATTTCATCTGAGGTTGTGATCCTGGTATCAATTGAAAGCCGGTCTTTGATACTATACCAAGCTAAGCTTTATTTCTTATATTATGCTTTACAAAAGTGTAGTCGTGACATTCCATAATTCTTGGCAGTGAAAGTTCTCCAACATTTGCCGCCTCTACAAGTGTATAAGGTTAGCACTATAGTCCTCTGAACTGTTTTGATGTACAGTAATACTAACTAAACTAATTCAGTGAACTATGGTACCATTTCTTACACTCCAATTACCCCATTATTATCTTACCTTGTGCCCTAAAAATCCTGGAAGTCCTGCCATCTTAGGACAAATCGAGACTTGATGAGCTGCAATAATTATATCTCTTCTGGTTTATATGAGACATAGTAAGTGCAGCCAGTAGCTGACAAAGCTTCTCAGTCATGCTGCATTTTGCACATGGAGACTCTGTAGGCATGAAGGTGGTAAATAACGTACATTGAGCGCAGCTTCCACTGTATATGAAGGAGTTTTGCCAATCATAAAATATGTAGGGCGTTATATTATTATTATTATTTATATAGCACTATTAATTCCATGTTGCTGTACATGACAAGGGGTTACATACAAAATTATAGATATAACATAGTAACATAGTTTTTAAGGTTGAAGGAAGACTTTAAGTCCATCTAGTTCAACCCATAGCCTAACATGTTGATCCAGAGGAAGGCAAAAAAAAACCATGTGGCAACACTAAGCTCCACATTGGGGGAAAAAATTCCTTCCTGACTCCAGATACGGCAATCAGACTAGTTCCCTGGATCAATGCCCTATCAAAGAATCTAGTATGTATAACTGATAATATTATAGTTTTCAAGAAAGGCATCCAGGCCCTTCTTAAATGTTAGTAGTGACTCACTCATTACAACATCATGTGGCAGAGAGTTCCATAGTCTCACTGCTCTTACAGTAAAGAATCCGCGTCTGTGATTATGATTAAACCTTCTTTACTCCAGACGTAGAGGATGCCCCCTTGTCCCAGTCTCAGGCCTAAGAGTAAAGAGATCATTAGAAAGGTCTCTGTACTGTCCCCTCATATATTTATACATTATTATAAGATCACCCCTAAGCCTTCGTTTTTCCAAGCTAAATAACCCCAAGCTTAATAACCTGTCTTGGTATTGCAGACCCCTCAGTCCTCTAATGACTTTTGTCGCTCTTCTCTGGATCTCTGGACCCGCTCTAGTTCAGCTATGTCTTTCTTATACACCGGAGACCAGAATTGTACACAGTATTCTAAGTGTGGTCGCACTAGTGACTTGTATAGAGGTAAAATTATGTTCTCCTCATGAGCATCTATGCCTCTTTGAATGCATCCCATTATTTTATTTGCCTTTGCAGCAGCTGCCTGACAATGGCCACTAAATGTGAGTTTGTCATCAACCCATACACCCAGGTCTTTTTCAGTGACAGTTTTGCCCAGTGTTTTACAATTAAGCACATAATTATACCTTTTGTTTCCTCTGCCCAAGAGCATGACTTTACATTTATCCCCATTAAAGCTCATTTGCCATTTATCAGCCCAAGCTTCTAGTTTACATAAATCCTCCTGTAATATAAAATTGTCCTCCTCTGTATTGATTAACCTGCAGAGTTTAGTGTCATCCGCAAATATTGAGATTCTACTCTGTATGCCCCCTACAAGGTCATTAATAAATATATTAAATAGAAGCGGGCCCAACACTGACCCCTGTGGTACCCCACTGTTAACTGTGACCCATTCTGAGTGTGTTCCATTAATAACCACCCTTTGTTTCCTATCACTAAGCCAGTTCTTAACCCACTTACACATATTTTCCCCTATCCCCATTGCCCTCATTTTATGTATCAACCTTTTGTGTGGCACCGTATCAAAAGCTTTTAAAAGTCCATATACACCACATCCACTGCATTTCCTTGGTCCAGTCCAGAACTTACTTCTTCATAGAAGCTTATTAGATTAGTTTGACAGGAACGGTCCCTCGTAAAACCATGTTGATAATGGGTCATGAGGTTATTTTTCTTCAGATACTCCAGTATAGCATCTCTTAGAAAACCCTCTAGGATTTTACCCACAGTAGAGGTTAAGCTTACTGGCCTATAATTTCCAAGTTCAGTTTTTGTCCCCTTTTTGAATATTGGCACCACATTTGCTATACGCCAGTCCTGTGGTACAGACCCTGTTATTATGGAATCTTTCAATATTAAAAATAATGGTCTATCTATGACAGTACTTAATTCCTGCAGCACTCTGGGGTGTATCCCATCCGGGCCCGGGGATTTGTCAATTTTAGTGATTTTTAGACGATGGCTTACTTCCTCTTGGGTTAAGCAGGTGACATTTAATTGAGAATTTTTGTTATCACTGATCATATGGTCTGTCATGGGATTTTCTTGTGTAAATACTGTTGAAAAAAAGTCATTTAGCATATTGGCTTTTTCATCATCCTCATCCACCATTTCACCCAGACTATTTTTAAAGGGGCCAACACCATCAATTTTTAGTTTCTTACTATTTATGTAGTTAAAAAATATTTTGGGATTCTTTTTACTTTCTCTGGCAATGAGTCTCTCTGTCTCAATCTTTGCTGCCTTGATTTGCTTTTTACAGATGTTATTTAATTTTCTGTATTTATTTAATCCCACATCACTACCTACTTGCTTTAATTCCCTAAATGCTTTCTTTTTGTCACATATTGCACCTCTTACCGCTTTATTTAGCCATAGTGGTTTCCTCATATTTCTAGCATGCTTATTCCCATAGGGTATATATTGTGCACAGGTCCTATTCAGGATGCTAATAAACATCTCCCATTTGTGTTGTGTACTTTTATGTCTCAGGACATCGTCCCAGTTTATTGCACTAAGATCATCTCTCAACCGTTGGAAATTTGCCTTCCTGAAGTTTAGTGTCCTTGTAGCCCCTCTACTACACGTCTTAGTAAAGGATACTTGAAAGCTTATTAAGTTATGATCACTATTACCCAAGTGACCTCCAACCCGTATATTTGATATGCGGTCCGGCCTGTTGGTTAATATTAGGTCCAGCAGTGCCCCCCTTCTTGTTGGGTCCTGAACCAGTTGTGAAAGGTAATTGTCTCTCATAGTTTTCAAAAACATATTACCCTTGCTGGAACTGCAGGTTTCTGATCCCCAATGTATTTCAGGGTAGTTGAAGTCCCCCATAATAATGACTTCTCCCTGAGTCGCTGCTTCATCTATTTGCTTTATGAGGATATTCTCCTCCACTTCCATTATTGTTGGGGACTTATAACAAACCCCTATCAGTAATTTATTATTTTTTCCCCCTCCCCTTATCTCCACCCACAGGGACTCTACATTTCCATTAGATTCACCTATATTATCACGCAGGATGGGTTTTAAGGATGATTTTACGTATAAACATACACCTCCTCCTCGCCTATTTGTGCGGTCATTTCTAAACAGACAATAGCCCTGTAAATTAACAGCCCAGTCATGGCTCTCGTCCAGCCAAATCTCCGAAATCCCCACCATGTCATAATTATTTTCCAACAAAATCAATTCTAATTCCTCCATTTTGTTGGTGAGGCTTCTGGCATTAGTGTACATGCACTTTATGCATCTCTCTTTACCTCTATTCCTTCCTACGGTACTAGATTGACTGTTCTAACCCCACCCCCCATGCCACCCCCAATTTTATTACTTGTGCCCAGGTTACTATTTACACTCTATTCCCCTCCTATACAATGAATACCCTCCCCCCCAATCCCTAGTTTAAACACTCCTCCAACCTTCTAGCCATTTTCTCCCCCAGCACAGCTGCACCCTCCCCATTGAGGTGCAGCCCGTCCCTAGCATAGAACCTGTAGCCATCAGAGAAGTCGGCCCAGTTCTCCAGAAACCCAAACCCCTCCTTCCTACACCAATTCCTGAGCCACTTATTTATCTCCCTAATCTCCCTTTGCCTCTCTGGTGTGGCACGTGGTACAGGCAGTATTTCAGAGAATACTACCTTGGAGGTCCTTGCCTTAAGCTTGCAGCCTAATTCCCTGAAATCATCTTTAAGGATCTTCCACCTACCTCTAACTTTTCATTTGCCAATGTGCACCATGACCCCTGGGTCCTCACCAGCCCCTCCCAGTAATCTGTCAACCCGGTCAGCGATGTGCCGGACTCGAGCGCCAGGTAGACAGCACACTGTTCGACGATCCCTGTCTTTGTGACAGATTGCCCTATCTATTCCCCTAATAATTGAGTCCCCCACTACCAGCACCTGTCTGGCCTGCCCTTCTCTCCTGTTTTCCCCCTTACTGGAGCAGACACTCCTCTGGCTTTCAGAGGTCATGCCCTGCTGCAGCAGTGCTATCCCTGAACTCACACCCCCCTCATCTGCCAACATAGAAAATTTATTGGGGTGTGCCAGATCAGGGCTAGCCTCCCTGGCACCCTTCCCTCTACCCCGCCTTCTAACTGTCACCCAGCTGGCTACCTCACGGTCCTGCAGCTCCATACTACCATCCTCCCCCACATCTATCCCATTGAGCAGCTGTTCAGTGAGCAGCAGACTCCTTTCCATATTGTCTATGGATCTCAGCGTTGTCAGTTGTTCATTTAGATCCAGTATCTGGGCTTCCAAATGCACAACGTACTCACATCTCACACAGCAGTATGCACCCTCGACCGGCTGGTCAAGGAATGCATACATGTGGCAAGATGTACACTGGATGGCATTGCCAATCATGGAGCTCATTTCCTAATGGGGATTGCACCAGACAGAAATGATAAGTAAAAAGACATGCAAAGTATTAACTAAATACAACCAGCAATTCAGTAAGTCCTCCCTTCCAAACTCCCTTAATCCAAGGTCACTGAATCACAAGTCACACACTTACTTATGTCGCACTTGCTCTGTCACACTCAGCTCGTTTCACACTCGCTAGAAAATCAGATTTAAAGCTTTTTTTTTTTTTTTCTTTTCCCTTAGCAGAAAATCAGCCTACAGCTCAGTGTACTTCCAAATGTTTTACAGTAAACAAATTAACAATGACAGACTGGTACAGAAGGGAGATGACCCTGCCCATGCGGGCTTACATTCTACAGGATAATGTGCAGGAGACCGTAGGTCAGGGGTGCAGCAGATCTGGTGGTGGAGAGACGGTAGCTCCAGTGGCAGTGGGTCAGCAGCTCTGGAGGCGGTGGGGCGGCGGCTCGGTCATTGCAGGCTGTAAGCTTTCCTGAAGAGATGGGTTTTCAGGTTCTGTCTGAAGGATGCGAGCGTGGTGGACAATCTGACGTGTTGGAGCGCAGAATTCCAGAGGATGGGGGATATTCAGAAGAAATCTTCGAGGCAATTGTGTGAGGAACAGATAAGTGTGGAGGAAAGGAGGAGGTCTTGGGAGGATCAAAGATTATGTGAGGGAATATAGTAGCAGATTAGTTCAGAGATATAGGGAGGAGACAGTTTATGGATGGCTTTGTAGGTCAGTGTTAGTGAGTTGGTCGACAGGGTAGGGGTTACTCGGATATCAGGACAGGGGGTTACTTCAGTCGGGTATCACGGATGGTCGTTTCCTAATTCTGTGCCCTGGACCCTCAATGGCGGGGTGGGGGTGATGATGATGGAGGAATGGCAACGTGACACCACCTGTGGTACCTGGTAATAGGGTTACCAGCACTGCGGCCAGTCGCTGAGGTGATGTGAATGCAGGTTTGGTAGTACGGCTCCTCACAGGTGGTACCTCAGGGCAGCGGGGTGGATGAGGGGAGTAGTAGTCCTCACCTCGATGATGTAGAAGCCCTACGGGCGGCTGATAGAATGAGACCAAACAACAGTCAGCTCAAACAGTTCTTTACCTGCACCAGGTAGAAATGGGTACACGGTACAGTCTGGTTGAATAGGGTTGGATCTTGGAGGACTTTCCAGAGTCTGGCAGCGGTGCCTTTAATATGGCGTTCCTGGTCCTGTCCCTATCTCTCTGACTGTATTTGCCCCTCTTGAGCCAAGTCTCTAGTCCTCGGGGTCTGTTACCTAAAGGCTCTTACTTGTCGATGTCGTGGATCCAGCTGCGGGACTGATGTTGGGTTTCTTTAGGGGTGCTGTGGCTCCCTTGCATTGGGCCCTCAGCTTGCCGGTCTGCAGTTAGTGTTAGACCTTTTACAATCTGCCTCGGCTCCTGTATGCTGATGGTGACCTGGGCCTCCAGCTGGCTCCAACCAGTCCTGGAGTAACTCCCTTGAGAGTCTGGGTCACCCCTCTCCTAAGAGGTGCCCTCAGTTGCAGCTGCAGGGTCTCTTGCATCTACCTTTGCTGCTCTCCTCACACAGTCTGCCTGACATTATTGTCACTTCCTGTCTCCCGCTCTCTAGGCTCCACCCCCTGGGACCTACTGAAAACCAGTCCTCTGTATTAAAGTGGCCTAATGTTTGGATGCAGGGTGCAGACTCTGTAGGGTCCTCCATATCCATGGCTACGGAGGCACTACACCTTCTGTTTGGGGTGCAGTACCTCCCTGTGGCGCCTTGCCACAGGGGCGCCACATTAGTAGCTTGAACTGCATTCGTTGGGGAATTGAGAGCCAGTGGAGGGATTTCCAGAGGGGAGATACAGGGGAGTAGCGAAGAGAGAGGTGGATTAGTCAGGCAACAGAATTGAGGACAAACTGGAGAGTTGCAAGAGTGTTAGCAGGGAGGCCACAGAGGAGAATGTTGCAATAGTCAAGGCGGGAGATGATGAGGGTATGTACAAGAATTTTAGTAAATTGAGGGCTGAGGAAAGGACGGATTCTGGAAATATTCTTGAGCTGGAGGTGACAGGAGGTGGTGAGAGTTTGGATGTGTGGTTTGAAGAACAGGGCAAAGTTAAGAGTTACTTCAAGGCAGTGAATTTGAGATGTGGGAGAAAGCATGATGCCATTTACCATAATAGATAGATCAGGTGGTGAAGATGAAAGATGGGATGGAGGAAAAATGATGAGTTTGGTTTTATCTACAGTGTTGGCCAAAAGTATTGACACCCCTGCAATTCTGTCAGATAATACTCAGTTTCTTCCTGAAAATGATTGCAATCACAAATTCTTTGGTATTATTATCTTCATTTAATTTGTCTTCAATGAAAAAAACACAAAAAAATTGTCCTAAAGCCAAATTGGATATAATTCCACACCAAACATAAAAAGGGGGTGGACAAAAGTATTAGCACCCTTAGAAAAATCATGTGATGCTTCTCTAATTTGTGTAATTAACAGCACCTGTAACTTACCTGTGGCACCTAACAGGTGTTGGCAATAACTAAATCACACTTGCAGCCAGTTGACATGGATTAAAGTTGACTCAACCTCTTCCTGTGTCCTGTGTGTACCACATTGAGCATGGAGAAAATAAAGAAGACCAAACAACTGTCTGAGTACTTGAGAAACCAAATTGTGAGGAAGCATGAGCAATCTCAAGGTTACAAGTCCATCTCCAAAGCCTGAATGTTCCTGTGTCTACCGTGCGCAGTGTCATCAAGAATTTTAAAGCCCATGGCACTGTGGCTAACTTCCCTAGATGTGGATAGAAAAGAAAAATTGACAAGAGATTTCAACGCAAGATTGTGCGGATGGTGGATAAAGAACCTCGACTAACATCCAAACAAGTTCAAGCTACACTGCAGTCCGATGGTACAACAGTGTCAACCCGTACTATCCGTCGGCGTCTGAATGAAAAGGGACTGTATGGTAGGATACCTAGGAAGACCCCACTTCTTACCCCGAGACATAAAAAAGCCAGGCTGGAGTTTGCCAAAACTTACCTGAGAAAGCCTAAAACGTTTTGGAAGAATGTTCTCTCTTTTTAGGCAAAGGCATCAACATAGAGTTTACAGGAGAAAAAAAGAGGCATTCAAAGAAAAGAACACGGTCCCTACAGTCAAACATGGCGGAGGTTCCATGATGTTTTGGGGTTGCTTTGCTGCCTCTGGCACTGGACTGCTTGACCGTGTGCATGGCATTATGAAGTCTGAAGACTACCAACAAATTTTGCAGCATAATGTAGGGCCCAGTGTGAGAAAGCTGGGTCTCCCTCAGAGGTCATGGGTCTTCCAGCAGGACAATGACCCAAAACACACTTCAAAAAGCACTAAAAAATGGTTTGAAAGAAAGCACTGGAGACTTCTAAGGTGGCCAGCAATGAGTCCAGACCTGAATCCCATAGAACACCTGTGGAGAGATCTAAAAATGCAGTTTGGAGAAGGCACCCTTCAAATATCAGGGACCTGGAGCAGTTTGCCAAAGAAGAATGGTCTAAAATTCCAGTAGAGCATTGTAAGAAACTCATTGATGGTTACCGGAAGCGGTTGATCGCAGTTATTTTGGCTAAAGGTTGTGCAACCAAGTATTAGGCTGAGGGTGCCAATACTTTTGTCCGGCCCATTTTTGGAGTTTTGTGTGAAATTATCAATGTTTTGCTTTTTGCGTCATTTTCTTTTGTGTTTTTTCATTGAAGACAAATTAAATGAAGATAATGATACCAAAGAATTTGTGATTGCAATCATTTTCAGGAAGAAACTGTGTATTATCTGACAGAATTGCAGGGGTGTCAATACTTTTGGCCAACACTGTACGTTGAGTTTTAGGTAGAGAGAGGAGAAGAAGGAAGATATGGCTGACAGACACTCCAGGATTCTGGACAGCAGAGAGTTGACATCTTGGTCAGAGAGGTAGATCTGAGTGTCGTCAGCATACAGGTGGTACTGGAAGCCATGGGACTGTATGAGTTGTCCTAGGCCAAGGGAATAGATGGAGAAATGTAGGGGCTCCATGACAGAACCTTGTGGGACTCCAACAGAGAGAGGGTGGGATGAGGAGGTAGTGTGGGAGTGGGAAACACTACATGTGCGGTTGGAAAGGTATGAGGCAACCTAGGAAAGGGCAAGGTCTTTGATACCAAGGGAAGAAAGAATCTGAAGTAGGAGGGAGTGGTCGACTGTGTCAAAGGCAGAGGACAGGTGTAGAAAGAGGAGGATGGAGAATTGTCTGTTAGCTTTGGCTGTAAGTCATTGGTAATTTTGGTCAGGGCAGTTTTAGTGGAGTGGTGGGGCCGGAAACCGGATTGTAGATTGTCAAGGAGAGAGATGAGAGGTGGGAGGAAAGTTGAGCATCGACATGTTGCTCAAGGAGTTTGGAAGCAAACAGGTATATAAAAGCACTTTGGACATTCAATTCTGCAGGTTTGCCTGAATACACTGCTAAATTTCACCAAAATTTGTGCTTTGATAAGATCTTCAATTTGAGCAGGTGAAGCCTACCTGACAAATTTTCCAAAAGTCACGAATTAAAGGACTCTGTAGGTCATTGTTAGTATAAACTAATGCATCTTGAATGGTGCCAGGAGAGTTTCGAATATGAAAAAAAATTACATACAGTTATAGTCTCTTGCTATAAGCATCTTCGCACACAGCAGTAGCTTAGCTCTGCAGTCAAAGTAATAGTGGACTATCCATTTTGAGTTTGTGTAAACTGTTCAATTATTATTCACTTTCTCAGCAGCTCATCCTCTCCTCTTCTTCCACATTTCAGTTTCATTAGAAGACATGATTAAATGGAAGAAGGAAGATTACAGGCAAAATTCTGATTACTTACATTGTCTAGATGAACTTATTTTTCATGAACAGGGTTGTCTATGACGTTTTGTGGCTTCACGTTTGGTTTTCAGCAGAGAAGAGCAGAAAGGAGGATCAGCCTGTCCTAAATGGTGATTTCTATGACTTCAATCTGTGCAGTGCAGTGATGTGAATTGTGACAGAATATTTTTCTTGAGGAATGGACAGCAAGAACTTACTGTGATTGTACATGATGGAATGTTGTATTGAGTTTACACGATAGGAGGGAAGCATGAATAGAAATGAATAGGCGAGTTTATAGAAAGGAATTAGATAATGACTAGCAGTAATGGGATTTGCTACAGATTCTTAGTACATTTCTGGTGAGCTACACAGAGGTGCAACCAATGATGAGTGCACCTCTTAATGAACTGGCAGACGAAACAGCAGTCTTAATTAATTAGGCCCTTTGTGTTAGTACCATGTCAGCCACATAATACCTATCTATAAGGAAATGTAACTGATATGTTGAATGGGGAACCCTGTGACTACCTTACATCGTGGCTGACACTTTAAGGGTGCATGTAGTTAGCACTTCATCTGAGTATCATGCAAGTGATAGTAACACATGCAACTGACATGCTCCTGTCCAAAGGGCCAGCGCCTGTACTGGTTGAGGCATGTGAGACTCATGCGAATATGTCGCACGCATCTCATCCAGTGTGTCTCCGGCCATACTTATATATTAGTACGTGCCACAAAATTATGTCCCCGGCCGACCTGTTAAAGGGAACTTGTGAGTTGATTCATGCCATCCAAATCACTGACTGCATGAATCTGATCTGGCTGCATGTTTTCTATCTGAAACACCCCCAGCTGCTCCCCTCACTGCTGTTATTGATTGACAGGTCTATCCCATGTTTGTACATTGGGAGAGACATGTGAATCAACTAGTGTGTGCGGGGAGAAGCTGAGGGGTTAGGGGGGCGAACATACCTGACTACAATTGTGTAGTCAGGCACTTTTTCATGTTGCCCATGGTTCGGTAGCATGAATCATCTGACAGATTCTCTTTAAAATAAAGCAGCCAACCCCTTTTAGGCTATTCTCAAATAGGAAGCATATGCTTTTGTCCTGTAATATGTTGTGTGCCTTCAGAAAGCTCTAGGGATAATGTTGTCGATCAAAGGCTGAAGATGCTTTTAGATCTAAACAGTCCACTCTGATTTACACCACATTCACGGCAGTCCTCCACGATATATATTTGCTTTAGAAACCCTTGCAGGCAGCGTTAGTGCTTTAAGAGACATCTGTTCCCTGCAGTAGGCCTGGAATCTTCCCGCTGTACACAGGGATCGGAAAGTTAGGAAATAGTATAAATAGCATGTGACTGCTTCACCACTAAAGCAAGCCTTCAGCGCATCCCTTGTGTCAGTTCACGGCAGGCCTGTAGTATTCAGACTAACACACTGAAATAGTGGTACGTTCCCTAAAGTCAACTATGCACAGAGGTACAGAAAGGTATGGTCATTACAGATTTGTCCTATCAGTATGTTTTATGGAATAATCTTCACTTATATATTTTAATTACCTTATTCATTCATATACATTCTCCTCCCACTATTCATTATATCTGTGTTTCAATATTGTTTACTGCTGCAAATGTTGGCAGTACACAAAAAAGTATAGGCCACGTGCACAGGTTGAGTTTTTGAATTTTTATAACTCAGGAATTGCAAGGCAAAATCAGGACTGGAACAATTGGAAGAAAAGTACATACCTCCCAATGCTTAATGAACACAAAGAATGGCAATGCATGCAGAGCTGCAAATTATGACTACGCCCCAAGGCACACCCATCTGGCAGTGAGGGATGTTCATCTGTTGTCCAGGACTATTCATTCACAGTTGTAGCAGCAGAACGTTCTCATAATTATTTAGCTTAACTATACGATGTCTATCTGGCTTTGTTCCTGTAATGCCATGTTCACACGTTGCATAAATACTGTGTTTTTCTGTTTTCTGCAGTGGTCTGAACCAAATCACGCAATATTCATTTTCTCTGGTTACTGCATTTTCCTGCATTTTATTTAAGTCTAATGGGGCCTGTCACACGCGTCAATATCGCGTGCACGATCACTGCTGCAGTGATGTTGCAGCGATATTGACGCGTGTGAAGGGCGCATCAACCAGCGATAAATCGCTGGTTGATGGTCGTCAGGTTTCAGAACCTGCCTAAAACCTGAGCGGACGGTCGCTGGTGTACACACGCAGCAGCATCGCTGGCTGTGTGACACCGGGTAGATACCATTGACCTCTAGTCAGCCTTCTCCGTACCTGTAAGTACCAGCCGGGTTTAGATACCAGCCGGTGAGCGGAGAAGGCTGGTAACTAAGGCATACATCGGGTATCTAGGCAGCGCACGCTGCCTAGTTACCCCAGTTTACCCTGGATACCAGCCTGCAGACATCGTGGAAACGATATAGAAATCATTTCCACAATGTCGCAGGTTACAATGATCGCTGGTGAGTCTGCCTGTGTGACAGCTCACCAGCGATCATCCGTCAATGTCGTCGCGTCGATCACTGACGAATGACGCGTGTGACGGCCCCATTAGCCTCCTTCTTTGATGCATATTGATGCAGTTGTGAAGCCGCGTTTTTAATGTGGTTTATACAGTATAGAAAATATTTGATTCTACACTTAAAGGGGTTATCCGGTTTTAGACTGCTCCTGTCCTGGTCACATCAATGGAGAGGTGGCTTCTCCACTTTGTTTATGGGTGTCATACCCCATGTCATGCTGATTGACAGTTGGCTCCCCAATCAGGTAGCGGGGATCCGGCTGTTGCACCCCTACCACAGAGCAGAGCGGAAAAGAACCCATCGCTCTGTTTACGCAGACATGTTGTCCCAGGCAGGAGCGGTCTGTCCCGGCGGTGGACACAATAGGTAGGTAAGTGGAAGCCACCTACCTGTTAGGTCTTGGGCACATTTTTTTTTTTTTTCAATCTCGGATATAGTCTTTAAAAAAGTAACTGCAGTTTGTTCCATATATTTTTAGGCTCCACATAGAAACACCTAGAGAAAAATTAAACCACCCAAACGATACAGTACAGAGGTGTCTTTAGATGCACAGTGGTTGCTGTTTTCTAGAAATCACATTCCCTTTGCTTGGACAGTGAAACACAGCAGAATGTCTGTTCGAAAAAACACAGCATTAGGGTATGTGCTCATGGTCCGGAGGAGCTCCGTGTTGGACGCAGGTCCTCGTAACCTGAGTGAACCCAAAGGTGCCCGCAGGGAGACTGCAGCTGCCCTGCACTCACCATGTGCGGTGGGTGCAGGGCGGCTTCTCCCTCTGTGCACCCAATGGGAGTCGCTTCCAACTCCACAGCATGAAATGAACATGCGAAGGACTGCTGGCAACCTGCACCACAGGTAAAAGAACGCTGCGGTCGGGAGCAGCATAGTGAGGATGGGATTGCTACGAATTCCATTCACTGTGCAGATACTGTACTACGCAGTGTTTTGGACGCAGCGGCACAGGGAAAACACATAAACACAGCAAACAGACAATAATCAGAGAATATTGTTATTGTGTCGAGTGGTGCAAACACCTGGAGAAAGCATGCAAAAATAAAATCAGTACAAAAACAAACTGCATTTACGCATGGGCTCAGCAATCCATATTTATACCATTTTTTATGGACTTAATAGAGAAAAATAATCAAGCCATGTTTTTATGACATTTACAGATCACCATAATCTGATCTCTGTTGTTCGGGTTGTTGTGATTACACTGACTTTTTTTTTAAGTACATTAAAAATGAAATTGTTATAACTGTTTTTTTAGTATTTTTTTTGTTATTTTATAGGAAGCAAAAAAAATCTTTTTTTTCTCCCACTAGAATGTAGGGACATAGAAATATACCCCTCGTCTCTCCCTAAACACACGTGGAGAAATCCAACATTCTAGAGCAACAGAGAGAAGCCACCATGGAAAAGCCTTTTCGACTAGTCTCCTTTGTGGATTGCTTCCCCTCTGGCTTTTAAAGTATATTTTTCCTGATATTCCACAGCATCTCCAAGTCAAACATACCTGGCTGACAGCCAATATCTGATACATACTACTCCTGGATTCGGCAGCATGTACAGGAGAATCTCAATCAATTAGAATATCATCAAAAAGCTAATCTATTTCAGTAATTCAATACATAAAGTGTAATGCATATATTACAAACAGTTATGTATTTCAAGTGTTTTTTTCTGTTAATGTTGATGATTATGGCTTACAGCCAATGAAAACCCAAAGGTCATTATCTCAGAAAATTAAAGTAGGGAGGATGAAGGGTCTATATAATATTATCTAAATAGGTATCAGGGGCTTTACATTGTGTGGTTGTGAGAGTCACAACCACTATAAAAGCATATCATGGATGCTGCAGTCCCCAACGTGGTGCATATAGAGTAGGGAAGATGAAGAGTTAAAAACTGCACTGACATCAAGCGGTGAATATAATATTGATTTATTAATGATGAAAGTAGACGGCACTTCCTATTAAAGTTCAGTTTCTTGTCCTCAGATGTGCAACGCTCATCCTGATGCCTTGCAAGGCTGGTATGAGGAGAACCTGGTCAGTTCCTATTAGGTGTTAGTCAACTTGTGTGCCCAAGTTCATCTTTTTTTTCTGGACTGATATATTGATTTATTAGTCAACGCGTTTCACGGCTCCCTGGCCCCTTCCTCAGGACAAATTGATATCGTAAATTCAGGGAGCCCTGAAATGTATTGATTAATAAATCAATATTAGAGACCGATCAGAAGAATCGGCACTCACCCGAGATGGAACATGGCATCAGTTCTTTTATTTCCAGTGATTCATAAACAGGGATACAAATGCGGGGGAAGGGGGGACAACGGTCCACCGTTTCATACCAGATAGGTACTTCTGCGGGTCCTTCTTTCCTTCGAGTTTCTTTCACAATTGGAATAAATCAATATTATATTCACCCTTTGATGTCTCATGGAATATAGCAGTGCTTTGGGCTTTCATTGGCTGTAAGCCATAATCATCAATATTAACAGAAATAAACACTTGAAATAGATCACTCTGTGTGTAATGACTCTATATAATATATGCGTTTCACTTTTTGCACTGAATTGCTGAAAAAATTAACTTTTTGATGATATTCTAATTCATCTGTATCTGCTATCAGGTTCCTGTAAAGAAACAGTCCAGCTTTTTTTACCTTTATAGTGCAGCATAGGCTATCATTACAGAATAATGCTGAGGCTGTAGTGTGTGTCTTGTTATACCTGTTTAGGTTGATGTGCCCTGTATTAGGGTTGTCTGCTACGGTTTCTTTAGTTCATCTACATTTTCCCCTAATGCCAGGAAGCTCATAATATTTCTCTTGCTCTTATTCAGTGTTTAGTAGTAATGAATCAGTGACAAAAAGCAGCTGCCCCCTATTTATACTGCAGAGACTCAATGTATACTGTGTAATATTGCTATTCCTGCCTTACCTGCTATATCACTGTTTTTAAAGACAATTTTACATCAGCAGATTTATTACTGGCTAAAATTAAAACTATCTTGCTGATAATCAGACTGCAACTTCTTTGGGTTTGGCAAACCCCTTCTGAGGAAGCAACATGAAACGCGTGTCAGGGGGTTCCCAGAGACACTCATCTTATGGTTGGTAACGACTTCCCTGCACCAGGTGTACTTTGTATGGCTGATGTTATTATTGTTTTAGGCAGGCTTCAGATTTGCGTTCAGCACTACAGCATATGCTGTGCATACCCATACGAAGTGCCAAACACAAACACTATCATGTGAACACAGCGGAGATTGTCCGCATGCATTCACATGAAATGTCACTGTGAGTGTGCCCTGCCATCCAATCAGCGGCGGCGGCCGGGAGGCGGAGATCAGCGGTGCAGATCTCCTCCTCCCGGCCGCCGCTGATCTCTTCCTCCCTGCCGCCGCTGCCGCTGGTTTAAAATAGCCGGTGGGAAAGCCAACGGTGAAAACTCTTCATCGCCGGCTTTCCCACCCCGTTAATTCAAATGATTAGCTGATGCTGTTCATTTGAATTAGCGGGGCGGGAAATCCAGCGGTGAAGTGTTTTCACCGCTGGCTTTCCCATCGGCTATTTAAACCAGTGGCGGCGGCAGGGAGGAAGAAAGAAGATGACAGAAGAAAGAAGATGACAGAAGAGGAAAGAAGAAGAAGAAGAAGAAAGAAAAGGAAAGAAGAAGAAGAAGAAGAAAGAGGAAAGAAGAAGGAGAGGAAAGAAGAAAGAAGATGACAGAAGAAGAAAGAAGAGGAAAGAAGAAAGAAGAGGAAAGAAGAAGAGAACAACAGGATACCACCTGCAGATGTCATCTTCTGCAGCATCTGTGCACTTGCCAGCAGATGGCAATGCGCAAAGATTGACTCCCATTCATTTTTTGTGCACGGCTGTCTGCATGCACATAAAGCGAGCACAAAGCCACGCACAAAAAATGCAACATGTTGCGTTTGGCATGTGCATAAATTATGCGCAGCTGAACGCAAAAGCGGCTGAGCGTTGGTACACACAGGGACTATGCATTCCTATGTTAAACATAAGAGCGCATAGTGCCTGCGTCTTGCTGCGCTCAGGTATGCTGCGTTCACAGCGCACATCATGCGCAAATGTGAACCCAGCCTTAGAACTGTTCTCCCAGCAGATATGTATCCTGCACCTAGGTTTATAGTCTTTTCTGCATTTTGCATTGTTTACCTACTTACACCTCGGAGCAGGATTTGACTGGTTTTTGCATTTATTGCTGGCTGCATTTTGCAGTGTACCCAGTATCAGTAAGTACATATCACCATCTCTTAACCCTACATATCTTAGGGGTACTTCACACACAGCGATATCACTAGCAATATCGGTGCAACGTCACAGGTTTTATGCAGTGACCTCGTTAGCGTTGTTGCTGCGCTTGACATGCCGCAGCGACCAGCGAAGAGCTCTCTGATCACTGCAGAATGGCCAGGACCATTTTTTGGTCGTCGGTCACCGGCTGGGCAGCATACATCGGCGTGTGTGACACCCCTCTAACCCGATGTGTTCCCTGGTAACCAGGGTACACATGGGGTTACTAAGCACAGCGCTCTGGTAACCAGGGTACACATCGGGTTACTAAGCACAGCTCATTGGTAACCACGGTACACATCAGGTTGCTAAGCACAGCATGCTTTGCTTAGCAACCCGATGTGTACCCTTTTTACCAGTGTTCTCCCGCATACCCCAGCCTATCAGAATACAGTAGCGGGACCTCGACATGGTGGAAAAGAATCGTTTATATTCTTTTCCACAATGTCGATGTCGGTACACGGGTCGCTGGTGCTGAGGATATCTGCCTGCTTGACAGCTCAAGATCGACCACACAGCGATGTTCCAGCATTCCCGGGCAGGTCGAATTGTTGGTGGGATCGCTGGGACATCGCTACATGTAACTAGGCCCTTAGGCATATACGATGCTGTTTTTACTCTAATATCAATTTCATTTATGTTCTTTAGGCAAATACCCATGGCATTTAATGGAGGTTTCAGTTACCACTGGTACTAACTGCTTTACATCGTTCCCTGGGCTTGTTGTTGTATTTTTAATAATCACTTATTGGCACACATTGACTATTTGGTGAGTTTTTTACCTCAGTTTTTGTAGCCAAAACCGGAGTGGAAGAAACTGAGGAAAAGTATAACAGAAACAGGTCAACACTTCTGGATTTATCACCCACTCCTGGTTTTGGCTTTATTATATGTATATATATCACTTTGACCTGTGATAGTAAGAAAGGATTTTTATATCTATAATAAGAGTCTCCTTTAATTTATCAGAATATTTGGTTGTAATTTAACTGTCACAGGAGTATCTACAGTAGCCAAATAGGTTACTCGTTAGCAGTGGGTACATGAAAAGCGTCGAGTCTGTGGCGGAATAAAGATCTTTGTCTTAAGATCCGAGGTCCTTGGAGTGATTGTCTTTGGCCAAATCTTCGAACAGCGCGATCTACAAGCCGGATTCCTATATCAACGCATAGGCTTTAAAATCAGGGCATTCAGTAGCACTTGGCCCAAGCATTTTCTTAATGAGATCAGCATACAACAGTCTGGCCTTTTCACATATGATGGCTTCCGAAGCGGAATCGCTAGCTAACTGTTTTTGATTGATCCAGAATAATAATAACTGTTCAACATCTTCAATTGTTTGCAATCTCTGTTTCGATAGAGCACTCACGCCTTTCGCAACTTAAGCCTCCTTTATTGCTTCCTTTCTTGCCACAATAGAACTTATCATGGATGGTGACTTCCCATATGTGCGGCTGATTTCAGCTATCTTTATTCCACTCTCAAATTTTTCATAATTTGCTTTTTTATCTCAATTGTGTTCCAGGCCTTCTTCTTTGAAGGGCTGCTGACTCTGGAAACTTTCTTTGGTCCCATTATGCAGCTAAAATAAAAGGGTTAACTTATTAACAGTGCGGTGCATACAGTACAGTATTAGAATACAGTACTGTACAGAGTTACTGTTCAATAGAAAAGCAACCTACAGCTAAGTATTGTAATGTACTGTATATGCAAAACCATGTTTAATATTCTTCTGAACTGTACTCTACATTCTATACATCTAAAAACCCTAGCAGACACACATACAGCACATTACACATACAGTACTGTTTATACATGACTGTACAGTACTTACAGATGAACAGGGTGCTGAAAGTACACTACACACCGCAGACGAATGCTCTGGTGTTTTGTTTCCGCAAAGCAAGCGACAAGGTCAGGTGAGCATTCACGACAACAAAATCCAAAGCAACGAATGCTAACCGAGACTTTTTTTGTTAAAAAAAATCGACGATAACCAAAACTGACGGTTTCCGAAGTCGACGAAAATCGAGGTATTACTGTAGTTGAAGTTGTGTGCTAATGAGTTCCAAGTGCATATTTCAGTGACCATTCAGTCATAGACAGGAGGCAGGCAGTAGTTGGGGAATAAGGAGAGGAGACAGGAGAACTGTAAGAGTAGTGACATCTTCTTCACCTGCAACTCATTAGCATACAATTTCTCTAAAACAGCAAAATAGATTTGTTCAAGTGTCAGGATTTCTGGTTTTCCATTGAATTTTCTATACCTTGTTACCTTACTTAAGATGGTGGGTGTCTGCAGCTTTATTATGACCTTGAGGCTACTGCTGTCTGCCTATATAAGTTCCGAGTCTGCACCCATGCCTTGCCTAAGTATTTTGTATACAATCTGGCTGCTTCAAGTGAGTACTCTTATGGTACCTTCACATGCCGCAATATCGGCTGGCGATATGAGGCGATCTAACGTGCGTGTGCACGTTTTTCATGCTTGCCTCAGTTCACCGATGGTGGCATTACACGCCGCAATCTCGTCCTGAAAGTAAGGGGATGTGTCGCTCTGGAAATCGCCTCACCTACAGCGGAAACAATCTTGCATCATTCCATCACCGATTCACACACCGCAATTCCAAAGGCAATGTGGGTGTACATGTTCAGTGGTGCGAGGAGATAGGCATGCCACAGTGGTTTACACTGCGCCCCATACGCGCTCATTGGACAACGCAACAGCGTTACGATTTGTCAGCCTGCTCTAGGAGGCTGGCTAATACATGAGCAATTGAAGATGTGTGTGTTAATGAATGGACAGCTCTTCAAATTTGGCGCCCTGTCAACTGTCAGCCAATGGGAACACAGTAGCCAACACCGATCATCGCAGACGGGTCGTAGACTACAGAACGGTTGAGGCACACCGACGGGAAATCCTAGGCAACGCTGGTTCCGTGACTATCGCCCGTTCACATGCCACAACACGGAAATATCGCCTTCATGATTGAGGCTGATTTCAGAGCAGTGCTCAGGAATCAGGCGAGAGGCGATTTATCGCCGCGAAATTCCCCAATCAGAACTGTGAGGCAATATCACGGCGATTGCTCTGGGGCGACGTATCGCCTTTAGGATTCCCAGCCGATATTGCGGCGTGTGAAGGTACCATTAGACACTGCTCCTTGGACTATTCCTGCCTGGTTCTCAAGACTCTCCAGCTGTTTTCTGGCACATGCTCTATTACAGAACGACTAATTTTATATCTGCTCCCTGTTAGCCTGCTCTGCTGATACTTGCTGCAGTTTCCTGGCTGTTTCCTTTTACTACTTTGTTACAGAGTAGTACCACTTCAGTCTTCAAGCTGTACTCCTACAGTCTGCTCTCCCTCCATGTAAATCTGTATCTGCTGTGTGATGTGTACTCTCTCCTGTGGACTTTAGTTGTAGTGCGGCCTGCGCTGGCTGGCTAAGATAGATTTGGGACTAGTTGCTATATACCCGCACTGGACTGCAAATGTGAACTGTTCTTGCTAGACTGTTACAGCATCCACTGTGCTGTGTATTGTACTGAGTATGAACTAAGGATTACTTCCTTTATATCTTATATTGACTTGCTTTACTTCATCTGCTCCATATGTGTTTTGGACTTATTTAAACTTTGCTGCATGCTTGCTCACCTGCGTATATACAGACTTTGAATTCCAACCTTGTCTCAGTCTCTGTTTTCAGTCCCACGCCATCAGGTTCCAAATTATCCACTAAATCATGGGTAGGAAACCTCAGGCTCCAGGGCCGCATGTGGCCTTTGATGACTTTTTATACAGCCCCTGGGCAGATTCCCGGAGGCCACAGTGCTTAGGCTGGCAGACGCATTTTGCCAACTTCCTACCCTTTAAATCCAGTTCTCCAGTGATCTCTATGCCCCAGTCTCATGGTGGGTTTACACGTCGAGATATCGGCGTCCAACTCCGACCCAACTCCGACCAAAAGTCACGTGGTTCGGGAGTTGGACCTGATATCGTTCGCGCGTTGTACGGTTTGAACGTACAATGCGATGCTGGAACGATGCCAAAACGATATCGGGGTTGAACCGCCCGATATCGGATGGCCGTTGTAGCCGCATCGTCCCGTGTGACAGCCCAACTACGATGTGTACGCCCACGTCACCCATTCACTCCCACGTTAACTGGTCGTTCCTGGGTTGGGGGGCGTACACATCGTCGGGACGTTGTATCCCGATATCGGGCTGTCTAAACCGGCAATGCGATGGCAGGAAAAGCGCGCTCAAAAAGCGCGCTCCCGCGTCGTTGGCTCCGATATCGGCCCGATATCGGGACGTGTAAACCCACCATCAGACTCCCCAGTGGGGTATATGCTCCCAGCCTATTATGTGATGTGTAGGGCTCTAGCAAACCTAAAGGCCACTTCACACACACAGATATCTGAGTCCAATATCTGAACAGATCTCTGGTTGCAGTGAAATCATGGATACATTGCTCCATTTTGTGGCTGTGTACAACATGGAGCAATGTATCCATGATTTCACTGCAACCAGAGATCTGTTCAGATATTGGACTCAGATATCTGTGTGTGTGAAGTGGCCTTAAGAAATCAGTTGACAAGCCCATGATCAAATCACCTAACATCACAGACATGTGAAAGAGAAGCAGCCCCAGCCACCACAGCAGGGTAATTTTCAAGTCGATAAATTTGTGAAACCCCTATGGCGGCCGTCACACGCAACGATTTCTTGCCCGATATCGTTTAAGCGATCTCCTTTTTGATCGCTTAAGCGATATCGGGCAAGAAATCGTTGCATGTAATCAAGCGATTTACGATGTGAAATCGCTTGATCGTGACATCGCTGATCTGAGCTCCGGAGCTCAGATCTAGCGATGAACGATGTCACGATCTGCTTCATCGTGGTGTGTGACACCACGATGAACGATCTCCCAGCGGCAGAGCCTATGCTGGGAGATGGTAACTATGGTACACGTCGGGTAACTAAGCGACGCGCGGCGCCTAGTAACCCGATGTGTACCATAGTTACCAGCGAGATCGCGGCTCCACATCGCTGGTGAGTCTGCCTGTGTGACATCTCACCAGCGATGTGAGCGATATTGTAAGCGATTGCGCGTGCACGTGATCGCTTACAATATCGCTAGAGATATCTCAGCGTGTGACGGCCGCCTAAGGATGGTAGAAATTTCCAAATGGTCCCTGGCAGAAAAAGGTTCATCACCCCTGCACTAATCATTATAACAAGCAAGGTATGGATGTCATCAATATTAAATCACTTGGACTACAGGTTTACACAATGGACTACAGGTTTAAGCAATTCTGAATAAAGTTAGATTAAAAATGAATCTGTAAAAAAGATAATCGATTTACAGACCACGTAGGGAAATGATGTAATTAAGGATGGCTCAGGATCAAACCATGTGATATTTCTTTCTAGTTTAGCCTGGGATCTCCAAGCACAAAGCAGTGAATATTTTTCTTTAGTACTGTATAGATCTGTTTCCAAGTGGAGAATATTTTTAAAGGGCCAAGGGAATCAGTTTCATCCTACTCCAATCATGTGCAGCATGAAATCCAGACATGCCTCGTTTTACTTTGCTGGTGTACTATATGACCATCCATGATCAGCGGTGAGATAACAGTAAAAACATGATGACATGCATTATATATTAGATTTTTATCTCATGTTTAGATCTATTTGAGCACAGACAATCATGTTAAAGAATAAACATTGCATGAAATGAGCAAAAATATAATTTATGTTTTTCAACCCTTTGTTGTATTTCCACAGAAGGTAAAGTAATTAGGTTTTGGCTCGGAAGAGGCAGAAGCAGCGCTTCCATGCTCTATTAGCCAAATGTGACTGTAGAAAAGCAGACCTGACCCTTTAATACACTGCCTCTTCATAGTGTAGCTCATTCAGGTGATAGATATGCTTTAAAGCATACTTCCAACAATGCAGACATTTTAATATGCAGCAGAGGAGATGATTGCAGAGGTCTCTCCACTTACAAGGACGGCCATTGTATGCTAGAGACATTGTAACTTGAGAACATGACTCTATGGAAAACTAGTAATTGGTTCCAAAGCCACCAAAATGTAATGTCAAAAAATGAAAAATGAAGATTAATGAGGAAAAAAGTGCTTACAGATGTGTGTGCAGGTAGTCACAGCAATGTAACAATAAAGTGTCATGGCACCTTCAAACAGCTGATCATTGGGTTTGGTGAGAGTCTGACCCTCACTTCTCTGATATTCATGGTCCATTCAAAGGATTGGCCAATAACGTCTCACTATCATTTGTGTATAAATCGGACGAGTGCTATCCGATGTCATATCAGATAGTACATACTCCAATGTTATACTATGGAGCAGTGACGACTTGCATTTTTTTCTCCAATTTCGATTCGGTAGAGAAACAAAAATTGCTGCATGTGGAGATTGGAAGCATATCTTGGAAATTGCGCACTAATTCAAGTCAATGGGTGGCTTGCAAAACATTGGACTGCACTCAAATAACATCTGAGTGCTGTTCGATATAGAGAAACAGGCAATGGAGAAATAAAGTTATCTGTGCTCTGATTCTCGGATACAAGAGAATTGGATCACAGTCAATGACACTTGACTCATGGTCGCAGCAGAATTTGAGCCAAGGGTTATAGGGTATAGTGTTCTCTGATTCTCTTGCATGACAGAAACCAGGGATGCTATACACAAATGTGAGTGAACCCTAATATTGTGATCCTGGAAAAAAAATCTTCACGACCAAGGATGTACATGTACGTCCTTGTCTGTGTCCCGATCCCTGGTGTGAGATCACACACTGAGCTTGCGTCCTCCCCCCACATATCAGCTGATTTCATCAGCTGAGATGTGTAGCTACCACCACCGATCGCATTAGCGATTCCATTAGTAGTGTTAATTGTTTGGATCGCGCTGCCAGTGACTGACAGCATGACCCAAAGCCCCGCGACGGGGATCATGCTGATCCCCGTCATGATTGAGTTCCCGTGATGAGATCACAGGACCTTCGTCTGTTACCTGGACAGCCTAGGGTCCTCTGGTGACCCCAGAAGCTGTCAGCAATCACTTCCTGCTGGCGATCTCCAAGTGAGGTCACCAGAGAAAAGGGATAATTTCCTCTGTGTTCAGATGTACTGTAGCTCATCCGAACACAGGGGAGGCAATCAGACAGTGGAGTGCTGAAGCGCCTTAGTGGGCAAACTAAAAAAAAAAAAGTTTTTAAAAATATGAAAGAAACACAAAAAGTTCAATTCATCCCCCTTTTGTCCTATTGAAAATAAAACTATAAAAAAAATACACAAATTTGTTATCACCGCATTTAGAAATGCCTAATCTATCAAAATATAAAATCAATTAATCAGATTTAAAAACTATGTAACAGAAAAAAAAAGTCCAAATGCTGGGAGGAGGTGGATCCTGCTAGCAGCGTTTCCCTGTCCGCTCTGGGAAATCGGACACTAGGCAGCCTGCTGTGTGAAATGGTTACCACGATACACATCGGGTAACCATGGGCTGCGTCCGCAGAAAGTGGCGGCGCACACGCACCTCCGCTTCTCTGAAAAAACCTACGGTAAGTATTTAGCGGAGAACCGCTAAATACTTACAGCGGAGGTGTGTGGTCATGGCCTATCATGGATTCACTGCCTGAACTGCAAGAGATTTGAGGATTTCGTAATCTTGACTTGTATTGCAGACAGGGAACAAAGAAGAAGATTATTCAGCTACATAGAGATACATTGTAAATACAGTGTATCTCTATGTCTCTAGAGTTGAAGAAAAAGTCAGACTTTTTATCCATATAAAACTACTTTAAAGTAATGAGAAATTATTACAATAACATATTTTTCAATTATTTCAATGTGAAGCTTAAAACAATGCATGGAAAAAACTGAATTAACAGAATCAAAGCTTTTCTGTACTATAAAAAACACTTGAAACGCGGCTTCACATCTGCTCCAAAAAAGCATCAAATAAGTCAGAAATGGCATAAAAAATGCAGCAAAATGTAATCAGAAAAAATTGTTACTGTGTAGTTTGGTGTGGACACCAGCAAAAAACAAAAAACACAGGATTTATGTAACATATGAACAAAGCCTTTCAGACACAAAAAAATTGAGATGTCAAAAAATTAAGCTACATAGAGATGAGAACGTTGTGGCTGCTATGACAATTATAGATGAGCGAACCTGTGGAAGTTCAAGTTCTAGGTGTTCAGGCAGACTTGAGATACAATTCAGTTCTGCTCCTCAACCTTATTGCAAGTTACTTGTTGGGCAGTTGTGCACTCTGCCCACATACAGCCAGACATAATCAAAGCACTTCCGGGTGAGGAAGGACGGAGTTCTGTCATTATTATGATTTTTTTGGACACACTACATCTGATAATGCTGATTTTACCTCCAGTGTGGCCATTCAAACACCACTAGCGGCTTGCACTGGGCTGAGCACCAAGTGTTCCCAAGCACAGTGATACTTACACTAGTGGTTTGCATATGTAAAGCACCCAACCTCCGAACCCTGAAAAGTTTTGTAAAGTCTGGGGTCGGTACAAACACCAAACTTTCAAATTCGGTTCACTCATCCCTAACTATGAATAAATGCAAAGTCTTGTGCATCTGCTGAATGTCCCTCACTGCCGAATGGGTGTGATTTGGGGTGTGGCTAAGGTCACGATTTGCTACGACGCTCACCGCATAATTTTTCCCTTTTTCTGTTCTTCAAAGTCGGGAGGTAAACTGTTTACCAACATCACAGACTCATTGTGATGAACTGCATTGTGTATGTCACACTCACATGCATACACAGGGGGGGATGTAATAAGGTCCCAAATTAAAGTTCTGTACTTCTTCTAAAGTGACAGATAAAAGCCATGATAATTATTCTCAGCCAGGAGTAATGCCAATGCAAGAAAGAATCAAGCTCCAAACCGCAAAAACTACAATTTTCAACTGTGAAACCCTAACCCAATGTTAAAAAAAGCAGCAGGAAGAGAGTCTTTTTATAATGGGCCTTGCTGGAAACTATGCAAGTTCTTGCCAAAATTTCTGCCTCTCAACAGCATTAGCAAACTTAGTCTTTAACTACTTAGCTGCCAGACAAAAAAGACAAGCTGAGTTATAGGGCGAGAGGCTGAGAAAAGCCTTACGCCACACACAAATTCAGCTCTAAATGATGATATCGTAGTAGAACGCTATCCACAAGCCTGGATGTGCGGTGCTATAAGAACGATAAACGGAGCTCACACTTCTGCAACAAGCTATCTTTAAGAAGGCAGAGACATTCCTTTCCTCCAACAATCCATCTTATTAAACATCGGAATTTTTAGTTATAGGGAATGTTGATATAAAATGCCCATCAGCTCATAATCTCTTCAGATGCTAATGATCCTAAAATAGAAGATGATGCACGCTGATATTATAACATTCATAAATGTGTGTGAGAGTTCAGACACAGGACTGCCAGCAAGACACCCGGGCATTGCAAGAAAAGTAGATTACCCATGGACATAGAGGAAAAGTGCCGAGAATAGACAACATAATGGTATCGTGTCCTTGCATAAGGGAACCCATAAGGTTAAGTTCCCACCATTAATTTTGGTGAGTTTTTGATGCTGTGTATTTTTACTGTACTAAAAACATGACATCTTACAGTCCCAGGAAAGTGGATGTGACTTCTAGAAATCTCCTGCCCACCGTACTTCTTAACTGACCGGCAGTGCGTGTTTCCAATCCGCAACATGTCAAGTTCTCTTGCGGCTACACAGATTTTTCTCATAGACTTGGATTAGATTCTGAAAATTTGCAGTCAAAAAACGCGCAAATGTTTTAGTGTATTTCCACTGCGGAAATGCATGAAAAATGCACATAATCCACATGTAAGGCTGCTTTCACATCAGTGTATTTTCAAGCTTGCAGCAGATCTGGCAGAATTAGCCCCATTCATTCTCTATGGGACTTGCGGTCGGGTATGACAAGTGCAGTTTTGCTGGATCCATCACTTGCAGCGGCGCAAAAAAACCCCGCTGCTAGCAGTGTTTTTTTTACACTGCCACAAGTGCAGGATTTGCCAAATCTGTCAAAACCAAACTTGCGGCACCTGACCGCAAGTCCCATGGAGAATGAATGTGGCTTGCCGCTTTCATGACGCAAGTTGGCCTTTACGTTGTTTTTTCATAATGTTAAAAAAAAATGTCTTTACTTTACATTGGCCCCTAGGGGGCCTCAGTGCTGCACAGTCTGATTGCTTAAAGCGAACCTGTCACCCCCTCCATGCATCTAAAAATACCATAGCCACCTTCTGCAGCACTAAGGCTGCATTCTGACAAGGTGTCTATAGCATTTATGCTCCCTTGATTCACTGAAATAAAGACTTTTGTAAGATCTGTTTCAAACCAGATCCAAGACCGGGAGGCGGGTTTTCAAGCATCTATCTCCCTCCTCTGTGGTGTCAGTCATCCCTCTCTGCTCTCTGTGCACCACCTCCAGGGCCATCTCCCTGCATTACAGAGCTTTGTCAGCTCTGCTACAACACAGAGCTGCTGTTATAGGAGACCTCACAGTAGTAAATCTAGCAGGAGGACCCTGAGCAGACAAAGCACTGCCTGCTACATAGCCCTTGAGCTGAGCAGTTTTCACTTTCAGTTTCTTGTACCCAGCAGCATTGCTCCTCAGCCTATGATCTAAAGCACAAACTCAACTCTGCTGCACTGCTGACAGCTCAAGGCTGCTATGTAGCAGGCAAGGCTTTCTCTGCTCAGGATCCTCCTGCTAGATTTACTACTGTGGGGTCTCTTATAACAGCAGCTCTATGTTGTAGCAGAGCTGACAAAGCTCTGTAGTGCAGGGAGGTGGCCCTGGAGGTGGTGCACAGAGAGCAGAGAGGGATGACTGACACCACAGAGGAGGGAGACAGACACTTGAAAACCCGCCTCCCGGTCTTGGATCTGGTTTGAAACAGATTTTATATAAGTCTTTATTTCAGTGAATCAAGGGAGCATAAATGCTATAGACACCTTGTCAGACTGCAGCCTTAGTGCTACAGAAGGTGGCTATGGTATTTTTAGATGTCTGGAGGGGGTGACAGGTTCGCTTTAAGTTATATAGAGGTCTCCAATCTCCCCTTCATCTCTAAACTCCTGGAGCGCCTGGTCTGCACCCGCATTAACCATTACCTCTCCATTCACTCTCTTTTAGAGCCATTGCAGTCTGGCTTCCGCCCCTTACATTCTACAGAAACTGCCCTTATCAAAGTGACCAATGACCTTCTGACAGCAAAACATAATGGTCTCCACTCTCTGCTTACCCTTCTTGACCTCTCTGCAGCTTTTGACACAGTTTACCACCATCTCCTACTCTCCATGCTGCACTCCATCGGCATCAAGGACACGGCTCTTTCCTGGTTCTCTTCCTATCTCTCTGACCGCTCTTTCAGTGTATCATTTGCTGGCTCCACTTCCTCCTCTCTTCCCCTCACTATTGGGTCCCTCAGGGTTCAGCCCTTGGCTTTCTTCTCTTCACTCTCTCTACACAGCCCCGATTGGACAGACCATCAGCAGATTTGGCTTCCAGTACCATCTTTATACTGATGACACACAACTATACACTTCCTCCGATGACCTTACCCTCGCATTATTACAGAAACCCAATGACTGTCTAACCGCAGTTTCCACTATCATGTCCGCTCTCTATCTGAAACTTAACCTTTCCAAAACTGAACTTCTTCTGCTCCCGCCCTCTGCCATCCTCCCTAAACCTGACATTTCCCTCTCGGTGTGCAGCACCACGATAACGCCCAGTCAGCAGGCTCGCTGTCTGGGTTTTTATGTTTGACACCGATCTCTCCTTCACCCCATATATACACAATCTCTCACCCGCTCCTGTCGCTTGCACCTGAAAAATATCTCCAGAATTCGCCCTTTCCTCACCATGGAAACAACTAAAACCCTCACCGTGGCCCTGATCCATTCCCCCCTTTACTACTGTAATTCTTTATTAGCTGGCCTCCTCCACACTAAGCTTTCTCCTCTCCAGTCTATCCTCAATGCAGCAGCCAAGATCACTTATCTAGCAATCCGTTACTCAGATGTTTCCGCTCTGTGCCAGTCACTGCACTGGCTGCCCATACACTATAGGATCCTATTCAAATTGCTTGTTGTCACCCACAAAGCTATTCATGGCGCGGCACCTCCTTACCTCTCTACCCTCATCTCTGTCTACCACCCCACCCGTCCACTTCGCTCTGGAAGCGACCTTAGACTACCATTAATCTGAACCTCCCATTCCTGACTCCAAGACTTCGCTCGAGCTGCACCAATCCTCTGGAATGCTCTACCCCAAGAAATTAGGACCATCCACAACTTGCATAGCTTCAGACGCTTCCTAAAATCACATCTTTTCAGGGCAGCCTATCATTCTCCCTAATAGTAGTCATTTAGACATAAGATATTCATTGTTATAAGCCCCTGTACTTTGTATCACCCCCACCCTGACGTAGATTGTAATCTTCTTCGAGCAGGGTCACCTTTATTTTTTTGCCTTATTTATTGTATTTCCTACATTGATTCTATGTTTATTGTATGCAACTACTGTTCTGTATTACTTACCATTCTGTATTGTATATTTTTCTTATATGAACCATTGAACTGTAAAGTGCTGCGGGATATGTTGGTGCTATACAAATAAAGTTTTATTATTATTATTATTATGAGCTGCAGCACATCTCTATATAGCACAAATGATCACTTCATGTGGATGCCGTCCCTTGCCAGGCATCCACAGGAAGTGATACCAGATAGCTTCCGTGGTCATCAGAGGACCCTGGGTTGTTGAGGTATTGGAAGGTCCTGTGATCGCATCCTGGGACCTCTGATCATTGCAGGAAATGTTGCGATTCCCGCCATGGGGCTTTGGATCGCGCTGTCAGTGATCGATGATCTGATAGATGATGTTGTCGACAAGTAGAGATGCGTGGGGGGAGGATGTGAGCTCAGCGCGTGAGTTCATGTCAGAGGGAGGGACATGACCAAGGATGTACATATACGTCCTTGGTCGTAAAGGGGTAAAGGGAACCTGTCATGAAAAATACTAATAACTTGCAGATATGGCTTTAATCTACAGGTTAATCGCATTTTCAAGCTGCCCAACACCTGTACTTAGAGCCCTGCTGCCAGAAGGAAGTTAACTTTATTCCTACTAGCAACATTTGGTTTTCAGTCAGGTGGGTGGTGCCAGCATGGGTTCAGTCATTGCTCAGTGTATAAAGAGCAGTGACTGTAACTGCAAACAAGCACTGACTGATAGCTCACTCAGCATTAGATTCAGCACCCCAGTCAGTGCCAGGGGTGCAGTTATAGCTGCCACCCACTGTACACTGAGCAGAGATTGAAACCTTGCTAGTTCTACTCCTGTGACTGGAAGCCAAATGCTGCCAGGAGGAATAATGTTAATTTCCTCAAGACAGTAGCACATGGACCAATGGTTGTCCACGCACAACACGCCACACAAGGAAACACAATAACAATGATGTTCCCTGTTGATAGGGAACAGGGCAAGGAACACCTCCTGCACTCACCTGAGGATATACCCTGATCTCCCTGATGTCCCTATATGGGTTCTTTCATCTCATAGCCAAGCAGGATACCTAGTCCCTCACTGGCCTCAGTCTTATCAGTCATTAGGGAGCTGGCGGGAGCGCTAGTCCTTTCGCTGAAGTAATACAACACGAATAAAAGAAAGATAAGGGGGAAACTCCAAAGGATAAAAGCAAATTTACAGCTGCGGCCAAACTCCTAGTGAGCAGACAGTTTAGCACCGGTCAGATACTGAGAGCTCCTTCCGCCAGGGTGGCTTGCTATGAATGGAATAAAGTGGCCCATTCAATATGAATGGTACACTATGTGGTGGCAGGACAGCAAAGGTTAATAAATAGGTTTAGGTTCAGCTGTTCGGGAGATGAGGTAAGAGCCTGCCCATATATGGAAGTGACCACAGCTGGTATAAACCAGTTTTTTTGCGCCTTTTTTTGACAGTTGCTGATTGGCCAGAGTGGCCAGATGTGAACTATAAATAGAGGAGAATTCTGACAGGGTCTGTCAGAAATCATCAGGTATTGGAAAGCCCCGCCCTCCCTCCCTGTTATTTATTGTTTTTGATCTATTGGTGGGACCCTGTTAGAGGACGATTGCCCGTGTTGGGTGGATCCGCTTTAAATTTCAGCATTTAAATTTTTTTAATTGTATTTATTTAATAAAATATTAATTAATTAATTTATGCAATTGGTTTCAGCAATTTAAACTTTGATTATATTTATTTATTAAAATATTAATTAATTTATTAACGACTGTTAACCTTAATAAGGTACCCAACCATTTTATCTTTAATAAAATTTATTCCAAACCGAACTTTTGGTCTGGTTATTTTTAGTAATAGTAATAAGTATGGCCTTGCCGCCTCATTCAATCACCAGCACTAGCTGATGGCTTATGTGACTATTTGAAGTAGATGGTGTAATGTCCACACGATATGAGGCATTCACAAGGGTAAACTTTAACTGTACTTTATTCTTGTCTTCTTTCTTTCTCCATCATATATCAGAACAGTCTTTTCCTGCAGCATGCTCTAAAGTGAAACCCAACTTAACTCTCCACCTCCTTCTCCTTACCCATCATACAACAGACCTAGTTTTCTTAAAGAGGCAGATCTAATTATTGTACATTACATCATCCCCCTTTTTTTCTTTTTTTTTTTTTTTTTTTTTTACAACTTAGAAGAAATACACTGACAATATAACAATGACAAGATGTCCAATAGATATATATGTCGGTTTTGGCCTATTTAGTCTATTCAAATTAGGCACCGAAGAGAAACAAAAAAAAATAACACAAACAACAACAAAAAAAACAACAACCATTAAGAACTCTGCATGTTTTCTGTTCTTTTCTCTTTTATACTTCTTCAATAAGCCGTGATGGAGCCCTCCTTTCTCGTGTTGGATAGCGTCTGGGCTCAGTGAGTGTGTCCATTATTGAAGAATTGTTCACTTCCGGGTGGTCCTCTCCACCGAGCACCAAGTCTTCCACCAGAGGAAGATCATTACCATCATTTTGCGGTATGATTTTAAAATGTGAAGAATTTCGAGTTATGAAGTGTCCATTTCGCTCAGCCGTGACCATGCTGCCTTTCTTATCAGTAACATTGTATTGTGCAGGATTATAAGTAGCTGAGGTCTTGTTGGTTGGTTTTTGACGCACGACGACAACATCCCCTTTTTTGATGGCACTTGGCTGTGCCCTTCGCCTTCTGTCTGCATAACGTTTCATAGCTTGTTTGTTAGCAGAGTCTGCTGATCGCACAGAAGAGTCACTTGGTAAGGGATGACTGGTCACATCAGGGATACGTATCCGTGGAGTTCTGTTGAACATTAGATGAGCTGGAGCAGCATTAGTAGTAGAATGTGGCGTATTACGATAATTGCGCATGAATTTGTATAATGACTGTTTCAGCGGGGTGTGCTCCAGACTCGCTGCCTTGACTCTTTTCCCCATAGTGCGCATGAAACGTTCTACTATACCATTGGCTTGTGGCCAGCAAGGTGTGATTTTCCTGTGACTGAACCCCAAGTATTCAGAAAATTGTGTAAACACATGTCCATTGAACGGAGGTCCATTGTCTGTTTTAACCACTCTTGGAATGCCATATGCAGAGAATATGGCATCCAGTTCTGGTATGACACTAGTGGCAGATGTTGAAGATATGAAAGAAATGACAGGATATCTAGAATATTCATCAATTGTTACTAGAATGTACTGGCCATTGGGTAATGGTCCATATATGTCGACTGCCACTTCCTCCCAGACAGCAGTGGGTAGCGGAGACATTTGCAGTGGTTCTAAGTTTGATGATGGAGTAATGAATTGACAGGTGGAGCAATGTCTAATCTTCTCTTCCACCAATTGATCCATGTTTGGGAACCACACTTTTTCTCTAAGTAATTTTTTAGTACCAACAATTCCCAGATGACCTTCATGTGCGATCTGTATGACTAAGTTGCGCAAAGTCTTAGGTACAACCAGTTTGGTACCTCGAAGAATGAGGTGTTCTTCAGTGACTGATAATTCCTCCCGGACACTTGAGAATAGTTTTAATTCCTTCAGATCAATCTCAGAGTCGGGAAATTTTTCTTTTTGAATTTCATGCCACCTTCGATTTTGTATGATTTCTATTAAAGCACATAGCGTCTTGTCACTTGTTGTTGCATTCACAAAGTGATCAATGGAGAGTGCTTTAGGCACTGCATGAGCTGTAATGAAGCGTATGTATTCTTCAATAGAGGATCGCTCAGGTGAGGCATCATTCATAGGATGTCTTGAAAGATAGTCAGCCGGATTGCTGTATTTTCCAGGTTTGTGAACAATTTTGTAGTTATAGTCCTGTAGACGTAGACCCCATCGTTCAATGCGTGCAGGCATTTTAGCTCTGGGATTTCCAAAGATTGTAAGGAGTGCTTGATGGTCGGTGACAATGGTGAAGGGAGCTCCATAGAGAAATAAGTGAAAGTGTTCACATCCCCAGACAACTGCCAAGCTTTCTTTTTCAGGTTGTGAATATTTCTTTTCAGTGCTTGTTAAACTTTTACTTGCATAAGAAATGATGTGAGGATCTTGATTATTATCCTTATATTGTGCTAAGATAGCACCCAGCCCCACGGGACTGGCGTCCACAATTAATTCGGTTTGAAGTGCCGGATCAAAATAAGCCATGGTAGTGGTTGAGCAAAGTTCATTTTTAATTGCTTCAAAAGAGGTCTGACAGTCTTGGGACCATTGAAAAACACAATTTTGCTTTGTAAGTTCTCTTAATGGACTGCTGATAGTTGAAAAATTTGGAATATATCTGGCACAGTAGCTTGCCATTCCAAGAAAAGAGCGTACTTCACTGGCAGTTTGTGGAATTGAGGCTGTCTTGATGGATTCTACTTTCTTAGGGTCAGGTTGTACTCCTTTTTCCGAGAAGATGTGACCATAGAACTCTAATGAACTTCTATCAAATTCGCACTTTTCTTTGTTTAAAGTGAGTCCAGCAGAGAGCAGGCATTCGAAGATGTTGTATAGAGCACGATTATGTTCAGCTTGAGTTTTACCAAACACCAGTATGTCATCACTGTAATTAAAGGCATTTGGAACGTGTTGAATGACGCTCCTTATCGCATCCTGAAAAATTTCTGCTGCTGAGCAGACTCCAAAAGTCAATCTTTTATATCTTCTGAGGCCCACATGTGTGGAAAATGTTGTTAAGTATCTGGATTCTGGACTCAGTTCTAATTGGTGATAGCCTTTATTGAGGTCGAGCTTTGAAAAGACGGTCGCTCCATTTAATAAATGAATGATGTCATCAATCGTGGGTGAGATATGTCTTTCTCTCTGGATAGCGGTGTTGGGTAGGCGCATGTCAACACACAGTCTCACCTGCTCTGGAGTCTTTGGTTTTGGAACTACCACAAGTGGAGAGACCCACGGAGTGGGACCAGTAACAGTTTCAATGACGTCCTCATCCATGAGGAATTGAAGTTCTTTTTCCACCTTCTTTCTCAGGTGAAAAGGAATGCGTCTATGTGGTTGGGCTACCGGACGAACACTGTCATCCACATGAAGATGTATTTGAGAGTCCTTTAATTTCCCCAAACCACTAAATAAGGAGGGAAAACTGTTTACCATGGCCTGTACATCCATATCTGCCGGGTCAGTTATGGTATGAATAATCTGGATGAGACCTAGCTTCAATGCAGTGTGATAGCTGAGAAGACAGCCTCCCGATCCTTGTAATGTGTGAAAAGTGGTTTTATGCCTGTTTTCTTTATAGCTGATTTCCGTGTCAAATTGTCCTCTTGTGGCTAGAGGTGTTGTAGATCCATATGGGAAGATTTTTGTGTTCACTTGCTGTAAAACTGGCTTATTTTTCAATTGTTCATATGCAGTGCTGTCTATAATATCCACTGAAGCACCCGTATCTATTGTAAAGGTGATATTGGTGTTGCAGATTGGGAGTGTGATGCAGGGAGACTGTACGGAGCCAGTGGCAGAAGTGGTGAACACATAGTTTTCCGTCCCAGACATTTCTTCTGTGTCCGGATTTATCATTTTTATATTTGCGGGCTTTGTCAGAGGCAGAGAAGACTTGTGTTGTGCTGACCTGCAGACAGCTGCAAAATGATTCCCTTTTCCACATTTACTGCATGTCTGTCCTATAGCTGGACATTTGTTCAGGTGGTGAGGGAAATCCTGTCCACATCTATAGCATTTCCTCTGTTTTGGGGTTTGCTTGTCTTGGGCATTCTTATGCTTGAGATTATGCACCTGTAAATGATCCCCACTCTCCATTGCAGTAGCCTGATGATCTGCTGTTTCTATAGCGCGGGCCATTTTGAGTAAATCATGTAGAGAGAGATCCTGCTGCAGAGCTTTGCGCCTTATAGTATTGGATGAGCAGGTGACAATTACTTGGGTTAGAATTTCATCATCTACATCTGTGAATGCACATCCATGTGCCAGCTCTCTCAGCCGGGTGACATAGGTGTCTATGGATTCTTCTGGGAGCTGTTTAGCAATTCTGAATTTGTATCTTTCATATCTGATATTTTGTTTGGGATTGAAGTAGTCAGTGAGAGCTTTGGTGTAATTCCTGTATGTGTCTGTCTCGGCTGCAGGTAATGTGCTGTATACATCATAGACTCCTGAGCCTGCACAATGTAAGAGTACAGCCTTCCTTCGTTTCTCCTCTTTTATGTCCACGGCTTCTAGAAACTTCTCAAATCTGTTTAGCCATTTTCTCCAGTTATGGGAGAGATTAATAGCATCAGTCATATCAAACTGTGGGAAGCTGTGTAAGTATTCAGCCATGATAGAGTCTCTCAGTGATGCTGGTGTGTGAAGCAGTAAACAGGGATCAGTACTCACAGCAGCCGGTGGTTATATCATCCCATCCTCGTCGCCAGTTGTAATGTCCACACGATATGAGGCATTCACAAGGGTAAACTTTAACTGTACTTTATTCTTGTCTTCTTTCTTTCTCCATCATATATCAGAACAGTCTTTTCCTGCAGCATGCTCTAAAGTGAAACCCAACTTAACTCTCCACCTCCTTCTCCTTACCCATCATACAACAGACCTAGTTTTCTTAAAGAGGCAGATCTAATTATTGTACATTACAGATGGGAGTGGTTAGACCTGAACAGATCATAGTGCTACCTAGCAGAACTGACATTAACCCATAGTGAGCCAAAGGAAATTAACTACGTTTAATACAGAGTCTTTCAAGCCAAAGAGACTGTGGGCCCAAACTTGTCGCAAGTGTTCAAGGCATGGGAGACAAATATAACAGGCTCTAATAGAACACTATTAAGTTTCAGATTAACCCAATACATGCAGGTAAATAGCTTTTTTCATATGACAGGTGTCAAAAGGGTTCTTATCACAGTTAAACACATTCAGAATGTTCTGCGGTGGCTGATGTTTAATATCTGGCATCCTCTGTCTGGCATGCCGTACCTAACCTGTTCTCAGCAGCTCTGGCACTGACTGATTCAAGCTGAAAGTTTCTCTTCATGCGGGAAGTGTAACGTAATCAAGACTAAGCATGTATTCAAAGTGAGCAGGGACCGGTTTGAGGCTTCATTGTATATGTAACATAACAAAAATCTACTACAACAACTTCCTAAGCCAATAATGCACTTCCTGCACATTACATACAAATTGTCACTTCAGTGAGGAAGTGGACGGACTCTAGCGCCACCTTTCGGTAGCTGTCCTCAAAGTCATAATCAACTCTTTAACAAGCCTTTTAATATGACCAAGGATTTGTGCCAGATCAGAACCCCAAACTGCAGAACGCTGCGTTTCGGGGTGACTGCCCCTCATCAGTGCAGTGTGTGGGAATTCTGATCTGGCTTTGTGAGAGGCTGAGACGTGGTCTGGTGAACAAGCTATTTTCCTCATGGAGAGGAATCTGACTGCCAGCATAAGGAGACAGATAAGCTGATAAGGAGACTTATAGCCACAATGCTCCTCTGCACTCATGAGGTGCAGTCACCCCGAAACACAGCATCTGCAGTTTGGGGTCCTGATCTGGCACAAATCTTTGGTCATATTAAAAGCCTTGTTAAAGAGTCGATTATGACTTTGAGGACAGCTACCGAAAGGTGGAGCTAGAGTTCATCCACTTCCTCACCGAAATGACAATTTGCATATTTCCCAGAGGAGCATTGCAGCTATAAGTCTCCTTATCAGCTTATCTGTCTCCTTATGCCGGCAGGCTAATTCCTCTCCATGAGGAAAATAGCTAGTTCCCCAGTGCACATTACATAGAAATCAGCTGAATTTTCCTGTTTCATGTATGGAGGTGTATGACAGTGGATTATATACCCCTCCTATATTAAAAACACATCCTATATAAGGTTAAACACATATTTAGGAAGGAGAGGGGAGGTCAGCAGCCCAAAGAGTAGAGATTTGAAGGTAAAGGCTCCAATAACGCATTTTATATGATTATCCCTGAGTGCCGTAAAGATTTCTTTATCCCCCTGAAGGTATATGCCTAAAGGTACCGTCACACGGGGAGATATCGCCGGCGATGTTGCGGCGATCTCCTGAACGCGCACATCGCTTCTGCATCGCTCGTGAGAAGTCACACGTAGCAATATCGCCGGCAACCCAGGGCGATCAGGCGATTCCGGAATCGCCTGAAACAACCTTGAAGCGATGTGTGCTTTTCAGATCGCCGTGTCACACAGCACCACCTCACCGTCAATGTGTTCGTAATTTTTCCCAACAAGGCGTGCCACACAGTATTTGACCACGCCCCTACTACTCCGATTGGTCGTCATACCAGTGTTTTCATTTGTCTGCCGCGGCAGTCTGTTGGTTGTCTTCACCCACACAATGAATCGTAGTCAAAATTTGCAACAGGAACGCTTGTGTGTGGCACTATGCAAGTATGTATTTATCTGGCCACGGAGCCGCACATACAGCATACACTGGTGACCAAATGCTGAATCCAGTGTCCAGCACATTTGCAGGCAATGCTACAGATACTGTCCTATGCCCTTTGTCTCTGTGATACCTTTGTGCTTTGCCTAATGAAAGGTTATATTGACCCCATGGCGAACCAAATCAATCACATAGGTGTTTGTCTTAATCTTCATTTAATGTCACAGATTAAATACATTCACTGAGCAATGTCTGTCCTGATCAAACTCTTTTTTTATTTTATTGTTAACTTTCAATTCCATTTTATAGTTGAAAAATGTATTAATGAAATATAAAATCAACAAGCATGTGTATATCACAGTAATTAACTTTCAAATGAAAACAGCACATGGATGTAGAACATCTGTCTACCACTAAATTTAAATGAAAAAGGGGGGTGGAGTAAGATAAGGTAGGAAGAGTTTGGACCAAAGTAAAGGTAAGGTAACCATCTTTCGATTTTGCAGGCTGTATTATGCACACACCCTACACCATGTTGTGCTGCCATTCCACGGCACCTGAGCCGTTGAAGTAGGAGCAGTAGCTGTCTCTGCTGGCCCTGGCATCCTGCTGAACACGGCCCTGGCTTAACCCTTGTAGTGGCGCTATGCCAGAGTCGTGGGCACGCCACTCACCCGGTAGAATTTCTCCTTTGTTGACGGTAGTAATGCACGCATGAATAATCACATATGGCGCCTTGGCGAAGGGCAGCATATCGGAACGCACTTGGTGTGCCGCAGATGGGGCGCGGCTATCGAAATGCCTGCCACGCCTACAGAATAGATTGCCTGAACACAGACATCGCCTGTGCCATTGATATCGCCGCGTCACACGGCAGTAGGCAGACTGATCGCTTAAGCTAAATCGCCTGATTTCCCGACACTGTTGGGAAATCTCTGAACTCAGAAACAGAGATTAATCGCCGTTCAGTTGCCCTGTTACACGCGGCGACTCACAGGCGATGTCGCTTCAACATCGCCTGAACAGGAAGATCTCGGCAACATCGCCGGCGATATCTCCCCGTGTGACGGTACCTTTAAGGTATATCACCTGTCATTTTAATAAACATCTCGATTTGATAGTATACTAAATATCAAAACTGTAAATGATCTTATTTTTAAAAACATCTGTAAATATTTTTTTAAAGTGCGGGCCACTAGATGTCTCCCTTTTCTGCAATTTTCTGTCCTTTCTCTGATGTTAGTCTAGAACCATCCACTGCAGACAAGGAGACATGAGTAAGTGGAGGATAGAGTTGGCATTGTCTCTGTCCTTCACTTCTACAAGTAGCTCTATTGCAGAATCATAATCAGTTCTTCTATTCCCCATGTAGCCGTAATACATCTGTCAGCAGCCATACGTTACACTGCTAGAACAACCTTTGTAGAATCCAAAATAATATAGAGCACTGCCCAATCAAAGTAGTTAGGAAAAAATAAAATAGATATTTATTATGGGTATAGAAAATGCAACGGAGCAGTAACATTTCGGCCTACCTTGGTCAACGTAGGTTGAAACGTTACTGCTCCTTAAGGTACCATCACACGGGGCGATGTTGCATACAGCATCACTGAAAAGTCCCGGCTTCAGCGATGTTGCAGAAACATTGCAGGTGCATCGTGCTGTGTGACAGCACGATGCAACTGCGATAAATCGCTGGATCGGAGTTGACAGGTTTACCAACATGTTGGTAAACCTGGTGATGTTGCTCCAGCGATCTGGCAACATCGCTCTGTGTGACACGGCGATAGCACTGTTACTAGCGATGCCGACTATTTGCAACATTGATGCTTATCGCTCGCTGGGTTGTGCACAACCCAGCGAGCGATAGCTGCAGCAACTTCGTGGCAACATCACTAACAACATCGCTGCGTCTGACACCTAAGGCAGCGATGTCGGAAGTGAGCGCGTACCCCTGCAACGTCGTACTATGTAACAGTACCTTTAGTCATATTATCTATTCCCACAATAAAATGTATCTTCTTTTTTGCAAACTACGGTACTTTGAGTGTGCAGTGCTCTATATTATTTTGGATTCAACTACGCGATTCATTGAAATCTGTGCATTAGCATCTCACCAGGACTCACATTTTGCGTGCACGCCAATTTTCTTATATAGTACCAAATTAGTGTCTATTAAAGTAGTTGTCCACTACTTGGACAACTCCGTCCTTATCATTCCCTATGTGTGCACCCATAAAAATAAAAGAGCCTAAATTCACCTCAATTGCTGAAGCACTTAATTAACAGGGAGTGGGTGGCAGACACAGTTCTTACTTCCTAATAACTACTTAACCGTCCGAAAGCAGGGAAAAGGAAGCTGGCGGTGATTGGTCATGGGGCTCACATGTCATAACATCATGGTCACAGGGGCCCCGGGAACACAACTATTGACATCGCTGGAACCGTGCCTAAGTTAAGTATAGGCTTTTTTCTATTTGTGGGATGCACATGAGGAATGAGAAGGAGTTGTCCAAATAGTGGAGAACCCTTTTAAGGCTACATTCAGATTGTGCATTTCGCTCCCTTTTTTGTGATCCGTTTTTTGCAGCGCACTGCATAAAACGGATCAGTCAAATGAATTTCCAGCCAAGTCAATGGGTTTTCATTTTTGGCCATTAAGACTGGGAATTGTTTGACTGATCTGTTTTTTGCCTGGAGAAATTATCCTTTTTTCGTAAGTGCATGTACTCTTTGCAAGGACAATAGATACTCCCCCAGACCTCGTCTTAGCCTCTCATACAGCCAGATCAGAACTCTCACACACTGCACTGATGAGGGGCAGTCGCCCTGAAACGCAGCATCTGCAGTTTGGGGTTCTGATCTGGCACAAATCCTAAATCATATTAAATGGCTCGTTAAAGAGTCAATTATGACTTTTAGGATTGCTAGCTTTACTGGTGGCATTAGAGTTTGTCAACTTAAGTGACAATTTGCATATGTTAGTGTCAGTGGCATTTTTCCAAGAGGGCATCGTTCTAAATTGGAAAAAAAAATGCAGCAGAAAAAAATGGATGAAAAAACACACAGTGTGAATGGGTGGTGCATTTTTTGGATCAGTTCTCCAGCTGAAAAACAGATCACAAGAGCCAAAAAAAACCCAGTGTGTCTGACCATAGCCTTACACACAAAAGGACATAGAAATGCTGTTGGTAATTGTGAAATAGCTTAGTAATCCTTTAAAAGCACTGTTGTAATGATCTCTGGAACAGTTTTTCTATTTTATAATGTGCCCAACTTAGTTCCAAACTTATGCTCCTTGGTAATAAAGATGTAAATTTTCCTTTTCAACCAACTATGCATATACAATGTTCACTTGCACATATATGGTGTAGGAAAACTTCCTCCAATATAATGTGCTCTCTGCAAATGCGCATCCCAAATTTAACTCTGATTGGAGTTAATGTGATCCAGACCCAATGTTGGGGATGCTGCAATAGCAAACAACACTGTTCCCTACTACCAGTACACAAATAGAAATAACAAAACAGAATTTTTGGGTTGCTATTGCGCAAATTGTGTTAGTACAAAAAATAGTGTACAAATTGAGTTTACACACCTAGGGGGATGTATATCCCTAGTAGACAAATAACAACTAAGAAATAGTTTAATATGAACTTCCGAACTCAGCTGGACACTTATTCTTAAGGCCACTTTACACGTTGCGATATTGCAACGCAACATCGATAAAAAGTCACGTGATGTGTCCGTTGCAGTTGTTATCATTCGTGCGTTGTGTCGTGTAAATGGTCAATGCGAAGCGAAAACAACCTAACTACGATATTGCAAGAAGATCGTGCAAGCCCTTCAAACGTATCATATTGTATGTGCGATGTGGCAGGATCGTGCTGTGTGACAGCGCAACTACGATTTGGAGCGCAGCTTCCCCTATTCACTTCTATGTTAAATGGTCGATTCCTGGGTTGCTCATACACAGTGTGGAAAAGGGGCGTACACCATCGTAGTTGCGTTGCCTGCCGATATCTCCCTGTGTGACATCTACTATGCGATTTTGGACAAGTGCCAAAAACGTGCGCGCTCCTGTGAAGTTGTATGCAATATCGGAACGATATTGCGACGTGTAAAGCGGCCCTTTTCACATCTCATCCAGGTCTGCGTTTTACTGCATTTGTGTTTATATGCGTTTTTACCGCTAAAAACACATCCAACGCATGCGCTTTTGGCACCATTGATTACAATGGAAAACGCATAGAAAATGCATGCAAGAACGCATGTGCGTTTGCAAAAATTTAAAACGCATGCATTTTTGCAAATGCAGCCCTAGACACAACAGCCCACGTTTTTGGCTTCGTTTGCAAAAATGCATGTGTCTTTGCATGCATTTTCTATGCGTTTTCCATTGAAATCACGTCACCGCGCATGCGCTTAGTCATACGCACCTGGAAACACCGATTTCTACTGCATATGTGTGCGCACAGGTGATGCTATTTGCTCATTCAACCACTTCATTTCACTTGTGCTTTATTCAAAAACCGCTTCTTTTAGACTATATGCACAAATATGTGCTTTACCTCAGAATGAACAAGAAAAAAATTTTAATCCCAGAAAAATAATTCCAATGTTTTTGTTTTACATATACTATACAAAACATTAACACTGAATTAAGTGTAATGAATGATTCTCCTGCTCTTGCAGCTTTAGTAGGCCACTTTTTTTATATGGTCGTATAAAACCCACACACATGGGCTCAGGAGAGCACCCTAACCAAACCAGGGATACGCTGAAGGGATATTCACTTGTCCTTTCCTCCGTGCACTGAGGGTTCATGTTGCTTAAAAAGCTTAAAGTACCTGCTGGTAGATGGAGGTCGATTCTCCACTCCTTCGTCTCACGAAGGAGCATGAACAGTGCTGAAACCGGTCGGTTCTCCGCCCCTGTGATGTCACCGCTAAGCCCCGCTCCCGAGGCGTCCAGCACTGGTGCTGCTCAAGACCGGGCACCTGCATCTTCGGGTAGTGGAGGATTGATCTCCATCTACGAACAGGTAGTTTAAACTTTTTAAGCAATGTGGATACTCAGTACACGGAGGAAAGGAGAAGTGAATATCCCCTCACCGTATCCCTGGTTCGGGTAAGGGGCTCTCCTGGTTGTTATTTGTCTACGAGGAATATATATCCCCTTAGGTGTGTAAGCTCAGTTTATACACTTAATGCAATAATAAATGTGGTATATAGAAATGAGCGCTAGGGATAATGGAACAAGCCGAACGCTTTTGTAGACATTACCTATAAGTTTATTACGATAAACACAATACAGGTTCTTCTCCCACAACGCGTTTCGACGCATGTAGCGTCGAAACGCGTTGTGGGAGAAGGACCTGTACTGTGTTTATCGTAATAAACTTATAGGTAATGTCTACAAAAGCGTTCGGCTTGTTCCATTATCCCTAGCGCTCATTTCTATATACCACATTTATTATTGCATTACGTTCCTTTCTCCCTTTGGGGAGAGTGGTGCGAGCAGCTCTGGGAGAGGACCTTGCTGAAGAAAACAGAAACCTGGCCCCTGCACGTGCACGGGACGGTGCACGTGTGAGAGACGGAGCACAGACCTGGGTGAAAAGGGGAGACAGGCAATAGATGAAGACAGGGACCCTGAATAAAAAATCTCACCTACTTGCGGCTAATCTAGTTGTGCAGAGGGCACAACCAACTTAGGTGAGTGGAACGTACAGTGTAACGGGAATTTATACCCCTAAATTTGCAGTGTGGCGCAACCATCTATTTTGATTTTTTTGCAGGTAATACACTTCTCTTTGTACTACCAGTGAAAGGTAAAGGTGTATAATCATTGTAATTCCTGATAACCTTAGTATGGTATAAAGGGTTTATTAAGTGAATAGCATTACCTGTGAGCACACATATGCAGTAGAAACCATTAGAATAAGTGTCCAGCTGAGTTAGGAAATTCATATTAAACTATTTCTTGGTTGTTATTTGTCTACGAGGGATATATATCCCCTTAGGTATGTAAACTCAGTTTGTCCGCTTCTCTTTGTACAAACACAATTTGTGCAACAGCAACCCAAAAATTCTATTTGTTATAACTATGCATACACAACAGAACGTCTACCACATAGGAGAAACAGCAACCGCTCATCGAGAAGTTCTATGGTATCTGCCCACTTGATTAAAGGGAAAATTACCGTAGCATTTTTAGTATTATGTAGGAAAACTGTGGTATCGAGGGACATAGAGAAAAAAGAAAGAAAAACTGTTCCAGAAACAGTGGAACCGGAACACTTGGAGGAGGTTAAAATTTTAAAAATCCATCAACGGCTCCTCTTTTGAGACTTTAGGTTTTTTCTGTATTAAAGCCAAGAGACCATTCTCCAAAATGTAATTGCATGTTATTGTAAGTAAAAGAATAGCAGCAAGATGTGACCGTACATAACGCCAAGAATACTGTACATCTGAACCTTGTAATGATGGTATGATATTCACTCTACGTGCTGGTTACCTGAATTGTTCTGAGGTTGTATGGACCTCTGTTTTTTCTGTAATCACATGCTGAGCGCATGAGGTTCACAGACCTGTCAGGTTCTTGTTATTTCATAATCTGTACAAATCGACTAACATAAAATGATGGAACTTTTGCAATTGATGGTCTGTACATAAATGGAGCTTTGTAAAAAGGTTTGGAAAGGTAGTCTCCATGTCAGTTCAAACTAGACGTATTAAAATGACATGTCTTGTTTTGGTAGTTTAAAACTAGGTGGGCATATCCATATTCAAGTAGCTGTATATGATTAATACGATCATCCTTTGTGCATAGAGTATGGGTAGGGTCACATTAAAAACAAGAATTGCATTCACCGCATCCGGATCCGGATGCGGTGAACGCAATGCCGATCACACACATTTTGTGACCAAAATGTGTGCTGATTACCGCTGTGCAGTAACCGGATGGCTCAGGATGTGTAATCCTGAGCCATCCAGTAACTGCATAGGTTGCGGATCCCGGCTATTGCCGGGATCAGCAAACTTAGTAAAGAGTTAAATTGATTACCTAAAGGACTGTTTGAGGTCTGTAGGGGGGCTTAGACCCCCCCTACAGACCGGCCGCCCACTCTGGTGGGCTTCTTCTACAATTTCCCACCTTGCACGGCCTCCTCGGAGCTCCGTGCATGTCAACCAAAGTAACCCCCCCCCCCGTATCACTATAGAGGGGTGCATACACCCCTCTAGTACAGTTATACTTTAATTATGTGTTGTACCCAAAGGATTATTACAGTGGCAATGTAAGTTCATACTTACATGCTCTCGTAGGCGGAGTTCCGGGATTTCCATGGGCGGGGCTGTGTGCAGCAGCCTCCGCCCGCTCATTCTTGATGGCCGCCCCCTCTGGCCTTGATCCACTGTTGTGAGGGCGGCCGCGTCATGAAAGGGGCGGGGCGAACCGCATCACACCATGCGCCCCGCCCCTTTCATGACGCGGCCGCCCTCACATCAATGGATGAGGCACTGAGGGGGCGGCCATAAGGAATGAGGGGGCGGAGGCTGCCGCAAACAGCCCCGCCCATGGATTTTACACAAGACTGGCGATTCGGCGAAGAATACATGTAAATATGAGCTATTTGCAAATATTTAATAATTATTTTTCCCCCATACAGGAAAAACTATACAAGAGGGGTGCAGGCACCCCTGTATAGTGATTCGGGGGGCCTGAGGTGTGGGGACTTGCACTTGGAGGCAAGTGTACTAAAAGCCCACCGGAGTGGCCGGCCGTTCTCTAGGGGGGTCTAAGCCCCCCCTAGAGAACTCAAACATTACTTTACTTTGTAAATTGAACTCTTTACTAGTCATAGTACAGTTTGCTTATCCCGGCAATAGCCGGGATACGCAAACTATGCAGTTACCGGATGGCTCAGGATTACACATCCTGAGCCATCCGGCAACTGCTGTGCGGTCCAGGGAAACGCTGCGAAAACTGCTGCCTGCATGATTTTTAACGCAGGCAGCAGTGCCGGATACGGCCACCGGATGGCTTGTGAAGCCATCCGGTGTTTTGCATAGGCTCCTATGAGGAGCGTTTCCTGGTCCGGTTTTGAGCTTTTTGAAAGCTCAAAACCGGATCAGGATTTTGTAAAAAAAAACGGAAATGTGACCCTAGCCTATGAGATTGGCAGCATTTTGCTCTTTCATTTGGTGTTTCTCGGTCTTTTTAGCTATCGGCAACATAAATACCTTATATATATTAACACTGCGCTTGATTTAGGTAAACCAAAACTCAGTTCATCACTTCAGGTACTAAGGAGATATCATGTTCGCTTAGTATTACTAAGTGGAAGGAGAACTAAAGATCTATATCTAAATATAAAGGGATTGCCTACTCCTTGGACAACCCCTTCTCATCCCCCATGTGCGCCTATAGTCACATCCCTAATGGCGCGGTTCTAGCGATGTCAGAGGTTCCCACTAAACCACTTGACATTGTTATGACGTGTGAGCCAAGAGACCAATCACTGTCAGCTTCTGTAACCCTGACTTTGGACACCGGAGTACTCAACAGGAAGAGAGCAGCTAGCCACAGCGCTCAGTTCCTGTTATTTGATCCTTTGTCTGAAGGTGGGGAGAAGGACGCTGGCAATGATTGCTCTTGGGGCTCATGTGTCATAACAATGTCATGTAAATTCTGACACTGCTAGAACCACGCCGACGCTGGATGTGAGTATAAGCTTTTTATTTTTATGCAGGCACACGTGGGGAAAAAGAAGGGATTGTCCAAGTAGTGGTCAGCCCATTTAAAGGGGAACTTATAGGGTTCCATAAAACTTTCAAACTACCATTTCCTGCATTCTACACTCTGTGAAGAATTATTAAGCAAGTTGTATTTTAGAGAATTATTTTTATTATTGATCAACAACTGTGTTCTCAGTCAACCCAAAAGACTCATAAATATCAAAACTTAATATTTTTGGAAGTTGGAGCGTTTTCTTTTAGATTTGGCTATCTTAGGAGGATATCTGTTTGTGCAGGTAACTATAACTGTACAAAATTATTAGGCAGCTTAATAAAAACCAAATATATTCCCATCTCATTTGTTTATTTTCACCAGGTAAACAAAAAAACGGCACAAAAATTAGAAAAAAACATTTCTGACATGCAAAAACAAAACACCAAAAAAATGAGTGACCAATATAGCCACCTTTCTTTATGATGACACTCAACAGCCTTCCATCCATAGGATCTGTCAGTTGCTTGATCTGTTTACGATCAAAATTGCGTGCAGCAGCCACCACAGCCTCCCAGACACTGTTCCGAGAGGTGTACTGTTTTCCCTCCCTGTAGATCTCACATTTTAGGAGGGACCACAGGTTCTCTATGGGGTTCAGATCAGGTGAACAAGGGGCCCATGTCATTATTTTTTCTTCTTTAAGACCTCTACTGGGCAGCCACGCTGTGGAGTAGTTGGATGCATGTGATGAAGCATAGTCCTGCATGTAAATCATGTTTTTCTTGAATGTTACCGACTTCTTCCTTTACCACTGCTTGAAGAAGTTGTCTTCCAGAAACAGGCAGTAGGTCCGGGAGTTGAGCTTCACTCCATCCTCAACCCGAAAAGTTCCCACAAGTTCATCTTTGATGATACCAGCCCATACCAGTACCCCACCTCTACCTTACTGGCGTCTGTGTCAGAGTGGAGCTCTCTGCCCTGTACTGATCCAGCCTCTGGCCCATCCATCTGGCCCATCAAGAATCACTCTCATTTCATCAGTCCATAAAACCTTTGAAAAATCAGTCTTAAGATATTTCTTGGCCTAGTCTTGACATTTTATCTTATGTGGCTTGGTTGTTTTTCAGCCTTTCTTACCTTGGCCATGTCCCTGAGTATAGCACACCTTGTGCTTTTTGATACTCCAGTAACATTGCAGCTCTGAAATATTGCAAAACTGGTGGCAAATGGCATCTTGCAGCTTCACGCTTGATTTTCCTCAATTCAAGGGCAGTTATTTTGCGCCTTTTTTGCCCAACACGCTTCTTGCAACCCTGTTGGCTGTTTGCCACAAAACGCTTGATTGTTCGGTGATCACGCTTCAAAAGTTTGGCAATTACAAGACTGCTACATCCCTCTGCAAGACATCTCACAATTTTGGACTTTACAGAGCCCGTCAAATCTGTCTTCTGACCCATGTTGCCTAAGGAAAAGCATTTGCCTAATAATTAAGCACACCTTATATAGGGTGTTGATGTCATCACACCACACCCCTCCTCATTACAGAGATGCACATCACCTGATTTACTTAATTGGTAGTTGGCTCTCAAGCCTATACAGCTTGGAGTAGGACAACATGTATAAAAAGTATCATGTGATCAAAATACTCATTTGCCTAATAATTTTGCACACAGTGTAGTCATTTTTTTTGTCCCAGACTAATTGTTGTAAGTGTGCCAAAACAACTATTTTAGTCTGGCTTGCTGCATGCTAATTACCTAGGACTAAACCAGCGGGACGTTCTTTCATGAGACTAGTGATATGAAAAAATAAAAACATTGCCAACATTAAAATATACATATACATCTAAAACAAAGACCTAATTTTTAAGAATAGGTAATTTTATGATCATACCGCAGTTTCCTTTTAACCCTTATATTGTGATAAAATAATCAAACTTCAGTTTTTTTCCTCTCCTAAACAATTTCACCAAATACTTGAAAATCTGCACACGACGGTAAAATAATTACTGGCTCGGTCTCTAATACTTTGTGCTATTAATTTGAGTAAAGTAATTGCCTTTGTTGGAATATTGTTAGAATATATTAAATGTCCTTCCATGGAGCAAGTTCATTAGTAATAAGAGGGATGGCACACGGCTCTCACATACTTTCGCTGCAGTCTTTCATGCATTGACATCCAGTGCAGTCTTTCTTGTACAGCACATGGCAGTGTACTTCGATTTAACCCCAATACTTTTTCTGATACTCGGATGGGCACCTCCGGGACTCTTAAAGTGCTGAGATGAATCTTCTTTATAATTAATTTTATGCAGCCTTTCTATTCAATATTTCTCTAATGTAAGGGTGCTTTCACATTGGCTTTTTTGCCTGGATCCGGACAAAAAAACGCATCTGCCTAACGGCAGCACTTGCGGCACACTTGCGGCAAGCCACATGCATTGTGTATGAGGCTTGCGGTAAGTGTGCGGCAGACGCAGCAAGTGTGGTTTCGGCAGTTGCTACCGCGAAAAAAACGCAGTCGACGGCATTTTTTTTAGTGGCCGCATCTGCCGTAACTGCCGAAACCGTACTTGCCAAGTCATTCTTTAGATTTAATTACCTTTTTCAAACAGTGGATCTCTAACTTGCAGGTATATACTAATCTCCATTTAATACTTCCTTTTGTTTGGTGGGCAGTATTGTCTTTGCTCTACCCCACTCATAGTGGTGGGTTACATCTCCACAGTTATATTTGGCAAGTAGGTAGGTAAAGGCCTGGGAAGCCTGGAACTTTGTTAAAAAGCTTTGCTGAGCCTCCTTATGAGATATACTAGAGAATGATGGATTTGCTGGATGCAAAAAATGCAACTTATTTATTCTTGTATTATACAAAAGAGGAATGAAGCTGAGGAATTTTTATTCCTCACACTCTGGTTTTGTTTTAAAGATTCTGAAAAATAACTCAGGCAAAATGCATTCCATCAAGTTTGCTTTTCCACTTCCTAAACATCTGAAGAATCTACTTACATGTTGCGCAGAAGTTTCCACCATGTGAATATGCAAATTGTCACTTTAGTGAGGAACTAGACGAACTCTAATACCAACTAATAAGGGTAGCAATCCTCAAAGTCATAATCGACTCTTTAACAAGCCTTTTAATATGACTTAGGATTTGTACCAGATCAGAATCCCAATCTGCAGACGCTGCGTTTCGGGGTGATTGCCCCTCATCAGTGCAGTGTGTGGGATTTTGATCTGGCTGTATGAGAGGCTAAGACGAGGTCTGGGGGAATAGCTGTTGTCCGTATGGATAGGTTTTGCAGAAGGACAGTTTCTTTATGCAGCATTAACAGAAGGCATATATACGTGTTTTTTTAGCAATTGTAACAATATTGACTAGAGTATCTCATCGTGCTATAACAAGAATATAAAAATATGATATACATTAATGTGGTGCCCCTGCGGATCAGTTGCCACTAGATGGCGCAGCAGCCGAGATTGTTAAGTCAGTTTCCCCAAACACACACCCAATACACTCCCGATCCTAAGTCTAGGGACTCTATGCCCAGCAACGGGATAGCGGGAGGAGCCAGGTGGAGGATGGAAAGTTAGAGAAGGACCCGGTTAGGGGAGGTAACAACAGAAAAAAAAGGACACAACACCAAGTTCGAAAGACAGAGGGAGAGAGAGATGGAGAGAGACACACACAGTAAGTCTGAGAGAGTCAGCCAAGAAAAGTTGGGGAGTAAAGTCCAGTCAGTAGAAGGAGAGGCGAGAACATCACCAGACAGGACTACGAGGACACGGCCTCGGCGGCCTGTGCCACTATGAGGCTTGCCGGTTCCAAGGCTGTAGACTGTGGTAACAGAAAGAAGGAGTCCAGGTGTGCTTGAATTAGCGAGGACACTGTGGGACTGCGCCGGAAACAGAGTGTCGGCTCTGCTGAAATGTGCAAGACGCTGTATGCTCCAGCTACAAACCCCGGCGGGGTGCGGGGTCTTTATGTCCCGTGACCCAACCTCCAGTTTCCAATGAAAGCCCGTGACCGCTGGATCGTAGCCAATGTGCAGACAGACCGAAAAGGCCTGAAAGAGACACGAAAGGGGGTGACGCAGATGAACCATCCCGGCTGCTTAGACCACATTGGAGCTGCTAATGTACTGTCTGTGAATGTTACCAACTGTTGAGAAAGAGTAAAACACGGTTAAAGCTCAATGTTGTCTGAGGCTGTGATTATTGTGCCTGAGGGGAGATAGACTGGTTCTGTGATCCGGCAGTAGGAGGTTGCCTGCGACTGCGAGCTTCGCACCCCCAATGAGCCTGCATATTCTTAAACTTCACGGTTGCCCTGGGGACCAGCTCTTCTCATGAAGGGCTCAACATCCTCGCTGCTACTCCCATCATCCCCAGAGGTCCCGACTGCAGTGGCGGCTACCCATAGCCGTACACCACGGGTGGCGTCACATTTATCCCCAAAAACTACCCCCCATTTATTGACCGCCCAGGGTCACGGAGCCAGGTCTCGACCCCCGTGACTCAACCAGCAGAACTGCCGCCCAGTTCCGAGTACCCCACGGCCCTGGTGGGCGAGTCATTAATATTGAGGAAAATAAATCATTAACTTTAGAAATAGGGTAGAAAAATGCACTTGTTACCTACCTCTTATCAGCAAAAGATTTAATGATAGAGTTTGATTTTCTTTCTGACCTCTATTACACATGGTATGACAAATAAAGAGAAAGTTGCACCCTTAAATGCTAAAACTTATAAATCATGAATTTAAGAATATATAGAAATGCAATACTGCTAAAGAAACATATGAAAGAAATTAAGATACATAGCATATAAAAATTCTATATTTTTCCATGAGCCATGTCACGGCGCACCTCTTCTCTGGATTCCTACACTAGATTAATGCCTCTCAATGGGTTTTAAAAAAACAAACATTTGTATGAGAGGAATTAACTTAGAGTAGAATTCCAGTAAAGAGGTATGCCATGACATGGCTACTGGCAGATATAGAAATGGCCATTTTTATATGCTAAGTAACTAAATTTTTCATATATTTCCTTAGCAGTATTACATGTCTATAGTCTTGTATTCATGGTTTGCATGTTTTAGCATTTCAGAGTGCAACCTTCTCTTTATTTGTCATAATATATTGTAGAGTTCAGTATGCACCTGTTCAGACTGCATGTTGGGGAGTGCTGGCAGTTTTTCTTATTTTACTCTATTACACATGAACACAAATCGTAGGCTGTCTAGCAACTCATTGCTTTCATTTTGGTATTGCTTCCAATTAAATTGTAAAATAGTCCACTAACAAAACAAAGTTTATACAGCTGAAACCATCATCTTAATTGATGGATAGATTACAGTAATAATAATATGCATTCTTTCATACTACCACAGTACAATATTTGCTGCAGTGGTGGACAACCCCTTTAAGGCTGGTTGCACACTACTGGTTTTGTAAATCCGGGGGAATGTGGGTAAAACCTGCAACCCCCCGGATTCCCCTGCAATTGCAAAACCTATTTATTGTAAGTGGATGCACCCGCACTGGTATTATCACTGAGCCGTAACCGTAGTGATAATACTGGTGCATGAGTATCCCATTGCATCAGGTTGTGTCCTTTTTTTAGGCAAACCTTAGTGGGTGTGTCATTTGAAACTGGGTTCTGGGCATGCTCTGTTTTAAAACCTGCATCCGGCAGGATTCGGATTCCACCGGATCCAGGATCCATAGAGCCCAATTGTAATTTAGCCTGCACTGTCCAGATGCAGGTGTTTTTGGTTTTGAAACGGGCACCAAAATCACTACAAACTGCATTGTTGTTCTCAGTGAAAAAAAGTGGACACCCGGATCAGGGGAGACCATAAAGAGCTGGATTCACACGGATATCGAAACTGTTAGTGTGAAACCAGTTTAGCTTATGGGATGCACATCTCAGTCCGATTTTACTGTGTAATAAAAGCTTTTTATCACTTACTCACTACTATGTTAATGATCGGGGGGGCTACCATTGCTAGCCCTCCTGGGCGTCCTCTCTGTGTCCCGTAGCTGCCTTCTGTGTAGTTTATTACGCTCTGATGGGTGTGATATTGACTTCCAAATGCGCGCCCCCCAGCTTGGCTTGCTCTGATCTGCAGAATGCCGGGTATGACGCCGAACACGTCATTTCCAGTACTCCGCAGCTGGACAGTACGCATGCTCTATAGAGCACATTACATCAGCTCATCCATGATGAGCTGATGTAAAGTGCTCCACAGAGCATGCACAATGCGCAGCTCTGTGGATGAGCTGCGGAGTACTGGAAATGACACATTCGGCGTCATACCCGGCATTCTGCAGATCGGAGCAAGCCAAGCTGGGGGGCGCGCATTTGGAAGTCAATATCACACCCATCAGAACGTAATAAACTACACAGAAGGCGGCTACGGGACACAGAGAGGACGCCCAGGGGGGCTAGCACGGTAGCCCCACCCGATCATTAACATAGTAATGAGTAAGTGATAAAAAGCTTTTATTACACAGTCACAGGGCACATTTAGTGTAGAAAGGCATAGTTAGAATAGTAATAGGAAGATGCAGGGACAGGTAGTGATAGCCAGGGGGGCTTTATGGAGGTGAAAGGTTCCCTTTAAGAAAACTGATGATTTTACTAAATAAAACTTATTATAAAAAATGCTGACATTGTCAATTGTTTACTTTAATGAAAAGAACAGCTTCAGACTGGTGATAGCTACTTTTTAAAATGTTGCATTACATAAACATTAAAGGGGTTTTCTCACAAATAAAGTTCATTTTAATCAATAGATTTTGGAATAATAATAATTTCTACAATTGGATGTGTTTAAAAAAAATGTTCCTGTGCTGAGATAATTTTATCAATGTGTCCCTGCTATGTACTGTGTAATGGATGTGTCTGACTGTGCGCCGAACATGGTCTGATCATACCACATCTCCTGGGCAGGGGAGGAAGGAAAGAGAATATACAGACATTAAAGCACGAGATCACAGATTATTCTTTTTATGAGGTAAAACATTTCTTTGCCTGTTTGCAAAAAATATTTAACCTCAAAGAAATAATTATTTGTGATCCTGTGCTGTAATGTCTGTATATTCTTACCTCCTCCCCTGTCTAGGACATGTGATGTGATCAGAACACTGTACATAGTAGGAACACATATATAAGATCATCTCAACGCAGGAACGTTTTTTTTTAAACACATCCAATTGTGGAAATTATTATTATTATTCCAAGATCTAATGATTAAAATGAACTTCTGAATTAACTTTGTTCATGGGAAAATACCTTTAATCACACGTACACTTTACATGTATACATGTATACATGTTTACATGTATACATAAGCAAAAACCACCCGAAAAGAATGAAGGCATTACAATTCACAAATACAATATATTTATATATCATATTTAATACAATTATATTACATATAATTCAATTATAAATGCAATAAATTAAAGTTTATTAGTTCAACAGATAAAAATTACATATAAAAACTTATACAAAAAAGGGGAGATGTACAAAAAGGATGCGTGGGAAGATTATGTAATCACATTCAAATTAACTGCAACAATTACCTTAAAAGCTACTCACAAAATGAATTTGGCTGGAAATGAAAACAAAACTGTGCCACAAAAAGAGCAATGTACTGTTTATTAGAACAATAACAAAGCAATAGTACACATTATACATGTAACATATTGGTGCGTGTGTGGCGCCCCTGAGAGTCCCGTCGCCACAGAGGTGCTGCACCTCAGCCAGAGGTGTGGTACCTCACTCTCATCTCGGGTAAGGAGGGGGCACTACTCAGTAACCACATACTAGCATCCAAAACCACACCACTCCAGGCCAGGGGATCTGGGCAGACTCTATTTAGGGAAGGCCCCATCTCAGGCTGGAGGGAGAACAAGGTAGAGGGTGTGGGTGGAGGAAATAGATAAGAGTAGAACACCAGGAAGTAGTGAAGGAAGTAGAGACAACGTAGGAAGTATGTTAGGGACATAGAGAGCGTGAGGGACGTTAGAAAATGTGTAGAAGAGTCTAGAAGGGAGTGCAGTTGGTGAAGGGGTCTGTCATGAGGGGAGTTGAAGAGAGACGTCCTGGGGACAGGAGCAGTGAGAAGCTCGTCCCAGGACAAGGGAAGGAGAGGACAGATGCAGGAGCCAGTGAGGGGCTCCAGAAACAGAGTAGGGGTCCTAAGGGCACGGAAAGTGAGGAATCCACCCGTGGAGCACAAGTCCATGTCGACCGTGACCGGAGTCGGGTGGAGGGCCTAGGTCGTAGAGGGGACCAATCCTAGACTAGCAGAAAGACTGTAAAGCTCCCACCACACACAATGATGCAACAGCGATCCCGACAACGATAACGGTCCTTAGGGATCGCTGGTGCGTCACTTTGGGCTCGCTGGTGAGATGTCAAGCAGTCAGATCTCACCAGCGACTCAGCAACAATCTGGAATGATAGGAGGTCGTTGGGAATTGTCACTTTCCGGCGTAGTATTGAGATCGTTGGTCGCTGTCCCTTTCAAACACAGCGATGCAGTGTTCCCAGCATGAGACCAACGACCTAAAAATGACCCAGAGCACTTTGTAACGATCAGCGATCTCACAGCAGGGGCCTGATTGCTGCTAAGTGTCACACATAATGAGATCGTTAGCGAGATCGCTGTTACGTCAAAAAATCTGGGACTTAACAATGATCTTGCTAACGATCTCATTATGTGTGACGGGGGCTTAAGACTCAACTAGATAACCAGAGGCTGCAGTATCTTCATGTTCAGCAGCCAAATCCACACATGATCGCTAAAAAGGCAGCCGCACAGGGTCAAGGGGACTAGGAAGATGTCGCCCAACAGGACCCGAGGCTGCTGGCTTGGGACACTGTGTGTGAGGCGCAGGGCAGGAGGTCAAGAGTCAGCGCAGAGAGACGACTCGGAAAGGTACACAAGAAGGGGGTCTTGGTAAAGTGCACCCAAGTTATCCTTGAGTTGGCTGGAGCCCTGACCCGGAGGACACAGCACCCAGCTGGTTGTTGAAACCTGGAGAACTGTGATTAAAATGTGAAGACTGCACCCTGCTGTGTCCTCAGATTTACTTACTGCGTCACTTGCCCTGTGCTACATCAGTAACCATCATCAAATAGACTTTATAACTGCCCTGGGGCTTCGCTATACCCATGGAGAGCTGTAACATCTCTGCTGCGTAACCAAACACCCCAGTGGATCTGAACCGCAGGGTCGGCCATCCTATTGCTGAATACCACGGGTGGCATCACAAATTAATTTCCCATATAAACTATCCCCCATTTTTATGACACGGCCAAGGCCACAGAGCCTGTTCACGCCACCGTGACACATTCCCAGAAAGAATTATTCGGCCCGGTTCCGAGTACCCCATTGCCCTGGTAACGGGTGTGTCAACTGCCCATGTTCCCACCAGGTAAATGTAATATAAAATTACATGACATAGGTTTGTCGAAAGGTAAACTGGGTGAAATATAAAAATGGATGCTCACATCACTTAAAACAAGAAAGTGCAATGGGCTTAAAGTCTGACTGACTCCCATATAGATGTACTAAAACTCGTATTATTGCAGCCTAGATAAATAGTAACAAGTTGGTAGGTATTCACACCAGGTAGATATGTAGTGATGAAATTCATTGCATGTGTTTGATGGACAAAAAAAAACATTTGTTAAATGTGAGAAGGTAGGTGAGTGTTCATATTATGTGATGCTAAATAGGTGATTTTAAGGCACTGTACTAATAATCCTACTGGTACCTGGACAGAGTGTGAAAGAGTATATATTTAATTAAAGGGAATCCGTCACCACCTTTGACCTATTTAAACTATTAATATGGGCATACAGTGTATTGAATGCTGAAGATACCTGTATGCCTCATATCAGATGCCTTGTTGTGGATAGATCATCATTTATCACTTTATGTAAATGAGCTGTTCCAGGCTATGGTGCTGATGCTGGCTGCAAGATAACTCCACCTCCAGAGTCTATTATAAAGGAAGGAGTAATTACCTGTGTGACACAAGTCACTGACACAGAACAGCAGAAATGAAATTTGATTTCTTGCAAACACATCTTTGCAGCTTTGCTGTATTATAACTGTATTGCAGCCCTGTCTGCCTGTGAAATGGAGGCTGAAGCTGAGAGGAATCTGCAGATGTGTCAGATATAATCACACAGAAGTATATAGTGAGATCAGGAGGGCAGAGAGCGGCCATCGCTCATCACACTGGTAACTCCTCTTTTATTTATAATAAGCTCTGGTGGCAATATCCACCCCATAGCCTGGAAGAGGTAATTTACATAAAGTGATAAGACATAATTCGTCAGCATCAAGGCATCTGATATATGGCAGACCGAGAGGACATTTGTCAACATTCTATAACCTGTATGACCATATTAATAGTTTATGGTCAAATCTGGTGACAGATTCACTTTAAAGACTCAGTTAATATTTTGGCCACAGTTGATACACTATACATGACTGATCGAAAAATGTATATAAAAAAAAAATAGTAAAAGTTACATTTTAACCTCTACTTGTGCTGCAGATGGTCTGACAATTATTAGAAAGCACAAGATGTAGGCCCCGATTCATTATTGCCTTTGCATTTTGTGGTCTAGTTTTGTGTGTGTGTTTTGCACCTTTTTTATATGCTCCTCAATTCATTATTCTGTTTGTGGTTTTTTTCATTCTGTTGAATATGTGTCCTCCTGTTTCTTGTTTTGGTTTCCACTTTGTGGGGGGAATTTACTGGTTCTAGATGTTTTCAGCTGATTCATCAATAGCGATTTTGTAAAGAGTCACAACGTTTGGCACAGTCCTACTCCAGTTACCCCTGGGGTAAGTTTTATTTTTTATGTATTTCAATAGTCATGTGACTTTTTGCTCACAAAGTGCCTCAAAAATAGTTATGCTAATAACTGGAAAGAAGCACTTCTATTTGACTTTGCACCAAATCCATCAACTGTGTGCACCATTTTGACGAATTTTGCACAATAAATAGAAAAGTGACTTAGAAGAAACAGTAAAAAATGTTTGCTCCGTGTTAGCCAAAAGATAGAAAAATATTAGAATCCGAGAGTCCTCAGTGGTTGATACCTTTAAATGGTTAACTGATAAGATGGTACAAGCTTTCGGGATACTATGGCCCCTTCATCAGAAGAAACAGAAATGATGAATAGGACCTAAAGACTATTGGACAAAATACCACGTGTGATCATGTTTGATGTGGAACTGCTGTTGGTTCTGCATTATTGATTATGTTGCTGCACATCCCTATTAGGGCCTTTTCACATCAGCGGTAATTGCTGATCGCGGCAGTTGCGGTGAAAAAACGCAACTGCCGCGGTTACCACATAACGGCCGCTCTTGCGGTTCACTTGCAGCAAGCCCATGCAATGTCTATGGGGCTTGCGGTAAGTGTGCAGCAGGTGCGCCAAGTGCAGTTTCGGCACTTGCGGCCGATGCGGCCGCAAAAAACCACGGCTGACCGCGTATTTTTCGGGGCCGCATCTGCCGCAAGTGCCAAAACTGCAACTGTGCCGCACCTGCCGCAAGCCCCATAGACATTGCATGGGGCTTGCTGCAGGTGAACCACAAGTGCGGCCGTTATGCGGTAATCGGGGCAGTTGCGTTTTTTTCACCGCAACTGCCGCGATCAGCGATTACCGCTGATGTGAAAGGGGCCTTACTCTTCGTTCCTTTTTTAGTACATTTGCACAAACATTGGCCATTTTCAACAACTATATGTCATTTCAAATGGATACAATAATACGAACATCAATGAGAGGAAATCATTCAAACTTGTAGGACACCAATAATAACCATAGCACCTCCTAGTTTCTGCTGTAATGCTAATGTATTTTTGGCTGGTTGTTATATTACATACTAAATGCACAAGGGTTGAGCTCTAAAGGGAGCTCTAAAATGTGGGTAATACTGTAAGTGAATGATATCAAGAGGAAGCAAGGGGGTAAAGTTCTCCAAGCAGCAATATGGAGTATTCACCCGGATGGTCACTGACACTATGTGCTGCTCTCCTCTGTCATGTGGCGCTAACAATTTCTTATGTTAACAGATTAGGACTATGGAGGCAGCATGTGTTAGTTACAACATAGAAATAATCCAAGGGACTATTTTTAACAGGCACCAGTAAAAATAAATGTAGAATTGAGGGAACTAGAACCACAGAGGTATAATAGAGTGTTACATCTACAGTAAATATGATTTAGATTACCAATGGTGATTATGACTTGGCTACTATGCTGCCCTGTTATTAGGGGACAATAACAGAAATAGACTTGGCTCTCAAGAATGTCCTTTTAAATTATCGTAGGTGGATGTTTAATAGTGACAGAGCAAAATCCAATAACCAAAGATTTTATATTTCATTCATAACGTTTCGGTCTGCAATTGACCTTCCTCAGAGACGCTCCGCTCCATTTGAGATTTTATTTAGCCAAGATGCCGCAATCCTGAACAATTTCCATGCTAGACTGTGATGGTACTCATTCAAATATCACAGCAATGTATCTGATAAATTGAAAAGTCAATTGTACACCGAAATGTTAGGATTGAAATATAAAATTTATGCTGTTGGATTTCAGTACTAAACATTTACCTAATGCAAAAAAAAATATTCTTGAGTGTCGAGTCTATTTCTATTATGGTACACTAAGGATTGGAACCCTACTTGAGCATCTCCACCGGGATTCTGGAGTGCCGTAATTATTTATATTGACTGTTTGTTATTAGGGAACATTACTTGGAGCTAATTGATTCAGGCATGTATGCAACTAAAAATGAAGGTCAAATTCAAAGATTTAAATCAAGCGAAAAATATTCAGAATATCCTTAAACACAACTCAATAACACATTTGTAGGTCCATTTAGAAGGGCTGAGTCAATCGGCTGTCCTTTACTGATATATTTACACAGGCTCACAGGTTAGGCTACACTCACACAACATTTCTGATCTGTTTTTTGAAGATCAGTTTTAATGCTGCAGAAACTGATCAGCTTTTCCAAATAATGGATCACCTACTCACACTGTGTTTTTGATTTGTTTTTGCTGCGTTTTTTAGGTGCTGCGTTTTTTTCTCCAATTACAATGGTTCTCTATGGGAAGAGCACAGTAGAAAAAATGCCCAACAAAATGACATGCTCAATCTTTGTGAGGATCCGTTTTTGAACCCAAAAATGCATCTTCACAAAATGTGTCTTAATGACAAATCTGGAAGCCCATTGACATGCTGGGATGCTCTGGAGCACTGAAAATCACTGCGGAAATTGGATCCGCAAAAAACGCTGTGTGTCAATGTAGGCTAACTGATGGGAACAGAACAATCATGAATACAATCATTCTGTCCCCATGCAGCATCATCATCAACATCATATTCACTGATTTTACCAGTTGATGTGTTGCTAAGGGCATTGTCACACTGGTGTATTACTTGCAAGAGTGCAAAGCAAGGAAACTTCACATTGCACTCGGCCCCATGTAAGGCCCTTTTCACATCAATGCGCTCAATGTGTTGGGCTGCTCTGCCTGCCCTGCTCCAGCGCAAATGCTGGCGCAGGTGCAGTTACAGGCAGCTGCAGTCTAGCGCACAGGTGTATAGATGGTGACCATCTGCGCTGCCCTGCGCTTTCGTCCCCATTACCTTGTATAGGCTGCGCGCGCTGCGAAACCCTGCGGTGCGACGATCTAACGTGCGCGCTCACGTTTTTCATGGTCGTCTCAGATCCCCGGGGCGGCATCACAAGCCGCAATTTCGCCCTGAACCTAAGGCGATGTGTTGCTCCAGAAATCGCCTCCCCTACAGCGGAACCAATCTTGCCTCATTCCATTGCCACTTCACACGCTGCAATCTCAAAGGCAATGTGGGCGTTCATGTTCAGCACGGCGAGGACATAGGCGTGCCGCAGTGGTTTACACCAAGACCCATACATGCTCATTGGACAACGCAACAGCGTTACGATTGGTCAGCCTGCTCTGGAAGGCTGCTAATACATGACGCCATTGTCTATCGGAGTTTGCACTGAGTTTGCAGACGGTTGTGTAGCTGAAGATGTGTGTGGTGCTGAACGGACAGCTCTTCAAATATGACGCCCTGCAAACTGACAGCCAATGGGAACACAGTAGCCAACACCAATCATCGCAGACGGGCGCGCGAACTACAGAACGTTTGAGGCACCCTTACGGGAAATCATAGGCATAGCTCTTTCCATCATTATCGCCCTGTCACACGTCACAACACGGAAATATCGCCTTAAGGATTGCGGCTGATTACTGAGCACTGTTCAGGAATCAGGCGACGGCTGGGGGCGATTTATCGCCGTGAAATTGCCAAATCACATGCCGCGACCGTGAGGCAATTTCACGGCGATTGCTCCGGGGCGACATATTGCCTTTATGATTTCCAGCCAATATTGCGGCGTGTGATGGTACCTTTACTGTGGACATACAGGCTTATTTAACTGGAAAAGTGGCCTGAGTGCATAATAACCCCCAATGGTTTGGGAGTTAACTCCTGAAAGTGTGATGGTCAGGTGTTCACATACTTTCAGCCATGAATAGTATTAGATATGCAAATAAGGCTGAAGTGTTTCCAGTGTTTAACAGACTCCTCCTGACTGACAGATTGTATGCTTGAGGTCACATAGCATAGACTGTCAGCCAATCAGGAAAAAGCAGTGCTGGGCGGGGAAGAGAGCTAGGGAGATCAGAGGCTTGGGAAGTGCTTCTAGATGCTGAAAGCACTTCAGTCACATTTGCATATTGTTGTGGAAAATATGGCATTTGCTGTTTGGGGTGAGATAGTAGTGTTCTGGTAGGATCCTGATGCAAATTATACACAATATAACAAGGCACTCCCAGATTTCCTTATAGTGAGAATCTTTTATTCATACCAGCATCGTGTAGACTTTCAGTCAAAGATTAGATCTTCCCCAGTAACATGTGCTGGTGTGGCTATACTGTAGGAAGAGACAGCGTTGTGAGCATCAGCAGTATCCGCTGCTGGGGAGATCACCCTCTAATCTTTGACTAAATCCTCTACACCATGCTGGTGTAACTAAAAAAAAATCTCACTATAAAGAAACCTGGGAGTGCCTCATTATATTAAAAATATTAAAATCTGAGAGTCTTCAGTGGTAATTAAAGAATCCTCAAATCCAGGACCAGACCACCAATTAAAAGGAACCTGTATGTGCCCAGACTGGTCCCTCATACCTGAAATATGAACTTATATTGTGTCCAGCGCTGGCCTCTAGTTTAGACTGGGAGGCTGCTATTTAGTCCTGATGGATGAGTTCTGATGGATGATGTGCTCACCGCCCCTCCGGGCTGCAAAACCTGCCCTGCACTTTTCAAAATTCCTACCCCTCCTATAGCCGGCGCTTGAGTGAGCAAGCGCAGTGGAGCAGGTGTCCATGCTCTATTGAACAGACCGATGTCTTGCAAGACTTCACAAATCTTGTGAGACATCAGTACTATTCACGGACACCCGCTCCACTGCTTTGGCACAGGTGCGCCTGTCAGCGCTGACGTTTTGCGAGAGTTGTGAAGTCTCGTGAGACATCGCCCTGTTCAATAGAGCGTGGACACCCGCTCCACAGCGCCGATACGAATGCGCTGTCACTCAAGCGCTGGACAGAGGAGAGGAGGGAATTTTAAAAAGTGTAGAGCAGGTTTTGCAGCCCAGAGGTGCGGGGAGCACATCATCCATCAGGACTACATAACAGCCTCCTGGTCTAAATAGGAGGCCAGTGTTGGACACAATATAAGTTCATATTTCAGGTATGAGGCGGCAGTCTGGGCACATACAGGAACCCAATTTACACAATGTGTAAGCTGGTGTACACAGTTTAAAATGCCCGAAGGGGTGACAGGTTTCCTTTAGGGTACCTTTACACGCCGCAACTGTGGCGAGAAATCTGACCGGCAATCTGTTGCCCCGTCACCATCGCAGTGAAATTGCCTCACAATTGCAGCGTGTAATTGGGGAATTTGGCGGCAATAAAAAAGGTTGCGCCTGGTTCCGATTTCACAGCACTGCTCCAAAATCAGAGGCAATCATGAAGGCGAAATTACCTGCTTTTGGCATGTGAAGGAGCGATAGTGATGGAATCTGCGTCGCCTACTGATTTCCCAGAGGCGTGCCACAGCGTGCTGGAGACCGCGCCACGTCAGCGATGACTGGTGGTGGCTACTGTGTTTCCATTGGCTGTCCCTTCACAGGGTGCAATATTTGAACAGCTGTCCATTCATACTACACAATGGCAATGGCGTCATGTATTAGCCAGCCTTCCTGCGTAGGCTGGCCAATCATAACGCTATTGCGTTGTCTAATCAGCGTGTTTGGGGCACGGAATACACCAGTCTGTCACGCCTATGTTCTTGCTGCGCTAACCATGTACGCCCACATTTCTTTGGGAATTGCGGCGTGTGAAGCGGCGAGGGAACTCCACAGGATTGTTTCCACTGTTGGTGTGGCAACTTCCGGGGCGACACATCGCCTTAGGTTGAGAGCGAAATTGCGGCATGTTAAAGCGCCTTCGGAGGCAACCATGTAAAATGTGCACGCGCACGTTAGATTGCCTCCGATCGCCGCCAAAAGTTGCATACCCTTAAAGGCCAATAAAACTATCACACCTCTTACCTCTGGAACACTATGTTCTGCTTCACGTCACTGGTGCTATGTACTGCAAATATCCAACCCTCCATTGTGTATATATGTTTGTGTTCAGAATTTGTGTCATTATTTCACATTTGGCTTATACTTGTAATTATACAAAGTAAAACAAACTCAATTTACCCTCGTAGAGGCATGTGACTTCCTGTTCCAGGGTGCACAGAGGTGTCACAATTCCTATTAGGAATAATTTACCACAGTGCAATAGATCTTAACACAGCTGTGAACATAAATCCTATTCCAGTCAATGAGCATGACATCCGGAACAGCTTGTTATGAGCTATGAAACCTTTGTGTATGACTCCCCGTCTCCTGTTTGTATTGCTCAGCCTGCAGGAACACCAAGGATCTGTGTCAATACACTGGAGACAATCATGTTTGTCCTTTAACAGGTTTTTCATTCTGCAACAAAGCGACATTTATCTGACAGTAATTTGCCAATTATTGAAATGAGTAACATGGTATTACTGTCTTGAGAGTCTAAAGAAATAACACATGCCTATCAAACCCTCAATGACACAGAATCTCTCTTGGCAGAATTGCAGTAGAGAAACCATGATTCATCGCCATCTGAATACTACTGCAAAGACACACATGTTTCTATCCTTTGTTAGTTAATTGTGCATGAAAAATGTACTTACACTAATTAGTAATTATATTTGTTATCAGAAGAGCGTCTTAAAATCCAGGGAGAGGATGTATTATGGGTGGATGGATACAGGGCCGGCTCCAGGTTTTTGTGGGCCCCGGGCGAAACAGTATCCGTGGGTCCCTTTAACACATGAATATAATATGGAAGCTGCAGGCTGCGTATATATAATATAGAGGCTGCAGGGTGGGGTGTATGTGTAATAATGAGGTTGTTCAGGGCTGTATATACAGTGCCTACAAGTAGTATTCAACCCCCTGCAGATTTAGCTGGTTTGATAAGATGCCAATAAGTTAGAGCCTTCAAACTTCAAACGAGAGTAGGATTTATTAACAGAAGCATAAATCTTACAAACCAAAAAGTTATGTTGCTCAGTTGAATTTTTATAAATTTTAAACATAAAAGTGCGGGTCAATTATTATTCAACCCCTATGTTTAATATTTTGTGGAATAACCCTTGTTTGCAATTACAGCTAATAATCGTCTTTTATAAGACCTGATCAGGCCGGCACATGTCTCTGGAGTTATCTTGGCCCACTCCTCCATGCAGATCTTCTCCAAGTTATCTAGGTTCTTTGGGTGTCTCATGTGGACTTTAATCTTGAGCTCCTTCCACAAGTTTTCAATTGGGTTAAGGTCAGGAGACTGACTAGGCCACTCCAACACCTTGATTTTTTCACTCTTGAACCAGGCCTTGGTTTTCTTGTCTGTGTGCTTTGGGTCGTTGTCTTGTTGGAAGATGAAATTATGACCCATCTTAAGATCCTTGATGGAGGAGCGGAGGTTCTTGGCCAAAATCTCCAGGTAGGCCGTGCTATCCATCTTCCCATGGATGCGGACCAGATGGCCAGGCCCCTTGGCTGAGAAACAGCCCCACAGCATGATGCTGCCACCACCATGCTTGACTGTAGGGATGGTATTCTTGGGGTCGTATGCAGTGCCATCCAGTCTCCAAACGTCACGTGTGTGGTTGGCACCAAAGATCTCGATCTTGGTCTCATCAAACCATAGAACCTTGAACCAGTCTGTCTCAGAGTCCTCCAAGTGATCATGAGCAAACTGTAGACGAGCCTTGACATGACGCTTTGAAAGTAAAGGAACCTTACGGGCTCGTCTGGAACGGAGACCATTGCGGTGGAGTACGTTACTTATGGTGTTGACTGAAACCAATGTCCCCACTGCCATGAGATCTTCCCGGAGCTCCTTCCTTGTTGTCCTTGGGTTAGCCTTGACTCTTCGGACAAGCCTGGCCTCGGCACGGGAGGAAACTTTCAAAGGCTGTCCAGGCCGTGGCAGGCTAACAGTAGTTCCATAAGCCTTCCACTTCCGGATGATGCTCCCAACAGTGGAGACAGGTAGGCCCAACTCCTTGGAAAGGGTTTTGTACCCCTTGCCAGCCTTGTGACCCTCCACGATCTTGTCTCTGATGGCCTTGGAATGCTTCTTTGTCTTTCCCATGTTGACCATGTATGAGTGCTGTTCACAAGTTTGGGGAGGGTCTTAAATAGTCAGAAAAGGCTGGCAAAAGAGATAATTAATCCACACGTGAAGCTCATTGTTCTTTGTGCCTGAACTACTTCTTAATACTTTAGGGGGACCAAACAGAATTCTGGTGGTTTGAGGGGTTGAATAATAAATGACCCTCTGAATTAACTTTTAACGCTTTGAAAAAAAAAAAAATAATAAAAAAAAATCTTTATGGCTGCAGTGCATTTCCCACTTCCAGGCTGGTCTACAGTCCAAATGTCACAATGCCAAGTTAATTCCGCATGTGTCAACCAGGTAAATCTGCAGAGGGTTGAATACTACTTGTAGGCACTGTATCATCTGGAGGCTTCTGCTGGGCTGTATATATTATTTGGAGGCTGTGCCAGACCAGTTGCAGCCGCAAATAATATATACAGTCCAGCACATCCTTCAGGTAATATATATAGTACGACCTCCAAATAATATATATGTCCTAGCTCATCCTAAAGGTAATATATATATTTAGACCCACCCATGTGCTCCCCCCAATTCATACGGCTCTCCACCATATGCGGTACCCCTTTTCCATACAGCTTCTCTCCCTCATATGCGGTCCTCCTTGTTTCATACTGTGTCTCCCCCTATGTAGCCCCCATTCATACAGCTTCTCCCCCAATGTGGCCTCCCTTATTTTACGCTGCTTCACTCTATGTGGCCCCCCTTGTTTCACACTGCTACTCCCCTCTTGTGGCCCTCCCATTCACCCTGATTCTCCTCTCTTGTGGCCCCCCATTCACCCTGCTTCTCCCCTCTTGTTGCCCCTCCATTCACCCTGTTTCTCCCCTTGTCCCCCCCCATTAACCCTGCTTCTCCCCTCTTGTGGCTTCCCCATTCACCCTGCTTCTCCCCTCTTGTGGCCCCCCATTCACCCTGCTTCTCCCCTCTTGTTGCCCCTCCATTCACCCTGCTTCTCCCCTTGTGCCTCCCCCATTCACCCTGCTCTCCCCTCTTGTGGCCCCCCTCATTCACCCTGCTTCTCCCCTCTTGTGGCCCCTCCATTCACTCTGCTTCTCCCCTCTTGTGGCCTCCCCATTCACCCTGCATTTCCCCTCTTGTGGCTCTCCCATTCTCCCTGCTTCTCCCCTCTTGTGCCCCCCCCCATTTACCCTGCTTCTCCCCTCTTGTGGCTGTGGCTTCCCGATTCACCTTGCTTCTCCCCTCTTGTAGCTTCCTCATTCACCCTGCTTCTCCCCTCCTGTGGCTTCCCCATTCACCCTGCTTCTCCCCTCCCGTGGCTTGCCCATTCTCCCTGCTTTTCACCTCTTGTGCCCCCCCCATTCACCCTGCTTCTCCCTTCTTGTGGCACCTCATTCTCCCTGCTTTTCCCCTCTTGTGCCCCCCCCCATTCACCCTGCTTCTCCCCTCTTATGGCTTCCCCATTCACCCTGCTCCTCCCATCTTGTGGCCCCTTTTATGTGACCCCGATTCTAGATTCCCCCACCCACGCCTATGTGGCCCCAGTTTCAGACTCCCCCGGCTCTCTTTGGCTCATTGGCGCTTACCTTTTGCGTGCTCCTGCTCCCAGAGAGTCCTCACGCAGCTGGCACCTCCGCAGCATCAGCTCTTCCGGGTCAGGAGGAGCTCAGCTGCTCTGATATCTAAGCAGAGCTCACTCAGTGATCCTGGAAGTGCCAGGACGCAGGGGGTTCAATGCAGAATCCCAGCAGTATTCAATGAATCCTGGGACACTGCCGCTACACCAACACCCCCCTGCATCCACCCCTGCTGCTGCCCACGGAGACTCGTGGGCCGCCTTCCTTGCTCCTCCACATGGCTAATTTGTATCGCATGCAAATTAGCCATGCGGACAAGTAGCTGCAGTGCGCACTCAGCTGGGGGGGCCCTCGCCATCAGGGCTCTCTGTCCCTGATGGGCCCTTCACCGTCAGGGCTGCCTGCCTGTCTCTGTGGAGGGCCCCGGCATTTGCGCTGGGTGCTGATGCCGCCCCTGGATGGATATATGCCTTATATCCCCTGTAGTGTTAGTTGGTCACAGTGGATGTCCCCACATCCCAAGGGTATGTACACATGTTCCAGATTTGGTGAAGAAATTTCTGCAACCGAATTCTCATCTCCTGGCAGAAAAACACAATGCTCTTCATTTTTATGCATTTTTTGGCATGTGTTTTTCATGCATTTAGGATAAAAAAATGCTGCTATAATTTATTTATTTCTGCTGCAAATTTGCATGAGAAAAAAGCAACATGTGCACAATACATTAGAATTCACATTGACTTTGCTGGCAATACAGGGCTTTTTGTTTACTCACCGTAAAATCCTTTTCTCCGAGCTCATCATCGGAGAACACAGGACCATGGGTGTATGCTTTCCTACCACTAGGAAGTTACACTAAGTAGGAATAAAACTTAAGTCCTCCCCCCTGCAGTACACACACATCCATAGGCGTAGTTAGTCAGTTTGGTACTAGAGCAGTAGGAGAACACGTCAATGTACATAAAGCGTAAGCCAAGGTTATGTTTAGGCCATTGAAGGCTGTTAGGGTGGGTGCTGTGTCTCCCAATGATGAGGTCAGAGAAGAGGATTTTACGGTGAGTACACAAAAATCCCTGTTTCTCCTTCGCATCATTGGGGGACACAGGACCATGGGACGTCCCAAGGCAGTCCCTGGGTGGGAACTATACAAGTAACGGTCGAGCATCATGCGCCAGCCACTCACAGGTGTGTGACTGCCACTTGCAAAATTTTTCTCCCTAGGCTAGCATCTGCAGAGGCCTGGGTGTGAATGTCGTCATGTTTGGTGAAGGTATGCAGGCTTCACCAGGTTGCGGCTTTGCAAACCTGAGCTGCCAAGGCATGGTGTCGAATGGCCCATGAGGTGCCCACTGATCGAGTTGAGGGAGCCTTGATCCCTGGCGGGATTGGCCTGTCCTTCGGGGATGACAAACAGTGTTTTCGTTTTACGGAATGAGGCTGTTCGAGAAATGTAGCGTCTGAGTGCCCTAACTAGGTCCAAGGTATTGAGCTCTTTTTCAAAGCGATGTACAGGGGCTGGACAGAAGGATGGTAGAACGATGACCTCATTGAGGTGGAAGTGGGACCCCACTTTGGGCAAGAAGGATGGTGACAGATGGAGAACTACATTATCCTTGTGAAAGGATAGAAGGGGGGGGTCGACAGGATAGGGTGGCTAGTTCTGATACGTGCCTGATGGATGTGATTGGACTAGGAAGGCGACTTTCCATGAAAGGTGGGCTAGAGATACTTCTTGCAGTTGTGGCCTTTGTAGGGTGCCAAGAACTAAATTTAGGTCCCCGATGGCCACGGGTGTCTTGTAGGGGGACAGCGTGTGTGAGACCCCTTGGATGAATCTTTTGACCTGTGGTTTGGTAACAATCCTGCGTTGGAATAGTACGGTTAGGGCAGAGATTTGGCCCTTGATGGAGCTGAGTGACAGGCCCGAGTTAAGGCCGGTTTGAAGGAACTCCAGGATTGTAGGGATGGAAAATAGGAGTGGGTTATGGTTGCGGTCCTTGCACCACTGGAAAAAAGCCTTCTAGGTGCGGTGATAGATGTGCGGGGATGTAGGTTTGCGGGCATTAATCATGGTGGTTATGACCTCTGGTGAAAAGACTGCCTGGGTTAGGATCCAGGATTCAATAGCCACGCCATTAAAGACAGGGCCCCTTAGTTCTGGTGGCAAATGGGGCCCTGGGTCAGGAGGTCCGGTCAGTTTGCGAGAGGCCAGGGCATGTCGATGAGAAACTGTATGAGCTCTGCATACCACCCTCATCATGGCCAGTCTGGGGCAATGAGTATTACTTGGATTCTTTCTGCTTCAATCTTTCTGATTACTAGTGGGATCAACAGCAGTGGGGGAAGAGTGTATGGGAGTTGAAATTGGCAACAAGGGAGGACCAGCAAGTCCACCCCTAGAGTTAAAGGGTCCCGTGACCTGGCTATGAAGGTCAGGACTTTTGCATTCAGCCTTGATGCTATCAGGTCCACATTGGGCATTCCCCAGTGCTCACAGATCTGTAGAAAGACTTCTGGATGGGGGGACCATTCCCCTGAGGTCAGTCCCTGGCGGCTTAAGAAGTCTACCGCCCAGTTGTCCACTCCCAGGATGTGGACTGTTGATATGACTGACTGAGTTTTTTCGGTCCAGTGTAGGATATGTTCCACTTCGCACGTTGCCGATTTGCTACGTGTGCCGCCCTGGTGATTGATGTACGCTACTTCTGTTGTGTTGTCTGATTGAATACGAATGGGGCGACCGGCTAGAAGGTGGTGAAAGTGTTGGAGTGCTAAGCAGATTGCCCGTAGCTCCGGAATGTTGATTGAGAGGTGTGACTCCTGGGGTGTTCAGCGGCCTTGGGCCGTGTGTTCGCAATAGACGGCCACCCGGCTGAGAAGGCTGGCGTCGGTGGTGATGACTAGCCATTGGACTGGGAGAAAAGATTTTCCCTATGTGGGTGAAGATGGTCGTGTCCACCAGGTGAGTGCTTTTTCGACTTGTGGAGATAGGCAATGCTTGCAGATGAGGCTGAAGGGCTTTTTGTCCAAATACGAGAGGAGGGAAGCTGCAAGGGTCGGAAGTGTAGCTGAGTGAAGGGAACTGCTTCTATTGCTGCTACCATTTTCCCTAGGACCCCCATGCCGAAGCCGATGGATTGAGGTGGTTGATCGCAAAGAATGCGAACTCCATTCTGAATCGCCGTGGCCTTGTCTTGAGTAAGTATGACTAGCCCTCGTGCGGTGTTGAAGGTCATTCATAGAAAGTTTAACCTTTGGGCTTGCGTTGGTGATGATTTGTCAAGGTTTATGATCCACCCCAGGTGGGATAGTGTGTCCAATGTTATTTGGATGCTCTCTAGGCAAGTCTGGAAGGATAGTCCTTTGATTAGCAGGTCGTCTAGGTAAGGGAGGACGACCACTGCTTGTGAATGGAGAATGGTCATGACAGCAGCCATGACTTTTGTGAAGACTCTGAGTGTGGTTACGAGGCTGAAGGGCAGTGCGACGAATTGGAAGTGGCGTTGGAAAAATGGGAATATGGAGATATGCGTCTTGGATGTCGATAGTTGCTAAGAACTTTCCTTTTTCCATTGACGTGATTACTGAGCGTAGGGATTCCATTCTGAATTGTCGGACATTTACAAATTTGTTGAGGAGTTTGAGGTCTAGGATGGGGCGTACTGTTCCATCTTTTTTTGGGAAAGACGACCAGGTTTGAGTAGTATCCTTTGAACGTTTCTCCCTCTGGTACTGGTGTTATGAGACTGGTTTTGAGTAGTAAATTGATGGCTTTGGAAAACAGGCGTCCGTTTGGTTTGGGGGGACATGAGAGGAAAAAGCGAGTTGGGGTGAGGATGAGAATTACCTTGTAACCTGAGAACACCAGTTCTCTGACCCAATTGTCATGTACGACAGTGAGCCATGAGTGGTGGAAGTGTAGGAGACGTCCCCCTATTCTGTTGATGTCGATTGGGTGGGGGTGGAGTCATGCGTTGAATCTCTGGAGTCTAATGCCCTTAGAGCGGGTTTGTTTAGGACAGCTTATCCAGGTGGAATTGGTCTTCAATGAGAACGGGGTATTTTTGTCCTCCGCGGGTAGGGCGTACTGGGCCTGTGTTAGCAGTTGAGGTGGGCCATCCTGATGTCCCGTGATAGGTGCGAAATCGAGATTGTGGCTGCGGGGTAGAAATTAGCTTTTTCCTTCCGTGGCTTCAGAGATTAGTTGGTCAAGCTTTTCCCTGAATAGGTGACCTCCCTGATAGGGTAGGTTTATGAGGGATCTCTTACATTGGATAAGTTGGATGTTTCAATATGGCGGTCCGTGTACTTTCGGTCGGTTTGTTGGATTATGAGATTCGGGGATGTACAGATGGAAGTGGATGACAGACAATTTAAGGTAAGTATATATTAGATATATATGTGTGTGTGTGACATGACCTGCTGCATTTGTACAGTGCTGGCCAAAAGTATTGACACCCCTACAATTTTGTCAGATAAAACTCAGTTTCTTCCTGAAAATGATTGCAATCACAAATTCTTTGGTATTATTATCTTCATTTAATTTGTCTTCAATGAAAAAAACACAAAAAGAATTGTCCTAAAGCCAAATTGGATATAATTCCACACCAAACATAAAAAAGGGGGTGGACAAAAGTATTGGCACCATTAGAAAAATCATGTGATGCTTCTCTAATTTGTGTAATTAACAGCACCTGTAACTTACCTGTGGCACCTAACAGGTGTTAGCAATAACTAAATCACACTTGCAGCCAGTTGACATGGATTAAAGTTGACTCAACCTCTGTCCTGTGTCCTTGTGTGTACCACATTGAGCATGGAGAAAAGAAAGAAGACCAAAGAACTGTCTGAGGACTTGAGAAACCAAATTGTGAGGAAGCATGAGCAATCTCAAGGCTACAAGTCCATCTCCAGAGAACTGAATGTTCCTGTGTATACCGTGTGCAGTGTCATCAAGACGTTTAAAGCCCATGGCACTGTGGCTAATCTCCCTAGATATGGATGGAAAAGAAAAATTGACAAGAGATTTCAACGCAAGATTGTGCAGATGGTGGATAAAGAACCTCGACTAACATCCAAACACGTTCAAGCTGCCCTGCAGTCCGAGGGTACAACAGTGTCAACCCGTACTATCCGACTGTATGGTAGGAGACCCAGGAAGACCCCACTTCTTACCCCGAGACATAAAAAAGCCAGGCTGGAGTTTGCCAAAACGTACCTGAGAAAGCCTAAAACGTTTTGGAAGAATGTTCTCTGGTCAGATGAGACAAAAGTAGAGCTTTTTGGGCAAAGGCATCAACATAGAGTTTACAGGAGAAAAAAAGAGGCATTCAAAGAAAAGAACACGGTTCCTACAGTCAAACATGGCGGAGGTTCCCTGATGTTTTGGGGTTGCTTTGCTGCCTCTGGCACTGGACTGCTTGACTATGTGCATGGCATTATGAAGTCTGAAGACTACCAACAAATTTTGCAGCATAATGTAGGGCCCAGTGTGAGAAAGCTGGGTCTCTCTCAGAGGTCATGGGTCTTCCAGCAGGACAATAACCCAAAACACACTTCAAAAAGCACTAGAAAATGGTTTGAGCGAAAGCACTGGAGACTTCTAGGGTGGCCATCAATGAGTCCAGATCTGAATCCCATAGAACACCTGTGGAGAGATCTAAAAATGGCAGCATGGAGAAGGCACCCTTCAAATATCAGGGACCTGGAGCAGTTTGCCAAAGAAGAATGGTCTAAAATTCCAGCAGAGCATTGTAAGAAACTCATTGATGGTTACCGGAAGCGGTTGATCGCAGTTATTTTAGCTAAAGGTTGTGCAACCAAGTATTAGGCTGAGGGTGCCAATACTTTTGTCCGGCCCATTTTTGGAGTTTTGTGTGAAATGATCAATGTTTTGCTTTTTGCTTCATTCTCTTTTGTGTTTTTTCATTGAAGACAAATTAAATGAAGATAATAATACCAAAGAATTTGTGATTGCAATCATTTTCAGGAAGAAACTGAGTATTATCTGACAGAATTGCAGGGGTGTCAATACTTTTGGCCAACACTGTATGTGTACACGTGTGTATATATGTTTGTATATGTAAATATGTGTGTAAATATGTGTGTATGACGAGACCCGCCGCGTGTGTGTATATGTATGTAGGTCCCGTATGTATATATGTGTGTCTGTGTGTATATGTGTACGTCCCCGCCGTGTCACGTGACCTGACCCGTCTATGTCTGTGTATGTCCATGCAACGTGTGTGTATATATGTGTGTGACGTGACCCGCCGTGTGTGTGTGTGTATATATGTATGATGTGAGCCGCTGCATCACGTGACACACACACATATATACACACATATACATATACATTGGTGTTACATTTATCTAATGGGCATGTATGCACTCATTTTCTGCACGCATTCATACATGCCTGTTAGTTCTTTAACACCATAGCAAACATTAAGCAAGAGCCCGGATTACCTCTTTAACATATTCACAATACAAGTGTGCATAGCTTACTGTATACATAACAAGAAAAAAATTCTATTATAATATATAAAATTATATATATAGTTTATATTACTGTAATTTATTATCATGGATGTAATAACCAGCAGTCCTCCACTAGGAGGCAGAAGTGATCATAAAAGAAAAGCTCGGAAGCTAAATAGCCACAAACTAATTCAGGAATATCCAGGATATGATTACAAAACAGATGTTAGATCAAAGCTGTTATTACAACACAATGATAAAAATAATAATTATCTGTCTTTATAAACAGGTAGACAATACATAAAACTGGCCCATACCTAGGGGGTATAGCCATCTACAGTACATCTGATAATAGCTGAACAAATTACAGCACAAAAGGGACAAAATAGCTAATTTTATATCTATATTTTCTAGATATTAACTTGACGGTACATAACAGACACAAACCAAATAAAAATGTAATTGGAAAATACAAAGAATATGCAATGTTTCTTTGAAACAGATTAATGTAACATTTAGCCAATAAGAAAAATTACAATACCAAATATAACCATCAGATTTACTAAGGCCTAGTTCACATCAAAGGCCAAGGTCACGCATACCATCCGTTTTTGGCTTAAATCAGTTTTTGGGATCATTTTGGGCAGTTTGCAGTTTTTTTCAAAGTCCAAAAAGGCATATGTGTTAATGCATGGTGCCTATATGTACCATGTGTTAAGGCATGCGTCTCTCATAGGGCCCCATGTGAAAAAAACGCATGCGTGTGTTGAAAGGACCCCAAAAACGCTGCTAGCACATGGTACATATGCATTAACGCATATGCTTTTTTGGTGATGGTGGTTTGTCCTGAAGAAATCTCTGGGAAATTGATACCTCCCTCAGGGCTTGTAGTTTTGGTAGGCCAATTCTTGTCCTCCTCCCTGTTCAACAAATAAATGCTCTGAATGCTTTATTCAATAAATTCACGTCAGTTATAGATAGCAGGAAGGGTAAAGTTTGAAAGATGTACATAAGCTTTGGAAAAATACCCATTTTGATTAGATGGTATCGTCCAGAAAAAGATATAGTGTAATGCTTCCAGGAGGTTAATAGTTCAAGTATTGAGGTAATCAGAGGTCTGATACAAGATGAATAAGTCTGCCTGGAGATGAGTGCCCAGATATTTTATGGAGGAATCGCACCATTGGAAGGGAAATGAATGAGCCACTCTTCTCTGTGCAAACAGAGCCAATGCCTCAGATTTAGCAAAATTTATTTTGAACCCAGAACATTGACCAAAATTGTTAAATGTTTCCATTATTGCGGGGACTGCCCTGGTTGGGTTGGAAATAAATAGGAGAATGTCATCTGCAATCGCCGCAACTCTGAATTCAGCTTTTCCGACGGTTATTCCTTTATATTCTGACAAATTCTGTAGGGTCCTTATTAGTGGGTCTAAAGCTGTGTTAAATCGTAGGGGTGAAAGAGGACAACCCTGATGGGTGCCTGTCTGAATTTTAAATGTGGAGGAGCTCTACAAATAAGAAGGAAAAGAAGCGCACATAGAGTAATACCTTCGGGTTTGATGGTCACACGGACTCCCACAATACAGACTCACCTGGTCTGGTTGTGAATGGTCACAACTCCCTTGGACAAGCACGTATGGTCGCAGCAGGCTCCCGGCAAAAAGAAAGGATCCACTTGGAGAAATTAGAACCGGATGGATAGAAGCCGCGCTGACCACAATAAGAGAAACAGAGTAACACACACACTCTGTTTATTCAGCCTACGCGTTTCGTGGCAAACAGGCCACTTCATCAGGGCTCAAGATTCAACAGCACATCCAGCTATATATACACACAGGAACAATCAAAAAAAAAAAAATCAGAAGAAATGAAGCTCCACCCCCCTCTGACGTCACTTCTGGTGAAAACGCCCACTATAAGTCAAACGTATAAAAATGCCCATTACATTGTTTACAATACATTAAAAATACATTAAAACACAATAATCAGTATTTAAAATCGCATATGTTCTTCAATAAATAATTAAAACATTTTTGGTAAAAAGATAAATCAGGATTAGAACTAACCCTGGCAGGGGCATAAAACTCTTCTCTGGAGATTAAACCTCCGTCTTATACCACTTAACCATCCGGTCGCCTTAGGTAAGAGCAACTGTTTAGCCAGGATCTACCAACTCAACCCATCCAAACAATTAAATATCATGATTTACTTGGTACAAAAAAACCTTCTTTTTTATATAAAAATTAAACAATAATTATAAAAATATAAATTTCTTGTCTATAGGGATCTTTCAAGGTAAATGACCACTAAATTTTGTGTCTATAATATGCTCACTGAATAATTTATATTCCTTGGTTTGTTGATCTATGTAAATTACAAGTCACCTGTATATACAAACTCGCAATTAAAAACCTCTCAATATAAAGAGGAAATGCAGACAGGATCTATATGAGGTAAAGGATTAACAGAGAAACCGAAAAAAATGAATTACAATGTACTCGAATCACAATTACATGAAAATAAAGGGTTCATCCAGAATATGAACCCATTATGTCTAGGGGTAACCGCAAAGTGATTAAGCAACACCTCAGACCGGTAAGCTATCTGAGTTCATGGGGAATAGAGAACACTACGGTCATAATATCTCGCCACATCGTCACATAGAAGAACTCCATCTGGCAAGATGGTAAGAAAGAAACCATCACAGATAACTATCAGTATAATAAAAGTCTTCGAAGGAATCAAGAAGACATTAACAACTCATGGGTTCTTAAAAAAGGTCACTTACCTCATTAAGCCCACCAGGGCTTAAAGTGCCCAGCTTAAAAATCCAATATGTTTCTCTTTTACCTAGGACATCCAATCTCCTAGGAGTATTTTCAGGCACATAATCAATAGGGGTAACAGATAATTTAACATCACCATGGTGAACTACGGTGCAATGTCGCGATAATCCATGTTTTAAAAAACCTCTGAGAATGTTAAACCTCGAAGACTTTTATTATTACATTGTAATTCATTTTTTTCGGTTTCTCTGTTAATCCTTTACCTCATATAGATCCTGTCTGCATTTCCTCTTTATATTGAGAGGTTTTTAATTGCGAGTTTGTATATACAGGTGACTTGTAATTTACATAGATCAACAAACCAAGGAATATAAATTATTCAGTGAGCATATTATAGACACAAAATTTAGTGGTCATTTACCTTGAAAGATCCCTATAGACAAGAAATTTATATTTTTATAATTATTGTTTAATTTTTATATAAAAAAGAAGGTTTTTTTGTACCAAGTAAATCATGATATTTAATTGTTTGGATGGGTTGAGTTGGTAGATCCTGGCTAAACAGTTGCTCTTACCTAAGGCGACCGGATGGTTAAGTGGTATAAGACGGAGGTTTAATCTCCAGAGAAGAGTTTTATGCCCCTGCCAGGGTTAGTTCTAATCCTGATTTATCTTTTTACCAAAAATGTTTTAATTATTTATTGAAGAACATATGCGATTTTAAATACTGATTATTGTGTTTTAATGTATTTTTAATGTATTGTAAACAATGTAATGGGCATTTTTATACGTTTGACTTATAGTGGGCGTTTTCACCAGAAGTGACGTCAGAGGGGGGTGGAGCTTCATTTCTTCTGATTTTTTTTTTTTGATTGTTCCTGTGTGTATATATAGCTGGATGTGCTGTTGAATCTTGAGCCCTGATGAAGTGGCCTGTTTGCCACGAAACGCGTAGGCTGAATAAACAGAGTGTGTGTGTTACTCTGTTTCTCTTATTGTGGTCAGCGCGGCTTCTATCCATCCGGTTCTAATTTCTCCAAGTAAATGTGGAGGAGAGCGTACCATTTATGGCCAGCCTAGACACCGGTGCCTGATATATAATTTCAATAGCCTTAAGAAACCCCGGGCCAAAGTTTCTAAGCTCCAGGAACTCATGAAGATAGTCCCAAGCTACCCTGTCAAATGCTTTGTCGGCATCCAGGCTGACCACAACGGGCTCCAGATCTCCACCCGCTCTCCCATGAGAGATGATTCTTAAAGCTGTGCATATGTTGTACGTTATAGATTTTCCATGGACAAAGCCAATCTGTTGGGGTGAGATTAATTCGGGAGTTATCTGATGGACTCTGTTTGCCAAGAGTTTTGTGAGGATTCATTCTTGGTGCAGTTTTTACACCAAAAACGGATCCTCACAAAACGCAGCTAAAACATTGTGTCTGAATGTAGCCTTAGGCTACATGGCAACTCACAATTGTTACTGCTCTCAATGGTTACACAGGGAAACAATACCAGAAAGCTTATAGTTGTTGCTTTACAAAACTTCTTATTTGCAATGCTAGTAACTAAAATTTTATTATTTTATGGAATAATTACCTATTTGACTGTCTCTGACGAGACCAACACCAGATTGTTAAAAGCAGCTTGAATTTTATGAACAAGTCTTCCACTGTGGCGGCAATAATCTTGTAATGTTGCAGAATTTCAATAGAAAATGACGTCGGCATGTGACACAACTTTCTCTGCCCAATGAAGATATCTGTTGCATCTAGGTTTGTGCCTCTGCTTGCACCCTACACCACTGCCTGTACCCTGTGCCACTGCCAGCACCTAACACCACTGACTGCACCCTGTACCACTGCCTGCACCCTGTACCACTGCAGGCACCATGCACCACTGCCTGCATCCTGCATCACTGCCTGTAACCTGTGCAACTGCCTGCTCCATGCACCTCTGCCTGCACCCTGTGCCACTGCCTGCTCCATGCACCTCTGCCTGCACCTTGGGTCACTGGCTGTACCTTGCACCACTGCTTGCTGCATGCATCTCTGCCCATACCCTGTGCCACTGCCTGCACCCAACACCACTGCCTGTGTCACCACTGTGTGACCCGGTCCGTGATGCCCTCATCGGGCAATCAGTTAAAAAGGGGGAATTGAAAAAGGGGCAAAAGAAAAATATAAAAATAAAATCAAAGAGTTTTGTCGTGACGCCACCTGTGGAATGCGGCCGGTATAGCTTCTGCTGCAGTCGGGACCGCTGGGGATGTTGGGCATAGTAGCTTTGATGGTTTTGCTCTCCACGGGAAGAACGGGTCCCCTGGGCAACCGTAGAGTCTGTAGCTATGATAAGGGGGATGGTAGGCCAACAGGGCTGCGCTGCCTACAGGGTTCAAAGTCACACTCAGCCAGGCTGCTGCTGCTGACTCGGCGAATCAATCTACCTCTCTTCAGGCGCAGAAAAGACAGTCTCTCACAGCGCTGAGTTTCAACCCGGTTTACTTCACTTTCTCGGCAGATGGTCAATTTACAACACAGTACAGTGGCTGCTCTGGTAGTCTCTTAGCAGCCGGGATGGCTCATCCAAATCACCCCCTTTCGTATTCCTTTCATGGGCCTCTCTGTCTGTCTCTTCCTCAAAACTACAATCCAGCGGCCATGGGCTTTTGGTGGGTGACCTGCCTGGTCCACTAGCCCTAGTATGGAGGGCTTCTCTTCGCTGTGCCAGAGGTTGAGTAGTGGGACATAACGACGCCGCACCCCATCGGGTTTCATGGTTGGAGCGTGGAGCTTCCTGGCCACCTCAGAGCTGGCACCATGGTTTCTGCCCCAGTCCTTCAGCTTTCCTGCCAATTTGAATACACAGATGGATTGCTCACTATCCGTGTCCCTAGGACTCCTTCTGTCTCTCTTTACGGTCTGCAGCCCGGGACCTGAATAAGCCTCATGTTGGTGCAGGCTGCCGGGTCTGTGTATTTTCAGTCTTGTGTAGTGACCTAGCTCTCTCCTCTCCTCCTGACTGAACTTGACTCCTTGACTGCTCCTGACCAACTAACTAACTTCCCAAGGTGTTTTTTTTGTGTTTTCTCCTCCCCTGATCATGTCCTGTCTCACTTTATCACCCTCCACTTGTCTCTCCCACCATCCCGTTGCTGGGCATAGAGTCCCTAGTCTTGGGACTGGAGTGTGTTAGGTGTGTGTTTGGGGTGACTGAACTTACCGATCCCGGTTTCTGCGCATTCTAGTGGCGACCGATTCACAGGGGTGCCACAGTATTTACAAGAGGATTTGATCCAGTGCTGAATATACAAACTCTAAAGACAATTTAAAGTTTATCAACAATCATTTCTTTATCTTGAGTGAACTATCAAGTTTTTACCCCTTTCAAGACCAATGGGGTTGTTCACTACCTTGTTTCTCTACCTTACGAGTTTTCTGACACCTTGAAGATGTGTCCACTATTCAGACAATTCCTTCTCAATCCATATGTTTCCCCCTTTTAAAATGATAACTATACTCGCTTCCATTGCCGACATCATTCCACCAGTGTCGGCAAAGTCTCTCCCGGAATCGGTTAACGCAATCCTGGCAGCTAATCAGCGGCCGCTTCCCTCTTCCCACCACAGAAAAATCACCTACAAACAGAGAAATTGAGCCCAGCTTTTCTTTCTTTCTTATGTATGTAATATGTTCAAAGGTGGGGAGAGAGAAGTGGCCACTGATTGGAAACCTGGATTGCATGACGTACCAGTTACACGATCAAAGGGAGAGGCAGTGCCAGCACGGCTGCAACAGCACAAGCAATGGAGTTGAGTTTAAGGCCCTTTTCACATCTATGCCCCCCCTGCGCTTGCCTGGCCTCCCTGCCCTGCACTAGCGTAAATGCAAGCGCAGGTGCAGTTTGAGGAAACTGCAGGCAAGCGCAGTGGCGCATGGATGCACTGCCTCTGCTGAGCGCAGGAGCCGACATCCGGGTGCGTCTGGAGAAGTGCATGCACAGTGACGTCAGCACAGTCACACTCGCGCTTCGGGAATGTCAGCTACTGCGCTCAGCTGCGCTCGGCCATAGAAGGTAATGGGGGCACTGAGCGCAACCGAGCGCAGGAGCAGGGCATCCATGCACCTCTGCGCTTGCCTGCAGTTGCAGGGGGTGCATAAATGTGCAACGGGCTTAAGTGTTATTATTTTAATTGATGGGAAACACACAGATTGAGACTGATTTGTCCGAGTAGTGTACATTTCCTTTAAAGTGTTAGAAAGTTTGTTGGGTAAAGGAACAAAGGTCTTTAAATCTGGTTTTCCTGTGGGTAGTGCGCAAAAGCATCTATGCTCAAATTACATTGTAAAGTGAAATTCTAAATAAGTTAAAAGAACAAAACTGCTAATTCAGAGATTGCTGCAACAATGTAAAGGATTGTATAGTTTAAATTAACTTCTCTGAAAGCTGCCTTCTTGAGTAGAGATGAGCGAGCCTTTTGAAGTTCAGGTTTGGGCGGTGCTGCCAAACATTTTGGAGCACTATTTGTGACCCCAAACTTGACCTGAACCTTTATACCCTTTATGAGGGTATAACTCTGGAACACTTCATCGGATCCTAGCGATTCTGAGATTGTTTTTTCGTGACATATTGGGCTTTATGTTAGTGGTAAATTTAGGTCGATAATTTTTGTGTTTATTTGTGAAAATATAAAAAAATTGGCAAAAATTTTGAAAATTTGACAATTTTCAAATTTGTAATTTTTATTCTGTTGAACCGGAGCGTTATGTGACACAAAATAGTTATAAAATAACATTTCTCACATGCCTACTTTACATCAGCACAATTTTGGGAAAAACAAATTTTTGGGTTAGGTAGTTATAAGAGGTCAAAGTTCATCAGCAATTTTTCATTTTTCCAGCAAAATTTACAAAACCATTTTTTAGTGACCACATCACGTTTGAAGTCCATTTGAGGGGTGTACATGACAGAAAACACCCAAAAGTGACACCATTCTGAAAACTGCACCCCTCAAGCTACTCAAAACTACATTTAAAAAAATGATTAACCCTTCAGGTGCTTCACAGCAACTAAAGCAAAGTGGAAACAAAAAATGGACATTTTAATTTTTCCAACAAAAATGTTCTTTTAGCCTCAATTTTTTCATTTTCACATGGGCAACAGGATAGAATGCATCCTAAAATTTGTTGGGCAATTTCTCCTGAGTACATCGATACCTCATATGTGGTCATAAACCTCTGTTTGGGCGCACGGCAGGGCTCAGAAGGGAAGGAGCGCAATTTGACTTTTGGAGCTAATTTACCATTCAAAAAGTTGAATGGTGCTCCTTCCCTTTTGAGCCCTGCGATGCGCCCAAACAGTGCTTTATGACCACATATGAGGTATCGGTGTACTCAGGAGAAATTGGCCAACAAATTTTAGGATGCGTTTTATCCTGTTGCTCATGTGAAAACGAAAAAATTGAGGACAAAAGAAAATTGTTGTGAAAAAAAAGTACTTTTTCATTTTTACGGATCAATTTGTAAAGCACCTGGGGTTCAAAGTGCTCTCTATGCATCTAGATAAGTTCCTTGGGGGGTCTAGTTTCCAAAATGGGGTCACTTGTGGGGGAGCTCCAATGTTTAGGCACACAGGGGCTTTCCATATGCGACATGGTGTCCGCTAACAATTTGAATGGAAAATTGGCTCCAATTGTTAGCCGACACCATGTTGCGTATGGAGAGCCCCTGTGTGCCTAAACAATGTAGTTTCCCCACAAGTGACCTCATTTTGGAAACTAGACCCCCCAAGGAACTTATCTAGATTGGTGGTGAGCACTTTGAACCCCCAGGTGCTTCACAAATTAAAAAAATAATTTTTTGTGGAAAAGAAAGTACTTTTTCATTTTTACGGATAAATTTGTGAAGTACCTGGGGGTTCAAAGTGCTCTCTATGCATCTAGATAAGTTCCTTGGGGGGTCTAGTTTCCAAAATGGGGTCACTTGTGGGGGAGCTCTAATGTTTAGGAACACAGGGGCTCGCCATACACGACATGGTATCCACTTACAATTCCAATTGTTAGTGGACACCATGTCACATATGGAGAGCCCCTATGTGCCTTAACATTGGAGCTCCCCCACAAGTGACCCCATTTTGGAAACAAGAAACCCCAAGGAACTTATTTAGATGCATAGTGAGCACTTTGAACCCCCAGGTGCTTCACAAACTGATCTGTAAAAATGAAAAAGTACTTTTTTTTCACAAAAATCTTCTTTTTTTCCTTTTTACAGACTAATTTGTGAAGCACTTGGGGTTGAAAGTGCTCACTATGCATCTAGATATGTTCCTTGGGGTCTAGTTTCCAAAATGGGGTCACTTGTGGGGGAGCTCCAATGTTTAGGCACACAGGGGCTTTCCATATGCGACATGGTGTCCGCTAACAATTTGAATGGAAAATTAGCTCCAATGGTTAGCGGACACCATGGAGCTCCCGCACAAGTCACCCCATTTTGGAAACTAGACACCTCAAGGATTATATCTAGGGGTATACTGACCATTTGTAACCTACAGCTACTTCACAGAATTTGATAATGTCATATTGAACATTTTCTTTTTTTCACACAATTTCCCACTTTTAGAGCATGTGCACAAGATACGAAGACACCGTGTCCAGGTCGTCTCCTCCCCTGCATTTTTTTTTAGTATTTCTTTATTGAATTAAAAAAAAAAACGACGTGGGGCTTTGCCATATTTTTGGTCCAGCCAGTTACAGCAGGCAGCTACGGGCTGCCACCAGCCCCTTCTGCCTAGTTTTACCTGGCTGGAAACCAAAAATATAGGGAAGCCCTTTTTTTTAAAATTATTTCATGAAATAATTTTTTTAAAAAAATGGCGTGGGCTTCGCCATATTTTTGGGCCAGCCAAGTACAACTAGGCAGCTGGGGGCTGGAATCCTCAGCGTAGGGAGGCCCAAGCTTTCTGGCCCCCCCCCCCCGCTGCGAATTGCAGCCCGCAGCCGCCCCAGAAAATGGCGCATTCATAGAAGCGCCATTTACTGGCGCTGTATCCAGCTCTTCCAGCTGCCGTGTAGCGGTGGCAGACTGGGTAATAAGGGGTTAATGCCAGCTTTTTGGCAGCTGGCACTAAGCCCGAGATTCATAACGTCTGGCCAATATTAGACCGGACCATTAGGAATCTCTAGTAATTTGTAAAGAAGACACAAGACAGAGAAAAATATTTTTATTTAGAAAAAAAACACAAACACTACTTGGACTCCATCTTTATTATTCTTTGACGTCCGACGTTAGTCCAGTGCAGGTCCCGCGACGATTCTCAGTTTTATAGCATATGGGGCATCCCCCATATGCTATAAAAGCAGGTTCATTGCCAGGAGGATGACAGGTCATGAACTCAGTGAGTTCATGACCTATCAGAATCCTCAGGTCACAAGGGGTTAACTGTGCTCTTCATGGCGGTCTCCACATCAGGTCAACATCAGTGGTGATCTATCAGGATCCTGGGATCACCACTGATGGTGATCTGATGTGGAGACCACCATGAAGAGCACAGTTAACAAAGGGTTAACTGTGCTCTTCATAGTGGTCTCCACATCAGATCACCATCAGTGGTGATCTATCAGGATCCTGGATCCCACAGGGATCGTGGGATCACCACTGATGGTGATCTGATTTGGAGATCACCATGAAGAGCACAGTTAACAAGGGGTTAAATGTGCTCTTCATGGTGGTCTCCACATCAATCACCATCAGTTGTGATCCCAGGATCCCAGGATCCTGATAGCTCACCACTGATGGTGATCTGATGTGGAGACCACCATGAAGAGCACAGTTAACCCCTTGTGACCCGAGGATTCTGATAGGTCATGAACTCACTGAGTTCATGACCTGTCATTCCCTGGGCCGCACACAAGGGGTTAACAGCGGCACGCGGGTGCACGCACAGAGGAGGCGCGCGCGCAGAAGACAGCAGCAGCAGCCGCCGGCAGGAGAAGCCCCCAGGACTGGAATCAGGATCGTTGGTAGGTAAGAGTGGTGAGGGGGGCTTTACTGGGGACGGGGGGGCCTGCAAATTCCATCCGATGTGATGTTTGATCTAGAGGTGGCGGGGCGGCATGTGGACTTTGGGGAAGGGGTACCGGACACTGGGCATCGGGGCAGGGGGGGGGGTTTGGTCCGGAGGCTGGGGGATCCTTGGAGGGGACTAGGGAGCACTGGGGTAGGACATTCCATGCAGCCTGACATGTGTGACATGTCAGGCTGCATGGAGATGCAGGGGAGGCAGCGCACCGCCGCCATTTTTGCATGTACCGGGGGGATGGAGGTGTGGGGGCGGGGGATGATCTCCGGCATCGGGGGTCTTGGGGCCTTAGGGGTTAATGGATCACTTTGATCCGACATGCGTTTTCATGTCGTATCAAAGTGAAAGCATTTTTTACAAGCACTTTCACTTTTTGTAATGTGATGATCGGTAAACGGTGCTTACCGGTCATCACATTACATGTGCTGGTAAAAAAGCAGCTAATTCTTAATCTCTAGGGTCTCAGCTACAATCGGTACACTGACACCCTAGAGATTTTAGCTACAGGGGCGGCGCTACAGGGCTTTTTCCTGCCTGACGTCTACAGACGTCGGCTAGGCATAATTACCCATTTTTTCCGACTTCTGTAGACGTAATGCTGTCGTTATGAGGTTAAACATCTCATACAAGCAATTGTTGACAATCATGCCCCAGTAAACACATGCCCCAAGATTAAGTCATTTGCTTGTCTTTCATGCTGACTGCAACTGTATAAGAGAGGGAAACTGTCGTTCAAAACGAAAACCTTTATGATTATTGCAGTATTTATACTTTCAAGTAAGTGAGCACCGATTGACTTGCTATATTGTTGATCAACCAATGTGGGCAATTTTCTTCCCATGTAAAAGTATTCTAATTAGTGATGCTTTAAAAGGAAGAAAAGAAATAGAAAAAGAAAATAGAAAGTCTACAACTCAGATAATTTACCTTCAGATTCTGAAAGATGTCGAAAATTGTCAGCAAACCATGCACGAAAGTCTGAAAGCCGTCGAGTCCTACCAGTGCCAGGACAGGTGTTTTCAGAAGGCAATAGCTGAGAGGTGGCAGAGTCTGATAACTCCATATTGTTTGATCCTCTTCCACATCTGGAGTCCTGGCTCCCCCACATTCTCCTCATTACTGCTATGTTCAGTTCCAGGAGAACCCATCTGTGCAATCATCTGAAATCTAAATGGAAAAAGAACAAACTGTGAACATATAGAAGTTTGAGAAACAGAACCCACCGTGAACTAAGTTTATGAAAATATTAGTTTTGTTTGTCAGCAAAAAAATTAAATGTTCTCTATTGTTACAACAAAAATTCCATAAATCAATAGTAAAGGAAGATATGAGAAACTTTGTAATATATCTCATCTAAGAAATCTGTTTCTTTCTCCACTTACAAGCCTACTATGGTATTCTCCTCCTTGTTCATGAACTCAACATTCACTCTGAAAAACAGCTAACGTTTGCCTTCGTCAAAATAAGAAAAACTGCCATAATGAGTTGTTAGTTACACAGTTACCATCATACTTTATCTAACTGGTTGGGGGGAGTGAGAAGCACTCAGCACAGAGAGACCAGGCAGACAAAGGCAGATGGTTCTGCATCTTCAAGCATAAGTCTTTCAGTTAAGTGCTGGAATCACAGGCACACAGCTCAGTACGGAATAATGTCCTCCATGTTGCTGCTGCTGTCTGTGAAGAGCAGAAGCCCATCACTTTCTGCATACTGTGCATGGAAGACAACATTACAAGTTTCCACCCACTAGCTCAGAGACAAATGAAACTGAGCCTGGAAATGAGAATACTGATGTAAAAAGCAGGATACAAGTCACATAATGAAGATGTAATGGCCAGTAATTATAAAGTGTGCACACAATTGACAATTTATGTTGAAAATTTACCTGAAATATAGTTATAATTTAACTGTACAAAACAAGTCGTTCAACATTTAAGAGAAGGATCTGTCTTTTTCCCCGAAAGCAGGTCACTCTGAGGGTACACCCCACATCTGTTTGTGAAATATCACCCCATTCTTGCTCCTGAAAATGTATTTGAGTGACATGTGAGTGTCATTCTGTAAGTCATGAAGGTGTGATTTTTTTCCTCGCCTAGTGTCCGTATGCCAACCATGTGCCATCCACGTCAATCCATGTGCTGTGCTTTTTATCGTCATCTTTTACATGCTACATTACTCACTGTACATTATGTTTTTTTTCAGTAAGAAGAAAGCAATAACATTAAGATATAGATAGATACTAGATTTTGGGATATCAAATACCACTCCTGAGGCTGCTTAATGCTCTTATGGTACCTTTACACGCCGCCACAACAGATGGATACCAACGGCAACTTCACGTGCACGAGCACAGCCGAACGGTTACCAACGGGAACCGCACCTCTTTACACGCCGCCACAAGGTGCGCTACGCCACGCTACATCTACAGCTAGCTACATCGCCGGGTGTCGCAAGTAGCCATCTGTAGCTCAATTACACACCGCTATAACCAGCTACTATGGGCGGACCTGGTGCAGCAGGGACAGCACATAGGCGTGCCACAATTGAGAGTACGAGCCGTCCGTACCTGATAGGACAAAGCAATAAACATCCTGATTGGCCAGGCTCGCAGGAGGCTGAGTAATACAGCACGCTCGAGCGATTGTGTAGTGTGACTCGTCGCTCCTTAATATGCCTCCTAGGAGCGACTACCAATCGTCATGCAGCAGCTTCCACCAATGATCGCACATGGGGCGTGGTAACACGGAGCCAGGTCACGCCTTAGCTACATTGCAGGCTGTCCCGAGTTCCCTTCCGTAACGTCTTTACACGCCGATACAGCTCGCTACAATCGGCGATGTAGCCATATGTTTATGGGCAGTGCACGGATACAGAGGTATCTGTAGCCGGCTGTGTCGTCCCGTCTTCCACACGCCGCTACTACGGGCGATATTGGCGCTACAAGCTACATTTGTAGCCTGTAGCGGGTTGTATCCATCCTGTTGTGGCGGCGTGTAAAGGTACCATTAAGGTCTGTAGGTCATATAAACCCTTAAGGATAGCGATGCCGACACTAGCACTTTGCTCTGGGGTTAAGAGGTTAAAGGTGAACTCTGGTGATTTTTTTTTTTTTAAATTCTGTGTGCTAGCAATCATGTATGAGAGCCTAATTAATCAGTAATTGTGGTAATTAGTCCACAATTAGTGTGGAGTTATTTCTTTTTGGCCTCTTGTACACGTCTATGAACCCACGGACCCTACTCACGTTGCCCCAGAACCACGGCCCTCCCATGTACCTTCAGTCTGTCCCCAGGCTCAATGAAACAATTATTTATGAGCCTAATGAGCGGCACTGAGAGCAAGAGGAGCAGACAACGCTGGAGCGAGGCAAGAACCTCTTTATTTTGAGGCTCAAAAATTATGTCCATGATCTGTGCACACGGATACCTCAGTGTAGAGATCCGTGTGCAGGACATTGGAGGCACGGAGATGCAATGAGCCCCTATACTGCATTATTCACAGATAAAAGACAAGAAGTAAAAAAGAAAATAATTACTTTTCATAAGAAACTGTAAAATCATTTTTCTACACATAAAAAGCAAAAGGTTATAAAACTTCAAACAAATTGATCACATGATCGGCCCGCCTCCGCGCATGTGCAATGCGCTTATTGAAGCCAGGCTGATCACATGATCAGGCCCATAATGCATTGGGGCCGATCACGTGATCGGCCCATAATGCACCGCACCGTATGTGACGTAGCGGCCGGGGCATGATAGGTGTAAAGAGGGCGGAGATTCCAAATAAAGGAGGTGGCGATGAAGAAACAATAATGCCGCCCAGCGGGCGTGTTGCTGCTGTATGGAGGAGGGGCTGAATGGAGCCTGGCACCGCCTTTTCAGTCCCCAGCCTCAGGGACTGCTGTAAGTTTATAAGTTATATTTATGCTGTTTTATAGGGCGGATTTAGCTCAGAGAGGGATAGATAGGGAGCAGCTAGGAAGGTGTAGAGACAGGTAGTGATAGTGTAGGGCAGGGATGGGGAACTCCAGGCCTCGAGGGCCGCACACAGTGCAGGTTTTCATGATTTCCTTAGTATTGCACAGGTGATAGTATAATCACCAGTACTGGTGATGATTCCAGACTCTGTGCAATACTAAGGAAATCATGAAAACCTGCACTGTGTGCGGCCCTCGAGGCCTGGAGTTCCCACCCCTGGGTGGGGGCTTAGATCCAGATGACAGGTCACTTTAACTCTTTATAGTGTTAGAATGGGGTTTCAGAAGGAGGTTCCGTAGAATTTCCATTGTAAAAGTGATCTCAGGTGCACACATAAATCCTCTGTTTATAAGGGGCATGGAAAATAAAGTAATTTTTATGGATGGTGAGTTTCACTTTTTTTTTCAAGAATTTCTAGTGTGAGCCGTGTAAATCAGAATTTCAGTCATGTTAGTGAGAAGAGGAGTGGAGTGGTGCTGAAAACTAGTTTATCATCATGCTGACATTACAGTACATAATATAATTCACAGGTTTAGGCAAGAAATAATTGATTGGGAGTGCTTCTTTAATTTACATTTACACTACATGATTATTGTGAATGAGTGTTCCTAGGAATGCTCATGTGATCTAAACAGGCTGCCTATCAACAGACAAACAAGCCAAATTCATCACGTGAAATGATCTTTTGGTTTGCACAAACGTTTATCATTCTCGGCAGAGCATTGTATGGTCTTAGGCTAAGGTCACATTTATTACTGAAATTGCGTTCACTGCATCCAGATCCGGATGCGGTGAATGCAATTGGCTTCAGACAAGCCGCAATAAGGTTACCGGATTGCTGAAGCCACAATCCGGTAATCGGATTGCTCTGGATGTGTAATCCGGAGCAATCCGGTTGCTGGATAGTTTGCTCATCCCTGCTGCTGCAGGGATGAGCAAACTGTAAAATCTATGAATAAAGCTATTAAATGATAATAATTATGCCCTTCATGTCTCTAGGGGGTGCCCACCCCCCCCAGAGACATGCTACCTACTTAGATTGGCATGTAATAGGTTAATATTTATGTACAGTAAGGCAACTCCTGTCGGCTCTGTACATTTTTATGAATGAAGCCGCAGCTCCCCTGTGAGCAGCGTTTATACTATACCTAATGCAGAACCAGAGGCGGTAACCGGATTGCATGTAAAGCAATCCAGTTTTTATAATAGGCTCCAATGAGGAGCGTTTCCTGCTCCGGTTTTGAGCTTTTTAAAAGCTCAAAACCGGATCAGGTTTTAAAAAGAAAAATGCAAGTGTGACCCTAGCCTAAATGAAATGCTGCCGAGAACATGGCAGTTTATGTGCACTGATCAGTCTTTTACTGATTATGCAGTGCACATCTGAAGCTGTATCTCCCCATTTATGCAGGAAATTAAATAACCATCAACCAGTGCATCATGTATTGTAATATGCATCAAATAAGTTATGCTTATAATACCCTGAACCACACACACACAATCATCAATAATATTCTATCTTAACACAGACCATACATACTTTAAACCTGATCTACAGCATAAAATATGCTGATCACTTTAACCACAGCCATTACATGCTACAGTGAAAATACAGCACAGCCCCAAAAATATTTTGGTAGGGGTGAAATCCATATGTCCAATACTAAGTCAAGTGTTTATAGTCCAAATTCGAAGCCAGTATTGTTAGAAAGTGTCATTACATTTTCTTATGCATAATATTTCATTTAGACATTAATGGCCACTTTACACGTCCCAACATCGTTTCGATATTGAATACAACGGCGTGGGAGCGCGCACTTTTTTGTCTGAAATCCAAGAACGCATAGGAGCTGTCACACAGGGAGATATCGACAGGTAACACAACTGCGATGTGTACACCCCCTTGTACACGCGAACCAGGGAACAACCATTTAACATGGGAGTGAATAGGGGAAGTTGCTCTCCAAGTCGGTGTGTGGCTGTCACACAGCACGATCTGGTCAGATCGTCCATCCAATATCGGGCCGTTGGAGAGCCTGTCATTTCTCCCCCGATATCGTTTTGGCATCGTTCTTGCGTTGCATTGTACATTTACACCATACAACGCACGAACGATATCGGGGCCAACACACGAACCACGTGACTTTTTATCGAAGTTGGATTACGTATCGGGACGTGTAAAGCGGCCATAAGATTTCATTTAGACATCATGAGAATTATCAAGAGAAGCTAGTCAGCATATGATTTTAAGTATTTATAATAATATTTATTCATTTTATAGCACTATTGATTCCATAGCATTTACGTACATCAGTAATAGCTGTCCCATTGAGGCTCGCAATGTAACATCCTATCAGTATACTGTCTTTGCAATGTAGGAGGAAACCCACACAAACACAGGGAGAACATATAAACTCCTATCAGATGTTGTCCTGGTGGGAAATGAACGCAGACACTGAGCGCTGCAAGGCTACAGTGCTAACCACTGAGCCACCGCGCCACCCGTATGTAAATTACATATGGTCAGTCACATATGTAATATTGGAGTATGTGCAAATGGATTTTTTGCCCCGGATTCGCCTCTGGTTCAGCCATGCCTGCACCCCACTGCACTTCTAAAGCTAGCTGAGGAAAGGGCGCCATCATTTGTTTTTTAAAGCAAAGTTTTATGCTGAGAACTAGAGTAAAACTGATCACATAAATGTGGTCTTTTGTGCCTTCAGGCTCCAGAAATGTAACTGCATTTTTTCTAAGCATGTAAACATGTTCAGCTTTAAAAACTGACTCGACTCCAGAACCTTAAAAGGAGAAAGCTTATTATTAGAAGTGGGACTTTATCAAAAGGGTCAATCAGGAAAGGAGAGGAGAAAAAAGGCCTTTTAGCTTACCGTACATGCAAATTAAAAACTATTCTAGAAAAAATTACTTTTACGAAGCCTTGAGAGGGATACTGACGATAGCGTGTTATCTTCTCATTTCTGCAGGTGCCATGTTGTCGTGAGAACACACCAGACACATCATTGACCCTTTATATATATACACACAACAGCCAGGTAGGTAGTGGATTTTGGTGTATTTGTAACAATCTCATGCACCATGCACGTCCTTTCCTCCTTTCCGGCAATTCTAAAGGCCACGTTACACACGCAGATATATTGGTCACAGATCTCTGGTTGCAGTGAAATCATGGACACATTGTTCCATTTTGTGGCTGTGTACAAATGGAACAATGTGTCCATGATTTCACTGCAACCAGAGATCTGTGACCAATATATCTGTGTGGTGTAAAGTGGCCTTTAGATTGCCATGGCTGCAAATTGATCATGGGTTAGGAACCACAATTCAAAATCTGCTTTTAGGCACAGTCCTATATATTTTGTATTTTTTGGGTGTGTTGCTCAGTACTCATAATATTGAGCTTAAAGTGTAACCGTCATTTAAATTTTTATCTAATAATGTAGAGCAAGTAATTATAATAAACATTGAAATATACTTCATAAGTGAAATCTAGAAGAAAACCTTTCAAAAACCTCCCAGAAGATGACCCCACTGGCTGTTTCTAATCCTGACATATGCTGGTTGGCAGGGAAATCTGTGTTCAGCTCCACACATGAATACGACCATATAAGTAGGGGCGGCAGGGCCTACACAGCATGTCTAGCTACAGCTGATCAGTGTATCTGCAGCTTACCTCAAGCAAAAGGAGCTCCAGGCTGTCAGTACACACAGATCACATATCACAGCTGTGATCTTAGCTGATGACTCTGCTTCTGTTATCAGATAATAATATGGAGCAGAGCTGTGGCGCCCTGGGGTCCGGTAATCACATTACAAACTTGTAGGCAAGGCATCCACCAGGTGAAGCACACATATAAAATATCCCAACCTGGACCTGTAGGGGGAGCTCTAACAGTTGAGGTCAGGTCAGTTGCTGACGTCAGTAGAGGTCTCTAGATATGCAGGTGCAGGAGGCAGAGATATTTAGTTCCTGTCAGGAGAGCTGAGGTGACAGTTGAGCAGAGCAGAAGGAGGAGAGGAAAGGGATCTTGGGGACAGCAGCCGTGTTAAGCCAGCCCAAGGAAACTGACAGTGTGTGGAGCCCATCGCAAGGGCCTGAGGAGGAGAGAAGGAAGATTGGGAGTGGTATTAGTGCCAGCAAGTCAGAATTAAGTATAGTAAGGTTACAGGAGACCGAGATCGTAAGGGGTTTATACACCCAGCTGCCAAATCCAGAGAACGGATAGTTATACACTGCCCCGTTCACTGTAAAGCTAAAGAAACACAGCCGCACTACAGAGCCCAGGAGAGCTAAGTAGAAATACAGCCAAGAGAAGGGTTCACGCTGCTTGTCCTACAGCTAGTACAGAACAGAGAGGGTCACAGCATTGCTTTATGCAGCCAGGGCCCAACGGACTCAATCTAAAAGGAAAGCCTCAGGAGAGTTCACCGAATAGGTCACATAATTATCAGAGAAGGAAAAAAAAAACTACCACATTTGGCCACTTACAAATATCCATTGCATTTAGCAGAATGCTGTCAGCCACTCTACGAGGTAATCCATGTCTCCAACACCAATGCTCAATCTCCTACAACCCTGGCACGGGGGCGATTGTAGCATCTGCGTCCATCCATGCCACAAGGAGGAAGCTGGTGGTATCATGGACACGAGTCACCACAGGGCAGCAGCCACTCCAGGCAATGTGAAACATAGTGTCAGAGCACAGCCTATTAATGACACCCAGCTGTTAAACAAGGCGGGCTGTTCCGCACCAAAAATATGCTCCACAAGTGACTGACGCAAAGTGATGAAAAATGTGTGGAGTTAGTTTGATATTTTGGACCAAATTAACGTAAGCCTTCACGCCTACAAGTACCTAACCATATGTTTGACCATATGTATAATCTAAATTGAGAGTTCACCGAATAGGTTACATAATTATCAGAGATATGTGGTGACCTCGTGTCCAGTGATACCACCAGTTTCCTCCTTTTGGCATGGATGGACGCAGATGCTACAATCGCCCCGTGCCATTGTTGTAGGATATTGAGCATCGGTGTTGGGAGACATGGGTTACCTCGTTAGAGTGGCTGACAGCATTCTGCTAAATGCAATGGATATTTGTAAGTGACCAAATGTGAAAGCCTCAGGACTTGCCTGGCGTGGAAAGCCTAAAATTACCTCCAAGCTCAACATTATCTACTTGCTTTCATTCTCTAAATGCTTTATTTTTGTCATAAATTGCGCTCATTACAGTTCTATTTACTGTTTCCTCCTATTTCTATCTTGTTTATTCCTATAGGGTATATATTGTGCACAGGTCCGATTCATGATGCTAATAAACGTCTCCCATTTGCTTTGTGTACTTTTAAGTCTCAGGAATAATCCCAGTTCACTGCACTAAGGCCCCTTTCACATCAGCGTTTTGTTAAATTTGCGGCAGATCCTGCAGGTTTACCGCATCTGCTGCATAGTGGTCGCACTTTCGGCAAGCCTCATTCATTCTCTATGGGGCTTGCGGTCAGGTGCAGCAAGAACGGTTTGCCGGATCCGGCACTTGCGGTGCATGAAAAAAAACGCTTTTAGCTGCGTTTTTTTTACCTTCAGCAACTGCCGGATTTGCGGATCGCGGCAAAAAATTGCATTTGCCACACCTGACCGCAAGCTCCATAGAGAATGAATGGGGCTTGCTGAAAGTGCAACGCTACGCGGCAGATGCGGTATATCTGCCGGATCTGGCGCCAAATTTTAAAAAGCGCTGATGTGAAAGGGGCCTTAGATCATCTCTCGACCGTTGGAAATTCGCCTTCCTGAAGTTTAGTGTCCTTGTAGACGCTCTTATTATACGTCTTATTAAAGGATATGTGAAAACTTATTATTTGGTGATCACGGTTGCCCAAGTGAACCCCAACCCATTTAATATTACACTTAAAGAGGACCTGTCACCAAACCATGCATGGTGATCTAATTACAGCACTGGATGCAGCATGTCTGCTGCATCCAGGCAAGGGGTTCCCCAGCCCTTGAGCCCCCCTGTACCCTGAGATAATACACTCTGAAAGCTTACGTTGTGGAGCCAAATAGGAGGTGGCTTGTGGCTGGACCAAAGGGCAGTTTCACACCCCTGTATGTTTAATCCGCCACCGCCGCCTCCCTGATGCCAATCATTGTCTCCCTCGCCTGCTGCATAGTACGTTCGTCACTATATAAATGAATAAATATTATTATTATTATTATTATCTAAGTAGCAGTTTTCATGAAATCACATCCCCTTATTGGACAGTTTTTATGTCCAAAAAAGCACAGCAAGCATATAAAATAAAGTATTCACGCTATGTGGGAACATGGTCTACAGCTATATTCATACATGGCTTTTTTTGGTGTGTCTTCTCTGAGGCCCAAACCTACTGTCTTGCCAGTAAAATTGCTGAATTCAAAATGCTTGTTTTGTTTTTACAGTGCTTTTTGTACAGTACTTGTTAATTAAGTTAGTTTTATTCATCAAAAATTCTGCTAAATTACCTCTACATTCTTTGCAGTGATTTTTTCCACATTCTTATTGCTTTCTATGGGTAAAAAAAGGCTGCAAATACTTTGAAAAACTGTCATGCTGCAGATTTAAAAAAACGCAGCAGTTCTAAAATTCAGTCAGGGAAAAAATAAACAAAAGCAGAAGATTTCTGAAATCTCTTATGGCCACTTTACACGTCCCAACATCGTTTCGATATTGTATACAACGGCACGGGAGCGCGCACTTTTTTGGCAGAAATCCAAGATCACATTGGAGATGTCACACAGGGAGATATCGCCAGGCAACACAACTGCGATGTCTACGCCCCCTCGTACGAGCGACCTAGGGAACGACCATTTAACATGGGAGGGAATAGGAGAAGTTGTGCTCCAAATCGTTGTTGGGCTGTCCACACAGCACGATCCTGCCAGATCGTCCATTAAATATCGGGCATTTGGAGAGCCTGCACAATTCTTCCCCGATATCGTTTGGCATCGTTCTTGCGTCGAATTGCACATTTACACCACACAACGCACGAACCACGTGACTTTTTATCGAAGTTGGACAACGATATCGGGAGTGTAAAGTGGCCATTAGGGTACCTTTACACGCGGCAACCTTTTTAGGAATTTCACTGGCAACTTACTGGTTGCAGTGAAAACATGGAGACATTGTTCCATTTGTACACAGCAACAAGATAGAACAATGTCGCCATGATTTCACTGCAACCAGCAAATTGCCAGTGAAATTGCTAGAAAAGTTGCCGCGTGTAAAGGTACCCTAAAGGGGATGTCACACGCGTCAATATCGCTGTCAATATCGCTGCTGAGCATGACATTGCAGCGATATTGACCGCGTGTGACATGCTGAATCAACCAGCGATAAATCGCTGGTTGATCATCGATAGGTTTTCGGACTGGACCGAAAAACATGGCGATGGTCGCCTGGTGACACCGGGAGATGCGATCAGCCAGCTCCCAGCACCTCTCACCGGCTTGTATCTAAGGTACACAGCGGGTAACTAGGGAGCAGAGAAAGCTGGTAACTAAGGTATACATTGGGTATCTAGGCAGCGCGCTGCCTAGTTACCTGCAGTTTAACCTGGATACCAGCCTGCAGACATCGTGGAAACAATATTTAAATAATTTTCACGATGTCGCAGGTAAAATGATCGCTGGTGAGTCTGCCTGTGTGACAGCTCACCAGCGATCAGCCGTCAATGTCGCCAGCGATCAGATCGCTGGCGACATAAACATGTGTGACGTCGGCTTTAGGCTGGCTTCACACTGCAGTTTTTCACTGATCAGGTTCGATCAGGTTTGTGTGCCAAAACCAGTAGTGTCTCCAAAACCCAGAACAGGTGTCAATCTTTCAATTATAGTTTTTCTCTGCAAGTTCCTTTCCTGGTTCCTCTCCTGGTTTTGGCACACAAACTGGATGGACACTGATCAGTGAAAAACTGTAGGGTGAAGCCAGCCTTAGCTTTTCCTGGTAAAAACTATATTGAAAAAGCAGCTTTAAATTGGCATAAAAACACTGCAAGTGAAACATTGCAAGTAAACCCAATCAGAGTTAATGACTGGTGGGACATATTTTATTTCTCTCGCCTGAGGAGTCGCACACTGCTGCATTGAAAAAACAAGTGACAAATCCGTGTTGTAAGCCGCCATCCTGTGTAAAAACTATTACAACTGCCCTGGGGATCCCGCTCCACCTATGGGGAGCGTAACCATCTGGCTGCCCTACTATCACCCGGAGGTCTGACCCGCAGCCCCGGTATCCATACCGGGACCGTAGGTGACGTCACAAACTATTTTTATTATTTGTACTGACTCTTTTCAGCGACCACCAGGGCTACGAGATCGGGCACAGGCCCTTGTGACATCCCCGTGAATCAACACCCAGAACCGAGTACCCCACGGTCCTGGGGCGGGTTATATCCTCCTCACCCATCCCTTGTAGACTGTGAGCCTCACGGGCAGGGTCCTCTCTCCTCCTGTACCTGTTTGTGCCTTGTATTGTTCATCATTATTGTACTTGTCTATGTATGTCCTTTTTCATGTGTAATGCTCCATGAAATAATGGCGCTATAGTAATAAATAATATTATGTCATCATAAATAGGTGCATTACACTATTGTTTTCACATCATTAATGTGCTCTATATGGACTTACATTTTACCATATCATGTGTCTTTTAAAAGTTTTTATGCAAAAAATGTGCTTCACGCGGCCTTGCTTTTTGCTGTTTGGGCAGTTACTGTTGATATATTGCACTTCTAAATATTTTCCATTGAATTCATTAAAAAAAGATATTTTCTCAAACTAAGCCAAGAGAACATTTTTCTGACATTTCCTTCTTATGTGAAAAATTACATAAAACGTTGACAATATAACTTGCTTTGATCTATAACAGAAACGAACAGTAGCTCATGAAAACTCCTTTATTATGACTGTGACTTCTCACTGTAAGCAGTGGGATCTATCACACAAGATGATGCGCTGACGATTGCTTTTTTAAGAAAATTTGACATAAAAAAATTAGTGTGCATAAGTTACCGTAAAAAGTCTATTAATAAATAGCAAATAGAGGCTACATCATCCTGAAAGCTGGTCACAGATCAGGCGTTCTGTTATTGTCCATAAGACGTGTTACCCATGTAGGGTTATAAAAAATTTCTAACACTAGTAAGTCTGATTCAGTTTAGAAGGTCTGGATTTTTTCGATAAACGTATTTATACTGTGTTAGTATTTTCAAGCTATGTCATGATAAACGACTCATCTGCTGCTTTGGTTTATGCACACGTCAGAAGGTTTTTGGTTAAAATTTTCTTTGGTGCTTCCAAACACCAGGGCTGTAGAGTTGGAGTCGGAAATGTGGCTTACTGACTTCACTGGTTATGGAGTCGGAATCGGTGTCCATCTTGGTGGAGTTGGAGTCGGATTCAAGGAAATTGAGGCGTCAGAGTCAGATATTTGGCTTGCCGTCTCCACAGCCCTCCCAAAAACTACAAAAAAATGCTCCAGAATTAGTTTTCAAAGCTAGAAATAATTTTTTTGGTGCTACCGTGTTTCCCCAAATATAGGACAGTGTCTTATATTAATTTTACCCCCAAAAGTCCCACCCTGTCTTATATTCGGGGTATGACTTATATTAAAAAAAATGACAATTTTTTTTTTAACCATAAAATTAACATTTATTAACAAGCTGAACAGACTTGCGGCCGACTTGCGGCCGACTTGCGGCACACGTGCGGCAGGTCCCCATACAATGTACGGTACTGTATGGGACACTTGCGGCAAGGTGCGGCAAAGGTGCGGTAACTGCACCTTGCCGCAAGTGTCCCATACAATATTGTGCATCGTATGGGGACGCAAGTCGGCCGCAAGTCGGCTGTGCGGCGGAATTGCAGTTTTAATGGGCAAGTCGGCAAGGAAACATCCTTACTTTTTAGGGTAATGGCGGCCTCGGGCTATGGATCCGCGGTGCAGGGCGTTGTCCAGATGCTTCTTCATGCAGGAGCTTCTGGCCAATCAGCACTCGAGCCGCTGAGCCAATCAGCGCTCGAGATGCTGGGGAGCCGCTGGCCGATCAGAAGCTCCTGCCAGCAGCGGTGACGTCAGGCCGGGGAAAAAGGCGCACAAGATTATCCCTATGCCCTCGGGGTTACCTGCAGCACCTGAGGGCAGAGGGGAGCCCACGGGGGACAGCGGACCTGCGGCTGCACCTGAGGGCAGAGGGGAGCCCACGGAGGACAGCGGGGCCAGCAGGACAGCGGGGACACAGGTAAAACATGCAATGGGCAAAAATGGCACTTTAGCGGTACCCTGTCTTATATTCCCCGAAAATAAGTCCCCCTGTCTTATAATCGGGGTATGACTTATATTGGAAAATTCTGCGCCAGCCCTGCCCTGACTTATATTCGGGGGGTGACTTATTTTCGGGGAAACAGGGTAGTTATTGATCTGAGTTGGTGTAACTAAATTCTTCCAAGTTTATAATGTCATATAAGCCATTTCCTAACTTTGTAGCAACGTGCCATTTATATCAGGTTCAAATTCATGTAACCGACATTATTGAAAACTTGTGTGAAAAAACACACTCAACATTTACAATAATATCTACTTGGTTTTACTATATTCCAATGGTGAAAAATAAACCCCATTTTGTAGCATTCATTGCTGAGGCCCCTGTGATGTCTGTTCGCTCTTCGACAATCATTTCCTGCTCTCAGGGCCTGTGCTCACTGTACAGGTCTCCTTGGAGCACACGTAAGCCGCACGCCCGACACTCTCGCACTTCTTAAAGGGTCAGTACACTCTAATCCAGAAATGCTTTCAGCCTATGGCTGAGAAGCACAGTGTATTTAAAGCACATTCTCCTGATGGGAGGTACCTGAGCAAATAATATCTAGAATTCAATAAGTGTGACTCAAACCAAATTATTAAATCTCCAAAGAGTGCACATTAAGATAACTAATTTTATTTAATTATTATTAAAACCGTCAGTAGTGTGTGTATGTCCCACACCTGTATCTAGTAAAACCGAGCAGTCGGGGAGGGAGGAGACTATAATCCCACACTCACCCTCAGGGTGAGTGTGGGATTATAGTCTCCTCCCTCCCCGACTGCTCGGTTTTTACTAGATACAGGTGTGGGACATACACACACTACTGACGGTTTTTAATAATAATTAAATAAAATTAGTTATCTTAATGTGCACTCTTTGGAGAGGTACCTGAGCAACGTAGTCTACAGATGTGCTGTTAGTTGTCAGGTCCTTACCCCAGTATTTTGTCACTGTGCTTCCCGATTCACTAACCTGTGTTCGGTCCTAGTACCAACCTGCACCTGCTGTGCTTCGCCAGCCTGCATCTGCTGTGCCTTTTCAGCCTGCACCTGCCATACCTTATACCAGCCTGCACCTTCCGTTCCTTACCTACCTGCACCTGCCTTAAAATTATACCAACCTGCACCTGTCCAATATCAGATGTGCTGCCTTCTACCGACCTCATCTGCAGTTACCTGCTGAGCTTCACCAACTGCCAGCATCTGTCACTCTGGCTGCACCTACTCAGAGACTGTATCCGTGTTTCCTACCCCTGGGGCCAGCTGTAGTAACCCCAGTCTTCCTGAGTGGCACCTGGTTTCTACTTGCAGCACAACACTCTCACCCTCAGAGGCTCTGGAAAAACCTGCTTAGAAACCATAGTCAAGCTCTCTAGGTTTTCTGTGTGGTGTGGCACAATAGGTCCACTCCAGCATGCTCGCTTATGCGAGTGTTACACACTTATTGGCTAATTAAATATTTAGATGTGTATGTATGGCAACATAGCACAGTTAGGGCTTGCTATATATGGTCTGTGATAACGGAAGGCAGTTTTGGTCACATTGAGAGGTTGGGGTTCTACATAGTGGTTGACGTGTGGTAGCACAGGTCCAAGGTGTGTCTGATAAGTAGTCAGTACATAAAAGTCACATCAACTTTCCTTCATTATTAGAAATTCATAACAAATGTGAAAACAGCGAGACCATTATAAGCAAGCATTTGTAATTTATTTTATGAAGCGCTGCTTGACACTTGATCTCAATGTGGGGGGTATTTCTTACAGCTATCATTGTCTGGCAACTAATTATTGATTTTTTAAAATAGGGTGACAGGTCCAGCCAGTCAAATTTTTTTACTACCAGTTTAAATAGGTAAGCGTAACTGCCATTTAAATTTTTATTTATAAAGGTACCTTCACGCGCCGCAATCTCGCCTGGCAATCCTAAAGGTGCAATCGCTGTGAAATTGCCTCACAGTTGCGGCATGTGTTTGGGAATTTCGCGGTGATAAATCGCCTCTCGGCCATCGCCTGATTCCTGAACAGTGCTCAGAAATCAGCCGCAACCATGAAGGCGATATTTCCGTGTTGTGGCGTGTGATAGGGTGATAGTGATGGAACCAGCGTTGCCTAGAATTTCCCATAGGCGTGCCTCAAACGTTCTGTAGTCCGCGCCCCGTCTGCGATGATTGGTGTTGGCTACTGTGTTCTCATTGCCTGTCAGTTGACAGGGCGCCATATTTGAAGAAATATCCATTCAGCAACACACACATCTTCAATGGTGTCATGTATTAGCCAGTCTTCCAGAGCAGGCTGACCAATCGTAACGCTGTTGCGTTGTCCAATGACGCGGTATGGGGCGCGATGTAAACCACTGTGGCACGCCTATCTCCTCGTAGCGCTGACCATGTAAGCCCACATTGCCTTTGGAATTGTGGCGTGTGAAGCGGCGATGGAATGAGGCAAGATTGGTTCCGCTCTAGGTGAGGCGATTTCTGGAGTGACACATCTCCTTACTTTCAGGGCGAGATTGCGGCATGTAATGCCACCATCGGTGATCTAAGGAGACATGATAAACGTGCACGCGCACGTTAGATCGCCTCATATCGCTAGGCGAGATAGCGGCGTGTGAAGGTACCCTTAATAATGTAGAACAAGTGATTATAATAAACTTTCAAATATACTTCATAAATTACATCTGGAAGAAAACCAGTCAAAAACCTTCCAGAGGATGTCGCCACTAGGCTGATTTCAAACTGACATATGCTGGGTGACAGGAAGATCTGTCTTCAGCTTCACACACTGAATATGATTTATGAGGGGGGCGGGGCTTACACAACGTGGCTGTGTAGCGTGGCTACAGCTGATCTCTGTATTGTCAGTTTATCTCAGGCAAAGGGAGCTTGTCAGCTGTCAGCACACAGCTCCTGTGAACTTATCTGATTGCTCCCCATTCACAATGGCTCTGCTCCGTGGGTTTTCAGCTGAGTGCCTCCACACAGCTCTTCAGCTGATTGCACAGAGCAGAGCAATGTTAATGCAGAGGAGATAAAATAAGATCACAAGGAGCTGTGTGGTGACAGCTTGATGAGGTAAACTGCAGATACATTAATCAGCAGTAGCATGCTGTGTAAGCCTCGTCCCGCACCCTTATATGGCTGTATTCAGCGTGTGGCAGTGAATACGGATTTCCCTGACAATGAGCAAATGTCAGGTTTAAAAACAGCATAGGTGGGCATCTTCTAGAAGATTTCTGAAAGGTTTTCTTCTAGATTTTATTTATGAAGTATATTTGAAAGTTTATTATAATCACTTGCTCTACATTATTATTAAATATAAATGTAAATTGTGGTTATACTTTAAGGACAGCATGGTGGCTCAGTGTTACTTTGAAGTGCTGGGGATATGGGTTTGAATCCGACCAAGGACAACATCTGCAAGGAATGTATCCACTCTCACTGTGTTTGTGTGTGTTTTCTACCGAGAGACCTCAGAATAGAAGATTGTGAGCCCTGTGGAGTCAGTGGATTGGTGAAGATGTGGTAAAGCACTGTGGAATTAGTAAAAAAGATAGATAAGGGCTAGTATATCATTATTAGGGAGTGCATATGAAAAATGTTCCCAGTTTCTTCGAGAAAACTCTAACAATTTTCATCCAGGTGTCTCTTTTTCTGTCTGTGTACAATACATTTTCATGCATATACTGTACATTTAAAAAATGAAATATACATGATCAAATACAGTTCCTACATTAATAATAGAATTATAAGTGTATTGAACTTGGATGTTTTGTGTGAGATCTGACTTTTTTTTACACACCCATAGACTTGAGTGTGTGAGTGTCATACGATAGTTGCAAGAAAGTATTAAATGCTGTAATTTGTTTTCTCATGGACAATCAGATCTCTTTACAGTAGTCTAACAATCTGTCTCAAAGCTTCCAGCCCCCTCTTAATATCCCAAAAAATTACTTTTATAATCCCCTGGTATGGGGTAGTCAGGTTGAATGGGTATTCTTGGTCTTGCTCAGCAGCTCCTCGATCCCTCGCTAATGCCATCCTTTTGCCTTCCTTAAAATTAATGATGTTTCATCCACACATTAAACCCTATTTCGTTCTTGCACAGGCGTACTTTGCTCTGCCCTGCTGAGGACTGGGAAAAGTACTGTAATTCATATGTGACTAAAGAGGACAAAAGAGAAACCGATGACCTGGAAGAAAAGTGTATAACACTCAAAATGTATATAAAATGTGCATAACAGTATGTTGCTATGCCCTCAGCAGGTCAAAGTGAAGAACTTTGAACAAGATTGGGGGTGCTATGTAGATGATGTTGAATGTGTCTCCAGCATGAAGCGAGGTCAAAGGATAGAGATTATGGGGAAGAGAGGAGGCATCGAGCAAGACCAGCATTGCATAACAGATTGGACCTCGCATTATGAGGGATTATAGAAAGTAATTTTTTTGATAAGCAGAGGACATTGGGAGCTTATAGACATGTTGCTAGAATACTGTAAAAGAAGTGGTAAGGATGGTGGCCATAGTATATTGGCAAAACCTGGTGACACTTTCCTTTGAAAGTAATAAATGTTTAAACATGTGCTTTGGTTTATTTCAGCAAGCTTTGTTGTTGAAGGAAATGGATTGGTTAAATGTGTGACTTTCTTCCTTCTAATCCCTAAACTCCTGACATATTAAATCTCCCATCTGGATTTTATGGGAAATAGTTACACGTAAGAGGAGCAATAGTCGAAAAGACCTGAAAAAAAGATGACATTCTGAGTAAAGTAAAATGAGCAAAAGTGGGAAATCTCAGAATTCTACAATCACATTGGTTACAACTTTAAAGGCCACTTCACACACACAGATATTGAGTCCAATATCTGAACAGATCTCTGGTTGCAGTGAAATCATGGAACACATTGCTCCATTTTGTGGCTGTGTACAAATATAACAATGTGTCCATGATTTCACTGCAACCAGAGACCTGTTCAGATATTGGACTCAGATATCTGTGTGTGTGAAGTGGCCTTAAAGGCTTTCATTTTTCCTACACCTTAAGGGGGAATCAATACTAATTATCCATGCATAGCAATAATATAAATAAACGTTCATCAAACCCAAACACGTCACAAAGGATCACTTGGCTTTACACTTAGGAACGTATACATAATCCATTACTATACAATGTCTGGCTTCATAGATATATCAATAACTTACAGAAATAGCCTGTATATCCCAAATGCCCCACTGAAAACATTGCAATGCTAAGGAAATGTCTACATATCCCAGTATCCTTCCACACTGTATAATGGTGCCAAGTTTCCCCACACACTGTATATTGGCCCCCCGTATATGCCCACACTGAATACTGGCCACAAGTACTTACCACAGACTGTATAAAGGTCCCTAGTATTTATCCCACATTGTATAATGACCCCTAGTATTCCCCCATACTGTAATACGGCCCCTAGTATCCCACCCCACTGTACAATGGCATCCAGTATACTCCACACTGTAATATTGCCCCTAGTATTTCCCCTATACTGGATAGTGGCCCCATTATCTCCCCACACTGTATAATGGCCCCCAGTATTTTTCCACACTCTTTATAATGGCCCCCAGTTTCCCCATGAGCAAAACCAAAACATTTTACACTCACTACCCATAAATCCTAAGGAGTACGCTGGCAGACAAGACTAACGTGGTGATGTCATCGAACAAGGGTACTCATGTCCCAGAGTGATGACATCATCTTGCCGTTCTATGTCCCCATCTTGTCCTGAGTCTTCCTGTTGTTCTGTAGACCGCAGGCCTAAATCTACCTACGGTCTACAGAACGGAGAGTAGTTCTGCAAGGAGATCATGTCTCCTTGCTTTACCTCAGAGTTTGATTGTGATGTGGCCAGGGCAAGGGTTACTCGGACACTGGGACTGATGGCGGCTTGGGTGGGGAAATCACGGGTGGTCGGGATCCCGGTTCCGTGCCCTGGTTATCATTTGAGTAGATGGTGGGGAAGAAGGGAGTATTTACAGGGGAACGTGACGCCACCTGTAGTTCCAGTAACATAGTACCGACGCTGCAAGCTGGCCGCTGAGGTGATGGTGGGTGCAGCAGAGAGTAGTCCAGCTCCTACAGGTGGAGCTATTACGTCAGGGCAGCGATGATGGATGAAGATGAGGGGAGTTGTAATGATGGTTCTTACCCCTCTAATGAGCTGATGGTGATGGTGTGGAAGCCGGCACCGGCGAGAAGAACAGCGGAGACCAATTCAAGTTTTACTTCACTTTACTAGGTACCGGAAGATGGTAAAATGGAACACGGTACAGTTTGGTTTACCGGGTGGATATTGCCAGCTTAGGGTCCCCCTTATGGAGTCTCTAGATGTTCTCTCTCTTTGTCTTTCAGGGTTAACTTCATTCTTCTCAATCTCTACCACCCTCGCAGAGCTCTCCCGCCAGTCCTACGGTCTGCAGCTAGTAGGCAAGGTCTGTGCCTTACCGGTCCGGACTGGAGGCCCAAGTAAGCAAAACCCCCCGCTACCAGAATTTGGCCCTTCTCCTCTAGTGTCCTGAACCGGTTCTTAGTCCTGAGGGGCGAGGTACCTTGTGGCGCTGTCAGCAACCCGGTTACTATGGGCCCGCAGCTCGTCGGTCTGCGGTCAGTGGTGAACTTCTGACCGCCTCAGCTTCCCGCGTTGCCGGTGTTTCCCTCAAGGTGACCAGCTGGCTCCATCCAGTCCTGGCCCATTGCCTTCTGTCATGGGCCCCCACTTAAAGATGGGGATCCCTCCTGTCAGACCAATGTCAGGCATGTCCTTCCTGACTGTCTCCCCAGCACTGTCTAATTTAACTGTCACTCTCTCCCACTACTCTACCCTAGGCTTCACCCCCTTTTTGGACCTACTAAATTACCGGTCCCCCCTATTCTAAGTGGCATAGTCCTAAGTGTGTGTAAGGACAGACTCCACAGGTTAAACCCTGAACTGACAACTTACAGGGATAACACAATTGTTGTCACAGTGTAGCACCTCCCTGTGATGTCTAGCCAGAGGGGCGCCACAATTGCATCGGTGTGATCAACAGGTAGCTGTAGCTCTGGGCGGGCCCCTAATATCGCAGAGCCCAGGGCAACTGACCCCTCTTCACCCTCCACCCCTTAGTTACACAACTGCTTGATCTCTATCTTCCTGAATAAATAACATTTTGTGAAATTTTATTATACTATTTGTTATTTTTTTATTACAGGCAATTCCTCCTCCACTTAAGTTTGGAACTGATCCAAAACAGATCGAGGTAATTGAATTGGGTAATAGAATAGATTTTTCTATAGAAAAATCTATTAAAATCCATATCATTAGCTTTGGATTCAACATGAAGTTGATCTAACTGCAAAAAAAAATAGATTTGAGATATAAAAGAAACAAATTTAAGAGAAGCATAATGTGTCTCCACTTGGGACAAGTCCAAAACTTCATCATTATCTTCATTAGATTCCAAAAAGTGACATTTAAGTGCGAATCCCTTAACAAATCTATTTACATCATTACATTTTCGTAAACATCAAAATGGCATGTAAGAGAAAATGATAGTCCCTTAAATAAAAACGAAACCTGTGTCTCAGAAAGAATATACCTGGATAAATTAATAACTGCAGTGGTGCCATCTGTGCAATCCAATGGAGAAGTTATATCAGAGAAATTGACTCAATTCCCATTTGTGGAGGAAAAATTCCATTTATATCCTCCTTTTTTCAGAATTGATCTGTTAGTTTTATTGTCTGAATGTCTGGTGGAATCTATAGCCCATGTGTAAACCTGGCTGTTGGATGCTTTCAGGGACTTATTATTGGAGTGGTGGGAGAGGATGCTATACTGGGACTTATAATGAATTGAGGAGTGGGAGAGGAAGATATATACTGTATATATATATATGTATATACAGCTCCGGAAAAAATTAAGAGATCTCTGCAAAATTGTCAGTGTCTCTGATCTTTCTCTTTATTGGTATATAATAATGAAAAGAAAACCAGTTCTTATTCATTTAGAAACAACAATACTCATGTTTTAACTCAGGAATAGTTCAGAAATCAATACTTGGTAGAATAACCATGATTTATAATCACAGCTTTCATATGTCTTGGCATGCTTTCCACCGGTCTTTCACACTGCTTTTGGGTGACCTTATGCCACTCCTGGCACAGAAATATAAGTAGTTCTTCATTGTTTGATGTCTTGTGACAGTCTCAAGTCATGTAAACTAGAAAAAAAGCCTTTCATGAATGAGAAGCAAAGGAGAACAAGGCTGAAGTTTGCCAAAGGCCATAAGGGTTAGACCATAGAGGACTGGAGTAAGGTAATCTTCTTTGAGTCTGATTTTCAGCTTTGCCCAACACCTGGTCATCTAATGGTCAGACAGAGATCTGGAAAACCGCACAAGCCACAGTGTCTTGCCCCCACTGTGAAATTTGGAGGAGGATCGGTGATGATCTGGGGATGCTTCACCAAGACTGGAATTGGGCAGGTTAATCTTTGCGAAGGACATATGAATTAAGCCGCATACAAGGTTATCCTGAACAACACTTGCTTCCTTATGCTCAGGCATTGTTCCCCAACTCTGAGGACTGTTTTTTCCAGCAGGACAATGCCCCATGCCACACAGCTAGGTCAATCAATGTGTGGATGAAGGAGCAACACATCAAGATCCTGTCATGCCCAGCACAACCTCCAGACCTGAACCCCATTGAAAACCTCTGGAATGTAATCAAGAGGAAGATGGATAGTCACAAGCCATCAAACAAAGAAGAACTGTTTACATTTTTGTGCCAAGAGTGGCATAAGGTCACCCAAAAATAGTGTGAAAGACTGATGGAAAAGATGCTAAGATGCATGAAAGCTGTGATTAAAAATCTTGGTTATTCCACCAAATATTGATTTCTGAACTCTTCCTGAGTTCAAACATGAGTATTGTTTTTTGTATAAGAACTTGTTTTCTTTGCATTATGTAAGGTCTGAAAGCACTGTTTCTTTTTCTTTTTTATTATTTTGACGATTTCTCATTTGCTAAATAAATACAAAATCTTGAATTTCGAAGACATGCTGGCAACAGATCATAGAATAAACAACAACATACATTTTACTCAAAAATATATTTATAAAAGAGAAAAATCAAAAAAACTGAAAATTTTGCAGTGGTCTACTAATTTTTCTGGAGCTGTAATATATATACCGGTGTATATATATACCGTATATACTCGTGTATAAGCCGAGTTTTTCAGCCCAAAAAATGGGCTGAAAAGTCCCCCCCTCGGCTTATACACGGGTCAATACGGTAATCCTATGGTGGGAGGGGGCGCGGGGGGTGGGGGGCGCTGCGCAGTATTTCTTACCTTGTCCCCCGTTCTGCAGTGGGTTCCGGTGTCTTCCGTGCTCCGTTCCCGGTCTGCTGGGCCTTGTGGTTCCTCCTGGTTCCTCCTCCTTCGGTTCCACCATGGGGGCTGCCATCTTGCTTCTTCTCTCCGCCCCCGGCCAGTGATGTCAGAGCAGGCCGCGCTGTGATTGGCTAGCACCCGTGATCACATGTCACGGGTGCTAGCCAATCACAGCGCGGCCTGCTCTGACATCACTGGCCGGGGGCGGAGAGAAGAAGCAAGATGGCAGCCCCCATGATGGAACCGAAGGAGGAGGAACCAGGAGGAACCACAAGGCCCAGCAGACCGGGAACGGAGCACGGAAGACACCGGAACGCACTGCAGAACGGGAGGACAAGGTAGGAAGCTGTGTGTATGTGTGTGTGTATGTGTATATATGTGTATGTGTATGTGTGTGTGTGTGTGTGTGTGTGTTGTATATATGTGTGTATGTATGGGTATGTGTATGTAAGTAGGCTGGCTGCCAATATAAGCCATACCTCTGGGGCTGCTGTATATACTTCTGGGGCTGCTGGATACTACCACTGGGGCTGTATATACCTCTATGGCTGCTGTATACTACCACTGGGGCTGTATATACCTCTGGGGCTACTGGATACTACCACTGGGGCTGTATATACCTCTATGGCTACTGTATACTACCACTGGGGCTGTATATACCTCTGGAGCTACTGGATACTACCACTGGGGCTGTATATACCTCTATGGCTACTGTATACTACCACTGGGGCTGTATATACCTCTGGGGCTACTGGATACTACCACTGGGGCTGTATATACTTCTGGGGCTGCTGGATACTGCCACTGGGGCTGTATATACCTCTGGGGCTGCTGGATACTACCACTGGGGCTGTATATACCACTGGGGAGGCTGCTGTATACCACACTGCTGGGGGCTGTATACCTGTGCTGAGGTCCACCCTTGGCTTATACACGAGTCAATAGGTTTTCCCAGATTTTGGGGGCAAAAGTAGGGGGGTCGGCTTATACACGGGTCGGCTTATACACGAGTATATACGGTATATATAAATCATATATATATATATATATATATATATATATATATATATATGTATATATATATATATTTATATATATATAAGTGTATATATATATATATATATGCATATATATATATATATATACACATATATATACAACTTGGGACAGGGACTTAGGGTGAATTTGGGGAAGCGAGGACACAGGACAGAGATTTAGGATGAAATGCGTGGGGGAGTCACAGTGATTAATTAATTTGTAATAATAGTAATTTTTATTTCCATATAGTCAACATATTCAGCAGCACTTTACAATTCAGAGGGGACATATACAGACAGTATAAGACATTACAGAGTAACACAATTCTCCAGATACCAAGAGGAGTGAAGGCTTCGCTCCGAGGCTTAGATTCTAAGAATTTATATTTATTTGGCAATGAAAACTGAAGTTCATGGGGAGTATAGTGCTGTCTTATCAATTTATATTTTGAACGGTGCATGGTTAATTGTATAGTAATTATGTGGTACATATTAGAGATGAGCGATGTTCGATTCGAATTGTTTGCCAATGTCAAATTCGAGCTGTTTTTGGCGGTGTTCCAGTCATTCACCGAATTAGAACAATTTGCTTGAAATTCGGCAGTTCTAGTATATGTTCGATAACGCTTCGATCCACAAAAGCTTAATCTTCCTAACCCTAAACCTAGCCCTAATACTGCAAATGAATGTTAATATCCAGTTTGTGTGTATATTGTGCAGGGGGGAGGCTTGTATCAGAACTGCAGCAATAAGGTTGCGCTCTTTTTTTTTTTTTTCTCCTAAAGCATGTACAGTGGGGCGGTTCCGGCTGCTAGCCAATCACAGTCCCACACTGCAAAGTGCATTTTTTTCACACAACTAATGTCATCATTGGCTGTGTCTGTCACATGTCCTAGCCTTATAAAACCCGGCCATCTTAAAGATCGCCACCATTTTGCTGATAGCTGCTGCAGGTGTTAGACGGCACTTGTGGCTGCTGCTGTGTGCGGCCGCTAAACAGTGCAAACTAAATTGTGTTCTCTCATTCAGCTAGTGATTGAATACAAAGTTAGATAGGTTTAGGGAGTAGGGACTAGTAATATCTGCCCTTTTTAGGGCTGCTCCAGAGGACTAGCGATTAGGGACTGAGGACTATTAGTCTATCAGCACTTTTCAGGGCTACTTCATAGAAGCAGGGACTAGATTTAATTGCAGCCCTTATCAGGGCTAGGTTGGAGCAGTCTATTAGTTTTTTCTTCTTTAAAGTGAAAGAAATGGGGGGTGGGGAATGGAGAGAGCACAGTAGATTATAAAATATTAGGGGGGATGGGTGAGAGAACATTGCAAAATGAATTTGAGGGTATGTACGAATAATGAATTGAGGGGAAGACATGCAATTGTAAAAAATTGAGGGGAGAACATGTAATTAAAAACAATTGGGTAGCAGAAAGAGCACAGTGGTGGGGGACACCGGTGAGTGAATGGTAAGGAATTGGGGGAAAGATTACAGGGAATAATTCATTTATATTTTTATTTGGCATAGGAAAAGTGGCTAAAAATAGTCAATGAGTGCACAGTGCAGCTGCCTTGTACTCACGATCTGCGGTGAGTGCAGGGCGGCTTATCCCTGCGTGCAGCCAATGGTTATCATTAGGGATGGGCGAATCCTGAAATACTCGGAATCGCTGGACTCTAACGAGTCCGGGTCCGAGACTCGGTACTCGTTGCGAGTCCGAATAGTAACCTGTACTTCTGCAGTGTATCTATACAGATACACTACAAAAGTACCCTAAAAGTTAATCTAAGGGGTTAAAAACAATAAACATTCATACTCACCTTCTGTGGGGCCTGTACCTTATGTACCGGGACCGGTACCAAAGACCTCCGGACGTCACAAGACCTCAGATCACCGGGAGAAGATGGGCTGAAGGACCTGTGAGATTTCAGCCAATCAGCATGCGGCTAGCGGTCACATGGGTTTGTCATGTGGCCGCACTGCCAGCCAATGAGCGATCTAGCGGTCTGATTGGCTGGCAGTGCGGCCACGTGACACACCCATGTGACCGCTCTGCCGCATGCTGATTGGCTGAAATCTCACAGGTCCTTCAGCCCATCTTCTCCCGGTGATCTGAGGTCTTGTGACGTCCGGAGGTCTTCGGTACCGGTCCCGGTACATAAGTTACAGGCCCCACAGAAGGTGAGTATGAATGTTTATTGTTTTTAACCCCTTAGATTAACTTTTTGGGTACTTTTGTAGTGTATCTGTATAGATACACTGCAAAAGTACAGGGACTCGCTACCCCGAGTAATTCCTAAGGAAACTTGGCGAGTAGCGAGTCCCCCGAGTCCGCTACTATTTGGGCGAGTCCCGAATAGTAGCGAGTAGATTCGGCCATCCCTAGTTATCATGAAAGTAACATGATGCTGTGGAAACACACTGTGATCGGGAGAAGTATAGTGAGCATGGGATTTCTTGAAATCCCATCCACTATGCTGGTACTGTACCACGCAGCATTTTGGACACAGCGGCAATACGTAGCGTCCAAACCATTCCTTGATCGTGAGCATACAGCCTTAACAATTTCAGAATTTATTTTCACAACTTAGAGAATAATAAAAGTATACATGTTTGGTATCTACGAACTTACACCAACCTGAGGCATCATACTGACAAGTCGGCTTTACCATATAGTGAACAATAAATAAAAACTCCCAAAAACCATTGTGGAAGTTCACTTTTTTTGCAATTTGACCTCACTTGGAATTTTTTGCAATTTTCAGTACACTTTATTGCAAAATTAATGATTTCATTCAAAGGCACAACTCGTCCCACAAGAAAACAAGCCTTCATATGTCTATATTGATGGAAAAATAATAAAGTTATGGCTCTTGGAAGAAGGGGAGGGAAAAATAAAGGCACAAAAAGGGAAAAGTCAAGATCGTAAAGGGGTTAATCTGTAAGTGATGATTAGTCTGCAAAGACGAGTTGTGGCTCGAAGACATGAAGATCTTTCCAGATGTAGAAACAAAAGAGAACTACTCTAATTAGATTAAATGTTTCCGGTAAGTCACTGGATATAAATATTTATTCGGTATCTATACTGTGTGACTTGCAATTACAATCTTGTTTGGTAAATGCCCCTTTGGTTGAAAATTTGCATATTGGGTCCCCTATATTTAATAGTCTATATTGCAACAAATGAGTGAAGAAAAAAATGTAAAAAAAATAACATTTTACTCAGTTTTTCACCCATTTATCATGAGTTTGCCAGTTTAAAATGACAACGTGGTGAAAGGTCCTCTTTAAAGGGAATCTGTCATGCCAAAACTGATATCATCTTGCCGATATAGGGTTATCCTCAAATATAATAGCGATGTAAAGCCATGTGGCTGCCAAACTGAAAACCTGGTTACTGGGAGTAAATGATGTGTGTTCCTCCCGGCATCCTTAGTCTTTTAGTCATAGAGGCGCGGCTTCAGTAACCACTAAGTATATAGTGAGCGGCAGCTGTAACCATTCCGTAGAACTGACTGACAAACAGCTGTATATGGATGCAATGCTGAGGAGCTGGCCGTCAGTCAGTCCTAAGGAGTGGTGAGCTGCCATTCACTTAGTCACTACACTTAGTGGTCACTAAAGCCACGCTATATACTCCTCTATGACTGAAAGCTGGAGGCTGCTGGGTAGAATAAAGTTTATTTCCTCCCAGCAGCTGGGCTGTCGGTGCCACGACTGCATGGCTTTAGAACACTATTATTAGAGAACTTATGTCACTATGTTTTCTAAGAAATGACTCCAATTTAGAATTGCATTTTCCTTTCTGTGCAAGGACTTGCAGAAAAGCCTGGTCTTTTAATTGTGAAAATAAATTGCCTTTAGCTGTATTAACTAAATTTTAGATAATTACTAATATGTAAAAAACAAATATCAAAGAAAGCATGCAGTCAATTAGTACATTATTTTAATTTTATATTATGTGCAACAATTAAAGGTTCCCTCTTATTCAAGTTATTGCTCTGCAATTAGATGAAGCGTAATCCATCTAATTTAATATACGGTAATGTAAGCTCCAGATGTCGTCAATGAGAGATAAACAGCTTCATAAACACTTGTGAGGAGCTTGAGTAACCAGAACTGCAAATGAAGAGGCAAAGTAAAAAGCACAAAACATAGCAGTTATTAGAGATTACCATACTTACATATTTAAGGAGAATTTTGTCCTAACGGCTTTTACTTGGGCATTTTTTGTCTTGTTCTCAACAAGAAAGTTTCCATTTGTGGTTGAAAAAAGATGGACACCAATCAACCCTAAAGGTACCGTCACACGCCGCATCTCGGCTGGCGATATGTGGCGATCTAACGAGCGCGCTCACGTTTTTCGTGGTCGCCTCAGATCGCCGATGGCGGCATCTCATGCCGCAATTTCGCCCTGAAGCTAAGGCGATGTGTCGCTCCGGAAATCGTCTCCCTTATAGCGGAACCAATCTTGCCTATTTCCATCACCGCTTCACACGTCGCAATCTCAAAGGCAATGTGGGCGTACATGTTCAGCGCAGCAAGGAGATAGGCATGCCACAGTGGTGTATACCGTGCCCCATACACGCTCATTGGACAACACAACTGCTCTGGGAGGCTGGCTAATACATGACGCCATTGTCTATCAGAGTTTGTACTGAGTTTGAGGATGGTTGAGTAGCTGAAAATGTGTGTGGTGCTGAACGGACCGCTCTTCAAATATGGCGCCCTCTCAACTGACACACAATGGGAACACAGTAGCCCACACCAATCATCTCAGACGGGGTGCGGACTACAGCACGCTGAGGCACGCCTATGGGAAATCATAGCCAACGCTCTTTCCATCATTATCGCCCTGTCAAACGCCACAACACAGAAATATCGCCTTAAGGATTGCGGCTGATTACTGAGCATCAGGCGACGGCCGAAGGGGCGATTTATCGCCGTGACATTCTCAAATAACACGCCGCAACCGTGAGGCAATTTCACGACGATTGCTCAGGGGCGACATATTTATGATTTCCAGGTGAGATTGCGGCGTGTGACGGTACCTTCAGGGAACCTGTTACCATGTCAAAAACATCCAGTTTTCTTTCTTATATGTTTGTGCTGTTCCACTGAGTATTTTTTTGTTTTCTTAAAATCCAACATACAATTCCAGATATATGGTCCATTTTATTCAGGGATTATTTGAATGGTCCTTTTCAGTGGGGCATGTCTTATAGAGTAAAAATGCAAACCAGCCTGATGACACCCGCCAAAGAATCCTGTGAGTCACACCCACATGGTGGGTTAGCTTCCTACCTTTTTGATCTGAAATATATTCACTAATTACCCTGTTGTTTATTAGCACTTGCTTTTTACTTAAAGGGACACTGTCAGATAATTTTTCAGTATGATACTAATATTACCCTTGAATAGGGCCTGGGCAGACATTTTAAAAACATGTATAATCATTATTGTACTGTTTGCAGTTTCCATGTTGTCAAAATTGTCAGACCCTGCAGAGAGCTGCTGGATTAGTCCTCTCCATTATAAAAACACATGATGAGTCCTGGCTGTGTTAAACTGCCATGTTTTTATGCACTCCCTCTCAGCAGCTCCCTCATCTCTCTGTCCTCCCTCATCCCTCCTCCCATTGCTCTGAAGGTACCGTCACACGTGGGGATATCGCCGGAGATTTGCTAAGCAATCTCTGAATGCGGCGATATCACTACCACATCGCCTGTGTGTTGCGGCGTGTGACAGGGCGATATTACGGCGAGAAATCGCCGGTGGTGCGTCGCCTGATCGCCCTGCTGAGAAAAGAGGCGATTTCCAGCAGGCGATTTCTGCGCATCATGGCGTGTGACTGGGCGATAGCGATGTAGAAAGCGAGCTCAGGCCATCTAGAAGTAATTTCAGGGACGCGCCTGAGTGTTCTGTTTGGTGCGCCCCGGCTACCGCGATTGGTGGTAGCTCCTGCGTTCCCATTGGCTCGCCATGGCTAAGGCGCCATATTTGAATAGCGATATAGTGGAAAGCACACATGCGTCATGTAGTGGGCAGACTTCCTGACAAGGCTGACCAATGGTGACGCAGTTGAGTTGGCCGATCGGAGTGGTAGAGGTGCAGTGTACAACACTCTGGCACGCCTGTCTCCTCGCCGCGCTCACACTCTATGCCCACATCGTTGATATGGTGGTGCCGTGTGACGCGGCGATTTGGCAGTGACGTGGGAATGTCAAACTGCTTCCGGTCTGCGCCAGGCGATTTCCGGAACGCAGGATCGCTGAACATCGCACACGAGATCTCTATGTGTGACAGGGAAACAGCGATGTGCAAAAAAGTGCCCGAAACATGCGCGCTCACGTCAAATTGCCAGCCATATGGCGGCGTTATTGCTACGTGGGACGGTACCTTGAGTGCACTGTGGTTTCACTTTCAGGAGATCTATTCTGTTGAGGAGACAGTGAGATAGTTTGCAGGTCTGCCTTATGTTATCTAGACTCCATTTGTACCTTTAAGAAGGAATCCCTGCTGTGACAGTTTCTGTGCTGTATTTGACCTCTTTCCTAGCTGCAGACAGAGAGAGCAGAGAGGAGAATACAGCCCCTCCCCCCTCACACACATACTGATCTCCTGTGCATTAATAAGATGTGAATATGTTACATGAATAATTAGGGAGTGGCCAGCAGAGAACTAAGTGGATCGCTCAATGTGATTGACAGATGGAATGAATATCTTTATGTGAAGTTTACAGAAGATAGAAGGGAAATATACAGTCATATGAAAAAGTTTGGGCACCCCTCTTAATCTTACTCTTTTTTTTTGTTTAAAATTGGGTTTGTGCAACAGCTATTTCAGTGTGATATATGTAATAACTGTTGGACACAGTAATATTGATTACTGAGATTACTGGATTGAAATGAGGTTTATTGCACTAACCAAAAATGTGAAATATGCATTATTTCAAAATTTGACAGGTGCAAAAGTATGGCCACCCGTCTGATTTTCATGATTTGAATACTCCTAACTATTTTTTACTGACTTACTGAAGCACTAAATTGGTTTTGTAACCTTATTGAGCTTTGTACTTCATAGCCCGGTGTATCCAATCATGAGAAAAGCTATTTCAGGTGTCCACTTGCAAGTTGTTCTCCTAGTTACTTTACTTTAATATTACTGTGTCCATCAGTTATTATGGTACATTTACACGCGGCCACAGGAAGGTAGGAACAGGCAGGCATCGGACACAAATTGTGCCTGTTGCCTTGAAAAGACCACGATGTGACGGCGTGTAATTCAAGACTTTCCTTCCTGTGTCTTCCCTGAAGGAAGGAAAGTCCTGAATTACATGCAGCCACATCTTGGTCTTTTCAAGGCAACAGGCACAATTTGTGTCCGATGCCTGCCTGTTCCTACCTTCCTGTGGCCGCGTGTAAATGTACCATTACATATATCACACTGAAATAGCTGTTGCAAAAACCCAATTTTAAACCAAAAAAAATGAGTAAGATTAAGAGGGGTGCCCAAACTTTTTCATATGACTGTACATAAAAGAAATACATACTAGAGAGAGCTTATAGTGAGGAATTAGAAAATGATAACAGTTACATATGGATTTTTGACCTGACAGATTTTCTTTAATTATTTATGGCGGGGTATTTTTTTTACAGGTTTTTTCATGGGTATTGATGAGAGAGAGAAGTCTGATCTGGGCATGCGTGCCCAATGTGCTGTTACTCACAGAGAGGCAGCCCAGCCCCCACCAGTGACGTGCCCTGCTCAGTTTGTCCAATTCCAGTCTACAGACTGTAAGTATCAAAAGTAAAACATCAATAAAGGTATATATGCACAGCAGAGAGAGCTTACAGGAGCAGGGTAGGTATATAGATGTATATTGGGAAAGTGTAAGGAATAGTTAGGAGAATTGAAAGGAGGTCACATTAGTAGTGGAAAAATCTTGTAACTATTATTATCTTTCTTCACTCCCGTCACAGTCCATGGACATCAGCTACTTTCTTCTGACAGGCCAGTGGGCATTTTAGCTATTGTGGCACAAGGAGCTGGGTGATCTCTGCATTGCAATACAATTCATCCAAGGACACACATTCAGGTAAAAACAGGGCTGATGTCAGCAGACCCCAATTTTCATGGTGGACATAAGAACTAATTTGCCTGTACATGTCCCTGTAAATAATGAATGTGTATTCATGTAGAATGTAGTTAATATTCCACATATGGTCAGTAAGGCCGTATAATTATTATTTGACAAGCAATGTATTCAAAATGAGCTTCAATAATAGTCCTGAAATAGCTTGAGATGACAAATATGTAGGTGGATCTAGGCATCTTTGCCCATCGACGACTCAGATGGCATCTATGAATAGAACTAGAGGACAACCTGTAATTTGTACACTGCAATTTATTTGGGGATTACAGGAGAACATTGTCCATGAGTCACTACTTTGCAATATCCTTCATCAAGCATACTGTTGATCGAAATATCGCATGGGGTAATGGATTAAAGCCGATTGAAGAGCCTTATACAAGTGGGAGTTTGGAATTTGATTCCCCCCCCCCCCTTTTTTTTCCATGTGGTGCTGTGGAAACCTTTTTCTATACTTTCCAATATCCATCATTCATTTACTTAATATTAGACATGAGTGAATAAATCTGATTGGAATTGAATTCACGTTCGCCAAAGTGCAGACTTTTATAATTTGCTACCGGACGGGGTTATCAAAATTGCGGCCACTGGCTGACCACATCATCCTTGTATTCACCTTACCACTAACCTTTCTGGCCCCTCCGCTACTCACCACCACCTGTCTGCAGTGGTGATCACAAGACCACACATTGGAATCCCTAGGCCCTTCACACTAAGCCAGGGCATCTGGCTTTCATGTTTGAAGGTAGGGATGTGTGTTGAGGTCATGGCAACTGTCTTGATGTCATGACAGTGTGACTTTATGCGCATTTGCTCAGAACTGTCCTAAACTTTTTAAAAGCCAGATGTCCTGGCGGAGAGTGAAAGAGTCCTGGATTCCAGCACAAGCAGCAAGGAATTAGAAGATGTAGCAAGAACCGGATGAGTGGTGCTAAGTAGCAGAGCGGCCAGACAGGATAGAGGTAAAGTGAGCATAAGGTTTCTCTTTCTTTTTTTTTTTTTTACATATTATGTTTATTATGCTGCAGGATCTGAAATGACCCCAGAGTATATTAAAGGACTTTAAATTAGCAGATCATAATTTATCTGTGAATTATATTTTCTGGGTAAAAAACTTGCAAGCAGGTAAATTCGAATTTCCACCCAATATCATACGCTCATTTCCACCCAATGTCCTTATCACAAATCCAACTTCTTTATAGTTTACATTTTCATTGGAGTATCCAGGTTGGCTTTCAACCAACAGACTTTATTAAACCCAGCTTGTCTCATGCTTCAACTATTTTGCAATACCTGGCAGCATCAAAGAAATATGCAAGAATATACAGCAGGCTTACCAAAAAACACATGCAGTTTTAATAATTAAGGTCTTGGTCTCAGAAGTTAGAACATGCTGTGATGTGAGAGAACTAATAGTACTGAGGTTCTCCTACCCAACTTCACAACCCTTCTTATTCCAGCCTGGCCCCTAACCCATCTGTTCAACCTATCACCAACCTCTAGTGACTGCTTTCAAACATGCGACAATAACACCTATCCTGAAGAAACCATCCCTTGACCCAACCTCTGTGTCCAGCTATCACCCCCCATTCGCTACTCACATTTGCCTTCAAACTCTTCGAACAGTATATAAACATTGAACTTTTCCTCCACCTCTTCTCCAACTCGCTCTTTGACAATCTACAATCTGGCTTCTCTCTTCACCACTTCACTTAAAAATCACTAATGATTTACTGCCGAAGCTAACATACAATTCTCTATATTCCTCCTTCTAGACATCATAGTCTCATGGCTTCCAGTATTATCCATATGCTGATGACATTTAAATCTACCACTTTGGCTAAGATGTCACATCTCTATTGTCCAGAATCCTAGAAGGTCTATCAGCCATCTCCTCTTTCTTCTTCTTAAGCTTCCTAAAACTCAAGGCAGCACTCTAGTTTTGTTATTACGCCGCTGGAGTGGTGCCTCTCAAAGCCAGGACACATATGGGAGTGTGTAAAGGTGATTCAGCTGGAGGTGTCTTCTCCTGGCCACCTGTGTGACCCCTGTTTGGACTGGTTAAAAGGCTCTGTCCAGCCATTCCCAGGGCAGTGTGGACAGCAAGCAAGTGGTGTGTGGACCTGTGGTGGCCGGCTTTCCTTCCGCTGGTCAGCTATGTGTGTGCTAGTGTGTCGGACTTATGACGGTTCCTCCCTCGAGAAGAAGCAGGGACTTGTGGCACCCCTATGGCACGGCACCACAGGAAGGTACTGCATCCCAAACAGAAGGTGTAGTGCCTCCGTAGCCTTGGATATGGAGGACCCTACAGAGTCTGCACCCCAACACTCATACATTAGGCCACCTTAGTACAGGGGACCGTAGATTCAATAGGTCCCAGGGAGTGGAGCCTAGATGAGCAGGAGACGAGGAGTGACAGTTAGAAGACTAGTCAGTCATACGGTGTAAAGGTACCGTCACACATAACGATATCATTGCCGATATCGTTAAAAATTCACGTGTTCTGTTGACACTTGAACGATGTTGAAACGGCATCGTTGCGTGTGACACTACAAACGATGAACAATCAGTAAGTTTATCGTTCATCGTTTGATTTGAGGACAGGACCTCAAATCTATCGTTGGTTGCCCGGTGGACATAGCTGGGTGTGACACCAGTTGACCAATAATCCAGCTCCCAGCGCCTCTCTGCAAGCGCTGGGAGATGGACTCCAAGGTAAAATAGGGTCCCTAGTTACCTGCTGTGTACCTTGGATACCAGCCAGTGAGCAGAGAAGGCTGGTAACCAAGGTATACATCGGGTATCTAGGCAGCGCGCACTGCCTAGATACCCGCAGTTTACCTTGGAGACCAGCCTGCTCCCACTTATCGCAGCCTGGCAGCGGGAGCAAGACATCGTGGAAACGATATTTAAATCATTTCCATGATGTCTCTGGTCAACTGATCGCTGGTGAGTCTGCCTGTGTGACAGCTCACCAGCAATCTGAACGATTTTGTTAGCGATCGCGCGTGCATGTGATCGCTAACAAAATCGTTCATCAGATTGATGCATGTGACGGCAGAGAAGACGGACGCAGGGGACCCTGTAACCGTGACAGGAGGGCATTTCTAAGAAGAGAGGTGACCCAGACGGAGAAGGGGGCCACTCCAGGACTGGTCGGAGCCATCTTTAGACCCAGGTCACCAGCGGTACACCGAAACCGAGGCGGTTAGTTATGGTCTATCCCTAACCGCAGACCGGCAGGCAATGGGCCCGACATAAGGGAGCCACAGCACCCATCAAGTAGTCCAACATCAGTCCTGCAGCTGGGTTCACGACACCGAGAAGTAGAGAGAGACTTTAGGCTACAGACCCTGAGGACTAGATACTTAGTACGTCATCAAGCTCAAGTTAATTGGAGTCTATATTTTCCCTAAGAGAATATAATAGAGTTGGGCCACCTTTATTTTGTCATCAAGGATATTGTTTGGGCTTGTCTGGTCGACTTTCCTCTGCTCTGAAATTGACTCTGTGATATCTTCTATACAGGATATGGTACTGCGAGGACATGGTACCGCGAGGATTTTCAAGTCTGAGTGTATTTAAACATTTCGGAACAGAAGAGAATATACAGAATTGGACATCTAAATGAAACATATTCAAGATGTATATATATAATGAACCATCTTTTATTTGGACCACGGATGTGGTTGAAACATGTGATACCTCATCAATAACGAGAGCCGATTGTGAAATTTTCACATATATAAAACGGTTGACTACTTTTGATGGGTATATCTCTTCCAACCAGCAACCCTTTTTCTGAGCTAATTGTTCTATTTGTTCCCCATGTTATCATACTGCCTGCCTTTCTTTTATTGGCGAGAGTATTATGGCTCTATACTAGTATTATGTCTGTTCGTATTTTGATAGAGGATTGATTTTTCACAAACTAGTTGGGGGTTTGTGTGTGGCATTTGATTTATGGAGATCTTGTGAGGTACCTATGGAAGGGTTGGGTTTGATACGGAATCTCTGTTTAGCGTTAGTTGGATCTTACTTCTATGGATGACATTTGAGGATGAGACTGGCCTTGCAGGTTTTCCATAGGATATTTAATAATCTATTATATAATTGCGAATGGGTTTTTTTGCCCCTCCTGAGACCGCTTGCGCTGCGAGTCAGCGTGGTCATGTGGATACGCCCGAAGCATTGGCCGCGCAGCGGCCATTGCGAGCAGTTCTAAGGCGACTCGCTATGCCCGCGTAGCGGGCATGGCGAGTCGCCTTAGCAGCGCGAAGCATTGGCCGCGAAGCGGCCATTGCGAGTCAGACACTCGCTCTTCTAGAATCCCGATGCATGTGCATCGGGCACCCAGCTAGTTATTTATAAAATGTTAAAAAATTATTTTTTGTTTTAAATATTTGTAATAAAGAATTTTGAACAGTACATGTACCAATTTATTGATAATGTACTATATAACAATATTGTACCCTAGATGAGACCTAAGGGAACTTGGATTTCTGCACCCATTAAATAAATAGAATTTTTTTAAAATTATTTTTATATATTACTTTATGCATGCAACAACAGTTTAACAGGATCCTGGAGCCTTAAGGCTAGCATATTTGCCACCTATAGGCTATAATGTATATGTAGGATTTATTCTTTGTACTTTATTTTGTCTAATATCTGTTCTTTCTAATCAAATTTACCGTATGTGAAAAAATGTTTATTTCTGACCTTGAATGGAAATAACCTGTTTGGTGAAATTAATAAGTCCTCGTATATTTTGGGTGTTTTTTTTATTTATGTCCTATCTCTTTAAACAGTTTATTCCTAATGTATCTCCCTGGTATAGTATAATGGGAATGTTTATATCTTCCTATTTCCGTAATAAGCCTCTCTTGTACCTATCAATTCCCTCTATTATAAGTCATCCACCTCTATTCCTCACTCTTTTTGTTTCTGTTTTATCATATTTTTTGAACCCCGTGTGTCCTGATGTCTTTTTTGCCCAGGAGATGCAGCGCTAACGCGCATGTGCCAAACACGCCATGTCAATTGGGATTTTCTAGCAACCTTCTCTATTTAATAAGAGATGGGCGTCGCGCTTACTGCGCATGCGCCACCGCCACCATCTTACATCACCTTGTGATTCCAGTACTCCTCCTTGTGTGCGACCCTCTATTCGGGTCCCGGTGACACAATTCCGCACCTGTACTTCCGTCCCACGGTGGCCGCAATAGAGGAAGTACACTATGTCCATGTGCCTGCCACACAGCTGTCTAGAATAAACAGCATGAGGTAATATATGTATACTAGCTGTACTACCCGGCTACGCCCGGGTTAATAAATAACTGCTGTTAGCTATAACAAAATAAAATTTGAATATGTCATATTAATGACCTGTAAGAAAATAGAAGCTGAGCTGTGATTGGTTGCTATAGGCAGCCTAATAAATCTCCAGCCAACAGTAAACCCTTCCCCTGGCCGGGCAGTATATGTTACCTCACACATACACATAATAGACAGCTCATGTGACTGACATCTGCCTTAATTCCCTATATGGCACGTGTTGCACATTAGCTGTTTTTAATCAGATGTTTATGTTTGGAAATTAAAGATAGCACACGTATGAGGCGAGTTGTGTGAGGTGATTTGTGCACATCTGTGTCTGTCTTTGTGGTGTGTGTGTCCCTGGGGTGTGTGTATGTGTGTGTCCCTGTGGGGTGAGTGCATGTGTCCCTATAGGGTGTGCATGTGTGTGTGTCCCTGTGGGGGGGTCTGTGTGGTGTGTGTCTCTGTTGTGTGTGTCTCTTTGTGGTGTGTATGTGTGTGTGTCCCTGTGGGGTGAGTACATGTGTCCCTATAGGGTGTGTATGTGTGAGTCCCTGTGGAGGGGGTCTGTGTGGTGTGTGTGTGTATCTTTGTTGTGTGTGTCTCTTTGTGGTGTGTGTGTCCCTGTGGAGTGAGTGCATGTGTCCCTATAGGGTGTGTATATGTGTGTGTGTCCCTGTGGGGGTGGGGGTGTCTGTGTGGGGTGTGTGTGTCCCTGTGGGGTGAGTGCATGTGTCCCTATAGGGTGTGTATGTGTGTGTGTCCCTTGGGGAGGTGTGTGTGTCTCTTTGTGGTGTGTGTGTGTCCCTGTGGGGTGAGTGCATGTGTCCCTATAGGGTGTGTATGTGTGTGTGTCCCTGTGGGGAGGTCTGTGTGGTGTGTGTGTGTGTGTGTGTCTCTTTGTGGTGTGTGTGTGTCCCTGTGGGGTGAGTGCATGTGTCCCTATAGGGTGGCTATGTGTGTGTGTCCCTGTGGGGAGGTCTGTGTGGTGTGTGTGTCTGTGTCTCTTTGTGGTGTGTGTATGTGTCCCTGTGGGGTGAGTGCATGTGTCGTTATAGGGTGTGTGTGTGTCCCCTTGGGGGTATGTGTGTGTCTCTCTGTGTTGTGTGTGTCTCTTTGTGGTGTGTGTGTGTTCGCATGCGTGGTGAGTATCCAATGTTGGGGCTGCACCTTAGCGACTATACACTTGCTGTTACTGTTTGTGTGCGTGTGGTGTGTATACATGTCCCCGTGCGTGGTGAATATCTTATGTTGGGGCCCCACCTTAGTGACTATATGCTGGTATGTGCTGTTAGTCTTTGGTGCTGTCATTAAGCCCCTCTCATTTACAACTGTCAACTGGTAACTGTCACTTTTTCCCCATTATATAGATAGGGGCAAAATTGTTTGGTGAATTGGAATGTGCGGGGTTAAAACTTCGCCTCACAACATAGCCTATGATGCTCCCGGGGTCCAGACATGTGACTGTGCAAACTTTTGTGGCTATAGCTGACAGCTGTCGATTTTCCTCCAACACTTTTCCATTCACTTTTTCCCCATTATGTAGATAGGGGCAAAATTGTTTGGTGAACTGGAACGTGCAGGGTTAAAATTTCGCCTCACAACATAGCCTATGACGCTCTCGGGGTCCAGATGTGTGACTGTGCAAACTTTTGTGGCTGTAGTTGCGACGGTGCAGATGCCAATCCCGGATATACATATATACATACATACATATATACACACACACATTCAGCTTTATATATTAGATATAGCAGTGTTTTAGTGCACTACCTAACACCCCTGATGAAGTTGCTCTTGTAGCAACGAAACTGGTTGGGCTGCTGAGGGAGGTCCCTATATGGCTTGATATGCTGATACCGATATCCCTTGGAGCACAGTGGTAATGTAGGGTATTGTGGGCTTATGAGCTTATTAGCCGTTATGAGGTCTGTTTTAGCCCGGTAATGTCTTGTGAGACTATATGATAGGGGTGGTGTTAGCCCTTTGGGATCTTTTTATATATGTATTTCTTTAAGCCAGGTGGTGTATTGATAAGCACAGCACCCTAATTTATACCCACTATACACGCTGTTGACAATAGGTAAGCTCATTTGGGATTTCATCTGGTATAAGTGATATTGTTTGGTGTCAGGGTGCTTTTTGAACTGGTATCCAATATTTCTGATTGCAATTTATAATTATTGACACCATATACCTATGTTTTGAATGTACAAGCCATATTACATGTTTTGTGACCTCCCTTTATCTTGATGGAAGGGGATCTTTTTCCCTGTTTTAATTGATTTTAATTGTTTCGTGTGTGTAAAGCATTGCATTATTTAAATAAACTGAATTTGCACTTTATTTGGTGATCGCCCATTTTTATGTGTTGCTTTGTCTGGAATATTGAGGACTAGATACTAGACTCACGAGTGGGAGTACAGACGGCCATCGGGGCACAGAAGGGAAAAGGACCAGGAGAGCCATTTTAAGGACACCTCTGACAGACTCTGGAAAAGCCTCCAAAATTCACGGCTACGGCCACCAGTTAATCCAGACTGTACCGTGTACCGATTTCACCTGGTGCAAGTAAATAACTGTTTGAGCTGATCTGGTGTCTGGTCTCCTTTCATCCGTCGCCCGGAAGGCCTCTACAACATCACAGAGGTGAGGACTACGACTCCCATCTTCAACCCGCTGCCCTGAGGTAAAGCTCCACCTGTGGGGAGCTATACTACCAAAGCTGCATTTCCATCACCTCAGCAGCCGGCTGCGGCGCTAGTGACCCTATTACCAGGTACCACAGGTGGCGTCATGTTACAATTCCCCATCATCATCACCCCCATCACCCCCACCCGCCAATGAGGGTCCAGGGCACAGAACCGGGAACCGACCAGCCGTGATCCCCACCAAAGTAACCACCTGTCCCGGTATTCGAGTACCCCTACCCTGTTGACCGACTCATTTCTGGCATCACAAACAGGATCCTGTGCCCGGTAAAACTGGGTACTGTGTGCCTTAAATTGGACTTTATTGACTGTTTTATGAACTGTAAATCGGGCCGCCATTGCTGCGCCATACAGCGGGAAGAGCGTTGCAGCTAGAAAAGAGCGCAAAGATAAGTCTCGCCCCTCCACTCTGCCCAGGATTGACAAAGTGCAGTGGCTGGTTATGGAAAGACCCGAGGGCTGATTGACTGAATTTTTCCAATTAAGCCGGTCTGAATATGGAAAAGACTATGTGCTGGCCCAGGGGCGTGCCTCGGCCCCTTAATGCTAAATTGTCTCCCCGCCCCCCTAGCCATCAAACAACCAAGGGGGCGGGTCAAGAACCAGACCGCACCAGCTCGGGACTATGAAAAGTGAACAGGGTGTGGCCGGAAAGGAAAATGAGAGACATTGGCAATTACCCAGTCAGGAGAACCGCAAGTCCGATACCAACAATGAACTGGCTGATGCAGAGAGTGCCGAACCGGAAGACCTGATCCAGTTCTTGGTTTTGGAGGCGGTCGAGGAAGGATCCAATCACCAGGCGAGTTCCGGGGAAGAAGACTGAAAGGAGGGAGCAGCCGGCGGTGCAGAGGCGTCCGGGCCCCACGAGCTATGGTGGGCCGATCGCCTGGAGCAACAACAAGATCAGTATGGTAATGCGGCGATATGGAAGCCGTCCTTCAACCCCGACCCCGTACTCGTGGCAACCCGTCGGGAGGCTACAGTTCAACCAGAACGATGCAGCTGAGCGGCAGAGGCGATGGGAGGAATGGTGGCAAACGAAATGGAGACCCGCCAGGCCCACGCCTTTGTCCTAACCCAGCCCCCGCTGCCCGTGGAACAGCGGAAGAAAGGGACAATTACAGCCTTCAACCTGATTACCGGGTACGGCTTTGCTCGGGAGGTAGGCCTCCATGTAGAGGTCTTCGTGGGAGAAGAGATGTTGAGTCCCACCTCCCGCAAAGCCACCCGGACTTATATTGGGGACATGTCATCACTTACGAACGCCAGGCAGGATCCTGAGGCTGGTACACGATCTGGATCAGTAAGTGCTAATGGTTAAAATGATCCCGGTTTCATGTTAAATGTAAATAGTTAATTGTGTATTTCCCTGACTATTTTGCAAAGACTCACATGGACTTATATGTGAACTCTTTTGGTACTAAAGCCTGATTGAACTTTTAAATCAGAGACTTAATACCTGGCCCCACTGGGCCGATGTGGACTAAAGTAAAGTGTATTGTTTGCAACCTTTGAAGTCAGCACCTCCCGCAAGTGAAGACAAAATAATCATATATTGTTTTTGTTAAGTTTAAAAGTTACCCGGTTAATATGTTAATAAAAAGTTTAGATCAAACCCGGTTTAGTTGTAACACTCGCGGACGAGTGTAGCTCATCAAGGGGGTGTGTGACGCCCTATGGCAAGGCACCACAGGGAGGTACTGCACCACAAACAGAAGGTGTAGTGCTTCCATAGCCGTGGATATGGAGGACCCTACGGAATCTGCACCCCAACACCCATACAGTAGGCCACCTTAGTACAGGGGACTGTAGCTTCAGTAGGTCCCAGGCCGCAGCGCTGGTAACCAGGTACCACAGGTGGCGTCACGTTACAATTCCCCCATCATCATCACCCCGACCCGCCAATGAGGGTCTAGGGCACAGAACCGGGAACCGACCAGCCGTGATCCCCAACAAAGTAACCACCTGTCCCGGTATTCGAGTATCCCCTACCTTGTCGACCGACTCAGACTTGCTGCCAGAGGGAGAATCACATCGTTAGGGACGTCTCCAGTTCCTGACAAGTTGAGACTGGACTGTTCATCCCGCGTTTGAGGAGGCTGCTTGAGGCAATTTGGTCACCGAAGAAGCTGATGTTTTTACCTCGGTATTGAAAGGAACTCTTGTGTACCTACTTTTGCTTGGATTCATAGCACTAAGGGTATGTTCACACAGTGAGTTTTTGCTGCGGTTTTGCTGTGGTTTCTGCCTGTGGTTTACCATTGGTTTTATGGTAATATATAGCAAATTTGTTCCTGCGGTTTTGATTCCCAGCAAAACCAATGTGTTTCACAGAAACGCTGTGCACACACATTGGTTTTTGTTCTCTGGAGACCGTGTGAACACCACAGGATTTGCTACATTTTTGTTTTCCAGCAAAACCTATGATTCTAGGATTAGCTGTCCCAACACTTTGGTTTTGTTTGGTGAAGAAAATGGAAACACCTCAGGTTTAGCTGTGGTTCAGAAAGAATGAGCATATCAATTCTTTGGTGAACTTTTGCTAAAGTGGAAACACCTGTGGTATTTCCATTTTCTGTAGAGAAAAAAAAAAGCGTGTGTGTGAAAGCTTTTCCCTGATCACATAGGTTTTGATGGAAACCAAAAACTCAGGATTAGATTAGCATAGATTTACATAAAACCAAGGCAAAACCTGATCTCAAATTCAGCAAAACCTTCCTGTGGGCACACACCCTAAGGGTACCGTACACACGGGGCGACGGTTGCGGCGATGTTGCCGGCGATGCGCAGGAGCGCGCATCCCTGGCAACATCGCCGGGGAGATGTCAGACGGAGCAACTTACCGGCGACGTCGCCGGCTAGTTGCCGCGGCTATCGCTCGCTGGGTTGCCCAGCAACCCAGCGAGCGGTAACACGCAATGTTGGAGATAGGCGGTGTCGCCCACAACATTGCAGGTTGCCGCGTTACACAGGGCGATCAGGCATGATCGCCTCAGCAGCATCGCCAGATTTCCCAACATTGTTGGGAAACCTGGCGATGTTGCCCAGGCGATTCATCGCCTGATTATCGTCCTGTCACACGCGGCTATTCGCCGGCGATGTCGCCACAATTAGGCCACGCCCCTGTGTTCCCGGCAACATCGCCGGCGATATCTCCCCGTGTGACGGTACCCTAACTGTAAGTGCTAAGCTCGGGCCCTGCACTTTTTGGTGGGAACTGTGAGAATAATAGTTTTGGTAGCAAGATGCAGCCAGTTCTACAGGCCTGTACTCGACTATATGAGACTTATATTTTACAAAGAGTTTGATACTCGGGTATCTGTCCTGCTGTCAGTGTTTGTGAAGAAGGTAGGGAGGGTATATCTTTAGTGATAAATTTGTTAATCATAGTGATGGTCCAATAACAAGCTCTGCTGCAAACTCACTAATTAACACTTGTTTAGTAGAAAAGAGACGTCCTTGTGCAAATATCCAAGTATCGGTAGGCAAATTGTTCCAATGGTGCCAGGTACATTGGAGGGTGTCTTTGGGACAGCACTTTGACTTTGGTTCCTCGGACTGAGAGTATGTAAATATTCCTTGAATAATTTATATAACTTGAATGTGCCTGAATCAGGGACTGGTAATGCGGTAACCACAATTACACTTCCAAATGTGACCCCAGCCTAAGTCCAAAACCTGATGCTGCACTCAAGTGTGACTGCAATGGTGTCAGTTATTTAACTGGACCCCAAAAACGCTGCTAAACTAATCATGTTTTTTAACATGGGGCCCTATGGGAAAATTGATCAGGTTTTTAATGGTACAAAAACCTGATAAGTTTTTTCTAACATATTTTCGGAAAAAATGACAAAGTCCAAAAAAAGCAGAGCAGCACAGGAGGGTCAAAAAGCACCCTAAAAAAAAGGATCAGATATTGAGAACAAGGGAAAAAACTGATGCCCAAGTGTGAACCCAGAAAAACAATGCTCTAAAAAATGGATCCGTTTTTGGTGACATAAACAATTCTCTAAAAAACGGATCAGTTTTCCCATAGGGTCCCATGTTAAAAAAACAGATACGGATTTTTACTGCACCCAAAAACATTGCTTGCAAAGTTTTTTGGGTCCTGTAAAAAAACTGACACCATTGCAGTCACACTTGAGTGCAGCATCCGTTTTTGGCATCAGTTTTTGGACTTAGAACACAAAAGTGAAAAAACTGATGCCAATTACGGATCCAGGGCTTATGTGTGACCCTAGCCTATCATCATGATCCTCAGAACCTCAATGACACTGACCAGATGTCAAAATGATCAATACCAGTGGAAACATTATCATCAATAAATACGGTAGATGCATTGTTAGTATTATTGAATACATTGAATGTTCATGCCTGTATTTCTCCGGTGTACAGGAGGTAGAACACTTTTTACTGTCATTGCCAGTCTATCAATTGTATTGTATAAGCCATACTTATCAAAATGTGAACTGAATATTTAAGGTTTAATCATAATCACAGATGCGGATTCTTTACTGTAAGAGCAGTGAGACTATGGAACTCTCTGCCACATGATGTTGTAATGAGTGAGTCACTACTAACATTTAAGAAGGGCCTGGATGCCTTTCTTGAAAATTATAATATTACCAGTTATATATACTAGATTCTTTGATAGGGCGTTGATCCAGGGAATTAGTCTGATTGCCGTATCTGGAGTCAGGAAGGAATTTTTTTCCCCAATGTGGAGCTTAGTGTTGCCACATGGTTTTTTTTGCCTTCCTCTGGATCAACATGTTAGGCTATGGGTTGAACTAGATGGACTTAAAGTCTTCCTTCAACCTTAAAAACTATGTTACTATATTACTATGTAAACCTGAAGGGACTTCTTGTCTAAGGGCCGCTTCACACTGCGGCGTAATCCGGTCCGGTTCTGTCCGGGAGGACCCAGACAGCTGCGGACAGGATCAGCACACAGGACTGGGGGGCTAATATGCCCTCCGGTCCGGTGTGCAGCGTGTGCAGCTGCAGCCGCTGACAGGTCAGGACCACGGCGCCCACGGTCCTGACTTATCAGCAGCGGGAACTGCGTGCGCTGCACACAGGACCGGAGGGCATAATAGCCCCCCAGTCCTGTGTGCTGATCCGGTCCGCAGCTGTCTGGGTCCTCCCGGACAGAACCGGACCGGATCATGCCGCAGTGTGAAGCGGCCCTAAGGCTGGTTTCACACTGCGGTCAGATCAGGTCAGATCAGGTCAGATCAGGTCAGATCAGGTCAGATCAGGTCAGGTCAGATCAGGTCAGATCAGGTCAGATCAGGTCAGATCAGGTCAGATCAGGTTAGGTTTTGTGTTCCAAAACCAGGAGAGGAACTTGCAGAGAAAAAGTATAATTGAAAGATTGACACCTGTTCTAGGTTTTGGAGACACTCCTGGTTTTGGCACACAAAACCTGACCTGATCTGACCGCAGTGTGAAACCAGCCTTAGTTCATGTTAGGTAAGATTTTCCCAGGGTGAGAGCCATTTTTGGAGCTGAGAGGAAAAGACCTTGATAGACCAAGGTTGTAGACTCCTGGGAACTGAGAACATCAGTGTGTGGTGAGCAGTAGTGATGAGTGTAATCGTTACTATTCGTTACTCTCACGGATAGTACGATATTCACGATATTCGGTACTCGGCGAGTATCGCTGGTGCTCATGAGTGCTGTATTGATCGAGAACGATCTGACATAAATTGACCGCTCCCTTCAGTACATAAAGTGAGCTGGCACCTTGTTTTTCGGTGTGTTTTGTCCCATGTGGTTCTATCATATAGTCTATGAGAAAAATGCTGGGAAAATTGCAGAAAGAATTAACATGTTGCTTTTTTATTGTTGCACCAAAATCTGCAAGGAAAACATTGTAAGGTGGGAATTTAAATTCTTCCTATTTCTTAATGACTTTGTTGACATGCATTTTCCCTTGCAGATACGAGAAAATCTGCAAGAAAACAAAGCATTAAAAAATGCTCCAAAATGATAGGTGGCCACATAATCTTAAAGCTCTGAATTTAAGGTAACACAAAAAGAAACAATTTTTTTACAAGAGTATATTTATTGTTCAACAGTAATACAAAATAGATAAAACCATATAAATTAATGCAGCACAGCAAATAGGATAACATTTAAAATGCAAAAAAAAATAGTTTCAGAATTATTGTTCAAATTCCTTCCCTTAAAGTGTAACTGGCGTTTAATTTTTTTTTTAATAATGTATAGCAAGTAATTTTAATGAACTTTCAAATACACTTCATGAGAGAAATCTGGAATAAAACCCTACTAGGGTGTTTATAAACCTCACATATAAGAGTGAGGGGGAAGAGCCTACACAGGTGACTGGGCACAGATCAGTGTATAGTCAGTTTACCTCAAAGTACTCCAGGCTGTCAGCAAAAAGCTACTATGATCTCTCTCATTTCACTCCAGCTACTCCCTGCTAACAGCTGGTGGCCCCCACACAGCTAGCTGATAACATCGAGCAGCCAGATGTGAATGTAGGAGATAGGATCTCTTGTCTTTGTGCTGACAGCCTGGAGCTCCCTGTCTCTGATGTAATCTGATACAATGATCAGCTGTGGACGCTGTGTAGGCCCCGCCCCTCCACCCCTATATGGTTATATGGCCGTATTCAGAGTGTGGAGCTTGAAGACTGATCTCACTGAGAATGAACATATCTCTGATTCAGACAAAGCCTAGTGGAACATCTTGTGAAAGGTTTATGAATGGTTTTCTTTCAGATTCTTCTTATGAAGTATATTTGAAAGTTTATTAAAATCACTTGCTGAGCATTATTATTAAATTAAAATTTAAAAACCAGTCACACTTTAAAGAGTCAATAAAAGGCTTTGAATAAATTATATCAACCCCATAATGATACCAATAACAAACAACTCTTCATTAAAAAAACAGGAACTCATATAACCATGTGGCTGAAAAAAATTGTGGCTCCAAGATTGAAAATGAAAAAAAGTGAGAGAAAAAAGTTCTGTTAATGAATCACATTATTATTGAAGAACACCTCAGTATTATGATTTTTAGTGCCACTGCAGGATAAATCTGTGTTCAGAGGAAGCTGTTTGTCCCATACAATGAAAGCTGATCACAGAGATTCCAGGACCCCAACTGCTTACTAAATTGCATATTCGAATTTGGAGAAGAAATGTAAATGTGATCATAGGCTTGAGCTATATAAAGATCTCTGGCAGATCCAGCTTATATTTGTAGCATCTGTAATTATTTATTTCTTGTAACCATCACAAACATTGAATTTTCAGCGGCTCTCACTGTGATCCGTATATTATCTGTGAGAAGCTTTAGAAACTACCACTGCATGATCAGACTACATGGGGTTTGTTGTCTGTCACCATAAAGATGAGTATGTCAATAGTGGATCTGTGAACACACAAAACAGTAGGATGATTTTTAATGAAGACTGTGTACAAAATGGCTTATCTCTCTGTATTAGTGTACTGGAGAAATAAAAATTATATAAAGAATTGGTTGATTATGTGAGTTGTGTGGCTGTGGACCATTTACACTGTGCAAAAGATATATACACCAGTACTGCAGCTAAACAATCTGCACATGGTTGTTGCTGCAATTATCAGATGTGTTTTTAATGCAAAATATATTTACTGTATATATATTGAAACTGCCCTAACTAAAGTTGCCAATGACCTACTAACCGCCAAAAGTGAGCAACACTATTGCATACTTCTCCTGGACCCATCCTCTGCCTTCGACACTGTGGACCATTCCCTCTTGCTACAGATTCTCTCATCTCTTGGTATCACAGACTTGGCTCCCTCCTGGATCTTTTCATATCTAATAGACCATAGTAGCATCTCCCTCTCCCACACCACCTCCTCATCTTGCCTCCTGTTTGTTAGTGTTCCCCAAGGTTCAGTTCTAGGACCCCTACTCTTCTCCATCTACACCTTCTGCCTCATAGAGTCCCATGGCTTTTGGTATCATCTTTTTGCCAATGACACGCAGATCTACCTCTCTGGACCTGTCATCACCTCCTTATTAACCAAAATCCCACAATGTCTGTCCATTGTTTCATCTTTCTTTTCTGCTTGATTTCTAAAACTGAACATGGACAAAACAGAATCTCACACTACCCTTCCACCAGACCTATCCATCAAAGTCAATGGCTGTTGACTCAGCCCAGCATGTTTGCTGCCTCGGGCTAGTTCTTGACTCTGCCCTCTCTTTCAAATCACATATCCAAGCTCTTGCCACCTCCTGCCAACTCCCACTCAAAAATGTACATTCCTTGATCAAGATACTGAAAAAACACTCGTAAATGCCCTCATCATCTCCCACCTCGACTACTGCAAACTCTACTATCTGGCCTCCCTCTAGCACTCTTGCACCCCTTCAATCTATCCTAAACTTTGCTGACCGATTAATCCACCTGTTTTCCCACTATTCCCCAACTTCTCCTCTCTACCAAGCCCTTCTCTAGCTTCCCGTTGCCCAGAGACTCCAATTCGAAACCCTAACTATGGCATACAAAGCCATCCATAACATTTCTCCTCCATACGTCTGTGACATGGTCTCCTGGTACTTACCTACACGCAACCAGCGATCCTCACAAGATTTCCTTCTCTATTCCCCTCTTATCTCTTCTTACCACAACCTCATACAAGACTTTTCCTATGCATCTCCCATACTCTGAATCTCTCTCCCCCAACACATCAGACTCTCACCAACTGTGGAACTCTTCAAAAGGAACCTAATGACCCACCTCTTTTGAGAAGCCTACAAACTATAGTGAGCCTCAGTCCACTAAACTGCCGCATGACCAGCTCTACCCTCACATACCGTATGGTCACCCATCCCTTGTAGACTGTGAGCCCTCATGGGCAGGGTCCTCTCTCCTCTCCTAGTGTATCCTAACCTATTACTTGTAGACAGTGCGCCCTTGAGTGCAGGGTCCTCTCTCCTCTCCTTCTCTATCCTCACCCATCCCTAGTAGACTGTGAGCCCCTGTGGGCAGGTTCCTCTCTCCTCCTGTACCTGTCTGTGCTTTGTATTGCTCATAATTATTGTACTTGTCTATGTATGTCCCTTTTCAAATGTAAAGCGCTATGGAATAAATGATGCTATACTAATAAATAATTATTATATTTAATAATATAAAATTATGTATATGTATGTGTGAGATGTCAAGGAAGAGGACAGTCTGTCCTTCAAACATGTGGTAACAAATCCCCATGTATTGGTGATCTCTTTCCTGTGCAGCACCTCTTTTCCTTACCACGCTTTCCAGCATATATTAGTACACCCTCTTTGAAAAGTGGAATTTTTATCAATATCTCACTTAAAGGGATCCTGTCACCCCCAAAACACCTTTAAAGCTATTAAAACCTGTCCCTACAGCATATTAACACTTTCCCTACACTCTTTTTAGCTCCTAAATGCAGTAAATGATATTGCATAAAAACGTTTTATAAGTACCTGATTAGTGATGATAATGAGTGACTATGCTATTCATAGTCACTCATCAAGACTGCCCCTCTGCTTCATAGCACGCCTGAATAGGCGTGATCTACATCCAGGATTCAAAATCGCGCGTCCCTTCTGTGCCCTGTGTCGTAGGAGGCTGCAGTGTGGCTTGTGACGCGATCCGCGTCATTCCCGGCGCCCTGTGACGTATTTACAGCGGCGCCGCGCTGTCAGCTTCAAAATGCGCACTGCGCATGCGCATTGGGCATGCGCAGTGCACATTTTGAAGCTAACAGCGCGGCGCCGCTGTAAATACGTCACAGGGCGCCGGGAATGACGCGGATCGCGTCACAAGCCACACTGCAGCCTCCTACGACACAGGGCACAGAAGGGACGCGCGATTTTGAATCCTGGATGTAGATCACGCCTATTCAGGCGTGCTATGAAGCAGAGGGGCAGTCTTGATGAGTGACTATGAATAGCATAGTCACTCATTATCATCACTAATCAGGTACTTATAAAACGTTTTTATGCAATATCATTTACTGCATTTAGGAGCTAAAAAGAGTGTAGGGAAAGTGTTAATATGCTGTAGGGACAGGTTTTAATAGCTTTAAAGGTGTTTTGGGGGTGACAGGATCCCTTTAACACAAGAACTAATTCCAAAATTAAATGGTTTCATAAACCATTTTTTAAAAACCATAATATGAAGGAAAGTTTAATAATTTAACTCTCATTACAAAATCTTCAGTTTAACTCAAATTAGTTGATGTTCCCCTTTAATACAAAGAAACTTAAAACAAAAAAGGTTACAATAATGGATGATTGTCCATGTGACCTCTTCACAGTATTAGTAGACACAATAGGAAACGTATCCCAATGACTAATGCAACAATTATCAAATCCAAGTCTTTGTTTAGAAGTGAGTACATTTTTATCCATCAAGTAGGAACATTGCAAAATGATATTTACAAGAAATCATTATGATCCAAGGTGAAGTGGCTCTAAACAGACAATTATGTAAACAATGTGTAATGTTGTTTAATAAATTTTGTTCATATCATGTATTATTAATTTGGAAAATTCTATGTGGAACCTTGGAGATATCATCAGCATTCCAGATGATAACATTCACTCAATGATGATGAGTACAATATGTATTCTCTGAAAGTGACTCATACTGCTAACTAATCTGATATTTGTGTTTTCTTTATAGCGAATCTGTCACCAGATTTTTGCTATGTGATCTGAGAGCAGCATAATATATGCTAAGACCCTGACTCCAGCGATGTGTCACATGCTGATCAGCAAGTGCGGGATAAAGCCAATGGTGCCCCCTGCCTTCCTCAAAGCAAAGAAAAGGTCAGAGACTAAGGTAGCAGGACCCCAAATGCGTTTCCACCTCCAACGGAGCAGCTCTAACAATCACTTCCACTAGAACGTCTACCTTTTTCACAAAAAAATACCAGCAAAAGTAAAAAAAAGTGGTATACTTTAATGGTGTGACTTAACAGGGAGTGCCATTTCAAAGTTAGGCATAGAATCATTCATTGTTTTCAGACCATTTACATAATACAAAGGACAAACAGCGATATTCATCCCTGACATGCTTTACAGTATTATAATGTTAGATTTAAGGATAGTCACGGAAACTAATAACTTAACTATAATGGGGCTGTTGGATTCAATTAAAGTGTGCAGCATTACTTGGATAACTTAATAAAAACTAAATAGACCTCCAAAAATTACAAAGAAATATCTGTGATATTCTTTGTTTCTGTCATGTGACAAATGCAACTTAAACAAAACTGATAGTTTTGGTGATATATTGACATACCTGTGGTGGAGTTGGTGAAGTTATCATGTACTGATGACACATTCTGGTACTATTGACATATTTATGTAGTGATGATTGTTCTGGTGCTGTATTCACGTACTTAGGCTATAGGTTAAACTTGATAGACAAAGTCTACCTTCAACCTTAAAAACTATGAAACCTATGATGGCTGTAGTGATGCATTCTTGTAGTACTAATGAATACATCCCCAGAACCCTCATAAGTACATAAGTATAAAACCATCAGTACATTACTAGAACCACTATCAGTACATGAATACCTCAGCAAAATCATCATCTGTACATGAATACATCACCGGAACCACCATCAGTACTTGAATATTTCACCAGAACTACTGTGCTGTTAGTACATGAATACATCACAAGAACCACCTTTAGCATATGAATTTGTCACCATAACCACCATTAGTACATGAATACATTACCCGAAGCACTATCAGTACATGAATACATTGCCAGAACCACCAATAGTGCATAAATACAAGAATCAAGCTTAGTATAATGATCCATTGTAATGTGAAGCCTGCCACTTATACAATTGTATCACATAAACCTACAACTCCCAGCATGTTATTCACAATAATAACCATAAAACTGGAACACAAGTATAACCATGCAGTACATAGGTGCAGGCCGGCTCCAGATATTTGTGGGCCCTGGGTGAAAGAGTTTCCACGGGACTCTTTAACACTCCGTGCGCACTGCTGCACATCTGCACCATAAGCCGCACTCCAGGTTTAGACAGATGTAAATAAGAAAACATTTCTTCCCATTAATTAAAGTTTCCATGGCGGTGTAAAAGGGTGGTGTCATTAACACTAATTTAATGTACTGGGGTAGAATACGGAGGCAATAAATGCATAGTTAGTGTCTTTCTGCAAACTATATTAGACACATGCAGCTCTTCTATATACCCATAGACCTAGATGACTCTGCTACATGCACATGTAGACACATACAGCTCTGCTACATGTACACTTGACAAACAGCTCTGCGACTTGCAAGCTAAACACACACAGCTCTGCTTCATGCACACTTGACACACACTCTGCCACATGCACACCAGACTCACAGCTCTGCGACTTGCACAGTACACTCACAGAGCTGTGCTACATGCTCAATACATGCACATACAGACACGCACAGCTCTGCTACATGCACATTACACACACAACTCTGCTACATGCCCAATACATCCACGCTACACACACAGCTCTGTTACATGAACATACAGGTACATACACACAGCACTGCTACATGAACATGCAGATACACACACAGCTCTGCTACATGCCCAATACATGCACACTATACACACAGCTCTGCTACATTAACATACAAACACAGCTCTGCTACATGAACATGCATACACACACACACACACAGCTCTGCTACATTACCAATACATTCACACTGCACACACAGTTTTGCTACATGCCCAATACATGCACAGACAGACACAGCACTGCTATATTCACACCACACACACAGCTCTGCTACATGCCCAATACATGCACACTACATACACAGCTCTGCTACATGAACATACAGATACACACACAGTTCTGCTTACATGCACATACAGACACACACAGCTCTGCTACACGGACAGTGCATGCACATATAGATACAAACACAATTTACACATTACCACATTGGTGCAAAGCAGGAGAGGAGCCACTGGGAGCTGCAGGAGGCTGCAGAACTTGAGCAGCAGCAGTAACTACAAGGGCCTTAATTTCAGTCATGTGAACAGTCACATGACAGGAACTGGAAGGTCCTTCATCCTCCATGTAACTCCCAGTAAGCTTCTTCTGTTGTGTACTGATCACCTAGATCAGTGCAGAGCAGGAGAGAAGAGAGGGAGAGAAGGCTGCTGTCTGTGATCGGGTCTCCTCACTGCTTCCCTCACAGAGAGCGAGTAGGGCCTCTCACTTCATCAGGGCCCCAGCATCTGCCCAGGTATGCGGGGTGCTGGCATCTGGCCTGCATAGGTAGATGTTCACACTGACCTAAATACAATAAACCACAGAAAATAAACAAATATGAGCATAACCTAAAAATAAGTAAATAAATTGCTATAGTGCATGAAAATAAAATTAGGGTACTTGATGCTATTTTTTTTTACTAAAATATTATAACCCCCACAGTCCCCCATACAGCATAATGGCCTTCACAGTTCCTGATACAGCAAAATGATCTCCACAGCCCCTCATTTGATGTCAAAACAAATTACATCAGTTAATGCACCCTCACAATCCCTCATTTGATGTCCCCAAACAGGCCCTCATTTGATGACACCCACAACCTGCCAAACAATATAATAAGAACAGATTAAAGGAAAAAAACTTATGCTCACCTATTCAAGGCTCCCTGTACACCATGACCACTTCTATCCTCAATATCTGTGGGTGTGGACAGCGTGATGCAATGATGTCATCGCACCACCCAATGTCCTCTGTGTGTACTGTCTCTAACAGAGTGCAGGCCAAAAGTAACCCGTGTTCTAATGGAATTCCTGAAAGAGTAGGGAGCTGATTATAACCCTTCTGCTCCTGTCCCAGGCAGTCCTCACATCAATTGTAGTCTCATCTTACAGATGCAAATACTATATATTAAGGTCAGGAGACTGAGATGACCACTCTAAATCCTTAACTTTGTTCTGCTGTAGCCAATGACAGGTTGACTTGGCCTTGTGTTTTGGATCATTGTCATGTAGAAACGTCCAAGTATGTCCCATGCACAGCTTCCGGGCTGATGAGTGCAAACTTGCCTCCAGTATTTGCTGATAATGTTCTGCATTTATCTTTCCTTCAACTTTGACCAAGTTTCCTGTACCTCTGTAGCTCACACATCCCCATATCATTAGTGATCTACCTCCATGCTTTACAGTAGGAATGGTGTTCCTTTTATCATAAGCCTTGTTGACACTTCTCCAATGTAATGTTTATGGTTGTGGACAAAAAGTTTGATTTTGGCTAAGGATGAGCGAGTATAATCGTTACTATTTGGTACTCGCCGAATAGTAATAATATTCGGCTACTTGCTACTCCCCGAGTTTCTTGTGATTGCTTGGGAGTAGCGAGTAATCCTTTTACTTTCACAGTGTATCTATATATACACTGCGAAAGTACACTAAAAGTGAATAAAAATTGTTAAAAAATAAAAAAAAACATCATACTCACCTTTCGACGCCTGCACCGGGACCCGAAAACCTCACCTCTGATGTGCGGCAAGAACCTGCCAGTCTGATAGTCAATCAGATGGCTGAGAGCGATCTGGCCAATCAGATGGCCGGACGTCACAAACCATGTGATCGCTATCAGCCACCTGATTGGCCAGATTGCCAGGTCTTGAACTGCATCAATGACCTGGCAATCTGGCCAATCAGGTGGCTGGTAGCGATCACATGGTTTGTGACGTCCGGTCATCTGATTGGCCAGATTGCTCCCAACCATCTTATTGGCTATCAGACTGGCAGGTCTTTGCTGCACATCGGAATTGAGGCTTTCGGGTCCCCGTGCAGGCGTCAGAAGGTGAGTATGATTTTTTAAAAATTTTTTACAACTTTTCTTCTCTTTTAGTGTACTTTCGCAGTGTATATATAGATACACTGCGAAAGTACTTGCATTTCAATCGGACTTGCTATACTCATAACGAGTACCGAGTACTGGGACCTACTCGTTGCGAGTATAGCGAGTCCGATTACTTCAGTACTTGCTCATCACTAATTTTGGTCTCATCACTCCAAATTACCTTGTTCCAGAAGTTTGGAGGCGTGTCTCTGTGCTGTCTGGCGAGATTCTTTGTCGCATCTACGCAATAATGGCTTTCTTATGCCAACTCGACCATGCAGCGTATTTGTCTTCAAGTGGCTCCTTATTGTGCTTCTTGAAACAGCCACACCACTAGTTTTCAGTGAGTTCTATATTTCAGCTGAGGTTATTTGCCGGTTTTTCTTTGCATCTCGAATAATTATTCTGGCAGATGTTGTGGAAATATTTGTTGGTCTACCTGATCATGATTTTGTTTTTACAGAGCCCCTGATTTTCCATTTTTTAAACACAGTTTAAACACTGCTGACTGGTATTATCAATTCCTTGGATACCTTTTTGTATAATTTTCCTGTTTTATACAGTTCAACTATCTTTTTCCATAGATCCATAGACAATTCTTTTGCTTTCCCCATGACTCACAATCCAGAAACATCAGTTGCTGGATGAAAGATGCAAGAGTCTGTCTGGATCCCAGAAACTCACTCAGCTTTTATGCACACACACTGATTACAAGCAAACAGGTTAAAGATGTTACCTTTATTAGCCATTCAAACCCATGTGTATCAACTTCTGTGCATGTTATTATGCCAAAATCAGCAGGGTATGTGATCAGGGTCAGTTGACTATTTTTGGTTATCATTATGATTTAAAAAGAGAAAACACAGTAGTTTGACAATAAATGGCTTTAGCCAACCACTAATCATGGAAAAAAGTTTTTGTGTTATCATTCATATTCTCTGAAAAAAGGAAGCAAAAAATCTGCCGGGGTATATAAACTTTGGAGCACAACTGTATGTTCCCAAAGACTTGTTCAAATATTGTGCGATGTGTTCACGGTACTATGCAGAACATTTAGTAATATACTGTTCACAAAGACTTTTGAATCCATGTCAGTAATTCCCCAGCAGGTAGATCCTGGCTTGTAAGGGGGCCTAAGGCAAGGTATTGCTTGCACCCAAAAAGGCCTCACACCCAGCCATGAGCACCACAACCAAAACCCCCCTTGCTTTGTCAGGAGGGACTAGTTACACATTACATTTAACTAGGAGGCACAAGACATCAAGTCCTGTTTTGATCATCTCCTGCTGATAAAACACTTATTTTTATTGTAACGGCAACACACAGCCTAGTAAGTGACACGTCACTAGAAACAGGTTCTCTGCCACTACATCATGCTGCTGTTAGATTATGCATTCCTGTTATTAAATGGCTCTGATAGTTATAGGGCTGTTTTGTCTACAAGGAGTATGCACATAAACATTGCCTTAAAGAGGACCTGTCACCCCCCTGGTGCATGGCAATCTAAATGCAGCACTGAATGTAGCATGCCTGCTGAATTCAGGGAAGGGGTCCCCATGTCTCCAGCGCCCCAGTGCACTGAGCACCCCTTCTGTTTTCACCAGGCGCACAGCGAGGACTGGAGCCGGTGGCTGACGTCACAGCCTCGCTATGCGCCTGCGTGAGAACAAAAGCTTAGATGTCGGTGCAGGGGGGCGGACACAATAATGAGGAGGAACAGAGCAGCAGGAGGCGGTGCAGAGCGGCCGGAGGTGGGGAAAAACCTCTGTGCCAGCACTGTCTCCGGAGTAAGGAATGCCCTCCTGACTCAGTAAATGTAAGATTTAGAAAGTGCATATGTCAGTGCACAGGGGGGCTAGAGACACATGGGGGACCCTTCCCTGAATGCAGCAGGCATGCTTCATTCAGTGGTGCATTTAGCTTGCCGTGCACCATGGAGGTGACACGTCCTCTTTAAAAAAGGATTCATACCCCGTGAACTTTTCCACATTTTTTCATATTATACCCACAAGCTGAAATGTATTTTATTGGGATTTTATGTGATACTAGCTGAGAGCCCGATGCAAATGCATCGGGATTCTAGAACGTGCATTAATTTGATTATAGTAGTTATAGCTGTTAGCCTGATGCAAATGCATCGGGTATCTAAAATATGTTTATTGTTTTTCTAAAGATTTTTAAATAATAATCGCATCATCAATAGCAATAATATAAGCCATAGCATTATTATTAGCAGTAATAGCAGTATTAATAGCATTATTAGCAGTATTATGAGCATTAATAACAGTATTAATAGCATTAATAGCATTATTATTAGCATTAATAGCATTATTAGCATTAATAATAGCATTAATAACATTATGAATAGCATTAATAGCATTATTATTAGCATTAATAGCATTAATAATAGAATTATTAGCATTATTAATAGCATTAATAACATTATTAATAGCATTAATAGCATTATTATTAGCATTAATAGCATTATTAATAGCATTAATAGGATACATATTAGCATTAATAGCATTAATAGCATAATTAATAGCATTAATAGCATTATTAATAGCATTAATAGCATTATTATTAGCATTAATAATGGCATTATTAGCATTAATAATAGCATTAATAACATTATTAATAGCATTAATAGCATTATTTTTAGCATTAATAGCATTATTATTAGCATTAATAGCATTAATAATGCCATTAATAGGATAAATATTAGCATTAATAGCATAATTAATAGCATTAATAGCATTATTAATAGCATTATTATTAGCATTAATAGCATTAATAGGATAAATATTAGCATTAATAGCATAATTAATAGCATTAATAGCATTATTAATAGCATTAATAACATTATTATTAGCATTAATAGCATTAATAATAGCATTATTAGCATTAATAATAGCATTAATAACATTATTAATAGCATTAATAGCATTATTATTAGCATTAATAGCATTAATAGCATTATTATTAGCATTAATAGCATTAATAATACCATGAATAGGATAAATATTAGCATTAATAGCAATAATAGCATAATTAATAGCATTAATAGCATTATTAATAGCATTAATAACATTATTATTAGCATTAATAGCATTAATAGGATAAATATTAGCATTAATAGCATTATTAATAGTATTAATAGCATTAATAGGATAAATATTAGCATTAATAGCATTAATAGCATAATTAATAGCATTAATAGCATAATTAATAGCATTAATAGCATTATTATAGCATTAATAGCATTAATAATAGCCTTATTAGCATTAATAATAGCATTATTAGCATTAATAATAGCATTATTAACATTATTAATAGCATTAATAGCATTATTATTAGCATTAATAGCATTAATAATACCATGAATAGGTATAAATATTAGCATTAATAGCATTAATAGCATAATTAATAGCATTAATAGCATTATTAATAGCATTAATAGGATAAATATTAGCATTAATAGCATTAATAGCATAATTAATAGCATTAATAGCATTATTAATAGCATTAATCGCATTATTATTAGCATTAATAGCATTAATAATAGCATTATTAGCATTAATAATAGCATTAATAACATTATTATTAGCATTAATAGCATTATTATTAGCATTAATAGCATTAATAGCATTATTATTAGCATTAATAGCATTAATAATACCATGAATAGGATAAACATTAGCATTAATAGCATTAATAGCATAATTAATAGCATTAATAGCATTATTAATAGCATTAATAGCATTATTATTAGCATTAAAAGCATTAATAATAGCATTATTAGCATTAATAATAGCATTAATAACATTATTAATAGCATTAATAGCATTATTATTAGCATTAAGAGCATTAATAATAGCATTATTAGCATTAATAATAGCATTAATAACATTATTATTAGCATTAATAGCATTATTATTAGCATTAATAGGATTAATAGCATTATTATTAGCATTAATAGCATTAATAATACCATGAATAGGATAAACATTAGCATTAATAGCATTAATAGCATAATTAATAGCATTAATAGCATTATTAATAGCATTAATAGCATTATTATTAGCATTAAAAGCATTAATAATAGCATTATTAGCATTAATAATAGCATTAATAACATTATTAATAGCATTAATAGCATTATTATTAGCATTAATAGCATTAATAATAGCATTATTAGCATTAATAATAGCATTAATAACATTATTATTAGCATTAATAGCATAATTATTAGCATTAATAGAATTATTATTAGCAGTAATATCATTATTATTAGCATTTTATTTTTTAATTATTATTTTTTATTAAATTATTTATTATTATTTATTTATTTTTTTATTATATTTTAATTATTTTTTTTATTATTAAATTTATTATTTAGGCTGAGACCCAGTTCTCTTTCAGGTCCGCTGAAAGGCTGATATAATTAGCATATATTTAATTTTTTTATTATTATTTTTATTTAATTATTTAATATTTTAATTTATTTTTTTATTATTTTTTAATTATTTTTAAATTATTTTTTATATTATTTAATTAATTTATTTTTTTAAGTGAGAGTGAGAGACAGTTCTCATTCAGGTCCGCATTTTTTTTTTTTTTTTATTATTATTTTTATTTAATTATTTAATATTTTTTATTTATTTTTTTATTATTTTTTAATTATTTTTAAATTATTTTTTTTATTATTTAATTTATTTATTTTTTTAAGTGAGAGTGAGACACAGTTCTCATTCAGGTCCGCTTTTTTTTTTTTTTTTAATTATTATTTTTATTTAATTATTTAATATTTTTTATTTATTTTTTTATTATTTTTTAATTATTTTTAAATTATTTTTTTTATTATTTAATTTATTGATTTTTTTAAGTGAGAGTGAGACACAGTTCTCATTCAGGTCTGCATTTTTTTTTTTTTTGTAATTATTATTTTTATTTAATTATTTATTATTTTTAATTTATTTTTTTATTATTTTTAAATTATTTTTTAATTATTATTTTTATTATTAAATTTATTTATTTTTTTAAGTCAGAGTGAGACGCAGTTCTCATTCAGGTCCGCCTTTTTTTTTCCCCATTGACATACATTACCGGTGTGTCGGCGATTTTATGGCCAGCCACCTGGTTCTATTTGTCGGCCCTAAAATCGCGGACACACCGCTAATGCATGTCTATGGGCAGTCAGCTCGAAATCTGATTGGTCGGCGTTCAATCCGAAATCGGGCTGACTGCCCATAGAGATGCATTAGCGGTGTGTCCGCGATTTTAGAGCCGACAAATAGAACCAGGTGGGCGGCCATAAAATCGCCGACACACCGGTAATGTATGTCAATGGGGAAAAAAAGGCGGACCTGAATGAGAACTGCGTCTCAGTTTTGAGGGGCTCTTCTGATTGGCTGAGGGCAGTATACAGCGACCAATCAGAAGAGGGCCTCAGATCTGATTAAGGTAGAATGGCGGATTTTTCGTCCATTCTATCTTAATGAGAAGGAAGAGGACGTCGGAGGTGGAAGTTAGCGAAAAGAAGACAGAAGATCCCCGGGGCCGGACGAAGAGGCGGAGATGGCTGAAAGAAGCGAGAAGACCCCGGGGCCGGAGGAAGAGGACGCCTGGCCGGACGGAGGATCAGATGACAAAGAAGACATGTAAGTATGTGCGGACATGGGGGGGCAGTGTGGACATTAGTGGGGGTTGTGTTTTTGCGGGGTGGCTGTGCGGACATGGGGGTGGGCTGTGCGGACATAGGGGTCGGGCTGTGCGGACATAGGGGTCGGGCTGTGCGGACATAGGGGTCGGGCTGTGCGGACATAGGGGTCGGGCTGTGCGGACATAGGGGTCGGGCTGTGCGGACATAGGGGTCGGGCTGTGCGGACATAGGGGTCGGGCTGTGCGGACATAGGGGTCGGGCTGTGCGGACATAGGGGTCGGGCTGTGCGGACATAGGGGGCGGGCTGTGCGGACATAGGGGGCGGGCTGTGCGGACATAGGGGGCGGGCTCTGTGCGGACATTGCTGGGGGCGGGCTGTGCGGACATTGCTGGGGGCGGGCTGTGCGGACATTGCAGGGGGTGGGCTGTGCGGACATGGGGCGGGGGGGTGGCGAATTGTGGGTAGCGGGGAGCGGAGGCGGCAGTGCCGCCTCCGCTCCATGGTCCCCGGGGAGCGAGTTGCGGCTGAGGCAGCGACTCGCTCCATGGCCCCCGGGTAGTGATTTGCGGCTCAGGCAGCGACTCGCAATGGCCTCGCGGCCATTGCTCGCGCTACCTGAGCGGTAAATCGCTAAGGTTGTAGCCGAGCCTGTGGATCGATTTTGGGCCAGCGGCTCGCAATGGCCGCTTCGCGGCCATTGCTCGCCCTGAGCCAGCGACTCGCAATGGCCTCGCGGCCAATGTTAAATTCGTATCCACATGACCACGCCGGAAGTAGCGCGCGGAGGGGCGCTTTTCCGATTCGCGATTATATAATAGATACCAACACAAAGTAGCAAGTATCTGTGAAGTGTAAAGGAAATGATATATGGTTTTATAAACATTTAAAAAATATAAATCTGAAAATTGTGATATCCCCTAAGTCAGTATATTGTATGATCACCTTTTGCTGCTACTCCAAGTCATAGACTTAATAACAGGCCTGTATGTGCCATGTTGTGAGTATCCCAGATAAGAGTAGAAACAGCGAAGAATAGTAACAGTGATAGGGCCGGGCGCTGCCACTGGTTGCTGCCACTGGCTAACACGGTACAAACATTTTTTACCTTATCGCCACTGGGATAGTAAGCAGGTAGATGAAGAATTCAGATTGATTGTGTATAAACAACGCGTTTCTGGACGATCTGTCTCCTTCATCAAGTATGTGAGATAGACAAACTATTCACACTTTTACCTTTCATGATAGGTTTGGTTCAATTGACATTTAACCTTCTATGACAAGAGGGATAAAAGGAGTCACGTGAGTGTCAGCTTGTGCACATACAGTGCCAGTATACAGTACATTTAAATGGCTGGTTGACGAAAAATGGGCCTGGTGGCCTATTTTGTAGACTAGTGATGTGGCAGATGGCCAATGCAAGACCGCTGCGGTGATTTAGTCTTCAGAGTGTGTGATGATTGTTATGAACTGTGTCCCAAAGCACTCAGTGACCGCGCTCTGGGACTTTACGTGGCCTCATTAGCGACCGCTGATAGGGTGCATTTCTCATGTGGCATAGTAACTCTCAGAAGACCTGATGTTGAAATTACTCGAACGGTGCAGGCTGTATGTTATTTTTATTTTACACTTGAAAATATAGTATTTAAGAAGGGATCAGGTGAGGTAACTTGATGAGGCACAACCTTCGGTTAAAACCTTCAGCTTTATCAATTTACCTCACCTGATTCCTACTCTGATTGTTAAAGCATACCAGACGGTAACTGGCACCCTCCGGTCACGATTCCCATACATGCTTCTAAAGCTGGATTGATGTGGTGAGCTGTCAAAAAAACTCTTTCTACTATTTAAGAAGGGGTCGTCCAAGTACTGGACAATTCCTTTAACAAAGCTGTAACAACTATAAGTCTGATATTCTGTCATAACCACACTAAAAAAGTAATTTTCCTGTGTTATGTGCAAAGTCAATGTAATTATTATATTCTGTTATTATGACAGTTTTCCTGTCATCTAGCACAGTCAAACAATAGATCCCTTTCAACTTCCAGCAAAGGATTAATTTCAGGCCATCCCTATGCCTTTTGGGGCTTGTTTGATTGTCCTTATAAGTTCACTGTAAAGGTCCCTTTACACGCTACGATGTTCCAGCAATCCGACTAACGATCCAACCTGGCCGGGATCGCTGGAACATCGTTTATTGGTCGCTGGTGAGGTGTAGGTTTAGACATAATGAACCATGCAGCAATGATTCCGCGACAAGCAAACGATACTTGCGGTCATTTGGTCGCCTACGTGCTTCAGTTCTGAATAGCCGAAGTCGCGAAGGCCCAACAGGTGATGGATGATAAATTTATGGTCCAGTCCATTAATCAATGATCAATGATCATCCAACTTATCGTTGGTCGTTACTATGTATCACATGCTACGATGACGTTTCCAGGTCGCAGCAACGTCACAAAACCGGTGACGCTGCAACAATATCGTTAACGAAGTAACGGTGTAGCGGGGCCTTAACACAGATTAAACACAACATTTTGCAGTACGTCGGCTCAGAATATTCATTTAATTTTTCTCTATGATATATGAAATCTAAACCACTTGTTTGAACAAAGAACTCAGCTAGTAATTGTCAGAAGCCCACAAAGGCTGTATATTACTAAGCCCCAGTCTCATGCTATAATATATTATGCACTAAATCACTGATGTGAGGATCCAGGTTCTGTTTTCACTGCTCGGTGAATTTTTTATAACATCATTTTCTGGTTTCATCATATTGCGGCCAGTCTATGGGCCCAGTGGTGGTTAGCATTAGTACTTTTCAGCACTGGGATCCAAAGTATAACATCTGTAAGTAGTTTGTATGTATTCCCAGTGTTTGTGTGGGTTTCCCTTTGATTTTTACCAAATGCCAAAGACATGGTTTCACTGAATGTTGTTGTCTTGTCTTTGGTATCAATTTGTGTATGTTAATTAAAGGGATCCTGTCACCCCCAAAACACCTATAAACCTATTAAAACCTGTCCCTAGAGCATATTAACACTATCCCTACACTCTTTTTACCTCCTAAATGCAGTAAGTGACATTGAATAAAAACGTTTTATAAGTACCTGATTACTGATGATAATGAGTGACTATCTATTCATAGTCACTCATCAAGACTGCCCCTCTGCTTCATATCACGCCTATTCAGGCGTGATCGTCAGCCTAGATTCAAATTGCCGCCTCCCTGCCGTGCCCTGTCTCTTCCGAGGCTGCAGTGTGGCTGGTGACGCGATCCGCGTCATTCCCGGCGCCTGGTGACGTATTTAGACCGGCGCCGTGCTGTCAGCTTCAAAATGCGCACTGCGCATGCCCAATGCGCATGCGCAGTGCGCATTTTGAAGCTAACAGCGCGGCGCCGGTCTAAATACGTCACCAGGCGCCGGGAATGACGCGGATCGCGTCACCAGCCACACTGCAGCCTCGGAAGAGACAGGGCACGGCAGGGAGGCGCCAATTTGAATCTAGGCTGACGATCACGCCTGAATAGGCGTGATATGAAGCAGAGGGGCAGTCTTGATGAGTGACTATGAATAGATAGTCACTCATTATCAGCACTAATCAGGTACTTATAAAACGTTTTTATTCAATGTCACTTACTGCATTTAGGAGGTAAAAAGAGTGTAGGGATAGTGTTAATATGCTCTAGGGACAGGTTTTAATAGGTTTACAGGTGTTTTGGGGGTGACAGGATCCCTTTAAGAAATAGCAGGAGGTTCATCCATGTGTAAATGTAAACCTTCATTTTACAACTTACTTATTGTCTTGTTTTTCCTTGTAAGGCCCCATCACACATAGCGAGATCGTTAGCGAGTTCGCTGATACATCACAGGTTTTGTGACGTAACAGCGATCTCGCTGACGATCTCGCTACGTTTGACACTTAGCAGCGATCAGGCCCCTGCTGTGAGATCGCTGATCATTACAAAAGTGTTAGGGTGCCGTCACATGCATTAATTTAGTGAACGATATTGTTAGCAATCACATGCACGCGGGATCGCTAACAATATCGTTCATATTGCTGGTGAGCTGTCACACAGACAGACTCACTAGCAATCAATAGACCAGAGACATCATGGAAACGATTTAAATATCGTTTCCACGATGTCTTGCTCCCGCTGCCAGCCTGCGGTAAGCGGGAGCAGGCTGGTCTCCAAGGTAAACTGCGGGTATCTAGGCAGTGCGCGCTGCCTAGATACCCGATGTGCACCTTAGTTACCAGCCTCCTCCGCTCACCGGCTGGTATCTAAGGTACACAGTGGGTAACTAGGGTCCCTAGTTACCCGCTGTGTACCTTAGATACCAGCCGGTGAGCGGAGGAGGCTGGTAACTAAGGTATACATCGGGTATCTAGGCAGTGTGCGCTGCCTAGATACCCGCAGTTTACCTTGGATACCAGCTTCCAGAGGCGCTTGGAGAGGCGCTGGGTGCTGGCTTATCGGTCGTCTGCCGGTGTCTGTCCACCAGCCGACCAACGACAGATTTGTGAACATGTTCACAAATCTGCGATCAACCAATCAAGCGATTTTACATTGTAAAATCGCTTGATTACACGCAGCGACGCACAGACGATATCGCTTAAGCGATCAAAAAAGGAGATCGCTCAAGCGATATCGTTCTGAAAATTGAAGCATGTGATGTGGCCCTTAGTCTCATCACTATGATGTGACATAAGTTTCTGAATGGTAGGATTGTCTGGCTGCATGCACACGATCAGTTTTTGCAGCGTTATCGACACAACCGTGTTTGCTCTGCGTCCATAACGCTGCCTTGTACAATACAAGAAGAGTGAATGGGATTTCTAGAAATCCCATGCTCAGTATGCTTCTCTCCTCCGCAGTGTGCTTTCAGCTGCATTGCAGGTTACCGCGCTACCACATCTCCTCAGTATGTTAATTTATTGCTGCAGAGTCAGACACAATCTACAGCTAGTGAATGCAGGGAAAAGCCACCCAGCACCAAATGCAGACCGTGGGCAGAGGGCAGCTGCACTCACCCTGTATTCACCCATGGCTTTTTGCAGGTCAGGAGACACCACATCCAGAACTCAGTGTCTCGGGATCGTCTGCACATACCCTAAGGGGTCCGTTACACGATGCCACCTTGCCGGCGATTGTGTCGGCGATGCAGGGGCGTGGCCTAATCGCGGCACCATCGCCGGCAAGTCACCCAGTGTAACAGGGTGATTCTATGGCGAAAAATCACCTCAGAATGATCGCCAGGTTTCACAGCAGTGTTGTGAAACCTGGCGATGTGAACAGGGCGATCGTGCCTGATCGCCCTGTGTAACGCTGGGACCCGCAATGTTTAATATTGCGGTTTACCGCTCGCTTGGTTGCTGGGCAACACAGCGAGCGGTCGCCGCCGCTACTTGCCGGCGAGTTCGCTGGCGATTGCTACGTGTGACAGCTCACCGGTGATGTCGGCAGGGATGCGCGCTCCCGTGATTCCCCGCCGACATCGCCGGCGAGGTGGCACCATGTAACGGTACCCTTAGTGCTATTACTCCAACGATCCTGTGAATGAAGGTGCAGCAGTACTTGTTTACCATTGTTTGCTCTTCAGTGTTTTTTGTGTGCTATACTAGCACGTTGGTCTCGTGGTTCCCCTGATAAAGAATGCCTTGCTTTCAAGAAATGCTTTCAAGAAATGTAACAACATCTCACTTGTTCAGTAATTCTGCTCAGTAGAGGTCTAAGGCTAGGGTCACATTTGCAGTTTTGTTTTCAAAACCGGATCCGGTTTTGACCATTAAAAATGGTCAAAACCGGATACAGTTCCACAGCCAAAGGCTGCAATAGAAAAACCAGATGGCACTTAATGCCATCCAGTTACCGCATCCGGTTTTGCAGCCTGCAGTAAAAATCATGCAGGCTGCATTTTTCGGAGCAGTTGAAAAACCGGATCCGTTTCTTTTATAATGGGCGCCTATGGCAACCGGATTTGGTACCGCAAGGTACATGAATGTACCTTGCGGTACTGGATCCGGTTTTTGGTGCCACAATTTTTTCTCATTGCAGATCTGGATCCATTACTAGATCCAGATCTGCAATGTGATGCCAAATGTGAAGGCACACGGTAATACCACATCCGGTAATGGATGCGGTTACCGGATTATGCCTTCCCAATGTGGCCCCAATGTCCTGAGAACCTCATTGATGGCACAAACCAAGTCAAAGAAATGCCCAGCTCATGCTTGAGCCAGAGCAGAGGTGTGTACAAACTCATAGAGTTTACAATATGCCCCTACAAATGCTTTTCTGCTTTTGGTTCCAGTAATTGGTGTAGATCTCAGGACATGACCCCACTCTGATTAAGGCTAGGGTCACACATGTGGCAGGATTTTTAAATCCTGATCCGGTTTTGAGCTTTCAAAAAGCTCAAAACCGGATCAGGAACCGCTCCCCATTGGAGCCCATTATGGTAACCGGATTGCTCTACATGCAATCCAATTACCGACTCCGGATCTGCAGCCTGCGCTAAAAATCATGCAGGCTGAAGTTTTCGGAGCGCTTCTGACAACTGCAATGCAGTAACAGGATTGCTCAGGATGTTTAATCCTCAGCACTGCGGTTACCATATACTTTGCTCATCCCTGCTGCCGCAGGGATAACCAAAGTGTTAAATGTGTATTAACACATTAAACATGAAAATTAGCTGTGGGCAACATGTCTCTAGGGGGTGCCCAATCCCCTAGAGACATGCTGTCCACTTCATTCAGCATGTTAGGGGTTAATAAGGCATTTACAGTAAGCCGGCTATTGTCGACTTTGTAGAAATGAATGAATGAAGCCGCGGCTCCCCTGACAGTACAGGAGATACTGTATGTAATGTACGTATAGTATCTGCCACTGTCTAGGGTCCTATAACCATTAACATTAGGTCTATGGGGGTGCGCTGCCCATAGACCTAATGTTAATGGTTACAGGACCTCAGACAGCAGCAGATACTATACCTACATTACGTACAGTATCTGCTCTACAGTCAGGGGAGCCGCGGCTTCATTCATAAATTTGTACAAAGCCGACAATAGCCAGCTATACTGTAAATGCCTTATTAACCCCTAACATGCTCAGTGGAGTGGACAGCATGTCTCTAGGGTGGGTGGGCACCCCTAGAGACATGTTGCCCACAGCTAATATTAATGATTAATGTTTTAATACACATGTAACACTTTGTTCATCCCTGCGGTAGCAGGGATGAACAAGATATACGGGAACCGCATTGCTCCGGATTACACATCTGGAGCAATCCGGTTATCGGATTGCGGTTTCCTGCACACATTTTTCCTAAAAAATGTGTGTGAAGGCAGAACCGCAATTGCCTTGGCAAATGTGACCCCAGCCTAATAGAACTACAAGATATCCAAAAAGAACTTTAGTTAGCCTTTAAGGGCCTGAACACACGTCTTTTTCAAGTGGATTCTGCCTGGAACTCTCCCGAAAAATCATCACTAAACAGATGTAAAAAATTGATTTCGTGCACGGTAATATAAAAACTACATGTTCTATCTTTTACCATTTCTTAAAACTACTTCAGGGCTTATAAATGTTTATTCTTTGGGTGGTTTCCATTACAAAGCTGTTTGTTGTAAGCAAAGAAAATGCTGGCAATTGAGCTGCTGCAAAACCATGACAAAACTGCCAGCAAAGCTTCTCACGATAAAGACTGCCGGCTTTATCCTGAAGTAGCTTCACCTAAGTAAACCTTGGTCTGTCCACAGGTGAATGATGCTATGTGCACATACCCTAAAGCCTCCTTCACACACATTATTTTTGCATTTCAAATGCTCATTAAAAGCACTATGAATTTGTATACTATGAAGTATTTTTTTATAGTGCTTTTAACAAGAATTTTAGCTTTTTTTTTAATACATTTTTAAATTACAGATAGCTATATGTTGTTTTATTCTTGTTTAGTTAAGTAATTTTTTCCCCTAAATAATAATAAATAATATTAGCGAAAAATGCAACTTTGAATGATCTACATGTATGTTGTGGAGATTTTCTATACTGCTTGCTTATATAGTATATGTACAGTATACTAACTGTAATATTTTGGGTATTCTTTCCTTAAAAGTGTATGGCTGGAGTCACACTGGCAGATGACTTGCATGAGTACAATGTTAGAAAATCTCGCATTGCGCTCAGACCAATGTTAGACAATAAGGCAGCTTAGATTTGTGATATTTTCGTCAACTCTAATCAGATTGTAGTAAAAATCGCAACATGCTGCAATTGTCAGCGAGTCTCAGAACAGACGTACCCATACATGTCTATGGGTGCAAGTGAAACATCAGACTGCACTCCGATGTCTGCCGCGACACTACTATTTTTCATGAAATTTATAGCTCAATGAGTGGCACTAAAGACAAGAGGATCAATGGGTATGGTGAATGTGTGTATTGCAGAAACTGCCCTATGCTAAATAAGGAAAACCGGAGATCTTGGTTTCAATAGTGGCCACTAGAGAGTAAGCCTGATGGCCCCTTTACACGCAGCTGCAGGTGACAGGTTTTCCACAAGTAACTTACTGGCTGCAGTGAAATCATGGAGACATGGTTCTATCTTGTTGCTGTGTACAAATGGAACTATGTCTCCATGATTTCACTGCAGCCAGTAAGTTACCTGTGGAAAACCTGTTACCTGTAGCTGCGTGTAAAGGGGCCATGACACCCACTACACAGAGCCTCCACTGTCAGGTCCTGACACTATGCCCTAATGAAATGTTGAAATGTGAGTGGGTTTATACGCCCATTGATGTAATTAAAAACAATGAACAGGTGTGTGCTAGGCTCTAGCAATGGTGACCATGCATGGATATCAGACAAGGAAAGGGAAAAAGAGAAAAATGTATATATTAGTGGGAGCTCAGTCCAAAATACAGTATGCAAATATGGATAAGACTGGCATCACCACAAGCGTAGGTGCAGGCAGAAAATTATATAACCGTTCATGTAAGTATATAATTTTCTGCATGCACCTACGCTTGTGGTGATGCCAGTCTTATCCATATTTGCACTCCGATGTCATCACAGCCCAGTGCAATACACGACGAGATTGGCAATGGAGGAAATTGAGAGATTACAGTAGCCTCTCTTCTCCACACCTGTGATTGGATCACAGGAGCATGACACTTCGCGCACGCTCGCAGCAGAGTCTGAGCCAAGCGACATTAACATATCACATCAGGTGCTCCCACATATCTTACACTAATGTGATTCTACCTTTAGGACAAGTCCAAAACAGTTTAAGGGTGAGTGGACATGATCAGGATTACTAGCATTCTGGACACAGCATATTTTTGCTATGTTGTATGGTACTAGCACAGTGGATGTATTTATAGAAATCACTTGTCCATTGTGCTTCTTTTTTATTCAGAATAAACCGACCTGAGGTGTGGCTTCCTGGGCCGCAGCATGTCAATTTATGTTTGTGGAGATACGAGTATTGTCAGTGAGAGAACATCAAAAATCGCCTGTGTCCAGACTGATGATTACAGGCACTTACACTGCATTCTCCCACACAAGACACTAGTATCTCCGAAGAGAAAACATACTGCGTCCAGAATGCAATGTCTCCTGATCATGGGAATTTATCCCAATATGTGCCTCAGATTACTTATGTGCAACACTATGTAACAGTAATAAAAATAGGATTCCCTAATATTCTCTTACATGCTTCATAAAAATAAACATCCCACCCAGTCTGAGCTTTATGTAATAGCAGGGCACTCCCTTGTGCAGCAGGACGAGAGGCGGCTTGGGATGCTGCTTTTATTTTTTGTGCATGACCAAGCGTCTGATCCACCCATTACACCAGGTTTACCAACGCCCAGTCAGCATTGCCCTCAGGCACTAACTTGCTGGCTGTGTTTTTATTTTCACACTGAAAAGCCTCATCATTTTCAGATAAATCCCGTAATTCCAGTGTTCAAGAATTGTATCACATGAAAGCACAAGGAAGTAACCTCTGCTCTAGATACGTGCATTATTACTAGTTCAGGAACGTTAGACAACTTTATAAAATCTTAGAAAGGAAATGACATAATGTATATCACAATAATTATTCAACCAGGAACCTTCCAACTTATTGTAGATGTGAATGCAATATTCTTGTTCCCATTCGGACAACTCAATAGACAGTTTTTGCTCATATTTCCACTGTTTCCCTGGGTAATCTGTCTTTTAATCCCATTTGTAAATCTACCATATGTTTAAAAAACCTGGGCTTTTTATCAGTGCTAATTCCCCTTGGGAAAGACAATATAAATTAGCACTAAATGAAAAGGTTCATATTTCCAGAACCATATGGGGGATTAGAAAAAAAAGTATTACTAAAAGGAGGAGAGTGAATAAAATAAGAGTAAAAACTGACCACTTTTGACCTGATCAGAGGTCCTCTTTAAAGCATAACTGCCCTTTCTATTTATTATTATTTAATAATAATGTAGAGCAAGGGATTTCAATAAACTTTCAAATATACTTCATTAGAAAATTCTGGTTGAAAACCATTCCTAAACCTTCCACAAGGTGTCTCCACTGCACTGTGTGTGAAGCAGACATATGCTCATTATCAGTCAGATCCGTCTTCACGGTGAATACGGGCATGTAACCATATAATGTAAAGGGGACGGGCCTACACTGCTGACTGCAGCACATGAAGAAATGATGTATCAGATTAGCTCAGCATAAAACACAGTTGCTAAGAAATGTAAGAGTTTCAGGATCACTGCAAACTCCTCAGAAGCTTGTGCCAAGGAAAGATCTATGATCTGACTCCACACAGCTTGGTCACAATCTCTGTTATCCTTGTCTGCTGGCTCCTCACACTGCTCCCTATCAGCCTGTTCTCAGAAGCTATGGAAATATACACACAGTGCTGGCAGATGCTGGCCACCTCCACACAGCCATAAAATGCAGTTTTTAAAAGGAGCACAGAAAAATGTGAGAAAATAAGTCATAAGCTACAAAAAAGCACTATCTGAGCTGCTATGTGACCCATCATTAACAACCAGTGCAGTATTGTTTTTTTATATTTCAATTAAATGACTTTTACACTTTAAGTAAAAATCTGTGAAATAACACAAACCTAAGGGATAAGGATAACAATCTACACACCAGCTGATAAAAATCAAGGTCAAATAAAGAAACTTGTCAAAAGCTTAAACAAGGCTCCTTTCACACAAGCGTTTTGCTGATGTTTCCGGCAGATCCGGCAATAATGGTGCCGCATCTGCCGGATAACTGCGACTTGTGGCCTGGATCCGGCAAAGATGCATGCATTGTCAATGGGGCTTGCAGTCGGGTGCGGCAAGTGCGGTCCTGCTGGATGCGGCAGATCGGCGCTTGCGCAGCGAAAAAATAAATGCAGCTTGCAGCAATACAGCCGCGCTCATTCAGCACCATGGAGAGCTCAGCATTTCAGAGCCGCTGCTGAAGTTCAGCACATGGAGAGCTCCACGGCTGAAATTTCAGCACCGCGGACAGCTACCCTGCACCTGCGCTGCTAAAATTTCAGCATTGGCAGCGGCACAGACGCGCAGAAACCATTCCTGTTTAAAACAGGATCGGAGGGCATAATTGCCCTGAGTTTCTGCATGTTCGGGGCTGCCAGGTTGTGTCCGGAGCATCCTGCAAAACACTGGACACGACCTGACAGCCGAAAACCATGGTGTGAAGCCGGCCTAAGTATTCCTAAAGCGATCAGCACTAGGGAACGGACATTAAAGTTTGTAGTTCGTACTGAAGACAGACTTTACAAACATTTTCTGTGTTCCAGTTCGGAGTTGGGATGCTTCACATATGCAAATCACTGGAGCGAGCATCGCTGTGCTCGGGTACACTCGGTGCAGTGATTGAATGACTGCACTGGGGGTAAAATCAGAGTTTTCGGATGTAGTGTAGAAAAAAAAGAAAATTACAAAACCCAGCTCTCCCTTTCCTAGAAGTGCTTTGCTTATGGCTGGCTGTACATGGGCGGAGAGCAAAACTGCCCAATCAGTGATTTCCAATGAGGTTTGGGTCCCCAACAGCTTTATAAAAAGTCTGGCTGGACCCCCAGATCCTGAACTTCCACGGGTCCACTTATCTCTAATCAGCATTCTACTGATACACGAGGAGGATAAATTGTGCAAAATCATAAAAATCCTGACACTCGCGGACAGTATAACTATACATCATTACTTCAACACACTGATCCAATTGAACGTTTCAGCTCATACTGCAGTGAAAAGCTCGGGATGGGCTGGAACGCTCAGTTGGATCAGTGTGTTGAACTAATGAAATAAGGCTATACTTTCCCCGAGTGCCAGGACTTCTCTGATTTTGAATGTTGTCCAAGGCTGGGATGACACATGCAGTATTTGATGCATTTCTTTTTGGAGCAAAACCCAAGAGAGAATCCAAAAAGACAGAAAAGCATAACAGAAAGACTGATTCCTCTCCTCTCCTTTGTAGCCACTCTGGCGTTTGGCAGTGTGCACCATATAGTACAGTAATTCCTATAATCCTGTTATTGTGTAACAATCAGAAACAATAAACACACATTCACTAAAATAGCTCATTGCACAATAACAGATTTCCAGAAAAGCCATTTTAGATAGTTTGGTAAATGGAATTTGTTTGTATCCATGAAAATTAAAGGGGTTATTCATCTTGGAACATTCCTCTCTTCCTTTTTTCTGAAAACTAACCTTAGAACAATAGAAGCTAAAATCTGGCTTTCATCAACTGCAGCATCTCACTATTTTCCTAGTAGAAAAGAGACGTATTAAGTTATATCCTGCATCCCGAAAACAAAAAGCTTAGTCAATGAAAGTGTGTTAACGTGATGTTTCTTCTGTCTGATGTGCGGGTTCTGTTTTAGCAGATTACCGATAATTACTAGAGAAACGACTGAGAAACTTCTGGAATGGAGAGACAAGGTAAACAGGGTAATGGATGATGAAATACCGGCCTTTCATAACATCCCCATCGGCAATGTATTTCCCAAACAAATTATACTCACTACAAATGAAACTATACATGTAATTAAGTTCTTTACCTAACATGGATCACATGGGAAAGTCAATTATTTGCCGGATAAGTCTTTAGACTCTTGTGACTAATTTCTGCACTGATGTCCCTGCTTATGATTTCTCCTCCACAGTTCATTGTTGCTTCTCTTTCCACTTAACCGTCCACAGATGCTGGAGTTTATTAGCTTTCTTCAATTTGTAAAGACGAATTTCAGAAGAAAAACCTAAATCCTTTAAAAAGCAAACAAAAATCCACCAATTACCCAATCAAACTAAATCGAAAATACCCAAACTAAATAGAAAAGATTTCACCATTTCTGATACCGCAGTTCCTTTTGCTCTATTGAATTACTCTCTTCAGTTAATGGTTCAAGAATAACTATGAAGAACCAATTTAATGTCAATTAATATATGGTATATCCAAGAATAAGTCCCTCCCTAGCTTTGTTCAAAAGCATTTTTGAGTTGAAAAAAATGCAAAAGATGGTAAAAAAAATGAACATATTAATTTCTACGTAAAAATGACTCGCTAGTTGTATCTTTAGTGTTATGAGCTTTAAGATTTTTAAAGATGCCCAGCATTTTAAAAAATTAACGTACATTCCCCAAGTATTTTCAGCTAGGAAGATGCCCACTATCTACAATGCAAATAAATAGGCCCTTGAGAAAGGTTTACCGAAACGTGCGTCGGGTCTGGGCAGTGGTTTCCCCTCACCACATTTTAAATGGGTGAGTTCTTTTGATCCTTCATGTTCTCTTCTATTAACATGTTAAAGACTCTAGAATTGGGTAAAGAGGCATATATAACTAACCTTGCACAGGATATGTGATCAGGGGCATAACTACAACAGGTGCATGGGTTGCAATTGCACCAAGGCCCTGGAGCCTAGGGGTCCCCAAAAGTTCCTTTGTCCTATAGAAAAAGACTAATGCTATTAAAGTTTTATAATACTTGGAGGCCCTATTGGAGCTTTCAAATCGGGGCTCATGAGCTCCAAGTTATGCCACTGTATGTGACCTAGTGTTGAGGGGATTTAATGGTCCTTCTAGGATACTGACAACTGAGAACTAGCAATAGGGGATTTAGTGTCACACAATAACAAGTGGGAGTATCTCTATATGCTGTATATCTATACCTATCTATACCTATGTTACTCTGCCTCACTGTGGATATAATGGTGCTTTGTTTGTGCTAATATTAGATATGGACTATATGGATTATGTATGAAAATCCTGCACGGTATGAAACGGTACGCCGTAGATCCCCCGTCTTCCCACCCCCTCCCCTGCATACAGGGGCTGACTGGCGACGCAAACCCTGGGTGGCAATATTTTTCCGCCAGCCCTTGGGTGAGGGGGGGTGCTGTCGGAAATTTTCGGCGGCCCATTCTAGGTCCGCCACCCCTTAGCTGAGGTCCGGGGGGGGCCAGCCCGTTTCTGTGGGTGGGCGGCCCTAGGTGGGGGCTATACCACCAGCCCAGGGGGCACTTGCCCCCCTGCCACCTGGGCCAGTCCGCCCCTGCCTGCATACTTTATGAAACACCCAGAATAAAGAACTGTCACTAGTATGATCCACTGGAGAGTGCCTTTTCTTTCTTTGGACATCTTTGTGAAACACCAGTATACTGGCTTACTGTTAAGTATTGACTGCCTTGCTGTATGGAAGTGCTACTGCTGTGGTTTAAATGAAGCCATTTTTTTCCCTGCTCTCAGTGTGGAGAGAGGAACCTAATGAGCGGGAGCTGAGAGTGCAGGTGTGTGTGATGAATATGACTCATGCTTAGGTGAGCTGAGGGGCGTGCCTGGCCTGGTTGCTCCCCACCCCTCGGCCATAAATGGTTCAGATCACATCCACCTAATGTTGCTGATTCAGTTCACTTCAGGACTGTGACCTGTGGTGAGCAGACGCTGATCTGAAGCTGCTGTTTCTTTCTCCATTGGAAGCTGCTGGGTTCCGTGGTCCGTGGGTGGAGGTAGGGGCTTATGCTTAGGGCTTCTCAGGAGTTTTAGGGTCTTAGGCTGGTAGCTCGGACCTCCTCACCTTCAGAGGTACCTCCTATCTCCGAGTGCAGGGCGAGTCAGGGACCCCAGTATCATGGCCAGAGCAGGCTCCCCTGACTCCCTACGCCCAGGTCCGTCCTACTTCTGGGTACCCCGGCGCCCCTATACCTATGTTACTCTGCCTTACTGTGGGTATAATGGTGCCTTGTTTGTGCTAATATTAGATATGGACTATATGGATTATGTATGAAAATCCTGATTATATCATAAGAAATAAGAAAATTTTGGTTTAACTAGGGAGATTGCCTAATTACACTTTCTTCTAAGATTACCATTTGTATTTATTCAAAAAAATATTCTATAACCTGTGGAAATTATGGTATCTGCCTAAAACCACTGTTTGTGGCCATCATCTACAGTACCTCTTATCGATTTTGCCCTTGTTTGGGTTATTGATCAACTTTTTATCGTGTTTTTTGCATATTCAATAAAAATTGTTCATTTTGAAAATTGTTATACTCTTTTTTTGTTTCTTGACACAATGTTTAAATAGTTTCTGTATATGTTCAGTCTTATGAGCTTTTAAGCACTTAAGGATTTTCAAAGACGCCCAGCATTTAAAAAAAAAAAAAAAAAAAGTAACATGTTTTGGATCAGTGTGTCACCAGTGTACGTTCCATGTGTCCATTTTTGCCATCAGTATCATCAGTGATTTTCACAGATGGATCAATAAATGAATGCACCATAGATATTTTTACGTGTTGAATCCTTCACACAATAATAATGGATACGTGAAACACAGACGTCTGAATGAGGCCTAAAGGACGCTTGTTTGCAGTCTTTTGATTGGACAGTGCCTAGTTTGGAGCATTTTCCATCAGGAGAAGATGAAAAGTGAAATGAACCTTCTTTTATTCCACCTGGTGTTTTTCCAAACCTGTAGCTAAAAAATGCTAAAAAAAATCTGAACACAGTACAGCAAAGTAATTTTGGAACATGAATGAATAGAAATAGTGTTTAAAGCATTATCTGAGTGATGTACAGGTACAGGTATTTATTTGTAGAGGACCGAGTCCATAAAACTTGTATAGAAAGGTAGGGGCACCGGGCACCTTCAGGGCTATTGGTCTTTCTTATTTCTCCATAAAGACAGACCGCTGTCTTATCCCCAGCCACCTGGTGGTGCTACACCTGCATCAGCCAGTCAAGCATTTACAGTCCAAGTATAGAAAACAAATAGGCGGCACTCACCGTGTGTTCGTAGGTGCTTTCTTTATTGAAGAGGTGCGGGGAGGGGGTGCATGAAGGTACAGACGACAGGTCCTGTTTCGCGGTTTGCCCGCTTCTACAGGTCTGGGGGAGGTGACGTCATGGCAGAATTTATAGGGAAACTCCCTTAAACGTCACCTCCTCCTTGATACAGGTGTGCAATTAAAAACACTAGAATGAAGTAAAAACATGCTTACAAAAAATATCACCATAGTATATACATGAATAAGTCACAGTAATTACAATTTCATGCAGAAATGCAGCCTAAATTCTGCCATGACGTCACCTCCCCCAGACCTGTAGAAGCGGGCAAACCGCGAAACAGGACCTGTCGTCTGTACCTTCATGCACCCCCTCCCCGCACCTCTTCAATAAAGAAAGCACCTACGAACACACGGTGAGTGCCGCCTATTTGTTTTCTATACTTGGACTGTGAGTCCATAAAACTGTGTACACACACCTTACTATGACCATATACTGCCAGTCACGTTGCCTCTGCTGCCACTGTCATGGAAGCTGTGGCCGTCACTGTTCTAGGATGCCAATTTCGGTGATCAGAAAAATTTGCAAAAGAAAAATGTTTACGAGGTTGAGTTTAGGGTTAGGTGTTAGGGTTTCCTGTGGGCATTTTTTCTTGTGGGAATTTTTCAGGGAACCCCTAATTTCTTCACTGCTATGATGTTGCTGTCCTAATATGGTATAATTGGAGTCCCAACTACGGTGGCACTGTGTCTTTTACTGTTATGGGTGTGCAGTTAAAGCGTAACTGCCATTTAAATTTTAATTTCATAATAATGTAAAGCAAGTGATTTTAATAAACTTTCAAATATATTTCATTAGAAAAACATTCATAAATCTTCCACAAGATGTCCCCACTACACTGTGTGTAAAGCAGAGATATGTTCATTTTCAGTTAGATCTGTCTTCAGTGAATATGGGCATGTATCCATATGAGGGAAATTTGGTGTAGCCTACACTGTTGACTGCACCTGGTGAGGAAACAATGTATCAGATTAGCTCAGCATACAGCACAGTTGCTAAGCAATGTCAAAATGTTAAGTTCAATGTAAATTCCTCAGAAGCTTGTGCCAAGGAAAGATCTGTCATCTGACTCCACACAGCTGGTTCAGTCACAATCTCTGTTAACCCCACACTTCACTATCAACCTGCTCTCAGAAGCTGTGGAAATACCCACACAGTGCAGATGGTAGCCACACCCACACAGCCATAAAATGCAGTTTTTAAAACAGCACAGAAAATGTGAGAAAATAAGTCATATGGTACAAAAAAAGCATTATCTTAGTTGCTATATGACCCATCATTAACAACCCGTGCAGTATTGGGGTTTTGTTTTCAATGAATTCACATTTACACTTTAATGTTACTAATATTACTATGCTGTAGGATATTTTAGTCATAAATGAAAAGGCTTTTTACAAACATGTGTTCCTCTTTTGGTGCCCTCCTTTAGGTTAGTCTGATGGACCCGATGGGCTGGCACAAGCCTGTCTGTCACGATTGCTTACCACTTAGTGTCAAAGTCATGTTTAAACAGGGTGGTGCTCATTGGCAATAAATATGTAAATCAAGCACGAAAGTGTGGCACATGTAGGCCCTGGTAGAATGGGTTCAGGCTGGAATATATCATGTCTTCTAGTTCATTAGTTCAAGCTACTTGTGCAGTGTAAGTAACACGTAGCCATGAATAATAAAAAATACGTTATTACATCGGCCCATAATAGTTTTACAATTCGAGCTGTCCCGATTGGCCAATTTTTACGTATTAAACGTATCTGTTCCTCCAATATTTTATTTGAGGAGCAGGCGAAAGACTTGAAAGAGACATTCAGAGAGAGCGGCTATAGCAACAGGGCAATCAAGAAGGCCTACTTACGTGTAAAACACACTTCATGCAATGACCTCTTATATAGTAATAAGATAGTGGGTATGGACTCACCACAACCAGTGAGATTCATATATACTTACAACCAGGAATGGGGGGTCAATGTGTGAAGTTTTGAGCAGACATTGGCCGGTCCTGCACTTGGACCCGTCCTTAAAAGACTCCATCGGATTACCCTTGGATGACCGCATGAAGGTCACGAAACCTGAGAGACATGCTTGTAAGGAGTCACTATATTCCCAAAACATGTGCCTCTTTGGCTTTAGGAGTCCCTAAAGGGATGTTTTCCTTGTGGCCATTGCGTGGCCTGTAGCAATGTTCTTCGCAGTGCTTCCTTCACCTCCTCCAATGGCCAGAAAACCTATGACATTCAACAATATATATCATGTGGGTCAAGCAACATGGTATATTATGCCACGTGTGCTTGCCCACTGATATACAGTATGTCGGTATGACGTGCAGGAAGCTGAGGAGGAGAGTAAGGGAGCACGTGAGGGACATTACTGCGGCCCCTGAAGTGAAAGATAAAACAACTTTAAAGATGCTGCCATGCCATTTCCTCTCATGTCACAATGGTGACCCTACATCCCTAAAAGTATGGGGGATCGATTTGATACATGGGGGAATTAGGGGTGGCAACTTTAGGAAAACCCTTGCCCAACATGAATCCAGGTGGATAGTGTCCCTGGACACTATGACACCTTGAAGCTTGAATGAGACCATAAGTTTTGCCCCTTTTTTTGACCATCATTAGCCGGATATCCTTGGTACCATGTTACTTTTAGTGACTTTGTAATAATTTTATGTGATTTTATCTGTGTATTTTTGGGTACACGTTTGCAGGCTGTGTGCGTAGTTTAGTTTATTTAGGGATATACAGCTTGATTACTCCATATGCAGCATCTAAAAGCAAAGTCTATTGTTCATCTATATGGAGAAACCACTTGGTCTGGACTCTGTGACCAAAAGTCAAACATTCTCTTATATGAAGACCCCGATTGTGGTCTGGACTATTGTGGCTCCTTTTTGTATATGCATAATACTTTGGCTATAGATGTCCGGTGGCCTGACGCAGCCGCCCGTCTTCCGGTGTAGTCCCGCCTCCTTAGCCTAGCATCTCTATCTCCCTCACGCATGCATGGTCGCCTAAGTGACGCGTCCCGGCGGCCACGCATGTACGATTGGTGATGACGCTAGGCAGGGGGCGGATACTACTCCCAGTAATGCGCGATGCGTCATTTCCGGTCACAAGGACGCCACTCACAGATGCGATAGCAGTATTTAAAGACAGGCACATCCATGGCTGCTCCATCCCCCTGATGAAGTGACCACTGCAACAAGCGGGGTCACAAAACGTACGTTGGGGTGGGACTGGGATCTCTTTCTCCCTCCCGTTCACTGGTGCCGGTGGTATGGCTTCAGACATGATGGGTAATTGACCAATGGTTTATATGAACCCATTGACCATCTCAGTGTTCATAGGTGCAGCTATGCTATATACCTGTGATTTCTCTTCTTGTAGCACTTTACAAATTATGGGGATGTGTAATGTTAACAGTGTTGTAATTTGAAATTCTGCAAGTACTATACGAAACCCTGGTGACTGTATGCACTTTATTTACAAGAGGAAACAATCTGGATATTGTATGTATAATTTGATGAAGATGGAGTGTTTATAATAATTTAAGAAATATTTGTACCCTATGTCTATATGCTGTATCTCATGCACTAGTGCACTTTAACTGCCTCTTGTTATGAGCCTTCAGTGAAAGGGAAAAATAAAATCCTTTAATTGCAAAATGAAGCTTATTCTCTTTTTCTCCTGTATATAGTGTAAGCAATAAGCCAATAACGTGGAAGACAAAAATTCAGTTCAGTTATATTTTGAATAACAATCTACACCAAATAATCAACATAGGCCAAAGGTGTAATCTAATATATAAAAGTCGAAGGCCACTTCCGTCACTTTGTCATCGGCTAAGTGACGTCAGCACAGCGCTACACCCGTCCAGGGTGGACCAACATGGCGGCCCTAAGCGGAGCGGGACTCAGGCAGCCCCGCCACACTTATGGCCGCCAGTACAGTGACACACATGGTCGGGAGACGACCGCCCACGGGCCGCCGGCCGGAGCGAGCGCCATATTTGAAATACACTGAGTACAGTGTATTTGAAGTATCGCGGCATAGCGCGTGCCGCTATTCTGATTGGTCGCCACGCTGAATGCGGCGACCAATGAGAATAGCGGCGCGCTCTGTGGCGCGATACTTCAAATACACTGAGTACAGTGTATTTCAAATATGGCGGCATAGAGCGCGCCGCTATTCTGATTGGTCGCCGCATTCAGCCTGGCGACCAATCAGAATAGCGGCGCGCGCTATGCCGCGATACTTCAAATACACTGTACTCAGTGTATTTCAAATATGGCACCATAGCGCGCGGTGCTATTCTGATTGGTCGCCACGCTGAACACGGCGACCAATCAGAATAGCGGCGCGCGCTATGCCGCGATACTTCAAATACACTGTACTCAGTGTATTTGAAATATGGCGGCATAGCGCGCGGCGCTATTCTGATTGGTCGCCGTGTTCAGCGTGGCGACCAATCAGAACAGCGCCGCGCGCTATGGCGCCATATTTCAAATACACTGAGGCCAGTGTATGTGAAATATGGCGGCATAGCGCGCGCCGCTGTTCTGATTGGTCGCCACGCTGAACGTGGCAACCAATCAAAATAGCGCCACACGCTATGGCGCCATATTTCAAATACACCGAGTCCAGTGTATTTGAAATATGGCAGCATAGCGCGCGGCTCTAATATGATTCGTCGCCACGCTGAACACGGCGACCAATCAGAATAGAGCCGCGCACTATGGCGCCATATTTCAAGTACATTGAGTCCAGTGTATTTAAAATATGGCAGCATAGCGCGCGGCTATTCTGATTGGTCGCCACGCTGAACGCGGCGAACAATCAGAATAGCGCTGCGCACTATGGCGCCATATTTAAAATACACTGAGTACAGTGTATTTGAAGTATCGCGCCATAGACCGCGCCACTATTCTGATTGGTCGCCGCATTCAGCGTGGCAACCAATCAGAATAGCGCCGCGCGGTCTATGCCGCCAAATTTGAAATACACTGGGTACAGTGTATTTAAAGTATTGCGCCATAGAGTGCGCCGCGATTGTGATTGGTCGCCACGCTGAATGCGGCGACCAATCAGAATAGCGGCACGCTCTATGGCGCCAAACTTCAAATACACTGTACTCAGTGTATTTCAAATTTGGCGCCATAGTACGCGCCACTATTCTGATTGGTCGCCACGCTGAATGCGGCGACCAATCAGAATAGCGGCTCGCTGTACGGCGGAAAATGCTGGCTATCTTGCAGCTGGCCGGAGCTCAGCCACGGCTATGTACGCCACGGAGCTCAGCGGCTCGCCAGCCGGGAAATGAGCGGCTAAAGCCGGTCATCTCCCGGCTGACTCGCCGCGGACCTCCGTGCCATACTTAGCCGCGGCTGAGCTCTGGCCAGCCGCGAGCCAGACGGGAGACGACCGCCTAACACCTGTCGTCTTCCGGCAGGCTCGCGCTCGCTCCAGCCGCGGAATCGTGGTGTGTGGCGGCCAGGAGACGACCGCCTAACGGCGGTCGTCTCCCAGCTGGCTCGCGCTGGCTCCGGCCGGCGGCCCGTGGGTGGGAATCTCCCGCCCGTGATGTGTTTAACATAAAGTTTAAAATACAATAAAGACTAAGTATTTCACATTTGCCACCGTGCCCCGCCCCGCTCCTCTGATTGGTCACTCGTGGCTGGCGCCGACCAATCAGAATAGCGGCGCGAAACACGATATGCCGGCGCCATTTTAAACCACGAAATTTGAAATTTTACCTCAGAGCTATTTTGTACTGCTCAGAGCCTGTCACAGTGATGTCGGACTTCAAGCTCCCCGCTATTTTAGGCATAAAAAAAGATAAGACTCTTTACAAAAACTATATTTATTAGTTTTGGAAGTGTTCCTGTCACATTTTGTCACAAATATTTCACACTCCCAAATTTAACTATTCGGTGCCACTAACTGTTTTAATATCTATTTGGTGCTATATATATACTATTATTTACTGCCTATTGCACTCAGAAACTGCCTTAAATTAACCTCTTCTTTGTCTATAACACACACTGGGTATATTAACCTGTTATTTGGCACTGAAGTACACTGTCCATTACTCTTTGAACTTCTATTTGGTGCGATATAGAGACTGCGTTAAATTAACGTATTCTTTGCCAATACCACAGACTGAGTATATTAACCTATTATTTCCAATAAAAGGACACTGTCCATTATTCAACAGCTATTTACCATATATACTATATACCTGACACTGCCTGTTATTAACGTGCTGTTTGCCACCACTCTTAAAGTTCTTTATCTTCATCAAGATGAGGTCTGATACTAAGTATGCAAATGACACCGAGAAAAAAGCTGCCATTTCTGCATCAGCGCAAACTGCGTGCTAACGAGACTCCAGAAGAGAAACGCCATCGCCTGGACAAAGTTAAAGCTGCTTTTTACAAGCGCATCACTAATGAGTCTCCAGAGGAAAAAAAAATTAGATTAGCAAATGCAGCTGCTGCACGCCGTCAACGTCGCAAAAATAACACTTCCACGTCCACATTCATTGATTCTGCCCACAATACACCTTCGATGTCCCCATCCATCAGATGTGCGCACACTAAACCTCCTCTACCAGTTTCCAATTCTCCACGTAAGCGCAAACAGTGCGCTGACGAGACTCCATATGACAAACAGCTTCACCTGGACACCGTTAAGGCTGCTTTTAATAAACGCATCACACATGAGTCTCCTAAGTAAAAAAAAAAATGCGATTAACAAATGCTCCTGCTGCACGCCGTAAACAGCGTAAAAATACAGCTTCCACCTCCACATTCATAGACCCTGCGCATGATACACATTCCACCTCCTCATTCAGTGAATATGCGCACAGTGACAATCCTCTACCAGTTTGACGCTTTATATACGTTGGTTTACGCAAACACTCTAATGCTCCGTTACCAACACCTGTACCTCTACATCCTACAGGTTTCACTAATGATGACAGTACCATAGTAGAACACAGCTGTGGTGCTATGAACTATTTATGTGAACATTGTGAAGCTCTACATTTTACTGCAGAAATACCATCTGATAAACATTTTACTCTGTGTTGTCACAAGGGTAAAGTCCATGTACCCATACCCCAATATCCTGAGGTCTTCAAACGTTTGCTGAAAGGAGAAAGTGAATTCAGTAAAAATCTCATGGACAACATCCGAAGCATAAACAGTTCATTTGCTTTTGCCTCCATGGGTGCTAATATTTCCCCACCACCTGGATATGGCCCATACTGCTTCCGTATACATGGACAAATATATCATCGAACTGGAACACTACATCCGTCTGATGATCAAGTTCCAGCGTATGCCCAACTTTACATTTTGGATTCCGCTACTGCTAATCAACAACGTTTGCAATGTCAAGAGAATCAAAAATATAATCCGACTTTGATGAGTATGATTGCTCTTCAATTGGACACTGTCAATCCATTTGTAGCTGCCTACAAAATGTTACGTGATGTGGAACACGAGGAACATCTTAAAGCTGTAGAAAATGGCACTGTCATGCCAAATATAACCATGGCCCTTAAACAAGATCGGAATCAAGACCCTCGACACTATAATAATCCCACTGTCAATGAAGTGGCCGTCGTATTTGAAAATGACAATGGAGAGCCACCATTCAATCGAGACATATTAATTCATTTAAAACCTGACCCAAAAAACCCTTTGGCCCCAAAAACACAACACAGCATTCTCCACAGCAATTTGGATGCTTTACTATATCCTTTATTTTTCCCTTACGGAGACGAAGGCTGGCATGATGGACTCAAACAACAAGGTCAAAGTCCACGCAGGATTACACAACTGCAATATTACTGCTATGTGTGTCTGTCCGTAATCACTTTAATCCACTCCTGAATGGTGGCAAGCTAACACAGCAGTATTTAGTAGATGCTTATGTGAAAATCGAAGCTAATCTTCTAAATTATATCCATGAACACCAAAAGGATTTAAAAGTGGAGGATTACTGTGTACTCTAAGAACATCTACTGACAAAATCTATTGAAAAGGGCATCCCCATTGGAAAAACTGTCATTTTACCATCTTCCTTTGAAGCCAGTCCCAGAAACATGCAACAACGCTACCAAGATGCCATGGCTATTGTTACTAAATATGGTCGCCCTGATATTTTCATCACCATGACCTGTAATCCGAAATGGAGTGAGATTACTAACAATTTAGAACCATGGCAGCATGTAGAACACAGACCGGATTTGGTGGCACGTGTCTTCAAAATTAAACTGGAAGCACTCTTACAAGACACTAACAACGGATTATTTGGAAAATTTTGCGCTATGGTTCATGTAATTGAATTTCATAAAGTGGTCTCCCACACGCTCACATTTTGATCATTCTAGATAGCAACTCCAAATTAAGGACTGAGGTGGAAGTAGACAATACAGTCTGGGCTGAAATTCCTGATGTTACCTACTACCCTCAGCTCCATAAGATTGTTTTGCAACACATGATTCAAGGTTCCTGTGGAGAACACAACCCCAATTCTCCCTGTATGGATCTTGGGAAGTGTACCAAAGGTTTCCCAAAAGATTTTTAACCATCTACTGTTATTGCAAAGGATGCCTATCCTACTTATCGCAGAAATTTGGCCCCATCGTTTCAACACCATTCGAAGATGATTGACAATTTGTGGGTAGTTCCATATAATCCTTTCCTACTATTGAAATACAAGTGCCATATTAATGTCGAAGTTTGTGGTTCCATTCAGAGTGTCAAATATATATTTAAATATGTCTACAAAGGACATGATAAAGCCAATCTTGAAATTTGCCAGACTAACATCCAACATGATGAAACACACCAATTCATGGATTCAAGATATGTTAGTGCACCCGAGGCAGCTTGGCGAATATTTACTTATCCGATGCATAAACAATCTCACAGCATCATTCGCCTTGCCGTACATCTGCCTCATTCTCAGCCACTGTATTTTCATGAGAATGACTCCATTGCCAACATCAGCCAAAAGCTCTATAGGAATTCTACACTTATGGCCTACTTCGAGCTTAATCAGAATGACCAACATGCTCATAATTATTTATATCGCCAAATTCCTGAGAACTATGTTTGGAAAGAAGGGTCTTGGGAACTAAGAAAGCGAGGTGGTGGTTCTGTTATTGGAAGAATGTATACTGTCAGTGTGAAAGATCAAGAACGCTACTATTTACGGTTGTTGTTACTGCATGTCAAAGGGGCAACCAGTTTTGAGAACATTAAAACTGTTAACGGAGTCACAAATCTAACGTATAAAGAGGCGGCATTAGCACTTGGATTACTATTCGATGATAGTCTCTGGAGAAATACCTTACTTGATGCCTGTATTCTCAACATGCCTGCACAGCTTCGTGACATGTTTGCCCATATCTGTATTTTTGGTCCTCCAGCTAATCCTCTTGAGTAGTGGAATGAATTTAAGGAACACTTTCTACAAGACTACTGCCATGCATACCACTCCAACACTCAAGAGTGTGTGGATTGTGAAGGATATGCTATGACAGATGTGCAAGATATTCTGAAAGGTCATGCCAAAACTTATAGTGATTTTAATTTACCACACCCAGTAAAGAAACCACAACTGCTCCTACACTATGATAAGGATTATGAGGTAACAACAGCTGCAGAGATGAAAGCTACTCTGGCCTATAATGCTATAAGTCAAGCTTTAGAAGACACTACTTTAACACCAAAGTGCTTTTTCATTGACGGTCCGGGTGGCAGTGGAAAAACATACCTATATGATCTACTCCTACATCAACTAAGGGGACAAGGAGACATTGTGTCACCTGCTGCCAGTACAGGAATTGCGGCTAACTTGCCACAAGGAGGACAAACAATCCATTCTCTTTATGGCATTCCAATACCGGTCAATGAAACATCTGTTTCCAGAATTAAAAATGATACAGATGCAGCCAAACATTTAAAGACTACAAAACTTTTTATTATTGATGAGTCTACAATGCTATCTAAATATGCATTGCATGTGATCGATCTACTTTTAGGGATGTCATGACAACAGATGTCTCTAAGAAAAATAAAACATCATTTGGAGGCAAAGTTATTGTTCTTGGAGGAGACTTTAGACAATGTCTTCCTGTCATCGCTCATGGAACAAGAATAGATATTGTAGAGAGCTGCATTAAATATTCACAACACTGGCAACATTTTACTCGATTGCCGCTCATCAACAACATGCGCTCCATTGATCCTGATTACAGCAGTTGGTTGCTTCAACTGGCAAATGGTGAACTCTCAAATAATTTTAACCTTGGAGATGATGTCATCGAAATTCCTCCAGACATGATCTGCACTGGCTCTTTAATAAGTGATATCTTTGGAGACAACATTTGCATTGATGTTAATAACAACGAAAGCATCAATATTGCTGCATCTCATGCCATTCTTTGCCCAAAAAATTACGACGTTGATCATGTGAACTCTAAGGTCATGGATAGCCTGAGTGGTGACTACACAGAATATACCAGTGATGATTCAATTGATGCTGATGATTATGATGACCCTGACCAATACCCACTGGAATTTTTAAATTCACTTACACCAACTGGAATGCCTTCACATCGACTGAAACTTAAATTGGCACAATTGTCATGCTCTTACGCAATCTCAACAGCAAAAAAGGTCTCTGCAACGGTACTCGGTTGATTGTCACTGCTTTACTTCCCAACATGATTCAGGTGAAAGTAATTACTAGGTCCGCAACAGGAAATGTTGTCTTCATTCCACGAATTGATTTGTGTCCATCAGAGACTGGATTGCCTTTTAAATTAAGACGCCGACAGTTTCCTGTCAAGCCAGCATTTGCCATGACCATCAACAAATCTCAAGGGCAAACACTTAATAGAGTTGGTATTTTTCCACCAGAACCAGTATTTGGCCATGGTCAATTATATGTAGCATTTTCAAGAGTGAGGCAATGCTGCAATGTTAGGGTGAAAGTTGTAGATACACCTGTTCAAGGAAAATTAATCCCTGAAAATACAAAAGTATTTACACGAAATATTGTTAAATATTTTATTTTATTTATTTATTTTATTTTAGTTAGTTTAGTTGTATAGTCAGTTTAAAAAAAACATCCCAAAAAAATTAGTTTAGCCATACATATATAGCAAAAGAAAAAACAGAAAAACACAAAAAAATTAGTTTAGCTATAGATATATAGATTTCAACTACTTATATAGAAAATAGGTATATAACATACGTAGTCGTTATACACTATTAATTTATTAATTTACATAGTTTATAGTATAGATATAGTAACCAACTTGAACACACATTATGTAAACAATGGTAGATGTGTATCATCCAAATTTCTCTATTTGGTGATATCAACCCGTATCTTAAGCTCCACCAGTAGAGATGCTGAGAAATTTGCTTCACTTTTTATACAGGGAGGGGTTTTTGTGAACAGCTAAGAGACGGGCGGGATGGCTGTTCACACACATCTCCATATCAAGGTGTGTTCTGTACACATAGATAGATAGGTAAATAGATAAGTAGAAAAATAGAGATTTAGCTTTCACATCAGCATTTTTCTGCTATTTGTTGAAGTTTTGGTGGAAAAAACACAATTTCTGCACTTGCTGCCTAAGGGCTGACCTACGACACACTTGCCGTAAGTTGCATGCAATGTATATAGAATTTGTGGTTCACTTGCGGCAGGTGCAGCACACATGGTTACGGCAGTTTCGGCCGTAAAAAAACGCAGTTACCAGCGTTTTTTTAGCGACTGCATTTGGTGCAGCTGCCGAAGCCACGTTTCCCGCATTTACAGCAAGTTAACCGCAAGTTCCATCTACATTGCATGGGACTTGCTGCAAGTGTGCCGCAGGTAGGCCCTTAGCTGGCAAGTGCAGACATTGTACTTTTTTCATCCCCATCTTCTGCAAACAGCAGAAAAAAGCTGATGTGAAAGGTGTCAAAGTGTTAAGAAATAGTAATAAGGTAGAGTAGGGCCCCATCAGATGTAAGGCCACCTTGCCGTGGTTGGTGGGCAAACACAAACTGGCGGATACGTAGACTATGAATATTGATATCTAAAATGAAGCTACTGAATTGATACACAATTATTAGCCAGTAGGTGTACTAAGAGCCTTACCACAGAACAATGAAATTTTCAAAAATTACATTCACCATACAAACATAGGTAGTTGATGGATAGATATCATGTCTTAATTGCATTATTGTTAATTCTTACTAAATAAACTGTATATGGATTCTAGACCACCCGATTCTTTAGAATCGGACCGCCAGCTAGTCATGTATAATTCACTTCTCAGTGGACACCTATTTTAGCTGACTCCCAAATACTCATGTATGCTGAATTCGGAACACCATGCATGTGCTTTAAATAAGTTGAGGGGTGTAAGGAGAGGCATATTAACAGGTATATAGAATAATACTTTTCTTTATTAGAGATATTGCCTACTACCTGGAAAAACACTTTTTCATTTATGTAATCCTCCATGAATAATAAAAAAACCTCATTTATCTCTCTGGGATAATTTCGGCGATGTCAGCGCTAAATCTCCATTGTTAAATTATGTGAGCCCTCTAACCTGTGGATGTTATTGGCCTGCTGCGCTCTCACTTCCCTTGGACAATTTATGGCCAAGCAGAAGAAATAAGCGCCCAGTAGCCCACTGATGGCTGCTGCAAGGCTCATCTGTTGTAACTATATTTTTTAAGCCTTGGAACACCTTGCGCCAACATCACTGGAATGGAGGCAAGTATCAGTCATTTTTATTTTACAATGGGAATACAGAATTTAGGAATGACTAGGGCTAGGGTCACATATGTGGTTCTAATTTCAAATCCTGATCCGGTTTTGAGCTTTCAAAAAGCTCAAAACCGCATTAGGAAACGCTACTCATAGGAGCCCATTATAAAAACCAGATTGCATTACATGCAATCCGGTTACAGCATCCGGCTCTGCAGTCCTGCGTGAAAAATCATGCAGGCTGCAGTTTTCGGAGCGGTTCTAAGCCCCACAATGCGGCAGCCAGGATAAGCAAAGTGTTACCACTATTAAAAAACCTTTAATATTAATAATAATTGTGCCCATCATGTCTCTAGGGGGTGCCCACCCCCCCTAGAGACATGCTACCTACTCAGGTGGGCATGTAATGTGTTAATATCTCATGTACAGTAAGCCGGCTCTTATCGGCTCTGTACAATTTTGTGAATGAAGCCGTGACTCCACTGACAGCTGTGTGCATACTATACGTAATGTACGTATAGTATGTGCGCTGTTCGAGGACCTGTAGGCTTTTACAGTAGATCTATGGCGCTGCGCTGCAATTGTATATAGGAGGTGAAGGAGAGATCGGTGTCATACATAACACCCAGACAGCGAGCATGCTGTCATCGCGGTGTTGCACACTGAGAGAGAGATGTCAGATTTAGGGAGGTTAGTGGAGGGCGGGAGCAGAAGAAGTTCAGTTTTGGAAAGGTTGAGTTTCAAATAGAGAGCAGACATGATGTTGGAAACTGCAGCTAGACAAGCCATTGGTGTTCTTTAGTACCACAGGGGTAAGGTCAGGGGCTGAAGTGTGCTCTATAAATAAATAATAATAATTTAAAAAAAGTGTATAATTGTGTGTCATCAGCATAGAGATGGTACTGGAAGCCAAATCTGCTGATGGTCTGTCCAATAGGGGCCGTGTAGAGAGAGAAGAGAAGAGGTCCAAGGGCTGAACCCTGAGGGACCCCAATAGTGAGAAGAAGAGGAGAGGAAGTGAAGCCAGCGAATGATACACTGAAAGAGTGATCAGAAAGATAGGAAGAGAACCAGGAGAGAGCCGTGTCCTTGATGCCGATGGAATGCAGCATAGCGAGTTGGAGATGGTGGTCGATTGTGTCAAAAGCTGCAGAGAGATCAAGAAGAATAAGCAGAGAGTGGTCACCACTACGTTTTGCCGTCAGAAGGTCATGAGGGCACCTTAAGGAGACACTTATGTCTTCTGACAACAAAACAATGGGTAATGTTAAAGCCCAACTGCCATCAGAGAGAGAATTGGGAGCTGCCAAACAAATTACAAATTAGATGCCTTGTTCAATATTAAACAAATTTGTTTTGTCACCTTTAGGTCATAAAATATTACCAAAACAAAACAGAACTCAAAAATGTTTTTAAAATCATTACCAATGGGTTTATCATTATTCAAAAATATTTAAATGTAATTAATAATGTATCACTCCAGAAGAGCATCATAATGGTAAAGTTCCATGTCAAATATTCTGTATGTCAATAAAAACTATGCAATATTCTTCTGGTACAAACTAGTGATGGATGAACCTGAATTGTAAAGTGCAAGGTCCGTACTGAACACCTAGTGTTCGGGCACAGACCCCAAAAATGGACTTCTTTGAGAAGTCCATGTTACTGCTCAGGTTCAATGTTGGCTGGGGAGCTGTAAAAATATGCAAAACAGTGATTTAACATTAGCATAATATTTACCGGGGTTAGCACGCTTGTACTTCCGAGCCACTCATTAACTACTTGATTTATTCACTGCACTGGCTCTAAGAGCCAATCATAGACATGCACTCTCTGTGAGAGCATGTTTGATTGGCTGTTGCGCCCCTCACCCATTGTTCTGGTGTCTGTGGTTGATTGCCATGGTCAATGAACCTGCCATCATAGGGTGTAAAAATCTAATATTTAAAGCTGAGTGTATGTGTGTGTATGTATAGCTCTGCCCCTTAATAGCTTCACCCACTTCATAGTGTGCTGTATGCATATGGCTCCACACCTTCAGTTCACCACGCCCCCTTCATAGCCCATCCCTTCATAGTCCGCCCCTTCATAATGCGCAGGATGCATATGGCTCTACCCCCTCTGGTTAGCCCTTCCCCTTCATAATGTGCCTGATGCATATAACGTCCCTTCTTTTAGCCCTGTCCCTTCATAATCCTCCTGATGCATATGGCTGTGATCGCTCTGGTTAGCCCCACCACCTTTTTTTAATTCAATAAGTGGTTATTAACATATTGAAAACAAGAACATCAAATGGGAAGACACATGCACAAAAGTCATTGTAATATCATGGCAGAATTCACAGACTTTGCATAAACAACCTACAACCAGAAAGAGGGGGTTCAGATAAGGAAAGGACAAAGAGAGTAGAGCAAGTAGGACAAGAACTTAGTAGGAGGGTTGGGGAGGAAGGGGAGGGGGAATAGGGGAAGGAGTAGACTGAGAAAGGAGTAGGGTGGAAGGAAAGGAGAACCTCTTAAACTCCATGACCAAAAATATCATAACAAGATATAGGTAGAATCATGAACAATGCAAAACAAAAGTTAAATAATAATCACCAGATGGGCTCTGCCAGAGGATTCAAGACCCAAATAGACAATATATCAATAACTTTATTCCTACGAGAGGAGTTCAGTGATAACCAAAATTCGTGTTGAAAAATATAATTAAGCCTGTCCACTACTTCTTGTACGGTTAGGGGGTTAGCTGATTTCCATTTTGCAGCAATAGACAGCCTTGAAGCTGTTAAAATAATAAAGACAATAGCATGAAATTCTCCTTGGAGGCCATCTATCCCCACATTGAGGACAGCAAGCTGTGGGGACAGGGGAATCTCAACTCCCGTTACCGAATTCAGAAGCCGGGAAATTACCGTCCAAAGGGTCTCAATCTGGGGCAAAACCACCACTTTGAGATAGAGTTCCCGTCTCTCCACACTGCCTCCAGCACAGAGGGGAAGCGTCCAATGAGAAACAGGCTAGACGGGAAGGGTGGAGGTACCATCTAAGTTGAATCTTCTTTAAAGACTCTAGGTGTTTAATACACTTGGTGGCTCTCCTCACTATTTTTGAGCTCACACTCCACTCCTCCTCCGAAGCCTGAAACATCAGCTCTTCCTCCCATTTGGACTTATATGAGGGGCGAGTCTTGAACATGAGTTTATTAAATTCTTTGTGCATCAGGGATAATCCTTTGCAATTTTGAGGTCCGGAGAGGAGAAATTTTTGAAATGGGGAGGGACTTGTGGGGATCGTGATCATGTTTAAGTTGTTAGTGGCCTGTAGGAAGTGTTTTATCTGTAAGTACTGCAGGAACTGTTTCCTTAACACTGGAAACTCTTTACTCAGTGAGTCAAAGGAGAGGAAAGTTCCCTCCCACATTAGATCTCCCAGTACCCACAGACCGACGTCGAACCAAGGACGTAAATTTAACCCGGGGATATGCAACTGGAGGGCGTCCAGACCTATCATCCCAGCCGGAAGAGAAACCCACGGTCGCAGCTCATTGCGCCATAAGGCCAAACTGGCCCGAGGGGCTAAGAGAGTCAGCCTGAAGTTTGTACGTGACAATGTTTCAGCCTCCAGGAGGGAACGCAGGGAGGACCTCCCCAGAGCATGGGACTCAATAATCATCCAACCAGGAAACTCCTGCGGAGGAGACCACCATTTTTTCGCCGATTCCAATACCGCCACTCTATAATAATTAGTAATGTTCGGGACTCCCATCCCTCCCCCATCAAAGAGAAGGTACATAATCCTCCCTGCAACCCGTGAGGACCTTCCCCTCCAACTATAGGAGTTGGTTACAGATTGCAACTTGCAAAGAAATTTTGACGCAATTAGAATTGGTAATGCTCTAAAGATATATAAAATCTTAGGTAGCAAAAACACTTTAAATGCGTGAATGCGGGCTATCCAGGACATATTGGCCAAAGGGTGGTTATTAATATCTGACTTGAGAGACGAGAGAAGGGCTTCTATGTTAGTGTTCACTAGCAGAAGAGATCTGGTGAGAGTAAAGCCTAAGTAGGGGATCACATGGGGCTTCCAAACAAAAGGGAACTCTTTTTCTAAACATTCCTGTGTCTCCAACTGCCATAATTTTGTGTAAGGAAGACTCTAAATCCGTGCACGTCAAAATGATGTCGTCTGCGTAGAGTCCAATGATGTGGTGTTGTGAGCCCAGCCGCAGACCAGCAATGCGCTTATTAGTGTGCATCATCTCCGCCAGTGGTTCTATGAGTAACAAGAATATAACAGGAGATAAGGGACATTCCTGGCGTGTACAGTTGGATATCGAAAAGGGAGTCGACAGAAACCCAGAAGAGAGCACCCTCGCGCTTGGATTGGAATACAATGGCATAACTGTTGACAAAAATGGGCCAGAAATGCCAAATTTATCTAGGACAGAGGTGAGATATCCCCAGTGCACCCTATCAAACGCTTTTTCAGCATCTAAAGATAGGAATGCACCAGAGACCCCCACCTCCTCCATTGCCCCAAGAAAGTCCAAAATGCGATCGGTACCGTCTCCAGCCTGCCTCCCTGTCACAAAATCCACCTGGTCCAAATGAACCAGGGAGGGAGTGATTTTAAGCAGTCTTGTCGCCAGAAGCTTTCAGTAAAGCTTGACATCGCAATTTAAAAGTGATATCGGACGATAGCTCCCAGGGTCATCTCTCTGCTTGCCCGGTTTCGGGATAGTAACTATCATCGCCTGCAAAGCCATGGATGACAAAGATGCAGAGCTCTGCCACGAGGAAAATATACTAAGTAAATATGGGGACAGAATATGCACAAACTTCCTATAATATATATTAGAAAACCCGTCAGGCCCTGGCGCAGAGTTAACTTTAGTAGGGTTGATAGTTTGCATTATCTCCAACAGGGTAAAAGGAGCATTCAGCTGGGCCAACTGAGATTGAGTTACCCTTGGAAGGGAAATCTCAGAAAGGAAAGAGGCGATCAACTTAGGAGTGGGAGAAGGGGTGTTGGGATCGTCTCTGAGATTGTACAAGTTTGCATAGAATTTAGCAAAGACCTCCGCGATTAGAGCAGGATTACGTATCATATTAACCTAATGGAAGCGAATAGCGTCTATACATGTTAAAGCCTCACGGCGTTTCACTCTCCTCGCTAGCAGTGTTCCCTCTCTGTCACCTCCTGCATAGAACAAGGTTTCCAACTTCCTCATACATTTTTCGTGACGTTCCAGGAGGAACGACCTTAGACGCGTCTGAACTTGAAAAATCTGTCGGGAAATCAATCTAGAGGGGCCTTCTTATTGAGTGACTCTAGATTTTGCAAAGAGCCCCACCACCTTTGTAAAACACCAGATGCATATGACTGTGCCCCTCAAGTTAGCCCCATTCCCTTTTTACACCCCTTTTATTACTGTAACCCAGGCAATGCACCCTTCATCCATGTGTGCCCTGGATTTATATGGCTCCACCAGCTCCGGCTAGCCCCGCACCTTTAGTATTGTAACCTGGGCAATGCCAGGTTGTACAACTAGTAAATAAATAATTTAAAAAAAATGATAAAGGAATTCACTGTATTTTTGATTCTAAGCACAGATAAAGCAGACAGCTACAGGCTGCCACCCCGAGCCTGGCTTTACCTTGGCTGGCAATCAAAAATACAGGGGAGCCCATTATTTTTTTTATTATTTAAATAAATAATAACAAAAATGTGTGGGCTTTGCCCTATTTTTGTATCCCAGCCAAGGTAAAAACCAGGCAGCTGGGGGCTGGTATTTTCAGCATGGTGAGGCCCATAATTATTGCCCTCTCCAGGCTAAAGAATTGTAGCCTGCAGCCATCCCAATGTGACAGATCCATGTTCCTATGTGTATTATTTGTAAAAGAAATTAGCTGTTACATTTATTTGGGCAGTTGAGATCTTTGTACCTGAGAAGCTGTAGGTTATTCCCTATCTTTCTTGTCATTTCAAGTCATGTTCCCTTGTTATGACAGCTGAGACAGCCATCAGCCATGTGTTTACCCTGAACCAAATATATCCATGTCAGGCAAAGCATGGGAAAACCTCCACCGTGTGAAGCTGATACTGGCCTCTATGAGAATAATAGGCCAGCGGCCTATGAGTAATATATATATATAAAAACAAACATTTTGGAAGTCATTTACAAAGATTGTTGCTTTCAACACTTTCATATACGAACATGTACACATGCACAATATTTATATTTTTACAAACAGTTTTATACATTTTGATATAAACAGTCATATTTCAAAGGGACGCAGGCAAACTTTACATTTATCATATGCGTTTGATCCTCTGTGCAGGCTCTTTAAAGGCCCAATAGTGATTTATAGAAATGCTACTTTAAGTGGCATTAGAGACCCTGTTCTCTTCCTCTTCCTATTCTGCTATATGCATATTTTTTGCTCTAAAATATGTTGAAAAAATCCAGCAAGCGAAATATGGTGACCATTCAAACAATATCCAAAAGATTGATGTTTATTCACAAAGTTCAGAAACAAATATAAAACAGAGAATACTCCAAAAACCCTAAACCCCCACCCCCACAACCTCCCTAAAAACCAACATGTCTCCATAACAAATGTCTCAGGCCTTGTTCACACATACCATCCGTTTTTGCATTAAATCCGTTTTTGGGAACATTTTTTACTTTTTTGTCAAAGTCCGAAAACGCATATGCGTTTCTTTACTGCACCCAAAAACGCTGCTTGCAGCGTTTTTGGGGTCCTGTAAAAAAACAAATGCGTTTTTTTAACATGGGGCTCTATGGGAAACGCATGCGTTTTCGCATGGCCCATATAGGCACCATGCGTTAATGCATGCGTTTTTGCATGCATTTTTGGTGAAAAAATGACTGAGTCCCAAAAGTTCCAAAAAACATCCAGGACCTTAGGGGACACTATTGGCACCCTTAGAAATACGGATCCATTTTTCTAAGGGCTTAAAAAACGGATTGGTATGTGTGAACAAGGCCTTAGTCATGGTATATGTTTCACATACATGGTCTTATAGATCTGTTCACACTCATGAAACACCATACTATGCATATTGCTTCATGAAAAAGTGACTCACTTTTTTCATTTCATTCCATACATTTAAAAAATAGATTTTTGACATGTGCACAAGTGTGTTTATATGTATCATTAATATTGAACTTGTCCTTGTATTGCTGTCCACTAGCCTTATTTGGCATTCAAGATTGAATTTGTTTCACTTTTTTCTTCTCCAAATATGTCAGGCTTCAACAAGCACTCCACCCAACTGCAAGCTCATGTCTTATCTGTGGCATGGGGAATGGGATTTGTAATGTGAGTCAGGTGCCTTCTGCAGCGGACCACATGGAGACATTAATGAGGAGCTAGACAACAAGATTATGCAAGCAATAATATCCTGTAAGTGATTGTGTCCAGGCACTGGAAGAGGTGATCTGCTATGCAAAGCAAAGAGGTGTCACCTCGAAGCCCGAAACCATCTTAGCAGTACAATACGACGCAGCTACACTGTGCTACACTTTGCTACCATGTGCCTGTAGTACGCAACCAGCCAGAGAGTGATATTAATGATGGATCCAATGCAAGATATGCCAGCCCCGGGGGATGTCATTTTCCTCACCACCCCGGGGCAGAGTGTGCTTCAGCACCAGAACAATAGAGGCCCGCACATGACACCTATGTCACCTGGATCTCCACTGCACTACATGTATTGGGTCTCATATGCAGTAAGGTAAGGATCCAGTGATCTATATAAAGAAAAGGGGAGACAAAGACACACAAATGGGTCTTATCGTTTTAAAGATAAGGTAGTACTGTCATAGTGTATGTGCTCACCTGGTCCAGTTATGTTCCCCCACAACTGGTTAATTTGCTCAGACAGCTGCTGCTGGATCCGCACTCCCATGTAACTGTGGGCGATAAATCTTGACTCAGACTATATATAAGGCTGTGAGTTAGTATGTCATGTACCATATCCCTGAGGAAGGTACAAGGTCTGTATCGAAACACATTGGAAACACTAATGGAATAAAGGAGCAGCTCACAAGTTTGTTCGCTTCCTTAGCTCTCTTTTGTGGGGGGTAGCGCGGATCACTGAAGCACGATCTCTTTCTGGATCTTTTACTTGGATCCAGCAATTGACTCGGATGCCAGAGAAGGACCTAAGGAGCTCACAGTCAGGAGGTGAGCCATTTCCCATGTCAGATGGGAGCAGCAGATGTCACACTCAGGAGGATCTTGCGCATGACTGCAGTTATTACATCTGCAGCCAATGCCACAACTGCTGGATTGGCAAATCCAGGCGTATGATGAGGAGGCAGAGGACAATGAGGAAAAGGAGGAGGTAGTAGAAGTAGACGTCCCTGTTTCCCAGCCTTGTGTCACATCTTCATCAGAGGCCTTCGACTAGTGAGCATGCCATGTGGGGACCCCTACACCCCCAAGCAACTATCCAATATGACATAAACCACCCCATCCTGTCTGCATTCTTGAGGAGATTTGGCTAACGGATGCCGTCATCTGAGAGTGGTTGCACAGGACAAAGGCCATTGACTGATGACCTATGTAGCCGAGGCTAGGTAGTGGTATTCATCCAGCAGAGGAAGTTTGACTTTCTAGACAAATAAGGTGCTGGGCATTGGTGCTACATCAACTGGTCCACCCTGCTGCGTGACCAACTTCCGAAATGATTCTGCACAATCTATGTTGGGGAGAGGTCACCTTCACAAGGTGATGTGTAGCAAGGGTTTGCTTGCAGTTGGCGTAAGTCGAGTTGCCACCGCCACAACTTTGAGAAGTGGCTGCAGTAGGCCAACTGGGAGAGAATGTGGCATCGAATAGAGACTAGGCCTTTTTGGTTAGCCAACCAGCTGCACCCAAACCCACGGGACCATGATTTCTGAAGGATCTTTCAGTATTGCTGAAGTTGGTGCTTTCTCTCCTAGAAGGAGTGGTCGTCCCCTAAGTTCCCCATCTTCTTCTCCAGTGGTGGCTGAGGGTGACGTGTGCTGGGGACAGGTGGTGGTGGAGAATGCCCCTGGAAGAGTAGCCCATTCAACCCACCGAGACCCTCCACCAGCGGAGTAACATTCAAAAAATTCATTCTAATTCTTTCTACTCTGAATAAAGACAGGACTGAACTACAAAAGGAATGCTGTTGAGTCGCTGACGGTCCCTTAGTTGCCATTTTGACCGAAAGACTTTTTGCAGTTGTTTTTCAGTTCTGTTTTTTTGGAAATGTTGTTTCCCCTTGCCACACCTTTTAGAAAGTATGTTGTCAGTCCAAAACATGTTCAGCCCGGGGAATACCAGATTGCCCAGGATAAGCATGTTATTTTAATTTAACTTGCAATAAAGTCGCTGTGATTTTAAGTAAAATTTGGGAATACCTCCTTTCTTCACTTTCTTAGTATTCTGGAAAGTTATTTCTTTTTAAAAGCACTTTCCAAGTATAACCATTATTTAAGATGGAGAAATCCCATAATCCGTGGTAAAAGTACTGTACACCAAATGTAAGGCCCTGAGCACACTGTGCATTTTTTTCATGTTTTATTTGTTGCTTTCATGTTTTGTTGTTATTAGTGCAGTTTTTTCACAAAGCTGCATTCAAACTCTCATGCCAGCAAAGTCAATGAGAACTCTGAAGTGTTGTGCACATGTTGCTTTTTTTTCCCCTTGCAGATTTGGTCCACAAATAAATCTGTAGCTTCTCAATTCTTGCATCGTTTTCCCACCTCAAATACATGGAAAAAACCCATGCAAAATAACTCATAAAAAAAACACAGCAAAAATATGTCGCTTTTTGGTGTGTTTTTCCTGCCAGGAGACGCAGATTTGGTGCAGAAACCTCTGCAACCAAATACGCAACGTGAGCACATACCTTAAATGTCCGGTTGCCATTTCAGTTACCATGGTGCACATTTTACGACAGTTTTTACAAATATTTTCCTAAACATTGAAATTGTAACATTAAGATGAAAAAAAAGTGGATTTATTGAAATCACAGGACCGCTACACATGTTAAAGGGGCCAAGTCATGTCCAAAAATCTTATTTATCTTTACATATACAGCTAATTTGCAGGTAAAAAGGCATTGGGCTGCTTTACTGGATCAGTGGCTACAAGGTAAAAATTGATTTATATCCTTCCTGTAGTCCAGTGATGGCGAACTCCAGGCCTCGAGTGCCACCAACAGTGCAGGTTTTCAGGATTTCCTTATATTGCACAGGTGTTAATGTGATCACCTGCACTGGTGATGATTCCAACCTCTGTGCAATGCTGAGGAAATCCTGAAAACCTGCACTGTTGGTGGCACTCGAGGCCTGGAGTTCGCCATCACTGCTGTAGTCTCTCACTTCCAGTCACAGGGTCATACCAGGAGCTATTTCAGTCATCTTTCACCATGCTATCAGCAGAGGCTGCTAACAGATTGTAATCAAAGAGATGGGGAGTGATTACAGCCACGTTCACTATTTCTATGTCCTAAATTTGGGGAAATGGCTGTTATCCTCATGGAGAAAAAAATGTTTTGCGTTATATTTGTTGTAGCACCAAGGCACGCAAGGGGAAAAGAATAGAGTGTTTAAGCGCAACCCTTATTAAAGGCTCAGTATACACCATAGTTTTCCTCCTATGCATGTGAGTGGTGGGAGCTGCTTAATGCACCATTCCAAATCCAGAGTCAAGGACCTGCCGTGCCGTCAATAGAAAACGCCCATTCTGGTCACGCGGTTAGGTTCTGTGACCGCCACTGGGAGGATCTCTGTGCTGTTGTATTCTGGAGCATTCCCTCAATGCCAGTTTCGGGTTGAAATGCAGTGTCTGCAGATTGGGGCTCTGATCTAGCACAAATCCTAAAGGTACGTTACACGCTTCAATGTCGTTAAGATCTCACTAACGATCTCATGGGAGCACGGTCGTTAGGACATCTTTTTGAGATCATTGGTGAGATGTCACATGTCTAGATATCGTTAACGACACATCAACGATGTGGTGAGCAGCTATCATTCACACAACCCAGCGAATGATACTTGTTCACTGTTGTGAATAGGCGAAGTCGTTAACAACATTGTTATCGCGGTGTCACACACAACGATGCAGCAGGTTGGCTGAACGACGATCGTCTGATTTGAGAACATGTTCTCAAATCAGCGATCAGTGATCCAACGATTTATCGCAGTCGTATCTAATGCAACGACGTACTAACAATGTAATTTGAACGACTCCAAACCCGTGACGTTTGAGCGATATCGTTCATGATATCGTACCATGTAACGGTACCTTAAGTCATATTATAAGGCTTGTTAAAGAGTCAATTATGATTTATAGGATTGCTACCTTAAACAGGTGGCATTAAAGTTCATTCACTTCATCACAGAAGTGATAATTTGCATATGTCGTTAATTGTGACTTTAAGGATGCCGTTACACACAGCAATGTTCCAGCGATCCCGATGTGGCGCCCTGCTCACGCAGGTAACCACAGACTTCTCTAATGCAAGGGAAGGACGCTGGTAACCATGATAAACAGCGGGTACCTAGGCAGCGCACGCTGCCTAGATACCTGCTGTTTATCATGGTTACCTGCGTCCTTCTGCTTAGCGCTGGTAACCATGATAAACACCGGGTTGTGCGAGGGCGCACAACACCCCCAGGTGAGGGTACAAGATTGCCCACTATAACCCACTACCATAGACAGATCTTCACATTGCGCCCCCCTCTCTTTTTTCTTCCAAAAGGCACTAAAGACATTGATCTCTGACAAAGCATTTGTGAAACGTGCGTTGGGTGTTTGATGGGTGAGCTTTTTCTTATTAATTACACTTTGTTATTAACTTTTTATTTAGATTTTCCAAAAATAAGACAGGGTATTATATTATTTTTTTGCTCCAAAAAATGTGCCAGGGCTTATTTATCAATGTAGATCTTTTTTCAAAGGAAACACTGCACCATATTAACTATCACTTAAATTACCCACTCAAATTTTAAAAGAAAGCAGACACCCCAACAAAAGAATAGCACTTACCAGACCCTAAACAATAGAATTGGCAAGTGAATGAGCTCTCACATACAAATCTGCATCGCTTTCAGGTCTCCCTGCATTCCACATCAGTTGGCTACCCCGGCGGATCTGAAGCAGTATCACTCGCGTTAGTGAGAGCGGAGTGATACAGGGGCCCGATGTATGTGTGAGAGCGGAACGGCGAGGAACCTGACAGCAATGTGGATTTCTAGGCGAGAGCTCATCCACCGTCAGCACTTGATAGCGGTAATTGTTTAGGGTCTCACGAGTGTGATTTTTTTTGTGGGGTGTCTGCTTTCTCTAGGGGGTGTCTGCTTTCTTTAATGAAGGGTTCTGCAGTATTTTCTATACTTTTTTAGCTGTATGGACACATCCTTATTTAACCACAACTAGGGATTATTTTTGGGTTAGGTCTTATTTTCAGGGAAACGGTAGCAGGTTGACAAACACAAGGGGTCACACAATTATGACTTGATACAATTCTTGACGTTTTATGTGACTAAAAAAATTGGTTTCAATTTGTCTATTACCGTATGTACCTCTCACAGGCCACAAATTGGAGCTAGATGCTTAATCATGTGCAGATTTTAGCAACACCAGTTACTTCTACGATTCTCATAATCTTACGGCTTGTCTGCTTTGTGTTGCAAGTTCAATATTGAAGAGTTTATGTCCAGATGCACATCCTATACAGTTTTGAAGATTGTAGGGTTTTTGTGACAGTCTATTTGGCAGGGAGTTGCAGTGAATACACATTGCCATCTTTGACAGATATGAATAATTTAGGAAGCATTAGTGCTAAAAATTCAATAAAATAAAGTTTCAGCACGCCAAATTTTATTTTGTCATTGCTTTCACTTTGGCGCAAAAGAAACAAGAAATGTTCATCTTGACATATTTGCACTAAATCTACGAATATGTTCAAAACTTTCTTCTGCCATTGAAATTATATGACTGTTTATCTGATAGATGCTTGAACTATTTTGCATTATTTAAAACAACAGTACCTATTAGAGAATATGGATGTCAAAGAGTAAAAATGGCCAAAACCCTGTTATGATCACATTACCACTGTGGGTAGCAGCTCAAAATCTAAGAAAAGTGTAGGTGTAACATCCGTCCATGTCACAGATAAAAAGGGGAATTGTGGACAGACTAAATGCAAACCGCACTGTCAGGTAGAACCCCAAAATACCTAGACAATTCTTAAACCCCTAGACAGGGATCTGACTTTTCTGCAAGGTCCCAGGGGTTTCTGCTAATAGATGGGTTGTCGTCCAGGAGTAGGAAAGTCCACAAGAAGGTTCAAAGGCAAGAGGTCAGAAAATTACAAATTCGTTAGGCTGGAGAATACCGTGAACCAGGAACTATATCTGGCATCCAGTAGGAGCACACAGAGGATTCAAATAGACAACAGTATTTTCTAATTGGCTGAAGTCAGAGTTAATGACCCCAGCTGGGCAGCCATACAACACATCCACAAGTCAGACGTTTGGAGTGAACACAGCGGCGCTGTGGCATAAATTGCAGGAGCAGAGTCTGGCGATGTGACAGTAGGGCATGCTAAACCTTTCTGCAGTGATCACAGCTATTAAGTAGGGATTGGAGACCCCATAACGTCAGAATAAATTGATCACCAGGCCGGCTTAAAGAGGAAGGGCTGGTTTTAGACAAATGGAGGCCCTGGGCAAAATTCACATTTAGACCCTACATTGCTTAGTTGCCGCAGTTGAGCACTGCTGTTCATCTCCCATTCAGATGATTTGGTAATGTGCAGAGTGTGTTTTCTGTTCATTGGTTTGCTTATATCATATCTAGCTGATTGGTAGGAGTGCCAACTGTTGGACCCAATATCATACTGATAACCAATACTGGGGATAAGTCACCAAATGATAAGTGATGATGGTGGTGATATGGGACTATTACTCAAGTCACTATGAAGGCACCAACAGAATTATAAGTATACCTTTGTATAAACTGTTATTTCACTGTATGTAAATTTTTTATATAATGCTGAAATGGACAGTTTATACACAGCTTCTTTCTAAAGTCATTACCCTGTGATATTCCACAATGGTGATTATTTAGGGGGCCTCACATCAAGTGATAGGTTATCTTTAATGTACACATACACACACCTTCACTGCTAGGAGGATATCGTTTGTGCGTTGTGTGGTGTAAATGAGCAATGCGATGCAAGAACGATGCCAAAACGATATCGTTGGGGAATTGTGCAGGCTCTCCAACTGCCCGATATTGGCTTGACGATCTGGCAGGATCGTGCTGTGTGACAGCGCAACTAGGATTTGGAGCACAACTTCCCCTATTCACTCCCATGTTTAATAATCGTTACCTGGGTCGCTCGTACACAGCGCAAAGGAGGGGGCGTAGACATCGCAGTTGCGTTACCTTCCGATATCTCCCTGTGTAACATCTCCTATGTGATCTTGGACTAGTGCCAAAAATGTGCACGCTCCTGTGCCATTGTATACAATATCGGAACGATATTGGGACGTGTAAAGCGGCCATTAGAGTTGGACACACACACAAGACTTCAATGCTGGAGACAGACACATACACACTCCTTCAATGCTGGATCTTTAAAAGTCTTTTTGAAAAGCCTTGGGAATGGTCAGGAAGAAAGAAGTCAATGAGGCTAGTATTCAGCTGAAAATAATGTAGGTGATGAGGACACAGTACAGACAGCACATACTGCAGAAAACATCCTGATCCTTCCAGATTTTCGTGCTCTGCAGAAAGCTATGCAACATGTTCTTCCTACCTCTCCTCAAGGACCTTAATTAAAAGTGAGGAGAGGTGGATTAAAAGAAGAGGATAGCTGGCATTCTGCAAACTTAGTACAATGCTGTCATTGTGGCTGTGCAGGTGAAGAGGCAGACTCATATCTTTCATGAGGACTGGGGCTCAGCATCACTCATCACTTGTTGCAATTGTTATGCAGCTGTCAAAGGGTTAAAGACACAGGGAGCCCCATTGGTGGGGGAGCCCCTGAACTCAGTTTGTCCATATCCTAATGGTGGTCCTATGCAGGGGACCTTTTAAAAGTGTCCAAATGTTTCTCATTTTATGAGTAATCATTTATTTTGTTTTGTTTTTTAATTCCATTATTTTATTTTATTTATTGTATAGTTCTCAAAATATGGACCTTCTTACTTAATGGTTACTTTTACGTTTTTTACAAAGGGTTGTGGCTCACAGGTTAATAACACAGAGCAACCTAAAGACACGCCCACAAGGATTCGTGCAGCATACCCTCTTGGAAAATCATAAAACATAAAACTAAACAAAAAGGCTGTCTTTTTTAGTTTAAAGGGATCCTTTCAACTCCAGAACGCTTCTAAACTACCAAAACATGTCCCTGCAGCATATTATCACTAATCTCACACTCCATTTGTCTCCTAAAAGCATTCCTGTGAAAGCGCATAAAAACGTTTTAATACTTACTCATTATTGATTATAATTAGCAGGTGCTATATTCTTTAGTCCCTAGGGGTGTTGTTTTGTAGCCTGAATGATCCACCCTCTCTCTGTCTGTTTGCTTTGCTTGTGCAGGCATTGCCTCCCCCCTCTCTATCACTCACAGAATGCAAATTATTAGTCCTGCCTTCAGCTCCACATCACATCAGAAGCTGCACAGAGAGAAGGCGGATCATTCAGGCTGCAAAATAAATAAAAAGAGGTTGTTATTGTCACTTGTCATAATTGGTCATAAGGTGCAGTGAGCGGCTGGAGCGCATCCTCTAGTTACCTGCTCCCCAAGGCCCCTGAAGCCCACCCCCCCACCCTGTCTAGCTACACCGCTGTCTACACAAGCACCGGCGGTGAGCCTAGAGGAGAGTGGGGAGCCTAAGTCCTCCACCAACAGACACCTGCGGTGGGAGCTGGGTCGTCACTCTCTGCAAACAAGCGGAAGTAATCAGCTCACCACGGGGATCCCGGTCTGCACGGGCCTGCATCCTGATACAGCACCAATACAAGATTTAGAGGAAAAAACGGTTCAGCTCCCGGAGTTGAATATACGTTGCTTCCTGCCTTATTCTATGCATGTTGATTGAGTACATACTGTAAATTGGAGTCTGACAAAGATTCAATCAATTTTGTATGTTCAACTCCTGGAACTGGACCGTTTTTTCCTATATTATCTTGTCGTCACTCTCTGCCTCCCCCTCTAGCTGCTCCGCCGCTCATAGCAGCAGGTCTGCCCCCCCCCCCCTGGTCTCCTGCAGAGCCCTGCTCCCGGTTGCATCCCCAACCTGGTGTGCGGCCCATTCCACTTCTGCCCCCACCTCCCTTCTGTCCCTGACTCACTCCCCCTGGCCCGAGGATCATACATGGGGCGGGGTGCCTCCATCTGCTGCCCCTGCATCCCGGTGCTTCTCATATCTGACCAGGACCCCTCTCTTCTCCTGGATCACCGGCCTCCACCACAGACGCATGACCACTGAAACGCCAAGCAAGTCAGGCCACGCGCCATCACCGGCCCCTGCCGACAGCCACCACCAGCCGATAACAACTATAGCCTGCACCCTGATACAGCTTAATTACTGCTCCACATACTCTCGCTGCCTATGACCTCTGGCTGCATCTCATCCCCCTGCTGCTTCCCTGTCTGGACTTGGTATGACTTCATCCATATTGCACATCTTCCCCCACTGCACCTGATCCCTGGCTGTATCTGATCCCCTGCTGCATCTTATCCCTACATGCTCTGCACCTGTCTGGACTTGGTATGACCTCATCTGTACTGCACATGTCCCCGCTGCATCTGACCCCCTGCTGCATCTGACCCCCCCACTGCATCTGATCCCTGGCTGCAACTCATTTGTATGTGCTATGCATTTGTTGGACTTGGTTTGACTTCATCTGTGTTGCACACTCCCCCACTGCATCTGATCCCCCGCTGCTTCTGATCCCTGGCTGCATCTCATCCACCTACCACATCTCATCCCTATGTGCTGTGCATTTTGTCTTGACTTGGTGTTGCGCACCTGATCTTGACTCGGCTTGACTCTATCACTATTGTTCACCTCCCTACTGCATCCGATACTTGCTACATCTGTCTTCTGCTGCCTCTTATTCCCTGCTGCTTCATACCGCTGCTCACTGTATACAATGTTTCCACTTCTTTTCCCTTTCACTCCCATTCTACTCCACTTCCTACTAACTCCAATTTATCCCTTCACCCAGTAACGAAGTAGTGCTCTCTCCCTCCATCTAGCCATCTCACCCACTCCTCCGAACTGTTCCTTCACATTCAATCCTTTGTCTCTAAACACGAACGCCAACCATGTAAACTCTCCTCCTCCCACCCTCTAACCCTCTTCCTGCTCCTCCTGCTTGCTGGTGACATTTCCCCTAATCCTGTTCCCCCCATCACATCCCCACAGTCACTTCTACCCGCATACCCACGACCGATCACTAACCTTCCCCCCCCCCCGCCTGTCTAACAAACATGGTCGAAGAGTTGGCTTACTCCCGTCCAATAACTGCTCCTTTACCCCTATTCCACTGCCACCCTCCGCTACTCTCATCTCTTCCAAAGCCCTCTCTGTCCGCATCTTCTCTCCCTGTAACCTTCAGCTGGCCATCATTTACAGCCTCACTGGATCCACCCCTTCCTTCCTTGACCATTTCACCACCTGGCTACTTCACTTCCTTTTTCTGCGGACATCCCCACTATCATCATGGGCGATTTCAATACCCCCATTAACACTTCCCACCCAGCCACCTCTAAACGTCTTTCACTAACTACCTCTTTGGGCTCTCCCATTGGTCCTCCTCTGACACTCACAAAGATGGCCCCACGCTGGATCTCATCTTCACCCGCCTTTACTCCTTCACTAACCTCTCAAACTCACGCCTCACCCTGGCTGACCAGAATCTACTGATTTTCTCCTCCATCTCCTCCCCTACTCCACTCCAGAAACTCAATCATCCTCGCAAAAACCTAAAACACATTGATTTACACTCATTCTCAGAATCCCTTCTCCCTGTTGCTGACATAGCTTCCATATGCAACAAATTGTTGCCACTACCCTATATAACACCACAATAACTGCGGCCCTCTACTTAGCCGCCCCCTCACACAAAATGCTCCTCGCACAAACAGGCAATCCTGTACATCACCCTCACTAAAGACCTGAGATGGCTTCCAGGATTGCCGAGAGGAGAGGAAGAAATCTTATTCCACTGAACACTTTGCGTTGTTAAAGCAGTCCCTCACCAACTTCAAGTCTGCACTCACTGTTGCAAAACAAGCCTTCTTGTCATCCCTAATAACCTCCCTGTCCCATAATCCAAAAAGCTTTTTAAAACTTTTAATTCTTTACTCCGTCCGTCCACCCATTCATCCTCCCTCTCCCCTAATCTCTGCTGAAGACTTTGCCTCCTTCTTCAAGCAGAAGATCGATAAAATCAGGGACAGGTTTGACCCACTGTCCACACAGCTTCCCCTCTCACCTACTCTGCCCTCTCCTTCCAAAATCTGCTTTTCCCCCATAACAGAAGATCAGCTCTCCTTCCTCCTGTCAAAGTTGCACCCCACCACCAGCGCCTATGACCCACTCCCATCTCACCTCATTCCCAGCCTCACATCAGTCTTCATCCCAACCTAACCCATCTCTTCAACTTATCACTTACCACTGGCATCTTCCCCTCATCCTACAAACATGCCTTAATTACACCCATCCCTCGATCAACATCTGTTTCTAACTATTGTCCCATATCTCTTCTCCCCTTCGCCACAGCATCTCCATTCAGAACTGTCCTCCCACCTGTTATCCTGCTCCCTCTTTGACCTCCTACAATCCAGTTTCCGACCCCACCACTCCACCGAAACAGCCCTAACCAAAGTCACCAACGACCTACTGACCGCCAAGAGCAAGCAACATTATTCCGCCCTCCTCCTCGACCTATCTGCTGCCTTCAACACTGTTGACCATTCCCTCCTACTTCAGATCCTGGAATCTCTTGGCATCACTGACCTAGCCCTCTCCTGGATCTCCTCATACCTAGCGGACCGGACTTTCAGCGTCACCCACTCCCACACCTCCTCTTCGCCCTATCCCCTATCCGTTGCATCCCCCAAGGCTCGGTTCTGGGACCACTACTCTTCTCCATCTACACTCTCGGCCAAGTACAACTCATTGAGTCTCATGGCCTTCAGTACAATCTCTACACCAACGACACCCAGATATACCTGTGTGGGCCCGACATCACCTCCTTACTATCCAAAATTCCACAATGCCTGTCCGCCATCTCATCATTCTTCTCTGCTCGCGTCCTCAAGCTGAACATGGACAAAACTGAGTTCATTGTCTTCCCCCCAAGTCACTCTCCCCCACTACCCAACCTATCCATCCTTGTCAACCAACTGCTCCCTCTCCCCAGTCCCCCATGCCAAGTGCCTTGGGGTAATGCTTGACTCTTCCCTCTCCTTCAAACCTCACATCCAGGCCCTCGCCATCTCCTGCTGACTCCAGTTCAAAAATATTTCCCGAATTCGCACTTTCCTTGACCACGACACTGCTAAAACATTTGTTCATGCCCTCATCATCTCCCACCTTGACTACTGCAACCTTCTGCTTACCGGCCTCCCCGATACCTCCCTTGCACCTCTCCAATCTATCCTAAACTCACTGCCCGACTAATCCACCTGTCCCCCGGCTACTCCCCCCTCTGCCAAGCCCTTCACTGGCTCCCCACTTTGAGAGATTCCCTGTTTAAAACACTAACCTATGACATACAAAGCCATCCACAACCTGTCCCCTCCATACATCTCTGACATGGTCTCTCGATACCTACCTTCACGCAACCTGCAATCCTCCCAATAGCTCCTTCTCTACTCCCCTCTCATCTCCTCCTCTCACAACTGCATACAAGATTTCTCCTGTGCATCTGCTATACTCTGGAACTCTCTTCCTCAACACATCAGACACTCGCCTACCCTGGAAACCTCCAAAAGAAACCTGAAGACCCACCTGTCCGTCAAGCCTACAACCTGTAATGAGACTCGATTCACCGCACAGTCTCACAATCGGCACTACCCCTCCTACTGTATCCCCACCTGTCCCTCTTAGGGCCGCTTTACACACACCAACTTCTGTGACCAACTTCTGAACAGATCTCTGGTTGCAGTGAAATCATGGACACATTGTTCTATTTGTACACAGCCAAAAATGGAGCAATGTGTCCATGATTTCACTGCAACCAGAGATCTGTTCAGAAGTTGGACACAGAAGTTGGTGTGTGTAAAACGGCCCTGATGTACCTTTACACGCCGCTACTGGATGGTGACAACAACGGGTACATGAGAGAAATGTATCTTGCACCGCCAATTCAACCCGTGGTAGCGGGTGTGTGAAGACGGTTGTAGCCACCCGCCAGTAGCGGCACCTGTTTCCGAGCACTGCCCTAAAACAGGTGGTTACCCAGCCGATGGTAGCGACCTGTATCGGCGTGTAAAGAAGGAACAGAAGGGTTGTTTCGACACCAGGCTATGTACCTGGTATGTAGCTGGGGCGTGACACAGCCTCCGGGTTACCGCGCCCCATCAGCAATCATTGGTGGAAGCTCCTGCGTTACGATTGGTTGTCGACTGCATAGGGCGGCATATTTAAGGAGCTGACCAGTCACACTACACAATTGCTCGAGCATCATGTATTAAGTCAGCCTCCTGCGTTGGCTGCCCAATCATGATGTTATTGCTTTGTCCTATCAGCGTACGGAAACGTCTCGTAATCCACAATTGTGGCACGCCTATGTGTTGTCCCTGCTGCACCAGGTAATTTAGCTTGTTGTAGCGGTGTGTAAATGAGGTAAGGTGCTTCAGAAAGGTAACTTGAGACACCCGGCGGTGTATCCAGAGATAGATGTAACCTACTGTAGCGCACCTTGTTGCGGCGTGTAAAGGTGGTGCGATTTACCGTTTGCAACCGTTTGTGCGTGCTCGTGCACGTGAAGCACCCGGTTTTTCCACCATCCAGTAGCGGCGTGTAAAGGTACCATTAGACTGTGGGCCATCGTGGAAGGTTTCTCTCCCCTCCTGTATCTGTACGACTTGATTGTCCACATAATTGTACTTGTCCTCGTCTGCACTCTCCATATGTAAAGCGCCATGGAATCTAATGGTGCTATATAAATAAATAATAATAATAAATAATAGTATGGCCTGTTAAATACCGTCAGCCACTCTGTCATGCTTTCCTTCATAAGAAACTGCCGTAATTAACCTAGGTTTTGCATGTGAGAAAAAAAGGAAGAAATACTTTTCATATGAGATTATGTAGCTCATTCTCATAGAAATTTTTATTTCAGAGCTGTCGTGTTATATGTGCTGTTATGTCTAATAGGAAAAAGACCACACTATAGGTTTAATTAAGCAGATTGAGCACCTTCAGCTACATAGGACTACCACTTATGATACCATTTTTCCTTAAAAGAACATTTTGTAAGAATTCATTTTGGATGCTTTCCAAAAACTGATTTTTTTCACTACAATGTATTTGTATGAATATCTCTTTACAGTAATTTAGCAGGGCTTGTTATTCCCAAAGAGAACATTTTGCCCCTAGGTCCTGGCTGTAAAAGCTTGTGAGAAGAACACACGTTGGTGAAGATTCCTATGGGAATGAGTACTTGAATATGTCTCCTGGAAAAACGTTTAAGGTTGAGGCCTAGTAATCTATATCCTGAGGCCACAAATAACCTTATTGCTCCAAAGATGGGAATGTAAACATATTAAATCTTATCTCAGATGCCACCAAAAGCTGCCCTTCCCCACCACTTCCAGAGACATTCTCATCCCATCTATAAAGCAGTCAATGCATCTGCTTTTTCTTAAAGTATTCACACACATCAGATGATTGAGTGCATTATGGTGAACATGGTGTTGGGGGTTAAGTGAAATCATGGATACAATAGTGCATGGTTGATGCACCCGGCCTCAGCCTAGAGGGGCCAATTTGCCATGAGACTATACTATTAATATTGTTCAATATTGGGGGCCCAATTGGGTGTTGATAGGCCCCTGTAAGTTACCCACTGGTGTGTGATGTGTATGTGTGTGTGTGTGTATTGGTGTGTGTGCATGTGTATATGGTGTGTGCATGTGTGTATGTGCTATATGTCTTTCTGTGTGTGTGGCCACGTGCACACGTTGAGTATTTGATGAGTTTTTTACCTCAGGATTTGTAGCCAAAACCAGGAGTGGATGATTAAATACAGAAGTGGTGCAGGTGTTTCTATTAACTTTTCCTCTGATTGCTCCACTCCTGGTTTTGTCTACAAATCCTGAGGTAAAAAACTCATCACATACTCACGTGTAGACATGGCCTGTTTGTTCACGGTGTGTGTGTGCACATGTATGTGTGTTTGTGAGTGTGTGTGATTGTGTGTGCATGTGTGTGCGCGCGTGTGTGTGTTGTTTTTCTTGTCTCTTGTTAACATTTTTTTTATTCCATCATCCCATCTATGCACAAACACAGAGAAACTTTCATACAGCAGCCAAGAAGTTAATTTTCATAAGCACCAATCCCTTATCTGGATCTCTGCTTCCCCTCCCTGTGATCTAATTCTCTGTTTTGTCTCAGTGTCTCAGCTTTGAAGACAGCCAACTACTTAGTTAAAAAAATAAATAAACTTTTGGGTGATGCAACTGGCCTCAGGATGCCTCCATTTGACTCTTTCAGTACATGCATAGAATAAAATACAAAAAAAAAAAAACTAAATAAAAAAAGCTTGATATTTCACATGGACTGTTAAGCAAAAAAAAAACAAAACACTACAATAAGTCATGAAAAGGTTTGACTGTCACCCTTTCCATCATTTACACTTTTATTTCAGCACTGGAGTGATGCTTTAAATCTAAGTCCCCTGTTCCCTGTCTTATACTTATCTGCCGCTGTCTTATGTTGTTATCGCCCCGGTCTGGTTTGTCCCCTGTTATTTGTGAGCTACCAGCAGCTCCAGTGTTTCATCAAGCACACCCGAGTTTACACCTCAATACATCTATATGAGAGCCTTGATCTGGCTCCCATAGAGTTACATTGAGCGCTTGTGACGTAACTTGTGACCTCTGGCCAGTCAGCCATGAGACCTGAGCCTCTGGAGGGTGAATATAAGAACAGGGGTAGAAGACTTTAAAGCACCACTCCAGCGGGTCTAATATAAGATATGAAAATGTTAATCATCCCAACAAAGTGCAAAGCTGCCTCTCTACTGATGTTCCTATCTTTGATTGCTGCATTGGTAACATCATAACTACAACACTTGTAACTGCTGCAGCCAATTCCTGGGCCCAGCAGCGTGTGCAGATTACATATTTAGGTGGCTGTGGATCCCAATGATTGTCTCTGCAGCAATACATGAGACCCCTTATAAGAAATGGTCATATACCCCGGGATTGCAAAAGCAAGGGTACTCAAAACCAAACCATGGGGGGAGCAGTCGCAACAAAAGCGGTAGGGGCGGAGAAATAGCATTCCCAATTTGTGGGTTGCCTAACCTTTAGGGAATAGTTCTGCAATGTCTGTGTTGTGTTGAAATAAGTTTTTTTAAATTGGGACAACCACTTTAAGGTTGTTTTTTTTCCTCACTAAGGCACTATACGCTGGCAGTTTCGTAATAACTGCCGCCGCAGATGCGGTGAAAAAAACCGCATCTGCCGCGTTTACCGCATAACCCGTTCCACTTGCGGCGCGGTTCCACATAACGTCGCACTTGCGGTTCACTTGCGGCAAGCCCCATACAATGTCTATGGGGCTTGCGCCAGGTGCGGCAAGTGCGGTATAGTTGCGGTTTCGGCACTTGTGGATGCTAAAAAAAACGCGGTCAGCGGCAGTTTTTCGCGACCGCATCTGCCACAAGTGCGAAACTGCACTTGCCGCACACTTCTGTCATGCAAAATGATGGCGCTTGCCAAGGTGCGCAAATGCGCGTTTTGCAACTGCGGCAGTTGCGGTTTTCCCGCAAAACCGCGATAGCGCTTACCGCAGATGCGGTTTTTTTTTATCTCAACCGCTTCTTCTGCCTAAGCGATTTACAGTAAAAAACGCTATTTTTTCCCCTAAGACACACTCTTAAGATTAAAAGGAACTTGACAGGTCCTCCAATGCCCTCCAACCCACCAGTATTTGTATATTTATTACTAAATACCCTGCCTAACCAGCCTTTTGTGTTTTAATCACGTTAAAAAAAGCATATATGAACCCTGTTTTAATACGCTAATTAGGGATTTGACAAGTGGATGGGACGTTAGTTTCCCTGGACTAGTTGGCCCTTTCAGCATGTTATTCCTCTCCTGTCGGTGTGATAACAAGATTTGCAAGAGCAGCTCTCAACAAAACTCGCGCGATGCACAGCTTTCTTCCCAACTTTCTCTTTGTCCATTGTACACGTCCCAGCTGCAGAGAGGCGCACTGAGCATGTCCGGAAGTGAAGAAGGACACAATTACAGACTGCAGTGGTGCGGGATTTCTAGGACCTTTTAATAAATCTATGCCTAAAAAATGAATTTGTTGAAAGGCAAGCCCCTTAATGGAATATCTTGTGGATATACCATAAATGCTTACAATGGGATAACCGGTTTTTACAAAAAAGTACATTTGGAGCCAGCATATGCTTGAGAAAGAGGCCCTGCATGCCACTGCGAATAGAGAAGGGCTCATCAATTTTTCAGAATTCCCATACAAGAGAGAGAGAGAGCCATGCATGCGCAGACGACCACTCCATTATCGGTGGCACATGACATCACCCTGTTCTCAGGATAAATAGAGCTCCCACATCAAGGCTGCAAAAATGTCTCACATATATACAGAATCTTAAAGAAAAAATCTTACAATTTCTATGATTATGAAAAAATACAAAATAAATGAATAAAATATGAAAAAATACAATTATATTGGATGTCACAGCATGAAGCATGAATCTGAAAGAAAACTCTGTTTAACCCAAGTGTTTCTGATTTGGAAATCCTCCGCCCACCATTCCCATAGGCATTATAGAGAATGTTTGAAAGATCTGAAGATAGAAGAACAACAAAGAAGAAAGACCTGGCTGGATAATGGAACTTACACACTGTAGGGCATAAGTACCCAATTTATATGTATTAGTCCAATAATCTGCAAGAGTCATATACATTTTATTATTTATTATTATATTTGTCTATATACATCTCACTAGATAGATAGATAGATAGATAGATAGATAGATAGATAGATAGATAGATAGATAGATATGAAAAACAATTAGTTTTTTGAACCAAGTACAGTAGAAACTAGTCATACTTAGGTTGTATTTGCCTCCCACCCCTCAAGACACTGCCCATGGCAATACCAAATTCAAGGTCGTAATTCAGACTATTCAGACATATTAACTGAATTATATGGATCAATTTTTGCCTGTGCTCCGGTTTTAGTATATAAAATAATATTTTTTGATACATTATGTCGATCTCGATGTATTCATATGGTGACGAAGAAACTTCAGCGATTATGGGGCGAGTAACCACCTCAAATCCATTTTTGGTTACTTCACCTGAAGATGATCAACAGAAGGAGCATGAGAAATTACTACGCAGACAAACGGCTTTGGAGTTACATCTTGTTACATTGGTTGAATACCATAAGGCGAAGCGCATCCCCAGGGGACTTAGAGTGAATTTGAAACCGACACTTTTTGCCGAGAATACGGACTACTGTGACAGATTTGAAAGCATACTCAATAAGTGCTCCATCGATGTGATGACTCTAACAATTGATCACCTACATACAGAACTAGAATCATTGAAGGACACTATAGCCAAATCAGAAGCAGATCTGAAGGAAGCACTGTCTACGACAGACTTTAATAGTCTAAAGTCCAAGACTAATAAATCTATTTCGGATTTCAGGAAGACCGTACAGGAGAGGAAGAGGAGAAAGTTCCAACGAGATCAAGAAGACTATGCTCAAGGGAGAGTATACAGATGGAGAAACCCAGAAGCTCCCGTATGGTATCATCCTAGATATGACCCCTTTGGGTCAGGCAGCAGTCTGGATAGTGAACCTGGACAATATTACCAGTATCAACGTTTTTTAGGCCAACGTCGAGGATACCGCGGAAGACGAGGCGGGGGAAGAGGTCAATGGGGTGGAAGACACCCGATGCAACTAAGATCCCAAGCAACGGGACCAATTTGGTGGTAAATATTTCATCATATGTGTTGTCACCTGCTGAGAATATGGTGTTACAAAGGGGCTTGGGCTTCTGTCCAACACCCATGTTTAACCCACATGGCTTGGACCAGGAGCTTAAACGCTTTTTTCGTACATTACGTCTTAAGGTACATTTTAAAGGGAGTGTCTTTTCCCCACCTATTGACCCCGATCCCCTCACTTTGTCTCCTTTGACAGGAGAGACACAACAGGGTTTTACCCTCCAGGGACTTAATCTTCGTATTCCGAGTTCCTTTAATCCTCCCAAAACCTATCATCCTATAGAAACATTTGCATCACTAGTGGCTAAAGATGTACAGAGGGTCTCCAAATGGAATGAGGGGGGACTTCTACATAATAAGAGTAATTTATCTTCGATTGAACGTCAAGCTTTACGGGGTTTACAGGATAATAAACAAATAATACTTAAACCGGCCGATAAGGGTGGGGCAGTTGTGGTATTGGATCGTAAATATTATATAGAGGAGATATTGGGCCAATTAGGGGACTCTGATACCTATGAGAAGATATCAGGGGACCCTTCTCCCAGTATAAGAACTATCATTGTGACAAAAGTACAAAGATACCGTGAAATGGGGATTATTGATAAAAAGTTAGCGGAGTATTTGATTCATCCCAGTCCGGTGATTCCGGTATTTTATACTCTTCCGAAGATCCACAAAAACCTCACCCATCCGCCTGGCAGACCTATAGTCGCATCAACCGAATCCTTATTATCCCCTATTGCAATCATGCTCGATAGAATTCTATCCCCCTTGATTCCACGGATACCCTCGTATATCAAGGATACCACTCATTTTCTGACAGAAGTAAATACCTTGGGTACATTACCCAAGGATTGTATACTAGTAACGTTTGACGTAAACAGCTTATATACTAGTATTAGACATGAAGCTGGGGTGGAAGCGGTCACTTGGTTCCTATCTTCTGAAATGAATTGGGAGAGTATGATAAGTAATTTCTGCACTGATTTCCTTAAAGTTGTTTTGGAGAATAACTTTTTCATGTTCGAAGACCATTTCTATATGCAGCGTAGGGGGACTGCCATGGGGTCTAACGTGGCGCCCCCCTACGCTAACATATATATGGCGTACTTTGAAAAAAAGTACATTTGGCATAATCCAGTTTTCAGTTCCCATATAAGAATATGGAGACGATTCATTGATGACGTGTTCATGATATGGACTGGGCCTATGGTGCTATTACAGGAATTTTGGGGTTATTTGAATACCCGAGTAATGGGCCTTACATTTACGATGCAGTCTGATCTTCAGAATATTAGTTTTCTGGATACTCGTATTTCTATTAACATCAGTGGCAATCTTTCAATAGACTTGTATAAGAAAGATACAGACAGGAACAGTTTACTACAGTTCCAGAGCTGTCATCCATACCATGTAAAAAAATCCTTACCACATTCTCAACATCAAAGAATAGCAAGGATAGTATCCGACCCCTCTACTAAATTGTTGCGACATGAAGAGATGAGGAATAGGTTTCACCTTAGGGGATATCCACCGAAACTGACTGAAGTACGTACACTGGTGACTACACCTTTGAAGGATAAACGAAATAGGATACCGTTTGTGAGTACTTATCACCCTTTCCAACCTTTGATTAAAACGATTATTAAGCGACATTGGCCGATTCTAACCAGATCCTACCCAGATATCCAAGAATTTCAAGAGTTGCCTCTGTTTTGTCATAAACGAGCTCCAAACATAAAAGATAAATTGATAAGAGCTGACATTGGATCGAAGAGAATCAAAACCAGACAAACTTTTCTGGCGACACCTAGGCAGGGGAATTTCCCCTGTTTAGGATGTCTACAATGTTCGCACATGGTAAAAGGAAATACATTCTCACATCCTAGGACTGGTAGGATCTATTATATCAAGGATTTCTTTACCTGTGAGACATCGTATGTGGTGTACCTCATCAAGTGTCCATGCGGTCTCGGATATGTTGGAGAGACCACCCAGCATATCCGAGACCGCATAAGTAAACACAAGTCCACCATTAGGTGTAAAAACACTCTATTGCCTATCCCGTACCATTTTATCAAGGAGGGACATACTATATCTCAGTTGAGATTTCAAGTAATAGAACACGTTCCCTTGGCTCGTAGAGGAGGAGATAGGATACGTCGCCTGAAGGAGAGGGAATCGTATTGGATCTTTCATTTACAGACTTTAGAGCCACGCGGTCTAAATAGAGAATACGAGGTATTTATTTGATTACTGATTAAATAATTATGTCTATACTAACACATTTAAAACCATAATAATCTAGTATTAATGGTTCTTTAACATGTATACCTTAGAAATTGATCATGTATTACTTATTTATTCATATGGAATGTACCCGATAGACAGATTTTCCCATTGTTATTCATTGATCCTAAAATCTTCCTTTTTATATTTTTTGCAGATTTATCCGGTTTAATAGTCTTCTTCATCATATATTAACTTCCCTCTATGATCTATATTGTATATTGCCTGTGAGAAATGAACCCTGAGTGATCCCGAATGAACTGAGCCGGGATCACATATTGAAAGTACACGCATGCGCAGTGAAAGACTGCCAGAGAGATGTTTGCGTTCCATTCCCCGGAAGTGGGAGTGCCGGCGTTCCGATCATGTGATGCGTCAGATGACGCGGTCATTTCCGGAAACCGGGTTTAAAGCATGGTAGCCGCGGCGTCCTCTTCACAAGCTCGTGGAGAGGACGGTCGCTTGTGACATGTTGTCTGATTGATGCCAGTAAGTACATAATGGGAAGTTTTATCATAGCAATTTGGTGGTTTGATTACATGGTGGAAAGTAACTGATCAGATGGATCTGTCTACAGGTTTTGGCTTTACCTAGACTGTCCTGAGGATACATTTACCTCTTTATAAGATATTCCAGATTACGTGAGCACATAGAAGCATATGGTAAATATGACTATACCGTTTCGTTTGAGGTGTTTATGATTATTTTTATTTTGATAAAAAGATGACTGGACATATCACATTAGGTGATGACAAATGGGGATATAGCTATTTCTCCTTTGATGGTCTAAAGGTGGGAATGATATGATATATATTGTCTTCTGATAGATGATGCAGGTAATGACATTATGGTTAATTTTCTTTTCCTAATAGTATAGAGATTCCACGGGGGTCCTGCCCTGGTTTGTCACCTATTGGGTATATAGGAACAGGATATACATGAATTGGAGGTAGCAATGTAATGATACATATATAATGTGCGGATAGCTGATTAAATTAATACATAATAGATTATATGGTTTGTTTATGGTTGGATGAAATTCCTGTGGGGGTCCTGGACTCAGTTCACTCTTGATGTATTGAAATATATTGAAAATTGCGATTTGGGTTTACCCAAGCCGGATGGTATTGTAGACTATATATTTTGGAAGAAATTACAGATCTATGTATAATTATATTTGAAAATGGAGGTTGTGGTATAATATCCACTAGATTTATATGACCAATTTTCTCGTTTTCTTCTATGATAATAATTTGTGGTCACTTTTGTTTAACAGATACTCCTGTGATATATCACTGATTATTGAGTTGCAGTATCTTACCTGATTACGTGAAGGTATTGAATTCATTATTAACTATTATATTTTTTATGGTGACCAGTTCTCTATATATACTGAAGATATTTTTTGTCAGAAACCAGACGGGATTTTTTTGTATGTGTATATTTCTTTTTTTGTCGCATATGCCACATTAGCCCATAAAGGGCATATTATTGTGATGAGTTGTATATGAAGATTTATGTATTTAAAAATGTATTTATTTTTATCTGTTATGTTGTTACAGTGATTATGAATAAGGCATAAGTGAATGCCGAAACGTCAATCAAATTATAATATATGATATCAACTCAATTTTGCTTTGCACGTGTCTCTCAATAAATGCCAATAGAACAAAGAAAGTCTTTTTTGCAATTTTTTCGTGTGCAAGGGTTTTCTTACGTTTTATATTGATCCAGTTTCCCTTGGCACCGAACATATCAAACCGTAGAGCCAGACATATTAACTGAATTATATGGATCAATTTTTGCCTGTGCTCCGGTTTTAGTATATAAAATAATATTTTTTGATACATTATGTCGATCTCGATGTATTCATATGGTGACGAAGAAACTTCAGCGATTATGGGGCGAGTAACCACCTCAAATCCATTTTTGGTTACTTCACCTGAAGATGATCAACAGAAGGAGCATGAGAAATTACTACGCAGACAAACGGCTTTGGAGTTACATCTTGTTACATTGGTTGAATACCATAAGGCGAAGCGCATCCCCAGGGACTTAGAGTGAATTTGAAACCGACACTTTTTGCCGAGAATACGGACTACTGTGACAGATTTGAAAGCATACTCAATAAGTGCTCCATCGATGTGATGACTCTAACAATTGATCACCTACATACAGAACTAGAATCATTGAAGGACACTATAGCCAAATCAGAAGCAGATCTGAAGGAAGCACTGTCTACGACAGACTTTAATAGTCTAAAGTCCAAGACTAATAAATCTATTTCGGATTTCAGGAAGACCGTACAGGAGAGGAAGAGGAGAAAGTTCCAACGAGATCAAGAAGACTATGCTCAAGGGAGAGTATACAGATGGAGAAACCCAGAAGCTCCCGTATGGTATCATCCTAGATATGACCCCTTTGGGTCAGGCAGCAGTCTGGATAGTGAACCTGGACAATATTACCAGTATCAACGTTTTTTAGGCCAACGTCGAGGATACCGCGGAAGACGAGGCGGGGGAAGAGGTCAATGGGGTGGAAGACACCCGATGCAACTAAGATCCCAAGCAACGGGACCAATTTGGTGGTAAATATTTCATCATATGTGTTGTCACCTGCTGAGAATATGGTGTTACAAAGGGGCTTGGGCTTCTGTCCAACACCCATGTTTAACCCACATGGCTTGGACCAGGAGCTTAAACGCTTTTTTCGTACATTACGTCTTAAGGTACATTTTAAAGGGAGTGTCTTTTCCCCACCTATTGACCCGATCCCCTCACTTTGTCTCCTTTGACAGGAGAGACACAACAGGGTTTTACCCTCCAGGGACTTAATCTTCGTATTCCGAGTTCCTTTAATCCTCCCAAAACCTATCATCCTATAGAAACATTTGCATCACTAGTGGCTAAAGATGTACAGAGGGTCTCCAAATGGAATGAGGGGGGACTTCTACATAATAAGAGTAATTTATCTTCGATTGAACGTCAAGCTTTACGGGGTTTACAGGATAATAAACAAATAATACTTAAACCGGCCGATAAGGGTGGGGCAGTTGTGGTATTGGATCGTAAATATTATATAGAGGAGATATTGGGCCAATTAGGGGACTCTGATACCTATGAGAAGATATCAGGGGACCCTTCTCCCAGTATAAGAACTATCATTGTGACAAAAGTACAAAGATACCGTGAAATGGGGATTATTGATAAAAAGTTAGCGGAGTATTTGATTCATCCCAGTCCGGTGATTCCGGTATTTTATACTCTTCCGAAGATCCACAAAAACCTCACCCATCCGCCTGGCAGACCTATAGTCGCATCAACCGAATCCTTATTATCCCCTATTGCAATCATGCTCGATAGAATTCTATCCCCCTTGATTCCACGGATACCCTCGTATATCAAGGATACCACTCATTTTCTGACAGAAGTAAATACCTTGGGTACATTACCCAAGGATTGTATACTAGTAACGTTTGACGTAAACAGCTTATATACTAGTATTAGACATGAAGCTGGGGTGGAAGCGGTCACTTGGTTCCTATCTTCTGAAATGAATTGGGAGAGTATGATAAGTAATTTCTGCACTGATTTCCTTAAAGTTGTTTTGGAGAATAACTTTTTCATGTTCGAAGACCATTTCTATATGCAGCGTAGGGGGACCGCCATGGGGTCTAACGTGGCGCCCCCCTACGCTAACATATATATGGCGTACTTTGAAAAAAAGTACATTTGGCATAATCCAGTTTTCAGTTCCCATATAAGAATATGGAGACGATTCATTGATGACGTGTTCATGATATGGACTGGGCCTATGGTGCTATTACAGGAATTTTGGGGTTATTTGAATACCCGAGTAATGGGCCTTACATTTACGATGCAGTCTGATCTTCAGAATATTAGTTTTCTGGATACTCGTATTTCTATTAACATCAGTGGCAATCTTTCAATAGACTTGTATAAGAAAGATACAGACAGGAACAGTTTACTACAGTTCCAGAGCTGTCATCCATACCATGTAAAAAAATCCTTACCACATTCTCAACATCAAAGAATAGCAAGGATAGTATCCGACCCCTCTACTAAATTGTTGCGACATGAAGAGATGAGGAATAGGTTTCACCTTAGGGGATATCCACCGAAACTGACTGAAGTACGTACACTGGTGACTACACCTTTGAAGGATAAACGAAATAGGATACCGTTTGTGAGTACTTATCACCCTTTCCAACCTTTGATTAAAACGATTATTAAGCGACATTGGCCGATTCTAACCAGATCCTACCCAGATATCCAAGAATTTCAAGAGTTGCCTCTGTTTTGTCATAAACGAGCTCCAAACATAAAAGATAAATTGATAAGAGCTGACATTGGATCGAAGAGAATCAAAACCAGACAAACTTTTCTGGCGACACCTAGGCAGGGGAATTTCCCCTGTTTAGGATGTCTACAATGTTCGCACATGGTAAAAGGAAATACATTCTCACATCCTAGGACTGGTAGGATCTATTATATCAAGGATTTCTTTACCTGTGAGACATCGTATGTGGTGTACCTCATCAAGTGTCCATGCGGTCTCGGATATGTTGGAGAGACCACCCAGCATATCCGAGACCGCATAAGTAAACACAAGTCCACCATTAGGTGTAAAAACACTCTATTGCCTATCCCGTACCATTTTATCAAGGAGGGACATACTATATCTCAGTTGAGATTTCAAGTAATAGAACACGTTCCCTTGGCTCGTAGAGGAGGAGATAGGATACGTCGCCTGAAGGAGAGGGAATCGTATTGGATCTTTCATTTACAGACTTTAGAGCCACGCGGTCTAAATAGAGAATACGAGGTATTTATTTGATTACTGATTAAATAATTATGTCTATACTAACACATTTAAAACCATAATAATCTAGTATTAATGGTTCTTTAACATGTATACCTTAGAAATTGATCATGTATTACTTATTTATTCATATGGAATGTACCCGATAGACAGATTTTCCCATTGTTATTCATTGATCCTAAAATCTTCCTTTTTATATTTTTTGCAGATTTATCCGGTTTAATAGTCTTCTTCATCATATATTAACTTCCCTCTATGATCTATATTGTATATTGCCTGTGAGAAATGAACCCTGAGTGATCCCGAATGAACTGAGCCGGGATCACATATTGAAAGTACACGCATGCGCAGTGAAAGACTGCCAGAGAGATGTTTGCGTTCCATTCCCCGGAAGTGGGAGTGCCGGCGTTCCGATCATGTGATGCGTCAGATGACGCGGTCATTTCCGGAAACCGGGTTTAAAGCATGGTAGCCGCGGCGTCCTCTTCACAAGCTCGTGGAGAGGACGGTCGCTTGTGACATGTTGTCTGATTGATGCCAGTAAGTACATAATGGGAAGTTTTATCATAGCAATTTGGTGGTTTGATTACATGGTGGAAAGTAACTGATCAGATGGATCTGTCTACAGGTTTTGGCTTTACCTAGACTGTCCTGAGGATACATTTACCTCTTTATAAGATATTCCAGATTACGTGAGCACATAGAAGCATATGGTAAATATGACTATACCGTTTCGTTTGAGGTGTTTATGATTATTTTTATTTTGATAAAAAGATGACTGGACATATCACATTAGGTGATGACAAATGGGGATATAGCTATTTCTCCTTTGATGGTCTAAAGGTGGGAATGATATGATATATATTGTCTTCTGATAGATGATGCAGGTAATGACATTATGGTTAATTTTCTTTTCCTAATAGTATAGAGATTCCACGGGGGTCCTGCCCTGGTTTGTCACCTATTGGGTATATAGGAACAGGATATACATGAATTGGAGGTAGCAATGTAATGATACATATATAATGTGCGGATAGCTGATTAAATTAATACATAATAGATTATATGGTTTGTTTATGGTTGGATGAAATTCCTGTGGGGGTCCTGGACTCAGTTCACTCTTGATGTATTGAAATATATTGAAAATTGCGATTTGGGTTTACCCAAGCCGGATGGTATTGTAGACTATATATTTTGGAAGAAATTACAGATCTATGTATAATTATATTTGAAAATGGAGGTTGTGGTATAATATCCACTAGATTTATATGACCAATTTTCTCGTTTTCTTCTATGATAATAATTTGTGGTCACTTTTGTTTAACAGATACTCCTGTGATATATCACTGATTATTGAGTTGCAGTATCTTACCTGATTACGTGAAGGTATTGAATTCATTATTAACTATTATATTTTTTATGGTGACCAGTTCTCTATATATACTGAAGATATTTTTTGTCAGAAACCAGACGGGATTTTTTTGTATGTGTATATTTCTTTTTTTGTCGCATATGCCACATTAGCCCATAAAGGGCATATTATTGTGATGAGTTGTATATGAAGATTTATGTATTTAAAAATGTATTTATTTTTATCTGTTATGTTGTTACAGTGATTATGAATAAGGCATAAGTGAATGCCGAAACGTCAATCAAATTATAATATATGATATCAACTCAATTTTGCTTTGCACGTGTCTCTCAATAAATGCCAATAGAACAAAGAAAGTCTTTTTTGCAATTTTTTCGTGTGCAAGGGTTTTCTTACGTCGTAATTCAGACTATGACCCTCTGCTCCATACTATAACTATGGACCTAAATAGATTAGGCATATACTGTACTACCACTGTTGGTGTGGTGTAAGTTTTCCTTGTCTATTCCGACAGTTTACAAGCAGTACAAATCACCTACACAGTATTATAGTATTATTTTTATTAGATCCATGAAGCTTTACTTTCGTTCATTACTGCAGGTTTTATGAATTATTAACTAAATATTCCTTTCTTCAGTATGTATCTTAGTAAGGGGCTGCTGGGTTTCAGTTACTCATATAAAATGGGGTGTCTTAATTATAAGAAATAAGACTAGACTTTAAAAAAAAACAAACTTTTTCTATTCTTTTTTGAGACTTTTCTTTGGACTGGCTCTTTAACCATTCTTATCAAAGGCAATAATACATAATAGAAGTCGTAGTTGTCGTATATAGTATTTTAAGTTCTTTATATATTATGCATTCAGAAATGAAATAATAAGACTACTGTAGAGCTAGGTTGGATAGTAAACCTCCTTGATCATGCCCTACATGTCTTATATCTGGTTCCTGCTAGGTAAAAACTTCAATCCTACAAGACATTGTATAATTTAGCTAACAATAACACAACTGTTTTCAATCTAACAGATCAATATAAGGCACAAGTTAACTGGTCATGTAACAACTACTTGGAACTTTCAGCAGATTTTGACCAGAATTGACAATACAGTGCACAGATAAGACCCCTAGAGCACATACCCATTGATGACTTGGAAGTACCAGGGACCCCAGGATATCAGCCATAGCACCCAGCATCTGATCTGTCCGCCCCACATGTCTCTGAGGATTCTTCATGTTATACATCCAACTCTTTGAGGAATCCTGCAGTTGATCCTTATCCCAGTCTCCACTTCTCAGCCACAGCTGGGGCTGCACCCATTTAAGTTATAAGCAGCAGTAGCTCTGGATTTAGGAAAGTGTTGGAAATGAAAGGTTAGAGGAGTCAATGGGGAAAGTGTCTGTGAGAGTCTATGTGCTGGGATAGAGCAGAGCAGATTGCTGAGAGGCAGAGAGCACAGAACCTAAACAGTGATAAATCCCTGCTCCACGTAGAAGCCAGTCCCTTTCACCAACTCCCCTCCACAAGCCTCACTGGCCTCCTTGCTCTGTTGTGGAAGGCAGCCATATGTTTGGTGTAAGTTACCGTAACATCCCATGCAACAGCTGGGCTTGGAAGAAAGATGCTTAACACTTTCACTGCCAGATAGCTCTTGGACGAAAATAATATTCCCATAATCTGCATTTAAAAGGAATACCGGATCCGATAGATTTGGTCCCAGTCATTTGTATCACATCCTTGGATTACCAAATCTTGTTTTTCTAAATCATAATTCGTGGCATTCTGAGTCCTCACTGGGGGGAGAGGTCCCAGTATTGCCCTTCAGGAGCCCCTGAAACTGTAGGAATCTGGCCCAATAAGTAGATGATCCATGAGCCATTCACAAGAAGAGGTTAGAAAACAAACTTCTTGCCAACATGTGTTCAAGGTTCAAGGCTCAGTCACCGGCTTACTGGTAGCGTAGCTAGACGACGGCATTGACCTACATCTGACTTTCTTCGATAGACACATTTGGTATGTGAGGATAATAATTTGCTGTATAAAAAGTATGTGATCATAATCAATGGTGTAACTTGATTTAAAGCTTGTGGGCCCAAGTGCAAAATCCCCAACAGGCCCCCAACTATCACAGGTTTACATTGGTATTGGCCTTCTCTTAAGAGCCAAAGAGATATTTGGGGTCTCTCCAGTGCCAGGTTGTGACTGCAGCCCCTGCAACAATTGTATTAAATGCAATAATAGACATTATATTGTGTTGGCAGAGGCTATTCCACTGCTTTGGTTTGATCTGCAAGGCATGTTCCCGGTTTAATTGAAGAGATCTAATGTTTCCAGGTAAAGCTCCATGGGAAAAGAAAGTATGCTTATATTAACTCTAGAAGGAAAGAGGTCTTGAATATCAGCCACATCAGCGTAGCCCACAAAAGTGAGACACCCATATATCATCTCTACCCCAACACATCAGATTCTCCAAAACTGTGGAAACCATCAAAAGGAACCTGAAGACTCACCTCTTCCAATAAGACTACAACCTGCAGTAATCCTCAGTCCACCGCCGCATGACCAGCTCTACCCCCTCCTACTGTGTCCTCACCCATCCCTTGTATACTGTGAGCCCTCGTGGGCGGGGTCCTCTCTCCTCACCTACTGTATCCTCACCTATCCCTTGTAGACTGTGAGCCCTCATGGGCAGGGTCCTCTCTCCTCACCTACTGTATCCTCACCCATCCTTTGTAGACTGTGAGCCCTCGTGGACAGATTCCTCTCCTCACCTACTGTATCCTCACCCATCCTTTGTAGACTGTGACCCCTCTCCTCTCTCCTCACCTACTGTATCCTCTCCCATCCCTTGTAGACTGTGAGCCCTCATGGGCAGGGTCCTCTCTCCTTTTGTACTTGTATATACCTTATATTGTTTATAATTATTGTACTTGTCTATGTAAGCCCCTTTTCTAGTGTAATGTACCGTGGAATAAGCAGCACTATAATTAATAATAATAAACCATCAATAGATAAGTATATAGGCTGTGAAGTAGTTATTTAGATGTAATGAAGGGAATTTATTTAAAGGAAATTTGTCAGCAGGTCTTTTCTGTATAATCTGAGAGCAGCATTATATAAGGTAAGAAAGCCTGATTCTAGCCTGTTTGATTATTATTTCTTTTTAGAGCACTATTTATAACATGGCGCTTTACAAGTAAAAAGGGGAATATATAATAATAACAAATAAAATAATCATGAAGAATACAAGGTACAGACAGGTACAGGAGGAGAGAGGACCCTGCCCACGAGGGCTGACAGTATACAAGGGATCAGTGAGGATACAGTAGGTGAGGAGAGAGGACCCTGCCTGTGAGGGCTCACAGTCTACAAGGAATGGGTGAGGATACAGTAAGTGAGGAGAGAGGACCCTGCCTCCGAGGGCTCACAGTCTACAAGGAATGGGTGAGGATATAGTAGATTAGGATATAGGACCCTGCCCACGAGGGCTCACAGTCTACAAGGGATGGATGAGGATACAGCAAGGGAGGAGAGAGGACCCTGCCCACGAGGGCTCACAGTCTACAAGGGATGGATGAGGATACAGCAAGGGAGGAGAGAGGACCCTGCCCACGAGGGCTCACAGTCTACAAGGGATGGATGAGGATACAGTAAGTGAGGAGAGAGGATCCTGCCTGCGAGGGCTCACAGTCTACAAGGGATGGGTGAGCATACAGTAGATAAGAGAGGACACTGCCCATGAGGGCTCAGAGTCTACAAGGGATGGGTGAGGATCAGGGCCGGCTCCAGGTTTCTGTGGGCCCCGGGCGAAAAGGTCTCAGTGGGCCCCCTTTAAGTACATATCGCGGACTATATATGTATATATATATATTGCCGCACACTTACCGCAAGCCCCATAGACAATGCATGGGGCTTGCCGCAAACGTGCAGCAAGTGCAGCCGCTAGGCGGAAAATGCGGCAGATGCAGGTTTTTTTTACTGCAACTGCCACATTTAAAAAAAAACGCCTATGTGAAGGCAGCCTTACAGGAACAGTGACTGCCGAATCCAGCAAGAGCTGTTTCTGACAGTGAGTATATTACACGTTGTTAGGAGCGGGCTAAAATGCGATTGCGTTCCTTTGCGCTTTTTAAAAATACCCTTCAAATGCAAAATGTTGCATTTTTGTGCGTCTGAGGATGCTTGGTATATACACAAGCATCCTGAAGAGCACAAATAATGCAAGCAGCTCAATGGAGCCGCACTGCCATATGGTGGCACCGCAGCCAAGCGGAGTGTCTGGCCGTCCAGATCTCTCTCTCTCCTCACCTTTCTTCTCGCTGCTCCGGTCTCCTCCGGTCGCTCTGCACATCGTGCCCCTCCATGCTGAGCTGCAGAATGCAGACAGCGGCAGAAGAGACTATGGAGAAGAATGCTGCTGGCAAAGGTGGCTGAGACTATAGGAGCGGAATCCGCGGGGGCTACCACTGGTACACATACTTCGTACACACGCGGCTCTGCTCCGTACACCTCGTACACACACGGCTCTGCTCTGTACACCTCGTACACACACGGCTCTGCTACGTACACCTCATACACACGCGGCTCTGCTCCATACACCTCGTACACACGCGGCTCTGCTACGTACACCTCATACACACGTGGCTCCGCTCCGTACACCTCGTACACACTCGGCTCTGCTCCATACACCTCGTACACTTACGGCTCTGCTCCGTACACCTCGTACACACACGGCTCCGCTCCGTACACCTCGTACACACATGGCTCTGCTCCATACACCTCATACACACTCGGCTCTGCTCCGTACACCTCGTACACACTCGGCTCTGCTCCGTACACCTCGTACACACTCGGCTCTGCTCCATACACCTAGTACACACTCGGCTCTGCTCCATACACCTCGTACACACATGGCTCTGCTCCGTACACCTCGTACACACACGGCTCTGCTCCGTACACCTCGTACACACTCGGCTCTGCTCCGTACACCTCGTACACACTCGGCTCTGCTCCGTACACCTCGTACACACTCGGCTCTGCTACGTACACCTCGTACACACGCGGCTCTGCTACGTACACCTCATACACACGCGGCTCTGCTCCGTACACCTCGTACACACACGGCTCTGCTCCGTACACCTCGTACACACACGGCTCTGCTCCGTACACCTCGTACACACACGGCTCTGCTCCGTACACCTCGTACACACACGGCTCTGCTCCGGACACCTCGTACACACACGGCTCTGCTCCGTACACCTCGTACACACTCGGCTCTGCTCCGTACACCTCGTACACACTCGGCTCTGCTCCGTACACCTCGTACACACTCGGCTCCGCTCCGTACACCTCGTACACACTCGGCTCTGCTCCGTACACCTCGTACACACACGGCTCTGCTCCGTACACCTCGTACACACTCGGCTCCACTCCATACACCTCGTACACACACGGCTCTGCTCCGTACACCTAGTACACACTCGCCTCTGCTACATTCACACTGTAAATCCCTCCTGACCCCACACATAACCTTCACCTAATTGCCATACACCTAGTACACACTCACCTCTGCTACATTCACACTGTAAATGCCTCCTGACCACACACAAACTTCACCTTATTTGAGCATCATTGATGGCCAGCACAGTCCTGGATACACTGAGGAGCTGATCATGTGATCCCTGACTCCTCCCCTCCATGTGACATCATCACAGGTCCTGTAAGCACACTAGCACAGAGTGTGTGCAGCTCTGTCGGCTCCCGTGGAGGGGGGAGGAGGGAGACCTCCGGTGCTGCAGCCTGCAGGAGCCTGAAAATGACCCCCCAGCTGCCCCCTGGATATGGCTCTGGCTGTGGGGGCAGTGCTCAGGGGCCCCTGAGGCTAGGGTCACACTTGCATTGTGACCCTAGCCTTATGCAAGTATTGTATGTTGCAACGCTGCTATGCGCTGGAGGCAGCCCATAGAAACCCGACGTTTACCGTGACAACCACTCGTTGTCAATGTAAACTGCGGGTTTCTATGGGCTCAGTTGCTGGCAGCGCATAGCGTTAAACGCTCTGCGCTGCAGCAGACAATACTTGCGTCAGGCTAGGGTCACAACACAAGTGTGACCCTAGCCCTCAGGGGCCCGGTGGGCCCCCTCCAAGCCGTCGGGCCCCGGCACTTGCCCGGGTACGCCGGGTGCTGACGCCGGCCCTGGTGAGGATACAGTAGGTGATGAGAGAGGACCCTGCCCACGAGGGCTCACAGTCTACAAGTTTGATGTAGTTTTAATAGAATCCCTATTTTGTCTGATGTAGATGTAGCAGAGCTAAATCTTCTGGACTGTGTATAATCTGCCCACACTCCTGACTGGCAGCTTCCTGTGTACACTGAATATTGTGAGCAAGGTGCAAATCAATGATGGGGCAGGATTACACAAATTAGCCTGACTGCCATGGTGTAGTCCCCTAGTAATAATATTGATATTAATATATAATATTAATAGTCATCATAGTGACACAGATCTAGCCCTCCAGTGATAATCTCCTGCTGATAAAACACTGATTGTAGTAAAACTTCAACACAGTGTAACAAGTGACACATCCCTGGAATCAGGCTCTCTTACCCTATATTATGCTGCTCTCAGATTAAATAGGAAAAAACTGGTGACAGATTCCCTTTGAGAAAATAAAAGTATGCATACACTGTCATTAGTTTTTGCTAGTACAGAAAGAGAACCCCACAGATTCATATTTACCTGCATTTTGGGAGGAGCCAAAGAACACATCCACATCTGGGTACAGTCAGCAAAGATTTAACCCTCAACAATCCAAGCAAATACCACAATTGATGTCATACAGCACTAGATACTCCAAAATCAAGAAATTAATAATAATTAATATTAAACTTACAGCTTATAAACATTAGAATATCCAATATTTGCAATATTAAAAATAAACATAACATATTGTCTAAAAATAAAGAGAAGAAAAAAAATGAAAGGGAGAATGTTCAATAAAGATACAGATTGAAAATAAAGAATACCAAAAGTAACCATGACCATATACTGTATATATATATACATATACTGTATATATGTATATGTACAGACTAACATCCACATATAAAAAAAGGAAAGACCTGTTCTACCACCTCATTTAAAGCATCATGGAATAAAGTCTGCATTTTAAAGATACAAAAAGACTCAAGTTTATTTAAAGGGGATCAACAGCTTTTAGAAAGAAAGAGGTTTTGTTCTATAGGATTAATAGTTATGGTTTTAGAATCTCTTTGATGCTGTAATGTGATATGACGAGAAACACTATGCGCAGAAGAACCTTCCTTGATGTAATACCTATGATTATTTCATGATTTCCTTAGTGTCTGTGTGCTTCATATATTGAATGAATAGGTGGCCCCCCCAGTTATTTATCAAAAACTATAGAACCAAAGAAAATTACTTAGTTTCCAAATCTCTTTGGTTCTTACAAATGCAGATCAGCCAATTGTTCATGCTTCCATTCTATTTCCTATAAAAAGAAAACTTTTAGGGTATGTGCACATCAGTCGTTTTGTGGGCTGCTTTTGGACGTTTTCCGTCGGCGTTTTCCGCTCAGTTTTATGTTAATTTATGTTAATCCTACCCTCCGGTTGGATTAACATGCTAGTCAATGGATTTTAGAAAACTCTGTCTTCACTAGAACGGTTTTCTTCTGGTCGTTTTCAGTCAAAACTGAGTTTTCTCAGTCAAAACTGAGTTTTTCCACCGGTTTTCCAAAAATAGAGCAAGTGACTTCTTTCCACCGTTTTTCCAGCGGTTTCAGCTGATCAAGTGCACAAAAAACTCAGTTTTCAAAACCGCCGAGAAAACCGCCGAGAAAAACGCTGTAAAACCGGGCGGAAAACGAGCAAAAAACGAGCAAAAAACGAGGGACACTGCTGAGCACAGAAAACTCAGTTTCTGCCAGTGTCCTCCGGTTCCCGGTCGGTCTGCAGAAATGCAGAACCGACTGATGTGCACATACCCTTAGAGCGAATATTAACAATGAACGTTTTAATATACAATTGAAATCAGATGTTTACATACACTATATAAAAGACACATATGCATGTTTTTATCAATATTTGACATAAAATCAGAATAAACCTTCTTGTGGTCAATTAGGATTACCATAATCTAATATGTAAAGCTGAGTGTATGTATATGTGTATATCTATGTATCATAGCTCCACCCCCTCCAGCTAGCCACGCCCCCTCATAGCCCAACCCTTCAAATAGCCTCACCTCCTTCATAGCTCTGACCTCCCCACATAGCCCCACCCCTTTATAGCTTCACCCCTCTACACAGTCCCACCCCTTCATAGCTCTGCCTTTTTAAAGCCTGGCCCCCTCCATATAGCCCCACCTCTCCACATAGTCCTTCCCCTATATAGAAGTGCCTCCTTCATAGCTTCCACAAGCTTCTCACAACAGTTGGTAGGAATTTTGACCCATTCTTCCTGACACAACTCGTTAACTGAGCCATGTTTGTAGATTGCCTTTTCAGCTTTGCACAGAAATTTTCAATAGGATTGAGATCAGGGTTTTGTGATAGACACTCCAAAACATTGACTTTTTTTTATCCTTAAGCCACTTTGTAACCAGTTTACCAGTATGCTTTGGGTCATTATACATTTGGAAGACCCATTTCCGCCCAAGCTTTAACTTCCTGGCTGATGTCTTGAGATGTTGCTTCAGTATTTCCACATAATCATCTTTCCTCATGATGCCATCTATTTTGTGAAGTGCACCAATCTCTCCTGCAGTAAAACTGTTGGGATGGTGTTCTTAAGCTACCAAACGTCTACCTTTCTCCTCCAAACATAACAATGGTTATTATGGCCAAACAGTTCAATTTTAGTTTCGTCAGACCACAGGACATGTCTCCAAAAATGTAGGTCTTTGTTCCTGTGTGCATTTGCAATATTTAATCTGACTTTTTTATGTTTCTTTTTGAGTAATGGCTTCTCACTGGCAAAGTGGCCTTTCAGCCCATGTTGATACAGTACTCGTTTTCCTGTGAATAATGGCACAATCTTACCAGCTTCCGCCATCAACTTCACAAGGTTTTTGCTTTTGTTCTAGGGGTTATATGTACATGTCAGACCAAAGCACATCCATCTCTGGGACACAAAGCCCATCTCCTTCCTGAGCGGTATGATGGCTGGACATTCCCATCTTGTTTGTACTTTTCTTTAATGATTTGTGCAGATGAACGAGGCACCTTCAGGTATCTGGATGTTTCACCCAAGGATCAACCAGACTTGTGCAAGTCCACAATTCTCTTCTTGATATCTTGGCTAATTTCTTTAGACTTTCCCATGTTGAAACACAAAGAAGCAGTATATTTCAGGTGTGCATTAAAATACATCCGCAGGTGTGTCGCTAATTAACTCTAATGTTGCCTAAAAAGCTTCCAAACACATGACATCATCATATGCGCTGTCCCAAATTGTTTAAAGGCATAGTAGTCTTGATGTATGTAAACTTTTGACTGCAAAAGTAATACAAATGCCTTAAAACATTCTGTCTCTCTCATTATTCTGGTGTTTGGCAAATATAAATAATTATGGTAATCCTAATTGACCTAAAACGGAAAAGGTTTATTCTGATTTCATAGTTAGAAAAACATGCATATATGTCTTTTTACATAGTGTACAGGGGTGCACCTATCATGAGGTGTTGAGCTGTCTGCCTCAGGCGGCAGTACCTGCTGATAATATGGGGGCGGCATCTGTGTGCGCACTGGAAAGCTGTTCTATTAGATGCAAGAAAAGCCATTGCCTGCATTTCTTCTGTCTCCTGACTTCCTACTATGTCCTGCGGACAGTGCCGCTTCATGTTGGGGAAATCTGCACTTAAATGATTATGGGTGTGTGAGGCAGTTTTTACCGGCTGGGTTCAGCGATTCAGAGAGGGGGCGTGTCCTGCAGAAGGAAAGCACTGGCCAATGAACGCTTTTGTGAGCATCAGTCTGTCAGAGGAGCTGATTGGCCAATGCTCCTGTCTTCCTGCACTGTGCGTCTTTGAAAAGAAGAAGTGAGAGCCAGGAGCAGTCACCTGTGCAGGAAGGTCCCGAGAAGAGGCAGCTCCAATCCACAAGGTGAAAGATCTCATGCTGGGCAGTGCCAGCAGAGAGTGGGTGGGACTCAGCTGCTGTGAGCAGGCAAAGCTGCACATGTACACCAGCCTCCACCCCTGCAGCACAGAGAAGTGTGTGTGCGTATGTCGGTTGTGTTACTGTGTGTGGCCTGTGTTTTTGCGTTTGGGGGTTGTATCTGTGAGTATGAGCTGTGTATCTGTCTGGGTTGTGTATCTGTGTGTAGCAGTTGTGTCTCATTGTCTCTGTGTGTGGGGGTTGTGTCTCTGTGTGAGTGTTGTGTGGGTTGTGTCATGATGTGTGTGGGTTGTGTATCTGTGTGTGGGTTGTGTATCTGTGCGCGGGTTGTCTTGTGTGTCTGGAGGGGGTTGTGTCTCATATGGGTTGTGTCTCTGGGTGGGGGGGTTGTGTCTTTGTGTGAGTGTTGTGTGTGTGTTGTATGTGTGTGGGTTGTGTCATGATGTGTGTGGGTTGTGTCGTGTTGGTTGTGTCTGTGTGTGTAGGTTGTGTATCTGGGTTGTGTATATGTATGTGTGGGTTGTGTATCTATGTGCGGGGTTGTGTCTCATTGTCTCTGTGTGTGGGGGTTGTGTCTCTGTGTGAGTGTTGTGTGGGTTGTGTCATGATGTGTGCGGGTTGTGTATCTGCGTGTGGGTTGTGTATCTGTGTGTGGGTTGTCTTGTGTGTCTGGAGGGGGTTGTGTCTCATATGGGTTGTGTCTCTGGGTGGGGGGGTTGTGTCTCTGTGTGAGTGTTGTGTGTGTTGTGATGTGTGTGGGTTGTGTCATGATGTGTGTGGGTTGTGTCGTGTTGGTTGTGTCTGTGTGTGTAGGTTGTGTATCTGTGTCTGGGTTGTGTATATGTATGTGTGGGTTGTATATCTATGTGCGGGGTTGTGCCTCACTGTCTCTGTGTGTGGGGGGCTTGTGTCTCTCTGTAAGTGTTGTGTGGGTGGTGTCGTGATATGTGTGAGTTGTGTCGTGATGTGTGTGGGTTATATTGTGTCGTGTGGGTTGTGCCTCAGTGTGTGAGAGTTTTGTCTAAGTGTGTGGTTTGTGTCTGTGTGGGCTGTCCATCTATGGGTTGTGTATCTATGTGTGTGGGTTGTGTATCTGTGTGTGGGTTGTCTCATTGTGTCTCTGTGTGTGTGGAGGGGATTGTGTCTCATGTGGGTTGTGTCTCTGTGTGTGGGGGTGTTGTGTGTGTGTTGTGATGTGTGTGGGTTGTGTCATGATATGTGTGGGCTGTTGTGTAGTGTTGGTTATGTGTGTTTGGGCAGTATATCTGTGTGTGTGGGTTGTGTATCTGTGTGTGAGTTGTGTATCTTATGTGTGCGTTGTGTATCTCATTGTCTCTGTGTGTGGGGGGGTTGTGTCTCTCTGTGAGTGTTGTGTGGGTTGTGTCATGATGTGTGTGGGTTATGTTGTGTCGTGTGGGCTGTGTCGTGTGTGGGTTGTGTCATGTGTGGGTTGTGTCTGTGGGTTGTGTCTGTGGGCTGTGTGTCTGTGAGCTGTGTGTTTGTGGTCTGTGTGTCTGTGGGTTGTGTATCTGTGTGTGTGGGTTGTGCCTGTGTTTGTGGGTTGTCTCATTGTGTCTCTGTGCCTAGAGGGTTGTGTCTCATGTGGGTTGTGTCTCATTTTGTGGGTTGTGTATCTGTGTATGTGTTACGTCTAATTGTCTCTGTGTGTGGGGGGGTTGCGTCTCTGTGGGGAAGTTGTATGTCTATGTGAGTGTTGTTTGTGTGTCCTGATGTGTGTGGGTTGTGTCATGATGTGTGTGGGTTGTATGGTATTGGTTGTGTTGTGTGTGTGTTGTGTGTAGGTTGTGTGTATATTGGGTGTGGGTTGTGTGTGGGGGTTGTGCCTGTGTGTGAGGGTTGTGTCTGTGTTTGTGTGAGGGTTGTGCCTGTGTGTGGGGGGTTGTGTGTGTGGGGTTGTGTGTGTGTGTGGTTGTGCCTGCATACGTGTGAGTGTTGTGCCTGTGTGTGTGGGGGTGTTATGCCTGCGTGCATGGGGGGGGTTGTGCCTGTGTGTGTTGGGGTTATGCCTGTGTGTGTGGGGGGGGTTATGCCTGTGTGTGTGTGGGTTGTATCTGTGCATGTGTGGGGGTTGTGCCTGTGTGGTGGGTTGTGCCTGTGTGTGGGGGGTCATGCCTGTGTAGCATGTGTTGTTCAATATAAGTGTGCTGTATACTGGTATATAATGAAATTTACCCCTTCACCATCTTTGATGTTCATATACGTCAAAGGTTATATCCTTGCCTTTGATACAGGCTCGCACACTGGCAACATACTATATGGAGGACTATGGGGTGCATTATACTATAAGGAGGACTATGGGGGTGCATTATACTATAAGGAGGACTATGGAAGGTGCATTATACTATAAGGAGGACTATGGGGTTGCATTACACTATAAGGAGGACTATGGAAGGTGCATTATACTATAAGGAGGACTATGGGGGTGCATTATACTATAAGGAGGACAATGGGTGGTGCATTATACTATAAGGAGGACTATGAGGGTGCATTATACTATAAGGAGGACTATGGGGGGTGCATTATATTATATGGAGGACTATTGGGTGGTGCATTATATTATATGGAAGACTATAGATAGTGGATTATATTATTTGGGGAGTGCATTATATTGTATAGGGCAGGGGTGGGGAACCTCAGGTCCCAGGACCGAATGCTGCCCTCAATAAATTTTTGCGGCCTCCGGGTAGATTCCTGGGGACCGCAGTGCTCAGGCTTGCAGACGCATTTTGCCGACTGTCTGCCCTTTAAATCCAGCTCTCCAATGATCTCTATGCCCAGTCTTGGCCTCCCCAGTGAGGTATATGCTCCCAGCCTGTCCTGTGATGTCTAGAGCTCTAGCAAACCTGGAAAAGCAGTTGAGAAGCAACATGACCAATATTATCTAACATCACAGCTGCACCAAAGAGAAGCATCCCCTGCCACCACAGTAAGGGTATGTTTATTGTTTGACTAAATATAGCGGGTAATTTTCAAGTTAATACTTTTGTATGGCCTCCGAAGGATTGTAGAAATTTCCAAATGGCCCTCGGCAGAAAAATGGTTCCCACCCCTGGTATAGGGTGTGATTATAATATATTGAGGACTATGGCAGATGCATTATAAAATATGGAGGACTATGGATGATGCTTTATAATATATGGAGCCAATTATACTGTATGGAATCCATTATAATATTTGAAGGGGTCTGTGGGGGGGGCATAATAATTGGATGGCTATGAGGGAGCCTTCAAACTTTATGGAGGCCTATTTGAGGGCTGTGTTGGGGGCCATTATAATGTATGTAGGTCCTTGTGCCAAGCCTGCCATTACCATTAACGACCTTTGTTCTGGATTCTCCTGTGTGGTTCTTGTATGTGCATGTGATAGCTCTGACATACATGTGTTTGGACATATTTACTCTTTCTATTTCTCTAAATTAAAATGTCCACCATTGTCCTTGCTTTTACAGGATAGATATATATCTGTATGAACCTGATTTATTTCCACCGGTTTTAAAAAAAAAAGATTACTGGAGGGGTGTTAGGGTTGGCGGCATCCTGTAGTTTGCCTTTTGCCTCTGGCAGCAGAGAGGCTAGGTTCACCCCTGATAGTGTATGTAAAAGTCTGCTTTCAACTGTATTTTTATCTACCATTGTGAATTCACTGTGTTTTGGTGACTCAGTCGTTCCTATATTTTAGGCGTCTTCCAGATGTCTCACTTGTGTATGGTCATTTTCTGGAGTCACTTTTTCAGTTAATATAAACTCGATGTAATCCTGAGCGTGGTGACCTCTGCTGTCTTGTTTATTATTATTATGAATGTCCAATTCTCCGCAGTGTTTATGTGCTCCAGAATACTATGTAGACACTTTCACTGAGATGTCACGTGCCATGTCTGGCAAAAGTCTTATATGTTAAACAGACGTTACATTACAATGACAATAAAATATTTAGCTGAAAATAAAACAGCATGACATATTTAGAGTAAAATTTGCCATTTACACACAATATGCTAATTATGGAGCAAAGAGTAACACATCGAAATTACAAATCTGTTTTGGGAAGTCGCACAGTTTACTTGGTTGCATTTGTTTACAAGAGAATAAAGATTGTGCACAGGAGTAAATGACCCACCCCAAGGCCGTAGGGACTCGGTACCCGGGGGGGTTTCTGTAAGGGGAATGTTCTGCCCAGGCCCATGGCCCTGGTGGTCGCTTAAAAGTAAATGGAAAATAAGAATAAAAGAATAAAGAAAAATACCGTATTTTTCGGATTATAAGACGCACTTTTGTTCCCCCAAATTTTGGGGGAAAGTGGGGGGTGCGTCTTATAATCCGAATATAGGGAGGCAGGGGAGGCTGGGGGGCAGCTCTGCAGCATGTCCGGGGCTGGAGTGGGCTGGCTGCGGGGCTGCAGAGTGAGCGGGGAGATCTCCTGCTCCCGCTCATTTAATATGCACTGCCGCTGTCCACCTCTCAGTGCTGAAGTTGCACTGAGAGATTGACGGCGGGGAGCAGTGCATATTAAATGAGCCTGCACTCACCCCCGCTCTCTCTGCAGCCCCTCCATATGCCCCCATGTCCTGCATATGGCCCCCCCCACATAATACACCCACCCCCTCAATATGCTGCCCCCCCTCCATTAGAAAGGTGGCCCCTCGCCCTGCACCCCCCCCCATGATTAATATGCCCCCCCACGCTGGCCGGCAGCAGATGGAATGAAAGAAATCCTCCTTCCTCACCCTCCGGCGCTCGCTAAGCTCAAAGCGTCACCGCCGGCTCCTCGTCTCCATGGTGATCGGCTTCTTCCGCTCATGTGATCGGGCATACAGCGATGACATCATCGCCCGATCACATGAGCGGAAGAAGCCGATCACCATGGAGACGAGGAGCCGGCGGTGACGCTTTGAGCTTAGCGAGCGCCGGAGGGTGAGGAAGGAGGATTTCTTTCATTCCATCTGCTGCCGGCCAGCGTGAGGGGGCATATTAATGATGGGGGGGGGGGGGTGCAGGGCGAGGGGCCACCTTTCTAATGGAGGGGGGGGCAGCATAATACGTGGGGGGCATATTAATGATGCGCGGAGTGGAGGGCGAGGGGCCATCTTTCTAATGGAGGGGGGGGCAGCATATTACATGGGGGCAGTATATGGAGGGGTTGGGTGTATTAAGTGGGGGGGGCATCAATAGGGGACATGTCCCATCAAGGGGGGACGTGTGCCATCAAGGGGGGACGTGTGCCATCAAGCGGGGACGTTTGCCTGCAGTGGGGGACATGTGCCTGCAGGGGGTGACGTGTGCCATCAAGGGGGGACGTGTGCCTGCAGGGGGGGACGTGTGTCATCAAGGGGGACGTGTGCCATCAAGGGGGGACGTGTGCCATCAAGGGGGGACGTGTGCCATCAAGGGGAGACGTGTGCCTGCAGTGGGGGACGTGTGCCTGCAGGGGGGGACGTATGCCATCAAGGGGGGACGTGTGCCTGCAGTGGGGGACGTGTGCCTGCAGTGGGGGGACGTGTGCCTGCAGTGGGGGGACGTGTGCCTGCAGTGGGGGACGTGGGCCAGCTATGGGGGACATGGGCAAGTGCAAGGGGGCTATATCCAATATAAGGGTGCCATATCCAGATTAAGGGGGCTAATTCTAGGATGAGGGACCATTTACCAGGATGAGGGGGCTATGTGGGACATATACGCTATATGATTTGTTAGACGGACACTGGCATTATAAGATGGACCCCATTTAACATTAAAAATAATTTTTTTCTCTTTTCCTTCACCAAAATTGGGGGTGCGTCTTATAATCAGGTGCGTCTTATAAAGCGAAAAATACGGTAATTAAAGTCTTGTGATGCCACCTGCGGTACCTGGTGATGGCACAAGCGCTGTCTGCAGACCTCTGGGGATGGTGGGTAGGCAGTCTGGTGTTGTGCTCCCCGCAGGAGGAGCGGGGTCCCCAGGGCAGGATCTGGAACACTTGTTGTCACAGTACATATAAGAATGAAATACAGGAGACTGGATGACTCTGTACTGATGTTTACTGGTAACTCTTCATGGCAAGTCAGGTATACAGTTACACAGGATCGGGAGCTGGCCGGGTCGTCACCAAATAGTGCAATGTCTCTCTGAGGCTCTGTTAGATGTTCCTTACTTTCCGTGCGCTGCCCTGCACGGTAGCTCTGCTCCTTCATAGCCCTGCCCCCTCCACATAGCCATGCCGCTGGGACTTTGTGGAGAGATGGAGCTATAAAGGGGTTGGGCTATGTGGAGGTGCGGGGCATAAAAGAGTGAGCCTACCAGGAGGGGGAGGAGCTATTATACATATATACACATACACTCAGCTTTATATATTAGACTAGCTGTAGAGTCTGGCATTGCCTGGGCATAGTAACTAACTGTTTTTAGTTATAAGCTGAGTATGTCTGTGTGTGTATGTATGTCCACTATATGCATCAAACCTGCCCCCCACAGCAACTCCCCAACTCACCCCACCCACCCCCACTCCACTCAAACCTATCCCCTGCCCACACCCCAAAAATGTCCCCTACCCGCAAACCTGCCAACCCGCACACCCAAAAAATGCAGCATACTCATTCTCCTTAACCACACCCCTCCAAACCTGTCCCCCCAAAAAAAGACTGCCCCCCAAACCTGCACTCTCCCCAAGTAAAAATGGTAAATGCGCACCCCCAGCCCAAAAAAGCCCCCCAAACCGCCCATCCCAAAAATAAAGCCGCCCCCTAAACCCCCACCATCCCCTCCCCCAAAAAATGCGTCTTCTGCATCGGCACACCCCACACCTGCATCGGCACCCCCCAAAACCTGCGCCCCCATATTCGCACCTCCCCACAGACTCTGAGTCAAATGGGGGGTGTGTGTAAAATTTTGTGATTGAAGGTGCAACGGTGCAAATTCCTTTAGTGGACATACACTACCGTTCAAAAGTTTGGGGTCATTTAGAAATGTCCTTATTTTTGATAGAAAAGCACATTTTTTTCAATGAAGCTAATATTAAATGAATCAGAAATACACTCTATACATTGTTAAAGTGGTAAAGTACTACTCTAGCTGCAAATGTCTAGTTTTTAATGCAATATCTACATAGGTGTATAGAGGCCCATTTCCAATAACCACCACTCCTGTGTTTTAATGGTACATTGTGTTTGCTAACTGTGTAAGAAGGCTAATGGATGTGTAGGAAACCCTAAAAAACCCTTGCACAAGTATGTTAGCACAACTGAAAATGGTTTGGCTGATTAGAGAAGCTATAAAATTAATCTTTCTTTGAGCTAGTTGAGAATCTGGAGCATTACATTTGTTCTATGAAACTCCCAAAATGGCCAGAAAAAGAGAACTTTCATGTGCAACTCAACAGTCTATTCTTGTTCTTAGAAATGAAGGCTATTCCATGCGAGACATTGCCAAGAAACTGAAAATTTCCTACAACGATGTGTACTACTTCCTTCAGAGGAGGAGAGCACAAACTAACTCTAACCAGAGTAGAAAGAGAAGTGGGAGGCCCTGCTGCACAACTGAGCAACAAGACAAGTACATTAGAGTCTCTAGTTTGAGAAATTGACGCATCACAGCTCCTCAACCGGCAGCTTCATTAAATAGTACACACAAAACGCCAGTGTCAATGTTTGCAGTGAAGAGGCGACTCTGGGATGCTGGCCTTCAGGGGAGAGTGGCAAAGAAAAAGCCATATCTGAGCCTGGCTAATAAAATGAAAAGATTAATATGGGCAAAAGAACACATACATTGGACAGAGGAAGGTTGGAAAAAAGTGTTATGGACAGACGATTCAAAGTTTGCGGTGTTTGGATCACACAGAGGAAGATTTGTTAGATGCAGAACAACTGAAAAGATGCTGGAAGAGGCCTGACTCCATCTGTCAAGCATGGTGGAGGTAGTGTGATGGTCTGGGGTTGCATTGGTGCTGGTAAAGTTGGAGATTTGTACAAGGTAAAAGGAATTTTGAATAAGGAAGGCTTTCACTTCATTTTGCAATGCCATCCATACCCTGTGGACAGCGCTTGATTGGAGCCAATTTCATCCTACCACAGGACAATGACCCACAGCACCCCTCCAACTTATGCATGAACTATTTAGGGAAGAAGAAGGCAGCTGGTATTCTATCTGTAATGGAGTGGCCAGCGCAGTCGCCAGATCTCAACCCCATTGAGCTGTTGTGGGAGCAGCTTGACCGTATGGTACGCGATAAGTGCCTTTCAAGCCAATCCAACTTGTGGGAGGGTCTTCAGGAAGCATGGGGGGAAATTTCTCAGATTACCTCTGCAGATTAACAGCTAGAATGCCAAAGGTCTGCAATGCTGTAATTGCTGCAAAGGGAGGATTCTTGACGGACGAAAGCAAAGTTTGAAGGAGAAAATTATTATTTCAAATAAAAATCACTATTTCTAACCTTGTCAATGTCAATGGACTTGTCAATGGACTATATTTTCTATTCATTTTGCAACTCATTTGATAAATAAAAGTATGAGTTTTCATGGAAAACACAAAATTGTCTGGATGACCCCAAACATTTGAACTGTAGTGTATATAAATTATAAAGGGGTGTGGCCATAAAGGTGGTGAGAGCTATGAGGGCTGGGGGCTATGTGAAGTGGGCAGGGCTATGACACAGCTGTGGAGTGCGCATGGTTATGTGAGTGGGCGGGGCTATGACACTGCTGTGGAGTGCGAATGGTTATGTGGAGTGGGCGGGGCTATGACACTGCTGTGGTGTGGGCATAGCTATGTGGAGTGGGTGGAGCTATGACACAGCTTGTGGAGTGGGCATAGCTATGTGGAATGGGCAGGGCTTGTGGAGTGGGTGGGGCTTATGCCACATACACACAATTAAACATACATACACTAAGCTATATACTAATTAGATTTATAGCGTCGAAACAGCATACATGCGGATACGCTCCAGTTCGCTGCAATGGCCACTTTTATGCTTATTAGGTGATTTATGGTGTCAAAACGTTGACCAGGCATAATAACTAACTGTTCTTAGGTATGAAATAAAACAGTGATATCACAATAGAATGTTAGCCTATAACATTCTGAGTCATGTCACTGTATTTGTGCAGTATTTGTGTCTTCTGAGTTCTACTTGAGGATTTGCATTTGATTCATTCTGTTGTGACATACACACTAACATACACACACATGCATACATATACTCAGCTTTATATGTTAGATATGGAAGGATATGAGGCTGCATTCAGCTATATGGAGGAGTAAAAGTCTGCACTATGTGGGTGTGGCTATGTGGAGTAGGTGTAGCTATGTGGTCTGCGGTTATCTGGAGTGGGTTAAGCTATGTGGAGTGGGCAGGGCTTGATACATACACACACATACATACTGTACATAAACTCAGCTTTATATATTAGATATATACATACACACACACAATAGAGACTGCTTTGAGTTGAATACACAATAGCTGTATACACAATAAAAAATACACAATAAAGACTGCTGCTGGCTATATACACAGTAAAGCAAACACAATAGAGACTGCTGCAGACTGTATACATGTTAGGTCCCCTGGCACCGCTCCTCAGCTCACCTCTCCCAGGTCGGCATCCTCTGCTCCTCTGCCGACCGGGCATCCGGCGTCCAGGCGTACTGTGTCTCGGAGCCGTCTCCTGTCAGCTGACCACCGGGCTCACACATGAGCACATTACAATGGTCTATTCATGTGACCAATCAGCGGTGCACTAGCTGCACTCCACCCCTGTGACTCTAGGGGCCGTCACAGTCCAACCTGACACTCCCTTTGACCAATACCTACTCTTCCTCTGGTATATCAGGCCACCTCCACTGATGGGAGGTGCCTGATTATTAAGTCAGTTTGCTTCTGCCTTGTTGACTGTTGGTCAGGTCTTCCTTGTACTCTCCTCCGTTAGAGCCATTCCTGTTCTTCCAGCCTTGTACTCTGTTTGCCGTGTTCTTCCCCGGTTGCACCATTCCTGCTCTCCTAGCTTTGTACCCTGTTATCCCGGTATCCTTAGCTGTGCCGTAGCATAGGCTAACCTTACGAGCCGCCCCCCTGGTACTAGCAGCTATGGTATTTAGACCCCCTGGGCTTGCCCCTGACAATTCCTATATAGGGGTTGGTTAAACTAGGACCAGCTCAACCAGGGGAGTTCAGTACCATGGCCCAGTGGGTCCACTCTAGGGCACCTTCCCCCGGAAGCATGACAATACATAATAGAGACTGCTGCTGGCTGTATACACAATAGAGAATACACAATACAGACTGCTGCAGGCTGTATACACAATATAGACTGCTGCTAGCTGTATACACAATGGAGACGGCTGCAGGTCATGTACACTATAGACAGCTGCAGCCATATGCACATTAGAGACTGACGGTCGTATGCACATTAAAGACTTGTGGCTGTGTGCACATTAGAGACTGCTGGCTCTATATCTTGTAGTAAACAGCACTATTTTGTACACACAGATCCACACTAATATATACAGACAAACTGCAATATAGGATATAGTGTGAACTTGTGCATACAGTATAGTGCTGTGTATAGCAGACAGACAAACACACAGACAAGCACACAGACACTAGACACACATCATACCACCAGCAGTAACAGCTTCGTCCTTTAAATCCCGCCAGTGCTGAGCGCTCTGCAGTGACGTCTTGGTTTGTACTGTGCATGGCAGCCTATTGGGTGCATGCGTAGTACAAACCTGGCCGAGCCTGACATCACTGTAAGATGACAATCTCGGCCTGGCAGGACCCCTTGGTCGGGCAGGCGGTGATGGAGAGGAGAGATTTGTGGGGGCAGGACCTGGAGGTGATTGACAGGAGAGGGGGCCCATAAAATAGGTGGGAGGGAGGGGCCCCTCACAGGAGTACATTAATCATGCCCTGATGGCGGTCCTTAGTGTGGCGGGGAGGTGAAGATGAGTACCTCGTCCACACCTACCACTTCCGGCCACGTTACAGGTTCTCATGAATTGCCCATTTTGTGACCTATGTACATTCATTTTATGAGTGCATTCCATGCAGGAGTTTTTCAGTCTAGAGTGCTGATGTATTCTTGAATACAGGCCTCTGAATCAGGTTTTAGTGTAGTTATATAAAATTCTAAATACAAGAAAATCAGCAAAAATTCATGGTCAATGTTAATTTTAATCCACTCCTCCCAAAAATACACACAAAAAAGTGTAAGTGGAACAAAGTTCACATAAGTTATAGTTTACATATTGCAGACTCTTTTGTTGCTTTGTAGCCCTCACTAAGTATTAGAGATATTACGGTAATTTAATAAGACTGATATTCACAATCCACCCTACTTTGTGAAATGTAGATGTGTTTCCTGTCTCCTTTTTTCCCCATTCGCTTGAAAGCTAAAAACATTCCAGTCCAATCAGCCAAGAGAATATCCATCCTCCCCCAGCACAGCCAGCATCCCCCACTGCTCAGATCTTCAGTATCCCCTTCATAACCTAATCACTCTTCTTCCACTTCTGCTGGGTTGTGGGTGTTTAATACATTCTGCCACTCTGTGCCTTTGCCTGTACTGCTGTACTGAGAAAAAGCGCCTGCAAACTCACATAGCATTCACTTCCACAAGGGATTCCCCAATGCATTATTTTCTGCTTCTTGTGTAAAACACATTTCTTTATATGGTCAAAGAGAGACAGATCATGTATAACTGGCTAACCGCACAGTTCACAGTGCTACACACTCTACCAATTATTACATCTAGGAAGTGGAAATGAAAGATACATGCATTGCAATCTTGGAGAAAGACTTTATACTTAAAATAAAGGGACTTATTTAAACAAAATTAATTTTAAAGTTGATTTTAATCAACAGATCTTAAAATAAGAATAATTTCCACAATTGAATGTGATTAAAATAAATGTTCCTTTGCAGAAAGAATCTTATATATGTGTACTGTGTAATAGTTGTGTCTGACCGACAGGCATTACCGCACGGGATTGCTGATGATTCTTTTATGTGAGGTATAACATTTCCTTGCCTGTTTGTAAAAATTGTTTACTGCAAAGAAAACATTTTTTGTAATCCGTGCTGTAATATCTGTATACTCTTTTTCATCCTCCCAGGTGATGTGGTATGATCAAACCATATCCCTGTACAGTCAGACACTGCCATTACACAGTACATAGCAGGGACACATCTATAAGATTATCTCAGCCCAGGAGATGTGGCATGATCAGACCATGTCCATGTACGGTCAGACACATCCATTACACAGTACGCAGCAGGGACACATATATAAGATTATCTCAGCACAGGAGATGTGGAATGATCAGACCATGTCCCTGTATGGTCAGACACATCCATTACACAGTACATAGCAGGGACACATCTATAAGATTATCTCAGCCCAGGAGATGTGGCATGATCAGACCATGTCCATGTACGGTCAGACACATCCATTACACAGTACGCAGCAGGGACACACATATAAGATCCTCTCAGCACAGGAGATGTGGTATGATCAGACCATCTCCCTGTACGGTCAGACACATCCATTACACAGTACATAGCAGGGACACATATATAAGATTATCTGAGCACAGGAGATGTGGTATGGTATGATCAGACCATGTCCCTGTATGGTCAGACACATCCATTACACAGTACATACCAGGGACACATATATAGGATTATCTCAGCACAGGAGATGTGGTATGATCAGACCATGTCCCTGTATGGTCAGACACATCCATTACACAGTACGCAGCAGGGACACACATATAAGATCCTCTCAGCACAGGAGATGTGGTATGATCAGACTATGTCCCTATATGGTGTGATGCAGCAGATCGCTCCATTGATAAAATGTCTGCTGGGGGTGTGTCCTGGCTGGCCAAGCACCTTCCCATGGGTGTGTCACATTGGACGTAAGATGACTTCCTCCTGGTCACATGGTCTGTGATGTCAGCAAAGATCCTGTTTCCTGTTTGCAACACATGGTGAGCTGTGTGCGAGTCTGGAGCTGGCTGAAGCACCTGAGTGTTATGGGGTGCAGCTAACTTACATTCCCACGCTGCCAGGTCACAGCGACGTGGGGCATGTGTCCCAGGTGGTAGATGTAAGTGGACCCACTGGACCACAGGGGGAACCAAGTGTGGAGACATGGGGGTCAGTGGGTGTTCTCGTCCGCTGGCCCAGCCGCCTTTCAAAAGACAACATGGACCAGGGCTCAGCCCAACTGAACGCCCGAGCTCCTTACCCGTGGGCGGAACACTACTCAGACAACACAGAGTGAGGGAACCACAATATTAAGGCTTTATTGGATCCCCAAACAGTTAACAGCATATAACACATAACCAGCAAAACACACAATGTAACAGGCAGCACTCTCACCCTTCCACTGGCTCACCAGGGATTAGAATATTCGTGCCTCAGAGCTTCTAGGACTACTTACTCCAAACCAGGAGAACCCTGCTTTTGGCAGGCACCCACCAAAAATGGAATAATGCCAGATTTAGGAAGCTGAGCTAGCACAGCAAAGTCTGTAGACAGATGACTCGATTGTCCCAACCTGTGTTGCTATGTAGCCTTTGATATCCCAGCTGAATCCTAATAGTTGATGCTGAAGTCCATGTGGCGATATAATCCAGTTTCTGATCCCCTTGGTCGGCATAGAAATGCCTAGGTCTGGGATTATGGCCTGGCAATCGGATCTGTAGATCCTAGATTAGCAGCATGCATCAAGTCTGCTAGTCAAAATGAACAGTCCTCCTTATATACCTGAGCACTCACTGCAGGATATTGAGGACTTCACAATTGGTGGAATAAGACTGTGCTCTCATTGGCTAGATTTCAAGATGCCTGAGACAATGTTCATTTAAATGATGTGGGCAGAGAGGGGCCAAAGCAAAACCCATCTAGTCGGCCGTCCGTAACGAAAAAAAATGGTGGCTGAAGTAATTTACATAGAATCAGCAAAACACATTTTTGGAGAATAAATGGCTCACATCCTTATCTGTCTTTGAGTCTCTGACCTTCCCTGACATAGTGGTGAGATAATTACATTACAAACTGTAAATACTAGCAGGCTCCTACAACTCTTGTGGAAACAATGACATCACAAGTAATTAACAAAATAACATCATGTCGTTAAGAAACTTAACCCATGCTATGCATTGAAAGAGTTTATGTCGTCACATTCTTCCCCCTTCTTAATATTAGTCAGACATGATAGGCATTCGATCATCCTTCTCCACCTGTCGGGACAGCCAATCCGCATTTCCATGGTTCTTGCCCTGTTTATGTCAGATGGAAAAATTGTGTAAGATTTTAGCGCCAGACTCCTCCTGAGCAAGCGTCCGTTGTCCCCAGCAGTGCGATTTAGCCAACTGAATGGATCAATGGATTGTGGTCAGTGAGAACTGTGAACTTATTGCCATAGAGGTAGGGCTGCAATTGTTTTAGGGCCCAGACTATGGCCAGGCACTCTTTTTCAGTCCAACAGTTTCCAGGAGAGATAAGCTATCGGAAACTGCTCACCGTCAGCCCCCACTTGGCTAAGTACAGCTCCTAGTCCTGTGTCCAATGCATCTGATTGGAAGATGAACCTGCGGTGGAAATCAGGAGCAGTCAGCACTGGGCTCTGGGCTAGCCGGTCTTTCAACTGGAGGAACCCAGTTTAACATTCTGGAGTCCAGATACGGATACAGGCATAGTTTTTGGTTGTGAGGTCAGTGAGCGGTTTTGCTACTGTGCTGTAATTGGGGATAAAGTTTCGACAATAATTTGCAGTTCCTAAAAACGCGCCGACCTGTTTTTAGTTGACCGGGCGTGGCCACTCGGTAATGGCTTTTACTTTTGTGGGTTCTGGACGAATGCACCCACTTCCCACCTGATGTCCCAGGTATAGCACCTCGGCCATCCCCATTTGGCATTTGTCAGGTCGGATGGTGAGCTGGGCTTTGGCTACCCTCTGCAGCACCTGGGACATGTGCTGAAGATGCTCTTCCCAGGTGTCGCTGAAGATAGCGATGTCATCCAAATAGTCCTGGGCATACCTCTGACATCCCTCTAGCAAATGGTCCACCATCCTCTGGAAGGTAGCCGGGGCATTCTTCATCACAAAAGGCATGCTGGTGAACTCATATAGGCCAAAAGGGGTTATGAAGGCCGATTTCTTTTGAGCCGCTTTTGTGAGTGGGATCTGCCAGTATCCTTTGCTCAGATCGAGGGTAGATATAAACCGAGATCCCCCTAACCTATCTAGTAGTTCATCCACCGTGGCATGGGGCGGGCATCTGTAACTGTGACCTCATTGAGCCGTCTATAGTCCACACAGAAGTGAGTACTCTTGTCTTTTTCTCGCACCAGCACAACACTGGCAGCCCATGGGCTATGGGAGGGAACTATGACTGCCATATTCAACATTTCATTAACCTCGGCCTTCATCATTGCCAACACAGGGGGTGTCACCCGGTAGGCGGGTTGTCGACATGATGCTGGACCAGGGGTGTTCAATCAGGCTGACTCATGAACAGGGATTCATATGGTCCGAGTATGTCTGATAACTGTTGCTTCTGTGATGGCAAAGCCGTTCCCCCAGGGATACATCTTTTACCCCCATTTCCCTTTTGGAGTCCACTAATAGGTCTGGGATCTGGTCCATAACTGAGTCATCTAAATTGGGACAGCAAACTGCTAAATTGGTGACCTCTCGTTCCTCATAAGCTTTATGATATGTATAATCCAGGTTCTGATCCCCTTGGTCGGCACCGAAGTGCCTAGGCCTGGGATTATGGCCTGCCAATCGGATCCGTAGATCCTAGATTAGCAGCATGCATCAAGTCTGCTGGTCAAAATGAACAGTTCTCCTTATATACCTGAGCACTTCTAGCAGGATATTGGGGACTAAAACTGTGCTCTCATTGACTAGATTTCAAGCTGCCTGGACAATATTCATTTAAATGATGTGAGCAGAGAGGGGCCAAAGCGAAGCCCATCCAGTCTGCCATCTGTAAAAACAAGCAATGGTGGCTGAAGTTATTTACATAGAATCAGTAATACTCATCTTTGGAGAATAAGAGGTTCATATCCTTATTGTCTTTGAGTCTCTGACATTCCCTGACAAAGGGGTGAGATAATTACATTACAAACTTAAATACTAGCAGGCTCCTACAACTCTTGTGGAAACAATGAGTGACATATCACAAGTAATTAACAAAATAACATCATGTCTGGCTAAATGTTAAGAAACTTAACCCACACTATGCATTGAAAGAATCCATGTCGTCACATTCAGGCCTACCCAGACAAGGGAGGGGCAGAGACCGGGGTCTGTGGCAGCTGAGCATGTGGGCAAGATGGTAACATGCAGGACACCGCACACTTTAGGTATAGAGAACAAAGTTTACTAAACGATAGCACAGTACAAGGTAACAAGACAAAACATGAAGCCAGGCTCCCAATTCTACATATCAAGCAAAGAGAACGTCACAGATGTCAGGCGATGGCATGGCAGGAGGTCCTCATGGGTTTATGCAGTTCAGGGTCATCTGGCATGGGCATATCAGGAGAATCTCTATCTCAGGCCTCAGGCGTTGCACTGGCACAGCAAGAGAACATCAGACATCAACCTTGGACAGACGTCATCACAGGATGGACCCAGAGAATAGGCCGGACATCGGGACACAGGCAGACCACGGACAACAAAGATCCAAGACATCGTCTGGTCAGATCCAGGAACCTCAGGCAGAACCATCACCAAAACACAAGGCTGGAGACTCCCCAGAAACACGGAGGAGATGCCCATCCAGAAACACGAGCAGGACCGACTGTTAGAACATCGACTGGATCACCAGGACCAAGGACTTCACATCTGGACAGAGGCAGGACATCAACACTCGGAATATCAAGAAATCAGAACCTCAAAGACTCAGAACATCAGACACAACTCAAGGCAAGACACATTGGGGACACAGACAGGACACATCAGGGACACTGGACATCAAGGACATGACCTGAAAAGGAACTCAAGTGGTCTGGTGCAAACACTGCAGGATCCCAGGACACCAGGTGGGACCTCAGGGCCATCTTGGACACCAGGCGGGATCTCAGGACCATCTTGGACACCAGGTGGAACCTCAGGGCCATCTTGGACACCAGGTGGGACCTCAGGGCCATCTCAGACACAAGGCGGGACCTCGGGGCCATTTCAGACAACAGGCGGGACCTCAGGGCCATCTCAGATACCAGACAGGACCTCAGGGTCTTCTCGGACATCAGGTAGGGCAGTTATCAGGCTCCGGACACAACCTGGAAAGGAATTCAAGCGTTCTGGTAAAAACACCATAAATCAGACCAGAGCTGCATGACATGGGTGCTACAGGAGCAGACACAAGCTATATATTGCGAGCATAACAGAACAGTACAAGCACACCCAGCAAGGACTGGAGCTGACAAACACTTGCACCCCAGGAGTGGACCGGAGCTGGACAGAGCTAGCACCACATAGTGGCATGAGCACAGCATAGAAGACGCTCAGCAGGAACACCAGACTCCATCTTCAAAAGGCGAACACGGATTTATTCACAGGCAACTTGCAGACACTGGAGTAGTAAGGGGTCTGTATCAATTGTCAAAAGAAATCTGACAGTTGCCCCGCCCCCTACCAAAGTGTATCAAACATGCCCCTTTCAATTTAGTTAATATCAAATTGATATCAATTTGATATTGATTTGATTAAAAAAACGTGTTTGATACACCTTTATATCTTTGATAGTAATTTTGTATAAAAGTGTATCAAATTAATATCAAATTAATATTTTTATAATTTAATCAGGTTTGATTCATTGGGCATATTATTTATATCACCAATAATTCATCTCTTTTATAGACTATACTTTAATCAACATTGTTTCATTGGGCATAATATGTATATAGTCACTAATTATTTCCTTTTATATCCTTTTTATACTTTAATTAGTATTGTTTCATTGGGCATATTATTTGTATGGCCAAAATGTATTCACTGGTATTAAAAGTGTGCAATAGTAATAAAGGAAACATTTTCTTCGAATTGTAAATAAAAATGAGATACACCATTTTTATAAAAAGGTTTATAATGTTTATTGAACAACAATCAAATACATTTTATAAAGCATTATATTTATGTTGTCATTTTAGAAAGAGTCGCAAAAATCTTTCACGGGAAGTACAATCAATTTCCGGAACAATATAAAGTAACAATCATATAGATCAATTTTGTATTTAATATTTTGCATATATACAATATATTTCTTAAATAACAATATAAAACGTCACAATCGAGCAGAATAGATATTACATAGTGAGCCACATGGATTGTAGTAACGGGAGAGAAAATTTTTAGGCATCAATGGCCCTTGTGTGATACCTAATGGCGAGGAGTGTAAAGGACGGATCACCCGATGGGGTGTGGATAGAACTCGAGGCAAAGATGGAACATCACTTTCATTGATGGGATTTTTTAATCTATCTAAATGTTCTCTAGTAGCGTGGTTACCCACAACAGTGGATGGCATATATAACTCAGCCATAGCATTCATAAATGTATCCCATACCCGTTAAATTCCTGTTGGTCAGGGCATGACTTTGAGTGGTGTTACGCACCAAATCCAGCATGTTAGAGCCAAGAATTACAGATCCTTTGAATATAAATTCACATTTATTGTTCCACGATGTAATATTTTTGTTTTGCAACAGTCTGTTTAGTAAAAATTCTGCATTCTTTTTATATCGCGGATTGACATGATTTACAATTTCATTGACAGTAGGGTTTTATCAATGTCTGAATTTGACAATTGCTGGTGAACAGATTCAGGAGTGTTAATGATCTTTAATGATGATAATTCCATTGCATCACGTTTAGCATGAACCAAGTATCTCTGTAGTACATCACTATATTTTTTAATTTTCACGTCGTCCGGTATGTCACGACGCTGTAAAATCTCGCTAATTTCATCATCAAACGATGGATAATGCTTTGGCGTATGCTGTCTCCAATAAGGGGCCATAGTTTGATTAGATCCTGCTTTGGTACAAGATACATTTTTTCAGTATGTTCCATTATTAGCCGCCGAGAAGACTTGTTATTATCGGGATTGCAAATCCTAAAAAAGGCCCTATAAATCCACCGGACTGGTTTAGTAGCTGCTTCTTTTTCTTTATGCTATGGGATTTATGACTCATGGCTCTTAAGGCCCCGTCACACCTGGCGACGGGGCTGGGGACGCCGGTGGCGACTGGCGGGTGCGCACACGTTTTTGGTGCCCCGCCAGCGTCGCTGTCCCCCATTTACATGAGATGACATCTCCAGCCCTGCACCGGCGAGCTGACAGGCGTGTCAGAAAACCCCAGTGGCAATGCAGGACAATGGGAGCCTATGGCTCCCATCACCTGTCAGCTTGCCGGTGGCCGGTTACATGGGGCAATGTGTGGACATTGCCCCACATCGGTCGCCTGGTTTCAGAGCACTGCTCTATATGACGAAATCTCTCTTTCTTTTCCCCACTTCATATTTGTGGAGGGTCTGCCGCATACATTCATAGATGATGAATTACTCCCTCCTGAAAAGGTAAATTTGACTATTGTTGATGATCTCATTGAGAGTGCTAGTGATAACAGCGAAATAGAAATAGCGGTTACCAAGTATGTACACCACAGAAATCTCAGCATTTTCCACCTTGAACAAAACATATTTTGTTAAGGAAAGAAAATCCGTACGATTAATTTAAACACAAAGTTCATGGTACTTTTTAATGACCCTCGTGATAAATTACAAATTGTAACATTAGCGCGCCAGATGTACCCAGGAAAAACATGTTTTTTCTTAGAAGCTTTTGACGATGCCACGCGGAAACCTTATGATTATTTATTGGTAGACTTAAGATCCAATACACCTGAGGAACTGCGCATGAGATCGGGGCTGTTTCCTCCATCTTTACCAGTTGTGTATGTTCAAAAGAAAAATACTTCTAAAAAGTGAATTTCCCACAAAATCATGCATTGTACGCTGTGTTCGTAGTGTTGTAAAGATGTCTGAGAGAATACGTCGTAACTGGGAGCTCTTAAAGGGATCCTGTCACCCCCAAAACACCTCAAAACCTATTAAAAGCTGTCCCTACAGCATAGTAACACTTACCCTACACTCCTTTTACCTCCTAAAAGCACCAAGTGAAATAGGAGAAAAATGTTATTATAGTACCTCATTAGGGATGATAATGAGTGACTATGCTATTCATAGTCACTCATCCAGGCTCTCCCACTGCATGATATCACGCCTCCATAGGCGTGATCTTGGAATCTGATTAAAATGCGCGCCTCCCCGCCGCTCTCCTGTGTCTCGGCCGGCCTGCAGTGGGGCTCGGTGACGCGATACGCGTCATTTCCGGCGCCGGGCGACGTATACACCCGCGCCGCTCTGTTAGCTTCAAACCGCGCACTGCGCATGCGCACGCGCATGCCCAGTGCGCGTTTTGAAGCTAACAGAGCGGCGCGGCTGTATACGTCACCCGGCGCCGGAAATGACGCGTTATCGCGTCACCGAGCCCCACTGCAAGCCGGCCGAGACACAGGAGAGCGGCGGGGAGGCGCGCATTTTAATCAGATTCCAAGATCACGCCTATGGAGGCGTGATATCATGCAGTGGGAGAGCCTGGATGAGTGACTATGAATAGCATAGTCACTCATTATCATCCCTAATGAGGTACTATAATAACATTTTTCTCCTATTTCACTTGGTGCTTTTAGGAGGTAAAAGGAGTGTAGGGTAAGTGTTACTATGCTGTAGGGACAGCTTTTAATAGGTTTTGAGGTGTTTTGGGGGTGACAGGATCCCTTTAAAAACACTGGTGAAGGCCCCCCCCCCTTGAAATTGTAAGTCATGTAAATCCACAATATAAAAAAATGCAGAATTTTTACTAAACAGACTGATGCAGAGCACAAATATTACACCGTGGAATGATACAAGTACATTTATATACAAATGATCTGTAATTCCTGGCTCTAACAGACCCCTTAGCACTGCTAGAATCACCTTTGGTGAGGAGCATGTTGTGTGGACAGAGAAGTAGTCCACAGTTCATTTTAGAGATGAAAGCAAGTTTAATTTATTTGGGACAGCTGGGAAACATTGTGTTTGTTGACAAACTAGGGAAAAATTGAACCCAAAGTACATAAAGAAGTCAGTGAAAGGTGGTGGAGGAAGTGTCATGGTTCGGGGAATGTTTTCTGCTGCAGGAGTTGGACTTCTCATACAACTACATGGCAGAGTGAATGCAAATGTGTATCAGAACCTTCTTCAACAACACGGGGTTCCTTACTTGCATTCAGCACTCAATCAGCCAGCAATTGTAATGCAGGACTATGCCCCCTGTCACACAGCAAAATGGATGAAGCAGTTTCTTGAAACAGAAAACATTGAAACTATGAAATGGCCGCCCAGAGTCCTGATCTAAACCCAACAGAAAACCTCTGGAGAATCCTTGGCGTTAAAGTTATGGCCAAGAAACCCACAACAGTGACAGAACTGTGGAAGAGACTAGAAGAAGAGTGGTCAAAAATCGCACCAGAGCAGTGTGAGAGAGTTAGTGATGTCCTGTGGCCACAGATGTGATGAAGTCGTTCAAAGCAAAGGCCTGTACAAAGCAAAGGCCTGTACAGTTCCTAATGATTGGTGACCTTCACAACATTTAGTTTTAATCTTTGTCTGTGCTACAGTCATTGCTGTTCTCTAATTATGATCATCATGTTTTGGGTAAAATAAGGGTTTTAGGTTGATAAACTTTGGTTATTTTGGAAAATACACAAAAATCTTCAAATGTTGATCAATGTAGATTACATTCTGTCTGAAAAAATCAAGTGACCATACATTGTTCTCTAATTTTCTTTGCCACTGTATGTGGTGGAAAACTACTGTTAGGGCATATGGTGAGTCTTTGAAGTAATGCACAGACATTCGATTTTTCCACAAAATGTGGCTGGTATTAATTGTGGACACCATGTCTTGTTTGCAGAGCCCAGAGCTTAAACAGTAGAAACTCCCACATTTGACCCCATTTTGGAAACTAGAACCCTCAATTAATTTATTTTAATGTGCAGTGAGCACTTTAATCCCATAAGTGATTTGCAGAATTTCATAACGTTGAGCTGTGAAAATGAAAAAATACATCTCTCACAAAAATGTTACTTTAGCCCCAAAGTTTTCATTTTCACAAAGTAGAAATACCCCCACAAGTGACACCAGTTTGCAGTTGATTTAAAGGGATCTTGTCATGTCCTTTTTTGTTTTGAAACCACCCCTAGTGTTATGTAAATCATGCACTATGCATCAGTAACCTGGTTTGATTAAAAAAAATCCATGTACATTACTTATCATGAAAAAGACTACAGATGCTTAGGTGTATTCAGGTGGATACTTCAGCTGGCATCAGCCTCATCAATCCACTTCTTTCATGCTATTTTTTAAGTGTAGTCACATCCTCCACATTTTAGTACAGGGTGGGCCATTTATATGGATGCACCTAAATAAAATGGGAATGGTTGGTGATATCAACTTCCTGTTTGTGTCACATTAGTATATGGGAGGGGGAAACTTTTCCAGATGGGTGGTGACCATGGTGGTCATTTTGAAGTTGGCCATTTTGGATCCAACTTTATTTTTTTCAATGGGAAGAGGGTCATGTGACACATCAAACCTATTGAGAATTTCATAAGAATAACAATTGTGTGCTTGGTTTTAAAGAGGACCTATCACCACCCTGGTACATGGTAGACTAAATGAAGCACTGAATGCAGCATGTCTGCTGCATTCAGGGAAGGGGTCCCCCATGTCTCTAGCCTCCCTGTAAGATTCCAAAAAGACTTTAGAAACCTTACAGTTAAGAGGTCACCTTGGTGGGATCATATTAAGAGGTCCTGGCTGCTGGCACAGCCCTCCCTGCCTCCTCCTTGTGTGTTCTGCCCCCTCTATGTGTCTGCTGCCACCTCTTCTTGTTTTGTTTTTGCCCTCCTCTTCTGCTCCTGCTCTGTGTGACGTCAGGAGCAGAAGAGGGAGGGCTGTGTCAGCAGCCAGGACCTCTTAATAAGATCCAACTCAGACGACCTCTTAACTGTAAAGTTACTAAAGTCTTTTTTAAAGCTTACAGGGGGTTAGAGACATGGGAACCCCTGAATACAGCAGACATGCTGCATTCAGTTTTGCATTTAGTTTGCCATGTACCAGGGGGTAACAGGTCCTCTTTAACATAACTTTATTCTTTCATGAGTTATTTACAAGTTTATGACCACTTATGAAATGTAATAAATTGGTAGTTTTACTGTGCTGAATGCCTGGGTCCTGTAGCATACAGAAAAAGGGACTTTTACCTGTATGATAGCTTGAAAATTTTGTTCCCAAGGAGGAAGGGTGAATTATACCCAGACGACAGGGTCGACCATAACACAGGGTCCCATTTTTACTAGCAGCGGTGCTACTGTGTGAGTCCTATCAGTTGGAGCGCGGGTATTTCTATATATACACTTATAAAATGTGTTTAAAGTGCTGCCCATTGTGTTCGATTGTCAATGCAACCTTCTTCTCCCATTCTAGACACACTGATAGCAACACCGCAGAAGAAATGCTAGCACAGGCTTCCAGTATCCGTTGTTTCAGACGCTGCACATCTCGTATCTTCACAGCATAGACAACTGCTTTCAGATGAGTGATGAAGCAAACTTTTTTGTGAATGGTGAAGTTAACAAGCAAAACAATCGCGATTGGGCTGACAATAACCCACAGTGGATAGATCCCTCCAAGACTGCTGGAACACAAAAATTGATGGTATGGTATGGTATCTGGGGCACAAAGATAGTGGGGCTTGGGGGCGTGGCCTGAGAGGGATGTGAGCGGACGCTTGTTGCAGGAGCTCCCGCTCAGTATATGGCCAAATTACAGATTTCAGCCTTTACATAGTGGCCAAATACCATCCTTTGGGTGCAGAAACTTAGCCTTATAGTGAGAACCGAAGATCCAGGGCGCACGCTTTGATGGCGGGAGAAAATGCACTAAGAAGCCGGCAGGGGAGCTAGAGAAGAAAAATCAAGATGTCGTCAGCGGGGACGAAGCGCTGGAATCGGATCCAGAGGAACACGGGGGAAACCCCAGGAGAGCTGATGCAGAGTCTAAGCTGTGGAGGTTTGCTAAGCTGATAGAGGACACCCGGAGCCTGGCAGCTACAAGTGGAGGTCAGAGGAAACCCGCAAGGTATGCAGAGGAGCCGGTGGAGTCAGGGGAGGAGGAGGGAAAGGAGAGTGATGGCAGGAGGATGCACAGGAGAAAAGCATGAGGGGGAGTGGAGCCGAGTTAGAGACCAGCAAGCTGCAAATAGGTGGGATTCCAGTCCCAGAGGAACTTACATTAAAAGACTTGTTCATATTGGTACTGCACTCTCACACTACTATCACTGATGTGGCAGCACAGCTTGGGTCCTGCAAGCCAGTATGTCTAAACTACAGCACTCCATGTGTGTCACCAAGGAGAGGATGGGGGATGCTGAGAAATGTATCAGTACTGTGGAGGACTCCATAAGCAACATAAACATATGGTCACAGCAATTTCAGGTGTGCAGCAAAGACGGATGACCTAGAGAACAGGTCACGACATAATAATGTACAGCTCACTGGGGTGCCCGAAAAGACTGAGGTTACTAAATACCATCGGCTCAAATAACTTGTCTCATTTATATGCTGTGGAAAGAGCTCATCGTGTCCCTGCATTCCCTCTCCCCACTGGCCGCCCTCCAAGACAAGTGCTTGTTAAGGTGCTGCAATATCAGGATAGGGATGCTATCCTTCGCTACTCTAAGGATCACCCGGACCTAAAGATTAATGGTTCCAGGATCTCTATATACCTGGACTTCTCTATTAAGGTTCAAAAACAGAGGGCTAAGTTTGTCAACATCAAGAAGAGGTTTAGAGCACTGGGTGTTTCTTATTCGGTGCTGTACCCAGCTAAACTGAGAGTGGTGGATGAGAACACTGTCCATTTTTCAACAGATGTCAAGAAGGCTCTCAAATGGCTGGACAGCAATGAGACACGTCTCCACAAGGCGAGCTCCAAGGACTCAACTGGCTGACTGAGTTGCCTTGTCCTTTACTCGGGATGGGATCCCGTGCTTATTTTTCTCTCCTTCTTTCTCTCTTTTTTCTTTGAGGGAATGTCTTTTTTTCTTTTTCCAGGGATATAGTTCCTTCTTGCCTTGGAAGGTTTTTTTTTTCTTTTCTACTTTCTATGTTCTGGACATGTTGAATATACGATATACGTAACATAAGCTTGAGTTGATTATTATATGGTTAACTGTTGCATTGTTTGGCTGCAATCACTGGTTATATGCTACTCCCAGTGCCTGGGGAGTAAAGTGGGTTTGGTTCGGTGAAGTGGATAGTCTGAATTGGATAAAGTATGCCCTCTCCTCTGTAACACCTGGAGGAGATGGAAAGCTTGAGTTGGGTAATGTTGGGGTAATGTTTGGGAGGGGGTGGGGGGAATGCTGTTTTATTTTTTGTGTCACACAGGATCTATTGGAAGTAGCATCATAAGTTCACAACTGTGGAAATGGGGGGCACTGTAATTAGAGCAGAGGGGTAATGGCGGATAAATTAAAGATTGTGAGCTGGAAAGTCAGGGGGTTGGCATCCAGTATTAAAAGGCAGGCAGTGTTTACTTTCTTGCATGATGTAAAGCCCTCAGTAATATGTTTACAAGAAACCCACTTGATAGAGGGTAGAACATACCTCCTTAAAAAGGGCTGGCTGCAGGTAGGGTATCATGCAACTTACTCGTCGTACTCAAAGGTCAGTGTTCTTGTTCGCTCAGGTATTCCTTTTGAACAGCGTAAAGTGATTATAGATCTGCTGGGACGCTTCGTATGCTTGTTCTGTAACCTGTCTGGTATATTAATGTTACTGGTCTCAATATATATTACTCCGCCGTATTGTGGGAAACTGCTTCATAATCATGGAGGTAGTGGGTAATTTCTCGGGGGTTCCTTTCTTGATAATAGGTGATTTCAACAATATCCCTGATACTCAATGGGACAGAGGTAGGCGGGAGGTGCTGAAACCAGGTGGTAATTCCACCCCTTTTGGTGCGGTTTTAAAAGAAATTGCATTATTTGATATCTGAAGAACCCACCGAGTCTATAAATACTCATGCTTCTGAACTACCTTTGCCTCATTGTCCAGGATTGACCTGACCCTGGGGAATAGTCTAATTTTAGGCCTGGTTAGCAAGGTAAGTTGCTTGGCTAGAACTCTGTTGGATCACTTACCTATGTGTGTGGAGCTTCAGGGGCCAGGCTCTAAGCTTTCAAGGAGACCCCTGTGGAGATTAAACCCGTTCTGGCTCCAGTTGATAGATCTGGACGGTCATATGGGGACTGATATGACAGAATTTTTTTTAATTAATATGGGATCGGCCTCGGCGCTGACGGTTTGGGAAGCCACGAAGGCCTATTTAAGAGGGTTATGTAGAAAAGAAATATCGCAAGTTAAAGCTGAAACGGGCAGGAGAGACCAAGAGCTGATCAGGGTGTTGGAGGGAGCTGAGGAGGCAGTAATAAAGGACCAATCCCCTGAGGCCCAGGAATGTTTAGGAATAGCGCAGAGGGAGGTGTGTGAGTTGACCATGAAAACTTTGGAATGGAAAAGAATGTTCTGTACGATGAAATTCTTTGAGGAATGGGAGAGGGAGGACCATCTTCTGTCCAGGGTAGTAGCGGCCCAAAGGGAATCTGCATATATCCCTAAATTAAAGGGGAAATGGGTGTGAGCACACGTGTAGTAGGGCCATTTTGGAGGTTATGATGGGATTCTACTCGGATTTGTATAGGTCCCAAGTGCAGCCAACGGAGGATGAAATTGGTGATTTCTTAGCGGGGGTGCAGCTTCCCCAGCTCTCGTCAGCAGAGCAGACGCTCCTCAAAAGAGCCTTTTGACATGGAGGAACTTGAAGCCACTCTGGCCTCTATGCCTAGCGACAAGGCCCCAGGGGATGACGGCACCCCGGGAGAAGTCTACAAGAAATATAAAGACATGTTACTTCCCATTTTGATGGAGGTCTACACTGCTAGTTTGGCAGTGGGGGAGTTGCAGCATTCCATGCGGGAAGCCACAATTGCTGTACTGCCGAAACAGGATAAACATCTGATGGATCCAGCCTCATATCGTCCAATTTCACTGTTGATCACTGATATCAAGCTATTGTCTAAAATACTGGCTAACCAACTTAAAAAGGTGATTGAATCCCTAATACACCAAGATCAATCAGGGTTCATGCCTATAAAGCCACAGCAATTAACCTCCGGTTATTATTTCTGAATATGCAGCAAGGGTGGATATTGTGGGACAGAGGGTGATAGTTTCCCTAGATGCAGCAAAGGCCTTTGATAGCGTGGAATGGAGGTACCTGTGGGCGGTAATGAGAACCATGGGATTTGGAGATCAGTTTATTAGTTGGGTACGGCTGCTATATGCAACCCCCAGTGCTAAAATACGGGTAAAATGGTCTTTTGTCGGGGTGCTCCCCTTACATAGAGGGACGAGGCAGGGGTGCCCCTTCTCGCCCCTACTGTTTGCAGTGGAGCCATTGGCTGCAAAGCTTCCGGGTACCGACAACATTCGGGCTTCCAATATGGGTGCCATGTGGATTAAGTGGTCTAATATGCGAAAGATGTGTTGCTGTTTCTGGCTGACCCGTGAGACTCCCTGAGATCGGCAATGACAACCATTGGAAAATTTGGCTCTATTTCAGGACTGACCATTAATCGGGATAAGTCCGTGTTGCTTCCCTTTGATGAAGCTGCTCCCCTGATGTTAGACTCTGGGATCCCTTGGCGAGTGGTTAGTGAATTTAAATACCCGGGCACTGTGGTTTCAGCTAAATTAGAGGACTATGAGCTGCTCAATCTGACTCCTCTTATTAATAGATTTCAACCAAAGATCGGAGCATGGAAGAGGCTATTCCTGTCGGTGGCGGGTAGAGCTAATCTACTTAAAATGATCCTTATGACCCAACTTCATTATGTACTCCAAAATTCTCTTATTCGGGATTTAATTTGGAAAGGTAGCAGGGCACGCATTAAGTTAGAGCATTTACAAAGGTCAAAAGAGGAGGGGGGTCTGGCGGTCCCGAAACCCGTGGGTTTACTATGTGGCATCTCAGTGTCAGCATATGGTGGGTTGGGGTGATCCCATAAAATCTACATCAACTGGGAAGATTCTTAGTTTACAGTGGGGAAGGGCCCATTGTTTGCTAGTCTGGAGGCTGGTAGGTTCCGAGTGAGTCCCAGATGATTCCTGACAATTGCCATGTTAGATAAAATTTGGCAAAGAGTTAGACAGTGGAGGAGCATAACGCAGTTCTCGCGCTACATGTCAATCTAGTTTGACCCCAGGTTGGTGGAGTTGCTGCGCTTGAGGGGATTTGGCCTGTGGAGATGTGTTGGGATATGGTTTGTGTCACAGCTGTTTGTTGGTGGCATACTCAAGACTTTTGAGGAGCTCAGGAAGGAATTCCCTTTGAGTAAATCCTTATTTTTCCAATACCTACAGCTGCAGCACGCCATTACTCGACAACTTAAAATATCACAAAGAGTGGTGCAATCAGATAATTTGGTGAATCTTATTGGGTCGCTGAGGGGTACCAGGGGGTTTATCTCCCTTATATATAGGAGGTTCTCAGAATCACTTTTGCAACGACTCCCAGCTGCGTTCAGAGAGAAAAGGGAGGTGGATGTGGGACCAATTTCGGACTCTCAGTGGGAGGATAACTACAATTTATTCCCAGAGTTTCTATGTGTGATACCAGAAGAGTGTCTGGTATATAGGGTGTACAGGACTCCGATCTGGATGAAAAGGGCAGGTTTGCAGGGGGGATTCCTGTTGTCCACGCTGCTCTGTAGATGGGGCAGACCTAATGCATATGATGTGGTCCTGCCCTAGCTTGCAGAACTTTTGGGTGCAGACCCTTAACTTGACACAGGAAGTAATAGCGGTGGACATTCGAGGAACCTGCTGACTTGTGTACTGGGGCGATTGGAGGATGTCGCCATTGAAGACTAGGGAAAATTAACTATTGCTAGAATCCTGTATGCTGCCAGAAAACATATAGCGGCCCACTGGTTGGATGACAAATTGCCAGTCAGACAAGAACTGGTTAATAAAATTAACTTTATTGTTTTGATGGAACAGAACATATATGCCGTACCCCCAGTACCTGCCTGCTCACTTTTCCCTGTCTGCCGTTGCAATCCTGCCTACTTTAGTGTCTGAACCTGTGTCTGTCCCTGGGCTACCATCACCCCATAGCAGAGACTGTACCTTCTATACTAGAGACTGTGCCTGCTCTGTCTGCTACAGCGGTCATGGCTGCACCTGCTGTTCTAGAGATTGCCTGAGTCTGTCCTGGTCCTGGGTATCAGCTGTCACAGTTCTTCTGTGGTCCAGTGGGTTCCCTTCCTCTTGCTCACAGCCCTGTTTGAGAATTCCTATGTAAACAATATCATTATATGATCCATTGGGACCAGAATCTGACAAGGAAATCAGACTAAACATCTGAACTCACTATACTTCTATGAGACCAATTCCAAAGCTGAGGCCTCATCGCTTTGACACCAATTGAATTGGTCATCAGTTATGCGGACTGTTGCTCATCTGACATATCACCAATTGCCTCGTGAGACAATGCATCACGTGAAGGACCTTACCACTGTACATAGCTCAAGGCAGAGAGCATATCTCCACATATACCTTGTGAATTAACATGGAGCTTTCACCATTTGCATTGTTGGGTTGGAGGAATTGTTTGCACAATGTTGCTTTCCGAATCTAAAGATGTGTCTCCAATTTGAACTTGGATTATCCTTCTGTTGTGGACTACAGGCCACCAACCACAAATTTGGGTTTTACAACTATTTACAGTTTTATTGTTGCTTGTTTGTCTGTTTCTTTCTTGTCTTTCAGGTTCCAAGAACAGTGGTGGACATCTTTGAAGAACATTGTATAAATATTAGATTAGCGTGAAATTTAAAGATTTCAGACAGGGAGTTTATGTCCCACAACGTAGGAATCATACAGTGCCATATTGTGATTGGATTGTTCCTGTTACATTGTTATGTAATCACTTTGACATTTTTACAAGATTGTCCTCCCTCTCTTCCAGTACCTCTGATGTAAGAAGCTCTGATCGCAATAATTCCTCCCATTGTCTTGCTGGAAAGTGCATTTTAAACATATTTTGAAGCTCATATCATGACTATGCATCTTTGGCTTGGGTTTGTCTTTTTTACCTTCTGTAACTGTGTATAACTACAAAAATTCAGCTGGAAAATAAACCTTCTGGAGTCTTGATAAGTACCTCTAAAGAGTCAAGCCATCTGATTAAATCTCTTTGTGTGGGTAATGGTCCAAAGAGACATCCACAGAAGCAGAGATATGGAGTGGGAATAGATACTACTTATGGCTTGTCCATCTCGTAAGCCAAAAAACATTCTTCCAAACACCAAGCCTTGGTATTAGTATTATATGCAGTAGGAAAATTAGGGATAAGGGGACTCCTTGTTTGTAGTGAGCCACGATAGTAAAAAAATTAATGTCTTTAATGTCCTGTACTGCACTATGTCATGGATCAGTCAATTCACAGTCACACAGACTCTGCAGTCATGTACAGTATCTCCCTATCACGTGAATCTTATTATTTACCGCCTGAGACTACCACTATGTTCTTCAGCATTGCAGTATGCATAACACCTGTTTTAGGCCTTATGTCCATATCTCTAAATATGAGTTGTGCACGCTGACTTTTTATCCCTAGGCTGTAAAAGCCTAAAATGGCTTCTTCTTTCCTTGTCTCATCTTTATAGTGGCATCGATAGCCCCCACTGACTTGCTGTATTAAACAATGCAATGTAACAGCTGCAAGGCATTATAAGGAACCCTACACAGCTGTGACTGACATATTATTATCAGCCCACTCCTGGCTGATGCAATCCTTGGCGTAACCTGCACACTCTTGCAATTCACAACCTGCAGTAAAGTGAGCAGGCTTTAAATTGCAAAAGTGTGCACGTTACGAGGCAAGAGCAAGAATGTCACCATGTTGGATTTTTGCTAAATACAGTCTTCTTTTGCTCAAGTATGATGCCTCAAAGAGAGAATTAGCAACCATTAAACTTATTGACTTACAGAAGGTAAAAAGCATCTACACTGTTGATAGCTTCTGCATCATTTTTCCATAGCTAAATAGGGAAGCCACTATGTCCAAAAAGAGCCTGTGTATCCACACAATATAAAGGGACACACACCCCCATGCACTTTTTAAAGGCTTACTCACCTTTTGCCCAGGGTCCTGTAGGGTTGCCCATTTAGAAATAGCTAAGACAGCTTACAATATTACAGCAACTGCAATGTTTACAGCAATAGTCATAATATCTGTTCAGAATGGCACAAGAAATTAACTAACAAAGCAAAGTATTCAGAACATTGCTCAACTTTTCCATAAATTGAAATATTGTAAAATGTTTAAAATTCTATATTTAACAGCTGCATAAAATGTTTTATGATTCAAGGACACCTGTGGTCAAGAAGCCAACTGCATTTTCAGCCAGTCATAACATAGAAAGAAATGCTTGCCTTGAATAATGGACTCACATTAAGTATCTGCCTATACCTATAACCCTTTGCCAATAGAAGGTTTGTAGACAGACTTCCTTTTAGCAGCTTAAGAAAGTGAATATGTAAACTGCATACCTAACCTGAACAACTCCTGGGATTCTTCCAGTCTGACCACAGGAATGGCAATGCTATTAGAGCAGGGAGGAGTTTGCAGGAGCTGAACACTGTGGTTGCTTTTCAAGTAAAGCAGCATTAACCATGACAGAGAATCTTCCTCTAGAGCAGGGGTGCACACCATATTTTAGTCCAAAGGCTGCATTGCTATACTAAACCAATTTGAAGGTCAATATAAAATTTCATGAGATACTTATATGAATACATCCCAAGAACTACCGTCAGTACATTAATACATCACCAAAATTTTGCTTTGAGTATTTGTGGAGGATTTGAAGAGATTATGTTCAGTCTTTGCTCCAAAGAAAAAGAAGTGTGAATTTACACTAACTTTCATTGGGTTTTTGGAGAAGACTCTGACAAAATCCTCTTCATAATCTCAAAGCTTTACATTTTGAGGATTTGTAAGTTTTAACATAACCATGAAGCAAATTTTGGATTTCTACATCTGTTCAAGATTAAACCATTGTCAGCACATGCAGTGCCATAACCAACATATGTACATGAATACGGTTTCAAAACCATTGTTAGCACATGAATGCAGCATCAGAACCGCCATCAATGCATGAATGCAGCTCCAGAACCACTGTCTGTACATGAGTGCAGCTCCAGAACCACTTTCAGGACATAAAGGCAGTTCCAGAACCACCGTCAACACATATATGATGTGCCAGAACCACCATCAGTACAGTCATGCACCGCTACAACCACTGTCAGTACATGAATGCAGCATCTTTGAGTGTATACCAAATAAAGAAGTCTGTTGGTGTCAGATTTAGTAATCTTAGTAGCCAAACTCCATTTGAAATTACCGTATCATGTTCCCAAAAGAGGAATCAATTTCTGCCATCCTCCTTTAAGTGTGAAATTTTGCTGGTGTAACCTTCCATTAAATCACCACTCCAGCATTTTTTTTCCAGTGCTGGAGTGGTGTCAAGAGTGTGTCGCATCCGGCTGAACCTTTGCAGTAACTGGAATTAGAAGGTCTTGTCCATTAGCAGATCACAGGTCTTCTTTAGGGTACCGTCACACTTGGCGACGCACTAGCGATCCCGACAGCGATACGACCTGGTAGGGATCGCTGGTGAGTCACTGTTGGGATCGCTAGTGAGATGTCAAACAGTCGGATCTCACCAGCGATGCAACAACGATCCGGAATAATACGAAGATCGTTGGGACCCTGTTTCCCAGACCTGTAGTATTGAGGTCGTTGGTCGTTGTCCCTGCCAAACACACCAATGCATGCTGCCCAGAGGGACCAGAACGATCAAAAAATGGTCCAGGCGACTCTGACACGACCAGCGATCTCGCAGCAGTGGCCTGGTCGCTGCTAAGCGTCAAACATAGCGAGATCGCTGGCAAGGTCACTGTTGCGTCACCAAACTTGTGACTTAGCAGTGATCTCGCTTAGTGTGACGGGGGCTTTAGATTCCGCTCTGTAATTAACATTAGTAGATAGTAGATTTATTTTCATTTGGTGTTTTGATGATCCTACTGAGATTCCATATAGCTACTAGTGTATCTCAATGTATTAGAATATTCTAAAAAAAAATCAATGTAATATTGCCATGTTTCAGGGTGTTTCTGGGAGCCCTGAGACACGTTGACTAATAAATCAATATTATATTCATCCTTTGATTTCTTGTGAAATATGGCAGCACGGTTTTTAACCCTTCATCCTCCTTACTATAATTTTCAGAAATAATGATCTCTGGGTTTTCATTGGCTGTAAGCCAGAATCCTCAACATTAAAAGAAATAAACACTTGAAATAGATCACTCTGTAAAGACTCTATATAATGTATGCATTTCAATTTTTGTATTAAATTGCTACAATAAATTAAGTTTTTGATTATATTCTAATTAATTGAGATACACGAATATATTCTCAGCTGCTGCATCTTGCTACCACTTCCTTTCAATATTTAAACTCTTTCATGTGCCAGTTATAGTTCTTCCATGCTGATTTTCCAAGAGAAGTTGTCCTAATGGAAGCTTCAGAATTCCATTTAATTTCTTCTTCTTTGTCTCTCTCCCAGTATTTCTTTTATTGTAGTAGTAAGACTAGTGTCTTGCTGCTCATCTCACTAGCCAGGGCTAGCCCAGGCTTAGCCAAAGCTTAGCCACTTGATCGTTCATGGGGGAAAGGACCCATCTAGGAACAATAGGGAGTGCAGGGTTAATTCTCAGATGGATGTTTATGGGTCACTCCTATCCTCTCTCCCTATCATTAGGATCCCCTTTTACTTTTTCCCTGTTTTTCTCCTTCTCTTGCACCACACGCTGGGCGTCTCATTTCTCTGTTGTGACGTGGCAATTTAATATAAGTCCAATGCACCCTGTTATATTCTCACCTTCTGGCAGCCTCACCTTCTGCTGATATCGCTCTGGTCCTGCGGTACCATTTAGTGACTGTAACTTCTGACTGGCCTGAAGTCAAAAATTATATCACCAGCTCCCAATGCATCTTTATGAGAGCCAAAAAGAGGCCAGAACAAGGCTCCTATAGAGATGTATTGAGTTCTGACCTCAAGCGAGCTGCTGTCAGGTCACAAATCACAGGAGACCAACTGGAGCAATGCCTTAAAGCTAAGTATAAAGCTGTGGTCACAGTTGACATGCGTTTTTTTTGTGCCTTTTAAAAACGCATGCTTTTTTACATGCGTTTTTCATGTCATCATGAGTTTTTTAAGATGTCTGATGGCTCCCTGCGTTTTTGGCTGCGTTTTGGAATCTGCACCCAAAAATAGTGCATGTACTATTTTTTGGTGCGTTTTTATAACATGGGCCCCTATGGAAAAAGCATGCAAAAACGCATGTACAATTAGTACCTTTTAGTGCCATTCAAAAACGCATGCGTTTTCCATAGGAGCCCATGTTAAAAAAACGCATGCGTTTTCTAAAATGCATGCGTTTTTTTAACATGGGCTCCTATGGGAAACGCATGCGTTTTTGAATGGCACTAATTGTACATGCATTTTTGCATGCGTTTCCCATAAGGCCCCATATTAAAAAATGCATGCGTTTTTGGAAAAGCACCAAAAACGCATGGGACTGTCACACATGCTTTTTGGCTATTAGGGCATGCGTTTTTTAACATGGGGGCCTATGGGTGCGTTTTTTACATGCGTTTTTGAAAACGCATGTCTCCAAAAACGCATGTGAAAAATGCTACTGTGACCACAGCCTAAGGCTGGGGTCACAGTTGACATGCATTTTTTTAGTGCCTTTTAAAAACGCATGCTTTTTTACATGCGTTTTTCATGTCAGCATGAGTTTTTTAAGGTCTCTGATGGCTCCCTGCGTTTTTGGCTGCGTTTTTGAATCTGCACATAAAAATAGTGCTTGTAGTATTTTTTTGAGCGTTTTGAAAAACGCATGCGTTTTTGTAGAAAACGCATGCGTTTTTATAACATGGGTTCCTATGGAAAACGCATGCAAAAACGCATGTACAGTTAGCACCTTTTAGTGCCATTCAAAAACGCATGCGTTTCCCATAGGAGCCCATGTTAAAAAAAACGCATGCGTTTCCGGAAAAACGCATGCGTTTTTTTTAACATGGGCTCCTATGGGAAACGCATGCGTTTTTGAATGGCACTAAAAGGTGCTAACTGTACATGCGTTTTTGCATGCGTTTTCCATAGGAACCCATGTTATAAAAACGCATGCGTTTTCTACAAAAACGCATGCGTTTTCTACAAAAACGCATGCGTTTTTGGATATGCTCCAAAAACGCATGGGACAGTCACACATGCTTTTTGGCTATTAGGGCATGCTTTTTTTAACATGGGGGCCTATGGGTGCGTTTTTTACATGCGTTTTTGAAAACGCAGGTCTCCAAAAATGCATGTGAAAAATGGTACTGTGACCACAGCCTAAGACAGGATCAGTGGACTTACATTTAAAGCATCACTCCCGCAGTGCAATAACAAAAATGCTGGATTGTTGCTTTAATTCCGGACGTTAAACGTTGCAATGAATACTTGTTGCCTACCTCTTCTCTCCTATGCAAGACATTTTGGCTTGTTCAAAGGTCCACATACTGAGGAGCACATTGTACATCATGTTGTTTAGATTGCTTCATCATAGCGAGAGTTTTAAAATAATATTCATGACCTAACTTTCGTTGACAACAGTTTAGACATTAACGGCTGTGTGTTGAGTTATTTAGAGGGCACACCAAATTTCCATTATTATGCAAGTTGTACAATGACTACTCAGCAATGAACCTCAGCATTGTCCCATAAAAAGGTAAAATAAAATATTTACAAAAATGTGAGGGATGTACTCACTTTTGTGGTATACTGTTTATCACTAGAATCACAGCACTATACATAAAAATCATTAATATAGATACTGTATAGATCAAAAAAAGAGAACTATGATCATTCCCAGCAGATGAACTGACCCCGCATTGTACGGACAACCCACAGACCCCAAACTATTGACAGTGAATGAAGTAGTGTTTCTACAATTATGAGATGAAGTTTCAAACCTCTTCATCTTCTACTTATTACACAAGCTCATCTTATGAAGTCTGACTTGAATTTCCCTGAGTGCTCAATACTTCTTATAAGATAAACAGTACCAGTCTTCAATAGGTAATGTGAGTCACTCCTGCCTGGCAGATGGATGATGATAACAACATGGCATACAACCCACACTCATAAGAAGTGTCTCTAAGCTCTGATAATTAGGATATAGCCTTACTTACTTTATACAGATTGGCAGTGATTCCACAATAAAGTTATGAATTATGGGTCTAAGCCCATCAGCAATATGTGTCATTGAAAACTTACTGTAAGCTTCAAATTTGATATAGTTTTCTTGAAACGATTCTCTTTTTTAAAATAAAATTATTAAATTTATAATACTACTAGCTGTGAGCCCGATGCAAATGCATCGGGATTCTAGAACGTGCATTAATTTGATTATAGTAGTTATAGCTGTTAGCCTGATGCAAATGCATCGGGTATCTAAAATATGTTTATTGTTTTTTTAAAGATTTTTAAATAATAATCGCATCATCAATAGCAATAATATAAGCCATAGCATTATTATTAGCAGTAATAGCAGTATTAATAGCATTATTAGCAGTATTATGAGCATTAATAACAGTATTAATAGCATTAATAGCATTATTATTAGCATTAATAGCATTATTAATAGCATTATTAGCATTAATAATAGCATTAATAACATTATTAATAGCATTAATAGTATTATTATTAGCATTAATAGCATTAATAATAACATTATTAGCATTAATAATAGCATTAATAACATTATTAATAGCATTAATAGTATTATTATTAGCATTAATAGCATTAATAATAGCATTATTAGCATTAATAATAGCATTAATAACATTATTAATAGCATTAATAGCATTATTATTAGCATTAATAGCAATATTAATAGCATTAATAGGATAAATATATTAGCATTAATAGCATTAATAGCATAATTAATAGCATTAATAGCATTATTGATAGCATTAATAGCATTATTATTAGCATTAATAGCATTAATAATAGCATTAATAGCATTAATAATAGCATTAATAACATTATTAATAGCATTAATAGCATTATTATTAGCATTAATAGCATTAATAATGCCATTAATAGGATAAATATTAGCATTGATAGCATTAATAGCATAATTAATAGCATTAATAGCATTATTAATAGCATTAATAGCATTAATAGGATAAATATTAGCATTAATAGCATTATTAATAGCATTAATAGCATTATTATTGGCATTAATAGCATTAATAATAGCATTATTAGCATTAATAATAGCATCAATAACATTATTAATAGCATTAATGGCATTATTATTAGCATTAATAGCATTATTATTATCATTAATAGCATTAATAATACCATGAATAGGATAAATATTAGCATTAATAGCATTAATAGCATAATTAATAGCATTAATAGCATTATTAATAGCATTATTATTAGCATTAATAGCATTAATAGCATTATTATTAGCATTAATAGCATTAATAATACCATGAATAGGATAAATATTAGCATTAATAGCAATAATAGCATAATTAATTAGCATTAATAGCATTATTAATAGCATTAATAGCATTAATAGGATAAATATTAGCATTAATAGCATTATTAATAGCATTAATAGCATTAATAGGATAAATATTAGCATTAATAGCATTAATAGCATAATTAATAGCATTAATAGCATTATTATTAGCATTATTAGCATTAATAATAGCATTAATAACATTATTAATAGCATTAATAGCATTATTATTAGCATTAATAGCATTAATAATAGCATTATTAGCATTAATAATAGCATTAATAACATTATTAATAGCATTAATAGCATTATTATGAGCATTAATAGCATTAATAGTATTATTAATAGCATGAATAGCATTATTAATAGCATTAATAGGATTAATAGCATTATTAATAGCATTATTAATAGCATTAATAGCATAAATAATATAATTAATAGCATAAAAAATAGCATTAATAGCATTAGTATTAGCATAAAGAGCATTAATAGCAATATTATTAGCATGAATAGCATTATTAATAGCATTAATAGCATTAATAGGATAAATATTAGCATTAATAGCATTAATAACATAATTAATAGCATTAATAGCATTATTAATAGCATTAATAGCATTATTATTAGCATTAATAGCATTAATAATAGCATTATTAGCATTAATAATAGCATTAATAACATTATTAATAGCATTAATAGCATTATTATTAGCATTAATAGCATTAATAGCATTATTATTAGCATTAATAATACCATTAATAGGATAAATATTAGCATTAATAGCATTAATAGCATAAATAATAGCATTAATAGCATTATTAATAGCATTAATAGCATTATTATTAGCATAAATAGCATTAATAATAGCATTATTAGCATTAATAATAGCATTAATAACATTATTAATAGCATTAATAGCATTATTATTAGCATTAATAGCATTAATAATAGCATTATTAGCATTAATAATAGCATTAATAACATTATTATTAGCATTAATAGCATAATTATTAGCATTAATAGCATTATTATTAGCAGTAATATCATTATTATTATCATTTTTTTATTTTTTATTTTTTTTTATTTAATTATTTATTATTTTTTATATATTTTTTTATTATTTTTTAATTATTTTTTAATTATTTTTTTTATTATTAAATTTATTATTTAGGCTGAGACCCAGTTCTCTTTCAGGTCCGCTGAAAGGGCTGATCTAATTAGCATATATTTAATTTTTTAATTATTATTTTTATTGAATTATTTATTATTTTTAATTTATTTTTTTATCATTTTTTAATTATTTTTTAATTATTTTTTTTATTATTAAATGTATTATTTAGGCTGAGACCCAGTTCTCTTTCAGGTCCGCTGAAAGGGCTGATCTAATTAGCATATATTTAATTTTTTTATTATTATTTTTATTGAATTATTTATTATTTTTAATTTATTTTTTAATTATTTTTTAATTATTTTTTAATTATTTTTTTTATTATTAAATTTATTATTTTTTAATTATTTTTTAATTATTTTTTTTATTATTAAATTTATTATTTAGGCTGAGACCCAGTTCTCTTTCAGGTCCGCTGAAAGGGCTGATATAATTAGCATATATTTAATTTTTTTATTATTATTTTTATTGAATTATTTATTATTTTTAATTTATTTTTTTATTATTTTTTAATTATTTTTTAATTATTTTTTTTATTATTAAATTTAATATTTAGGCTGAGACCCAGTTCTCTTTCAGGTCCGCGAAAGGGCTGATATTGTTAGCATATATTTAATTTTTTTATTATTATTTTAATTGAATTATTTATTATTTTTTATTTATTTTTTTATTATTTTTTAAATATTTTTTAATTATTTTTTTTATTATTAAATTTATTTGTTCCCATTGAAATACATTAGCGGTGTGTCGGCGATTTTATGACCGCCCACCTGGTTCTATTTGTCGGCCCTAAAATCGCGGACACACCGCTAATGCATGTCTATGGGCAGTCAGCTCGAATTCTGATTGGTCTGCGTCCAATCCGAAATCGGGCTGACTGCCCATAGAGATGCATTAGCGGTGTGTCGGCGATTTTAGGGCCGACAAATAGAACCAGGTGGGCGGCCATAAAATCGCCGACAGACCGGTAATGTATGTCAATGGGAAATGAGGGGCTCTTCTGATTGGCTGAGGGCAGTAGACAGCGACCAATCAGAAGAGCCCCTCACATCTCATTGACATAGAATGGTGGATTTGTCGTCCATTCTATGTTAATGATAAGTGAAGAGGACGTCGGAGCTGGAAGTTGGCGGAAAGAAGACAGAAGATCCCCGGGGCCGGACGAAGAGGCGGAGATGGCGGAAAGAAGAGAGAAGACCCCCGGGGCCGGAGGAAGAGGACGCCTGGCCGGACGGAGGACTTGTGGATCGGACGGACGATCAGATGACTAAGAAGGCATGTAAGTGATCGACGGGGACGTTAGCGTAGGGGACGGCGGGGGCTTCGGGTGTAGGGCTTTAGGTGTTAGCGACAGCGGCGGGGGAAAGCGGCGGGAGCTTAGGAGGCGGCGGGGCTTAGGGGTAGGGGCTTAGGTGCGGCGGGTCTTAGGGGGTAGGGGCTTAGGTGCGTCGGGTCGGGGCTTAGGATGCGGCGGAGCTTAGAGGGTAGGGACTTAGGGGCGGCGGAGTTAGGGGGTAGGAGCTTAGGTGCGGGGTGGCTGTGCGGACATTGCGGGGTGGGTGTGCGAACATGGGGTGGCTGTGCGGACATGGGGGGGCTGTGTGGAGATGGGGGGTGGCTGTGTGGACATGGGGGGGCTGTGTGAACATGGGGGGGCTGTGCGGACATGGGGGGGGCTGTGTGGACATGGGGGGGCTGTGCGGACATGGGGGGGCTGTGTGGAGATGGGGGGTGGCTGTGTGGAGATGGGGGGTGGCTGTGTGGAGATGGGGGGTGGCTGTGTGGACATGGGGGGGCTGTGTGGACATGGGGGAGCTGTGCGGACATGGGGGGGATGTGCGGACATGGGTGGAGCTGTGCGGACATGGGTGGAGCTGTGCGGACATGGGGGGGGCTGTGCGGACATGGGTGGAGCTGTGCGGACATGGGGGGGCTGTGCGGACATGGGAGGGGCTGTGCGGACATGGGGGGGGGGGCTGTGCGGACATGGGTGGTGGCGAATTGTGGGTAGCGGGGAGCGGAGGCGGCTGTGCCGCCTCCGCTCCATGGTCCCCGGGGAGCGAGTTGCGGCTCAGGCAGCGACTCGCAATGGCCTCGCGGCCATTGCTCGCGCTACCTGAGCGGTAAATCGCTAAGGTTGTGGCCGAGCCTCTGGATCGAATTTCGGCCAGCGACTCGCAATGGCCGCTTCGCGGCCATTGCTCGCCCTGAGCCAGCGACTCGCAATGGCCTGGCGGCCATTGCTCGCGCAGCATTGGGCGCTTCGCGCCCAATGTTAAATTCGTATCCACATGACGACACCGGAAGTAGCGCGCGGAGGGGCGCTTTTCCGATTCGCGATTATATAATAGATGTTTTTACACTGCAAGTTGGGTGCAGAGGTAGCAGTCTCATCTTAGACTTGGAGACCCAAATATCTTTTTGTCATTTTGAAAGGCTCTATTAGGCTAGGGTCAGACTAGCATTAAACCCTGTGTTCAGGGGGTTCCGTCTGAAACTAAAGGTACCGTTACACACAGAGATATCTCTGGAGACATTGCTTGCAACTCACTGGTTGCAGTGAAATCATGGACCCATTGTTCTATTTTGTTGCCGTGTACAAATGTAACAATGTGTTCATGATTTCACTGCAACCAGTGAGTTGCAAGCAATGTCTCCAGAGATATCTCTGTGTGTAGCGGTACCTTTAGACATTTTTAGCATTAGCGCAGTGTTACCGGAAAAGTAAGACTGCGTTAACGCTGTCTATTCATCCCTATGGCGGCCGTCACACGCTACAATATCTTGAACGATATAGTTTAAGCGATCTCCTTTTTGATCGCTTAAGCGATATCGTTTGTGCATCGCTATGTGCGATCGCTAGATCGCAGGTATGAGAGCAGGACCTCATATCTAGCGATCATCGCTTGTTCAATCTGCTTCATCGTGGTGTGTGACACCACGATGAACGATCTCCCAGCGGCAGAGCCTATGCTGGGAGATGGTATCTATGGTAAACGTCGGGTTACTAAGTGCGGCGCGGCGCCTAGTAACCCGATGTGTACCATAGTTACCAGCGATCTCGCTGCTCAACATCGCTGGTGAGTCTGTCTGTGTGACATCTCACCAGCGATGTGAGCGATATCGTTAGCGATCGCGCGTGCACGTGATCGCTTACAATATCGCTCACGATATCTGTGTGTGTGACGGCCGCCTATGGCAGATGGAACATGAGTGCACTGCAAACGCCGGCTTCACACTGCCAGAGTTTTAAATCTCGCGCTTTTTCCAAGCACATCAAATGACGTGGCCTCCAGCATGTCTGAACCTATCCTTAGCTGTATTTTTGTTCTTTTTTGGGACCAGTATATGTCCCAATCATATCCATAGGACTCTACTTGTGTATCACATAATAAAGGTTTTTAAGAGGGAACATATGTAAGACATATGGTCAATGTGTCAAGGGCATATGTCAAGACATTCTCATTGTAACATTTTGTATTTAGGCTGAAGAACAGGGCATGTTAGAATAAAAATGCATTCATATTGCGTTGTTCCTCAAGTTCAGTGGTCCTTTCGGTGCTGGGTTCACATCATAGTTCTTGCCATCCTATTCTATCCGTTTTGAAAAAGGACAGAACAGGATCGTTTTTACCCTCCTATGCATCCCTATAGTGCCAGATGGGTCATAAATGGCCATCGCGGTTAATTGATATCAGTTCACGATTCGTTTCTGTCCTGTTTTTTACCATCCCCAAAACTAAAGACTGCACCGTTTTTGGGCTCCGGTGAAAAAAAAATGGACAAAACAGGACAGAAAAAAATCCGGTGCAATCCGGAGGACTTAACATTGGAGTCTATGGTGCTGGATCCGGGAAACAAGAGGATCATTTCCCGGATCCAGTTTTAGTGTACTGAGCATGCTCACAACAAATGCACTGCTCTGTTCCCATGTGACGTGTACTTTCGCTTTAGCAATGTACCTACATACACTGCTAAAACAAAATAAAAGAAAGCAATGTTATTAAAAAATAAAAAAAATAAATGCTCACCTCTCCGCTGACTGTCCCTGGATGTGAGGCGTCCACGTCCGATCACTGCAGGAACTGAATCATGACTGGGTGGGGCGGCAACCCGATCAGCTGATGTTTCACCTGACTGCATCAGCTGATCGGTTTAAACTGCCAACCCACCGATTGGTTTTGACGGGCGATTTAAACCGATCACCTGATGCTGTCAGGTGACAAATCAGCCGATCGGGTGCCGCCCCACCAGGTCAGCTGATTGAGGTCCTGCAGCTATCGGACATGAATGCCTCAAATCCCGGGACAGTCGGCAGAGAGGTGAGCATTTTTTTTTAATACCATTACTTTCTTTTATTTCGCTTTCGCAGTGTATGTAGATACACTTCGAAAGTGAAAGTACAGCCCCGACATACTTGCCTGTGCTTTGAAGACTCGGCTCTTCCCACCTCTGTCAGTCTGGATCCCTCAAAATCGCGGATCCGCACACAGAAGTGGCATCTGGAGTTAAAAAATCCATTCCTGTCCGTGTGGTCCTGCAAAAAACAGGATCCCCATGGACAGGAAAAAAGCATGGTGTGAAGCTAGCCTTAAGTCTGTATTCACAGATATTTTTATAGATTTCTTTCAAACATGTTAAGGAAAAGGTAATGTGAAGATGGGGGAAACAAGTTTGAACCTTCCACAGCGCATGCACCAATGTAACCATTGACTGAAATGGTGAAGACAAAATGCCGTGTGCTTTGTCGTGCATCATTTTTCACATATATCTCTACTTGAGGTTTATACCCAGATGTAGTAGAGTACACCTGGGTGAAAGCTTTCAGTAAGTGTATGCAACAGCCGTAAGGGCCGGGGGGTACTCGGTAGCCAGCCCACTAGTTCTTTGGGTGGTCACGGTGGCTGTGGCCCAGCTCCGTGGCCCTGGGCATGCAGTAAAGAAGATATTTATAAGGGATTTAGAAGTCTTTTCATGACACCACCTGTGGTATTCGGCCAGAGATAGCCGACACTGCTGGTTTGAACCTCTGGGGCAGATGGTAGGCAGCTGGGATGGTATCACTCCCCATAGGTGCTGCGGGGCCCCAGGGTTAGTGTGACAGTCTATGGGGACAATGGGGACTGTAGCAGTGATGCAGAAGGCCGTAGGTAATAACAGGAGGGCACGGGGGTTGCAGTTCTCGAAACTTTTACTCACAGTTCAGCGGCTCCAGCCCTGCAGGGGCATCGTATCCTCTGGGTCAGCAGTCTGGTCAACACCCAGGCAATTCAGGTTCACTCCGCCAAGACACCCCACTATAAGCCTCTCCAGGTTGACTTCCTATACTGGCTACTCTCCTCTCCTGCCCTGCATCTTTGTGCTACAGTGTCCCAGGCTGATGGCTGCGGGCCTTGTCGAGCGATGGGCGAAACATCCTCTGACCCTAGGTGTAGCCACCATCCTGCGGATTGTCCCGGCTTGTTGTGGCTGAGCTTGCAAGCTCAGCCACCTCTGGTTTTCTGGCTCAGCCTTAAAGTGTTCTTGCCAGATTGGGCAGTCTCCTCTTGCAGCCTAGTCCCTCCAGCAACAACCTCGGGGTGATTACTGGAACAGGATCCCTCTGGTCAAGGTTCTGTGGCAACCTACCCACTGGTCCCACTCCTCCCCTGGCACTAGCCTCCCCTAGAACTCCATCTTTTCTAGGTGTTCCTCTCCTCAAAACTTCTCCCTCCAATGTCCTTCAACTCCTTCTCCAACTGTCCTAACTCCTCCTCTTCCTCTCTGCGTTTTCTACCTTCTCCTCCCACCCCCTCTACCTACTCCCTCCCCTAGCCAGAAGATGGGGCCCTCCCTGAATAGGATCCGCCCAAGATCCCCTGGCCTGGAGTTAGGATGGGTGTTGGGTGCAGGTGTTTGTGTGTCTCGGATTTGTGTCCCCTCCTTACCCGGGAGTGGGATACCACACCTATGGCTTAGGTGCACTATCTCTGTGGTGACCAGATAGCAGGGGCACCAGATGTATACACCCAAAAATGGTGCACGACAGAACACACGGCGACTCTGTCTGCACCATTAGCGTCAATGGTCTAGTTGGCGCATATGTCCAGATACCATTTTGGGAGGGGTTATTATGTTAGATCGACTGGACCACTGTACATGGGAAACAAATCTTTGCAAAAGCACCCTAAGTTCGGATATCTTGGTCACAGCTCATGCACATTGCTGCTTTGCGCAAGTATGCCCTCAATGGCCATTAACAATAATGATGCACATAGTCACAGAGTGCTCTCTTTTGCATAATTTTTGGGCATATATGCCTACTGGAGGTGGACACCCAAATGTAATAGACAATGTCTGGGTGACTGCCTCTAAAAGCCGTATACGAACAAAAATTAAGCACGACAAAGCACACGATGACTCCATCTGCACCATTATTGTCAATTGCCCAGTTAGCATATACGTCTGAATCCTGTTTTGCAGGAGGATTTGGATGTAAGCTTCGATGGGACCACTAAATGTGGGAAACAATGCAATGCGAGAGCATCCCAAGTTCGGATATCTGGGTCACAGCTCATGAACATTGTTGCTTTTTTGTATCTTTTTTTTCAGAAAGATGAGGAAAGTGGACTGCAAGCTGTGTCTGTTTTCAATTCATTTTAATATACTAGCCAGTAAGCTTGCAACAAATATCAGTTACGCAGAACATTTGTTGGCAATTCTTTGTATTTAATCCTTTGCTGTCTTTTTATTCCTAGAATTTACTAGATCCACTGAAATATAAAAAATTTCTCTAGAAATCAAAATAGAACATCAACAACAACATAAAATGACAGAATGAAAACACACTGCACTTTATAAAGCAATGATAGACAAGAGCAGGAAATTGGAAACGAGGCCAAATATTGTGGATTCCAAGGCAACCATGTACTCATCCTATTAAAATTCTTTTTCTGTATTATTAGCCAATATTCTAACCACCTAAAATTAATAAAAGTATTCATAAGGCTCTTCTAAAATAAAGGCAAGGTTTTATAGCTTTCACTGATGCCTGTCAATATTAATGTCCATGACAATATACACAAACATAGTGCTCTAGATGAACCTGCACCCCCAACCACCCTGGTGCAGATGGCAGCAACCATGTCACAGGGCGAAAACATGTTTTTACAAGCAAACAATGTAGGCACCGCCCCCAACCGTTATGGCCGTATTCAGTGTGTGGAGCTGGAGACGGATTTACCTGACAACCAGCATATGTCAGGTTTACAAACAGCCTGGGGGAAACATCTTCTGGAAGAGTTTTGAAAGGTTTTCCTCCAGATTTCACTTATGAAATATATTTGAAAGTCTATTCTATTATAATCACTTGCTCTACATTATTATTACATAAAAATTTAAACAACAGGTACATTTTAAGGCATATAACTCTGCCCTTCAACTCTGCAAATAGGCTTACTTCAACACCCTTATCATCTCACAATCCAAAATGACTATGATACTTTGCACTGTCGCCTTAGTCCCAGAGCTCAGGTCCTGTTTCAAACCTCAACACTGACAATCTGGCCAATTATTAAATAAAAACTTGACCATATCAAACAGGAAACTGTCTCACAATACCCCAAAATCATTGATACTCTTCTCTAACCCACACTTTTTTAAGTAAATTTTTAGTCTTTAAAGTAGCCACAGAATAAGAGGTTACGCAGCTTCTTGCTTCTTCTCGGCCTACAACCTGCACTAGTAACCCTATTCCTTCATACCTCCTCAAGTCCCTCTCTCTAGCTGTCAGTACTTACTTTACTAAAATACTTAAAGGCGTGGCCCAGTAACTAAAATGTATTTTTACAAACATCTTCTGTAATTAGATTTATTATAAAGTGCCCTACAATTCTTTCTATCTAGCTCATATCTGCTTCTTGTCCTGTAAGTAGTGTGTCACAACCTTGTTTTGTAGTGAATAGCTTCACATTTTGTGTCACAACCTTGTTATTGTAGTTATTAGCATCATATTTTCATTGTTATATAAGCTGCACACTGACTCGTTTACATTGTATCAAGCTGTCATATCTTTATTGTTTTCCCATGAAAAGATATAATACAATATTTACAAAAATGTGAGAGATGTACTCACATTTCTGATATGTTATGTGGGGGCTCATCCTGTCTATGGGGGGCTATGTGAGGCTTCATCCTGTATATAAGGAGATATATGAGGGCTCATAATTTATATTTGGTGCTGTTTGAGGGTTCATACTGTATATAGAAGCTATGTGAGGGCTCATACTGTATATATGGGACTATTTGTGGACTTATTCTGTAAATAGGGCTGTATGAGGGCTCCCACTGTATAAAAGAGCTATGTGAGGGCTCATTCTGTATATAGCTGCTGTGGGGGCTCCTACTGTATGTAGAAAAATATGTAAGGACACATAGTATATATGGAAGCTATGTGAGGGCTCATCCTGTATTTAAGGAGCTATATGTGGACATATACTGAATATAAGGTGTTTTTTGAGGGCCTATACTGTATAAAGAGCTATGTGAAGGCTCATCCTGTGTATAAGGGCTATGGGAGGACTCAAACTTTATATATGTGGTTGTTTGAGGGCTCATGCTGTTCATATAGGTCTGTTTGAGGGTTTATTCTGTATTTATAGGGCTGACCAAGGGCTCATACTATATATACCTAAATGGGTCTGATTGTATTATGGCAGAATTGACAGAGATCTTTAAGGCTGAGACAGGGGTATGGACACACTGAACCACAAACCCTAGGCTTACCCTGGATTAGCATTCACCTGAGCCTCTGGTGGTGAGGATGGATTTAGCTGCCAGGACACATCAGGTATCATAGTTTCATAGTTTTTAAGGTTGAAGGTAGATTTTAAGTCCATCTAGTTCAACAGATAGCCTAACATGTTGATCTAGAGGAAGACAAGAAAACCCCATGGGGCAAACAATGAACTTCACATTGGGGGAAAAATTCCTTCCCAACTCCGCTTACGGCACTCAGACTAGTTTCCTTGACCAAAGAATCTAGTATATATAACTGATAACATTATATTTTTCAAGAAAGGCGTCCAGGCCCTTCTTAAATGTTAGTAGTGAATTACTCATTAGTTACAACATCATATGGCAGAGAGTTCCAAAGTCTCACTGCCTTCTTTCCTCCAGACATAGAAGATGCCCCCTTGTCCCCGTCTCAGGCCTAGATGTAAAGAGATTATTAGAAAGGTCTTTTGTATTGCTCCCTCATATATTTGTAATAAGATCGTCCGAAAGACTTAATTTTCCAATCTAAATAACCCAAGTTTAACAACCTGTCTTGGTATTGCAGACCCCTCAGTCCTCTAATAACCTTGGTCACTCTTCTCTGGAAGCACTCTAGTTCAGCTATGTGTTTCTTATACACCCCCCTCACTACCTGACCTATCCATCGTCGTCAACGACTGCTCTCTCTCTCCAGTCCCCCATGCCAAGTGCCTCGGGGTTATCCTTGACTCTTCCCTCTCCTTCAAGCCCCACATCCAGGCCCTCGCCACCTCCTGCCGACTCCAGCTCAAAAACTTCTATAGGATTCGCACTTTCCTTGACCACGACACTGCTAAAACCCTTATTCACGCTCTCATCATCTCCCGCCTCGATTACTGCAACCTCATGCTCACCGGCCTCCCTAATACCTCCCTTGCACCTCTCCAATCTATCTTGAACTCCGCTGCCCGCCTAATCCATCTGTCTCCCCACTACTCCCCTGTCTCCCCCCTCTGCCATATTAACCATGACATACAAAGCCATTCACAACCTGTCCCCTCCATACATCTCTGACATGGTCTCCCGTTACCTACCCTCACGCAACCTGCGATCCTCCCATGAGCTTCTCCTCTACTCCAACCTCATCTCCTTTTCGCACAACCGCATACAGGATTTCTCCCGTGTATCACCCAGACTCTGGAACTCACTGCCCCAACACATCAGACATTCTCCTACCCTGGGAACCTTCAAAAGAAGCCTGAAGACCCACCTGTTCCGCCAAGCCTACCACCTGCAATAAGACCCGGTCCACCACACCGCCTCATGACTGGAATTTCCCCCTCCTACTGTATCCCCACCCGCCCCTCGTAGACTGTGAGCCTTTGTGGACAGGATTTCTCCCCTCTTGTTTCTGTACAACTGAATTGTCAACATTTATTGTTACTTGTATTGCTACTATGTTACTTGTCCTAGTCTGCCCTTTTTAACATGTAAAGCGCCATGGAATATAATGGCGCTATATAAAATTAATAATAATAATAATAATAATAAAATAATAATACACCGGAGACCAAAATTGTACACAATATTCTAATTGTGGTCTCACTAGTGACTTGTATAGAGGTAAAACTATAATTTTCTCGTGAGCATCTATGCCTCGTTTAATTCATCCCATTATGTGATTTGCCTTTGGAGCAGCTACCTGACACTGGCCACTAAATGTGAGATTGCCATCCACCTATACACCCAAATCTTTTTCTCTGACAGTCCTAGGCAGCTGTCAGGACCCCAGTAGCTCACCAGAACAGCAGCAGGCAGGACAGGGTCAGAGCTACAGGCTGTAGTCTGGACTGGCAAGCGAAAAGATAGAGTCGAAACGTCGGAGCCACTGGCAGGTGCCAATAGTATGAAAAAGAGAAGACGTGTCACATAAGTGAGCAACACTACAACAAAGAAAAATATGTTGGTATAAAAAAGAAAAACTTTATTCATATGCAATGCAGAGGAGATAAAAGCATTTAAAACCATGGGGCACTCCCATGGTCAATCGACAGCATAAGTAACATACAAAATAAATAAATACAATGGAATTAGCATAGTGAACCCAACATAGATGGTGAGTGACCGTGGAATATACAATAACCGTGGTGGTCATGTAATGACTGGGGAAGGTAGTCAAACTGTGGAGGTATTTGTACACGCTGTATGGACATTAACCCGTAGTAACAGGTGGTAGCAAGCAATTGATAGTATAGATTTATGTAACAAATGAACACATCAGAAACTGCTCACTGGAGGTATAATCAGTATAATCACCAGATAAACAAATATTCAAATAATCAAATGATTATAAGTAGCAAGACCGGTTGTGCTCTTATCTATATGATATCAAACCATCAAGGGATTAATACCTGTTAAATTCTAAATATACTTGAGTGTTATGCCCAGGAGACAATAAACCACCAGATGGTAATACAGATGTAATACTGAAGGACACACCCACACAGCATATATTGGCAAGTAGCAATTAGTATAATCAATATATACACGATGACACAGCATATTCTAACAGGTAACAATGAGTATGATCAATGTCTATGATAGCACAATATAGTGTTCCTGTAAGAAGCTGATGGGACACGCTATGGGTATGAGACCATAGACAAGTGCAAAACTGGTAGTAGTACCTCAAGGGCACAAGAATATTGATCTAAGAAACAAATACTGGTTCCATCACATATGAACAAATAGGGCACAAGTAGCCTTAGTGAATATGTCAGTGTGAAGCCGAACGTATAAGTGCAGGCTGTGTCACGCTGGGAGCGGGAGAGACACCCAGCGTAGGACAACGACGGGGGGGGATAAGGAGTCCCTAAAGCTATGGGCACAAGAGGGAGAGGGTGACCCCTAGTCTTCCTGGGGCTGACCCTGTCTGCCCTGACGTCCCTATACAGTTTCCTCAACTGTCGCCGACCACGAACCTCGTCCCTCTCTGATCCTAGCACTACCTTATCTAAGGATCAGATGGGGAGGTTCACTAGACCCCTCCACTAACAACTAAAGACAACACAAGGAAAACAGACAATGGGGAAAGAAAACACTTATCTTGCAGCAGAGCACAGCAACCTCCACAACCTCAGCTTCTGCTTGGAGCAAGGATAATGAGTCCACAAGGAAATATCACCTGCACCGAGGGAGGGCAATGAAACTCCTTATAAAGGAGGGAAGAACCTGCTGGGTCCTAGAGACCCAGAATACTGGTGTAGAAACCAGACCGAGCACAAGACCTTCCCAGCCGTCCTCCCATGATAGGGAGATCTTATCATACCTTCTCTTTATCTACACAGAAGGTAAATGCCCCTGAAAGACGGACCGTCCTCAAACCTTATGGCTGATTGGCCAAACGCTGGGACCGTCTGCGCGTGGCCTCTACCCTGTCATCCGTGCCACCCGTGACAGGCTGTTAGTGGTAGTAATGTACCTATAATGGTTAGCAGCATGCTGAAATATAGCAATAGGATAAATCACTGCGTAATTGGTGGCAAAGGGTGATACATATAGCAATAGGGACACACAGCAATGTGAATAGACCACCCACACCCAGTCAGGTGTAATGGCCCAGAAAAAGTCAAATGACAGGGAAACCCAGAAATTACATAGGACCTCAGTTAAAATGTACTTGGGAAAATGTACTTACCACCCCTGCTGCATTATGCATAGCACTATGTTATGTCCATAAGGGAAAAAAAATATTTTTTACTTTATGTCTGCAAATGTGCACCAGTGCGTTAATCACCTGACCTATCACATGATCTATCAAGGGTGTTCTGTTCTCACTAAATGGGCTGAGGGCTCATGAATTTAAACAGACAGCTAAACCTTTATACTGAGTCCAATGAGAAGACTGAGGTGAAGTCTGTGCTTTTATTGAATGCTGCAGTATAATTTGTGTGTGGTAAAACTGGAAACAATCAGAATACAGAACAATCAGTGCATGGTACAGCAGAATTCATATCATACATGTTATACAATATGCACGAACTAGTAACTGACCTACAGTAGAGTATGACTGGCTAAGCTAGGCTAACATTAGAGCGGAAAACAACTACAAATCATGAATATATACTGGCAATACAATCGCATGGGAACAGTGATGGAGGCATCTTCTTGCATCCAGGGATGAAAGTAAAATTGAGACTGAGCTACCAGAATGTATTGCAAGGGGGAGGAAAATTAGGCATAGAAAATATAAAAATAAGACTGTAAACATGACATTGACCGCTAGAAGGAGCCAAAGCATTACAAGTTGATGAAGGTTATTAACTTACTTAAGTTGCAGAACTAAAATCTCTACAGCTATACCAATTAATAATAAACATTATGCAAAAAACAAACATTTGGAAATAAATTGGATGTTGGAGACAGAACACTCCCCATCTGGCATCACCGGATGTCACTATCTCTTTCTTCCAAAAGCAACAGTAGGACCAGTTCCAATACCGGTCTGCAAAATGTCTTAGGTTCATTACCTTTAGTTCTTAGCTCAACCTTGCGGACGTTACCGTCCTTGCTCGGGAATGTTGCGGTAACTAGACCAAGTGGCCTCTGGTTCCGGTGAACTTGGGAGTCTTTCACAAGAATGAGGTCACCTATGTTCAGATTGGGTCTAGTGGATTGCCACTTTGTCCATGACTGCAGGGTAGACAGATATTGTTTGCGCCACCTGTCCCAGAAAGTATTTGCAAAACTTTGTACCTGTCTCCATTGGTGCTTGTAGAGGTCCTTGGCATCAGATCCTGTACAGTCCTGTTTTCTGGATAAGGAGGGTAGCTGGAGTCAATAACAAGGGCTCCTCAGGGTCGTTAGGAACTGGAACTAAGGTCTTACGTTGATTATAGCTGTGGCTTCTACATTGAAGGTTAATATGCTTTCGTGGGTAAGCCTTGCTGCTCCTACTTGAAGAAGAGTAGAGTTCAGCAATCTTCGGACTAAACCAATCATCCGTTTCTAAGATCCTCCCATAAGCGAAGAGTGAGGTGGGTTGCATGACCATGTGCAACTTTGGTCACTGAGGAATCTCTCAAGAGTCTTGTAGCCAAGATTTGAAGGTATTCCCAATTCCTTTGCTGCACTGACGAAGTTGGTTCCTCTGTCTGACCGTATATGCTTGATAGGATCAAGGATGGCGATAAAATATCTTAGAGCGTCGATGAAGCTTGACGTGTCAAGTGACTCAATGAGCTCTATGTGGACGGCTGTGATTGTCATACAAGTGAACATGACTGTCCAATGTTTAATATTAGCTTGGCCACCTCTCGTTTGTCGTGTCACAACTGACCATGGGCCGAATACGTCGAGACCAACGCTGATAAAAGGAGGGTCTGGGCTAAGTCTTTCTGTGGGTAGATCGTCCATCTTTCGAGTTTGAGTCGAACGATGTAGCCTATGACAGGTAATGCATTTGAAGATAACACTACTGATGAGCTTCTTTGCACCAACAATCCACAGACCAGCAGTTCTGATGGCTCCTTCTGTAAATAGTCTTCCTTGGTGCTTGACCAGATTGTGGTAATTTTGGACGAATAAGTAGGCAACATGGCATTTTCTGGGAAGTATGAGAGGGAATTTCTCCATAAACTCCATTTTAGCTTCTTTCAGTTGGCCTCCTACTCTCAGCAGGCAGCTGTCCTCAATGAATGGGTCAAGTTTTCTTAATACGCTGCTCGCTGGTATTTGAGCTTTGTTAGTAAGACATTGAATTTCTGTAAAGTAGGTTTCTCTTTGAACAGTGAGGTGGATGTAGTTTCTAGAGAAATCCAACTCAGAGGTAACATACTGTAGGTATTTTTACAAAGATGCCAGACTTTACATTTTTCTGCATCACAAGTTCTGGCAGTTCTGAATGAGCGAGCTATGTGGGTCAAGCAGGTAATGGCTCGAATAAGTGACTTTCACCTTGAGAATTTGTCGAACCTGTGAGATCCAAGCTGGACAGCAGAAGTCATTGTATGAAGTGTATATATCAGATTAAGACGGCTTCACCACAAATGTAGGTGCAGGCAGAAAATAATAATAAACTTACAGTTAGTCATCTGCCGCGACACTACTTTTTCAGGATTAATGATCATGTGAATCAATGAGTGTCACTAGAAACAAGAGGATCCAATGGATATAATGTAAGGTGAATTGCAGAAACTGCCTTATGCTAAATACAATAAAAACGGAGATCTTGGTTTTCAATAGTGATCACTAGAGAGTAAGCTTGGCACCCACTTACAAGGAGCCTCCACTGCCAAGCCCTATCACTAAAACCTGATGAAATTGTGAATTGTGAATGGGTTTATATGCCCAAGGATAATTGGAAATGATGAATAGGTGTGTGCAGGGCCTTCACAATGGTGCTTATTTGTGACTGAGCTCCCACTGTAATTATTCCCCTTTCACCATTCCTTAGCTTGGTATCCACACTTGGACACCATTGTGAAGGCCCTGCACACACCTATTCATCATTTCCAATTATCCTTGGGCATATAAACCCATTCACAATTCACAATTTCATCAGGTTTTAGTGATAGGACTTGGCAGTGGAGGCTCCTTGTAAGTGGGTGCCAAGCTTACTCTCTAGTGATCACTATTGAAAACCAAGATCTCCGTTTTTATTGTATTTAGCATAAGGCAGTTTCTGCAATTCACCTTACATTATATCCATTGGATCCTCTTGTTTCTAGTGACACTCATTGATTCACATGATCATTAATCCTGAAAAAGTAGTGTCGCGGCAGATGACTAACTGTAATTGTATGAAGTGTAGACACCTGAGGGCAGATTTCAGCATCTGAGTGTTCTCCTACTAGTTCAAAGGTGCAGGAAAGTGTTCTTCAGCGTATAACAGTTGTGGTCCTGAGAGCCCTGTTGTACTTTCTAGCTGACTTGCGTCAACTGCTCTAGTTGCATGATCTGCAGGATTCTGGTCTGTGGGTTTGTAATGCCACTGTTTTGGATGAACTGGTCTCCTAATTCGTAGCACTCTGTTACTAATATAAACATAGAATCGTCTAGTCTCATTATGGATATATCCCAGGACTACTTTGCTGTCTGAGTAGAAATTGGCCTGTTTCAGGTCGATATCCATCTCGGATGTGATGAATTCAGCTAACTCAATGGGGCTAGGACTGCTGCACAAAGTTCTAACCTGGTTATAGTGTGCTCTGGTTGTGGTGCAAGTTTGGCCTTCCTCATAACAAACCCAATGTGGTTCTGACATTTGGACTCTACAGTGTTAAGGTAGGCAACAGCAGAAATTGTTTTGACAGAAGCATTTGCGAATACGTACAGTTTTTGGCTTTGTAATTTTGTTGACGCTACAGGTGTGTATGGTCTTGGCATGTTCAGTTGGAGAGGGCTGCTAACGAGTTCTTCCATCCTTCCCACTGGATTGTCTTATCAGGTGACAGAGGTGCATCCCAGTCAAATGTTTCCCTAGTTAAATCTCTTAGTAGGGCCTTACGTTGTATCGTGACAGGAGCTGCAAAACCAAAGGGATTGTACAGACTGTTGATGGTAGACAAAACACCACTACGTGTGAAAGGCTTTTCTCCTTGGCTGACGTGAAAGGTGAAACTGTCTGATTGTAGATTCCAGAGAAGCCTGAGGCAATGTTGCATTGGTGCAGGATCTGACCCCAAGTTTAGGTCTCTGAGGCTGAGGCTGTTAAAAGGTTGGAACAGAGATGGGCATTCTTTCTCCAGCGTACTTGTCAGCATGCTTGTCACAGAAGAGGGGGCTTGCATGCGTTCCAGGCATACGCCTCCTATTATAATGTAGCACCCCTGCAGGGATTTGCCACAGGACCCATCGTTGCAGGGAGGAATGTATACCTTGGCACACATGGCACACAACACATCCCACCGCAGGCCTGAAGGGGGAGCTCCACTGGCTGCCTTTAAGCCAGATCCCCTACAAAGACCCAGGCCTGAGGGAAGGAGTTGGTTAGTTCCAGTGAGACAGAAAAGAAGAAGGCACTTGAAGGAGCTGGTTGCTGGGATCAAGCCAGGCCCAGAACCAGGAAGCCTGACCCAGCTGTGCAGCACCATAGAGAGAGGGACGGAGGCCAGTGGGAGAACTAGGTGAACAGAAGAAAGGAACTTAGTTGTGATCCCTTTAGCTCACGCGGACACCGGAATCCGAAGCTGCTATTAATTCAGTGGTAGTAGAGAAAGCCCAGACAGATCAGGAGCATTTAATCCCCCTGGACTCAGGAAAACGTATACCCCAAGCATAGGACCAGGGACCCAAGCAGAAGATAGGGATCCCCACAGAAAGGTCCTCACTGTTGGTTGTGGAGTAGCATCCTAAGAGAGGAGGAGAAAGAGCGGCAGGTTCAGCTCCAGGCAGAAGTTACCCCAATTGCCGCACAAATTAATAGAGGAGGCCTCGCAACTCTCCAAGATGGATGTCCCAAACTGCACCGATAACCTGGTTACCCTCCTGGACCGTGCCTGTTACCGAACATCAGTAAAAAGGTACTGAAACAGAGACTATGTTGTGTGTGTATGCCTGCTTCACCGCCGCCGCCTGCAGCGTTCACAGCAGAACCGCTACTACTACTCCCCTCATCCACCCCGCTGCCCTGAGGTAAAGCTCCACCTGTGGGGAGCTGTACTACCAAAGCTGCATTTCCGTCACCACAGCGGCCGGCCGCAGCGCTGGTAACCCTATTACCAGGTACCACAGGTGGTGTCATGTTACAATTCCCCCATCATCGTCACCCCCACCCGCCATTGAGGGTCCAGGGCACGGAACCAGGAACCGACCAGCCGTGATCCCCACTGAAGTAGCCACCTGTCCCGGTATCCGAGTACCCCCATCCTAGGTCTAGCATTTGGGCAAAGGAGCATTGTGGTGTCCACGGATGTGACATCTCACTGAACCTGCAGGATATCTCTTCCCAACAGCAGGATTATCAGGGCCTGATGGTCAAGTTCCGGTATAAGGTCTGCTATGCGCTTTAAGTGAGCATGGTGGATTGCTACATCTGGTGTAGGAATTTCAGATCTGTTTTCTGGGATCTGGTTACTTTCGATGATTGTAGGTAGCGGTAGGCAGAATTGTCCATCTAAGGACTCGATTTGATAGTAGCTTTCGTACCTGCTGTTGTCACAGTACCTGCACATGTTTTTAATGAGTAGGGAGTGCTTGGCCCTTTAATGTTGAATATGTCAAAGAATGTTGATCTAGCCAGGATTCCACTACTTTGATCATCTAATATAGCATACAGTTTTTTAGCTTTGTTCCTATGGCCCTTTGGGTACACTCTGATGAGGCATATCTTTGAACAGGACCTACTGTCTATTGTCTCTTTGCAGACTTCTGTACATTGTGAAGTGATCTCTGGGGTAGCTGTAGCAGTGTTCCTTTCCTCCCCGCCATGCTCACTGTCAGCTGATGTGTTTTGTGTATTCCATGGAGCTGGGCCAGGGTGTAGAGCTGTTTTATGGTCTGTGGTGTCACACTCTGTGCATTTAACACTGACCTTGCAATCCTTGACAAGATGAGGTGTGGATGCTTGTAGCAGATACTGTTTTCTTTCAGGAAGCTTCTGTAATCTGGCATAGATTTTCCTCTGAAGGCTCTGTATTTCAGGAGAGGATGAGGCTTCTGGTGGAGTGGGCAGGGCCACCGTTATGGGTTTACAGGTCTTACTGCAGTGAGGGGCCTGCCAATCATTGGAGGGGGCGTGGCCATTAGAACAGGGGCAGGGGGGCCCAGCCAGCACGCTGACAGACTGAGGATTTGTTCGGGCTGGCTGCTGCAGTGTGTGCTTGGCCACCCACTTAGTTAGAACAGGGGCAGGGCAGCAGGGGCCCAAGCGTGCTGGAGGGGGCATGGCCGTTTGGAGCAAAGAGGCCCGCCACCCGGCCAACACGCGTTATTAAGACTGAGGCTGTGTCCTCCTCGTCCTCCTGCTGCTGCCGTGTGTGCTTTGGCCAGGGCGGCCAGCACAGCAGCAGCAGTCAGAGCAGGGCAGGCATCACTTAGACAGGCTGGCTGCAGCTGCACAGCGAGTCATTCAGTATGTGTGCGTGACATCACACACAGCAGCCTCAGACAGTGCAGGGGTCCAGGCCCGCCCACCCTCTGTTTGTATTTATCACAACATGTGACTGATACTCCCCTCTCTCCCTCTCCCGCTGTTCTCCTTTCCTCTCAGAGCTTCCTGCAGCCTCTCACTCTGCCCCGTGGTGGCTCCACCTACATACATCCTCCTGCAATCAGCGCTCTCCTAAAGGTACCTTCACACACAGCAATATTGCTATCAGCAGAGGGCATATATACAAAATTTAGAAGGCTACTAAGAACAACGTCTAGGGGTAGATACCCCTTCAATTAAGATATTTTATCCAGCAGTGAGAGTCAAGGGAGAGAAGAGAAGAAGACAAAACTTGCCTGTTAGTCATATAAGAGAAAGGATGTGATAGAAAATATAGAAATTATCAATAGAGGAGAAGTCTATAGATACCCCACCTTTCCGTCTTTAAGGTCTGGTAGTCTTAGTGAAGGTTAGATTAAATGCCTGCCAGGCAGTTGATTGTCTCAGCCTGTATGTAAATATGGTACATAATTATAGTCTAATACATAGGCAATCAGGCCCGGACTGGCCATAGGGAGGGGCGGGACAATTCCCTATGGGCCGCCCCCCTAACTGCAAAATGGGCCGCTGGCCCTTTAAATTTCACCTCAGAGTCCCTGTGTGCGCGCACGTCCTTGCTGACAAGTGCCGCTGCAGCGCGCACAGGGCTCTCTCTGTGTGGCCAGAATCAGCGCCGAATCTTGTTTTTGTGGGCGGAGTTCACCCTCTGCTCACCAGTCCCGGGATCCTGCACTGTCTGCTTGATTCATTGCAGGCTCTAGTGATTGCTGATCTACCAATCAGACAGCAGGAAACAATCACTAGAGCCTGCAATGTCTGCTACCTGCTCTCTGATTGGTGCACAAGCCGTCACTGTAGGTTACAGTTTGCTGTGCTGTGCATCAATAACTGGAGAGCAGGAAGCAGTGAGCAGACTGTGCAGCACGCTGAGGAGATGCTGCTCCACAGGGGAAACTTCACACAGAGCTGTGAGTAACAGCAAAGTTAACTCTCCCTGCTGCTTAGGTGTGTGTTTTGTGTGTGTATATGGGAGTATGTATGGGGGTATATGTGTACATGGGGGAGTGCATGTGTTTATGTATGGGGGGGTATGTGAGGTGTATATGGGTGTCTGTGTGTGTGTGTGAGGTGCATATGGATGTCTGTGAGTGCATGTGGGGGGTATATGGGTGTCTGTGTTTGTGGTGTGTATATATGTGTGTGTGTGTGTGTGTGTGTGTATGTGAGGTGTGTATATGGGTGTGTGTGTATATATGGGTGTGTATGTGGGGTGTATATAGATGTCTGTATGTGTATGTAGGGTATGTGTATATGGGGATGTGTAAATGTGTGTGTGTATTTATAGGGGTGTGTGTATATATGGTAGTGTATATAGGTGTCTGTATGTGTAAATGGAGCTGTATATATGTGTATATGGGTGTGTGTATGGAGTGTATATGGGTGTCTGTGTGTATGTGTTTGTGGGGTGTATGAGTGTGTTTATGGGGGTGTGTGTATGTGGGGTGTATATAGATGTCTGTGTGTGTATATAGGTGTGAGTATATGGGTGTGAGTATGTGGGGTGTATATGGGTGTCTGTGTGTATGGGGGTGTTTGTGTGTGGGAAGTTGGTGTAGATGGAGTGAAACCCAGCTAGAGGGGTCAGACAGGCAGAAACAGGAGAGGGATTAGTATACTTCATTATGTGTGATTAATGCAGCCTCAGGTCCTTTACTGCGGTGTGTGCGCATCTGTGTATGTTTTGATGTATGTGCGTGCGTGTGTCCGTGCCCATGGTGATGTATGTAAGTGGTGACATGTGATGTGTGTATCCGTAATTGGTGCATGTGTGATGATATATGTATGTGTCCATGCACATGGTGACAATTGTGCGTCGTGTTTGTTTTGACAAGCTTATCTTCCCGGCCCCCAGCTTCATCCAGACACTTTGCCCAGTAAGATAGCGGTGACACAGGACTCAAGCAGCTGTTAGCGCCAAGTATACAAAACTCCGGGCTGGCTGTGTCCTCCATGTCCGCTCTGCCCCCCTGAGCCTGTGCAGTGTCCTCCATGTCCGCTCTGCCCCTCTGAGCCTGCGCAGTGTCCTTCGTGTCCGCTCTGCACCTGTGAGCCTGCGCAGTGTCCTTTGTGTCCGCTCTGCACCTGTGAGCCTGCTCAGTGTCCTCAATGTCCACTGTGCCCCCCTTAGCCTGCGCAGTGTCCCCCATGTCTGCTCTGCCCTCCTGAGCCTACGCAGTGTCCTTCATGTCTGCTCTGCCCCCCTGAGCCTGCGCAGTGTCCTTCATGTCTGCTCTGCCCCCCTGAGCCTGCGCAGTGTCCTTCATGTCTGCTCTGCCCCCCTGAGCCTGCGCAGTGTCCTTCGTGTCCGCTCTGCACCCCTGAGCCTGCGTAGTGTCCTCCATGTCTGCTCTGCCCTCCTGAGCCTGCGCAGTGTCCTCCATGTATGCTCTGCCCCCCTGTGCCTGCGCAGTATCCTTTATGTCTGCTCTGTTCCCCTTAGCTTGCGCAGTGTCCTTCATGTCTGCTCTGCCCACCTGAGACGGCGCAGTGTTCTGATGAAGCTCGGGTGCAGATGAGAAGCCACCAGGCCGTAGGGTACTCGAGACCAGGCAGCTGCTGTCGCTGGGGAGTCACGGGGGTCGTGACCCAGTCCCGTGGACTGTGCTAAGTCCAAAAAGGGGTTATATACAGGGGAGTTTGTCGTGATCCCACCTGTGGTATGTGGTCAGGTTGACCACCGCTGCCGTATTCCTGCTGGGGGATGGTGGTGAGGGGCAGCGTAGATGTTAAGCTCTTATGGGTGGGGCTGTGGGGCCCCGAGTACATGAGTAGTGGATAATGGCGTGCTCTGCATGCTGCACTCGTGTGTCTCCCAGCAGCGTCTCCAGCCAGCACGCAGGGACAGCAAAGATGCTCAGCAGGTGGAGGTCTCTGCTGCAGTGAAGTAATGAACAGTCACAGGCACTTTTGAGCTTACCAGCACTTTACTGTTCCAAAGTTCTTAAAAGTCAGTTACAGTACAGTTCACCGTTCTTACACTTGTCAGGGACCCGGGTGCCACTGCAGCTCAGACGGTTCCTCTGCATCGCTTCCCTCAAAGTACCTTCCAGGCCTCTACTCTGTCTCTGTCCTCGCACATGGGTTTGGTTCGGCCGTTATGGGCTTTGTAGTGATGTCTCTCTCTGCTTTAGGGTCACTAGCCCTAGTCCTACTCCGCTGCGGTACTTTGGTCACGGGCCTTAGAGTCTCCGTAACATGCCAGGATGCCTCGTGATTAGGGTCTTGAAGTCTCCCCAGTCACCTCTACAGAGCCAGCGCTCTAGTTGTCCTGGCCTAGCTCTCCAGTGACCCAGGTGTAATTTTGGCTCACCAGGCTCCCTCTTTCTCTCCGGTAGTCAGCTCTGGGTCCTCCGGTCAGCTATGTCAGTTGCGGCTGCCGGGCCCGTTGTTCTACCACTATTCTCAGTGTGGTGTCTCGGCTTGTGGTGCTTCTTTCTCGCCTCCTCTGCTCTTCCAACATAGTGTTCCTAGGCCCAACTCGTGCCTAGTTCCTCCATATACTTGTCCGTGTCTCTTTCTCTCCACCCACACTTCTCTAAACTCCCGCCACCCCTTGCCTGACATAAAGTTTCTAGGCGTTGGGTCGGTGTGTGTGTGTTCTTCAGTCAACCGTCTTACCTCGTCTGGCTGCAGTCCACCCTGTGGCCGCCCTGGTTGCAGGGGCGCCACATAGACGCACTGCCTTCATCATGGGAGGCAGAGATGTGCAGAGCTGGCGTTGATGCTGGTCTTCATGTCACTAACAGCTACAGGGGCATGATAACATTAGTGGGATCACCTTAGACTATATTCATACAGGGCGCTTTTGCAGTGTTTGTTTCTGCAGCTATCGCATCGCACTGCCCAGAATCAGCCGGCGGCTAACCTGACCTGAAAATATCAGCTGCATAGAAATACATGAAGCCGTCGTGCTCAGATCAGGAGAGCCTCCAGGCGGTGCAATGCAATCCTTGCTTGAGTCATATGCTACACTCTGCACAGTACCACTTCTCCTGTCCTGTATACTGGGTGTAATCCTCAGTATCTGTATTATTCTGTATATACACTGCACAGTACCACTTCTCCTGTCCTGTTTACTGGGTGTAATCCTCAGTATCTGTATTATTCTGTATATATACACTGCACAGCACCACTTCTCCTGTCCTGTATACTGGGTGTAATCCTCAGTATCTGTATTATTCTGTATATATACACTGCACAGTACCACTCCTCCTGTGCTGTATACTGGGTGTAATCCTCAGTATCTGTATTATTCTGTATATACACTGCACAGTACCACTTCTCCTGTCCTGTATACTGGGTGTAATCCTCAGTATCTGTATTATTCTGTATATATACACTGCACAGCACCACTTCTCCTGTCCTGTATACTGGGTGTAATCCTCAGTATCTGTATTATTCTGTATATATACACTGCACAGTACCACTCCTCCTGTGCTGTATACTGGGTGTAATCCTCAGTATCTGTATTATTCTGTATATACACTGCACAGTACCACTCCTCCTGTCCTGTATACTGGGTGTAATCCTCAGTATCTGTATTATTCTGTATATACACTGCACAGTACCACTTCTCTTGTCCTGTATACTGTCCTGCTGTCAGAGAGGTGGTATTGGACTTCGGGATTTTCAGCATTTATATGTTGTTTAAATTATCTTGAATAAGGAAGTCACCACTTCTCTTCTGTACAGGTGATGACTTTCTCTTCGCTGTGGATCTGACTGCTGGGACCCCACAATCCTGAGAAACTGTAGCTTTGAAGAGTATCATGTGAATGGAGCTGTGGGTGAGTACTCCCTGTGTCTCGCCACTCACATGTGTCTCTCCAAATAACTCTTGTAAAACAGTGATGAGGGTCACGCCAATGTAAAAACAAAATTCACTTATTGTGACTGATAGATGATATAGCAGTGATGGCGAACTCCAGGCCTCGAGTGCCACCAACAGTGCAGGTTTTCAGGATTTCCTCAGCATTGCACAGAGGTTGGAATCATTACCTGTGCAGGTGATTATATTATCACCTGTGCAATATAAGGAAATCCTGAAAACCTGCACTGTTGGTGGCACTCGAGGCCTGGAGTTCGCCATCACTGTGATATAGTGTGTGGGCTGGTGGGGTCTTTACTTCCCGGGCTGATTTTTGGTCCCAGTCCGGCCCTGTAGGCAATACCTATGTATATGTTGACTCATTTAATCTGTGCTGTTACCTACATGTATTTCAATGTATTATCCTGTTGAATGGACTGGTGATGTGTCACCTGTGGAAAGAGTAGGCAGGCTAAGAATTTGCCCCCGGTTATGGACTAATAGCCCTCCTTTAAGTGTCCCATAGTGTCTTGTCTTTACCTTAAATGTCCTATATCATCATATGCAGCAGTGTACGCCAGGCTACCGTAGTCTGTGTGTTATAAGCCCGCAACCCGGAAGTAACGGCAGACGCCCGCGCATGCGCAGTGCAGTGGGGCGCCGACGACTTCCGCGATTGCGCAGTGCGGAATTGATCTATAAGCCCGCAACCCAGAAGTAACGGCAAACGCCCGCGCATGCGCAGTGCAGTGGGGCGCCGGCCGCTTCCACGATTGCGCAGTGCCAAGCAACAAAATAGAACAATGTGTCCATGACTTCACTGCAACTAGCAAATTGCCAGTGAAATTGCCTAGTAATATTGCCGCGTGTGAAGGTACCCTCACAGTCACAGATCTAGGAGAGAAGACCGGGACAGATCTTCGTGATTGTTATCACAGATCACACAGGGGACGCGCAGAGATGCTGGAGGGGGCAGGGTCACAGAAGAATTGACAAGCAGGAGAATCAGTGATAAGCGATGATAAGTAGGCAGTGAGGGAGGGAGTGATAAATTAGGGCACACAGGACAAATAGCATTGCACTATGAATGTCAGAAGTCCTGTGCCTGGTAAAGAGTGACAAAAAGGGAGGAGGGAGGGTTTGAATTACAGCCCGCGGGGGAGTAATACAAATAAACCTAACACAACATAGTGACGCTGTGCTGCACACTTGGTTCATCACTTCCCCTCTTTACCATAACTTTTATAAACCTTTTCTCTGCAATCAAATCTGGCTCCCCTGCGGTCCGGCCACTAATGGTATTGCATGCATTGCACATGTGTGGTATCATGCCCAGAGGTAAGAGGGGAAAGCTTTGCCAAGACCCCCACAATGCACCCAACACATCCAAACTCCAGGCCAGGGAGGTGCTCAGCAGAAGAAACACACATTCAGGGCAGTCCCCACCTACTGGCTGGAGGGAGGAATTAGGTCAGAGGTGGGTGTCAGAAGGAGACAGCTCTAGTGAGATCCTGTCGGGCAGCTGGGGAAGCTAGTATTACACATGGAGTTAGATGCAAGTCTAGGCAGTCCCTGCCTAACAGTACTAATAACTTGCCATCCATCAGTGAAGTGACAAGGACAGGATTAAGCAGAACTGGGCCCCAACATACTATGGGAAGCTACATATTATATCATGTCCAGCTCAAAGGTAGGACACACCTATGTTTGCATGACTGCAACAAAACATAAAGAAAGATGGCTCGGTTCTGCTTAATCCTATCCTTGTCACTTCATTGATGGATGGCAAGGTATCAGTACTATTGCTAGGCAGGGACTGACCCAATAGGGTCACCTTGTCGCTGGTGGGACAGATACGTATTTATATGATCATATCTATGTCACCAAGTACCCTATTTTATGTTTTTGCACTTTAGCATTTTTACTTTTATCATTTTAGGGTACAGTTAGGGCCAGAAATATTTGGACAGTGACACAAGTTTTGTTATTTTAGCTGTTTACAAAAACATGTTCAGAAATACAATTATATATATAATATGGGCTGAGAGTGCACACTCCCAGCTGCAATATGAGAGTTTCCACATCCAAATCGGAGAAAGGGTTTAGGAATCATAGCTCTGTAATGCATAGCCTCCTCTTTTTCAAGGGACCAAAAGTAATTGGACAATGGACTCTAAGGGCTGCAATTAACTCTGAAGGCGTCTCCCTCGTTAACCTGTAATCAATGAAGTAGTTAAAAGGTCAGGGGTGGATTCCAGGTGTGTGGTTTTGCATTTGGAAGCTGTTGCTGTGACCAGACAACATGCGGTCAAAGGAACTCTCAATTGAGGTGAAGCAGAACATCCTGAGGCTGAAAAAAAAGAAAAAATCCATCAGAGAGATAGCAGACATGCTTGGAGTAGCAAAATCAACAGTTGGGTACATTCTGAGAAAAAAGGAATTGACTGGTGAGCTTGGGAACTGTAAAAGGCCTGGGCGTCCACGGATGACAACAGTGGTGGATGATCGCCGCATACTTTATTTGGTGAAGAAGAACCCGTTCACAACATCAACTGAAGTCCAGAACACTCTCAGTGAAGTAGGTGTATCTGTCTCTAAGTCAACAGTAAAGAGAAGACTCCATGACAGTAAATACAAAGGGTTCACATCTAGATGCAAACCATTCATCAATTCCAAAAATAGACAGGCCAGAGTTAAATTTGCTGAAAAACACCTCAAGAAGCCAGCTCAGTTCTGGAAAAGTATTCTATGGACAGATGAGACAAAGATCAACCTGTACCAGAATGATGGGAAGAAAAAAGTTTGGAGAAGAAAGGGAACGGCACATGATCCAAGGCACACCACATCCTCTGTAAAACATGGTGGAGGCAACGTGATGGCATGGGCATGCATGGCTTTCAATGGCACTGGGTCACTTGTGTTTATTGATGACATAACAGCAGACAAGAGTAGCCGGATGAATTCTGAGGTGTATCGGGATATACTTTCAGCCTAGATTCAGCCAAATGCTGCAAAGTTGATTGGACGGCGCTTCATAGTACAGATGGACAATGACCCCAAGCATACAGCCAAAGCTACCCAGGAGTTCATGAGTGCAAAAAAATGGAACATTCTGCAATGGCCAAGTCAATCACCAGATCTTAACCCAATTGAGCATGCATTTCACTTGCTCAAATCCAGACTTAAGACGGAAAGACCCACAAACAAGCAAGACCTGAAGGCTGCGGCTGTAAAGGCCTGGCAAAGCATTAAGAAGGAGGAAACCCAGCGTTTGGTGATGTCCATGGGTTCCAGACTTAAGGCAGTGATTGCCTCCAAAGGATTCGCAACAAAATATTGAAAATAAAAATATTTTGTTTGGGATATGTTTATTTGTCCAATTACTTTTGACCTCCTAAAATGTGGAGTGTTTGTAAAGAAATGTGTACAATTCCTACATTTTCTATCAGATATTTTTGTTCAACCCTTCAAATTAAACGTTACAATCTGCACTTGAATGCTGTTGTAGAGGTTTCATTTCAAATCCAATGTGGTGGCATGCAGAGCCCAACTCGCGAAAATTGTGTCACTGTCCAAATATTTCTGGCCCTAACTGTATTTGCTGATTTGTTGTGTTTTTTTTACATATCCAATAGGTGTAGTATCATGCTCACAGGTAAGATAGGAAAGGCCTGCTGAGATACACCTACACACCCCTGACATGCCCCACCAGGGCTGTGAAGTGCTCAAAACCAGGTCAGGCAGTTCTCTGGGAAGTCACAAAGCTGTGACCCAGCTCCGTGGCCCTGGCTGTGTCACAAAAGGGGAAATCTTTATATGGGATTGAACATGACGCAACCCGTGGTATTTGGCAAGGGAAGATGGATGGCTGACGCTGCGGTGCAGGTCCTCAGGTGGAGGCCCCAGGGAACTAATACGGTGTCTATGTAGAGTCAATAACTTGGAGGACACAGCGGGATGCAGTGATTGAATTTTTACCGCAAGCTGCTATGTCCTCCGGGCTAGGGCTCCAACCAACTCTCGGATAACTTGGAAATGACCCACCGGGACTCCCTTTCTGGTGTGCCTTTCTGGGTCGTCTTCCTGCTCTGGCTCTCACCCTCCTGCCCAATGCCTCACACTCAGTGTCCCAAGCCAGCAGCCGCGGGTCCGGTCAGGCGACGTCCTCTCAGTCCCCTTGACTCTATGTGTCTGCCTTTTCAACGATGTAAGTGTGGTTGTTGACTGTTGCCCTAGAAGCTATCACAGTCACCGGTTCACTAGCTGAGTCTTTCAGTCACTCCACCAGTCTGGGGCCAGGCCCCTCTGCGCCCCGGTCCCTCCTCCCGTCCTCAGATACTGTTGACTTGGATGCGGGAGCCACGGGTGGATTCTTCACTCCCCGTGCCCCTGGGACATCTTCTGTCCCTTTAGAGCTCCTGTCTAGCTCTACTGTCTGGTCTCTTCCTTCTGTTGGGATGAGCTCCAACCGGCTCCAGTCCCCAGGATGTCTCTCTCACACATCCTCTCATGTCAGACTCTTGACACCAATTCCTCATCATGTCTCCTACGTCAGTCTGTGTTCTACCTCATTCTTCCTACTCCCCAATTTCCTGGAGCTCTACTTTTCTACTTCCTCCACCCACACCCTCTACCTATTTCCCCTCCGACCTGGGATGGCGCCATCCCTAAACAGGGTCTGCTCGAATCCCCAACCTGGAGAATGTAGTGTTGGATGCAGGTGTGTGGGTGCCAGGTAGTGTCCCCTCCTTACCCGAGACTGGGGTACCACACCTCTGGATGAGGTGCAGTATCTCTTTGGCGATTGGACCCTAAGGGGCACCACACACCCAACACCTGTCCAATCTCCTGGCCAGGTAGGTGCTGGACGGAAGAGGCTGACTTATAGAACAGTTTCAATCTGCTGGCTGGAGAGAAGAGCAGGACTAGGGAGTGGAAGGTGTTAGAGTAAGTTAAAGAAGTGAGAAGAACAGCATGGAAGGAAGATGAAGTGAGTTCTAGGGAAGTCAGGCAGCTGGGGAGAGAGCAGACCCACCCAGGAGGGTCAGTTGCTGATGCCCAGGCCTGAGAACTTGAATCTACAGCTGACCATCCAGGTCAGGTAGATGAACGTACTGGCACCAATTCGGTCTGGAATCTGTAGGACCAGCCCAGAAACTGGAGGTCACTGAACTTCACGTGCAATGGACTCTCCCAGGCGAAGGGTCTACGGCATGTCAAGAGGACTTGCAAGGCAGTTGCTCAGAAGGATCCATAGTCGCCTGCTTTGTGACTTGTAACCACGAGGACACGAGGAAGGAAAGGAGAAGCAAAGTGTCAGGCAGAAAAGGGCAGCAAGGAAAGGCTTATACTCCGTGTCTCAGCAGAGTGGACCTGGACAACTTGTGAGCTGGCCATGCTGCAATCTTGGAGAATACAGTACCCCGGTCTCTGCACTAAGCTGCAAGTAAATGTGATCGGTAAGAACTGCAACCCCTGTTGTCTGTCTACTCCTTCCTGTGCCTCTCTGCATCAACAACTACTACCACCATCCTCCACATCACCACCTTACTATACCCCAGGGACCGCTCCGTCTGTGGGGAATGCTCCATCAAGCTGCCACAGCACCTGTCCCCTGGGGGATCACTACAAGCAGTGCTGGTCAGATCTGACCAGAAACTTCAGTTGGTGTCACGATAAACTTAATTTCCCTTTTAAACTCTCCTTAACATGCTCGGTCAGAGCCACTGCTTCTGGGGTCACCACTGTGACTTCCATTAGACTGATACCCCGAATTGTCCGAGTACCCTCGCCCTTGCGGTCGATCCTTAGGTGTTTTTCACTAAAATGTTGCTTTAGCACAGTTTTTAATTTTTTACAAGGGTAACATGAGAAAATAGACAACCCAATGTTTTGGGAAATTTTTCTGCGTACATCGATGTACCCATATGTAGGTAGAAACTACTATTCTGCCACTGAAGCACATAAGTGAGATGTGTATACAGGATATCAGCACAGGTCTCTATGTCGAGCCCAAAAGGGTCAAGGTAACTCAGATCTCCGGCGATCGGGTGCAGGGATGTCACGGGTGTTCGGTGCCCGAGCCTGTGCCCTTGGGTGACAATAAAAAGGGGATATTTACAGTGATAAAAGTTAATGGATGAATGTCGTGACGCCACCTGTAGATCCAGTGATGGCACTGGCGCCGCTGCAGACCTCCAGGTGGATGGATGGCAACAAGGTGTTGTAGTTCCCTAGAGGTAGAGCAGGGTCCCCCAGGGCAGTGTAGTGTGATGATAGAATAGGGCAGCGCAGTCTCTGCTGTGAAACTGGAATGTCACAATTAACCAGGAAGAAAGACAGACACTTGCTTGCTCTGCACCGGTTCTTTACTCCAGTTACCTTCAGCTTATACACAGTTCACAGGTGTTACGGCTCGGGTAGTGAACCAGGTGTCATAGGAGGAAGCAGTGTCTCTCTGAGGCTCCCAGTGATGTTCCTTCCTTTCTCTTTCAATGTCCTACCTCTGCGCACTCCTTCTTCCTCGTGCAGCCCTGCATGAATCCTGCTTACTGCTCCCCGCACTCACACTGCTCTAGCCTGAAACTCCTCCCACCGAGACTGGGTATCTCAGCAAAGGATTTAACCCTATAGTCCCCTGCTCTAAGTGTGTGAATGCAGATTGAGAGCCTCAGTCCCACACTACCTCCCCCAATAACAGGAATACTGCACTCTCTGTCTTTGGTGCAGTAACCTCTGTAGCGCACTGACTAGTAGGGCGCTACATCTGTACAATCAATGGTAGATATGTTACTCACTATCTTCTATTCCCATGTCTGACCTGCTGCATGTGGTAAATTCGTGAAGGATGATGCAGTGGATGAAATTTAATGTATTTTATTCACAGTACCTTGTTGAGATGAGATAGGATGTCAAGGAAGATGAAGGGAAGGATGAGGAATGCAAGATGGAGGATGGAAGAAAGAGCAAACAGGAGAATTCTCTCTTTAGTCATGATGTACATGATGCCAAGATGGCACTGACCAGAGGAAATGATGTAAGTGTGGCACCCCAGGGTTCAATTGCCATAGTGTCATTATCGCCCCCGTGTGGTAGTGTCACACTTGAGAGCAAGAAAAGGGTATTCAAACCAGTCAAGTAACCACACAAAACACCTTTCCGCCTCCAGTCCAGAAGGGGGAGACCTAAACCTGGCTTCAGGGTGAACTCCCCTATAAATTCTGCTCTGGGGCAGAGCTAGTGAGTTCAGTTCCTAGGAGGACTGAGGAAGACATCCCGGAGGGCTGGTAGCTACACTAAGCTCTTCCCAGGATAGCCAACTCAGCGTTAGGGCCCAAGACAAGGTTCTGAGGAAGTGGAGAGGAACCTGGGGAGCGGAGCGGTATCGTGCTCACCCTGGAGGAAAGAGCGAAGAACGTAATATTAAAGATGGCTGGCATACCTCTATGTTGGATGCTAGCTGGAAAAATACATAACGTTACTAGATAAATATCCGCTGCACACCAACATCAGAAATTCTAGCGAGAAAAAAGATAATGGCTGACGTATTAATGCACAGTGTGAACTGGAGCAAAAGGCACAGTAGAAAACTACTCAAAGCTTGTGTAAGGAATAACATGAGAACTTAGCTGATGTGATGGCCATGACATCCGAGCCCAGTAACCGCGGCAAGGTCTCTCATTCTACTGGGTCCTACTCTAGTTGCCTTATGTCTGCAGTGTGAACTTGCGTGTATGGGTATATGCCACTAAATGCAATTAAAGGGAACCTGTCACCTGAATTTAAATCCCTACACTATCACTAGCTGTCCCTACACCTTCCTAGCTGTTCTCTATCTATCCCTTTCTCATCTAAAGTGTCCCTATTAAACATGTGAAAAAGAAGTTTAAACTTACTGCAGTCCCCGTGGTTGGGAGACTGGGTAGGCGTGGCCACGCTTCATTCACCACTTCTGCGTGGTGCAGTGCACGCCCCGCTGGGCGGCATTATCCTGTGTCCTCTCTGCCCTCAGTATTTGGAATCTCCCGCCCTCTGTGTCCTTCTATGCACCGGCCGGACGTCACATCCGGCGCGGTGCATTATGGGGCTGGTCACGTGATCGGCCCTAGTGCATTATGGGGTCGATCGCGTGATCGGCCCCCGTGCATTATGCGCTTTATCACGTGATCAGCCGGCTCGTGCATGCGCAATGCATTTATTGAAGCGAGCCGATCACGTGATCAAGTCCCATAATGCACTAGGGCCGATCACGTGACCCGGCCCCATAATGCACCGCGCCGGATGTGACATCTGGCCGGTGCATAGAAGGACACAGAGGGCGGGAGATTCCAAGTACCGGGGGCAGAGAGGACACAGAATAATGCCGCCCAGCGGGGCGTGCACTACACCACACAGTAAGCTTAAACTTCTTTTTCACATGTTTAATAGGGACACTCTAGATGAGAAAGGGATAGATAGGGAGCAGCTAGGAAGGTGACAGGTTCCCTTTAAAACCTGCTTTAAGGGGTGTGTTTGCAACCAAAGCTACAAATAAAATGCAGAGTCTCCTTGCAGCTACAGGGCAGGGGGGAGGGTGCACAGTCCAAAAAATAACTATATGTAATATTAAAGATGGCTGACACACCTCTATGTTGGGTGCTAGCTGGAAAAATGCATAACGTTACTAGATAAATATCCGCTGCACACCAACATCAGAAATTCTAGCGAGAAAAAAGCTAATGGCTGACATGTATTAATGCACAGTGTGAACTGGAGCAAAAGGCACAGTAGAAAACTACTCAAAGCTTATGTAAGGAATAACATGAGAACTTAGCTGATGTGATGGCAGTTAACCAAGAAAACCCGGCTCGCGAGGTGGAAGAAGTGAGCGGCCCTGGCACCGTTGAGCAGGGTGCGTCTTCACTCCTGTCCTCCGGTGATGCGTCCTGGAAGGCCGCACTAAGAGACTTGCAGACTCAACTCAAAGAGGCCCTGAACTGGAACTTTAGGCACTGGAGTGCGCATGTCCACATTGAGTTGTCCCAGCAGGCTGCGCAGAAGGAGTCCAGTGACCCAGAGCTGGAACTGAGGGCGACAGACCAGGCCATGGGTGAGCCCGAAGTTGCCAGCAGCAGTCAGCCGTTGAACCCGCAACCCGTCCTCGACGAGGAAGTCGGGGCATCTGGGCTCAGCACTGAGCCAGAGGTCCCGAAGTGCCTGCCAGTGATGATGTGACCATAGCGGAGCCAGCCGAAACCGAGATAGAAGTCCTGAAGGGTCCTGTGGTAGAGTTCGATGTGATGGTGGTGGAGGTCGTGATCGAGGAGCCATCCAGCCAGCTAGACCCTGTGGAGGAAGAACCCGAGGAGGATGAGGTAGTCAGGGCATCGGGCCCCACGCTCTATGGCGGGATCATTACCAACACCGACCGGTCGGGCGGGTCGGAGCCGCCGCTATGACCGTGGCACAGGACTGTGCTCCAGTTTCTGCCCCGGAGCAGCCTGACTTTGTTTAACAGAGGTTCCAGGTCGACCAGTCAGAAAGACAGTGCCGCCGTGAGAGATGGTGGGCTCAGAAGCAGGAAAACCAAGAAACCGAGCCAGAGGACTGCCACCAGTGTCATCAGAAGACCGTAAGACAGGTACAGTGACAGCTTTTAATTTGGACAAAGGGAGGGGTTTTATCCGGGAACCAGGCCTGTATGAAGAGGTCTTTGTGAGCCGGAGAGATGTGGAGAGTCATCTCCCCAAAGGGCTCCCGGACAGAGACCTGTATTGCTTTGATAAAGTGAACTATGAGCAGCACCTTGGTCCCAGAGGGTGGTACGCTTTACAGGTGTTCAGAGTAGTGGACTAGAATATGAGTCGCCCGTTGTATATAGTTCTCGTTGTGTGCTGCATATGATGCTAATGGACAATTTGTGAACTGTCTGATATGTTGAGCCTCTGGACTCTCACCTGTTAAGCCATAGAACTCTTTAATGTGTGCATTTCAGTGGCTCAGTGGCGATATGGACACTGCAGAAGTGAGGGACACTACCACCGGGACTGCACTGTAATCCAGCCCAGTTTTGGCTGGGTTTGCATGCTTTTGAATGTTCTATTTTTCTTCTGGTGCTGAGGAATTGGGATGCTGCATAAAGGACCCTCATGACACACATCCACACACACCCTAGGTAGGGGACCGTGGGTGGACCCACTATAGGGAGGACTCAGTCCCATGGGAGAAGTGACAGGGTAGAAAAGTGGGTGGGAGGAGCGTTAGTTGGTGAGTAGGAGAGCTCCATTGGGGAGCGAGGAGTAGAAGACAGCAGAGGAGCCGTCAGGAAGGAAAGGGACCCTAGGGGCACCAGGTGTTGCGGTGCGCCTGAATCTGGACCAGGTACCACTACTGATCAGAGGGGTTCAGTCCCAGAATGGAGGACTGGCTCCAAGAGCAGAACGGGTGTCTACCCCCGAGCCACAGAACCGGAGGCCCGAGCTTCTTTAGGAAGTCATGGCCGACACCCGGCGCACCCAGAACAAGGCACCGTATAGGGTCCCGAGGACTCGGAAAGAAATCGCTCAGAAAGAGGGGATCAATGGGAGCTGGCTTCAGGCTCTGTGTGCGGGAGTGCTGAGGGAGGCAGGAGAGAGCGCAGGAAGGAACTGGACAGGAACAGCAGGCATTCCTCTGAGGGACCCAAGTGCGGCATCCTAATTTCCAGTGAGTACCCAGGCCAGGTGGACCTGAAAAGACTGTGTTTTTGAAGAACTGCCAGTAAACCAGTACAGAGAGTATAGACTGTGTGGTGTCATTTATTATCTACACCTGAGGAGCCGCACCAATAGCAGCATGAGAAGAACAAGTGACAAGGCCTGGTGCAGCTTCGTCTCTGTGTAAATTAAAGACTGTCCTGCAACTCCCAATTCCCACCACTGCTCTGGGGATCCCACTCCACCTTTGTGGAGAGTAGCTACCATCACCCCGGAGGTCTGTCCCACAGCCTCGGTAACATTACTGGAACTGTAGGTGGCATCATGAGGCACCATTTTTATTGACTGTTCCCTTTTCAGCAACCACCAGGGCCATGGGACTGGGCAACAGGCCCCGTGATATCCCACATGAACTGCAATGCCCAGGACCGAGTACCCCATGGCTCTGGGGCGCATCAAAAGTCATTATAGGAAAATTTTAATATAATACATGGAAACACATATTACAGTATTTGCCTCCATATATACCAGGATGAGGACATATATACCTGTAATGCCGGTGTATGTGTACCTTGTTTTGCTGGTGTTCCTGTGCATTTCTGTGCTCTACCCAATGCTCCTTCCCCCCTAACTAGCTGGGATACTATAATATGTTACCTGTTTGGATTCTGCTCAGTTCCCTGCTCTGCTACATAGTCGTACACGTGTTGTAGAGTCATTGCTCTTCTGGACAACTACCCGCGTGTGCGGACCCTGGCTGCCGCTGTGGAAGCTATCCGCGGGTTGTGAGGTCCTCTGCAGTTGGTGCATGACTTTCCACATGCGTCTAGGCTTGCAGCCGCTGCCTGGACACAGGCCTCAGTTCCTGTGCTGGCAATGCTGTCATGAATTATGTCTGTGCTTAGGGTGCCACACCTTCCCCGCTTTTATCAGGTGGAGTGTGTGCGCTTGAATTGCTGCCCCCAGTCTATATCTGAGGGTCAGCACCTATTTAAAGTTCCTCTTTCCTGTTGGGTATCGCTGGAGCTTCTTCTTAGGTACCTGAACCTAACCCTGTGTGTTTAGTCCAGCCATGTTGCTCCTGCTCTGCATTGTCTACAGCTCCTGTTCTGGGAAAGCTGATGTCTTTATCCTTGGACCCGTCTTGCCTATGTGTTGGTACCAATATCCTTGCCCTTCAATGTGGATTCCCCTGCTGTGTGAGATTCCTGAAACCTTCTGTGTCTTGATCCATGTACCCAGTGTCTGTGAGTTTCCTGTAACCTTTGAATAAACCTGTGTTCGTCTTTTGAAGATGGAGTCTGGTGTTCCTTGCTGGGTGTACTTGCACTGTTCTGCTGTGCTCGTAATACTTAGCTTGAGTCCGCTCCTGTAACACCCATGTCATACAGCTCTGGATCGATCCTGCAGTGTTTTCACCAGACTGCTTAAGTTCCTTTCCAGGTCGTGTCCAGAGCCTCATGACTGCTACCTGGTGCCCGGAGCTCCTGTCTGATGTCCGGAGCCTGATGACCGCTAGCTGGCGCCTGGAGATCGTGCCTTGTGTCCGGGATGCACCCGAGGTCCCACCTGGTGTCCGAGATGGCCCTGAGGTACCGCCTGGTGTCCGAGATGGCCCTGAGGTCCCGCCTGGTGTCCGAGATGGCCCTGAGGTCCCACCTGGTGTCAGAGATGGCCCTGAGGTCCCGCCTGGTGTCCGAGATGGCCCTGAGGTCCCGCCTGGTGTCCTGGGATCCTGGGCATTTGCATCAAACCGCTTGAGTTCCTTTTCAGGTCGTGTCCTTGATGTCTTGCCTCGAGTCCTTGATGTCTTGCCTGGAGTCCTTGATGTGTCCTGCCCTGAGTTCAGTCCAACATTCCGAGTCCTGCCTGTGGTCTTGATGTGTCCTTCCCTGAGTCGAGTCTGATGTTCCGTGTTGTGCCTGGTGTCCTTGATGTCCTTCCTGGTGTACTTGATGTCCAATGTCCCCGATGTGTCCTGTCGGTGTCCCCGATGTGCCCTGCATTGAGTTGTGTCTGATGTATTGAGTCCTGATGTCTTGCTTGAGTCCAGATGGGAAGTCCTTGGTCCTGGTGGTCCAGTCTACGTACTCAGAGTTGGTCCCACTCGTGTTTCTGGACGGGCTCCTCCTCTGTGTTTCTGGGGAGTTTCCAGCCTTGTGTATCGGTGATGGCTCTGCCTGAGGTTCCTGGATCTGACCGGCCGATGTCTTGGATCTGTGCTGTCAGTGGTCTGCCTGTGTCCCGATGTCCGTCCTATTCCCTGGGTCCATCCTGTGATGACGTCTGTCCGAGGTTAGTGTCTGATGTTCTCCTGCTATGCCAGTGCTACTCCTGATGCCAGAGAGAGAGGTTCTCCTGACATGCCTCATCCTGGACTACATCAACCCGTGAGGACCTCCTGCCATGACACCGCCTGATGTCTGTGATGTTTCCTTTGCTTGATGTGCAGAATTGGGAGCCTGGCTCCATGTCTTGTCTTGTTACCTTGTACTGTCCTTTCGTTTAATAAACTTTGCTCTCTATAACTGAAGTGTGTGGTTTTCTGAAGGTTACCACCTTGTCCACATGCTCAGCTGCCACAGACTCCGGTCGCTGCCCCTCCCTAGTCTGGGCAGGCCCGGATTCCCCTGTGCTTCAGTGGGTCCATATACATCTACCACCTGGGACGCATGCCCCACATCGCCGTGCACTGGCGGCGTGTGAGCGTAAGCAAGCTAAGCCATCCCGTTCCACCATAACAATACCAGGATTGTGGATATACAGTGCCTTGTGAAAGTATTTTGCCCCCTTGAACTTTTCAACCTTTTGCCACATTTCAGGTTTCAAACATAAAGACATAAATTCAAATTTTTTTTGTGTGAAGAATCAACAAGTGGGACACAATCAAAAACAAATAATAAACTGAAAAGTGGGGCGTGCAATATTATATGGCCCCTTGAGTTAATACTTTGTAGCGGCGATTACAGCTGCAAGTTGCTTGGGGTATGTCTCTATCAGTTTTGCACATCGAGAGGCTGAAATTCTTGCCCATTCTTCCTTGCAAAACAGCTGGAGCTCAGTGAGGTTGGATGGAAAGTGTTTGTGAACAGCAGTTTTCAGCTCTTTCCACAGATTCTCGATTGGATACAGGTCTGGACCGTGACTTGGGTATTCTAACACCTGGATATGTTTATTTTTGAACCATTCCATTGTAGATTTTGCTTTATGTTTGGGATTATTGTCTTGTTGGAAGATAAATCTCCGTCCCAGTCTCAGGTCTTTTGCAGATTCCAACAGGTTTTCTTCCAGGATGGTCCTGTATTTGGCTCCATCCATCTTCCTATCAATTTTAACCATCTTCCCTGTCCCTGCTGAAGAAAAGCAGGCCCAAACCATGATGCTGCCACCACCATGTTTGACAGTGGGGATGGTGTTTTGAGGGTGATGAGCCAAACATATAATTTTACATTGTGGCCAAAAAGTTCAATTTTGGTTTCATCGGACCAGAGCGCCTTATTCCACATGTTTGGTGTGTCTCCCAGGTGGCTTGTGGCAAACTTCAAATGAGACTTTTTATGGATATCTTTGAGAAATGGCTTTCTTCTTGCCACTCTTCCATAAAGGCCAGATTTGTGCAGTGTACGACTGATTGTTGTCCTATAGACAGACTCTCCCACCTCAGCTGTAGATCTCTACAGTTCATCCAGAGTGATCATGGGCCTTTTGGCTGCATCTCTGATCAGTCTTCCACTTGTTTGAGATTAAAGTTTAGAGGGACGGCCGGGTCTTGGTAGATTTGCAGTTGTCTGATACTCCTTCCATTTCAATATGATCGCTTGCACAGTGCTCCTTGAGATGTTTAAAACTTGGGAAATCTTTTTGTATCCAAATCTGGCTTTAAACTTCACCACAACAGTATCTCGGACCTGCCAGGTGTGTTTCTTGGTCTTCATGATGCTCTCTGCACTTGAAACTGAACCCTGAGACTATCACAGAGCAGGTGCATTTATACGGAGACTTGATTACAGGTGGATTCTATTTATCATTACCAGTCATTTAGGACAACACTGGATCATTCAGAGATCCTCACTGAACTTCTGGAGTGAGTTTGCTGCACTGAAAGTAAAGGGGCCGAATAATATTGCACGCCCCACTTTTCAGTTTTTTATTTTTTAAAAAAGTGTAAAATATCCAATAAATTTCATTCGCCTTCACAATTGTGTCCCACTTGTTGATTATTCACAAAAAAATTAGAATTTATATCTTTATGTTTGAAGCCTGAAATGTGGAAAAAGGTTGAAAAGTTCAAGGGGGCCAAATACTTTCACGATGCACTGTATATACCAGAATAGGAACCATATATACCAGGATGGGGGACATGTATACCAGGATGGCGGTTATATATACAAAGATGGGGGACATATATACCAGAATCGGGGACATATATATCAGGATGGGGGACATATATATCAGGATGGGTGATCATATATCAGGAAGGGGGATTATATATACCACGATTCCCCCATATATACCAGAATGGGGACATATATACCAGAGTGAGGACATATATACCAGGATGTGGACATATACACCAGGATGGAGTACATATACACCAGGATGAGGAACATATATACCAGGATGGGGAACACATATACCAAGATGTCGATGTAATGTGCATCCGATTTACATGTAAAAAGGAGACTCCAGGACAGACTAAATGCAAATTGCACTGTCAAGCAGAACCCTGAAATACCCAGACACTGTTTAACCCCTATACATGGATCTGGCTTTACTACAAGGTTCGGGGGTCAACAGATGGGCTGCGGTCCAGGAATAGAAAAATCACCACGCAGGGTCAAAGACAAAAGGCCAGAAAAGTACAAAATCATTAGGCTGGAGAATAGTACAAAATCAGGCAAACATCAATCCGTAAAATCAATTATACAAAGCAGAAATACAGATTCAAGCATAGAAATTAAAGCCGGTCACTGACCTGTTAACAGTGTTACTTGTATTCTCCTGTAACGATGGTGTGCTGTGGAATATCCTGTTGCTCAGATAGAGTTCAAGACATTAAATCCAAAAAGAAAGATGGCGGCCCTCAGCATTCCAAATTTGCAGCTGTTTAATTTAAAGCAAATATTACAGCAGCAGGTGCATGATACAGGGAGGGAGGTGCTAGGTCCGACGGTGACCGCTTCGCGGGATGTCCCGCTTCTACGGGTCCGGTGTACACCGGACCCGTAGAAGCGGGACATCCCGCGAAGCGGTCACCGTCGGACCTAGCACCTCCCTCCCTGTATCATGCACCTGCTGCTGTAACTTTTGTTTTAAATTAAACAGCTGCAAAATTGGAATGGTGAGGGCCGCCATCTTTCTTTTTGGATTCAAAGCAGAAATACCAAGTGAACCAGGGAATATATCTGGCAACCAGTAGGAGCACACAGATGATTCAAATAGACTGCAGGATTTCCTAATCGGCTGAAGTCAGAGTTAATGACTGCAGCTGGGCAGCCATGCAACACATCCACAAGACAGACTACTACATCAACAGCCCCACCATTTGAGCAGACTCTGGAGGATGTGACAGTCCCCATATATACAAGGATGGGGACCATATATACCTGGATGGGAGACATATATAACAGGATGACCCCATATGTATGTACCAGAATGGGAACATATATACCAGGATGCACCGTGTATATCAGGATGCCCCATATGTACTAGGATAAGGACATGAATACCAGGATGGGGACCATATGTACCAGGAGAAGAACCATATGTACCTGATAGGGGATCATATATACCAGGATGGGGACATATATACCAAGAACGGCCAATACATACAAGATGGGGGACATATATATTAGGATGCCTGCCTATACACCAGTATTGGGACCATGTATACCAGGATGGGGACATATATACCAGGATGGAGAACATATATACCATGTATACTAAGATGGGGACAGACATATATAATAGGATGGGGGAAATTAATACATAATAAGGGGCCAATTCAAAAGTTTTATATGATTTAGAAAGCTACAAGGGACTGTTCATTTGACCAACATAGGTGTGTAGGGGGGCAGGTCCAAATTTCAGGGCCCATCAGACTCTAGTTACTCCACTGCTCATTGGCATAAATGGGGCTGAGATTGAGAGAACCGTGGCCGATGAAGACGTCAGACTGTATTCAGCCATGTGAAGCTAGGCTAGGCAATAAACTATCTGCATATTGCATCTTCTGTGACGGAAAAAATATTCAGATTGTCATAGAAAAATATCTTCTGCCATCTAGTGGTCATTCTAAGATAATACATACAAAGTCTCCAGCTGTAAATACTCAGTGCTGGTTTGGTGTCTAGTTTCTGTATTTATATGTCCTTATTATAGAACCCAAGGTTAACTGGCATTACTAAATTTCTGGTGACCGTATAGTTTTGTTTCTTTAAGGGTACCTTTACACCTCGCAACATTGCATCCAATTTCACTTGCAACTTACTGGTTGCAGTGAAATCATGGACACATTGTTACATTTGTACACAGCAACAAAATAGAACAATGTGTCCATGATTTCACGGCAACCAGTAAGTTGCAAGTGAAATTGGATGCAATGTTGCGAGGTGTAAAGGTACCTTTAGGCAGAAGGCACACTGTCAGATTTACTCACATGAGTGCAATGCGAGGGAAACTCGCATTGCACTCGGACCAGTGTTGTCATATCAGGCAGGGGAACACTGGTGCGAGTCCCACGCAATAAACTCACATTGTGAGTCCAAAGTGAGTGCAGTCGCAGCATGCTGTGACTGCACGCGAGTCTAACATGCGAGTGAGCAATGTAACTCTATGGGTATGAGAAAATTTCGCACCTATACAGCTCATTGTGCGATAGTTGCACGTGTGTGCTTTAAATATCACTTCAAACTCGGCAGCTGTCAAAGCCGCAGAGTTTGAATTTGCTGGTTTCCCGATACAGTAAGCAATAATGTTTCCCTGCTGTCACAGCAGCGTAGACAGATTATTTAAACACATCCGCTGACAAAATTTAACAATTCCAGGTGTTAATCAGCATATTAAGCCCCTCTGCAGGCTCTGTGCGGCATGCGGCATGCACACTTTTGCGGCCGGAAGTTGGAAACCCAGTCTTCTCTCTATTCTTAGCATAATCCGTTCAGGAATGCGGCCGGCAGTTCCAATGATTTTGTGACGCGAATGTCTTTCTCTCTTTTTGGCGCGTTACCGGTACCCAGTGACTACCCACTCTCTCGCCTCCACTGTCTGCTTCCTGTTCTGAATCAGGCTTCAGGACTCTCCGAATCCCGACTTCCTCCAATTTTCGTGTGACACTGTGACACGTGTTAGCGAAGGAAATGGCCAATGCTCGGATTGCACCTCACGCTGTGCAGTGAAGTGAGCGAACTCATCTTGCCGTGGTCCGGAGTCCGGACCGTGGGTGATCTGTGCTGTGGAAAATAAACAATAATGTCGGCCTTGTCGGGTGAAAAACGTAAACGGCTGTCACAGCCCTCTATTAAAGACTGTTTTCAGCCAAAAAGAACGGCTATTAGTAGTACTGTTGGTGATGGTGGTGGTGACGCTGTTGAGCAAGCCAATGCAGAAAAGACGAACAATAGTACCCAGGCTGGGGAGTGTGGAAATGTTGAGATGCAGCCCCTGTCAGTAACCAGTGTGAGTGCCGGCAGTGAAGTGCCTCAACCGTTTGACATTTCAAACTTCGTGGCGAAAGAAATGTCACTAAGTGAAAAAGTGGAAATGTATGATTTTCTATGGATGCCCGACTGCAACTACAAGTTTCCGGTCTTAAATTCAGAGAAGCCATGCAAAAAAAAGCTTCATTTCCAGTTTAGTTGGCTTCAACGTTTTACGTGGCTTGCGTATTCAGAGAAAGAAAAAGGTGCTTTCTGCAAGTTTTGCGTTCTCTTTCCTCCAAAGTCTGTTGGATCGCACAGAGCCAGCCAGCTACCAGGTAAGTTCTGTGACTGACTGTCTCAATGTTGTTCTTACTGCTTCTGTGTCTTTTGCGTATTTTAATCTACAGAGTGTACACTACAGCATAAGCTGTCTAACAATTTCAATGTTTTTAATGTGTGATATGGTTGTGGCACTTGCTGAGAAATCGTAGTCTACTTTTTTGTGTGTGTGTTCAATTCAATTTTTTCCGTCTTATTATTATGTTTTTATTATAAATTTTTTTTTTACCTCTAGCTTTATTTTTTTGCATGAATTAACATGACATGAGAATTTTGGCATTTTCTTTGTAACGCTTCGTAAACGAGTAAACTATAGTTGGCGTAAATGCCAAGTAACACTGCTGTGACAGACCTTTTTTTCTGCAAGTAACTAGTGTTTTAGAAAAAAATTAATTACTACGTAATGTAATTCCTACCATAGAGGCACAACAAATACCGTATATACTCGTGTATAAGCCGACCCGTGTATAAGCCGACCCCCCTACTTTTGCCCCCAAAACTTGGGAAAACCTATTGACTCGTGTATAAGCCGAGGGTGGACCCCAGCACAGGTATACAGCCCCCAGCAGTGTGGTATACAGCAGCCTCCCCAGTGGTAGTATACAGCAGCCTCCCCAGTGGTAGTATACAGCAGCCTCCCCAGTGGTAGTATACAGCAGCCTCCCCAGTGGTAGTATACAGCAGCCTCCCCAGTGGTAGTATACAGCAGCCTCCCCAGTGGTAGTATACAGCAGCCTCCCCAGTGGTATATACAGCATCCCTAAAGGTATAAACAGCAGACCCCAGAGGCATATACAGCAGGCCCCAGAGGCATATACAGCAGGCCCCAGAGGCATATACAGCAGGCCCCAGAGGCATATACAGCAGGCCCCAGAGGCATATACAGCAGGCCCCAGGGTATATACAGCAGGCCCCAGGGTATATATAGCAGGCCCCATGGTATATACAGCTGGCCCCAGAGTATATACAGCAGGCCCCAGGGTATATAAAGCTGGCCCCAGAGTATATACAGCAGGCCCCAGGGTATATACAGCAGGCCCCAGGGTATATACAGCAGGCCCCAGGGTATATACAGCTGGCCCCAGGGTATATACAGCAGGCCCCAGGGTATATACAGCAGGCCCCAGGGTATATATAGCAGGCCCCAGAGTATATACAGCAGGCCCCAGGGTATATACAGCAGGCCCCAGGGTATATACAGCAGGCCCCAGGGTATATACAGCAGGCCCCAGAGTATATACAGCAGGCCCCAGGGTATATACAGCAGGCCCCAGGGTATATACAGCTGGTCCCAGGGTATTTACAGCAGGCCCCAGAGGTATACAGCAGGCCCCAGGGTATATACAGCAGGCCCCAGAGGTATACAGCAGGCCTCAGGGTATATACAGCTGGCCCCAGGGTATATACAGCTGGCCCCAGGGTATATACAGCTGGCCCCAGGGTATATACAGCAGGCCCCAGAGGTATACAGCAGACCCAGAGGTATACAGCAGGCCCCAGAGGTATACAGCAGGCCCCAGAGTATATACAGCAGGCCCCAGGGTATATACAGCTGGCCCCAGGGTATATACAGCAGGCCCCTAGGTATACACCAGGCCCCAGAGGTATACAGCAGGCCCCAGAGGTATACAGCAGGCCCCAGGGTATATACAGCAGCCCCAGAGGTATACAGCAGGCCCCAGTGGCAGTCGCCCCCCCCATCATGGGAAGAAGCCCCCCACACTTTGCAGAGCCCCCCTCCCCCGCTGCTTTATCTTACCATCCAGGGTCTTCTTCACCGCGGGTCCTCCAGTCCTTCCTCGCGCGCTGTGTTCCCGGTCTCATGTGACCCGGCGGTCGCAGTGGAATGACGTCATCGCGCCGGGTCACGTGAGACCTGAACACAGTGCGCAGGATCCGCGGCGAAGACCCCGGATGGTAAGATAAAGCAGCGGGGGAGCTCTGCAAAGTGTGGGGGGCTCTTTCCATGATGGGGGGGGCTAGTGCCATTGGGGGGCTGCTGTATACACTGGGGGGCTGTATGCACGGCTCCCCCTGCCGCTGTGATGGGCGGGGGGAGCCGTGCATATCTAATGAGCGGCCCCACGTGACGGGCCGCTCACTCATCAGCCCCCCCCCGCCTCCTCCAGCCTCCCCAGCACCCGGACACAGCCCCCACCACATATATTACCGTATTGACCCGTGTATAAGCCGAGGGGGTGGCTTTTCAGCCCAATTTTTGGGCTGAAAAACTCGGCTTATACACGAGTATATACGGTAAGACCGTTTTCGTGCAGTATTAAGCATTAATTAGGTATTCAAATTTACAAACATCGCTTGGCTTTTAGGGGGGCTTCGCTCCCCCAAACCCCCCCACCGGGGGCTTTGCCCCTCGGAACCCCGCTGGGGGTGACACCCCCCTTTCAGGGCCGGTGTGTGTTTCTTGGACCCCTACCTTGGGAAATTTCTGGGTGCGCCACTGGGTTTGGGTCACACGTGAGCCTTGAAACTGCTAAAACCATCACACTCACGCAGCACACTCGCAGCACACTCACATGCATACAGCCATGCACACTCACCCACATGCACCACACTCACATGATCACGCATTACACTCGCATCACTGTCATGCATCAAACACGCTTCGTGTTTGATGCATGACAGTGGTTTGGGTCACACGTGAGCCTTGGATCCGCTAAAACAATCAGTTTTTCCAAGTTGAAAATGTTGAAAAGCGGATCTGTTAACAGATCCATAGGCTCCAATGCAAAAAACACAGTGTCAAAGTGCACTGCTAAAAACGCTATGCGTTTTTGCATTAGCAAAAAAAAAAAAAATGCACCGGACAGTAACTGTCATCCGGCCAGCGCATCATACTACATGGTGGAGGCGGGAATTTCAAAAGAGGACAAAAAAGAGAGGGAATGATGACGCTCAGCGGGGCATGCTAAGAGACTGCGAGGAGAGAGAATGGAGACCCGGAGACCGCCCGTTTCAGTCTACGGATGTAGACTCGATGTAAATTATTAATTCATTTTATACCAGCTTTACAGTACAGTTTATGCTCAGAGAGGGATGGTTAGGGATGAGCTAGCAAGGTGCAGGGACAAATACTGATAGAATAGGGGGCTAAATCGAGCGAACAGGTTCCCTTTAACCTCATGCAAGCATATTTATTCCCAGCATGCCTGACTTGTTTAATGTATTGTTTTCCCCATGGTGAAATCTTATGTTGCCACACAAAAGGATAGAGTACACAAGGTTCAGTTATCATGATGATGATAGTGCTGAGTGTTGAGTCTCTTAATTTGATAGTCTATCCTGTTTGCAGTAATGTACATTCCTGCTTTTATGTTGTCGGCCTGTCCAAGGCTTTTCATTTCTGTCATAGATCAGGAATAGTACACAGTTGTGTTTTGTGCTTTCTTGAGCACTGGAATGCTTTTATGTAGCTTTGTGGTCTGCCATTCTCCTGAACAGTGAAAGCTGAATCCTTGGTCATCTTATGAGAACACGTGCCATTAACACCTGGTAGGGGAAAGAAGGGAAAAAACATTTTTAGGCTACATTCACACACACCGTTTTTGCTCCGTATTTTCTGGTACGTTTTTCTCTTTTTCTGCTGCAAATCAATATCAACTTTTCAAGAAACCGCAAAAGAAAACCGCCACAGAGACTAACATACCCTTGGACAGATCACACCACAAATTCCCAGTCTGAACGGCAAAAAAGTGAGAACCCATTGACTTTGCTGGGATTCAATTTGAGTGATCCGTTCACTGCATTTTCACTTCCAAAAACGGATGCAAAAGACAGATCAAAAACGGTCTGTGTGAATAGAGCCTTATAATTATTGTTTCATAAAATCTGAGTCTTCAGTGTTATTAGGACACTATAGGATTAATTCTGATAGCGAAACAAGATGGCTACTACAAATAAAACATTTTTAACTGTAGCAAAACTATTTTACAACACCCTGTGTCTGACGCACCACATGAAGAATACAAGGGTTATATAATATCATTATATATTATATGAACACAGTCAGTAAGAAGCAGATGCCCATAACTTGAATTTGCAATGATCTAATGGTCACCATACTGCTTAGTACAGATTTTTTTTTTTTCATACAACATATGGCTTTGTAGTGCAGGTGTTTGGTATCATAATCCAGCTGTTGGTGCTCTGCTTAGGCCAGCTTCACACCACAGTTTTTAGGATCCATGGCTGTCCGGTGTGAACCAGACAGCCCCGAATCCGATTTTGGCCCCATTGTTTCCCTATGGGGTCAGATAGTGCCAGATGGCAGCTATTTGTCATCCTGTTTTGTCCTGTCCGGGAGGATCCGTCACATTTCATTTTTTTGCCCCAGACACAAAATCGTAGCCTGCAGCGTTTTTGTGTCCGGGGCAAAAATTTGACAAAACCGGATCATCCTGGATCCGGCACGATCCGGCTGCCCACAACATGAGAGTCTATGGGAGCTGGATCCGACATAAAATTAGACCAGCTGCTGGATGCCAAGTGCTGTTACAGGACCTGGACGGCTCCCCGGCTGAAATTTTAGCACTGGACAGCGGCAGCTGCCTCTCACAAAATGTAACGGCAGAAAACAGGATCAGAGGGCATATTTCAGGTTCTGTCTGGTGCTTCCTGCAAAACACTGGACAGAACCTGACTGCAGAAAAACGTGGTGTGAAGCCAGCCTTAAGGCTAGGGCCACACTGACGGTTTTGTATTCTTTTACCACAATCCGGTAATAACTTAGCAGGTCTTCCTGAACCGCATAGCAGTAACACTATGCGGTTCGGGAGAACGCTGCCCCTAGATACCCGATGTGTACCATGGTTACCCAGCCACACAGAAAGCTGCTTGGACTCCGTTTTAGCTGAGCGCACAGAAAACGTTGCACACAACATTTTCTGTGCACTCAGCTAAAGCGCAGTCCACGCAACTTTGTGTGTGGCTGGTAACTATGATACACATCGGGTATCTAGGGGCAGTGTTCTCCCGAGCCGCATAGCGTTACCGCTCAAAAATGATGAAAGCAGGGAATTGGCCTTGCTGGCCAGCAGTTGGAATAGTCTCAATAGATGGCAGGGTCAGGGGTAGAGGAATGGACACACACCGGAGATTGTTTCTTTACCTTTTTACTGATGGAATTGCGGGTAAAAGTCCAGTATACTGCCGGGTGTTCAGGTAGCACTTCTGGATCTCCACAGTGAGTGGGTATAAGGCCTCCTCATCTCTTTTCCCTTGTCTGAAGCCCCTGCCCTGTATGGAACTTGGCTGGCCTCCTCTGCTCTTCTCTCACCTGTGCTGTGTTGGGTAACCATCGTTGGACTGCCGCTATAGACTCTCTTGCGATGCCTGGCTCCCTTGTTGGTCACTGCACAGATGCCCGGGAGACTGAAGTCTCCAAGGAACACCAGTATTCTCTGCTAGGCTTGGTGCTCTCCTGCAGACTCAGACTCCAGTGTCTGGGATGCTCTCTGGAATGAACCAAGACGGCTCCTCCGTCCCCAGGCTGCTACTTCTCCATTGTTCCTACGTCTCGCCTTCGACCCCACTCTTGGGTCCTTGCAATAGCTAGACTGAAGGCTGTTCAGTTGTCTCTGGCTCGGGCCTAGCGCGGCTCTGACCACCAGGACGTCTTCACAGTTCTCCTAGCGACTGCACACTCTGTCTAACTCCGCCCCCAGCACCAGTATTTATAGGGGATCTTACCTAAGGGCAGCAAGTTGAGCTCCCCCTACTGGGTGGGGGTGGAAGGTGTTGTTTGAACTTGTGTACCCACTGTGGAATCCCATCCATGCTGTAGGTGAGTCTGTGGTTACCTGTGTGAGCAGGGCGCCACAAATACAACACCACTGTGCACGTGGAAGTGCAGATCCAGCAGCAGCTGTCCAGGCAAGCATACTGGTTGTGGGTTATCACAACCGAACCAGGTGAGCACATACAGTCACGGTCAAACAATCTTATCCAAACTATAAGACCCATTTGGGCCTCTCTGTGTCTCCCTCTGATTTTTTAGATAGCAAATACGGCCACTTCAGGTCAACCCACAGATTTTCAATGATATACAGGTCTGAGCTCTAGCTGGGCGATTACAATATACGGTATTGATTTTCTACTGGGGAAAGCCATTCTTTTGTTGATTTGGAGATATCCTTAGGGTCATTGGCGTGATGAAAAGTGAAATTTATCTTTAGCTTTTTAGCAGAGGCCTGAAGGTTTTGTTGCAAATTGACTGATATGTGGAAATTTTCTTAGTTCCCTGAACCTTGACTTTAGCCCCAATTCCAACTGCTGAAAAACAGCTCCAAAACATGATGCTGCCTACACCATGCTTCACTATGGGTATGGTATTCTTAATAATAATAATAATAAAACTTTATTTGTATAGCGCCAACATATTCCGCAGCGCTTTACAGTACAATGGTACATATAAGAAAATTATACGGTACAGAAAGGTAATGCAGAACAGTAGTTACATACAATAAACATAGAATCAACTCAGGAAATACAATAAAAAGGCAAAAAAAATGAAGGTGACCCTGCTCGAAGGAGCTTACAATTTAAGACGGGATGGGAACACAAAGTACAGGGGCTTATAACAATGAATATCTTATGTTTAGGTGACTACTGTTAGGGAGAAGGATAGGCCGCCCTGAAGAGGTGTGTTTTTAGGGAGCGTCTGAAGCTATGCAAGTTGTGGATGGTCCTAATTTCTTGGGGTAGAGCATTCCAGAGGTTTGGTGCAGCTCGAGAGAAGTCTTGGAGTCGGGAATGGGAGGTTCGGATTAATGCTGATGTTAGTCTGAGGTCACATTCAGAACGAAGGGGACGGGTGGGGTGGTAGACAGAGATGAGGGTGGAGAGGTAAGGAGGTGCCGCACCATGAATAGCTTTGTGGGTGACAACGAGCAATTTGAATTTGATCCTATAGTGAACGGGTAGCCAATGTAGTGACTGGCACAGAGCAGAAACATCTGAGTAATGGTTTGCTAGATAGGTGATCCTGGCTGCTGCATTGAGGATAGACTGGAGAGGGGAAAGCTTACTGTGGGGGAGGCCAGCTAGTAAAGAATTACAGTAGTCAAGGCGGGAATGAATCAGGGCCACGGTGAGGGTTTTAGTTGTTTCCATGGTGAGAAAGGGGCGGATTCTAGAGATATTTTTCAGGTGCAAGCGACAGGAGCGGGTGAGAGATTATATATATGGGGTGAAAGAGAGATCAGTGTCCATCAAAACACCGAGACAGCGAGCCTGCTGACTAGGTGTTATCGTGGTGCCGCACACCGAGAGAGAGATGTCAGGTTTAGGGAGGTTGGCAGAGGTGACTCACCGTGGCTGGGACTCCGGTTTAGACAGGCGATGCTTCCTTCCTCCTTGTCACGGGTGGACCGCGCCTGCCGGTAGTGGGGCCCGGTGGAGTGCAGATCAAAAGTAAAGACGTCTTATAGGAACAGATTAAAGGGGTTTTTAATTTATTCGTGACGCCACCTATGAGTAGTTCGGTAAGGACTACCGACGCTGCGGAACCTCCGGGGGATGGACAGCAGCAAGATGTTACGCTCCCCACAGGCTGAGCGGTGGTCCCCGGAGGCTGGAGCTGCTCAAGATGTTGTGCGGCAGCTGCAGTTACCTTGTAGTGCGGGCGGACAGTTCATAAGGAAGCACGGACACAGAAAGTCTCTGCAACGGGTCTTTACTGTAACCAGCAGGCAGTACATGGCATACAGTGGTTGGGTAGTAGACCGGGTGGACTCAGCAGTGATGGTGTCCCTTAGAAATCCGCAGTGTTCCTCCATTCTAACTAATTGGTTGCCAGTGTCGCCCAGGAATACCAGGTCGGGTACGGGGAGGCTGCTTCAATGCCCTATCCATGATGTACGTTCTGGATGTTTAGGGGAGCCTTGGATCCCTCAGTGGGTACACCGCTGGTTAGACGACTGGAAGTTGGCTGGTGGTGGGGTGCTCCTGTAAAGCTGCTCCTCCACGTTTTCTGGTTCGCGTAGCAGAGGTGAACTGCTGCCAGCTTCGGTACCAGTGAACCGGCTGTGAGTTGTGGGCACGGGAGTCTTTTGGGAACCCGTGTGAATAATGCCCAATCCCGGTTGGTAAGGCCTCAGGTGCTGACACCCGACCGGTGACGGCCCGGGGGCTGCACGGGGTGCGGAGCCCCCGCTCCTACTCCAAGTTCTAGTTCTAGACCCTTCTTCTCCGAGTTCTAGGTTCTCGCTCTCTCTGTAGACTACTGTGTGTGTTCTACTACACTTCCCTAACACTCCACCCACCAGGACCTAGGATTGGCCCTCTGTTCTAGGTGATGCATGCAGGGTTGGATTTCTAAATTAACCAGGTCACTGCTGTGTCAGAGAATATTGCGGCTGCTTTTATGGCTGCAATACCCTCTTGTGACGCACTCGTTGCGGGGCGCCACACTCCCCCTTGGTTGAATACGCTTGTCCCCAAGCGTCACACTACCCACATTACAGAGGTTTTTATATTTTATAACAGGTAATACACTTTTATTAATGACGAGTCATTATATAGCATAAAAGTGAGGTAGACAAAATAAACAGGTAAAAACACTTGGTGCGGACCCGGCGGGCGTTTGGCTGTTCTTAGTAAAAGTTCAGGCTGTAGCCGCGAGATCACACAGTCAGTGTTTAACAGGAACAGAGTCATTGAATGAGTTCAAGTCTTAAAGTCACTGGCACGGAGAACGATGGCGCACCCGGATAGCGAACCACCCATCTGGACAAGCATAGCGTTCGTAGGTGATTACATCGCCCCGGTATAGGTTGCGATCGGGATGTCCTCTCGGCAAATTTGACTCAACGTCCCGGCGCCCCACAAACACCTCCTCATTCAAACCCACCTCCCAAGCGAACCCCCACCGGTATGTAAGTTAAAGGTGGAAATTCTACCTTCACGGCGGAGTTCAGCAGACAGTGGCGGCTGGCGGCGAGCCTCGGCACGGGCCTGCATGTTGGCGCGTTCTCGGGCTTACCACTCCTCTCGCGTACATCTCCGTCGTTACGGCTCGGGGTGTAGAGATGAGTAACGGAGCTGGTGGTTTGGCGGGAAGCTTGAACTTGGCGGGCTGTCTGGACCGGCACCCGGTGGAACGGCACAGGGGAAGGTGTCAGCGTTGCACCCGACCAGTGTACCCGAGCTGTATGCCCGGTTGGAAGTTCCTCGGTGTCTCCCCAAGCGAACCCGGTGTCGAAATCCTCAGCGGTGCTGCGGGTCTCGTCGTCATCTTCCTCGACCTCTTCCTCGATGACCACATCAGGCTGCTCGTTGGCTGGAGATGTTGAAGCTGTTTCCGCTGTACAACGGGGCGGTGGTGCTGCGGATCCTTCCACAGAGACATCCTGCAGGGCTTCCAGGCTGCCTGCCTCTTCATCTGTAACTGTTGGTAGAGGGGTTTCAATCCCGGTTACCAGGTAGGCCTCGGCAATTGCAAGGGAAGCCTCCGGTACGGGGACGAAACAAGCGACTGTCTCTGTAGTTGTGAAACACGTCGCGGGTTCCTCGGTGGGAACCTGGTAAAAGTCAAGTTCTTCCATGGAGCTTATTGGAAGCTCCGGCTCTGGAACGGGGTCGGCTGCGGGTTCGACCGCTGGGACGGGTCGAGCTGTGGTCCTCACGGGAATGACGCAGTCTATGGGCTCCGGTGACGAAGCAGGACAGGTGGTAGGCGACGGTGAGGCGGTTGAGAAGCTGGCGACGTCGTCTGGGCCTGGAGAAGCTGTACCCAGTCGGCTCTGCTGCATCGCGTGGTGTAGTCGTCTGCCTAGGGTCGCGCTCCAGCTGCAAATCGTCCATTCTACAGTCTCAATTAATCGCACCCGGAGGTCTTGTAGAGCCTCTAGCCAGAAGTCGGGGCTGCCGTCTATGGTAAGGGCAGGACCCGGACTCGGTTGGCCTATGGCTGCTCTGGCCTCCGCCTCGACCTCCCGCATCAGGTCTTGGAGTCTCATGCTGGCCATTCTCTTCTTCGGAGGGAAACCACACCCGTTCAACCGGTAAGCGTTCTGGTAGAGCTGGTGAAGAAGGTCTGTGACACTCCCATTTCCTCTGGGCTTTTGTAGTCCAATCGTGGGAAAAGTCTTTGGGGTCCGCCCCCATGGTTGATTCGAGCAATCAGGGCGGACAAGGAGTTTGGCGCCTTTTGTCTTTAGCCCTCCCACGATGAGGGGGGGGTTGACTCACTCCTGGGCTTGCACGTGGCGGCTTCTTGTGGCGGGAACGCCATCTTGGGTGCCATCTTGGCCCAATGGTGAAAAGGCGGGAAAGTTCTTTTAGGGACGAACAAAGTCCAAATTGTAGACAATAAAGTCCAGTTTAAACACATTATACCTGTTGAATAACGGGCCTGCTCGTATCCTGTTCGTGACGCCACTTTCTGACTCACCGTGGCCGGGACTCCGGTTTAGACAGGCGATGCTTCCTTCCTCCTTGTCACGGGTGGACCGCGCCTGCCGGTAGTGGGGCCCGGTGGAGTGCAGATCAAAAGTTAAGACGTCTTATAGGAACAGATTAAAGGGGTTTTTAATTTATTCGTGACGCCACCTATGAGTAGTTCGGTAAGGACTACCGACGCTGCGGAACCTCCGGGGATGGACAGCAGCAAGATGTTACGCTCCCCACAGGCTGAGCGGTGGTCCCCGGAAGCTGGAGCTGCTCAAGATGTTGTGCGGCAGCTGCGGTTACCTTGTAGTGCGGACGGACAGTTCATAAGGAAGCACGGACACAGAAAGTCTCTGCAACGGGTCTTTACTGTAACCAGCAGGCAGTACATGGCATACAGTGGTTGGGTAGCAGACCGGGTGGACTCAGCAGTGATGGTGTCCCTTAGAAATCCGCAGTGTTCCTCCATTCTAACTAATTGGTTGCCAGTGTCGCCCAGGAATACCAGGTCGGGTACGGGGAGGCTGCTTCAATGCCCTATCCATGATGTACGTTCTGGATGTTTAGGGGAGCCTTGGATCCCTCAGTGGGTACACCGCTGGTTAGACGACTGGAAGTTGGCTGGTGGTGGGGTGCTCCTGTAAAGCTGCTCCTCCACGTTTTCTGGTTCGCGTAGCAGAGGTGAACTGCTGCCAGCTTCGGTACCAGTGAACCGGCTGTGAGTTGTGGGCACGGGAGTCTTTTGGGAACCCGTGTGAATAATGCCCAATCCCGGTTGGTAAGGCCTCAGGTGCTGACACCCGACCGGTGACGGCCCGGGGGCTGCACGGTGTGCGGAGCCCCCGCTCCTACTCCAAGTTCTAGTTCTAGACCCTTCTTCTCCGAGTTCTAGGTTCTCTCTCTCTCTGTAGACTGCTGTGTGTGTTCTACTACACTTCCCTAACACTCCACCCACCAGGACCTAGGATTGGCCCTCTGTTCTAGGTGATGCATACAGGGTTGGATTTCTAAATTAACCAGGTCACTGCTGTGTCAGAGAATATTGCGGCTGCTTTTATGGCTGCAATATCCTCTTGTGACGCACTCGTTGTGGGGCGCCACAGAGGGTGGGAGCAGAAGAAGTTCAGTTTTGGAAAGGTTGAGTTTCAGATAGAGAGCGGACATGATATTGGAGACTGCGGTTAGACAGTCATTGGTGTTCTTTATTAGAGCGTGAGTAAGGTCAGGAGCTGAAGTGTATAATTGTGTGTCATCAGCATAGAGATGGTACTGAAAGCCAAATCTGCTGATGGTCTGTCCAATCGGGGCTGTGTAGAGAGAGAAGAGGAGAGAGCCAAGGACTGAGCCCTGAGGGACCCTAATAGTGAGAGGAAGAGGGGAGGAAGTGGAGCCAGAGAATGATACACTGAAAGAGCGGTCAGAAAGATAGGAAGAGAACCAGGAGAGAGCCGTGTCCTTGATGCCAATGGAGTGCAGCATAGAGAGTAGGAGATGGTGGTCAACAGTGTCAAAAGCCGCAGAGAGGTCAAGAAGGGTAAGCAGAGAGTGGTCACCATTACGTTTTGCTGACAGAAGGTCATTGGTCACTTTGATGAGGGCAGTTTCTGTAGAGTGTAAGGGGCGGAAGCCAGACTGCAATGGATCTAAAAGAGAGTGAGTGGCGAGGTAATGGGTGAGGCGGGTGTAGACCAGGTGCTCCAGGAGTTTTGAGATGAAGGGGAGGTTGGAGACAGGTCTGTAGTTATTTGTGCAGGATGGGTCAAGGGATGTTTTCTTTAGTAGTGGAGTAATAATAGAGTGTTTGAAGGAGGAGGGGAAGATGCCAGTGGAGAGGGAGAGATTCTTGTGGTAATGCATAGTGTTGACCAAACATACCTTTTGCAATGATGCCAAAAAGTTAAAATTTCACATCTGTTTCACGGCTATCAACCCTTTACTTACTCTGTGCCCTCTCTATAGATCACTCCCTCCCCGCTCCCATTTACAGGTCTCAAGCTGTGCTCACATTTGTCAAACACTCCAAATAATCTACTACCACCAAACAGCACACAAATCACTGAACGACCTTTTTCCTCCTTCTCTTAGTCGCTGTCGACCTATCCCCTAAATGTGGCCCTCCTTCCACAGTAAATATACGGTAACTCTTTTCCTGCTGCAGATGATAACCCTACTAATCTTATTAACATTAAGTGCATGTCTTCTCCTGTTCTGTTCTTTATATTGTGCTTTTTGGAATTCACGGTAGGTGTGTAACTAGCTCCCCTTCTTCCACAACTTCCACAACTTCTTTTCTTCCAATTTTCTTAACCTTCTGGCTCTCACTTAAACATAGATCTAGCAGTCGGACACCACCACCGTTGCTCTCTCGAATAATGGTCTACAATTTTCACATACCCCCCAGAACTGAAAGACGACAAGGAGGAGGTGTTAGTGTGCTCTTTTCATTACAATGTACTTTCCAGGTTATCCCCTTAGTACCTTTGCTTATGTTTGACAATTATACTCTTTAAACCCTTCTTCCTGTGATTGGCAGCTTTGTGTCAACCTCCAGACAAAATGAACCAATTACAAGGTAAGTTTGCTGCCTGGTGTCCACACTTACTATCTTGTGACAATAGCCGTTTCACACTGCTCACCAGCGCGTCAACGAGTCCAGTTTACTGAGTGAATCACTTTCTTTACCTGTATCGCCCTAAGCATGTCACCATTGGTTGGGCAACACATGGGAATTAACATAGTGCAAAATACACATAAATATACTAACAATACAAAAGCTACACTATATGTGCTCCAAATAATTTAAAGTGACAACACCTTCACCATTCACCAAAATTACTATAAAAACACCCCAAGATCATTCTTGTCATTAAAACTGGATGCTCAATGAGCTTTTCATTTTATAATCCATGTGGCCTCTCTTTGAATAGGATTTTGAGGGTATTTCCACCCTGAGGAGGGGATCTATTTTTTTTAAACTCACAAAGCTGAGGACATTTGCATCACTATTATGCATTGTTTTAACATGGTCTATCAATCAGGGTGAACCAATCCCAGAACCAATTGATTTATAATGTTCTCTTATAAAGATCTTATTATTTTCCCTATATAATATAGGCCACAAGGACAGAAGATTATGTAGACTGTATATCTAGTCTTACACAAGATAAACTGTCTTACTTGATGAAACACGGGACTAATTTTCAAAGGATCGACTATGTTTAGAAGAAAAGGGACACTTTCTGCATCCATGAGTTCGTACTGGACTGCTTGTTTGCAACCATGTTTTTTCTGGTAATAATCTTTTTCTGACTATAATGTCTCCTATTTTCCTACATCTTCCTGAGTGCCACCTCCGTCAGATCTTTATCACTTTCAATAAAGTAATAGTTCCTAATAATCACAGTTCGAATTACCTGATCTAAAGGACCAAATTTCTAAATCAAAGATTAAACATTTATCTCTTTTAACATTTTTCTTCCTTGTTAAGTCATCCCAAGTCATTCTATTTACTTTCTCATAAACCTCATTTATCAAATCATCTGAATAACCACTGGAAGAAAGGCAATTTTTTTTTTTAACTCCCTGGCCTGTTTTTGGAAACCTCTAATCATCATTGTTTATTCTTATGAGGCGTAACATGTGGCCATATGGTAGGGATTTTTTCACATGTTATGGGTGATTATTTTCAAAGGGAATTGGTAGCAGTTGTTTTGCTAATATTTTCAGCAACTAACTTCCCATTTCTTACCATGGTTTTTACGTCTAGAAGCTTTAGCTTACTCCATATTCATCACGTTTACATCATTCAGATATTGCACAAAATTCTCAAACTTTTCCTTTGTCCAATCCCATATCATAATTATGTCGTCTTGAGTTTTCGCCGAGCAACCGAGGGCAATGGCTGCATAGAACAGGAGCTCCTGCGGTGACAAGCTCCAAAGTGACACTATAAGGGAGCTTATCGACAGCTGGACTGCATCACTCATGTGCCTGTGATCCTGAGTGCACAGCGGTCCCAATGGTGCGGGGTAAGTTGGCTAAAACAAGCTCTCTGAGGAAGGTTACAACTTACTTCCCCCGGGACCAGGGAGCGGGTTCTGCTTCTAAGATGGCTGTGGCTTCTCCTTCTCCGTCTTACTCCTCTGCCCCCTCTCCTCATGCATCGTTGCCAGGAACAGAGGATGCAATCTCGGGGGAGGCAGGGAGAGACAGGAGGACATTCCTATCACTCAGTCCACAGTGGAGGCCCTATTAAAAAGGAGCTACAGCATGATCTTAAGGACATGATGAGGGATATGATGAAAGAGCTGAGCTGAGAGGAGAGGATGAAGAACTGGGCTCCAGAACGGCACACTTGGAGAAAAAGCTTGAGGAACTCACTTGATCCCATAATGATCTTATAGATGCACATGAGGCCCTGGAGCTGAAAATGTCCCAGATTTCTGATAATACCCTGGACTTTGAGGACAGATCCAGGTGAAATAACATAAGGCTAAGAGGCGTAGCTGAGTCCATTCCTGATCACAAACTCCCAGGGCTGCTTCAGACATTCATTAAGGAATTGCTCCCACAGGCTGATGACAAGGACATAATAATAGACAGGATACTAGAATCCCAAAACCTAAAGGACTGGATCCTAAACCACCTTGGGACATCATTGCTCGTGTCCATTTTTACACCATTAAGGAAGCTTTTATGATGGCCCTATGGAAAAAGCCTAAGCTGTCAGATGACATGTCACAATTGCTGGTTTTGTCTTACCCAGGGGCATATCTAGGGGGGTGCAGCCGGACCTTTGCACCGGGCGCAACTCTGCGGGGGGCGCTGCCGCGCCGGTGCCATCATCAGGTCAAGCGTCTGGCGGTGGCACTACAACGCCGGCGCTAATCTCCTCCGCGCCGCCCTGCGCATGCGCAACCCCTGCGGCTGGTCCGCCCCCTGGCAGCAGTTCCCACACCCCCGGGTCACGTCGTGTCCGCCGCTGCGGCTGACGTCACCCGTTGCGCCGCAAACAGTGAGCGCGCTCCGCGCGTACAGTGGGACAGAGAAGAGGAAGAGGAGCTGCTGCAGCCTGCCTGCCTCCCACCTCCTGACTGAGTCGTCTGGTCCGTCCTGACTAGGTACTACTCTACTAGAGTAATTAAACTGTAATAAAGTAACCTAAACAGGCGGGGGGGGGGTTATGAGGTGTATATATAATATATGTATACATCAGGCGCAGGCACCCACTATGAGGTACTATACCTCATAGTATGTGCCTGCCTGGTGATGTATACATATACACACCTCATAGTGTGCCTGCCTGATGTATACATATATATACCTGAGGTATATATAAGTGTACATCAGGCAGGCACACACTATGGGGGGTGCAGAAATAGAGCTGTGCCCCGGGCGCCATGAAACCTAGTTACACCTCTGGTCTTACCTATCTGCTGGCACTTTGGCTAAACGCTGAGAGTATAACTCTTATGATGGGACTTTTAGAGACTTGGGCATCTGATACTGCTGGGGGTTTCCTGCAAACCTAAAAATCATAAAGGATAGCAAAGTTTTTGTTTGCTTCTCCATAGAAAAGGCAAAGGAGCTGTTGCTTCAATGGGATATTCAGCATATATATACTGCTGCCCCAGCCAACTCCGCAGCTCAAAAGAAAAAGAAGCTGCCAACAGACTGGTTTAAAAAGATGACTGTTCGGCTGGTTTCACATTACGGATTTTTTATTTCCGATGCTGTCCGATAAAAATCGGACAGCATCGGAACGATTTTTGCCCCCATGCAGCCCTATGGGCATCGGACCGAATCGGATGTGCACTAAATGGCATCCGATTTGGTCCGATCCGATTCTGTCCGATTTTTTTATTGGTGCAAAAATCGAAAATAATATCAGACAGAATCGGATCGGACCAAATCGGATGCCATTAAGTGCACATCCGATTCGGTCCGATCAATTTAACATGGGGCCCTATGGAGCAGGGTCTGAGGGAACATCTGATGTGTCCTCAGACCCGATTTTAGTGTACTGAGCATGCTCAGTACACTAAAATAGGTCCTAAAAGTAAAGTAAGGGGTTAAAAAAAAAAAATCTATGCTCACCTGTCCACGAGGCCCCCGGCGTCTCCCGCACGTCTCCCATGTCTCCCGGTGTCTTGCTGTTCTCTGCTGACAGGACCTGCCGTGACGTCACAATCACATGACCGCCAGTAACCAGTAACTGGCAGTCATGTGATTGTGACGTCATGCGAGGTCCTGTAAGCACAGAACAGCAAGACACTGGGAGACACGAGAGACGCGGGGGACCGTGCAGGAGTCGTGGACAGGTGAGAAAAGATTGGAGGAGAGGGGGAGGACACATGGGAGGACCGGGGAACCTCATTGGAGGAGAGGGGGAGGACACATGGGAGGACCGGGGGACCACATTGGTGGACCGGGGGAGAAGAGGGGAGGATGGGGGGAGCAGAGCTGAGGACCGGGGGAGAAGAGGGGAGAACGGGGGAGCAGAGAGGAGACACAGGGGAGAAGAGGAGAGGACCAGGCAGTAGAGGGGAGAAGCGGGAGTACCGGGGGAGAGACAGCTGACAGCTGACAGGGAGCGAGCTGATAGGAGGGCGGGCATCAGATAATCTGTTGGAATCGGACGCCTATTTGGCATCCGATTCCAGGCATCAGAAGAATCCGATGCTGTCCGATTTATATTGAACAGCATCGGATTTTACAAAAATCGTAGTGTGAAAGTAGCCTTCTTGTGGAGCATCACCGTTTCCTGTTTGTGATTTTTGCTGCAGACTCTTGGAGAGTCGTTTTCACAGCATTTTGCCCCCAGGAGTGTAATTTACTATTTTTCATCTCACTTCTTGACTGAGTTTGTCCTGTATAATGACATCTTGGCTTACTTTGAGTTAATTGCTATTTGTCTGTCTTCCCCTGTTCATCTCTCCCTGACTGGCCCTCTTTCCAGGTCCCTCGGCTTGTTGAAAGTTTTTATCTTTTGTGTAATTATGACTATTAAGATTTCATCTATTAATGCGAATGGTTTAAATTCACCTGCTAAATGTTCTGTATTCTGGAGAAACATTTGCAAAGAGAACTCAGATGTGGTCTGAGTTTAAGAAATGCACTTGTTGTTGGAAGACAACTTTCTATTGTTTAACAAACACTACCCTCATCATTTCTTTGCAAATTGTAAATCCAAAAAGGCTTGGATAGCAATTTTTGTTAAGCAATCAATAATGTTTAAGTTGCATGACACTCTTGTTGACCCAAAAGGTCGCTATGTTTTCTTGAACTGTTCTTTGAATTCCGTTCTATATACTATAGCATCTTTATATGCCCCCAATGCAACTCAGATGTCTTATTAACCCCTTCATGACCTTGCCATTTTTTGCAATTCTGACCAGTGTCCCTTTATGAGGTTATAACTCGGGAACGCTTCAACGGATCCTAGCGATTCTGAGACTGTTTTTTCGTGACATATTGGGCTTCATGTTAGTATTAAATTTAGGTCGATAATTTTTGCGTTTATTTGTGAAAAAATCCAAAATATGGCAAAACTTTTGAAAATTTTGCAATTTTCAAATTTTGAATTTTTCTTCTGGTAAACCAGAGAGGTATGTGACACAAAATAGTTATGAAATAATATTTCCCACATGTCTACTTTACATCAGCACAATTTTGGAAAAAAAAAAAAAATTTGTTAGGAAGTTATAAGGGTTCAAAGTTCATGAGCAATTTTTCATTTTTCCACCAAAATTTACAAAACCATTTTTTTTAGTGACCACATCCCATTTGAAGTCCCTTTGAGGGGTTTACATGACAGAAAACACCCAAAAGTGACACCATTCCAAAAACTGCACCCCTCAAGCTACTCAAAACTACATTCAAGAAGATTATTAACCCTTCAGGTGCTTCACAGGAACTAAGCAAATTGGAAACAAAAAAATGGATATTTTAATTTTTCTAACAAAAATGTTCTTTTATCCTCAATTTTTTCATTTTCACATGGGCAACAAGATAAAATGGATCCTAAAATTTGTTGGGCAATTTCTCCTGAGTATATCGATACCACATATGTGATCATAAACCACGGTTTGATATACAAGAAAAGAGAGGGGGGGGGGAAGATCCCTGATCCCTGAGGAAGACGCCAGGAGGGCGTTGAAACGCGTTGGATGAATAAAAAGGATTGATTTGAACACCGACTACTAGCGTTATTCACGGGCGGATTCCCTGGCAGCGCGGACTGTGACACACCTTCCTTTCCCAGAGCTTCTAAACCACGGTTTGGGCGCACGGCAGGGCTCTGAAGGAAAGAGCGCAATTTGACTTTTGGAGCTAATTTTCCATTCAAAAAGTGAAATGGCGCTCCTTCACTTCTGAGCCCTGCCACGCGCCAAAACAGTGGTTTATGACCACATATGAGGTATCAGTGTACACAGGAGAAATTGCCCAACAAATTTTAGGATGAATTTTATCCTGTTACCCATGTGAAAATGAAAGAATTGAGGCTAAAAGAACATTTTTGTGAAAAAAAAGTACTTTTTCCATATTCACAGATCAATTTGTAAAGCATGTGGGGGTTCAATATGCTCACCACTCATCTAGATAAGTTCCCTGGGGGGTCTAGTTTCCAAAATGGGGTCACTTGTGGGGGAGCTCCAAAGTTTAGGCACACAGGGGCTCTCCAAACGCGACATGGTGTCCGCTAACAATTTGAATGGAAAATCACCTCAAATTGTTAGCGGACACCATATCGCATTTGGAGAGCACCTGTGTGCCTAAACATTGGGGCTCCACCACAAGTGACCCCATTTTGTAAACTAGACCCCCCAGGGAACATATCTAGATGCATTGTGAGCACTTTGAACCCGCAGGTGCTTCACAAATTGATCCGTAAAAATTAAAAAGTACTTTTTTTCCACAAAAAGTATTTTTTTTCATTTTCATGAATTAATTTGTGAAGAACCTGGGGGATCAATATGCTCACCACCCATCTAGATATGTTCCCTGGGGGGTCTAGTTTCCAAAATGGGGTCACTTGTGGGGGAGCTCCAAAGTTTAGGCACACAGGGGCTCACCAAACGTGACATGGTGTCCGCTAACAATTTGAATGGAAAATCAGCTCAAATTGTTAGCGGACACCATGTCGCATTTGGAGAGCTCCTGTGTGCCTAAACATTTGAGCTCCCCCACAAGTGATCCCATTTTGGAAACTAGACACCCCAGGGAACATATCTAGATGCATAGTGAGCACTTTGAACCCCCAGATGCTTCACAAATTGATCTGTACAAATTAAAAAAGAACATTTGTGTGAAAAAAAAGTATTTTTACCTTATTACGGATCAGTTTGTGAAGCACCTGGGGATGCAATGTGCTCACTATGCATCTAGATAGGTTCCTTGGGGGTCTAGTTTCCAAAATGGGGTCACTTGTGGGGGAGCTCCAATGTTTAGGCACACAGGGGCTCTCCATACGCAACCTGGTGTTTGCCAACAATTGGAATGGTTAGTGGACACCAGGTCGCGTATGGAGAGCCCCTGTGTGCCTAAACATTTGAGCTCCCCACAAGTGACCCCATTTTGGAAACTAGACCCCCCAGGGAACATATCTAGATGCACAGTGAGCACTTTGAACCCCCATGTGCTTCACAAATTGAGACGTATAAATGAATAAAGAAACTTTTTGTGAAAAAACATACTAGTCTAGTAGTTAAAATTCGCAGCATAGGGGACCCAATACATTTGGGTCTCTCCATGCTGAGGATTCCAGCCCCCTAGCTGCCATGTTGTATCTGGCTGGCAACCAAAAATACGGCAAAGCTCCATGTCATTTTATTTGTAGAATTTTAAAAAAAAAATGACATGGGGCTCTGCCATATTTTTGGTCCAGCCAGGTACAACTTGGCAGCTACGGACTGCCACCAGCCCCCAGCTGCCTCATTGTACCTGGCTGGAACCAAAAATACAGCGAAGCCTATTTTTTTTTTATTTCTAGAATTATTTCTAGAAAAAAAATGACATAGGGCTCCGCCATATTTTTGGTCCAGCCAGGTACAACTTGGCAGCTACGGACTGCCACCAGCCACCAGCTGCCTTGTCATACCTGGCTGGAACCAAAAATACAGCCAGGTACAACTAGGCAGCTGGGGGCTGGAATCCTCAGCATAGAGAGGCCCAAGCGTTCTGGGCTCCCCATGCTGCGAATTGCAGCCCGCAGCCGCCCCAGAAAATGGCGCATTCATTAAAGCACCATTTTCTGGCGCTGTACCCACGCTCTTCCAGTTGCCCTGGTACCGGTGGCTAACTGGGTAATAAAGGGGTTAATGCCAGCTTTTTATTGGCAGCTGGCACTAAGCCCGAGATTCATAATATAGGACCAATGTTAGACCCGCCATTAGGAATCTCTAGTACCGTAAATAGTCAATAAATACACACAGAGAAAAATCTTTTTATTTGAAAAAAAAACACAGACACAATTCGGACTCCATCTTTATTATAAAAAGATCCGACGTAGTCCACAACGAAGGTCCCACGACGCCCGATCGCTCCGACGTAGTCCACAACGAAGGTCCCACGCCGCTCGATCGCCTTTGCTTTCAGATCGCTACTCTGGAGCCCAACCCGCCAGCATGGTGATCGAGCTGCAGAAAGTGATCTGACACCCCGGGCGCAGTGACCCACTATGTGCATCACTGCACCTGGGATGCCAGATCGCTTTCCGCAGCTCGATCCCCATGCATGGGGATCGAGCTGCGGAAAGCGATCTGGCAGCACAGGCGCATTGACCCACTATGTGCATCACTGCGTCCGGGCTGTCAGATCGCTTTCTGCAGCTCGATGCCCATGCAGGGAGATCGGGATCCTCAGGATCTAGCTGTAGAAAGTGATCTGGCAGCTCCAGCACAGAGCTGTCAGATCCGGAGGCGGTGAAGAGGAGGAGGAGGAGCGGGACGCAGTGGAGACAGAGCGGCCGCCGGAGGGGTGAGTGGGAGAGGCGATCGCCACTCCGGTGATCGGGGGGGCAGGAAGGGGGAAGAGGGGGGGTGACAGGAGAAGTAGGGGGGCACTTAGGAGGAAGCGGGGGCAGGCAGGAGGAAGTGGGGGCAGGCAGGAGGAGGCGGGCGGCAGGAAGAGGAAGCGGGCGGCAGGGACAGGAAGCAGGCGGCAGGAAAAGGAAGTGGGGGGGGTAAGAAAGATGAAGAGGGGGCAGGAAAGAGGTGGGGGGCAGGGGGGCAGTTACAGGATGACAGGGGAGAAGATTGGAGGGTAGGGATAGCAGCGGCAGGCAGGGAAGCATTACAGGCGCGGTGATTTTAACTTTCACTTTTGAGTGCCAATCACCGCGCCTGTAGTCGGGGGGGTGGGGGTGGGGGCAAATCGACCCCCCCTGGGGTGTTGTACAACTCCCCATGTACCTGCAGGCCGAGTGACAGGTCAGTGACACCCTCACTCGACCTGCAGGAGCCCGATCATTCCATGGCCCAGGGGGTGGGCCAAGGGTCTGGAAGGGGTTAAGAAGGCTCTCTCAAAGCTTAATACCTTTGCTACATGATTGAAAGTAGTTTGCGGAGATTTCAATTTGCCCATGTCAGCTTCCTTAGACTGCTCTCAAACAACACCATCAAGAAAAGAGATGGGTACGATAGTGTCAGAGTTTTCCTTACATGATATTTGGAGGTACCAACTGGTACAAAAGGTTTAGCACCTACAGTAGGCTGGATTATGTTTTGATAGACACTAGACTACTTAAAGCTTCCCAGAAATCGGAACTTGGAGTAATATCCTGGTCTGATCATGCCCTTATATCCTTATATATCCCGGAAGGGGACTCCTTCCTTTCTTCCGGGAGATGGCACTTGAATAAGTATTTACTGTCTAGCAGGAGTAATGTCAGCCTTCTGTAATCTGAAATAGAAGAGGTTTTTTTTAATTTATGACAATAACTCCACGTCTGATGAGGTACCCTAATTAAAATGGCATCTATGGAAATAAGGAAACGAGAGAGGGAGGTATTAGATCTCACAACCTAACTCAATAGTTTGGAGCTAGTCAATAAAAGGTGCTCAGCCCCCCAACTATCTGCCGCAATCACAAAACATTGAGATAAACTTAGGTCACTATTCTTACTGCACTATGAGAAGGCCCTTAAAAAATCTAAAACTAAATTTTACTCTATGGGTGATAAGGTTGGGAAAATGTTAATTAGAAAAAAAGAGGCTAAAAGTAGAATCACTTACATTTGTAAGCTAAACGGCTCTAAAACTTATCATCCTACTGAAATTGCGGCGGAATCTAGGCAGTATTACTATTCCCTGTATATTTTAAAAGAAGACCTCCTCACGGTTCAACTGACCGGGCAGGCCATTAAAAATTTCCTTACAAAACTTAAACTCCCCAAGGTAATGACATCAAAACTACATGAACTTAATTCCCCTTTACGGTCCTGGAAATTGAACAGACTATTAACACGACTAAAAAAGGCTCAGTCCCGGGCCCTGACGGTTTTTCCAATGGTTACTATTGTTGCTTTCCAAAATTCTTAGCCCCTTACCTCCTTAGAACCTTTAATCATTGAAAAATACAGCGAAATATACGAAAGGAGAATCTAGAAGTTGTTACCTCAGATACTCCTAAACAGGGGAAAGCCCCAGCTACTCTGAGTAATTTCTGGCCCATTTCTTTAATAAACTACAACCTAAACTAAAATATTTCTCAAAGTTGGTGGCATCGAGAATAATGAGAATTCATCTGATTTTGATATCTCCGGATCAGGTCGGGTTTGTCCACGAAAGACTAGTGAAGGACGGTACTAGAAGAGTGATAAATCTCTTGGAATTAATGGAATCCCTGGTATACTGCCTTAACGCTGAAAAAGCACTCGACAGGGTACACTGGGAATATATGGAGCAGGTACTGGAGGAGTTTGGCTTCTTAGGGGACATTAAGAGGGCAATTTTGTCATTATACTCCAACCCTAATGCCATGGTGAATGTTTCAGGCATGTTCGCAGACCTTTTTCCAATCATGAACGGTACCCGTCAAGGTTGCCCGTTATTGCCCATTATCTTTGCTCTTGATAGAACCACTTGCAGAAGCGCTTAGACTCAACCAGGGGATTAAAGGGATCAAAGTGGAAGATCAGAGACATGTAATAGGGTTATATGCAGATGACGTGATCATTTCATGTACTGATATTGAGTCCTCCTTATCAGCAGCCTTAAATACGCTACCTGAATTGTGGATGATATCGTACTGTAAGTTGAACCCCATAAAATCGATAGCTTTCCCAGTCAATGTCCTGGTTGTGGAGAGGTCTTTCTTAATTAAAAAATTCCCATTTACTTGGGAAATATCTCATTTCACTTATTTAGGTATCTTGATTTCCAAGATGTCCATCTTGGTAAAGTTTAATTTTGAGTCCCTTTATACATGAAATTGTCAAGATTTATACAGACAAATTCTTCTCCCCTTATCGTGGATCACAAGGATTCTAGTCGTAAAAATTACTCTTACCTAAAATAACATGCCTTTTTCTTTGCCTCCCTCTAAAAATACCTTCGGTGTGTATAACACATCTACAATCTATTCTTGGAAAATTTATTTGGAAAAACAGCAGACCTAGGGTTGCTTTGAAAAGTTTATATTTCCAGTATACTAATGGCGAAATGGGGTCCCAAATTTACTCTTATACTAAAGAGCAGTAATACTGGTAGCTGCAAAGGATTGGTGGGCTAATAACGGTAATCATAGATGGGTTCAAATGGAATTGAACTTTGCTCCTCAAAAGTCTAGCAGAAGCCTACTGGAAATTAATCTTTTGAAACCTTCAAAGCAGTTGTTTCCTTTACAATCTATGTCATCTTTACTCTGGTACTGGAATAGGTTAGATAGGGGCCTCCTTTGTTCTTTATATAGATAGCTTTTGAAGCACATTCCTGGGTTGTCCCTTGAGAGATGGGTTATAGCGGGAATAGTGGATAGTCTGTTTGAGGGTGATATACTTTTGTTCTTTACAGATCTATCCCAAAGATTTCAAATGCACACAGATCCAGCTACATTCAGTACCTGCAAATCTGACAAATTATTCATTCCTTCACCCTCTCTGACTGGTGGACGTTAAGACCGAACGATCCACTACAGAAATATTTTAAATTAGACTATCCTAATAACCATGGTTTATCCCTGTTTTATAGAACTTTAAATTTACCGGTACAGTCTATCAACACATCTTATATGTTACTGTAGGAGAAGGCTCTGACATTTGCATCTACTCGCGAGGATTGGTGGCTAATGGCCAGGGTGACCAAAAAAATTATCTTGTATTAATCATTTAGAGCAGTTGAAAAAGATCCATATGCAATGGTATTTAATGTTGCATAAACTTTCTAAATTTGATAAGTCGTCCACATGTTTGGTGGAGGTGTACTATAGTCAGAACCTTTTGGTTTCAGATTCAAGATCTACCGTATAAACTCGTGTATAAGCCGACCCGTGTATAAGCCGACCCCCCTACTTTTGCCCCAAAAATCTGGAAAAACCTATTGACTCGTGTATAAGCCGAGGGTGGACCCCAGCACAGTTATACAGCCCCCAGCAGTGTGGTATACAGGCCCCCCAGTGGTAGTATACAGCAGCCCCAGTGGTAGTATACAGATTCCCCAGCAGCCCCAGTGGTAGTATACAGATTCCCCAGCAGCCCCAGTGGTAGTATACAGGAGCCCCAGCAGCCCCAGTGGTAGTATACAGATTCCCCAGCAGCCCCAGTGGTAGTATACAGGAGCCCCAGCAGCCCCAGTGGTAGTATACAGCAGCCCCAGTGGTAGTATACAGGAGCCCCAGCAGCCCCAGTGGTAGTATACAGGAGCCCCAGCAGCCCCAGTGGTAGTATACAGGAGCCCCAGCAGCCCCAGTGGTAGTATACAGGAGCCCCAGCAGCCCCAGTGGTAGTATACAGCAGCCCCAGTGGTAGTATACAGGAGCCCCAGCAGCCCCAGTGGTAGTATACAGCAGCCCCAGTGGTATACAGCAGGCCCCCAGGGGTACATATAGCAGCCCCCAGGGGGTACCCAGCAGCCCCCTAGGGGTACCAACAGCCCCCAGGGGGGACCAACAGCCCCCAGGGGGTACCCAGCAGCCCCCTGGGGGTACCAGCAGCCCCCTGGGGGTACCAACAGCCCCCAGGGGGTACCAACAGCCCCCTGGGGGTACCAACAGCCCCCTGGGGGTACCAACAGCCCCCAGGGGGTACCCAGCAGCCCCCTGTGGGTACCAGCAGCCCCCTGGGGGTACCAACAGCCCCCAGGGGGTACCAACAGCCCCCAGGGGTACCAACAGCCCCCAGGGGGTACCCAGCAGCACCCTGGGGGTACCAACAGCCCCCTGGGGGTACCAACAGCCCCAGGGGGGACCAACAGCCCCCAGGGGGTACCCAGCAGCCCCCTGGGGGTACCAACAGCCCCCAGGGGGTACCCAGCAGCCCCCTGGGGGTACCAACAGCCCCCTGGGGGTACCAACAGCCCCCAGGGGGGACCAACAGCCCCCAGGGGGTACCCAGCAGCCCCCTGGGGGTACCAACAGCCCCCTGGGGGTACCAACAGCCCCCAGGGGGTACCAACAGCCCCCTGGGGGTACCAACAGCCCCCAGGGGGTACCCAGCAGCCCCCAGGGGGTACCCAGCAGCCCCCTGGGGGTACCAACTGCCCTCGAAAGCTGGCACTGTCCCCCCTTGTAAGGCCTCCCCCCCCGCTGCTTATACATTACCATCCCGGTGTTCTGATCGGCGCCGCTCCTCGGTGCTTCTTCTTCATCCTCCCGTCCTCGCTCGCTGCATCCAGGATCTCCGGCGGTCGCGCGATGACGTCATATCGCTGCGACAGCCGGAGAACCCGGATGGATGCAGCGAGCGCGGACGGGAGGATGAAGACGCAGCACCGAGGAGCGGCGCCGATCAGAACACCGGGATGGTAATGTATAAGCAGCGGGGGGGGCCCTTACAAGGGGGGACAGTGCCAGCTTTTGAGGGGGCCATATGCACTGCTTCCCCCTGCCGCTGATTGACAGGGGGATGCAGTGCCTATATAATGAGCGGCCCCACGTGACGGGGCCGCTCATACAGTAGCCCCCCCCGCCTCCTCCAGCCTCCACAGCCCCCGGGACACAGCCCCCCCGTATATGACTCGTGTATAAGCCGAGGGGGGGACTTTTCAGCCCAAATTTTGGGCTGAAAAACTCGCTTATACACGAGTATATACGGTAATTAAAAACATTTCTTCAGTAAACTTCCATTTAGATGGCCCTTTAAGCAGTGTTGAGCATTGGTTTTGACTCTATCCCTCCGGGGTTGTCTCCGGTCTTGTCTCATATACTGAATGCTGCACGACAATGTATGACTAAATGTTGGAGATCGAAGATTCTACCTAATCAAAAGGAACTAACTGCCAGAATTAACTTACACTACCATCACGAATGGTATCACTTGTCTTCTCTCAAACAACGAGAACATATTGGCAACCTTTTTGACGTGTTGGTGTCGTCAGAATTTGGCCTACCAATATCATACTTTTCTTTGAAATTGTTTAATTTGAAATGTATCTAATTTTGTTGTTATAACCTATGCTCTTTCCCTTCCCTAAGACTGGCTTCACACCACGATTACTTCCTGTCAGGTTCTGTCCGGTGTTTTGCAAGAAGCACCGAACAGAACCTGACAGCCCCAGACAAAACAGAACCGGAGGGCAACTATGCCCTCCGATCCTGTTTTCTGCCAGAATCATTAGTGCGTGCGGCTGACTCTGTCCAAGTGCTGAAATGTAAGCCCTGGAGCTCTCCAGGTGCTGAAATTTCAGCCTGTGGCTCTTTTAGCTGCGCTGTCCAGGTGCTGAACGAGCGTGGCTTGAATTTCAGAGCCGCCACTCATTCAGCACCTGGTGTCTGGGAACCGGAACGGTTTTCTGTCTGATCCGTTGCGATCCGGCGCCCATAGACTCCCATGTTAGTGGGCGCTGGATCGCACCAGTTCAGGGAGGATCTGATTTTGTCCAATTTTTGCCCCGGACACAAAAATGCTGCAAGCTCCGATTTTGTGCCCGTGGCAAAAAAACTAAAAGAGCAGGATCCTCCCGGACAGCACAAAGCCCCGTAGGGCTACAATAGGGTCAAAATTAGATCCGGGCTGTCCAGGATCCCAAAAATCGTGGTGTGAAGTCGGCCTTAATCTTACCCTTTTGTGTAAGCCTCCCCTTCCTGTCTTGACCTAACCCAGCCACATTTCCCTTTCGTGTACTCCTACTGTTTCATAATACCCATTACTTGTTTATATCAGCATTGTAGTTACTGCTACTTTACTGTTATTGCAATTGATCTTTATCAACAAAAAAATGTATGGTTTACAAAAAATAAATAAACAAAGATGTCATCTACATAGTGACAGAAAATCTTTATGTGTCTGAGAAATGGGTGGTGGATAGAATACAGATAATTGTTCTCAAAGACCCCCAAAAACAAATTGGTGAGGTAACACACTACCAGAGTACCCACCGCAGTCCAATTGCACTAAATATACCAATGGTCTGCAAACTTATAAGCATTATGATTTAGCACAAAGCCCAACGCCTCACAAATGAAATCTCTAAAGGGTATGGAGTCATTAGTAGCCAACGGTACTTCTTTCACTGCCTTTACAGCTAGAGCTTGTGGTTTTCACGTACATAAGCTCTCCACGTCAGTCGACACTAGCTGATATCCCTCCTGCTCAACTACTTCATCAATTATATTTAGAAACTCCACGTATCTTTTACATATGATGGAATCTCACTCATCAAAGGTTGTAACTAGTGATGGGCGAATCCTAAATTACTCGGAATCGCTTGACTCTAGCGAGTCCGAGCCCAGGACTCGCTACTCGTTGCGAGTCTAGCGAGTCCAATGTTAATGAATGGGGAAGCGAGTAATAGCGAGTAGTGTGAGATTTACAAATCGCAGATGTGTCTCGGAAGCTTCAGCCTGAAGCAATCCTAGTTTTGTCATTTATTTGCATTGCTCGTTTACTTTGTAAGTAATCGCTGACTCGCACAGATAAGATCCTGTCTTCTCTGTGTTCTGGCTGCCCCAGCTCCAGGGTCCTAGAGCCTGCCTGCTGCCTGATGTAGCAGTGCTGAGATTGTTCTCAGTCTGCTCATTCCCTGTGTACAGACATGAATGTCTGTGCACAGAGATGATGTAGCAGAGCTGAGATTGTTCTCAGTCTGCTCATTCCCTGTGTACAGACATGAATGTCTGTGCACAGAGATGATGTAGCAGAGCTGAGATTGTTCTCAGTCTGCTCATTCCCTGTGCATAGAGATATATATATATGCACAGGGGATGTAGCAGAGAGGACATCGCGTTTTGGATTGCGTCGGACGGAAGAGGATTTTTTTAATTAAAGATGGAGTCCCTAATGGCTTTTTTTTTTATTTCTAATAAAAAATTTTCTTTGTGTTGTGTTTTTTTAAAACAATTTAATAGAAATTCATGGCGGTCATGTCTAATATTGGCGTGACCGCCATAAATTTCGGGCTTAGGGCCAGCTGATAATACAAAGCTGGCCCTAACCCCTTTATTACCCAGCGTGCCACCGCTACCAGGGCCGCTGGAAGAGCGGGGTTCAGCGCCAGAGGATGGCGCTTCAATGAACGCGCCATCTTCTGGGGCGGCTGCGGGCTGCAATTTGCAGCGGGGGGTGCCCAGAAAGCTTGGGCATCCCTGCGCTGCGGATTCCAGCCCCCAGCTGCTTAGCTGTACCTGGCTAGACATAGAAATTGCGCGGAGCCCCACGCATTTTTTTTTAATTATTTCATGAAATTCTGAGATTCTGACTCTGATTCTGACTCTGAGACTCTGACTCTGAAATTCATGAAATAATTTTAAAAAAATGCGTGGGGCTCCGCGCAATTTCTATGTCTAGCCAGGTACAGCTAAGCAGCTGGGGGCTGGAATCCGCAGCGCAGGGATGCCCAAGCTTTCTGGGCACCCCCCACTGCAAATTGCAGCCCGCAGCTGCCCCAGAAGATGGCGCGTTCATTGAAGCGCCATCCTCTGGCGCTGAACCCCGCTCTTCCAGCGGCCCTGGTGGCGGTAGCACGCTGGGTAATAAAGGGGTTAATACCAGCTTTGTTATACAAGCTGGTATTAAGCCCGAGATTCTTAATGTCAGGCCACATTTGACCCAGCCACTAAGAATCTCCAATAAAGGGTTAAAAAAACACAGAGAAAAATTTTTATTTGAAATAAAAAAAAAGCCATTAGGGACTCCATCTTTAATTAAAAAAATCCTCTTCCGTCCGACGTAGTCCAAAACGCGATGTACTCTCTGCTCATCCCTGTGAATAGATAGATGTCTATGCACAGGGAATGAGCAGACTGAGAACAATCTCAGCTCTGCTACATCATCTCTGTGAGCAGGCAGGTTCTAGGACCCTGGAGCTGCACAGAGAAGACAGCTGGACTCGGCTCGCAAAGAAACAGCAGTTACTTTGCGAGTTTCCCTGCTATCACTGGCACAGTAGCCAGTGATTACTCGCACGAGTCTAATGCAAACAATGGCAATCCTAGTTTTGTCAGCGTTTCTGACAAAACTAGGATTGATATTGATTTGCATTGGACTCGTGCGAGTAATCACTGGGAAACTCGCAGAGTACCGAGTCCTGCGAGTCCCTTACTACTCGCCGAGTAACGAGTCCTAGCGAGTAGATTCGCCCATCCCTAGTTGTAACTGACAGTACAAATATCGTGACAGGGGTTTGATTAAAGAACCCACCCCTGACACAATTGGATATCCTTGGGGAGACCCAAGAGATTTATGTAACTTAAGCAGATAGTACCAATGAGGCTTGCATGCTCTTGAGTTTGTGTGGTGCCCTGTGCCAGGTAAGCCACAGAACCAACTAGTTCACTAAGGGATTTCCACATCTGGTACTCGCATACACCCAACACCTTCCACTCCAGGCCTGTAGGGGGAGCTCCACTGGTTGCTGTTATTACCTAAATTATACTATATATACAGTACTATAAATACAGGTGCTGGGTGCGGTGTTAGCCAGAGTGTGCAGTCGCTAGGAGAAGTGTGGAAGTTCAGCTCAGAGCTTAGTGAGCTAAACTGGTCACCAGAGCCATGCTTGGCCCAATATCAGTGCACCGCCAAGCCAGTGTGAGGGTCCACAGAGTGGGACCGAGGGCAGAGGCGAGGAACACTACAGTGGGAGCAGAGGAGCCATCCCGGCTCACCCAAGGAGAACACCGATCACTGGAGTCCCAGTCTGCAAGGGAAAGAGGTTAGCCCTGCAGAGAATCCCAGTAAACCGTGGGGCTTAGCTTCCCGGACACCTGCAGCACCCACATTTGAGAGCCAAAGAACGCAGGAGAGATAACGGTAGCCAAGCAAGACCCTAAGTGCAGAACAGGGTGTGAAGGAGCAGGAAAGGTCAGGCCTGGTTTCATACACGCCAGACTCAAGACAAGGGAGCAGGACAAGGAGGCCTATACTTCACTCGGAGTGAAAATCCCAAAGTGCACCCTTCAACCCTGGACGTGCACCTGGAGAACCATCAGTAAAAGGTACAGAAAAAGACTTTATTGTGTGCGTGTCCCTTCTTCAACCTGTCCCACACCACAATGACTAGCTACCCCATTCCTACCGTGTGCCCTATTTTACTATCATACCCTACAGCCCCGGGGAACCCGCTCTTCCTGTAGAGAGCTACAACACCTTGCTGTCGCCCATCACCCCGGTGGTCCCTGCAGCGCCGGTGCCATCACTGGACCTACAGGTGGCGTCACGACTGACAATAACTTTAATCCCTGTAAATATACCCCTTTGAATTTTGTCACCAGGGGCATGGACTCGGACACCCGTGACATCCCCGTACCAGTACGACCTAAGATCCGAGTATCGCAATCCCTTGGCGCAAACAAAATCCTGGCATCATGAACAGGATCCCGTGCCCGATGTAACCAGGTGCTGTGTGCCGTGTATAGACTGTGTTTTGTGAACTGTTAATCTGGGCCGCCATTGCTGCGCCACAGAGCAGGAAAAAAGGGGCGTTATAGTGCAAGGGCGCGAAGATAGGCCCCGCCTCACCTCTGATGAAAACTGCCAAGTGTAACAGCCTGATCCAGAAATACCCGAGGTGCTCCACTCCCCACCTGCGGAGCCGACTATGTACTTTTGTTTTTAGAGACTGGCAACATTCACTAGGGGGGAGCGAGAATGAGTGCCTCGTATGCAAACAATGTAGCGACCCCTCAAGTAAACCCGCCTGCCAATCCACCCGGCGGCGCAATGAGGGCACCTGCACCAGTAGCCTCAATAATGCCCATCTCACTGCCATACGTCCCTAATGCAGCCTGGTTGCCCAAGTATGACGGCCAGGCACTCTGGATGCATTTAAGAGAAAGATTTGTAATGTGTTGGACATGTATGCAATGACTGGTAAACAGAGAGCATCTGTAGTGATGGGACAGTTAACAGGTGCAGCGGAGCTGGAAACCTGAAACTGGTCAGAGGAAGATCAGGGGTCTATAGTACAAATCTTTGAAAAGTTGAAAAAGTTTTTGAGCATCATACTGAGACTGAACTTAGAATGTTGTTTTACCACTGCAAACAGGGGGCACAAGAAGTGTCCTAGATTACTCCTTACACCTGCAGGAGGCGCTAAGAATCCTTAAACAATTGATCCAATCAGCATACGTAATGAAAATAAAATGCTCATTGAGCAGTTCGTAAGGGGGCTCAAGTTACCAGATGACAGCAAGCAAGCACGCTGGTGGCCTCTCCAAAACCCTGATGCAGAGATTGCCACCCTGAAAGAACTGACCATTATGGGACAGCAGCTCCCAGCACTACCAGACTTAGCCCCACAGCCTGCGATGAGTTAAAACCCCCTCTTTGCCAGAGGCACCTTCCTTATCCCCTACACCCAAGTCCAGCATGCAGGCTGTGACCCCTGACCGGTTTGACAGCCTGTGCTCCGAGGTGCGCCAGCTGAGCAGAGAGATGGCCAAGCTCCAAAATGCTAGGCAACCTAAGACAGAGAGACAGCCACAAGGAAGGATAAGGGTCGCTGACAGCCCGGAGGACGTCTCGTGGATGAGGAAGAGAACACCGCCGCTTAGAGGGAGGACCACAGACCGCTACAGCTCCAGTGGACAGCCCATCTGTCGCAAGTGCAACAAGGAAGGGCACATCTACCGGTTCTGCCATTTAAACGAGCAACCCCTGGGGCCGAGGGCCCAACCCCAGGAGTAGACTATCCAGGCCCATCAAATTGGCTACGCAGGTACGTTGGAGATCTTCCGTACCTGTCCATCATCATAGACTGGCATCTCTACCACTGCTTTGGTAGACACTGGATCCCAAGTGACCACCATCCCGAGTATCCTTTACAAACGGCTGTGGTCTGAACTCGAACTTGACCCTCCAAAGCCTGACTTGAATATTATTGCTACCAATGGGTTGCCTGTTAATATAGAGGGACATCGGGAGGTAACCGTAAAGGTGGGGAGGGTGGAATTAAAGAATCAAGGACTCTTGTGGTTGAGACTAATCCTAATGAGAGGAATCCTCATGTGATACTTGGTACAAATATAATGGATAATTGTCTAGATGAAGTGCTGTTTTTGCTTCAACATAGTGCAGACACTGCTACTCCCAGAGAGAGGAGGGTTCTTCAGAAGGAGATCCGAGCCCTCGTGTACCAGCAACAGGTAACACTATCCAGTGGTGAAATTGGTAGCGTACGTGTAACAGACCCAATTCCTATTGTAGTGCCACCAAGAAGTGAAATGATGATCTGGTGTCGGGCAGCAGGTGGCCTCAGCGGGCAGGACTGCCAGGCGGTAGTGGAGCCAGTGATGTCTGAATGTAGTCCTACACTCCTGACAGCCAGGGGGGTGTTTGATGTACGCAAAGGAAGGGTACCTGAACGTATACTGAACTAAGGTGATGATGAAGTTAAGTTACCAAGGTATTCCACTGTATATAACAACTCAATACATGTAGCAGAATCTCTGACGCAATCAGGTTCAGATGAGGCTCACAACTCCAAGAAGCAGTTAGAGAATTGGTGTCCAGAGCTCCATGTAGGAACTGATCACACACCTTCTCACCAGAAACACAGAGTTTATCGGGTAGTTCAAGAGTATGAACAGGTGTTTAGCAAGCATCCACTTGATTTTGGGAGGATAAAAGGGGTACACCATCACATACCCACAGGAAACCATCCACCCATTAAAGAGCAATACAGGCCTATACCACCAGCACTCTACCAGTGAGCTAAAGAGATGCTGCAGGTCATGAAAGACGCAGGGGTTATGAGACATAGTTGCAGTCCCTGGGCAGCTCCACTGGCCCTGGTTAAAAAGAAAGACGGTGGTAACAATACGTTGTAAGGTTGAACCAACTTAGTATACGATTTCTATAGTAATTAATATCTGCTTCTTTATTTAGCTTGTCATTGCCACGACTAACTTAAACTGAGAAATATCCAACTTCAAAGACAAACTATTTCGATGGCAGTACCAAGACTGCGTTAGCACATGTGTTTTCTTTTGTAATTTGACTATTGTTTTCTGACATGGCTAGTGAATTTCATTTTTGATTTCTCAATTTGCCGAATACTCTACTTATAAGTGCTAATGATCAGACTTGACTCTGTTACGTTGAGTAACACACAAGGACGCATACCCGTTACCATGTATAAAAGAGTCACTAGCTGCATTGAAGTCTGCCAATTACTTCTCTACCTTAGATCTTACTAGTGGGTATTGGCAGGTCTCCGTTGCAGAAGAAGACCATGAGGAGACAGCTTTCACGACACCAATGGGACTATGTGAGTTCAACAGCTTGCCATTCGGTCTGTGTAATGCGCCAGGAACATTCCAGAGATTAATGGAGTGTTGCCTAGGTCACAGAAACTTTGAAACCGTGCTTCTCTACCTGGATGATGTCATAGTGCAGTGATGGCGAACTCCAGGCCTCGAGTGCCACACACAGTCCAGGTTTTCAGGATTTCCATTGCATTTGACAGTTGGCAATCAAATTACCAACTGTCAAACTCTAAGGAAATCCTGAAAACCTGCACTGTGTGCGGCACTCGAGGCCTGGAGTTGGCCATCACTGTCATAGTGTATTCTAAGACCTATGAAGACCATCTGCAACACCTAAGTGAAGTGTTTGAAGCATTGTCCAAGTGCGGGATGAAGTAAAAACCATCGAAATGCCATCTGTTAAAACCAAAGGTTCAGTAACTTGGGCACGTGGTCAGTACAGAATGAGTAGCACCAGACAAGGTCACAGTCATCAAGGACTGGCCAGTACCAACTACCTTCAGAGAGGTACGCCAATTCTTAGGACTGGTCGGGTCCTACAGGAGGTTCATCTAGGGCTACACGAGGATAGCAGTTCCCATGCAAGATCTCCTTGTAGAACAGTCTAAAAGGGCAAGATCAGAGGTCCTCCGTTCCGGTGGGGACAAGAACAAGAGGAATCTTTCAAGCAGCTGAAAGAGGCCCTGACTGGAGAAGAGATCCTGGCCTACCCCGACTGCAGTTTACCGTTTGTTATATTCCGATGCCAGTAACGAGGGATTAGGAGCTGTCTTGTCACAGAGATAGAAAGGCAAAGAAAACGTGATAGCCTATGCCAGCAGGAAACTCTGTCCAACAGAAAGGAACCCAGAGAACTACAACTCATTCAAACTGGAGTTCCTGGCCTTGGTCTGGGCAATAACAGAACAGTTCAAGCATAACCTGGCAGCGTCAATGTTCACAGCTTTCACAGATAACAACCCTCTAACACATCTGGAGACTGCGAAGCCATGGAGCAACGCTGGATGGCCAGGTTATCCAACTATGATTTTACCATCAAGTACCGGGCAGACCATAAGAATGCCAATGCTGATGCCTTATTCAGGATACCTAACTTACCAGATGTGGGAGAAGACATGGATGAGCTAGAAGAAGTTACCAGCCTTCCACCACCCAAGCGCATCCCCATGTCATCAAGCAAGTCAAAGGCATCAAGAGACAACAGTGAACCCGTTACCTCACCATAACTGGAAGGAAACACAGGACAGTGACCCAGCTGTCAGCTTAGGCAGGAATGTTCTTTAGTTACCAGCTCCTTGACTAAGTCCTGATGCTCCACAAGAAGCCAAATGTCTATGGAAAGAGAAGAAAATACTGTTTGTCTACCAAGGTAAACTGTGTAGACATCACATCAATTCCAGAACTCATGAATTGATCTGGCAGATCGTAGTGCCAAAAGGAGATGGTGTTAGAAGCATATCACAATGATCCAGGACACTTTGGTTGGAAGAAACAGGAGATGTTGCTGAAAGACCGCTTGTACTGGGTTGGCAGGAGAGGTTCCATTGAGAGATGGTGTAGAAATTGTGGACCATGTCACCTGAGAAGAAAAGACCAGCAAAGCCAAAGAGCTCCACTACAACCAATTGTTACCAAGAGACCTCTTGAAATAGTAGCCTTGGATCATGTAAAGCTGACACCCAGCAGAACAGGTTACAGCTACACTCTTACCATGGTTGACCACTACTCTAGATTTTTAATAGTAGCACCTGTTAAAGATTTAACTGCAGAAGTAGCAGCCAAGACGTTCCAGACCTATTTCTGTCAACCACACGGATATCGAGATCAAGGTTCTGCATTTTGAATCCCAACTGTTTCAAGAATTCTTGGATTGTATGGTTGCAAGAAAATTGGGACTATACCTTACCATCCACAAACAAATGGACTTTGTGAGAAAATTAACAACATTGTCATCGATATGTTGAAAATCTTACCACTTGATGAAAGAAATCAGTGGCCAGAAAAACTACCTGATTTAGTCGATATCTACAATCACATACCTGTAAGTTCTACTAACTACACACCAGCATACCTGATGCGAGCAAGACCTGGAAAACTCCCAGTTGACTTTGAGATGGGAATTGTAGAACCAAACCAAGATGCTTCTGATGAAGATTGGGACTCTACCCGTCAGCAGCAGTACAAGAGTGTGTAGAGAAGAACTTAGAACAAGTCAGAAACAAACAAGAGAGAGACTATAACAAACATGCATCAGCTGAACCCTTGATACCTGGTGAACTAGTTCTCAAAAGAAAAAGAAGAACTCATAAGCTAGACAACCAATGGGAAGCTGAACCTTACACTGTACTTCAATCTGACAATAGAAAAACTTGCGTAATAAGCTGAGATGAAGGAAAAACATCATCAACCGTTTCAAGATCACCTCAAGAAATGTCCAGAACAGCTGAAACCACAAGAAGAAGTAAACTACTACTCACCACCAGTTGAAGAGAAGAAAGAAAGAGTAATCCACACTGTACTAGGAGACTTCCCAGAAGATTGGCCTCAATGTAATGGAGCCATCATAGTACCAGTACTCTCCTTTTATCAACATGTTGAAGATCAAGTTCAAATACCAGAAGAACCAAGAAGAGTAGAAGAACCCATCCAAGTACAAGAAGTACAGCCTGTTGTACCGGATCCAGAGATTCCTACAATCGGGGAACCTGCCAGTTCTAAAGTGAGACTAATGGCCTCGCAAACAACTTCCCGCTTTACCACCTCACACAGAATTGAGTAATGCCCTATATTCAACACCAGAAATCCCTATCTGCAGAGCCGAATACTGCTTTCACCACAAGCTTGAGGGACAAGGCTGCAGCAGCAGGAAAGTAAGTGAATTGCACCTATTATACAATACCTCATCCAGCACCAAGACAACCAGTGCTGCAACTGCAAAGTAAGTGCCTGTGTCGACTACAACCCCATTATAATCCTTGCAAACCCTGCTCTCCCTCACAACTCCCTCACAAACTGTTCCTATCATCTCCACTATCATCCCAATCCTGCAGCATCTATAGCATCCATCATAGACTTTAACTATAACTGTCCCAGTGAACCAGGCTCTACCTGCGGAGAGCCGTTCCATCTCCAGCTGCCAAACATCATCCCCGGAGGTTCTCCAGCAGCGGTGGTCACCCCGATCACAACCCGTGGGTGGCGTCACGGCAAACTCCCCTGTAAATATCCCCCCATTTACTTGCGGAACCCAGGACACGGTCTGGACCACGACCTCCGTGACATCCCCAGCAGTACCCCGGTCCAGCACCAAGTACCCCATCCCAGTGGGTTCCACAACTTGGCGGTGACAAACAGGATCTACCGTCCCCGGTAAAACAGGCATGGTGTGCCGTGGTTTATGTGAAAAACTGTTTTTAAGCTGCTCCATAAGAACTGTAATTGTGAAAAACCGCCATTGCAAAGCGCACAGACGCGCGGGAAGAAAGGGGGCGGTACCCTGCTGAGGTACGAATCCAACCTCTTCCCTGATGCTGACGACATCCGGCGGGGAAGAGAATCCCTGGTGCACCTGCGGAACCTTCCGGACGGAAGCGGAAGACAGGAGGGTCGACCTTAACTAAGGGGGCGCAGGATTCGCAACCGAAGAGCTATCGGTGCCAAGCAGCAGCAGAGCAGCCGACAGAGCTGCAGCGCCAGGTAACAGAAGCACCCGGCAGTGCAGCGGCACAAGGAGCAGCACCTATCATGCCGTTCCTGATGCCGTATACTCCGGGGGCAATGTAGCTGCCCCAATACTCCGTGAGCCTAACACTCTTAATGACTTTATTGCCAAGATAAAAGCTTACTATGTGATGTACCCCATAACGGAAGCCCAGCGTGTTGGAATGATTATTGGACAGTTAACTGGCAATGCGCAGCGGGAGGTAGCGTCCTGGCCGACACAGATAAGGACACTGTAGAGCATCTTGTAGCTGGACTAAAGGCAGCATTTGATCCAGTGCTGATACCCGGGCTAAAATGAGGTTCTTTGCATGTCAACAAAAGCCTAAGGAGAGTGCCAGAGACTATGCCTTAAACTTGCAGGAAGCACTCAAAGCACTTAAACTAGCAGAACCTGCCTTAGCCCCGGGAGCTGATAAAATGCTAATTGACCAGTTTATAGAGGGCCTCCTATCCCCTTCTCACAGAGGACAGCTGAGTATGATGATTATTCAGAATCCTGAAATGACTTTTGCTGAGTTAAAAGACAGAGCTATCCGACTGCAGCATGATAGAGGAGCCCCGGGATCTGAGACTTTCCCAAGGTCCCACAATAGCACCTCAGCAGCCGACAGCATCAGCGACATCTGTCATGTCAGCAACTGCTGCTGAGAACAGAGAACCTATGTCTAATGAGGCCCTCAATCAAAAGATAGATGCCCTGACAGACACCGTTATCTCCATGGCTAAAGTCATCAAGGAGCTGCGCGGATCCAAGCCTGCACCCAAGATCGAGTTGGCGACCAGCATGGAGGATGTCCCGTGGTTGAGGCCCAGGAGGTATCAAGCGACGAGAGGACAACCCAGCGACCGCTATCAACTGGATGGACAGCCCATTTGCCACCGTTGTCGGAAACCAGGTCACTTTGCCCGGGAATGTGCTTTAAACGAGGATTCACTTGGCAGGTGGCCACTTCCCAGGTTTAAACTCTCAAGGTCCTTCAGCCTGGTATGACAGATTCGTGGGAGGACGCCCGGTCATCCCTATCATGTTGGATGTCATTCCCTTCAGTGGCTTGTTGGATACCGGGTCCCAGATAACATTGATTCCACATGTTCTATACAAAAGGTACTGGGCTGATTCAGACATTAATAGTGGTCCATCTGACATTATAATGAACTTATGGACTAGTAATGGACAATTAATACCACAGGTTGGATACACAGAAATGACTATTCAGATTGGGAAGGTAGAATTGCAGAACCAGGGTATTATCATTATAGATGTTGACCGGCGAGAACGTGAACCAGTAAAGTTACTAGGAATTAATGTAATTGAAAAGTGTTTTTCCGAGGTAATTACTGTCTTGCAGCAAATCGCCGAGACTGCCAGAACCGGACAGCAGAGAAATATCCGGAGGTGAAATCGGCAGTGTACGAGTAAGTGATCCAATACCCATTGTAATACCTCCCAAAACTGAAATGTTGGTCTGGTGTACAGCCGCAATAGGCATTAAAGGGAAAGACTATCAAGCCCTGGTAGAACTCATGTACTCAGACAGTAGACCCATTATACTGTCAGCCAGAGGGGTAGTCGAGGTACACCAGGGAAGAGTGCCATTACACCTTTTGAATTGCGGGGAGGATGAGATCACATTACCAAAGTATGCTACCATGGCTAAATTGTTCACGGTTGATAACAATGCCATCACACCCGTCGAGCCCTTGAACCCATCAAGTCAGGCGGATGACAATGGCTCAGGGGAAAAGCTGGAGGATTGGTGTCAGAAGCTACATGTGGGTACCAGTTCTACACCTCCTCATCAAAAGCATGGAGTATATCGGGTAGTGAAAGAATATGAGCAAATATTCAGCAAACACCCGTTAGACCTTGGGCAAATTAAAGGGTAGATCACTCTATACCCACAGGTAACCATCAGCCTATAAAAGAGAGGTATAGACCATTACCACCTGCTCACAACCAAACCACCAAAGACATGCTCAAAGAGATGAAAACTGCAGGGGTAATAAGAGACAGTTGTAGCCCCTGGGCAGCACCTTTAGTGTTGGTTAGAAAAAGGATGGGACCATGAGAATGTGCGTAGATTACCGGCAGATCAACCGCATCACACATAAGGACGCATACCCATTACCTAGGATTGAGGAGTCCTTAGCTGCATTAAAATCTGCTATTTTTCCACCCTTGATCTGACTAGTGGGTACTAGCAAGTTCCTGTGGCCGAGGCTGACAAGGAGAAGACAGCGTTTACTACGCTGATGGGCCTCAGTGAGTTTAACTGTATGCCGTTTGGACTCTGCAACGCACCCGGGACCTTCCAACACTTGATTGAGACCTGTCTAGGACATAAGAACTTTGAAACTGTCCTCCTGTACCTAATGACGTCATAGACTACTCCAAGACGTATTAGCAACATCTTCAAGACCTGGCAGAAGTGTTTGAGGCCTTATCCGGATATGGCATGAAAATCAAGCCATCCAAATGCCACCTTCTCAAGCCAAAGGTACAGTACCTGGGACACTTCGTGAGTTCAGAGGGAGTAGCACCGGATCCTGATAAAGTCACTGTGATAAGGGATTGGCCAAGACCTACTAACGTGAAAGAAGTGAGGCAATTCCTGGGCCTGGTAGGCTATTACCGAAGATTTATCAGAGGGTTCACGAAGTTAGCAGCTTCCCTGCAAGATATCCTGGTAGGACAGTCAAAAAGGTCTTCCACCCGTAATCCTCCCTTCCAGTGGAGTGAAGAGAGAGAAGACTCCTTCAACAAGCCGAAGTGTGCGCTGACAGGAGAAGAGATCCTGGCATATCCGGATTACCATCAACCATTCATTCTGTACATGGATGCCAACAACGTAGGACTGGAAGCAGTACTGTCACAGAAGCAAGGAGGCAAATAGAGAATTATTGCCTTTGCAAGCAGGAAACTCTGGCCTACGGAAAGAAACCCCGAGAATTACAGCTCCTTCAAGTTGCAACTACTGGCAGTAGTTTGGGCTGTAGCTGAACGTTTCAAGCACTACCTGGCAGCTGCAGAATTCACCATCTACATGGATAACAACCCGTTGACCCACCTAGACTCAGCAAAATTAGGCGCATTGGAGCAGCGATGGATAGCCCAGCTGTCTAACTACAATTTCGTCATCAAATATAGGGCAGGCCGCAAGAACGGGAACGCAGATGCCTTATCCCAGATGCCACACTTGAAAGACGTGGAAGAGGAACCGGAAGAGTTGGAAGAAATTGAACTACCGGCCTTTCATCGTTCAAAGGTAGACAAGTATCAGCCGGCATCTACCAAAGAGAACAATAGGCAAGTCTCAACCCGTTAGCACACCATGGATGGGCTGACACCCAGGATAGCGACCCGGCTGTGAAGCTAGTGAAAGAACTGCTTACACAACAAGGCGCGTACCCTAACTAGAACGCCCCAGCTGAGACCGAACAACTCTGGAAAGAGAAAGGCAAGTTGTTCCTGTAGAATTAAATCTTGATAAGAACAACAGCACTCACCAGAGTAGTTTTTCTTGCTTTATTGATGTATCGCATCACTTAGTGCAGGAGAGGACAGTGCTGAGGTTCACCTCAGCACTGTCCCCCTCCTGCACTAAGTGATGCGATACCATCAATAAAGCAAGAAAAACTACACTGGTGAGTGCCTGTCTGTTTTATCAAGATTTAATTCTATGTTTACCTGTTGGGCTGGCACCACAGTGTTCTGGACTGTACGCTCCATTTGTCACTGCTCCCGTGAGCCAGCCACTCCGGTGCCCATTCCTGCTGTGTTTCCAAGTTGTTCCTGTATCAAGGAAGCTCTGCAGAAGGCATACCAGCCCTAAAACACATGAATGGTCTGGCAGATAATCGTACCCAAGCAAGATGTCAAAATGGTCTTAGAATCCTACCACGACGGTGCAGGTCATTTTGGATGGAAGAAGTTGGAAGTGCTCCTAAGAGAGAGATTCTACTGGGTTGGCATGAGGAAATTCAATTGAAGATTGGTGTAGAAAATGTGGCCCGTGCAACCTTAGAAGAAAAGATCAGCAGAGAGCCCCACTCCAGTCCATAGTAACCACTTGAGTTAGTTGCATTAGACCACGTCAAGTTGTCACCAAGCCAGTCAGGCTATGTCTATGCCTTAACCATTGTGGACCATTACTCACGCTTCTTAGTGGTGGTGGTTCTGTAGACCTTGTGGCTACCCAGAACAAGTCCTTGCAGATCAAGGCCCAACTTTTGAATCAGAGATTTTCCAGGAGTTCTGCAACATGTATGGCTGTAAGAAGATCCGCACGACAGCCTACCATCCCCAAACACATGGCTTATGCGAAAAGATTAATCATATTGTAATTGACCTGTTGAAAACATTACCAGAGTCTGAGAGAAATCAATGGCCAGATAAATTACCCGATTTGGTAGACTTATACAACCATGTTCCGGTGAGTTCTACAAACTGCACCCCAGCCTACCTTATGCGTGCAAGACCCGGTAAGCTGCCAATTGATTTAGATATGGGAATTCTAAAACCAGACGCAGAAGTTGAAGCATCCAATTGGGATACCCTACGTCAACAGCAGTATCGCCAAGTACAAGAGTGCGTAGAGAAAAATCTTCAACAAGCTAGAGCAAGACAAGAGAGAACCTTTAATCAACGTGCTCAAGCAACTCCATTACAACCTGGTGAGCAAATTCTCAAGAGAAAGAGACGCACTAACAAATTGGATAATCAGTGGGAAACAACCCCATATACAGTCTTACCATCTAACTTAGACAATGCTAAAATGTGTCTAATAAGCAAAGACGAAGGAAGAACTTCAGCAGTTGTCAAGAGACCATCTCAAACCGTGTCCTGAAACCCTGAAGACACCTGAAGTAACATTACCCGTGCAGGTACAACCTGTCATGGAGAAAGAAGAAGAAGTTTTCCATACTGTTCTAGGAGATTTCCCCAAAACATGGCCAAACTACTATGCAGTTGTAGTCCCAATGATTGCTTTCCCTCCAATGGTTGAACCAACACCAGAACCCGTATTACCAGAAGAAGTCCCAAGACCTGAAGAACTGGAAGTAGAACCCGTAGAGGAAGAACCAATTCCTGGTCCCAGTTAGCTTGCCAATCCTACTGACAGACCTCCATCTGCCATAGCACCAGACACCCCAAGTAGGTACACCTCCACCCACACCATCATGCTTAGTACACCAGCATTACGCAGATCAGAGCGTAGTACCAAGGGTCAGTTACCGGCAAAGTACAAAGACTAAAATGCTAAATTAAACGTGAAATGTAAATATGTTTGTGTAAATGTAAATTGAACCCAGTAAATAGTGTACAGAAGGGTGGAGGAACTGGATTTAACCCCCATGCACATCAAGTTAGGGAAAGAAAGTGACTGGGGGTGGTATAAGTGAAGCCAGACCTCCTAAGCAGAGACACCCGTAGGGACCTTATTTATTTAAGTGTGCAACGTTAAAGAAGCCCAGTACCTACAGAGACTATCCTGTACGAACTTATGACCAATTCTTGAACTTTGAACTAATGGACCATACTACCACGGACTGGTTGTGGTAAAAATTTTATTGTATATATTCATCAGCCCATAGGCAATAGACTAAACCCCCGGAAAGACTGCTTTTTGAACTTTTGGACTCTTTTTGAGCATTTAAGTGTTTTTTGTACTTTTTACTTTTTAAGTCTCTGTAAATATCAGTTGTTATATTAATTGTTTGTTTTTCCACAGTCCCGGAGTACCGTCTTTAACTAAGGGGGAATGTGGCACCCCAGGGGTTGATGTGCCACAGAAACATCAACATGGGTTTACTCCCCACACAACACTGGACACTACACTAGCACCTCTGGGCCAGGAGGGAGAGCTAAACCAGCTCCCTTATATATTCTGGGTCAAGAGGAAGTAGTTAGTTAAGTACGTAGCAGTACTGTGAAGACTGGTTCCCGGGAGAACTGAGAGAGAGACTGTAGTGTAAAGAGGCTGCCTCAGGCTTCTCTACAGTCTGCTCCTCGATTCCAGGCCTAGCCAGGGTCTGAGAGAAGGAGTACAGGAAACAGAGGAACACATCTGGGAGACTGAGTGACTTCACAACTCGCCCTGGAGGTGCGCACAGACCGGATACCGGATCCGAAACTGTGACTGACACACGCAGCACAGTGATCAGTGGGATAGTGGAGGTTGTAGATTTACACTGTACCTCAGCAAAGCAACACGGTGAGGTCAGAAGCACACGGAAGACTCAAGTTGCCTAGCAAAGGGGGTACTTGTGAGGAGAGACAGTGCCAGCAGCTCAGCTAAAAGCAGCAGCAGGGCCACACACACAGTGCAGCAGTGGGAAGCCAAGAACCCGGACAGGGTGGAAGCAACTGGCCCCATTGCAGACTCCGTGGATAGTACTTGCTGAACAACAACTACAGTAAAGCTTTGGAGAACTGCAAAACCGTGAGTCTGTGTGTTTATGTCGAGCCCGAGGGCATAGGGTACTCGGGTATCAGGCGGAAGAAGGTTACATTTGTGACGGGGAATGGCGGCCGCGCCTGATCCCGTGTCCTGGGGGACTATTCTTCAAAAGGGGGCATTATTTACAAGGATTATGTACAAGTATGTCGTGACGCCACCTGCAGTACCTGGTGAGATGTCACCAGCGCCGCTACAGTCCTCCGGAGGTCGGTGATAGTGCGGCAGTGATGGTATAGTCCTCCGCAGGCAGGACTCGGGACTTCCGGGGCAGTGAAGTGAAGGTGAGCAGGTTGTAGTGGAGCTGAGATTGTTAGGGAGAGCGAGACCAGTCTATGAGGGGCACGGTGAGTGAAGAGGAAGCATGCACACACACAGAAGCAGTCTCTTTTACCTTTTACTGATGTTTGTCAGGTAAATACGTCCAGGGCACCGACGGGTGACAGGGTTGCACAGTGGGTTCCCACAGCAAGTGGGTATAAGGCCTCCTCTGCCTGTGTAATTGCTGAAGCACAGCCTGCTGTAGCCTGACTTGCCTCCACTCTCTCTCTTGCCTGTATCTTTCTCCTCCTGTGTGGTCTCCGGGGTGACACTCTCTGGACACTACAGTGGGCCTGCAGTTCCTGGCTCCCTGTCTTGACCTTCTCTGGGAGACCGGGTAGCTGAAGCTTCCACGGTGTGATGGGGTTTTCTGTGGGCCTATAGTTCCCCACAGGTGCAGATCCCCAATCTCCGGCATTTCCCTTGGAACGAACGCCCTCCGAGCTACTTGTTCCCTTTTCTTCTCTGGGCTCCCTGCCTTCAGTCCCACTTAGGCTTGTGGGACGCTGAAGGGCCACTTCGGATCACTGACTCGGGCTTGAACGTAGCACCGATCACCAGGACTTCCTTGCAGCTCTTCTAGTGTCTGCACACACTCTGACTAACTCCTCCCCAACAGCAGTATATATACAGGATCATGCCTAAGGGCAGCAAGATGGGCTCCCCCTATTGTGCTGGGGTGGAAGGTGTTGTTCGTAGTAGGTACCTGCTGTGGAAACCCAGGTGTGCATTAGAGAGATCTGTGGTTACCTGCGTGAGCAGGGCGCCACATTAATTGCACCCTTTTCACTATATTCAACAGCAGAGATTTCCATCTGCAGAGCCGAACACTGCTTTCACCACAAGCTGAGGGACAAGGCTGCAGCAGCAGGAAAGTAAGTGAATTGCACCTATTACTATACCTCATCCAGCACCAAGACAACCAGTGCTGCAACTGCAAAGTAAGTGCCTGTGTCGACTACAACCCCCATTATAATCCTTGCAAACCCTGCTCTTCCTCACAACTCCCTCACAAACTGTTCCTATCATTTCCACTATCATCCCTATCCTGCAGCATCTATAGCAGTGGTGGGGAACGTCCGGCCCCCGGGCCGGATCCGGCCCGCCACGTTATCTCATCCGGCCCGCCAGGGCCGGGACGACAGCTAGGCGATCGACCGCCGCCCGGCCCTGGCGAGGAGAAGCTGCGGCAGCTAGCGGTGGGCGCCGCCATGTTCTTTGTGGCTGGCGCCCACTAACTGTACAGCCGGTCAATAGAGGTTGAGACCTCTACACAATGGCCGCGATCTCCAATTAGCCGCGGCCATTTTGTTGAAGTCTCAGCTTCCACCGACCGGCTGTACTGTTAGTGGGCGCCGGCCACAAAGAACATGGCGGCGCCCACCGCTAGCTGCCGCAGGCCCGCAGCTACTCCTCGCAGGCAGCGTCCTGCAGATGTGCCCTCCGGGCTCCGGCACCCCTGCTCCACATCCACAGCTCAATGGTAAGTTTTGCTGGAGGCTGTGAGGGAGGCTGTGAAGGAGGCTGTGAGGGAGGCTGTGAGGGAGGCTGTGAAGGAGGCTGTGAAGGAGGCTGTGAGGGAGGCTGTGAGGGAGGCTGTGGGGGAGGCTGTGAGGGAGGCTGTGGGGGAGGCTGTGGGGGAGGCTGTGGGGGAGGCTGTGAGGGAGGCTGTGGGGGAGGCTGTGAGGGAGGCTGTGGGGGAGGCTGTGGGGGAGGCTGTGAAGGAGGCTGTGGGGGAGGCTGTGAGGGAGGCTGTGGGGGAGACAGGGAGGCTGTGGGGGAGACAGGGAGGCTGTGGGGGAGGCTGTGAGGGTGGCTGTGAGGGAGGCTGTGGGGGAGACAGGGAGGCTGTGGGGGAGACAGGGAGGCTGTGGGGGAGGCTGTGGGGGAGACAGGGAGGCTGTGAGGGAGGCTGTGGGGAGACAGGGAGGCTGTGGGGGAGACAGGGAGGCTGTGAGGGAGGCTGTGGGGGAGACAGTGAGGCTGTGGGGGAGGCTGTGGGGGAGACAGGAAGGCTGTGGGGGAGGCTGTGGGGGAGACAGGGAGGCTGGCCCCCCGTGTACACGTGTGTCGTGTGCCTCAGGCCCCCATGTACCCGTGCGCCTCTGGCCACCTTGTACCGGTGCGCGAATTTATACGGCCCGCGAATGATATTCTAAATTTCCAAATGGCCCTTTGCAGAGAAAAGGTTCCCCACCCCTGATCTATAGCATCCATCATAGACTTTAACTATCACTGCCCCGAGGAACCAGGCTCTACCTGCGGAGAGCCGTTCCATCTCCAGCTGCCACACATCATCCCCGGAGGTTCTGCATACGGTGGTCACCCCGACCACAACCCGTGGGTGGCATCACGACAAACTCCCCTGTAAATATCCCCCCATTTACTTGCGTAACCCGGGACACGGTATGGACCAGGACCTCCGTGACATCCCCAGCAGTACCCCGGTCCGGCACCGAGTACCCCGTCCCAGTGGGCTCCACACACATCCCCAGAAACAATGTAGGAGAACTCTAACCCCGCTCCAGTGGACTGCTTGGCAATGGACTGAAGCCACACATAGTATTTCTGAAATCCTTTTAGGCAGATAGAATCCATGGTCAGCTCAGCACTATTAAATTTCGATAACTCCAATAGGCTCCAATTGATCTTGAGTTGGAAGATGTTGTGTGCTGTGTGTGCCAAGGTGTACATCCCTCCCTGCACCAGTGGGTCCTGTGGCAATTCCCTGCAGGGGTGCCACACACAATGTACACGGAAAGTTGCCAATCAGTGGTGTGGGCAGGGTTATACGGAGCTCAGCATTCAGATAACTTGTGGAGCTTCAGTACATAAAACACTGAATGTATAAAACTACAGCAAGTAGCTCAGTAAGTGACACATTTCTGGAGTCAGGGTCTATGTTTCGACAACATGCTGCTATCAAATGGGGTAGCAAAAACCTGCTGACAAATTACCTTTCCAGTGGTCGTCTTTAGTTCTGTCTTTAGGAGAACACCCCTCCACCACCTATTTGTGTCAGACTGCATGTGGATAATGCACTTGTGAATAGTGATGGGCGAACTTGAACTGTAAAGATCATGGTTCGTCCTGAACACCTAGTGCTTGGACACAGATCCCGAACATGGATGTTTCTGGGAAGTCCATTTTACAGTTTGGGTTTGGGTCAGGGGGCGGGGAGCTTTAAATATAAAGAAAATAGTTATTAAGCAGCATTATTCTTACCACGTTCCACCGCCCCGCTGCGTCTAATTCCGGTGCTGCTTATTAACTTGCTACATATTCACTGTAGAGGGGCCCAACAGCCAATCACAGATGCTGTCACAGAGAATGGGCATCTGCTCACAGAGACATGCAGAAGATGTTCCCTGTGGATTATGTCAGGGTTTTTTTTTTGTTAATTAAAGATGGAAAACAAGGTTGTCTTGTGTTTTATTTCTAAATGTTTTTTTTTTGGTGTTGTGATTTTTTTACTGCCTACTAGAAATTCATAGGGGTGGGTCTAATATTGGCCTTACACTATGAATTTTAGACTTACTGCTAGCTGCCCATACAAAGTTGGCATTAACTCCTTTATTACCCAGTGTGCCACCACCACCAGGGCCACTGGAAAAGTCCAGAAAGCTTGGCCACCTTGTGCTGAGGATTCCAGCCCCCAGCTGCCTAGTTGTACCTGTCTTGAAACCAAAAATACAGTGAAGTCCCATGTCATTATTTTTATTACTTTATGAAATTCATGAAATAATTAATAAAGGCTTCCCTATAATTTTGGTTTCCAGCCAGATAAAAAATTGGCAGCTGGGGGTAGTGGGCAGCCCGTATCTGCCTGCTGTACCTGGCTGGCATACAAAAACATGGCAAAGCACCAAGTCATTTTTTTTTTTAATTATTTCAAGAAATAATTGTATAAAAAGGGCTCAACTGTGTTGTGGTATTGGTGGATTTTTGGGCCAGGAGATTCAGATGAACACATTGAATACAATGCACCAAAGAAACTGCAGAAACCGCGTCGCGGTTTTGGTGCTTTATTTGGCCAGGATATTCAGATGAACACATTGAACACAATCAACCAAAAGTGCACCAAAAGAGCATGAAATCCATGCCAAAAAACGCATCATGGTTTTGGTGCGCCAATTCTCTGTGACAGCATCTGTGATTGGCTGTTGGGTCCCTCTGTAGTGAATATCCAGGAAGTTAATGAGCAGCCCCTGAATACAAGTGTGTGGACGTCGATTAGTATAATGCTGTCTTCTTTCTTTTACAGCCTCCTAACCCCCATCCCATAACTTTACAGCCTGAGTTCAGGGTTCGGACTCAAGTTCAAGCCACTTTTGGCATCAAACTGTTATAAAAGTCTGGGTGAGTTCGCCAAACCCGAACATCGGCGGGTTGACCCATCACTACTTCTCAAATTTGAAAGTTGTATTGTAAAATTATACAAAATACAGAAGAATTCATATCTACAAATTCTGGAACAATATACCCCATAAAACAGGACATGAACTGCAGTACAGACTATGTTATTTACCTTATACAGTGTCCCTGCAGGCTCCAATATGTGGGAAGAACCATACAACCATTACATGAAAGGGTTAACAAGCACAGATCCAATATAAAGAAAGGTTATAAGTTCCATGGTCTGTCGGCTCATTTTGCAAAAGAACATAATAAGGACCCATCTTTGCTCAAACTAACCCCAATTGAGCATATTCAACCTGATATACCGAACAGATTTGAAGTACTAAAAAGAAAAGAAAGATTTTGGATGTTTCAGCTCAACACATTAAAACCAAAAGGACTCAATATTGCCTCAGAACTGATATAAAGAGATCATTGGAAACTACAAAAATCCAATGTTTCTATCTATGGATTATGTGATTGAACATTGCTTTTGGGATATACTAGGGATTGGTTTTATACACCTAACTGTTAATCTTTGAATAACTAAACACTGCTGTGCACCTATAACATGTTCACATCGAATCTGACTATGTTTATAAGATCATTTCAGGAGGAACGCTTGAAAAGATGCCTTTCTAAAAGAATCATTTTCTCCCCTTGGCTAAAAATAATTTCTTTTGTTTCATATTACCTGACCGAATAGAGAGTCACTTGAAAATTGCCCATCGGTGGCGAACAATTCATACTATATTAAGCACGATTCCATTCACTGGCATAGCACTGGTGACATCTAGTGGCGAACAATTATACTACACATATTACACCCAGCACAGTCACATAAACACGCATAGCACTAGCGACACCATTGGTAGAAATTTGCACTGCGGCTCCTATACCCACCTTAACAATACTGCCATCTAGTGGTTTTTTTACAAATGATGTAAAATATAAAAAACTATCTGATGAATTTTAATTTTTGATAGACACTTAGGCACTAATAATTCTATGATTTATCTAATATCAATAATTTCACTTAATGAAAAAAAGACTGTTACACTTTATTTCTATTTTTATTTATATTTTTAGAATAAGTTTTATTATAAGAGTTTTTTTTCCCTTAGTCCATAAACTCATAATTCCTATTTTTAACATTCAACTCTAATTCACCCACATTTATATATATATCGTTTTAGATGAATATAAATAATTTCTCGCAAGAATAATAAAGAGTTTTTTCTGTCTGAAATCCATAATCCATAATCTTTGAATTTCACATCCAGCCCCTGTTTTTATTTGTATATAGATATTCTTGCCAATATTTACTACCACTTGGACATAAAAACCAAACACATACCAAAATCCCCCCCTTTTTTATCCCCCTTCTTTACCCTTGAATCCAATCAACAGATGAGTGATAGATCCCAATAAAAAGTAGGAACCAATAAATGATATGGTCCCATAGATAAAGGCATGAGTGCCCCAAGCTGACCACACAGGTTCAATTACTGCCTAAGGTGCCAATGACATATTTATGTGATGAAACGTTGTTTTTATTCGTATTTTATTCATTTTTAAGATTGATACTATGGTCTTAATATATTTTTTTGTTGGTCAATTATTGTGATTGTTTTTAAGATGTTTTATGTATGTAAAACTCTGATATGGGTTTTTGCGCCAAAATGGAATGGTACACTCCCAAGAGTGACGTTTTTTTCGTCATTAACAGGGTTAACACCCACTACCACTCCCCTTTTGCTCACACACCCCTTTGTATATGATATATAAAGATGGTTAGACATAGTGTTGTGTAATACCCTGAGGATGGTGCCAGGATTAGGCGCCGAAACGCGTCGGTTTATTTGAAGAATAAAGGAACTTTTTCTTGGAACACTGTTTCCCGTGTGACTCCTTGGATGACCGGGCAGCGCGGACTGTAGTACACCTGTGGACCCGAAAACTCTTGAAGTACCCACTATAGTGGTGGAGGTGGAAGTCCAGCAGCAGCCTACAGACATTAAAACCAACGCTTCTATTCCAGTTGTGGGAATCACAACTGGATCAGGTTAGTGTAACCTGTTTACACCTATAAGACCCTATTTCTTATCGAGTGATAGGGCACTATTGCGCCTCTGTTGTCTCCCCTTATATTTTTTATATAGCATCTGTGATTGGCTGTTGGGTCCCTCTGTAGTGAATATCCAGGAAGTTAATGAGCAGCCCCTGAATACAAGTGTGTGGACGTCGATTAGTATAATGCTGTCTTCTTTCTTTTACAGCCTCCTAACCCCCATCCCATAACTTTACAGCCTGAGTTCAGGGTTCGGACTCAAGTTCAAGCCACTTTTGGCATCAAACTGTTATAAAAGTCTGGGTGAGTTCGCCGAACCCGAACATCGGCGGGTTGACCCATCACTACTTCTCAAATTTGAAAGTTTGGGCCTACTGAAAGGCTGAGCCACCTGCAAGAACTGCCAGATTACCATTTTTTGCTAACAGGGGCCTTTGCAGTATTAGAGGAATGCAGTGACACTAAACCTAGCAAGATCCAGTGATCTGATCAGCTTCAGAGCAGTGCTTGCAAGCCTTATTTCAAGTAACTTGTAATCTCCTTTCCTAGGAAACCAGCCACCTCTGTGGCTAGCTTGGTAATAAACTGTATAATACAGAATTAAAAATCTTTCCATTCTTGAGAACAGAGAACATCTTTAATAAGCAAATTCCAAATGTAAATGTTTTAAAAAGTGCTTTGCAAATGTAACCCTTTATTAAGATTTTCTTTAACCCACAGAATACTTTAGGGTATGTGCACACAGGAAGGTTTAGTGGCGTTGGAACTGTCAGTAAACCGCTGGAAATTATCAGATCTGAGCTCAGAAGTCTCCAGCTGTTTTCCGGCGGTTTTTGTCAGCGTGTGCACAGCGGTTTTCAGTCGGTTTTTCCGGCGGTTTTCTATGGAGGATTTTTTTCATGGAACCGATCAAAAACTGCTGAGAAGAATTGACATGCTGTATGCTGCTAAACCGCTGGGAAACCGCTCAATCGCGGGCGGATCCGCTCACAGAAACCGACTATGTGTGCACAGCGGTTTCTAAATTACATAGGGTTACATGTAAGTCCTAAAGCTGCTAAAGATTTACATAAATTTAAATAAAACCTATGCTAAACCGCCGGCGGTTTTCGCTGCTAAACCTCCACTAAACCTTCCTGTGTGCACAAACCCTTAATCTCTGTCAACAGGCATACTGCAGATACATTTACAACTTCTTGGCTTGTGACTGTTCAATACCATAATTCATGCCAGATTAAGAATAAATACAAATTAAATTTGAAAGATAATACTTTAGGGCACAAAATATGTCAGGTAACTCAGTTTACGTGATGTTTTTATTAGGGATCAGCAGATTCTTCACAGGACCATTATGGTAAAAGAATGCTAAACTGATTACAATGTACAGAGCAGCTTCTCATTGCACAACTGAAGTGGTGAGTTGTCCATTAAAAAGTGATTCACCTTAGTTTAGAATTTTAAGATGATCTAGTATTTTTGTAATAAAGTTAGGAAATTCAGGAAATAGAGTACAAGAACAATGAGAACTTTTCAGTGAAAGCAGTGTCCGGATTTGACCCCAAAGCCCGGTATGGCTTGACAGTTATATTAGCCTCTCTCTGTCATCCTGTTAACCAGACAAATTAAAAGAATCTACAATGACATTGAAGGAAACCTGTCTTCAGGATTTACCCCTATAAGGTATTAAAATTTGATTTTTCTGAATCCAAATACCCTCTTTAATCATACCTGTAATAGCCCTTAATGCTAAATGTAACTGTTTAAAAACTAAGGTTGGAGTCACACTGTCCAAAAGACATGCAAGATTCTGCGGTGAGCATACTGCCACCACGCAGTAGCATTAATTGATAGTAGTCCTGGACTAGCTTGGTTAGCACAGACAGGGAGAGCAGAGACAATCAAACGAAGGCCAGCTTCACACCACGATTTTTCGGGTCCGGGTCTGTCCGGTGTGAACCGGACAGAATCGGATCCGATTTTGCCCCCATGTATCCATATGGTGCCAGATGGCTGTTATTTGCCATCCGGTTTTGTGGTTTTCAGGGAGGATGCGGTTTTGTTAGTTTTTTTCCCTGGACACAAAGTCGGAGTTTGCATAATTTTTTGTGTCCGGTGGCAAAACAAACAGAACCGGATACTCCCGGATCTGGTGCGATCCGGCACCCATAGCATGGGAGTCTATGGGCGCCGGATCGTGCTGGATCAGGCAAAAAATTGTACCGGTTCACAGACGCCTGGTGCTGAAAGAGCGGTGGCTCTGCAATGCAGCCATGCTCGTTCAGCACCATGGACAGTGCAGCATTTCAGAGCCACCGCTGAAGTTCAGCACTTGGTGAGCTCCACGGCTGAAATTTCAGCACCGTGGGTAGCTTTCCTGCACCCGCACTGCTGAAATTTCAGCACTGGACAACGGCAGAGACGCGCAGAAACTATTACTTTTTAAAACAGGATTGGAGGGCATATTTGCCCTCAATTTCTGCACGTCCAGGGCTGTCAGGTTGTGTTCGGTGCATCCTGCAAAACACCAAACACAACCTGACAGCTCCAAACCGCGGTGTGAAGCCAGCCTAAAAAACAGGATCCATCCTGACAGACAAAAACCATGGTGTGAAGCCGGCATTAGTGCTAAAAACCAGATCAGGGAAACAAATCAGGTTTGTTACCGTATCCGGCACTATAGACTCCCATTATATGGAAACTGGATTGCGCCGGATCCGGTCTTGTCCAGTTTTGTCCAAAGAGAAAAAAATGCTGCAGGCTTCGATTTTGGGGACGCTTAAAAACCTGACAAAACTGGATCAGGCACAGAATACACAAAACCTGTTGGCCAAATAGCACCAATCTAGCACCACAGGGACACATAGGAGGCAAAACCGGAAAAGGTTCAGTGCGGTTCAAACCGGACAGAACCTGATGCACAAAACCGTGGTGTGAAGCCAGCCTGAAGGCCGGCTTCACACCACGGTTTTTCAGCTGTCAGACTGTGTCCGGTGTTTTGCAGGAAGCACCGAACACAGCCTGACAGCTCTGGACAACAGAGCTGGAGGGCAAATATGCCCTCCGATCCTGTTTTCTGCCAGAATCGGCAGTCCACGGCTGCTAAAGCTGTCCCATGCTGAAATGTCAGAAGCTAGGGAGCTAGCCGCGGTTCTGAAATCTCAGCCGGGAGCTCTCCAGGTGCTGAAGTTCAGCGTCGCTGCCACTGAACTTCAGCACCTGGCGTCCGGATACGATTTTCTGTCGGATCTGGCGCAATCCAGCGCCCATAGACTCACATGTTATTGGGTGCCACATCCGGGAGAATCCGGTTTTGTTTAACTTTTTGCCCCGGATACAAAAATGCTGTAAGCTCTGATTTTGTGTCCAGGCAAAAATCAAATGCAGCCTGATGCTGCTGGACAGGGACAAAACCGGATGGCAAATCACTGCCATCCGGCCATATCCTGCACGATAGGGCTACATTATGTCCAAAATCGGGTCCGGAGCTGTCAGGTTCACACCGGACAGCCACGGACCTGAAAAAAACGTGGTGTGAAGCCGGCCTTAGGCTAGCTTCACACCACGGTTTTTTCTCTGTCAGGTTCTGCCATGTTATGGGGCTCTGGATCGCGCCAGATCCGGGAGGATCCGGTTTTGATCGATTTTTGCCCTGGACACAAAAAATCCTGCAAGCTGCGATTTTGTGTCCGGGGCAAAAAACAAAAACAGCTGGATCCTGCCAGACAGACACCAAACTGGATGGCAAATAACTGCCATCCGATTCCACAGGGATACAATAGGGGCAGATTCGGGACTGTCTGATTCACACCAGACAGCCCCGAATCCAAAAAACAGTGGTGTGAAGCCGGCCTTAGGCCGGCTTCACATCACGGTTCTTCATTGTCAGGTTCTGTCCGGAGTTTTGCAGGACAGAACCTGACAGCCCCGAACAAAACAGAAACGGAGGGCAAATATGCGGCTGTCGCTGGCCTGTGCTGAAAATTCAGCATAGCGTCTGGAGGGGAGCTCTCCATGTGCTGTAATTTCAGCTGTGGCTCTTCTAGCTGCGCTGTCCAGGTGCTGGACGAGCGCGGCTTGAATTTCAGAGCCGCCACTCGTTCAGCACCCGGCGTCTGGGAACCGGATTGTTTTTCTGCCGGATCCGACACGATCCGGCACCCATAGACTCCCATGTTATGGGGCGCCAGATCGCGCTGGAACCAGGAGGATCCGGTAGGATTCGGTTTTGATCGAATTTTGCCCCGGACACAAAAAATCCTGCAAGCTGCGATTTTGTGTCCGGGGCAAAAAACAAAAACAGCCGGATCCTGCCAGAAAGATACCAAACCGGATGGCAAATAACTGCCATCTGGCCCCATAAGGATACAATAGGGGCAAAATCAGATCTGGGGCTGGCGGGTTCACACTGAACAGCCCTGGAACAAAAAAAAATGTGGTGTGAAGCCGGCCTTAGGTTTTGGTCTGTCAGGGTGGATCCTGTGTTTTGCAGGATCCACCAGACAGAACCTGAGAGGACAGAATGTGCAGAAAGTGTGAACAAATATGGCCTCCAATCCTATTTTTTTGCAGATTCGTTTTCGGTTGCTGTACATCAGGGTCTCAAACTCCAGGCCTCGAGGGCCGCACACAGTCCAGGTTTTCAGGATTTCCATAACATTTGACAGTTGGTAATCAAATGACCAACTATCAGATTCTAAGGAAATCCTGAAAACCAGGACTGTGTGCAGCCTCGAGGCCTGGAGTTGAGACCCTGCTGTACATGGTGCTGCAGTCTGCCTGTGTCTGCTCTTCCGCTATCCAAGGTGCTGAATTCACAGCCTGTGCATGAAATAATGCTGTTTATGGTGGTGAAGTTAGAACGCCAGGATTTCTGAGCATGCTCTGTGCAAAAAAAATGGATCCTGGAAATGATCCGATTTTTTTTCACGGATCCGGCACCACAGATTTCCATTATATGGAAACCGGATTGCGCCGGATCCGGTTCTGTCCGGTTTTATCCAATTTATTGCACCGGAGACAAAAAATGCTGCTGGCTCCGGATCAGGCATAGAATTCACAAAACCTGATGGCCAAATAGGACCAATCCGGCACCATAGCGATACATGGGAGGCAAAACCCGATCAGGTTCTGTCCAGTTCAAATCGGACAGAACCTGATGCACAAAACCGTGGTGTGAAGCACACCACGGCAACATTAGGTTCGGGGCTGTCCGGTGTGAATGTCCGGCACAGAAGAGCTACTGGCAAACCAGCTCGCGGGCCACATAAAATGATGCTGCAGGCTGGATTTGATCCATGGGCCTTGAGTTTGATATCATTGTTATTACAAAACAGCATAGATGTTTTTGTGAAACATAAAGCTCAAATTCAATGTGAACAGTCTCTTTTCATTTTAGGTAAATGAGCTCATTGCCATCTACTGGATACACAAAGGAACAGTAACATGAATATACCTCTGTGCTGTGCAGATGTGGGATAAAAGAGGAATTCAATTGCAAAGATGTATATTTACCAGTGACCTAAATGCTCTTTATTCCTTACATATCAACATATTTATTTAAGAAAAAAATCTACATAAATATGGCCAGGGTCACATCTCCGTTTTGACCCTAGCCTACAACAATCCGGTTTTAACTTAGAACTTTTTCTAGCGCCGCATAGCGTTACTGCTATGCGGTGCTGGAAAACACAGTCCCTAGTTACCCGATGTTTACCTTAACGACCTGTCACACAGGCAGAGGCTCGGAGTGCGCTTTACAGCGCCGCACAGGAAACCGTTGCAGACAGCGTTTCCTGTGTGGCGCTGTAAAGCGCACTCCAAGCCGCTGCCTGTGTGACAGGTCGTTAAGGTAAACATCGGGTAACTAGGGACTGCGTTTTCCAGCACCGCATAGCGGTAACGCTATGCGGCGCTGGAAAAAGTTCTAAGTTAAAACGGAATCCGGCAGGCTAGGGTCAAAACGCAAATGTGACCCTGGTCTATATCATTCTGATAACCCTCTCACATGCTCTATTAGGGCTTAATCATCTCCTATATGCCAGATGCCCCCTTTTAGATCTCACCCAGATAAAGCATATAGGCACTAATAAGCAGCATTTCCAAGTCTGGTGGACGCAGGTGTTTACATATTGTAAAGGGAGTCTTTCATTTAAATGGCTGCATTAAATACTACAAGAGCATTCGTAGGAGAGATGGATTTTTCTCATGACAAAATCTCGATATTTGAAGAGTCTCAGGAGTCTGCCAGAATTATGGTGCTTCAACTGATTAATAAAGCGTGTAATATAAACCCCTTCACTCCAAGAGATTTTCTGTTTTTCATTTCAGTTTTTTTCTCTCCTTCTTCATGAGCCATAACTTTTTTCCTCCATTAATATAGCTATATGAGAACTTGTTTTTTGATTGTGACAAGTTGTACTTTTAAATGAAATCATTCATTTTACCCTATATTGTACTGGGAAATGGGGAAAAAATTCCAACTCTAGTGAAGTGGCAAAAAAAGTGCAATTCCACAATTTTTTTTTACATTTTATTGGTAATACTGACCACTCAGCATGATTCCCAAGGCCTGAGGTCCTGAATGTGTCTCGTCCTGTTGTCACCTCTGAGGGCCTGATATTAGAGAGAGCAAACTTTCACCAAACATGCCAATTTCAGATTCGGCATGAAAATTGCCGTTTGTGTTTGCAATCGAAACCCGAGCAATTTACCGAAAAATTGGCGAACATGGCTTTGTTTGGGAAAAAAGTGTGAAATTTAAAATGGCCCTAAAAATTGTTTGGGTCATAACACTTACTTACGGTTAGTAGTGTTCCCAGCCATTGGGTCTACCAGCTTGTGTTAACCTGTAAGATTTTTGGCCACCTTTAAAATAATTTTTTTAAAGCTTTCTGGAGTTGGCAGTAAACGTCTGCAGAAATGCATACTTCTGAAAATGGTGCCAAAGAGCAGTATGAAAGTACCCTTCCACTGAAGAGGAAATGCCTTTGAAATGGTGTTTCAAGAAGACAATGACCCTAAACACACCAGTAAGGCTGCCTTCACACTGCATAATTTGTGATCCGTGTCTATCTGTTTTAAAACAGATAGCCACGAATCAGTTTTGGCTTCCCATGTATCCCCATGGGCACGGATTGGTCCTAAGTGGCATAAATATGTGTCAGTTTTGTCACTGATCCTTTTGTGTCAGTTTTTTTGCATGTACCCAGAATCGGAGACTGTTCCGATTTTTGTTGCCTTGAAAATCACTGACACCAATGGACAGACACAGATCCGTAGCTGTCCGTGTCAAATAATATAGAGCTCTATGGAGCACGGATCCGTATGGATTAGTGAAAAAAACATCCGTTTCACAGATCCGTTTTGCTGTACTGAGCATGCTCAGAAGTGAGGTACAGCTCCTCCCACCCCTATCTCTGCTGACTGATGATGGATACGTTAAACAAATGGTCCGTGGACATCAGTCAACATCCGTTTGAACAGATCAGTGCCTGTCTGTGTGGTCCTTGAAATTCAAAGAACCACACGGATTTGAAAATTATGCAGGGTAAAGGCAGCCTTAACGAGCAAAATATTGGTTCTATTTCAAAAAAATTTACATTATGGAGTGGCCAGCCCAATCTTCGGACTCTAATCCAACAGAACTCTTGTGGGGTGACTTCAAAAATGCCGTTTGACATCCGGGCACCAAATTGTATTCGGCCCCCAGACCTGATGGACTTCCTAATGGTATCTTCGCTCCTTTGCTGGAGTATTGGCTCCTTTCCTTCTGAGGAACTTCCACCACTGGCGGGAGATGGAGTGATTGACCCTTTACATTTACAGGCTACAATAATTACCATTCCCAAGTCTGGCAAACCGCCGGATTTGCCGAAAGCTATCGCCCCATCTCCCTCCTAAATTGTGACCTAAAGATTTTTGCAAAGATTCTAGCGTCTAAGTTGGCGGTTGTGGTTCCTAGGTTGGTTAGCCTGGACCAGGTGGGCTTCGTGGCTGGAAGGCAGGCGAAAGATGGGATGAGGAGGATGATTAACCTTCTTAAATATCTGGAGCTGAAGGGTGACCCTGGGGCATTCCTGTCCTTAGATGCCGAGAAGGTGTTTGATAGGGTGCACTGGGGTTACCTGGAGGCGGTTCTTCGGAAGTTTGGCCTAGTCGGGCCCTTCCTCTCGGCTAATGGCCTTGTATTCCCGTCCCAACGCCAGGGTCCTTTCCTCTGGATTTCTTTAGCCTGCCCTTCAGATCATGAACGGAACCCGCCAGGGCTGCCCTCTGTCTCCGACAATATTTGCCTTGGAGATAGAGCCCCTGGCGGAGAAGATCCGTACCAGCCCGTTGGTGGAGGTGTTCGGGTCGGCCGGGAGACACATAACATCGGCCTCTATGCTGACGATATCATCATTACTTGCACTAACATATCTCAGTCCTTGCCAGTGGTAATGTCCATTCTCCACTCCTTCTCCTTGATCTCATACTACAAACTGAACTCTACGAAATCGGTCATTCTTCCCATTAACGTTCCGGACATGTTGATCTCGTCCATCTCCGCTCCCTACCTTTTAAATGGTCGAAGGAGGGAATTCCATACTTGGGTATTGTTCTTACCCCCACTGCCCATTTAGTTAGACACAACTTTAACAACCTTTGCTCAAAAATTTCTAGCACCACTGCCTCCTATTCCCTTAAAAGCTCTCCTGGATCGCGCGTCTTAACGCATTTAAAATGCTTTTGTTGCTGACAATTCTGTATTATCTTAAAGTGTATCCCCTTAAAATTCCTAAAAACATGCTTCTTAAACTCCAACAGATCTCTAACCGGTACGTATGGGCAAACAAAACCCTTCGGATTGCACGAGAAACTATGTCATCTCCCGTTACATGCTGGAGGTATGGGCTTACCTAATTTCTCAGCTTACCATAGGGCGGCTGTCTTGGAGGAGGCCAGGAACTGGTGGCATGCACCCACACACCTCAGGTGGGTGCATATTGAATCCTCCCAGATCCCTGGGGGCTCATTGCGGGACCTCCTGGCAGCTGAGTCCGTCCACTCGGTGGACTGGGCTCCGCTGCTCGAGACGTCTTGTACCTTACTCTCCTACTGGAGAGAACTTCCACGGGCCTTGACCAGATTCCTCCCTGATGCTGTCCCTCTGTCGTCCCTTCGCCTGCTGATACCGTCGCTACACACACGGACGTGGAGAATTGCGGGAGGTTGATGCCCTGGGGGATTTTCTTGCCACTGGTGCCCTCCTCCGTTGAGACCTTTGAGTCCTTCTGTGAGTCCCGCCCCTCCTGTAGGTCCTCAATTTTTCAGTTTCTCCAACTTACGCATCTGCTGGGAACAAGCACTTATCTCGGTGGTTTGGGGGGCCCACGAGTACGTCCCAACTGCTGCAGTTTATCCTTTCTAAGGCTGACCGTCCAAAAGGTTTTTCCAAATTGTATAGAATGCTACTCGGTAGTGACACAATCACAAAACTACAATACATGAAATGCTGGGAGAGAGACCTAAATTTCACTTCTATGGTGGATTGGCACGCCGATTCCTCGGAGGTGGGAAAGACCTCCAGGTGTGTAAACCACATAGAGAATCTGAAAAAGATTCACCTCCGGTGGTACCTCCCCCCCGCCCGGGTGGCGTCTTTTGCTAGCCACTTATCACCACTTTGTTGGCGTCAGTGCGGGGGGAGGGGAGATCTGGCCCACATGTGGTGGTTGTGCCTGAAACTCACCCCCTTTTGGGTTTTGATATCCAGTCTTCTACAAACAGTTACGGGAGTGCTACAGGACCTGACTCCTCAATTGGCAGTTTTGAATATAGGTCTCCAGGACTATCCTCTGCCGCTTAGGGGGAAGGCCTCCTACATCCTCATTGCTGCATGCCTCTGTGTAGCGACTAAGTGGAAGTTCCATCTTCCTCTCACTCTATCGAGGTCACTCGCAAGATCAACTGGATTTTCCATCAAGAATACCACCTTGCCTTGGATAGACTCACTAGACTCTCAGTACAGAATCGTTGGGAATTGTGGGCCTCCCACCTCAGGCCACCCTGTTCCCCCTGAACTGGTGCCTAGATCTCTGGATATGGGTCCGCGTCAGGACTTCTGAGAGTGACCGGTCTCCTACTCTGGTCCTTCTCTGGCTCTATGGATTTGGGACCTCGCGTGTGTCCCTGAACACATGTGTACCTGAATGTCTGTATACCCTTATTTACATTTTTCCATACTACTTACTTTGTATCGTTAGTATTGTTACCTAGGAATCTGCATTTATTGTGCTATTGCAAGGCGCACCCCTTCCCTCTCTATACCTCCCCCCCCCCTCCTTGTGGAGTAATGTCTCTTTTCACCCTCTGTCTTCATTCTACATTCTACTTTGTGAATTTTATTGTATCTTATGTTGTTCGACTTGTTTGATTTGAACAAACACTCAATAAAAATTTAATGTTCAAAAAAAAAAATGCCGTTTGAGACAAAGCTAACAAATGCAATAAATTGTGGGATGTAGTCAAAGCATCCTGAGATGGAATAACAGTTGACAGGTGCAAGAATTTGGTTGACTCTTGCAAAATAGATGAGAACCGTAGAAGAAAGATAGAGAAAGAAAAAATAGAGAGCTCAGGGATCTAAATGTAGCGTCTTCACTAAACTGGGTCCTTACAATTACATATTGCACTCACCTATTATAGATCTTGCATTCTTGTATATTGATCCATGCGGATCACAATAGTGAGTTCATCTCACCATCGGTCTACTACATGTTCCTGGCTGCTATTAAGAACCCCTTCAGAGTTGTCATAGGAATATAATGTGCACAGGTTTACCTGCAGGCTAAGTGTGCTCCCAATAATCAATGATACGGGTAGGTATAATTTCCTGGACAATCTTTATTTCAGCTGACATATAACGTGTTTCGACATAAACCGTCTTCATCAAGTAAATTTTATCTAAATGAACCAAGGTAATGACACGTAGACCAGATCGGGTGCCATATTTATCAAATCTAGGCACACCCCATGAGGTCCCCTGCATATAGTTAGTATAATCCTTAATAAACCTCTATATGTGAATAAAACAAACTAAAAAAGTTTTTATTAAAAACTTCTCTCTCTTTTTGATAAACTCATGTGCACATATAAAAATCATATTAAAATTATATGTACCGTAACATGACGGGGGAAAAGGGCGGTGACCATAAACTGCAGGAGGCTGCAGTAGGAACAGAGAGGTCACATGGACCCATTCATTAGTGCAAAGCAATATGCACTGCATCCCCCTGTCCATCAGCTGCGGTGGAGCAGTGCATATTACACTGCACTATAAATACTGCCCCCCCCCATCACGGCTATATTGGCTTCATGCTGGCGATCACAATAAAATAACAACCGTTCTTTCTCACCTTCTGACGATTCTCTGCACTGTCTGCCGACTCCGTGCATCCTCCATCCAGTCTTCCGGCTTGTCCTCGGCTTGTAATCATGTGACCAGTGCTTCAGTGAGTGACGTTATCGCTGCTGCGCCAACATCACATGATTAGAAGCCAGAAGACCAGAGGGAGGAAGCATGGAGCCGGCAGAGAGTGCAGAGAATCGTTGGAAGGTAAGGGCGGTTGTATTTTTATTGTGAGTGTCAGCATGGGGCCATATACCTGCAATTGAGGTCCTATACCAATGATGGGAAATCATATACCAGCATGGGGCCCATATAGCAGCAGTGGGGGTCCATATACCAGCATGGGGCCCATATAGCAGCAATGGGGGCCCATATAGCAGCAATGGGGGCCCATATACCAGCATGGGGCCCATATAACATTGATGGGGCCCATATACCTGCATGAGGCCCATATACCAGTGATGGGGGCCCGTATACCAGTATGGGGCCAATATACCCGTGATGAGGGCCCATATACCTGCATGAGGGCCCTATACCAGTGGTCGGGAAGCTATGCCAGTGATGGGGGCTATGTACCAGCGATGGGGGCCATATATCAGCTATGGGGGCTATATACCAGAGATGGAGGCGCTATACCAGTGATGGGGGGGCTACATACAATGATAAGGGCCATATGCCAGTGATGGGGGTCATATATCAGTGATGGGGGCATATACTGTGATGGGGGTCTATATACAGTAATAAGGAGCTATATACCAGTGATGGAGGCAATACTCCAGTGATGAGGGGCTATATACCAATGAGGCTGGCTATGTACTGTGGTGGGGGCATATACTGTGATGGGGGGCTATAAATCAGTGATGGAAACATACAATGTGATGGGGGAGATATATGCCAGTGATGGGAGGTTATAAGCCCATGATGGGAGGCTAAATACCAGTGATGGGGGGGCTATATACCAGTGATGCAGCGCTATATACCAGTCATGGGGGACTATATTATTAGGGGCTATATACAGTGTATATACAGGGCTATATACACCATTATGAGGGGCTATCTACAGTGATGAGGGTTATATACCAGGATGGAGGGGTGCTGCATTTCCCACCCTAGGCTTATACTTGAGTCAACAGGTTTCCCCAGTTTTAGTGGGTAAAATTAGGGGCCTTGGCTTATACTCAGGTCGGCTTATACTCGAGTATATACGGTATATATAAAATGAAATTATTTTTTACATATTTAAATCTGATAAAACCTGAAATTATTTGTAATGTAAACCTCATATTCCTTCAATGAAATAATTTAACCTGTCAGGGTACAATGTCCCTAGTATGAAAATCCAGAAAGATTCCTTACGATTTAATCTTTGGACCCTATTTATACAATTTGTGGGAACTTGCTCAACTGGAGTTACTGTTATATTAAATATTTTGTTATGTTTTTAACATAAATGTCTTGAATGGCTGTGCTCGAGAAATCCATATTTTTTGCATTGTGCTGTGGCCATTCATACGTGTTCTTAAGGTCTGGGTTGTACGACCTACATTTTAAAGGGAGCCTGTCAACTCATTCTAGCCTCCTGACCTATCACTATCTGTCCCTACAACTTCCTAGCTGCTCCCTAACCATCCCTCTCTGCTGTAAATCCGCCCTATAAAGAGTAAGAAAAATTACTTATAACTCACTGTCAGGAGACTGGAAAGGCGGCTCCAAGCTCCACTCTCCCCTCCTCGCTGCTTCACCGCATGTCCCGCTGGGTGTCATTATTCTTTCTTGTTCTCCTCCTCTCTTTGAATCTCCCACCCTCTTCTCCTACTATGATGCACTGGCCAGTATGTCATATCCAGCCCGGTGCATTGTGGGGGTGCATCACGTGGTACGGCGCTAGCTTATGGCGTATGCGCAGTGTGTATATTGAAGCCGGCTTGTACCACGTGACCACGGCAGCTTCAATATGCACACTGCGCATGCACCAGAAGCTAGCGCCGTACCACGTGATGCGCCCCCACAATGCATGCACCAAATTTTATTAGCAGAAAACATCAACTGGTGATGTGGGAAGAACCATAAGGGTATGTGCACATCGGACGGTTCTGCATCTTTGCAGACCGTCCTAAAACCGGTGTAGAATAGCAGAAACTGAGTTTTCTGAGCTCAGCAGTGTCCCTCGTTTTGTTAGCGTTTTGCTAACGATTTGCGATCGGTTTATTAGCGTTTGTACAGCGTGTTCTTGGCGATTTCCCCGGCGTTTTTCTTAGCGTTTTCCAGACTGGTTTTTGGTGCACTTGTAAGCTAGATCAGCTGGAAAAATGCTCAAAAGAAGTCACTTGCTCTATCTTTGAAAACCGGTGGAAAACCGGTGAAAAAAGTGGAAAGGAGAAGAAAAAAACCGTTCTAATGTACACAGCGTTTTCTAAAAGCCATTGACTAGCATGTTAATCCAACCGGTGGGTAGGATTAACATAAATTAACATAAAACTCAGCAGAAACCGCCGACGGAAAACGCTAAAAAACAGCCACAAAACGACTGATGTGCACATACCCTAAAGCAGATTTCTTCACCAAATATATCAATTTAATAAGTATTACCCCCAGGACCCCTTATTTATTATATTGATGGCCAGGGGTGGACTGGCCCAGGTGGCAGGGGGGCAAGTGCCCCCCAGGCTGGTGGAAATGTCCTCATTTAGGGCCGTCCCCATAGTAAAACGGGCCGGCGGCCCTGCTCTGCGGCCGCAGCTGCATGTATCTCAGCAGCTACCACCGGATGCGGCCGCCGGGAAGCGTGCTGAGTGTCCCCCCCCCCCGCTCCTCACTTCAACCGCTAGCACCCCCCCTCAAAACCACACCCCCCCACCCCCCCGGTCCTCACCTGTGAGGGCTGTAAAAAAATGTTGCCACCTGGGGAAAAGTGCACCAGCCCGCCCCTGTTGATGGCTGAACTATATATGACACGCACTTTTTACTATTTACCTTTTTGTGTCTCCCCTTTGTCCTCAGACTGTAAGCTTTTGAGCAGGGCCCTCACTCCTCTTGTTATCTGTTGAATATTTTAATCTGTATTGTCTCATATTGTCTGTACATGTCCACTCTGAATTTTAAAGTGCTGCAGAATATATATGGTGCTATATAGATAAAATTATTATTATTACAGCAATATTACCATCATGTCTGGTTCTCTTTAAGTGTCCAAACCCTATTAACCTAATATAATATAATATAATATTATTATGGTAGAGAAGTATCCTTCTATAAGCTTAAATCTTGTTTTAAAACCCTATTAACCTGTATACTGTCAGCTTCAATGTTTGAATATTCATTTTCAGACCAGCAACTCAAATAAAATATCATAACTGCAAAATAGTATGGATGTTCCCAAAAAGCTTCTAGAAATCTAGGCTGGCCACATTAAAATGTTGTCCAAGGCATAACACGTTATGTTTATACCAGAAGTACAAGCTTGAAGTACTGCTAAAAATAATAATAATGAACAATAATTCTTAAATGCATTTATGACATATGGAGACCAGGTTTTTGAGATATGTCTTTTTTATTACAGCATAAGTGAATACATCAAAACCATACCCACAATGTCCCAGTAAGCGACCCGCAGTTATGTACATTATTGTACAGTACAATACAATGCACACAGGTAGGATCTAGATGCAGTTCTCAAAAGCCCTTCTGTATTTCGGTGGAACGCTCCCCTTTCCTGCCAGCCAGGCCAACAGCTCTTCATCACTTAGTCTGGCATTCAAGGATTTTAAATACAATATATAAAAAACAAACTAGGAAATATCTTTTTTCTACAGATCACATCCTATACATATATATTGAAACACCATTTGTGGCTTTTCAGTAAAGTCCCTTTGACTAGAATTGACCAAGCAGCTACATCACTCAAGGAGTGGACTCATCAGGAAAGAACTCTGTAAAGGAACCAGTTGGTGGGTGAAGCTAAACCTAAAGTATATCTCCTGGCATAACCTAAGAATTCTGCTTTTACTTTGGAAATGACAGATCTCCACCCCAAAAATCACTGACATCCTAAAACGAAGAGATCTTGGCTGTTCCTCTGGCCTCCTTACTCCAAAGGACTGTCTTAGCACTTGGTGTAAACAGCTGTGACATCATTTCTATCCTGAATGACTCCATCTGCAGAATTCTGCAATATCGATGATTAGAAATATTTTTTTCATACAGGTGATCGAGTGTCTGCAACTCAAAGTATGAAACGTGAGCAAAAGGTTCAGTATTTGTATAAAATGTTGCATTAAGACTTCACAGCATGTCTATGGGTTTTTGGATCAGAGAGTTGAACAAATGGCACATTTTGGTTTGGAAACCAGCCCACATTATTTTCCAACTTTTTCTATGAAGAACACTTAATCTGCAGCCCAACAAACATATTTCATTTTAGAAATTTGCCTTCTTACTAAGGAGATACAGTTTGCATCCTAAGAGTAGTAGTACCAGATTTATGTAAGGCAGCGGATCACATACTCTACACAGTTGGCTATACGTTACAATTTCCGTAATGATGTATTTGTTAAACATCCACTATATAATGATAGTAATTTGTTAAATGTATTGATCTTGTCTTCATTGATCTCGTCTGTAATACTATTAAGGAGAATTTTCAGGAGAAAGTCATTAAAATATAAACCTGTCATGAATACATGGACAATGGACCGCAATCCACATTAAAAGATAGGGTCAGAAAATAGATAATGGCCATGCCTGCTAGATTTATACCCTTGGGTGTTCTTTTGTATAGTTTTCCGGGATTGCGTGTTTTGTTGGCCACATAAATGGTAATGATAACCAAGCAAACATCTCACAGCAGGCGGTGCCCCAACCAGAGACGATGTACTTTGATGTAGGATAGCTCTAAGAAACCCACAATATAGCACCAGAACTAGGACAACAGATTTCTTAGGCTGAGCTCAAACTATATAAGATTTACCACAATGAACATCTTGCGTTCAAAATCTGCATAAAGGGGTTTCTTTAGGACTTGAACATTCCACATAGACTATCACATAATCGATTGGTGTGTGACCCCCTGAATCACACTGATCGGCACTACAAGGTTTTCGATGGCGGTTGTGCCTGGTACACTAGTTCATCCCAGTGGTCAGACCTCCACTTATCATTGATTGATGGCTTAATCTAAGGATAGAGACCACATATGTTAAGCTGCAAACCCCCTGAAAAAAAACTACATTATGATAGAAATATAAAAGACTTTCTATCAGGGAATCTATCAGGTCGTTCTATACTCCTAACCTATCACTACCTGTCCCTACACCTTGGTAGCTGTTCCCTAACCATCCCTCTTTGACCTAAATGTGCCCCATAAAGATTTAGAAAAATGCTTTTAAACATTTCAGTCTCTGGATGGAAACTGCTTGTAAGATAAAAAGCATTTTTCTAAATCTTTATAGGGTCCGTTTAGGTCAGAGTAGGATGGCTAGGGAAAAGCTAGCAAGGTGCAGGGACAGGTAGTGATAGGTTAGGAGGGTAGAACGACCTGACAGGTTCCCTTTAACCAGTAAGTATAAACATTTGATCCCTTTTTGTATGTATGTAATGAAACTTTGATTACATAGTATATAGAAATTCATTCTCCAGTCTTATGAAATACCAATCAATAATGGGATAATAGCAATGTCTTGAAGAAACCTTGCATTTTCAATGTTTGCATCTCACCAGTAAATAAAAAAACAAAAAACCTTTTACAAAGTTAAAAGTTTGCCTTTTGTATTCCTGTATTTCTCTTGTCCTAAAACTCTCCGTACACATTAGATCACACAGGTCCTCAACCTTGATGATCTTGAGAGTCACATTTAGCTCCGAGAAAGGGTCACGAGCCACATCCAGCTAACGAACTGCCTAACAATGAGACCCAGAACTGCCTAACAATGAGACCCAGAGCCCCCATTACCAATATAATGACAGTCATACCTTTTCCATGAAAATCACACCAAGGAAGTATACCAAGATCCAGGGGTTCCCATATTACCCCTATTTGCTATTCTCGTATCAAGTACCCCACCACAGTCACATACAGCTTCAAGCACCTCCAGACAGATAGTATCATTCTGGCTCCAGCTCACCTTACCTAAAATATCCCGAAAACCCCAAGGCTAGAATATGAAGATCCAGATCTGCTCTTCTTTGTGGGACTTCACTGGAGACAATCTGGAGAGACCTGTTTGCTAGAACTGGTGCTAATACAACAAGCTGGCAGAAAGCCAGGAGCCACATATCCCAGACTCGCGAGCCACATGGATTAACTAGGCCGTACACATTGTAGCTTTTTTCCATTTAGTGTCCTTTTTTTTATTTTCAAAAGAAAGTGTGATCATTTTCTTGCTCAACAATAATTTAGCATAATATAAATTCTTATCTGACATTTCCTGGGCAAATGTCGTATTACATGATGCTCACTATACAGTGGCTTGTTGTCCCATCTAAAAGTTAAAGGTCCCAAATGTTTGCATCCTAATAAATCTTCAATATTGAGGCAGCCCCTTTAAACACAGTATCTTTTTGCTGCCATTCTGCAGTCTCCAGATCTTATTGAATAATGCTGTGTATTACGCTGTGTATTGTGGTATCACACGTCAATCTGGATTTCACACTTCTTTAGTTGAACCTCAGGCACTTGAAAAACTATGTTTTTTTCTGTTCTCACCTTTCCTGGTTGTTAATGTGAAATAATACACTGCTTTAACACCTGTCACCTACATCCGGCTCTATGGAAATTCCCATAAGATCAAGATCACGTAAGAGAATCAATACCTCTGGGCTCCCATTACTCATCTTGTTACTACACTGCAATGCTGCTCAACCTGTTTCATCATATTTGCTAGGAAATTCCCACTGCAGCTGCAAGAAAAGCACCTAAAAAAACAACGTGGACACTCCGGTTGTGTGATACAGAATATTTTTGGGGGATGACTAAAATGGTCTTTGCTGTAATAAATGAATCTCCCATTTCTTTAATGCATGAGACTAATATAATAAAGCTTAAATGAAGGAATAAACAAATGAAGACAAGTGTAAAATATGAATAAGGTAAATTTCCGACAATGAGTTTTTGACGCTTCATATTTACTGTGTACGAAAATGTAGTGTCTTACAGATCCAGCAAAGTGAATGGGATATACAGAAATCCCTGCCCACCAGGACCGTGGAGTCAGTGTCCATTTTGGGTTAAGTCTGATTCAGGGAAATTGAGGAGTTGGATGTTTGGCTTAGGCTGGCTTCAACCACGGTGTGATCCTGTCCGGGGCTGTCCGGTGTAAACCAGGCAGCCCTGGACCGGTTTTTGGCCCCATAGTAGCCAATAGTATTCTCCCGGTTTCATCTCTCCGGTGGAATCCGGGAGAATTTGGATTATTCTCTCTGGACACAAAAATTATGCTTGCATCATTTTTGTGTCCGGGGAGAAAAATCTCCCCAATTTGCCGGATCCCGGATTTGCACGGATTCTCCCGCATCCTCCTGGATCCAGGGCAATCCGGCGCTCCCTAACATGGGAGCCTATGGGGCCGGATTGCCCCGGTCCGGGAGGATCCGGGAACCGGATACCGGCGGCTGCACGCCACTGTTGTTTCAGGACCGCGGCTAGCATGGAGCTAGCCGCGGTCCTGAAACAACAGTGGCGTGCAGCCGCCGGTATCCGGTCTTGAAAAATCAGCAGCTGCGGCTGCAATTACAGCCATCCGGCTGCACACAGGACCGGAGGGCACATTTGGCCCTCCGGTTCTGTGTGCTGATCCGGTCCGGGGCTGTCAGGGTCATCCTAGACAGCCCCGAACTGGATCACACCGTGGTGTGAAGCCAGCCTTACTGTCTTCACAGCCCTGGTGTGGAGTCGGTGTCCATTTTAGTGGAGTTGGAGTCGGATTCAGGGAAATTGAAGAGTTGAAATCGGAGTCGGATGTTTGGCTTGCTGACTCCACAGCCGTGCTGCCCACTGTGCTCCTTTCTTAAGCCCCATCACACATAACAAGATCGTTAGCGAGATCGTTGTAATGTCACAGGTTTTGTGACGTAACATTTATCTCGCTAAGTGTAAAACGTAGCAGCGATCAGGCCCCTGCTGTGAGATCGCTGATCTTTATAAAGTGCTCTGGGTCATTTTTAGGTCGTTGGTCTCCCGCTGGTCAGCACGCGTGCTGCCTAGATACCCGGTGTGTATCATAGTTACCAGTGTCCTCCCTGCTTAGCGCAGCCTGTAAGCAGGGAGGACGCTGGTAACTATGATAAACACTGGGTATCTAGGCAGCGCGCGCTGCCTAGATATCAGCTGTTTATCATAGTTACTAGCGATGTGGAGGTGGCTCCCTGGTCCCTGGGGAGATCTGCCTGCTTGACAGCTCTCCAGTGACCAGGTAACGACGCCCCAACGATCCCTACAGGATCGTTATCGTTGTCAGGATCTCTGGTGCGTCGTTGTGTGTGACAGCAGCTTTACTCAGCATATAACGACGTGCTGTGTTTGTAATGGTCAGCAATTTCAATTTCTCTTGCAGGTACACTTATTTTTATGTGCAGATTTTCCCCATAGAATTGCCTTAGAAGAGGAAATTCTGTAGGTAAGAAAAGCCCATGTGTAATTTTAGGGCATATCCGAGTGAGGAAAAGCAGTAAAAACACATGTAAGCTGCACATGTCTGCAACGCAAAGAAGAAAAAACACAAACTGGAGTGAAAACGGCAAAAGTCGAAATAAATTTACATAACTCTGCTTTGCACAAAAACTTTGCAAAGAATTTTACGCCAGTTTTCAGGGGGGAAAACTTTTGATGGATTTGGGCTTTTGATTTTATTCGTTATGTTCTGCACAGTGTCACATACAGTATCTCCATTGCGTCACTCACCATGATTTTGTCATACTGCTACACTCTGCATAGACAATGATTGAGAAGACAAAGCGTTCAGTATATTCATTACAGTGAGCTGTTTACATGTTGGTCATTGCCTATGCAGATTGTAACAGATGATGACAAAGTCATTCCTACGGTTGCATTCTGCATATATACTGCAGTCGGCAGCAAGCGGACAGCCTCCTCACTCGGAATGTAGCTAGTTCTTGCTTGGAGTATGCTCTCATTGGATCTGAAGAAGAGATGACGCTTGCTGGCCACTCAGTGAAGATTCCCTATGCGCTGTATTTACCATTCCGGATCACACTGACAATGGGAAGTGCCCAGTACTTTTCAACCACATAAAATATGTCGTCCACTCCCCCCTTCTCCACTGTTTCTAGCATATAAAACCTCCTGTGCTGTACATCACAAATGTTAATAGTTACATCTCAGCCGTTTTGCCTCACAACCCAGCAGTGTTGCAAATCTTATATTACAGGTATTTCCAGCAGTCTTGCCTTCAGATGATAATAGAATAATTGCTGGATCTGCATATAATAAATTTAAAGTATTTAAGAAATGCATTGTAAGTATTACATGGGAAGTATCAAGAGGATATTGATCAAAGGATGAAAGGGTATAAACCCGAGCTGCCGTCAATGAAGGATCAATGACAGAGATGCGTATGGATCATAAACAATTTATTTGTTAACGTGTTTCACAGCCACCACAGGCTTCTTCCTCAGGATGAATCCATTGTCTTGAGGAAGAAGCCTGTTGTGGCTTTGAAATGCTCAGCCAGGTAAGAAAACAATGAGGCTCTCCAGGTCCTCCATTATGTCCAACTTTAATTTTTAACAGTAAAAACACATCAGGAAGAGGTGCAGTGTATGGGACTACAGACTGTTTTGAACAATGGGGCTCTTCAACCGGTCCTGGTTATGGCTCCAGACTGGACTGACTGAAGAACCACAGTGCTCGAAACAGTCTGTAGTCCTATACACTGCACCTCTCCCTGATGTGTTTTTACCGTTACAAATAAAAATTGAACATAATGAAGGACCTGGAGAGCCGCATTGTTTTCTTCTTACCTCGTTGAACGTTGTAGCTGGACTACCTGCTGGCACCCAGAAATCCTTTGTGTCATTGGAAAATTACCCCCACAGGATCCGAGGATTCTCCTCTGTTATAAAGGCATAAGTAGTACCTGGGGCACCTGTCTTAGTATCGTGGCTTTGAAACGCATTGACAATCGTTTATGATCCATACGGACGTCTGTGATTGATCCTTCATTGACGGCAGCGCAGGTTTATACCCTTTCATCCTATTGCTTCACGTGGATCTGCTGCAGCTGTCTTTATATGCTCTTTTAGTGACTGTGACTGTTCACATCCACCAAGAGTGAGCCTTTCCAGAATTACTCACACTGTATTATTACTTAGATAACACCCTATTTTGCACTTGCTTTCTTTCCATAAATGTATACTTCATAATCTCATGGCAAGTATCAGGCATAATAGGAATAGGGGAAAAAATGATTTCAAGCTCAATAACTTCACCATCTGCTCTTGGTCAAAACCATTTCTCTAATCAAATATGAAAAAAACCTAAATTGATGCTCGCTCAAAACTCAATGCTAAACTGGACGTAGCATACCTTCAAGGGTTTTATTCTGCATAAAACAAACATAAAGTATGCAGGCTGACAAGTTTCTAGTTAGGTTTTACAGAAAAACGATACAACTTTTTCCAGGAGCCAAAGAAGGTTAATCTGTAAAGGAAGGAGATTGCTGGGTACAGATGCTCCACTCATGTAACCAATACAATATGATAAACAAAACAACCGAAAAAACAGTAAAAAATGTTAAAATAAGATTTAAAACATATTTCAGCTGACACATTTGATATTACAGGCCAGTGCATGGACTAACTGTAACCTACGTGCAAGAGCACATGGTAATTTCCCACTTGGACATCAGGTCCATGTGGAAAAAACTCACAGCATGCATTAGTTTAGTCTGGAGCAGTCTCAAGCCTGTAAGTAAACTGCAGCTCTGTATATATCCGCTATGCTGACGACAACGGGAAGTTGACCAAGGAACCAATCACGTCCACAAGTTGCAGAAGTGAATGGTCCGCAGACTTTTCAACGTATTTGAGCTTAGGTCTAAATCTCTCAATATTTCAGAGTTCAGAATAAAATCAGCCTGTAATGTTACATAAAAACTTGTAAGTTCCGTTTCCCATGAGTTTAAGGCCATACGTGTTAGACCCATTAACTAAGGAATGACTACAGTAGGAAATGGAATTAGTTATTAAAAAGATGCTGTTAGTTTGGATCATTAGACAAGCAGTAGGGATGGGATGTGTGGCCTCAATACTGGAGTAGAATATGCGCCATTCAAACACTCATTTGTGCAATATATTATCACACACAGATCTAAAAAATCCTCTTGGATCAGAGAAGGACAAACTACCATACATGTCTGAGCCACATAGATGACTCCAAAGTATATACCTACATACTGTATATCAATAGAAAGCAACTGAAGCACATTTTGGTGCACCGTCTACTTGACTCTCATAATAAAAATGTATATGGGGAACACTTTTTTATGTTATTTGAAGACAGAACTGTTCACTTTCGATACTGTAGTAAAAACACTTGTGCCATATTACTAATTACTGAAAGGGAAACTCCGGTACTCCATCGGCAAGAAGAAAATAAAACTTTTATAATACCGAACCAGAACAACTCTCTAATCTTGGGTAAAACATTACAAAAACAGGCAACAAAAATACTTTTGTCATTTTTTTTATCTGAGTGGCTAAATATTCCCATCATGCTTTTTGTAAATGGCGACTAGCAGCTACTGTGTTGGTAATTCCCTTTTTTGTAATTTTTTACAAAATCATATGAAGAAATCCATTCCTGTGGAGATATTGTATCTGCAATTACACTAAGAAACAATTGAAAATAAATGAGTATATAACAAAATAAGTAAAACCAAGACTGTAGGAGAAGTAACATCGCAGCATCTACTACAATGGGCAGAGGTTTAAAAAATAGATAGATATCAGGACCATGGGGTCCCGGATGTGCTGAAAGAGTTACGTTGGCCTTTTCTAGTGGCTTTTTTAAAACTACAAAGCTCAGAATATGATGTAATTCCACAGAAATGGATTATCAGAACTGCAGGAACCGGAATGCACTGTAAGATCACAAACATGGGTCTTCTCTTTCTCTGAACACTAGCCAAACACTAGAGAAGAGCGATGACTAACTGGACATCCAGCTGACGAATGCATCTCCACGAGTTACTCATCAATGGTTCAACAAGCGTTCTGTCTGTTAATATTTCATAGTCACAATCAATTCTCAGTTCATCTTCAGATTCACCAGCTTGGTGAACCCACAAAGTTAATAACATTAAACATGACACAACTTTGTCATCTGCTCTGTGCGAGTCTCCATGTAAGTTATGGTCTTCTCATTCTGATTCAATATGCAATCAGCAAAAAAGCTAAATTAGGGGAGGGCAAAAGGGAAAAGGAAAGAAAGCCAAGGTTTTTCCCCACTGAAGATGAGAGTTTGGTCCATATAGTCATGACAGTCTCCTTCAACTATTATTCCCATCTATCACCAGTGTCTTCCTCCTCTAGTCTGCAGTGATGCCTTTGGCTCGCAATTCCTCTTGAACTCTCAGCAAGTAAGTTGGGTCTGGGTACCCGAACCTGAAGGGAATAAAGTACGTTTATATGGTTAGATCCAGGTGGTTAGACTCAAATACACAGTACATATTTATATATATTAGTTCTTTAAAGGAAACCTACATTTCGAGTCATCCTGCCTCAACCAGGGGCTGCACAGTCCAGTATGTTGTTCTCTGAAATGCTTCACCTTTTCGGAGAACAACATAATTTCAAGATGCAGCCTGGGACCAGGCCTGGACACAATTATTACATGTTTCACTAAATATAGTATATAAAACAATTTGCCATATTTGATTAAATATAGTATGTAAGACGTTTTGAACAAATTACTGTACTTGTTTCAGAGGTGATTTTGATATCCCATTAGCAGGACTAAGTAATTATGTATGCAGTCATTTTGTATTTAATTAATGTAATGAACATAGATGACCTTGGTATTCTCATAGACATTAGTATTTCTTGTTGTTAGTGTCATAGTGTCAAAAATACTTAATTACATCTACTGAGATTCAACACCGTGAAAAAGAAAGCAGATCTCCAAGGAATCATCTAGCACCATTGTTTTTGTTTATCAAGAACATGCAGGAAAAAAAGTAAAAAATATGAAAAAATAAGGAAAAGAAATTCTTGGAAATGTACGGTACATAAGAACATAAATTACAGAACATGTCCGTTAAAAAGAATATGTCAGATTTCTATCTATGGAAAGAAAGACATAGAGACAGATTTCCTAAAAAGCTATACAATTCATAACGTTACTGCCATTAAACGATGCACATTTTTAAATAACAGATAGTGCAAAATGTAGCAACTTTTGGCTCTACTATTTTGTATGCTTTTTCCACCAACTTTTGAAAAGTCCCCATATTTCTACTACACAAGTGATGTACATAGAGAATCTGTCAGGGCTGGACTACATTCCTGTTTATTTATCCCCACTCTTTAGTGTAAGTTATAGTGAATTTGTCAGGCTGTTCTAGGTTATGCCCCATTTCGCTAAGCGCTGTTCACTTTTCAAGAAGTTGGCTGCAAATAAATGTGCTACTTTTCTACAACAATTGTCTAGCGGAAATTGTTTAATAAACTTCTTCCATAGTTGTAAAAAAAAGGAGGTAGCAAAGATAAGTGTCCACTACGTACGTCCCCGCTAGCTTCACCTCCTGGCACAGACAGTTTGCTCCCTCTGCCCTCTGCCCCAGAGTTTCACTGTACAGTCCATTTGCTTGTAAAGAGTTAACTTGTTACATTTTCATAATACTGGTTAAATCAACTACTTAACCTCCTCCTTCACTGTCAGATGAACCATTTTATTTTCTTTAGTCCTCCATGCTCATAATGGTGACCTGTAGAGTTCTAGGTTTCATGTCTCTGTCTAGATAATCGCCAAAGCTCTTTTCCTGATATTTTTGCTCCACCCGGAGTTGTTAAACTAATTATTCCTTTTTTTTCGGATACCTGAGCACAGTACAGATTGCAGAACCTGCAGGTCCCTCATCTTGCTTCTCTGAAGCAAGTGCTTTACTCAGCAATTATAGAAATAATACACCATGTACGAAAACCTTACATCAAGAAAGGGTCCCGGTGACACTTCAAAAAATAAGACATCATGTTTATGTTCCCATGAAGGATTATAAACAGGCAGACAAGACAGCTGACCCTACCGCTGGATGAGAAAAATAGCTAAAAGTTGCCATTTTTCTGAAGTTTTCATTTAATTGCTAAAAATTATTGCTGCTTGCTTGGATGGAAGATAACTATAAGCAATCTGCTGACCATACTTATGACTGCACAGATGGTTAGTAAGGCTAAGAGGGCGCTGAAATGTCAGGTCAAGTATATCATTTAGGAACTTGTGCTCAGCTTTCCAGCCAACAAACTGTCATCTGTATGAACTCTTTGAAAATAAAAATTGCCTTGTAACCATAGAACAGAATTTATCTTTGTTTCCAGTTTGTGCCTGTAGTTGATTGTGTATCACACTCTATACTTCTTGTATATGGTGTAGTCGTATCACGGAAATTCAGTCTCCTCTTTGCTTCTTTCCAGACACATCTTGAGTTCCAGATCTCATCCTGCATTTTATTTCTCTATGATCTGCTATCAATCCCATGATGAATCAGCACAGCCTCATAAAGGTAGCTGGAGTCAGTACCTTCTCTGCCAACACAGTGATCATTATAATTATATATTCCTGAATATGCTAACATTATAACCATACTCTCATGTAGACTGAGAAGTCATCATATTCATCATAAATTTGTGATAGGAGCTGTGTAATCATCAGTAACTATGGTAGGGTTTTTTGTCCCCTACCTATTGAGAACTTTAGTGGTATTACCCATGCAATTTTCTCATTCAGGTAGTTATGGTGGAGGAGATGGTGACTTATGGAAGGATCACTTTGAGAACACATGACCCAACTTAGGAGAAGGAATTCATGTATCTCAAATAAAAGGGAACAATTAAATGAGGTAGTACTATCAGAATTATATCTACAGAGTGGGAAATTTATATGGATGCACCTAAATAAAATGGGAATGGTTGGTGATAACAACTTCCTGTTTGTGGCAAATTAGTACATGGGTGGGGGAAAACTTTTCCAGATGGTGGTGGCCATGGCGGCCATTTTGAAGTCAGCCATTTTGGATCCAACTTTATTTTTTTCAATGTGAAGAGGGTCATATGACACATTAAACCTATTGAGAATTTCATAGGAGAAACAATGGTGTCCTTGGTTTTAACGTAACTTTATTCTTTCATTAGTTATTTACAAGTTTATGACCACTTATAAAATGTGTTCAAAGTGCTGCCCATTGTGTTGGATTGTCAAAGCAACCCTCTTCTTCCCTCTTGACACACTGATAGCAGCACCGCAGAAGAAATGCTAGCACAGGCTTTCCACTATCCGTTGTTTCAGATGCTGCACATCTCGCATCTTCACAGTATAGTCAATGGCCTTCAGATGAGTGATGAGGCAAAGTTTTTTGTGAATGGTGAAGTGAACAAACAAAACCACCACTATTGGTCTGACACTAACCTACAGTGGATAGATCCGTCTAAGACTGTTGGAACACAAAAATTGATGGTATGGTGTGGTATATGGGGTACAAAGATAGTGGGGCCAATCATGCAGCAATTTCAGATATCCAGTGGCATTGAGGTTTCCATTGATGAAGAATGGTGCCACTATCTTTGTACCCCATATACCACTCCATAACATCAATTGTTGTGTTCCAACAGTCTTGGAGGGATCTATCCACTGTGGGTTAGTGTCAGACCAATAGCGGTGTTTTTGTTTGTTCACTTCACCATTCACACTGAAGTTTGCCTCATCACTCATCTGAAGGCCATTGTCTATGCTGGGAAGCTACAAGATGTGCGGCATCTGAAACAACAAATACTGGAAGCCTGTGCTAGCATTTCTTCTGCGGTGTTGCTATCAGTGTGTCAAGAGTGGGAGAAAAGGGTTGCATTGACAATCCAATACAATGGGCAGCACTTTGAACACATTTTATAAGTGGTCATAAACTTGGTTTTAACGTAAGTTTGTTCTTTCATTAGTTATTTACAACACACCATTGTTTTTCTTACGAAATTCTCAATAGGTTTGATGTGTCACATGACCCTCTTCCCACTGAATAAATATAAATTTGGATCCAAAATGGCTGACTTAAAAATGGCTGCCATGGTCACCACCCATCTGGAAAAGTTTTCCCCCTCCCATATACTAATGTGCTACAAACAGGAAGTTGATATCACCAACCGTTCCCATTATATTTAGGTGTATCCATATAAATGGCAAGCCCTGTATATTGGGAAACTGGTGACAGGCTAAATAAGCACAAAAAAATTACTGGACTGCTACTTTAATTTATAAAAAATCTATAAGTATGTCATACAAAATTACCTAAATGTCATAAAATATACCAGCATCAGCACAGGGATGTCTTTAACACACAAATAGACAAACTGCTCAACCAAAATGCCTATACTTATTAATAATATACAAAAGATGTTCAACTGACAAGAACCTCTAAAGAGCCTGCAGCATTAAAATATAAGGAGAACTAAAAGGAAATCCCAAGGGTATGCCGTAAAGAGTAAAATCAGTAAATGCCAATACTTACAACTGTGGTCCTCCTGTGCAATTAGTCTTGTGGTGAATGTCATTCCACGTTATGACATTAGGTCTTCCTGTGGTCATTGATGTCCCAATGGTGAAGGTCAAACGTTGGTCGAACGCTTTCTTAAAGAGCGTCAGGACTTTGTTCCCTTCTGGACAATCGGGTAAATATGCCACACGAGTCGTTCCTGGATACCTAACTCCAGGATTTGGGTGCTCTGCCTGCAGGAACAAAGTATGAAATGAAGTCTAAAATGCAATGAATAGTACAACAAATGTATTACTGTTCTAAAATACTTATTATTGAGTATACAAAAGACATTTATCAATTTTACATACTTATATGGCACTATTAGATTTCACAGCACTTTACAGACATTTTCATCAATGTCTCCATTGGGGCTCACAATCTAAATTTATTATTGGTATGTCTTTGGTGCATGAGAGGAAACCCACGAAACAAAGGGAGAACACACACACCCTTTGCAGATGTTATCCTTGGTGGGATTTGTACCCAGGACCCAAGTGCTGCAAAGCAATAACCACCATAATGTATCAAAGACACTCCAAGATATTCAGTCTGGGATTGAAAGCACCTGCACAGTTTAGAGCGATCATTTTTGCATGAGAATACACTCAGCTTTTTTTTTAAGTGACACTGCAGATTTTGATGCTCAAGTCATAAGTGAATCCAAAATAATTGAGAAACATAGATAAAAACTTACAGTATATTTCTTTTTCCTACCAGTTCACTAATAGTTTTGGCTCAAAAACTTCATAAAAAACTCAGTGAAATTCCAGGCTAGTGTCCCACAGCTGTAACACAGCCACATTATCCAGATTTTTTTTCACACCAGCAATACCAGGATCACTACAGTAACACCAATATTTATTGTCACGCTTCATGAGCACCACACCTACCGGTATGTCCTGGCCACATACAACAGTAATGTACAGGTTATTTACCTAAAGATAAATGTTGCTTGCCAGTTCCTACTGATTTCACGCTACAAAGATTGTGAATAGGCCTGACCCCAAGCTGACAACAACCACTAAATCAATAGAAGTGGGCTCAATTATGATCTAATATGTATAGAGAGAAGTCAGACCATTCCTCATATAAGACATTAGGTCACACAAGGATCAGGGATGCTGGATTTAAGCCTAGACTATATGGAAAAGTAACTGACCAGCTGTATTCCAAGGTAATACATTGGTGTGCATGTAATTTTGTGAACCGTAGTTGTGGTGCTCCAAAAAGTCTCCATGTAGCCCAGGACTACAGTGCCCATACACAAAAAAAGCTGTCAGCCAAACTATTGTTTGTTGACAGCTCTCCCTCTTGAGTTCCTCATACGGAGAAATACTTGACTCAGTTGAATGAACACTCCTCCTGTGTCCTCGAGAGAGCCGGTGACAGACTTCTGGCAGTGTCTTATGTCCCGGAGAGAAAAGGATTGATCCTCCTCTCCCCGATATTACATGTTGACTATCATCCATTCCTGTAAATATCAGCTGTTTCGGCTGAGTTTACTGTGTAAGTGAGCCTTTACACATGTCCAATTCTTTGTCCCAGCTGCTTATAACCCTCTTCAGAGGCAGTAGACAAATACCACATCTTCAGCCTTTTTCATAACATGCTGGTTGGTAAAGTACCAACCTTTATCATACTACTTGTCCATTGTCTTAACTAACAACTTGCTTTTTTCCTATTAAAGGGGTTATCCAGTACTTTAAAAGTTAACCTTAATTGGCCCAGGTTGGAGTATGCCACTACAACTACTACTATTCTGAACTCGATAGTGTCTTCTAGCAGAAACATCCAGCTGGAGGCGACATGTACGTATGTGTATGTACGTATACATGTATGTATGTAGCTAATCAGTGGTTACTGATCGTCTGCAGTATTCGTCCAAATAGGTGGTGGACACAGCATTGAGTGTGGAAGTGTGACGCTGATCTAGTGAGTATAGGTTTTATTTAGTTCTGACACTACACACTGGGTCCATAAAAGATCAGTTTTAAACTAGTGGACAGCCCGATGTAGGATCATAACAGTGATTTTTTTTGTAGGCAGATTTATAAGAGATAGCTGGTCAATGCTTCCTACAAGGTCAACATCCTCATCTCCTGCTGTTGTGAATGGTCTACAGTGACTCAACTGACAACAGAAACGTTTTTTGACATACATTTCACAAGACGGTTTCAAACAGACAATAAATTAAGAATTTAAAAAACAAAACCAAAAAAAAAGATTAGTCAAATAACCAATCTTATGAGACATAAATAACAAAGCACATTTCATTGCAATACAATGCAAATATATGACTGGTATAATTGGATCTATTATTGTCAATGAACAAATATTTCCATTGCCCACAGAGGAATTTATTGACAACATATAATTGATAACGTGTCAGACAGAATAAAGTTATCTGTTTGAATAAAAACACTAAAGTAAAATAGGGCAAAAATCAGCAACCTACAACCTCAAGATGTCTTAGCAGCCACCCGGCTGCCAGGAAGTGCTGGCATTTGTAGCTTCCCAACCGCTGGGAATGCTGAAAGTTGCTGACCACTGTAATAGGAGTTATTCCAAGTCAGAAACAATAGTTACACCCTTTTAATCTAGCATCTAATGGTCTAGAAATTCTCAACATGCAGGACAGAATTGCAAAATAATTTCAAAACAAAATATAAAATAGAAGAGAATGACTTGCTTGCAGCGATGCTCCGTATTAGATGGGTCAAGCAATGCAAATAAGAAAGAAAATTGGAAAACACAACTTCAATGCATTTCACTTTTGATGAATGAGCCTTAATCAAGTATCTTCATCATTGCTACCTAATGAAGGCTTGATAATTAGAGTCAAAACACAATATACATGTCTTTTCCAATAAAGAATTCATTGTCTCACTCACATTTGGATTCTATGACCCTTCTTCTAAGGAGCATCGCTGTAAGTAAGTAGTACATCCTCTCCTATAATATTACGTTCAGACTGGGGGCCGAGTTGGACAACTTTGCCTGTCGGGACTATGGTTTCTTGAAACTCCTGAAACGCTAAAGCCTTATTCAGACATCTGTTTTTTACACATGCTATCCATCCAGTATAGTCTATGGTGGTCATTTAAGGAGACATGTTGACTATGTATAAAATTCTGGTGAAGAAAGCGTGGTACTACGGGTGACGTTTGTGGGGTGCGCAGGTAGGTTACCAAACCATTAACCAAAAAACAAGTAAACAAGGCACTCCCATCTTAAGTGAATTATTGTGCATTTATTCATCAGAATAGTTCAGTGTATGAATATAAATGTTTCGTTTGATCAACCTTCATCAGCAACTTCATCAGTCCGCCCACTATAATGGCGGACACTGCTATATACCTTAACATGATGAGATATTGATGGAAAACGACAAGGGAAACAGGTGCTACTACTGCGGTATAACATTTGAACACAAAGACTTTAAGCAACTGCAGTAAGTTACTGATGAAGGTCAATAGACTGAAACATTTATTTTCATAAACTGAACTATTCTGATGAATAAATGCACAATTAATTCACCTAAAAAGGGAGTGACTTGTCTACTAGTTTGTCACTTTTAATCCAAGTCACAGAATAATCTCACCCATTCAAATTTAATTGGTCTGTGAAAAAAATGGAGAGCCCACAGATGCCATCTGTGCGCTGTATGGATTTAATGGGCAGGAATACCCAGGAAGTAGAGTAGGGTAGATGCTAGAATGTATAGGCTGTTTCCAGGTACTCCAACAGCCAATCCCATACGCTTATTCTTTGTGACAGATTATGTGATTGGCTGTTGTGCCCCTCACCCATAAACTGACATCATAGTAGTGTAAAATAAATAAATAAATAAATAAATAATTTAAAAAAATTACATAGTGCTTCACTGTATTTTTGATTCTCAGCTCTGATAAAGCGAACAGCCCGAGCTGCCTGGCTTTACCTTGGCTGGCAATCAAAATACAGGGAAGCCCAATCTTCTTTTTTAATTATTTAAATAAATAATTAAAAGATCTTTGGGCTTCCCCCTATATTTCATTGCCAGTCACGGTAAAGCCCAGGCAGCTGGGTGCTGGTATTCTCAGTGTAGGGAGGCCCATAGTTATCGGACCTCCCCAGACTATAGAATAGCAACCCGCAGCTGGCCCAGAAATTGGTGCGTTCATTAGAAGTGACAATTCCTGGCGTTGTACCCAACTCCCTCGGCTGCCTTGTGGCGGTCGCAGACTGGGTAATAAAGCAGTTAATGCCAGATAAATAATAATAGCTGGCACTAAGCGTGAGATTTATAATGTTAGACCCGCCGATTATGAATCTCTACTAAGTAGTAAATAATACACAAAACAGAAAAATAATTTTATTAGAACAAAAAACACAAACATATATCTCAGCTCCATCTTTCTTACTCCCACATACCCCGCCATGATACTCTGCAACATCCTCCCTTTCACGGAGGGACCGTAAACTGACTGATTTCTGGCTACCAATATGAGTGGAGTGACATCACAAACAAGGTCATCTAAGTTCAGCTACAACTCTATAGCAAAAACAGTGCAATCCAAAGCCCCGCTTCGGGGATCGAACAGTTCCCTGTTGTGTTCGCGTGAAGCGATCATGGAATCTCGATCTGTCACCTGTAGAATCTGGGGTCCTGTGGTGACCCCAGAGGCTCTCTGGGATCACTTCCTGTCGATGGCTGGCAAGTTCCGGCACCCACAGAGAGTGATCATTTGTGCTATTGTACTTAAGGGCTGCAGCTCTTCAGTACATAGGACAAGCGATCGGACTGTACAGAGAAAATAAAAAATGTTTTTAAAAATATGAAAAAAAAAACACAAAGTTCAAATCACCCCCTTTTACCTCATTCAAAATAAAACTATTAAAAAAAAAATACACATATTTGGTATCGCCCATTCAGAAATTGCCGATCTGTCAACATAAAAAATCAGTTAATCATATCAATAAATTGTGCAATGGAAAAAAAAGTTCAAAAGTCAAAATTACGTTTTTTGGTTGCTACACCATTGCAATAAAATTCAATAACGGGCAATCGAAACAACATATCTACCCAAAAATGGTATCATTAGAAACATCAGCTCAAGCCACAAAAAATAAGCCACCACACAGCCTCAGATCCCAAAAAATGAGAACGCTACGGGCTTACGAAAAAGGGTGACAAAAGCGCAATTCTGTTTCTTTAAAAACTGAATTATTTTTTCACCACTTAGATAACAGTTAAAGTATACATGTTTGGTACCTATGAACTCGTATTGACCCAAGACATCATACCGACACGTCAGTTTTACCGTATAATGAACATGATGAACAAAAAAAACCAAAAAAATAAGTGTGTAATTGCACTTTTTTTGCAATTTCATTGCACTTGGAATTTTTTTTCCCATTGTCCATGACATGGTAAAATAAACGAAGTACAACTCGTTTTGCAATAAAAAAAAAAGCTCTCATCTGTCTGTATTAACAGAAAAATTAAAAAAATTGTTCTTGAAAGAAGGGCAGGGAAAAATGAAAAACAGAAAATCGCCAGGGGGTGAAGGGGTTAATGTATCGCTACATGTTACCATAAAGCTGTGGCGTTCGCCTGACGTTATAGTATACAGTAATCATTCTTTTCCCGTCTTTTCTCACTTCCCTCCATTATAACATTATGGGTTTTCCAGGATGCATTACTGAGGAGGTGCATATAAAATGTATGACTATAGATGAATACATTGTGTGTGCTCCAGTTACAGAATAACCATGAAGGATTGGTATGAAATGCTAATTGTTTATGACCTTGGCAGAAGGATGAGGGTGAAATCATTTGTATTTAGATAAGGTATGACATCTTCCTTTCCAAGCACTTGGCTCACAGTTAACCATTTTAATCCAGAGGGTGCCTCAATGTCTGTGGGTCTCAGGTCTCATTATTATAAACATTTAAAAGGCTAAAAACGTAATATTTTCTGAGTTTACAGGTATAGTGGAATATATCTGCCACTGAAAACAAAGTAACAAATTAATGAGACGTAATGATGTATGTCATCAACATATTTCCCAAACGTACAGTCTATGGGCAGCACCACACATACAGTACCACAAACAAAGAAATGTGTAGAAAAGTCTAACATCTCCCTATAGACAGGAGCCAGAAACTGTGGCTACATGGAAACCTTGGCCACAATACGAAATGCAGATATCACACCATGCCTCTAATGTATGTGAATGTGGCCACGCTTTGCCCTGCAGGGTGTTGTGGCCATGTCAAGCAAGTTGAATGAAGGCCAAATTAATAGGATATTTTGCAAGTTGCTTGTCAGTCATAGTGTGATTAAATATACAACAATTAACCTCCAGATAAAACTGTGTTTCAGGATAATCTATTCGAGAAATTATAATGTTAGGTCACCCAAAAGCCATATTTAAAGTCTACATTTGGGACCAATTTGTTTTTTGTCCCAGTACATATAAAATTAAAAACAAAACATTATGGAGTTTAAAGTGGCAAAAAATATCAGATAGCACAATGCAGTAGATGAAATAGTAGACAGGAACAGTAATAAACCACTTCTGTCTTCTCTCCAGGACCTGCTCTTGCCATGCTGGAGAAACAGGAGATTCAGCCCTCCAATAGTGTGGGATTGAGGCTAAATATCCATGTTCAGTTTTTTTATACAGAAGTGAAAATGGAGAAGAGAAATGGATCAGAAATGGAAGACACCAGTAGAAGCATCAACTACACTTCTAATCTCGCTGATGTATTCAAAGATTAACTGGGTTGTGTGTGCTAATCCTTGGGATAGGTCATTAAAGGTGTTGTCCCACGAACAAAGTACATTTAAAGCAATAGGTCTTGGAATAAAAATAAATTCTATAATTGAATGTGCTGAAAAAGTGTTTCTATGCTGAGATAATCTTATATATGTGTCCCTGCTTTGTACTGTGTAATGAATGTGTCTGACCGTACAGGAACATGGTCTGATCATACCACATCTCCTGTGCTGAGATAATCTTATATATTAGTCCCTGCTATGTACTGTGTAATCGATGTGTCTGATCGTACAGGGACATGGTCTGATCATACCACATCTCCTGTGCTGAGATAATCCTATATATGTGTCCCTGCTATGTACTGTGTAATGGATGTGTCTGATCGTACAGGGACATGGTCTGATCATACCATACCACATCTCCTGTGCGATGGGGATCCCAGGCCTCAAGTGCCACCAACAGGTCATGTTTTCAGGATTTCTTAAGCATTGCACAGGGGTTGGAATCTTCACCTGTGATTCAATTATCACCTGTGCACTGCTAAGGAAATCCTGAAAACATGACCTGTTGGTGGCCCTTGAGGTCTGGAGTTCCCCATCCCCCGATGTAATGGATATATCTGACCATACAGGGACATGGTTTAATCATACCACATCTCCTGGGAAGGGGAGCAAAAGAGAGTACATAGACAGGACAGCACAGGATCACAAATTATTCTTATTGTGAGGTAAAACATTTCCCTGCCTTTTTAAAAACATATTTTACCGCTCAGAAATAATCAGCTGTGATCTCATGCTGTCCTGTCTGTAAACTTCTTTACCTCCTCCCCTGCCCAGGTGATGTGGTATCATCATGCCCCTGTATGGTTAGACACATCCATTGCACAGTACACAACAGGGACACATATATAAGATTATCTCAGCACAGGAGATATGTTAGGATCAGACCATGTCCCTCTACAGTCAGACGCATCCATAGCACAGTACATAGCAGGGACACATATATAAGATTATCTCAGCACAGGAGATGTGGTATGATCAGACCATGTCCCTGTACGATCAGACACAGCCATTAAACAGTACATAGCAGGGACACATATATAAGATTATCTCAGCACAGGAGATGTGGAATGATCAGACCATGTCCTAGTATGGTCAGACACATCCATTACACAGTACATAGCAGGGACACATATATAAGATTATCTCAGCACAGGAGATGTGGAATGATCAGACCATGTCCCTGTATGGTCAGACACATCCATTACACAGTACATAGCAGGGACACCTATATAAGATTATCCCAGTACAGGAGATGTGATATGATCAGACCATGTCCCTGTACGGTCAGACACATCCATTACACAGTACATAGCAGGGACACATATATAAGATTATCTCAGCACTGGAGATAATAATAATTTATTCATTTATATACCGCTATTAATTCTATAGCACTTTACATACATCAGTAATGCTGTCCCTCTTGGAGCTCAAAATCTAAGCATTCTATCAGTATGTCTTTGCAACATGGGAGGAAACCGGAGTGCCCGGAGGAAACCCACACAAACACGGGGAGAACATATAAACTCCTTGCAGATGTTGTCCTTGGTGGGTAATGAAGGCAAGACCTCAACACCTGAGCACTGCAAAGGCTGCAGTGATAACCACTTGAGCCACCGTACCTGCCCATGTGGTAAGATCACACCATGTGTCTGTAAGGTCAGACACATCCATTACACAGCACATAGCAGGGACACATACAGTATATAAGATTATTTCAGCACAGGAACTTTTTTTTAACACATCCAATTGTTGAGTTTACTATGCTGAACTCTGAATCGTAAAGCGCTGCAGAATAAGTTGGCACTATATAAATAAAGATTATTATTATTCCAAAATACATTGATTAAGATGTACTTCATGGGAAAATTCCTTTATTCCCTTCATCCCCGGGCGATTTTTCGATTTTTCCTTCCCTTCTTCCAAAAGCCATAGCTTTTTTTATTTTCCATCAATGAGGGCTTGTTTTTTTGCAGGATGAGTTGTACTTTCAGATGAAATCATTTATTTTACTATATAGTTTACAGGGAAATGGGGAAAAAAATCAAAGTGCGGTGAAATTGAAAAAAATTGCAATTATACGTTTGTTTTTTGGATTTTTTAGTCACCATGTTCACTACATGGTAAAACTGACATGTTGGTATGATGCCTCGGGTCGGTACGAGTTCTTAGATACCAAACATGTATACTTTTACTGTTATCTAAGTGATGAAAAAAAATTCAAAGGTTTGAAAAAAAAATAAGATGCGCTTTTGTCGCCATTTTCTGTAACCCGTAGCGTCCTCATTTTTAAGGATGTGAGGTGTGTGACAGCTTATTTCTTCGTCTTGTGTTGATGTTTCTAATTACGGTATATCATTTTTGGGTGGATGTGCTGTTTTGATCGCCCGTTATTGCATTTCATTGCAATGTTGCAGCGACCAAAATAACGTAATTTTGGCATTTGGATTTTTTTTCGTTATGCAGTTTACAGCTCAGATTAAGTGATTTTATACTTTTATAGATCGGGCGGTGATACCAAATGTGTTTTTTGGGTTTTTTAATACTTTTATTTTGAATTGCACAAAAGTGGGGTGATTTGAACTTCTGGGTTTTTTGTCATATTTTTAAAAACTTTATTTTATTATTTTTACTTTATTTTACAGTGCCCCATAGGGAGCCACTATGCTGCAGTGTCCGATCACTTGTGCTATGGCCCGATGAGCTGCAGCACATCGGGACATATCACGAATGATCACTTTCTGTGGTTGGCAGCGGTTGCCAACCACTAACAGGAAGTGATCCGAGGTAGCATCTGGGTCACCGAAGGATACCGGGCTATCAGGTGACACAAGGAGATCCCAAAATCTTATCGTGGGATCTCTGATCACTGTGGGGAACGGCGCGGTCCCCACTGTGGCGCTTTTGGCTCATTCACTGACAGCGCGATTCAAAGGGTTAACACCACCAATCGGATTGCTGATCCGATCAGCGCTGATGGCCCCACGTCTCAGCTGATAAGATCAGCTGAGAAGTCGGGGAAATGATGTGAGCTCACATCAAATGGATGGACACGGCCTATGATGAACCCGTACGGCATAGGTCGTGAAGGGGTAATATCAGATTGGTGAGTGTTTGATCAGCTGTTAGCAGCACCGACGGTAACTGAGCCAGTGGACAGAGCTGAACGGCACAACTCCATATATTGGATAGCGATAACAGCTGATTGGTGGACAAGCCTTTTTTACAATAGACGTGACCGACACTGAATTTGCTTTTTTCCTTTCATATTACTTTAAACGGTTTGCTTCTAGAAAAAATAATTTGATCACTTAAAAATGAAAATAACAAAATAAATAAAATCATACTTTGCAAGTGGGATGTATTAAACTAAAACACCAATTGCAACGAGCCCAAGCTTCATAGATAGCTAGTGACCAAATCATTACATAACTGCATTTACCAGCTCCAATTATTGCTTAGTGGATAATAGTAAGGAAAAGATCATGTTGTTTCCGGCGACTAGCATTATGTATCATTTGTTTGCAAACACTCAACCAACTAAGCACTTGACATATCTGTGCAGACACAACTGAGATCAGTCCTGAAAGCAAAGAGCACATATAACTCATTAAAAAAACACTCAGCCAAAAGTGCATTTCCACTTTAATCAATTTGATCAAGTTAATTAGTTTCCCAGCACGATTATACACTACAGTATTCGACAAAACACCAAAGCTTTACAATGATACTGGAGCAATGTCAAAGCTGCCCTGGTTCATCTAAACCGCCACCATGTCTCTGCTCCATCTTAATTCTACATTCTAACAACCCGCACCTTGTGGCTTTACGATATCTATATATATCACGTTTTGAAGAGAGGTCTGGGCCAGCACCAACCTTTCCAGCATTCCCCTATTTACTTTCGGGATCTCACTGCAGCATTGCTGATCATGAACTCACGACCTGGAGGGGTGGAGGATGAGCTTCCTGTTGTAACACTTGCCTCGTCTCGGTGCTTGCTGCCAGCAGGTGCGTCACAGCGTATTCAATCAAACAGAGAAGAAATGGAGCTGCACTCAAGGCTTCAGGCAGTGGATATTTATTCAATCTTCATACAACAGGTTGTGCACAGCGGGTGGGAGGACGGGGGGGTACTACGTCGTTTCGCGCCCTGTCTTGGCGCTTCAGCGGGTACAATCCTTGTGGCTTTACGATATCTATATATATTCTGTACCAATCCACAAAGTGAGGCAGCACTCCAAGCAAGTTCAATTTTCAGTTTTTATTCGTCCATAAACCTCCACAACGTTTCAGACCGTAGTCCTTTCTCAAGTGATACAGGCTCGCTGCAGGCCAGGGCTCCTTGAGTAACTGCCAGGTTGTCATCACAAGTGTGCACCATGGGTGAGTGATTGGTACTATCTTCTATGTCTAACATACCCATACATATTGTGCATTCTGCTATTGATGTGAATTTGTACCTTACATGTGCAGTGCATGCTCGAGGAATTAATACCTGACTGCAGCTTCTTGTGGGTTTCCCTTGTACTTCGTTCATAACGTTTATAGGTCTGCTTTTATATAATTAATAAAAGTTATATTTTATGTAACAAAAACTCCATAGTGGTTTCCACTTAATTAATAATTGAGAGGAGTGTTACCTATTCCTATGCACACACACCTTAAGGGATGATGCATCTTCAACCATGAGATTATTGATTGATATAAGGTGTATGGTGATTTTGAATATTTATATTATTTCTACGAAAACCTACTCTATATAGAGAAAATTCTTTGAGGTCACCACTCAAAACTGCAAACAAAAATTGTCTAGAGTAATGGCCCTCCCAAAAAGAGGTCAATATATAGTGTATATATAAAAAGCTATGGCTTTTGCTGAAAGGTGTGCAGGCGACGCATTTAACCGCGTATTTTTGACATGGCAATTCTTTGCGCTTTTTCCCATAGGCTACATGATAAAATGGCCTCGGGGAAAGCGCACTGGGAAGTGTGGCATCTGAATGCAGTCGTGCTTTATTGCGCAAAAAAGCGTGACTGCACAAATATGTGGCAAAATACCGTGTGTGAATGCAGCCTTAGTGTCACAGGACGGCAGCCATTTTAATTTTATTGTGATTATCTCTCTAGACAAAATGATTGTGACTTCTTAATTAAAAGTATTTAAAGGGTGGTCTGAAATCAAACTAAATTTCATTTTAAATTCCAAACTATTTAGAGCTTAATCTTTTAATATAGTTGGATTACTTCTAGTTCTGGTACCACCATGTCCAGACATGGGTGAAGGAGCTCCCGCTAACCGCCGCCGTACACCTGCAAATACAAAGAGCCCTGAGCCACAACAGCCGCCAAAATCACGTAGGAGAAGACCAGTATCGGAAGCAGCATGGACCGGTATGTAAAGCGTGGAGCAGGAAGGAGCTGGGAGACATGGAGAGCGGCGGCGGCCCTCACAGCGGGAAAATAGTGATGGCACCGGAGATGCTGGCATTAACAAGGGAGGAAGTGACTTCAGCAGCTGAAGGGGGAAACAGCCAGCAGAAAAGTACAGAAATGGGAGGCACAAACGATAAAAGAACATGGCCAGACAAACTTTAAACAATTAGCTAAAGAGATGGCAGCATACTTAGCTGTGGACTTTAAACAAGCAGTCAATGACATGATACAGGCTACCACTAAGGAGTTAGGCTACGTTCACACATCGCGTATTTTGTCGCGTATTTTTACGCATGCAGTTTTCTAAAGAAATACGCGCGTTTTTTTACGCGCGTAAAAAAAACGCATGTGCGTTCACACACATGCGTTTTTTGATGCGTTTTTTTACGGACGCGTCTTTTTCTGCATGTGTACTGCAAACACATAGAAATAAAGTGTGTTAAAAAAAAACGAAAAAAAAAAACCTTGTGATGTCATTTCCTTTCTTTTCCATTATTACATTCTCCATTGAAAAGTGTACTAGAGAATGGACAATCTACATGCTGCATTTTCTATGTCCAGCAAGGGTAACCCAAGCAGCTGGGGGCTGGAATCCTCAGCATGGTGAGGCCCAACCGTTCTGGGCCCCCCACGCTAAGGACCGCAGCCAACAGCCGCCCCAGGAGTGGCGCCTCAATGAGAGATGCCAAACCTGGCAGGTACTTCGCTCTTCCAGCTGCCCTGGGCGGTGGCAGTCTGGGTAATAACGGGGTTGGTGACACCTTTTTTGACAGCTGCCACCAAGCCCCTATTGGTAATGTCAGCCGTCAGTGTGACAGCCAGCTATTAGCAATAGGGAAATTGAGATTGGAAACAAAAAAAAAAAACACTTTGTAAAAATAATCTTTATTATTAAAAAAAACTAGAAATAGGCCCGATGCTATTGCATCGGGAGTGCGGTGAAATGAACAGGTGCCGTATAAATAGCCGCTGAATAGCACAGTCCTCTCTCCAGAAACTACACTGTTGTTGCAAGATTTATATGGAGTATATGGTGGCTCAGTGGTAATCACTGTACAGTGGCTCAGTGGTTAGCACTGTATGGTGGCTCAGTGGTAATCACTGTACAGTGGCTCAGTGGTTAGCACTGTATGGTGGCTCAGTGGTTAGCACTGTATATGGTGGCTCAGTGGTTAGTACTGTATATGGTGGCTCAGTGGTTAGCACTGTATATGGTGGGTCAGTGGTTAGCACAGTATATGGTGGCTCAGTGGTTAGCACTGTATATGGTGGCTCAGTGGTTAGCACTGTATATGGTGGCTCAGTGGTTAGCACTGTATACGGTGGCTCAGTGGTTAGCACTGTATACGGTGGCTCAGTGGTTAGCACTGTATACGGTGGCTCAGTGGTTAGCACTGTATACGGTGGCTCAGTAGTTAGCACTGTACACGGTGGCTCAGTGGTTAGCACTGTATACGGTGGCTCAGTGGTTAGCACTGTATGGTGGCTCAGTGGTTAGCACTGTATACGGTGCCTCAGTGGTTAGCACTGTATACGGTGGCGCAGTGGTTAGCACTGTATATGGTGGCTCAGTGTTTAGCACTGTATATGGTGGCTCAGTGGTTAGCACTGTACGGTGGCTCAGTGGTTAGCACTGTATATGGTGGCTCAGTGGTTAGCACTGTACGGTGGCTCAGTGGTTAGCACTGTATACGGTGGCCCAGTGGTTAGCATTGTATATGGTGGCTCAGTGGTTAGCACTGTATATGGTGGCTCAGTGGTTAGCACTGTATACGGTGGCTCAGTGGTTAGCACTGTATATGATGGCTCAGTGATTAGCATTGTATATGATGGCTCAGTGATTAGCACTGTATACGGTGGCTCAGTGGTTAGCATTGTATATGGTGGCTCAGTGATTAGCACTGTATATGATGGCTCAGTGATTAGCACTGTATATGATGGCTCAGTGATTAGCACTGTATATGGTGGCTCAGTGGTTAGCACTGTATATGGTGGCTCTGTGGTTAGCACTGTATATGGTGGCTCAGTGGTTAGCACTGTATACGGTGACTCAGTGGTTAGCATTGTATATAGTGGCTCAGTGGTTAGCACTGTGTATGGTGGCTCAGTGGTTAGCACTGTATATGGTGGCTCAGTGGTCAGCACTGTATATGGTGGCTCAGTGGTTAGCACTGTATACGGTGGCTCAGTGGTTAGCACTGTATATGGTGGCTCAGTGGTTAGCTCTGTATGGTGGCTCAGTGGTTAGCACTGTATATGGTGGCTCAGTTGTTAGCACTGTATACAGTGGCTCAGTGGTTAGCACTGTATACAGTGGCTCAGTGGTTAGCACTGTACAGTGGCCTCCTCTCCTCCCTGGCCTCCCTTTTCTGTCGTCCCTGGCCTCCCTGGTCTCGTCTCCTCCATGTCCTCCTCTCCTCCTTAGCCTCCCTTTGTGGGGAGCTCCAATGTGGAGACACACAGGGACCCTCGAAACATGGTGTTCGCTAACAATTTGAGCTCATTTTCCATTCAAATTGTTAGCGGACACCATGTCGCGTTTGGAGAACCTGTGTACCACCAGCACAAGGGCAACTGGAAGAGTTGGGTTGCAGCACCAGAAAATGCCGCCTCTAATGAATGCGCTATTTTCTTGGGTCGCTGTGGGTTGCAATTTGCAGCGTTGGGGACCCACAACATTTGGGTCTCTCCACGCTGAGGATTCCAGTCATCCAGCTGCCAAGTTGTACCTGGCTGGCTACCAAAAATACAACGAAGGACTTTTTTTTTTATTTCTAGAACAAATTCAAGAAAAAAAAATGACGTAGGGCTCCGCCATATTTTTGGTCCAGCCAGGTACAACTTGGCAGCTACAGACTGCCAGCAACCCCCAGCTGCCTCGTTGTACCTGGCTGCAACCAAAAATACAGCAAAGCCCCTTTTTTTTTTATTTCTAGAACAAATTCTAGAAAAAAAAATGACGTAGGGCTCCGCCATATTTTTGGTCCAGCCAGGTACAACTTGGCAGCTGGGGGCTGGAATCCTCAGCATGGAAAGGCCCAAGCGTTCTGGGCCCCCCATGCTGCGAATTGCAGCCCGCAGCCACCCCAGAAAATGGCGCATTCATTGAAGCGCCATTTTCTGGCGCTGTACCCATGCTCTTCCAGTCGCCCTGGTGCCGGTGGCAAACTGGGTAATAAAGGGGTTAATGCCAGCATTTTATTGGCAGCTGGCACTAAGCCCGAGATTCATAATATTGGGCCAATGTTAGACCCGCCATTAGGAATCTCTGGTAAGTAGTCAATAAATAAACACAGAGAAAAATATTTTTATTTTGAAAAAAAAACAAAAACAAAATTCAGACTCCATCTTTATTATAAAGATCCGACGTAGTCCATAACGAAGGTCCCACGACGCTCGATCACCTCCGACATAGTCCACAACGAAGGTCCCACGACGCTCGATCGCCTCCGACGTAGTCCACAACGAATGTCCCACGACGCTTGATCGCCTCTGCTCAATCCAGAGACTACAGCAAGGGATCAAGTGTCCTCTTCCTACAGTCTCTGGGATCACAGATATGGTGCACTGTATGACAATGATCTGTCATACAGTGAACCATGACTATGATCCCAGAGACTACAACAAGAGGACACTTGATCCCTTGTTGCACCCATCCATCATCCACGCATGCACACATTCACGCATGCACATCCACATACGCATCCACGCACGCACATCCACACACGCACGCACATCCACGCACGCTGACATCCACTGACATCCACACACGCTGACATCCACGCACGCACATCCACTGACATCCACGCACGCACATCCACATATGCATCCACGCACGCACACATCCACACACTCAACCACGAACGCACACATCCACGCACGCACATCCACGCACGCACATCCACTGACATCCACACACGCTGACATCCACGCACGCACATCCACTGACATCCACGCACGCACATCCACATATGCATCCACGCACACATTCACGCACGCTGACATCCACGCACGCACATCCACGCACGTACATCCACGCACGTACATCCATGCACAGTGACATCCGCGCATGGTGACATTCACGCACGCATATCCACGCATGCTGACATCCACGTACGCACATACAGCCACATATGCATCCACGCATGCTAACATCCACACACGCTGACATCCACGCACGCACTTCCACATATGCATCCACGCACGCACACATTCACGCACGCTGACATCCACATGCGCATCCACGCACGGACATCCACATACATCCGCGCACAGTGACATCCGCGCATGGTGACATTCACACACGCATATCCACGCATGCTGACATCCACGTACGCACATCCACGCACACACATCCACATACGCACTTCCACATATGCATCCACACACGCACACATTCACGCACGCTGACATCCACACACACACATCCACGCATGCGCATATCCACATACGCATCCACACACGCACATCCACGCACGCACATCCACACACACACGTCCACGCACACATCCATCCATGCACACGTCTACGCACACACACGCATGCTCACGTACACGCATGCACACATCTGCGCACACATCCATGCACACACTCATCCATGCACGCACTCGTCCACACACGCTCATGTACGCACACATCCATGCACGCTCATGTACACGCACGCATCCACACACACACATACATATACACAACACACACACACATACATACATCCATACACACACATAAACACATACATACATACACACACACACATAAACACATACATACACACACACACATACACATACATGCATACACACACATACATGCATACACATACATGCATACACATACACACATACATACACATACATGCATACACACACACACATCCACACACATACACACACACACATACATCCACACACACACACACACACACATACATACATCCACACACACACACACATACATCCACACACCCACACACACATACATCCACACACCCACACACACACGCACACACACATACATCCACACACACACACACACACATACATCCACACACACACACACACACACACACATCCACACACACATACACACATCCACACACACATACATATACATACATACATGCATACATACATACAAAAACACATACACACATACATACTTACCTCCCTCTCGGCTGGCCCATGTCCTCTGCAATGCCCATGTCCTCTGCAGCTTCCTTCATGTCTGTCGGTGTGCCGGTGAAGCGATCTGTCAGCTGACCGGCTCAGCTGACAGTCAGCTGATCGCTTCACCGGCAGATGCTGGAAGCTGCGAGGAGGACCGGACGCCTCTCCCATGCATCCTGAGGAGCGGTGAGTATCCTGGGGGAGTCACTCACACACACGACACAGACAGGACACACATACACATAGTACATACACACCACACATACATTACACACAGATACTTACCTTGTCAATGAGGCGGTCCACATATACACATATTGAACGCCGGCCATCATGCCCAGACACTCGGTCACACAGGGACAGCCACGGGAAGGCAGGAATCCCAAAATGATGGGATTTCCTGTTTTCCCTGGGGCTGTTCCCGTGTGACATCATTTCCTGCACATACCCCGTGCCCCGCTCTGGAATGCGCATCGTCTGAACGGCGATGCGTAATTCCAGGGGTTAAAATGGGGCCTATGGGAGAACGCGCACGTAAAAAGACGGAAAGAATTGACATGTTCATTCTTTTTACGCGCGCGCTTTCTCCCATAAAAGCGCGGCCGAAAATTGCGCTGCGTGTGAACAGCAAAAGTGAAAGTGCATTCACTTTGCTGTGACACGCAGACGCAGGTCCGCTTTGGGGGGAAATACGCGCGCAAAAAAGCGCAAATAATACGCGATGTGTGAACGTAGCCTTACACACAGCAAAGTGACTCACCAGGAGAACCAACTACAAGAAACAGAGCAAAGGATCTCTGATGCAGAGGATAAGATCAGCCAGCTAGAAAAAATGTCTTGATTTTGCAGAAACAATCTTCCTAAGCAATGGATAAGCTGGAGGATCTGGAGAACCGGTCCCATAGAAACAATTTGAAAATAATAGGTCTTCCAGAATTAATAAATGTAAAACAATTAGATGAGATCTTTGTAATAGAACTACCTAAAGTGCTGGGACTGACATACAAGTGTAAAGTGGAACGTGCACATAGGATTGGCCCCCCACAGAACAGCAAACAAGCACACAAAATGTGGAGGAGATACTGAGAGCTTATAAAGGGAGACCACAGCCACTGATAATTCAAGGGCACAAAGTCCTCCTATTTGGAGATTTTTCAGCTAAGGTAACACGGTGGAGGAGGGCGTCCAGCGAAGTCTGTATTCTATCGTTTAAACGCAATATTAGGTTCCAACTGAACTACCCAGCAACCTTGCGATTTAGAACATGAGATGGCATAATGCAGGCGATCACAGATCCTAAAGAGGCCATGCGAATTATAACACAAAAGCCGTCATCACCTGGATGTCTAACGCCAAATAACACCAGTCCACCAACAGACGTACTTAGAGACGATCTGGAGAGGGAGCAAGGGACATCCCAAAATAGGTCCTACAGACCTACAGATTGAGGTCGGAGATACAGACGGAGGGAGACAGAGAGAAGCTCAATGTCAAAGGAATAGAGAACTCCCATGACAAAATTGACCAGAAAAGGAGGACAGACAAGAACTGTTGTCAAATGAACAAAGAGTCACATGCGAACATAAACAAACTGAGTTGGGAATCATGGACAATTGCAGTGGGTAAGTGCAGGAAGAGTTTTCCATAAGATGTCACGAAGATGGAGACCACAAAGACTTTCATCAGTTATTGGAACAAGATATAGAACAAATCTAAAAAGATGATCATCAGCCCCGACAGTTTAAAGAGACAATGAGGGTGGATCTGGCCAGGAGACCGAATCGAAATGCATCTATTCTGTTCTTCCCCCCTTTCCCCCCGGATTCCCCCCTAAGATATTCCCCACCCTATGTGGGACCCAACCCCAGTATTCCTACTTCCTATTCCTTTTCTCATTCCCTTATGTTCCCTACCCCCCTTTTCCCTGTGTCTATATGTTTGTTGTGTACCCCCCCCTCCCCTGCCCCCCCCTTTTTTTTTCTTTCTCGCTTTTAGGATAAGCAAGGAGAAATGGAGGAACAAGAATATTGACCTGGACAATTGACACTATGCAGCGATCTAACTGACGATGTGATCACGGACTACAAGGAAAACTGTCATCGAGGGTTTACATATATAAGGGACATATTTTCAATACGTGGTATAGAGAGTAAGCTGTACCTTAAACATTCAATGGTTTGAGAATATTGAACTCAACTTTGTTATTTTGGGGTTACGACTCTTTACAGGGATACACTATTCCACAAATGTGAACTACGAAGTAATGTTATTTCATGGGGGCTGAGGTGGGGGGGAGGGAGTGGGAGCAAGGAACATAATTTTCTAACAAAAAGGGTAACAAGGTAGAGATGGATTCAGGGACTGATGTAGACTTTGGTGTAATTTTATAATGAGAAAAATGAGGTTGTATTACAATATGATTCAGAAATATCTTATTGTTGACAAAAGGTTCAGGGCTCAAGTCCAAGGTTCAAATAGTAAACGTTAATGCTATACTTAAGTCAATAGGCGGAAGGGAGAATGGTTAATTTGGGCAATGTCGGAAAAAAGAGAAGTCGACAAATATGAATGTATGTCGGGAGGGAGGGACAAAAAAGGGAGGGAAGGGGGGGAGGGCATAAAATGTCCATTGCACAATTTTAACTGCAAAGACAGGTTTAATACCAGTAAAGGTGGCATTGATTGATCAGACATACCCAGACTGGAAGGACTTTAACAGACCTAACAATGAAATCAACTATATAATATCAAATGGTTAAGTTAAAGAGGACCTGTCACTCCCCCCATGGATTAGAATCTAAGTCCAGCACTGAATGCAGCATGTTTGCTGCATTCAGGTAAAGGGTCACCCATGGCTCTGTGGGGCTGCTACCCCGATATATAGGCCCTCGCTCTGCGCTTGCGTCAACACCACAAGGACGCGCAGAGCGACGATTTCATGAATGGCACGAGCAAGGCAGTGAGGACATGGACGGCACAGAGGCATAGGGGGCGTGAAATGCCCCCGTGGACAAAGTGAAACCCGCATCCATGAATTTTAAATGTAAGTTTTTATAGGCCTATATATTGGGGTAGCAGCCCCACAGAGCCATGGGGGACCCCTTGCCGGAATGCAGCAGACATGCTGCATTCAGTGCTGGACTTAGATTCTAATCCATGGGGGGGAGTGACAGGTCCTCTTTAATAACCTGGAATATAAAAGGGATACGCTCACCAAACAAAAGGAAGATGATACTTCGTCACCTGAAAAGACTGAAAGTAGATATAGCTATGCTTCAAGAGACGCACTTATGTAAAGAGGATTTTTTTAGAATGAAGAAATTATGGGTGGGGGAAATTTATGGCTCTAGTTCACTGGATAGGAAAGCAGGGGCCTCAATACTTAGACATAAAAGTTTAGCACATAAAGTAACATCTGTAGAAACAGACCAAGAAGGTCGAGTAGTACATCTTAGATTGCAGATACATAATGATAGCCTCAGTCTGTATAATATGCCCCAAACACTACATAATTATTGGAGGGGACTATAATGAAGTACTGAGAGAAGAGGATAACAGACAAGGGGCTCTACAAGACTGAGTCAGAGTGACGGAAACAGACATACATGGAAGAAAGGTTACTTAGAGGATATGACAATAAATTGGCAGTTGAAAGATGCATGGAAGATTACTCATCCAATGGAATGAGAATTACACATTACTCTCATGCACACGGGACATGGTTGAGATTAGATATGTTTATTATATCGGACAAGATACTCCAAAAAATGCTAGATATACATATAGAAAATATGGTGATATCGGACCACAGCCCAGTAGTGATGTACATCAGAAAGGAATGGACTATTATGGTGATTTCCAGCAACTATGACACAAGATGATAATTTAGTGAAGCAGATGAGAGAATGGTGGTCAGACGTTTCATTGCATAATGAGGAACACAAATCGAATCCTAGATTATATTGGGAGACTGTGAGGGCGGTACTAAGAGGAAACATCATAGCTCACACATTGAGATCGAAAAAACTAATTAAAGATCAATTTCTAATAGCAAGTGATAAAGTTAGAAAAACATATACGAATTATAAGAATTCACAACTGGACGATGATAAAAGTAGGTGGATGCAAGATTGACACTAGTATCTGGAATAATCTGATCGCTAAAGATATTGGTGACGTTTCGATTTCCTCAATATATGGGTTACTAAGAGTTATATTACGACAAAATATTCATCAAATGGGGGAAATATATCAAAGATGAAAAACTAGAACATAAAATACTACATGGGTGGGGGCTGGTGAGGAAAAATATTATCAATGAACAGTGGGGAGACTGTCAATTTAGAATAATGCACACAATAATATGTGGCTTTAAGATACAGCCCACTCCACAACATCCAGATAGAATGATGAATTGCCCCAAATGTAAAACACCTACAACAGACATGGAACATGGTGTATGGTCGTGCCCCAAAACACAGGAATTTTGGGCCAAGATACAAATCATGAGTCAACAGATTTGTGGGATGTGGGTGGAAAGAGATCCATTATGCTATATGGAAGACAAAGTGCGGGGAGGACATTTACATGAGTTATTTCATACTATTGCATTAGTAGCAGAAAGACTAATTTTACATAACTGGCTTGCCAATAAATTGCCTGGAGACAAAGAAGTCAAGTCAGGGTTAATGTCAGTTTTATCTATGGAAAAAAGGATAATAGAAAGAAACAAAGACAAGATGACGAAAGGTTTTTTTTTTTAAAAAAAATGGAAATCATTCATGGAAACGTCACTGTCTACTCCGGAAACTCAAGATATAATGTCATCATTTATTAATTCGGAGCGGTATTTGTTAGAGGACTTGAATGGTAGTTTGGGTAAACTAAAATATATTACATAGAGAGGGTCATGGAGGTCATGGAGATGCAATTCTAATGTCAGGATATAAACCTAGTCAGACAGCTGATAATTGGACATATGGGGTTTATGTTATTGTTAATATTATGTTAAATTATGGGTATATATATTTGTATATCTTTCCAATACACTGTTTAATATGCTGTAATTGATATAAAATAAATAAAAATGAGTTTTCAAAAAAATATATACTGGAATTAAAAATTCCTTATCGTTCCCGAACTACACTATCTAACTGCTATTCTGTATTTTATTTATTTCCTTCATGATGACACTTCATTTGACAATCCTAGTGCATGCTTGTTTACTCAAAGGACGCATCACCAGAGCAGGGGGTAGAGGCTGCTGGTCACTGCTACATCCCCTGCTCCCTCCCTGAAGTGAAGTGCTATATCAGGGGCTGTGCTCACCCCTGCTGTGTCCCTCCATGCGATCTGCACAGTGACAGCCTTTGCTCTGTTGTCATCCGACATCATTAATAATCTTCTGTCACCAGATAAGTCTCAGAATACTCAGTGTGCAGGAGACTAGTGATGTCACTAGTGGGGGCAGCCCTAGGCTCTTGCACCATGCTGAGTATTCCGAGATCGATCTGTTACCGGTAGATTATTAATGACTAGATGGAAGCCCGATGCTATCTCATCAGGAAGGAGGTGAGGGCACAATCTGGACGGATTCTGTGGCCATCCCTCCCCCAACCGTGCACTCACAGCACATGTATATAGACACACACATATGACACTCACATGACAAACACACACACACGTATAGACGTATACACACACGTATACAAACACACACGTACATGCAGATATGTATACAGACAAACATGTACACAAACACACAGGTATACGCACACATGTATACAGACAAACACACATGTACACATACAGGTATACGCACACATGTATACAGACATGTACACACAGGTATACGCACACATGTATAGAAACACATGCATGTATACACACACAGACACATATATACACATGTACACACACATACACATGTATACAGACACACATGTACACACACGTACAAAGACACACACACGTATACAGACACACATGTAGAAACAGGTATACGCACACATGTATACAGACACTCACACGTAATCTTGTAATCTTTGCCATCTTTGTATACCTGAGTGCCAAAGATGGCGGCCATGTAAGGGTGCATGTGTGTATGTGTGTCCCTGCCACGTCACGTGAGCCGGCATGTGTTTATCTGTGATGTGTCCCAACTCCTTCACGTGACCCGCCGCCTGTGTGTGTATATATGGACCCGCTGCATCAAACGACCCACAGTGTGTGTGTGTGTATATGTCTATGATTCCATGCACATCATGTTTATATGTGTGTGTGTCCCCACTGCATGTGAAAATACGTGAGTATATGTGAAGGTAGTATGTCACATGACCAGCCGTGTGTGTCTGTATTTTGCATATGTGTATGTCCCCGGCGTGTCAGTGACCTGTTGCGTGTGTATGTGTGTATATATATATATATATATATATATATATTTGTGTGTGAGGTGACCGGCGCATGTGTATATGTGTGTGTATGTGTATGATGTGAGGCAGCACATCTGTATGTATACGTATATAACGTGACTGCCACATGTGTATATATGTATTTGTTTGTATTTATGTACATGTGTGTATATGTATATGATGTGACACTACGGGTCACGTCATAGACAAACGTGTAAACACACGTAGACACATGTATACACACATGTATACAGAGACACAGGCATGTACAGACACACACGTATACAAACACACATGTACACACACATACAAACACATGTATGCAAATGTGTTCAGACACACACAAACATGACAAAACCACCTGTATACACACACGTATACAAACACACATACATGCAGAGGACAGAGTGGTGGGGGGAGGAGGATGGAGGGCAGAGCAGTGGGGGAAGAGGAGAAGGACAGGTGCAGGACAACGGAGGGGGGAAGGAAGAGGACGAGCAGGCGGGGGGAGAAGGACAGCAAGACGACAGCGCGCTGGCGTGATGTACGGAAATCCGGAGCTGAGGTGCACCACGCTGCGCCATCGCACGCTGGTTCTCTGTTACGAGAAAACCAAGTAGAAGATTGGTTCATGGACTGGACGCCAATCAAAAGCGGCGCGTTCACTAATCAGACAAGATGCAAAGTTAGCTTGGATGGGAGCACAGCAGCATGAGGGCGCTGATAAGCTATGGTCAGCAGTGGGCAGGGCTTGGAGGACACTGCAGCCTCTACCCGCCGGGAATAAGCTTGTTTCAGGAGGGCATGGGTGGCAATGCCCAGGTCTACCCCTGCTCTGATGATGCTTCGTTTCAGGAAGGGGGCAGAGGCTGTCACAGTGATTGCAGCTTCTGCCCCGAGCTCTGATGACATTTCGTTTCAGTATCCCAGCATGCACTGGGATTCTCAAACAAAGCATCATCACACAGAAATAGCAAATAAAAAAAAGAATAGCAGTTAGGGGATTTTAATGCAAGTACATTAGAAATAATCTTTGATTACTGCACTATATAGAGGGGGATTTAGAATAAAAGGTAGTTTAAGACTTTAATTATAATGAAATTTCCTTTAATTATTCTTTTTTTCTATTCCCAAAAAACCTTTGGGGTACAGTCATTGTGACATTGATCGGCAACACAATTCTAATTAAAGGTAGCCATACACATTAAAGTCAGTCAAACCAGATGGCTAATCTTCCAGACAAAGTACCTTTAAGTCCGCGCTGCTGCCAAAAAGATGTTGAAACACCAAAGACACTGGACGTCTGGGTACGGTGATATAGGTTTATTTTCCGACGCGTTTCAGAGCCACATACCGAGTCCCTCTCATCGACATGGATGTTCCCGGAGGAAGGAGCTTGGTATGTGGCTCTGAAACGCGTCGGAAAATAAACCTATATCACCGTACCCAGACGTCCAGTGTCTTTGGTGTTTCAACATCTTTTTGGCAGCAGCTCGGACTTAAAGGTACTTTGTCCGGAAGATTTGTCTTGAAGAACCGCAGTAACCTGTGTAAGTATGGTCCCAGCAGCAGCTGCAATTTCTGAGCGACTACGCTGGTTGTGTGCCACACAACCATACCAGGTGAGCAATTCTAATATTGTCATCTTAAACCTGTCTAAAAAGGATAAGACCCTATTGCGCATTCTCAATCCTTTAGATAAATCAGATGGCTGTCTTATGTGTATGGAGACCTAATGGCTCTCTCCTGACAGATGATGTGGGATGGAGGAAGGATTGTGCATGCTGACTTTCATCAATACTTCTGTTCAGAGATGGAAGGCAGCAGCTCTCTTCCCTTTGCAACTGAAAACATGTGAGTGTGTATTGAGGAATTGGGTTAAGTGAAAAGACTGTTTTTGTACCAGATTTTGACATTTCACAAAATAACTACAAAATAAGTATAACTTCTCTTACCCCTTGAATGCCTGGTGGGAAGACATACTGGATGATAATCGTTCCATATTTTTCATAACTAGGGAGCAAAAGACTGGAGTCCTTGGATACTAACATTCTACCATTCTCAGGTTGGTTGCCCACAAGTTGCCCATAGAAACGACCACACATTGGGCACGCTTTCTTTACTTGCAGAGCCCTGGTGATGCAATCCTCACAGAATGAATGCTGGCATTTCTCCAGGGTTTTTATGTTTTGGATCTCACCCAGACAAATGGGACACTGATTTTCTCGGTCATCTTCTGCTTCTTCTCTTCGGTGGTCACGTGAATTCCCATGACTACCACTCGCACCTCCACTGGAACTTGGTAATCCCCGACTGCTCGTACTTTGCTGACCTCTACTATATACATTGCGGAGATGTAGCTCGCCCGCGTGTTCACTGTTCTTATCTGTTAAGCCATGCAACCTGAAATCTGATGCTGTTTGCAGGATTTCTTTAATTCTTTCTCAGTATCTTTTAATAAAGATTTTAGAGCCTTCCTGACAAGTGAAATAGTATGCGCAGTGACGTGACTGTCAAAAGACAACCGCAGTACGTAAATCTCAGACGTTTCACCATCAATCAGGATGCGGACTCCACTGTCCTCTCTCAGTCGGTTCATTTGGATGGAGTCTCTTTGTTGAGGAAATCCCAAACTGGTTTATGAACTGTGACTTTGTTCTTCGCGTTCCCTCCACAGGCTGCCATTCTGGACCAGACAAAGGAAACTTTAAGAAAAGAGAGAACAAGAAATTAGCACATTGCTAAATGTAAAGACCACAAAAGAACCTACAGTGCTCACCAGTAAGAACATCCGGACATACTGGTTTTACATGTTTATTTATACTAATCACTTATTTCACAAGTGACCTAGTCATCATGGTTTGATTCCATGGATTAAAATGTACTATTCCAAACTGTCTTCAAGGTGCCATCAAGGCTTCTTCATAACGAAAACACTGTCGACCTATCCTGACGATAAACCATTGTGAACTCTAATATTCCTACCAATCAAGTTAACTATATGGACTAAAAAAATGAAGGAGCAGTAAAACCCCTTTATATTGTGAGTTATCTATTTTAGAAAGGCAAAAGTTGTAATGAAGGCTAAAGTTGAAGGAACTTAGGCCCAGCTTTAAAATAAAATTCAGGACTATGAGACAACTAAATAAATTTACCCTAAATTTAACTAGTCTTTAGAGTTTTAAGGGGTTGTCTACTTTACCTTTAATTTACAACATGTTGGGTATAAGATTTTTGGAGCTTAAAGGGGAACTCCGGGAAGGTAAAAAAAATTGTACTGTCCCTGCCCTCGTACACTATGACGCTGAGCTGTCACTGCAGTTCTAGGATCTTTAGATCAATAAAATGGTATCTGCTCCTCACCCCTACCATATAGGACAACATGTCCACAGAGCAGTTTTAGATTTGGGCATCTCTGTGCTACAGCTAAGAATAGGAGGTGGGGGGGCGTTACTGTCAACTCCAATTCCAGACCCAACTCTGTGCCAACTACACTCTGTGCCTGGCACACTCTATGACTGTTGTATGTATCACTGACTGAGGACTGCAACGTGATCCGGAGCTGACAATGACAGCTGCACGGACATACAAGCTGTCCCTTTGAGGTCAGAGTGCCACTGCTGATTATTGCAGTGAGAAACTGCCCATTGAGTGCATGCATATTCATTGACTCCTCCTTTAATCACGCCCACCTCTCTGGGTCTTGCAATGGGTGCCTGCACTATATGCCTGCTGTATTACCAGTACTGTCTGCATGAGGATCGCATCACAAGATGACTCTCCTGAGCTGAGAATGACAGCATGTACGTCTGTACAGGTGTCACTGTCAGCTGAGGAGGCTACCAAGGATTGCGATGCAATCCTCCATCAGTGATACATACAGCAGTCACAGAGTGGGGGCTGTAATGTAGGATGAGTATTGGAACTGTCAGTCATACCCCTGACACTACACCTGTGCTCAGAGTAGCATGGAGATACCCGAAGCTGAAGCTGACTGTGAGGTATTGTCCCATATGGGAGGGCTGAGAAGATACTATTTTATTGATTTAAGAGTGATCTAGAGATCCTAGAACTGCAGTGGCCAGCTCAGGTTCATAGGGTATAAGGGCAGGGACAGTACAAACATTTTCCTCTCCCCGGAGTTCCCCTTTAATAATACGTATTACAGATTCTCTTCCACAACATACGCACAGCTCTCCTGTTCACAAATAGCCATTGGCAGAGGAGCATTAACCATACCTGTCTATCATCCTCCTCAATTTGGAAACCAGCTTTCCCTGCTGTGTGCACAATGTCTTACTGTTTACTTAGGTGCCCATAGAAACTAGATGACTGTTGGCTGAACATAGAAATTTGGAGTATTGGGGGATGACCATGTGTATATTGTACAGGAAGGTTAGGAATGTTGAATTTCAATATGGTCAAAACTTTATGCAAGAAGGAAAGGATTGGCATGATGTATTTCAGTATGTGTGGCCTTTGTTTTCAGGAAATGGGAGTCCTTGACAGAGGTGTCTGGCAGCGGCTTACTCCGTGCTCTCCGAGCAAGCATATATGTCAGAACCCGCTATTATCTATCTGCATGGTCTCTTCAATAATACATAGTATCTCTGCCCAACTCAAGGCATCTTTGTAGAATAGGCCACTATATACTACAATAATGTGGCGGTCTGATTGCACCAAGAAACCGTTAACATATTCATACAAAGCAGAAACATTAAGTAGACGAAGTATAAAAAAACGATACACTGGTCAGTACACCTACTGAATGCTAATACCATGCAGAAGGTAAAGCACTGGAAGTCTCTTAATATGTCAGAATAATGTATGAAATCTTCACCAAGTTACATTCATTACCAAGTTATAAATGATAATGACCTAACACAGTGTTGATTAAAAAAATGCTGGATCAGAAAAATGTGTACTGCCAGAAGCATAAGAATAATGAACACATAATTCAGTGCCGCTAATGATCCACTAATCAGCTAATACTCTTTACAGTACTTGGAATTTCTTAGCAGCAATTACACTATTGTATGAAATACCTGACCTGCAGTCATGTCAGTCACCCCAGGGTGACACCACTCATTGTAAAATTAGCCACTTTATGTGAGCAGAGTTATGGCTTGAGAGGAGGGGGGCAAATCGCACCTCTGGTCTCGCCTTTAGGTAACATTCACACAACCGTGTTATCGGTCAGCATGCTGGAAAAAACTGCATACCAACAATTTACTTCAATTAGGCTGCTCAGATGATAATTTTTTTATATGGATTTAATGAACATGTTAAAAAAATCACAACATGCACTAGTTATATGTATTTAGGATGTCTCTTAACATGGTAAATCTTTTTATACACTCATGTGAGCACAGCCTTAAGAGTAGCGATGAGAGAACTAAACTTGTGTTCTGGTGCTTTACATACACAAATCGCTGGAGTAATCGTTGTGCTCGGGTACACTCGGTGCTTGGGTACACTCGGTGCTCAGCCCAGTGTGAGCCACCTGCAGTGCACGAATGGCCGCACAGAGTAAAATCAGCGTTATTGGATATAGTGTGTATGAAAAAAAAAACACGAAAATAAAACCCCACACTCACCAGAAGTGCTTTTTATGGCTGCCTGTATGTGGGCAGAGAGATGAACTGCCCAATCAGTGACTTCAGATGAAGTTCAGGTCAAGTTTGGGTTCAGGACAGAACTTTATGTAAAATGTGGCTGAACCCCAACTGGCATCGCTCATCTCTAATGGATATCCATTTTCATTCCTTATTATCATCAATAAGATATGGGAGCAGATAAAGCATAGAATATTATCTATGATTTGTTGAAGAAATGGGATGTGCCATTTCCCCTATGGTATGTTCACATGCAGCACTCTTGCTGTGTTTTTTTTTCTGAAGCTAAAACCTGCTCTTCTGGAAGTAAAAAATGCTGCATTCAGAATGCCTATTTTGCAGCATTTTCAAGTCAGGTTTTTAGTTATGTTTTCACAGCATTTTTGACCCGGTTAGGCTAGGGTCAGACCTGCATCTGCCCCTAGCCTGGCAGATGCGCTGCAAACTTAGAAATTTGCAGGCTTAGCGCATAGTGTTACTAGCAGGTAATGCTATGCGTCGCCTATCTATTGATCCCTATAGCAATCCGATCCGATGTTTACCGCAGCAACCGGCTCCACAGCGAATCCATGGATATGTGCTTTTGCAGAGCGCACACGAAATGCTGTTTGCAGCATTTTCCTGTGCACTCTCCAAAAGCGCATATCCTGGAGATTTGTGTGAAGCCGGTTGCTGCGGTAAATATCGGGTTGCCATAGGCTAGGGTCATATTTGGGAGGTTGTATCCGTTTGATGGATGCATTAAAGTATGCTTTTTTTTATTTTGTATTCACATGACATGTGTTTGCATTTTTGACACATGCGTTAACGCATGGTACATATATGTACTATGCGTTAACGCATGTGTTTCCCATAGACTGCCATGTTAAAAAAGCATCCGTTTTCCAGGCTTATAAACACTGCACAGCCCATGTTTTTACGTGTGCTACAAAAATGCATAGCACCAATCGCATTGCACTTTAGCAATGCGGTTTTTGCATTGGAGTCTATGGGTGCATTAACACATGCGTTTTTATACATGTGCACATGAAAAAAATGCATGCTTTTAGCTGTTCCTAGCCATAGGGATCAATAGAGGTCTCCCTCATACATCGGTGCCTCCAGTACGTGTGCTGTCCATGCAGCCAGATGCCGGAGGCACGGACATACGGAGACAAGATACTCTATGGCCCCTTTTAAACATTCGTTCTTCTGCATAGACCGTGTCTCTGAGTGGTCCACACGAAGATATGTCCATTTTTTTTTTTTTTAATATATATTAGATTCCATGGCGCTTTACATATGGAGAGGGTAGACGAGGACAAGTACAATATGTATGGACAGTCAAGTCGTACAGGTACAGGAGGGGAGAGGACCCTGTCCCTGAGGGCTCACATATTTCAATCATTCCCTTTACGGTATTTTGGCCTATTCTTATAGGCACTCTGTTCTGCAATATTAAATGAAGGTTTGTGAATGCTAATTACACCACATACCCAGCACTATATCATTTAGATGATATTTGCTAGCCCACTGATTAATGCAAATGAATTATGTAAATTAGCTCTGAGCACAGTTAAAACCCTATAGTATTTATCTTCACAGGGACCTGAGAAAGGTTCATTAACAGCAGAAACAAGGAGATGGATGGCTATCAGGTCGCTGCTCACTATGGGTACTCGCTGCTCTGTTCCTACATCTCCTGTATTAGGCTAGGGTCACACTTGCCGGGTGGATGAAGGTTTCCATGCATTTTTCACACTTGGATTGTGTGAAAAACACATGCAAAAACGCATCCATAGACCCCAATACAAAAAACGCATGCCAAAAACGCATGGCTAAAGTTCCATGCGTTTTTTGGATGCGTTTTTGGCTCAGCACCAAAAAATGCATCATGCTGCGTTTTTTGGTGCTTTTTCAAAAACGCATGTGTTTTTTTAACATGGGGCCCTATGGGAAACGCATGCAAAAATGCATGGCACTAAATGGTACCATGCGTTTTCGTATGCGTTTTTTAAGGCTGCTCCTGACCTAACAGCTAAAAGCGCAGCCCAAAAACGCAGGCTTTCAGGAACAACCTTAAAAAACGCATGCAAGTGTGACCCTAGCCTTAGTTGTCACTTCATGCACTGGAAAGGCTAACATTTGCTAAACACCGCACTGATACTGTGGAAAGTTCCCTTGTTGATCAGGTTTACTTGCCAAGAAAAAATGCAGTGAAGTGGCACCAAATTTGCCTTACACATTTGACAAATGTCCAAACAGAATTGGTTCATTCAAATAAAAGGTGATAATATGTCAGCGCTAAGGACACAACCAGGACATCGCTCTGTGAATAATTACCTTTAGGTTTTATTGATTCAATATGGGATTCCCAGTCTCCACAACGCGTTTCGGCGCTAATTGCGCCTTTCTCAAGAATCACTTGAGAATGGCGCAATTAGCGCCGAAACGCGTTGTGGAGACTGGGAATCCCATATTGATCAATAAAACCTAAAGGTAATTATTCACAGAGCGATGTCCTGGTTGTGTCCTTAGCGCTGACATATTATCACCTTTTATTTGAATGAACACATCTCTTCCCCGCGGGAAGCGTGATATTCAGCAGCTTGGCCTCCAGGACCTGTCTTACGTCACTACACCACTCCCTCGAGGCTATCACGTGAACCAGCAGCTTGTGAACCACGCGAATTCCCTGTCCCTCGGCTCCGGTCGGCGTGGAGACCTCTCGGGGTCGATACCCTGCCTACTAACTAGTTGTGCAGTCAGCACAACTAGACCAGGTGAGCACGGGGGTCATTTAACCGATCCCACGTTCTAAATGCTAGCAGTTTGGCGCAACCTTGTTTCTTTTATATTACAAACAGAATTGGTGGACCATGTAAATTGCATCAAGTTGTCCTGACTATATGCACTACTCACAAAAAGTTAGCAATCTTTGGCTTTCCTTGAAATTTTAGTATGAACCTAAAATAGACTCTAACCTTTCCAGGTGAACTTAATGTCACCTTCTCTACACTTCGAATGCACATGGCCAACTGGTCAATGTTTCAGTACTTTTTTACAACTTGCTGTTCTCTAACAAGGAGCCTAATGGCAAAATTCACAACAGGTGTTTGATCCACGAATCGCTCTATACATTTTGTGCTTCAATTAGAATTGGCATTTTAACAGTCCTCCTCATCATGCTGTTCACATTTTGACATCAGACCAAGCCGACACCTGACAGTTGATGAACAATTCCTCTCATTACGAGGCTTCACGCAGGATGTTCTCATATGGTAGAGGCCACTGAGCTTAGAGAGTCATAGAGCATCATCTGCAGGGAGCAACAGAGATATAGAGAGACTGGAAGAGATACAGAGAGACTGTCAGAGTCACAGAAAGGCAGAGAAGTGGATGTCCTTTGGTCACATCCCACTCTGTGAACATTCTGAACAATGGCCTGCGGAACATGATAATAAATGCCACTCAACTCAATGCACATTAATAGGCAGTGAGAAGCACCCAAGTGTCACGTCAGACCATTCAAAACCATTTACATCTGTGGGGTCTATGTGCTAGATGACCTGCAAGGGACCTGACCACACAGGTTGAGGAGATGTTAACCTTCAACCCAGAGGCAGAGGCCTCCCAAGACTTCTTGAGGACGCTCTCCATCTTACGATCACCTTAGCTGGGAGGAATCCTCAAAGGGAAGCGAGGTCTTTTTTGCCACCCTAGCAATTTGGATGTCCACCTTAGGGACATCCCACACAAAGTCGTCTCCCTCCAAGGGGAAACAGTGTTTCAATTCAGAGGGAGTGAACAGGTTCTCAGGAGACTCCCACTCCTGGTGGATGAGCTCCCGGATCACCTCATGAAGCCCAGCTATCTAGAAGACTTGAGACCCCGGAACATCTCATCCTGAACAGAACATGGGGCTTCAACTTCCTCAACCCCATTGTGCTCCTGATAGAGGACAGCAACTCCTCCATGTGCTCCGCAGCAAAGTAATATCGGCCATGCTCCCTCGGGTTAACTGAGGAGACAGAGACCAGGTTCTCGTCATCTCCAGACAAAAGGCTTTGGGCATCTTCGAGGGCCTCATCTGACTCAACATCCTGGAGCTTCCTTTTCTTAGGAGGGGAAGGCCTGAAAGCCGCGGAGTAGAGGGGCAGTGCAGATATAAATGTCTGGACCTCCTACCTGACTGCCAGAACTTCATGCCGAACCAAAGCCTTCAGCTCGTCCAGTAAGGAGGGGTGTTCCTCTCTGACCACGCTGTTGGCACATGGTTGGCACAACTTCTAATTATAGGAAGAGGCCAATTTGGTGGCACAAATACCGTATTTTCTAGAAGGCGGGGTTTATCCTTCTTTGCTGCTGGGCCCTTGTCACTCTACTGAAAAAAGGGGTAAAAGGGACCCAGGGTAACTAAAGGATCCTATAGACAAGCCACACAAAATTTACCTCCCCCCCCCAAGCACTTACAGGAGCCGGGGGAGCACTGGGATTTGCAGATGCAGAGGAAGCCTTATCACCCTCCATTGGGATCAGCCTTACCTGAGTAGTGCTTCTGACGGGGCCTTTATACCAAGGACCGTGCCCCCAGCAAGCAGGAACAGGTGTTCCCTCCATCCTCCAGGTCAGAGCAGGTCAATCGGCGCACAGAACATGCAGGCCAGTCCCCAGGTACCTCCAGGAGCCGACTTCATCCCAGCCCACGCTGCTCCCGAAACCGGAAGTAACGCAGCTGAACCGGAAGTGACGCAGCCGAAACCGGAAGTGAACACGGCCGGCTTCCCCTCCCCACGCACGTGCCCGGAGACCGCAGCAGAAGGAGGAGGGAGATGCCGGAGAGCTGCAGCAGGATTCCGGCGCTACAAACCCGGCCTGCTTTGGCCCAAAGAGCGCAGGGAGACTGGAGCTGCCCGGGAAGGAGAAGGAGAGGACCCCATCGCCCAGCCCAGGCCCAGCAAGTAAGTACAAGCAATGCTGCCTCTGCCAGCCCCGGCAGCACTGCAGGACCTCTCCATGGTGGGGAGGGGCTTTTAACCTCTCTGTGTTCCTGTCTACCAACAGGGCGTGGTAGACATCCTCCAATGCTGTCATGGAAGGCGTATTAGAAAACCAAAAATTCCTAGCTTTTAGTCAGTAGTGTATGTTGGAGACAAGAAGGATTATGCCTGATTCTTTTGTTCTTATAGATGATACACCATCAAAACTGGTGTAGCTTATTCCCCTCTCACTATTAAAGAAGCACTCCGATTAAAATTTGTATCCTCTTAATATATTGCAATAATCATATATAGCACTGTGTACTTCAAATTGCACATTTTTCCCTTATACCCAGGTAATTTTTCTTTTTCCATTATGTTTATGACATCACATCATTAAAAGCTGACTAGCTGAATTCTTCTAAGCTCTATGTAGATACTAGGATGTCTCTTTTTGCTGCATGAGTCATGAGTCACTGCAAAAGTCAATCAATGACAAGGCTGAAAAGTGCAAAGTATTCACTGATCTCAGGGAGACCAGTTCAAGAAGGCTGAAAAGTGGAGAAGTTGAAGAGAGGGATGACTGATATAGGAACAAAAAGACTTTCTGTTCCTACATGGAGCAGAAAAAAGAGAAGAATTAACTGGATAGCAAGGCAAAATGAGCTATTGTAAGTACGTAGTGCTATATATTATGATCACTGCAATATATTAAAATAAAAACTTTGGTGAGAGTGCGTCCTTAAGAAGGTATCTACAACTTTTTCAAATCAAGCATTCATCAGTGTAGGGGGTCGTGAGGATTTGCTATTAGGGGTGCAAGCATTCATCAGTGTAGGGGTTCGTGAGGAATTGCTATTAGAGGTGTATGGTGGCTGTAATGTAGCTAATTGGGGCTCCTAGTAAAGGTAATAGTATCTATTGTTTCAGTTTGAGTTATCCTGTTTAGTATACGGGATTGTTTAGAGCAGACACTCATTAGGCAATCTTCTTGTGAATGTCTACAAACATTACTAAGTGTCTGAAAATGTATACTTGCACTCTAGGTTTATTTCAGTTGAACAGAAGGACAAACTGACATTTCAGTAAATACTAAGAAAATTCAATTTTTGACATAAATAATAGTTTTGCTGTAAACAGCACAGAATTATGTTGACTATACAGCTGGTACTATGTGTCAAGTAATATTACAAATATAGAGTTTTGGAAAGAACTGTCATGAAGTGAAGTCCTTTGAGGTATCAAGTGAACCATAACATATCTACCATCTATCTGATCAAAGCTGTCATATTTTATAAGACACGGGCAACCTCACTCGTACAATGTAAATAAATGAAATTGCGTTGTTCCAACCTAGAGCCCCAGCTCCCAGCAGCTCACCGTCAGCCTCATGTTTGACATGATAAACAGCCTGCCTTTCCATCAATCACTACAAGTGTCCACACAACATGGCAGAGACCACATTTCTCATGAGGGCTTGGAGATGGGATAAGAATGTTAACCCTGAAAAACGAGTTTGTAATAAATAATTCCTTTTTTTTTTTTTAATTACTAGGGCGATTCTTAGAAGAATTTCCAAATATTAAGGTACCTTAACAAGCGGCGAGGAATCTGACCGGCAATCTGTTGCCCCGTCACCATTGCCGTGAAATCGCCTCACAATTGCGGCGTGTAATCGGGGAATTTGGCAGCGATAAAAATGGTTGCGCCTGGTTCCGATTTCACAGCACTGCTCCAAAATCAGAGGCAATCATGAAGGCGAAATTCCCGGCTTTTGGCGTGTGAACGGGCGATAGGAATGGAATCTGCGTCACCTATTGATTTCCCGGAGGCGTGCCACAGCATGCTGGAGACTGCGCCCCGTCAGCGATGATTGGTGGTGGCTACTGTGTTTCTATTGGCTGTCTCTTCACAGGGCGCCATATTTGAAGAGCTGTCACTTCAGCACCACACACATCTTCACCTACACAACCATCCACTACATCAGTCCAATTACGTGCGCATTCAATAGCGCAAGCTATGCTGGGTGCGTGTATTTGAAGTTGCACTGTGTCCACCATACAGCCACACATGACAGTGCAGATGCTGGGCTACACATCGAACATGGGTGCCATGGGAAACGCACTGCAATCGTATGTGAATTTGGTGACGCTGATGGCTATATTGCGATACTCCCGCTCCGCGGATGGCGACCTTGCTAGCGTCCTCAATGTTGTTTGGTGGCGCCAGTGTGCGTGATGACGTCATGACGTTTGTTTTGGTTACTCCCTGCCTGCCAGGTGCCTGCCCCTTCCCTGCACATAGGAGAGGAGTCATGGCTGCCACACAGCGCGCTGCCACATGGGGTCTGGCGGAGCTAATGCTCCTCATAGACATATGTGACCGCCATGATTATTGGTGTGCCCAGCGTCACCGGAATCCAAGGCTAAGCAAACGCAGCATACTCCGGAGAATCCAGCGGGCCCTGAACACAAAACTGGGGGTTGAGAGGACCTGCAAACAGATCCAGAAAAAAATCGCAGACCTCAAGCATAAGTGTCCAGGGCGCATTGTGGATCTGCGTGCCAGGGTTGCCAGGCTGCGTGGTGAGTATGTGGCAATGCCAAACACACACATGGCAAGCTAAATACTCCAAATACTACACAAACATCATGTGGTATTGTGCCATGCCACATAATGTGGCCTAAGCCACCATGTTGAGCTGTCACCAATGTTCATCTGCATGTTGGTTACACTGCAACATGAAGGTGTATGAAACACTCATTTGTCATACAAATGGTGACGGCTATAGTGGCCCTTGACCTGTGTGGTGGCAAAAAGAGTTGTGTCCTGACTGCAAAGGTGACACCAACATATTAATGCAATGTTCCACACCCACATGACACCGTGCAGCACATATGTGTGACCTGTGACACATACAATTTTTCAACGCAATGATCACAAAAAGAACACTGAATACAATCTCAACGCTATGTGTTGGCCCCCATGCTGCAAAAACATGATGCTTACTGGCTGCTCTTGTGTTCAAGATTCAAATACCTACCATGCTAAGCCAAGGGTTATGTAACATTCAAAATATGCGAGCACTGGTGTTGGACTCATGTCCCAAACCACAGTGGGCCCTCACCAAAGGGTATGCGCCCACCATAACCTTTGACCGTATCCTTCACGCCCTCATGAAATTCATACACACACAAGGTGTTTTCCCTATTTTGTGTGCCCACAGTCCCCACCGGCACCCGGGACACCCCCACCACCTGCCCCGGAGGGCGCAGCCAGTCCTTCCCCACCTGGGACTACACCGGCCCCGGAGGGCCCAGCCAGTCCCTCCCCACCCGGGACTCCACCAGCCCTGGCCCCGGAGGGCCCAGCCACTCACTCCCCAGCAAGGACTCCACCAGCCCCGGCCTCGGAGGGCCCAGCCACTCCCTCCCCAGCAGAGACTGAAGACATGCCCTGGAGCCCTGGGAGCACCACACCACCCCAGCATCTCAAGCTCCCGGACGAGCCCTGGTGTGTTGGTGGCAACACACCCTCACCTTCAGCCTGCTGCTGCAGTGTATGGTGGTAAGTGTCTGCTAAGGCCTAGCAACTTGCTAATGTAGTTATTGTTGTGTTCTTCACACACACATATGTGAGTCCTGATTTTTGTTTGCTTTTTGTGATGAAGGAAAAGCAACCCGTGCTGCCGGCTGGGTTGTCAGCCCATCCCCATCTCCTACAGATGTGACCCGGGATGGTGCTGTGCTGCGTACATACAATCACTAACAAGTCACTCAAACACCCACCCACACATACACAGGTAACTCACCAATGTCCTTCTTTCCCATACAGGTGTACCAACCATTCAGGAGCTGCTGCTGGCTTACCAGGAGGCACAGCAGCACATGGAGAGGGCACACCAAGAAGGGCAGCAACACCTTGCCAGCTTGGGTGCCATGATCCACGCCCTCCAGACAGCCCAGTCCGGCATGGGCCCTAATCAATCACCCCCCACCAATAATGGGACCACACTCCCTTAACCATTGTTGTCCATGTTGAACCCTTGTTATTTCCCATGTTGCCATGTTGGCACCTTTGTTTTTTAGGCCACGTTGGCCTCTTTTCTTATAGTGTCCCACATTGGGAAAGTGGGTAGTGTGTCTTGGCTACTCCTATGCTCACCAAGGCTTTTGGATTATGATGGCAATGTTTTCTCACCATGTTGTTGTGTAATAAAAATCTGGCAAGCTACATCCTGTGTCTTCCCTTGTTGCAACACACACAGGTTAAAGTTTGTGAGGTTAAATTTTACCAATCACACTGGGCCACGGTTTAATTAGAGCTACATGTCACCATACTGGACCATTACAACCGCCATGCCCCCCAATATGACATCAATGTCTACTATATGACACCCACATTACCCAACACACACATACTGGTGTACGTGACACAGATATGGACATAGTGGTCATTAAATTAAGCATTTATTTTTTTTAGAAAATTTTCTAAAAAAAATGTCAAAAAACTAAAAGGGGCACACCTGGCCAATAACAAAAACAAAGTTTGCTGTTGCCAAGCTTGTGCATTGGCTAGTAGTTCTCTTGTTCTTCCTCCTCCTCTGCTGGATCAGACAATGGGGCTTCCCCCTCCTCATACACCCAGCAGCCTTGTGATGTTGATGCTCTATTGGGCTGTCTCCTGGAGGAGGTGGAGTATCACGTTTTTGCCGCCTGCTCACCATGCGTCCTGCCGGTGTAGTGGGCCCTGGGGTGGTCTTCCGGGGGAACGTCCACGACGCCCTCCATCGCAGGGACCAGCCTCCAGGACACGAAAGATGGCCCGCTCAGCGATGTTACGCTGCTCTGGCTCCATGCGGGCCAGCATCTCGCTGGCGACATACCTGATCCCAGAGCCGGGGGTCCTCTCGTGATCCAGGAGGACCCATTTCGCCCAGGTATCCAGCTCCGTGTTGGGTGGGTCAGGTGGTCTTCTACGTCGGATTTCAGAGCTGGGACCTGGGCCCGGCCCCCCACCACTGGTCTCAGGCACTGGCTCTCCTGCAGATGTTGAGGGGAGAGCCTCGCCAGCTGCTGGTTCCTCATCACTGGAGCCAGGCGCTCGAGGGGTCGGAAAAACAATCCAAAAAAAAAAAACATCAACCACATGTTGCAATGTAATTGAAGCTAATACCACAACCAAACACCCAAGACAACATAGAGCCCAAGCTCACCAAGGCTAACACCAAAAGCCACAGGAGCAGAGTTTAGAGAAGTAAAAGCCTAACAAGTAGACAAGTGCAGTACACTCACATGAGGGTCCACATTGATATGTAAAGTGCCCACAAATAACACAACACAATCTGTTATAACAGAGACCACAAAACAGATAGAAAAGAACATTGAACAGGATTGGTGTGTGAAAAGCACAATGGTGACTACCACATGTGCTGCAAACCACACATCAGTGCAAACAACATGCTGGGTAGATCGATCACACAAACACAATTACCCACCTCCTGCGACAGGGCAGGGTCTTGTGCTGCGACCACAGCTGGTTGCGGGCAGCGCCTGCTACACCGTGTTCCACGAGGCCCCTCCTGGCCCAGGGTGAAGGTGAGGAGGTCATAGTACCAGAGAATTGGCCTACGGACCATCTCAGCTTCAGCCCCGGACCGAGCCTCCATCCACTTTTTGTGGGTCTTGTTGAACACAGTGCACAGACTTTTAATCTTATCCGCAACCAGCGCCGCTGTCCAGATCTTATGTGGTTGGAGCCGGTTTGACAGCTCCACCAGCGGCACGTAGGCCGCAGCCCTCGTTGCCTGGTCGTGATAAGCAGATTTTAGATAATGGCACTGGGATTGAATAAATAACCTGAATTCAATATTTAAAAGATGTGTCCCAATAACTTTGTTAATTTAATGCAGGGGTGGGCACCTCAGGCCCCAGGGCCGAATGCGGCCCTCAATTACTTTTTCTGCGGCCCCCGGGCAGGTTCCTGGGGACTACAGTGCTTAGGCTGGCAGCCTAACATTTTGCCAACTCCCTGCCCTATAAATCCAGCTTCCCAGTGATGTATATGCCCCTGGCTTCTCCTGTGATGTTTACGGCCCTAGCAAACCTGGAATAGCAGTTGAGAAGCAACATGACCAATATCACCGAACATCATAGCCACGCCAAGGAGACGCCTCTACAGCCATCATAGTAGGAGTGAGTTGATTGTTTAACTAAATATAGCAGGGCAATTTTGAAGTTGATAATTTTGTGCGGCCCCCAAAGCCGTCACACTTGGCGACGCACCAGCGATCCCGACAACGATCCGACCTGGTAGGGATCACTGGTGAGTCGCTACATGATCGCTGGTGAGATGTCAAACAGTCAGATCTCACCAGCGATGCAGCAACGATATGGCGGTCGTTGGGACCTTGTCACTCTCGGGCGTAATATTGAGATTGTTGGTCGTTGTCCCTGTCAAACACAGCAATGCACGCTGCCCAGCGGGAGCGCCACGACCAAAAAATGGTCCAGAACGGTTTGTAATGATCAGTGATCTCACAGCAGGGGCCTGATCACTGCTGCGTGTCACACAAAGCGAGATCGCTGTTGGGGTCGCTGTTACGCCACAAAACTTGTGACTCAGTAGTGATCTCGCTAGTGATCTCGCTTAGTGTGACGGGGGCTTTAAGAATAAAACATATCCGAATGGCAGCCTAAAAGAGGACATCCCTTCTTCAACCAGTTGACTCATCAGCAAATATTTTGTTTATTGATGTACAACTAAATAGAACCATGTTCAAACCATGCCACAAACTTTATCCAACTTTTCGTCTAGCTTTCCAACAACTTTAATGCCAAGAATGCTGTAAATTACGCCTCCATTCTATTTTCTTTTTAATATTTCTAATCTGGGCACAGGACATTTCCTATGTAACATATGAGTTCCTGCTTTATATTAAATTGTGAGCAGCCAAGATTAGCTGACATTTAAAATGTTCGAATATAACCCAACTCAATAAATCCAAAATTGAATTAGCTCTGCAGATAAACATTTCAGTTTTCATCCGTTGGTTCTCACAGTCCAAAATAAATGGATAAATAAATTACTGGTGTCGAAAAGGAATCCATCCCGCTGTAATCTGGTCTCACTGCCAACATCTTGGGTTATTTTCCATCTACAATAACTTTCAAAAGATTTGGAAAATCTTAGTAAACCGACTAAAAAGAAGTAATTTCTGAAAATATGACTCAGCACAAAGGATTTCTATTTGTGCCATAAACGTGTGGTATACTGACCATACATGCTAGATTTCCTGCGGAGAACAGAGAGAAAAATAATTGTCTGCAGAAAAGTGTTATGTGAAAGCAGATCTGTCAGCTTCATATGCTGCCCTACACAGAGATAGTATATTGTAGCTATAGGAACGTAGCCAAAATGCCACAAAAATGTGTATTTAGCTAAAAGTAGCATTAAAAGTATATTGGGTATTCAAAGTTATGGGTTTGGTTTACAACTTCTGAAGCCTCTCAAACTACGGTATATAGAGTAACTTGTTTGTCTCCGGACAAACAGTGGAAATTCAGTCTTATGACTGAGCAAAACCTATGACTATATAGTCCATATTCTTTTAGAATAATCAATATATCGTATAGTAGTACCGTATTTTTCGCTTTATAAGACGCACCTGATTATAAGACGCACCCCAAATTTGGTGAAGGAAAAGAGAAATAAATATTTTTTAATGTTAAATGGGGTCCGTCTTAGGTCAGTGTCCGTCTTACAAATCAGTATATAATTTAATACAACAGTTAGGACTGCGTCAGAGATGGGTACACTTTGAAGTTAGTGACGTGGCTTGATATAACTTTTTTTGCGCAAAAAAACGGATAGACTAAGTACCCTGTATTTGTTATACTATTTTTTATACTGCACTTGCATTTAATACTTTTACTGCAGTGTACTGTTGTTTTTGGTCGCATTTAGCTTTTTGTCTCCAAATATGTTGGCGGTGTGAACATGTCCTTACAGACTTGTTCTCTGTGTGCAGGACTCATTTGTTTCTAATTAAGTTGCCTCTTGCTTGGCAAGAGATGGAGTTCCCGCCCCCCTCTCTGGGCCCTGCACACATAGAGCCCCGTCGCCTTCAGTCCATCTCAGACACAGGTTCTGCTGGTTCCTGCTCACTGGTAAGTATACACACTAGTCAGGTTTTTTAATACAACAGTTAGGACTGCGTCAGAGATGGGTACACTTTGAAGTTAGTGACGTGGCTTGATATAACTTTTTTTGCGCAAAAAAACGGATAGACTAAGTACCCTGTATTTGTTATACTATTTTTTATACTGCACTTGCATTTAATACTTTTACTGCAGTGTACTGTTGTTTTTGGTCGCATTTAGCTTTTTGTCTCCAAATCAGTATATATGTCCCTCATCCTGGTACATAAACCCCCCACCCTATATCCCGGTATATATGTCCCCCCCATTCTGGTATATATATCCCTCATCCTTGCATACATGTCCCTCATCTTGGCATACATGTCCCCATCCTGTGTATATGCCCCCATCCTGGTATACATGTCCCTCATCCTGGTATACATGTCCCTCATCCAGGTATATATGTCCCCATCCTGTATATATGTCCCCATCCTGGTACATATGCCCCCCATCCTGGTATATATATCCCTCATCATGGCATACATGTCCCCATGCTGTAAATATGGCCCCCCATCCTGGCATATACATTCCCCCATCTTATCTATATGCCCCCCATCCTGTATATATATGTCTTCTTAACCTGTATATATGCCCCCACCTTTTATATATGACCCCCATCCTGTGTATACCTCATGTCCCCCATCCTATATATATGTCCTCCAACTAGTATATATGCCCCCATCCTGAAAATATATCCCCCATCATGTATACATGCCCCCCATCTTGAAACTATGCCCCCCCCATCTTGTTTATATGTCCCCATCCTGTGTATTGCCCTTTTGTGTACTTTTGTGCCTTTTCCTATTTGCCTGCCCCCTGGACCCCAATGGCTTACCGACATGCATTCCTGAGTGGGGGTCCCAGAGGCAGGTTCAGGAGGGTGAGAGGCACAACTGCAGGACCGACGCTGCTGGGGGGCTCTGGTGCAGGATCGGAGCTGCGGGGGATGATCGGCGGCAGCAAGCGGTGGGCGCCGCCATATTCTCTCTGCCCAGCTGCACTCACTACTGCTAAGTGTGCAGACAGTCGGGAGAGACTTCAACAAAATGGCAGCGGCCATAACGGAGACCCGCGGCCATTCTGGAGTCTCTACCTCTACCGGCCGGCTGCACACTGCTTAGTGAATGCACTGCAGCCGGGCAGAGAGAATATGGTGGCGCCCACCGCTCGTGGGCGCCGATCATCCCCCGCAGCTCCGGTAGTGCAGCTGTGCCCCTCACCCTACGGAGCCTGCCTCCGGCACCCCCACTCAGCTGCCGCACACACACATTCCCCCCACCGGTAATCTTTTTTTTTTTTTTTATGGCTTATTTTTCAGATTCGCTTTTTAAGACGCACCCCCTTTTAGCCCCCCACTTTGGGGGAAGTAAAAGTGCGTCTTAAAAAGCGAAAAATACGGTATATCATCGGCAAAGTGAATAATAAACTTAAAGTAAAGAGTAGATGAAGTACAGTATATGTGGTTTTTAATTAGTCCAACAAGTGAGAAGAATATATAATATCCTTCCGGCGTGCTCTTACATGCTTAGGCTACATTCACATGCAGCGTTTTTTGGCTGCGTTTTGTGAGGATGTTTTTCGTGCAGAAAAAACTGCACCACAAACTGATCATCACAAAATACTGCGTGTGAACATGTGTGGCGTTATCTGCTGTGTTACTTACCTCTCCGCGATCCCACGGTAATCTGCAGCGATGTCCTCATACTGGGAGACTGCACGACCTCCGAGTTATGTGTTCAATGCTTGTAGGTTCTGCTCATGTGAATGAGTGAAGTTGCTCAGTCACATGGTGCAGTGCCAGGTCCTCAAGCACCAAACAGACAACACACAGGTCCTGCAGCCTCCCGGTATGAGGACATCATATTAACATAGTTTTTAAGGTTGAAGGAAGACTTTAAGTCCATCTAGTTCAACACATAGCCTAACATGTTGATCCAGAGGAAGGCAAAAAAAAAACATGTGGCAACACTAAGCTCCACATTGGGGGAAAAAATTCCTTCCTGACTCCAGGTACGGCAATCAGACTAGTTCCCTGGATCAACGCCCTATCAAAGAATCTAGTATATATAACCGGTAATAGTATATTTTTCAAGAAAGGCATCCAGCGCGGCAGGTCACAGTGGGATCGAGGCAAGGTAAGTAATTAACGCAGCAGATAATGCAAACAGAATTGACATGTTCATTCTTTGTGAGGATCTGCTTTTGAGCCAAAAAGCAGATCCTTACTAAAACGTTCTGTCTGAATGTTAATTCATGAAATGCATTGACTTTTCTCAGCTGAGATGTGCAAAGTCACTGCAAAAATAGATCTGTAAAAAACAGCAGAAATACCATGTGTGAATATACCTAAGGCGACTTACCTCCCCGCAATCCCATGGTGACCCATAGTGATGTCCTCATACCGGGAGACTGCAGGATCTGTAAATTGTCTGCTCTGTGCTTCTAGGACCTGGCACTGCACCATGTGACTGAATGACGTCACTCAGTCACATAGGCAGGTCCTACAATCACCGAACAGATACCTCACAGGTCCTGCAGCATTGCAGTAGGAGGGAGGACATCACCACAGGTCACTGTGGGATTGCAGGGAGGTAAGTAATAAGTGCAGCAGATAACCCCACACATGTTCACACACAGAGTTTTGGCTGTGTTTTTTGAGGGTTTGTAGAAAAACTGCACCAAAACCAGATCCTCACAAAACGCAGCTAAAAAACGCTGTTTGTGAATGTAGCCTTACCAGGGGCGGACTGGTACTTTTAATACCGTGTGGCTGAAGTGTCGCGCTAGCCCGAGGTGAGGAGCGGGGGACGGAGCTATCAGCCCGTGGTGAGGAGTGGGGGGGCATGCTATCAGCCAGAGATGAGGAGCGGGATGGGGGAGGGGGGTGTGTGCTATCAGCCAGAGGTGGGCTCTCCCGCCTGCATGTCGGCCGCATCGCCTGCTATTCTGCAGCTGCGGCCGCAAAGTAAAGCCGGCCGGCCCGTTTCGGTGGGGGGGCGGCCCTAGATGAGGGTGATACCACCAGTCTGGGGGGCACTTGCCCCCCTGCCACCTGGGCCAGTCCGCCCCTGAGCCTTACCTTGAAAAAGGCCCCAGAGCCAAAACGTTGGATATCATATTTGTTTCTCACTTGTTGGTTTAAGTTGTTATGGTACGACACTAAACATGCCCCCACCTCAGCCTGTCTGCTTGCCAAATCAATATTAACGCTGCTGTTCTGTTTGGTCAAAAATGACCGAATTTGAATTTATTTCATTTTTCATTTGTTTATGAACAACCATGTAAACATACAGTATAATAATGCAACAGGAATTCAAATAAAACACTTAAATTAGGTAAAAATCAAGACTTTAATAGATCCGGTCAAAAATGAACATTCTATAAGTGTATAGTAGACCCGAACTGAACAGCAGGGTTAAAAGGATGTCCACAGACAATGATTACACTTGACTCAATAAGATTTAAATGCAAGAGAATTCTGTTTATTCACGGAAAAAACAAGCGTTATAAAAGCGTTATAAACACTAAAGAGTGCAGTAACTTGTGATTGGTTGGAGCATTAAAAAATATAAAAAAAACTTACATTACAATATTAATCTCCATATTTCATTGGTTTAAATATAATTAGAATATGATTGGATTATATATTTATTTATTTAATTGCTGTTGGTAACAGCTAACATATAAATATAATTTCTGTATATCAAAGCATTTAACTAGAATTCCCTATTCCTTAGATGCTGCTGTTTGAGACATATTTCAAAATACTTCCTGTTATTCCTATCAAAATTTCACATCAGAGTGAGATCTATATTTTAAACTTCTCTTAAAGACATCAATCATGTAGCACATGGTAAAGATGGTGGTGGACACGAGCATATCACAAGATATTAGGAATCAAATACATACCATTCCCTTAGAGCAGCTATGCAATGCAAGTTATCAATAAGTCTGTCTTTGGATATCTTCATCTTGCGACCATTTGTGACAAATTTTTATTTAATAATAATGTAGAACAATTGATTGTAATAAGCTTTCAAATATATTTCGCAAGTGAAACCTTTCAAATACCTTCCAAAAGATGTTCTCACTAGGCTGTTTCTAAACCTGACATATGCTGGTTGTCAGATAAATCCGTATTCAGCTCCACACACTGAATACGGCCATATAAGGGTAAGGGGCAGAGTCTACACAGCTTGCCTGTGTAGCTTGGCCACAGCTGATCAGAATATCTGCAGGCAAAGGGAGCTCGTCAGGCTGTCAGCACATCTCCTGTGATGTTATATGACTCTTCTCCATTTACATTGGCTCTGCTCCATTATCAGCTGATGGCCTCCACACAACTTCTCAGCTGACTGCACAGAGCAGAGCGATGTGAATGCAGAGGAGATAAGATAAGATCACACAAACTGTGTGCTGACAGCATGGCGACCTCCCTTTGCCTGAGGTAAACTGCAAATACATTGATAAGCTGTGGCCACACTACACAGGTAGACTGTGTAGATGTTGCCCTTTACCCTTCTATGGCCGTGTTCAGTGTGTGGAGCTGAATACGGATTTCTTTGACAACCAGCATCTCAGCTTTAGAAACAGCCTAGTTGGGATATCTTCTAGTAGGTATTTGAAAGGCTTTCTTCCTGATTTCACTTATGAAGTATATTTGAAAGTTTATTATAATCACTTGCTCTACATTATTATTAAATAAAAATTCAAACGGTGGATACACTATAATAAAGTAGCTAGCAGAGTAGATAAAGTGTACTTGGTCATATGCAATAAAGGAGAGAGATTTGAGTTCACCAAGTATGATCAATGTCAAAATAGTGGAGCGAGTAAATGCCACCAGTGAGTGTTATTAGCTGGTGGACTCAACCATCAGAAAATCACCTGGAAAGGCAGGTATAATCAGCACAATCCATCTGGTTAAAATCTTCTGTATTAGAAATAGTGTAAAAGTAACAAAACATATTAAAAGCGACGCGTTTCGGGAATACTGTAGTCTTTCTCATTATGTATGATTTTTAATTATTTACTGTCTCAAATGTGTACTACTATATATTGATTATTCCACTTCATTCTTCTGAGAATGAAAAAACAACAGGAGTGCAATTTCCCTGACCTATTTATTCTTTTTGAGTTGTTATTGGTGAGATGCTTGAATTCTGAAAGTGACCCCAAGGTGTGAAAGATAATAATTTAAATAGAATTGTCCATTTTGTCATAAGACAATTTGCCATCTCCCCAAATTACTGATATCGATAATACATTAGATTAAAGGGTTTTCCCATGAACAATATTAATTTTAATCAATAAATCTTGAAATAATAATAATAATTTCCACATCTGGATGTGTTTAAAAAATTGTTCCTGTACTGAGATACTCATAAATGTCTCGGCTATTTACTGTGTAATGGATGTGTCTGGCTGTACACGGACATGGTCTGATCATACCACATCTCCTGGGTTGGGGAGCACACAAAAAAGTATAAAGACATTACAGCATGGGATCACAGCTCGTTCTTTCTTGTGAGATAAAACATAAAACATTTGCCTGCCTGTTTCTAAAACATGTTTACCTCAAAGAAAGACTAATTTGCAATCCCGTGCTCTCATGTCTGACACAGCCATTACACATATCATATATAAGATTATCTCAGCACAGGAACATTTTTGTAAAGACGTTAATTGTGGAACTTATTATTCTAAGATCTATAGAGTAAGGCTGGCTTCACACTTGCAGATGCATCTGCAGCGTTTTGCAGATGCATCTGCAAGTATCAGCATGCAGACCGCGGCCCCTATGTTTATAATAGGGCGCACCGCAGTCTGAAAGCACTCATTCATTCCTATATGTGAACCGTCCGCAGGCGGATGCCTGCTTACAGATCAGACACTCCCGCCCGCACCATGGACGCGACATCTCGCGTCCATGGTGCGGGCGGGAGTGTGTGATCTGTAAGCAGGCATCCGCCTGCGGACGGTTCACATATAGGAATGAATGAGTGCTTTCAGACCGCGGTGCGCCCTATTATAAACATAGGGGCCGCGGTCTGCATGCTGATACTTGCAGATGCATCTGCAAAACGCTGCAGATGCATCTGCAAGGTGTGAAGGCAGCCTAAAGTGAACTTTCAAAGACATACTGATAGGATATTTAGATTGTGAGTCCCAAGAGGGACAGTGTTGCAAAAATGTATGTAAAGCACTATGGAATTAATAGCGCTATATACATGAATAAATATTATTATTATTATTATTATTACTATTATTAACTTTGTTCATGGGACAACCCCTTTTAGTAAAAAAAACTATAAACCTAAACCTATAAATCTGTAAACTTTACTTTTTTTTATATTAGAACTTCAATATGATTAAAAGCATAGAATAATCTATTAAATGATGCACAATATACACAGAACTACCTTCGTAAATTACAACAAAATAGAAAATCCCATTCATAACAAGTTTCACCAAATTACCAGAAACTTCAGGGGAATAGGAGCAATCGCCATGCCCCAATTCAACCAGACAATTCAGTCTTATTCACTACCCTACATTCCCACTCATTAAAATATAGTATATATATATATATATATATATATAATATATTATATCCTTCTCACTGCTTCCTCTCTGGCTGTCTGTGATCCGGTCACTGGAGAGCAGGTGAAGACCCAACCCTCTCCAGTCTGTATGTCCCCAGTCTCCTCACAAAATGATGATGGGAGTGCTGGTGTGTCACGGTCCGCGCTGCTGTGGTATGGAAAAACTCACCAAAGAACCAAGATAGTTTTCATCCTTTATGGATCTTCTCCTCAGACGTTCTCTCAGCTAAGCGCGGGATAGAAGATAAAGCGGGATACCTCAGGTATCAGAGTATCCCCTTTATCTTCTATCCCGCGCTTAGCTGAGAGAACGTCTGAGGAGAAGATCCATAAAGGATGAAAACTATCTTGGTTCTTTGGTGAGTTTTTCATACCACAGCAGCGCGGACCGTGACACACCAGCACTCCCATCATCATTTTGGATTATAACCACTATCCAGTGGTCGGTGGAGGTCCTGCAGCAGCTGGAACATTGTTTTCCAAAACGCCTTCAAACCAGTTGTGGGGATCACAACTGGACCAGGTGAGCGGCTTCACAGCTCCACCAGCACACACAAGTGTCACTAGTGATAGGGCACTATTGCGCCTCTTGTCCCCCTCCCTATTTTTCTTTTCACAGTCTCCTCACAGTCACAGGTCTGTGAGAGGAGACAGTTGGGGACCTGCAGATTGTAGGGGGTGGGGTCTTCTCCTGCTCTCCGGTGACCGGATCACAGACAGCCAGAGAAGAAGCAGTGAGAAGCTTAAGACACAGGAGGGAGTGATAAGTACATAGGAGCCTGACATTGTGCTGTCACCATTCATGATGTCAGACCTAATGTGCCTGGTATATACTGACAGGGAGGGAGGAAGGGAAGGGGGAGGGTTTGGCTTAGAGCCCACAGAGGAGCAATAAAAAGAACCCAACCCCTCATAGTAACACTGTGCTGCACTTATGCTAATGTGCTGCACGGTTTTCCCAGTGTAACACTTTTCTCTGCAATCATACAAGTAATCATTGAACTATGTATAACAATGATTGCACTCAGTATACCAGAGCCTGTAAGGTAATGGCTTCACTTTATAGCCCTAAAACCTGCTGGTTGAGTCCCTTTAAAAGGGTTATTGGGTAGAAACAAACCATCCACAAACCACATGCAGCATGAAACAGGGGCTGGTTGTAAGATTGCAGCCGGGTATGGGTTACTCTGAATCATTTCAGCATTTCCACAATACCATTGGACCCGATACATCATTTACCTTTTTCTTGTCACTTTGTTTGTCTCGAGGTATTTGCTGACATTTATTACACCAAATTCATCAAAATGGTACACACACGCTTCATGAGGTTTATCGTAAAGTGTAAACACTAAAAATTTGAATATTTTCATAATGTTACAAAGGATGTGACTTTTAAAAAAATTAGATAAAACTGCCCAGGCGACTACATGAGCAGAGTTATGCCAAATGTTGAGACAACTGATGAATCAGCCGAAAACCACTGAAATCATTAAACTCGCCTACAAAGCGGAAAACAAACAAACAGGAGAGAACATATAAAATACACTTAAAAAAGGAGCAAATAGGATAATGAATTAGGTGCAAGCAAAAGAAAAAAGCGCAAATCTGGACAACTGGACAAAAACAACAGCGTAAAGGCAATAATGAAACAGGGCCATAGTTGAGAAGTCGGCCGGGCACTATGGGGAGAGACCTGAATAGGCCACTCTGCCCCGGGTGATTGACAGGTTTCTCCTATAGGTTTACATGACAATGAGGCAGTTCATTTAAGTGTTTATTCTTCCAGGTTGCCGCTCTCATTGTGGAGCACACCACCCAAGGCTGTCTGCGTGGATACCTATACGTATTTCCCCAGAACCCTAGAGAAATGTGACATTGAGAAATGTTGCACTGACAGATGAGGGTCACGTAGGTTCAGGGTCTCCATGACAACAGTAAAGTAAAATGTTCCATATGTGAAGGTGTTATAAAGGCATCAGCTGAAGTGCAATTACAAGGTCTGTGAGCTTTTCAGAACAGAACATTTGATGGAACAGCCCTAGTGTTTATTTTATGTTACTCTCTGTAATACATTGAGATTCTGTCTACACAGGGTCAGTTGCCTTTAAATGAATTTGCAAAAGATGCCCAGCACGAATGATAAGAAAATGTATAACCTACAGAAATTATCAATCCATTACCGCTCAACACGTTTTAACCTATGGCAGGAGCTGTACAGGTTCTTTTGCCTCCTAAATAAAAGGATATCTTTTATAGAAATCCGCTGTGCCACTCATGATGAAAATTGCATTCTGCAAATCCATCTGGAAGTGCACCGGGGCGTGTCCATGCACTTAAAGTCACTTTTCTTAATGCACTGACACGCATCCAGTGCACTTCCAGCCTGATTGACATATGACTTTCATGCTACATTTCCGATGAGTGGCAAAAAAGTGATAATTTATTAGGGACAAACACCTATGCAAAAATACCACTGCTTTCATATGACAGATAGCCTCTGAAATGGTAAGTATGATCAATGGGATCGAATATGCAGCAAACAAACAAAATATTAGCTATACCTCAAACTAAACAATTATTTAGAAACTTCACTGCTCTAAATCACTGGTTTAAGGATAAACCAGAACATCAACGTAAAAGAGTTGTGCTATGAACACACTTCATTTCAATCAATAGATCTTGGAATAATAGTAAGTTCCACAATTTGGTGTTTAAAGGGGTTCTGCACTACTAGGACAGCCCCTTCTGATTCCACTTTTTTCCCCCGATTAAAATAAAAGGCCCTGAACTCACCTCCTGTTCCCGTTAATCAACTGGAAGTGAGCGATGCCTCTGCTGCTCACTTCTTGTTGATTGCTCATTTAGAACGACAAGAGAAGTTGTCAGTGATTGGACGCAGGGCTCCTATGACGTCGCAATGTCACGAAAGTCCTGGACCCTGATCACCGACAGTGCTAGAACGGCACCATCACAGGAGGTTAGTACAGGGTCTTTTATTTTAACTGGAGAAAACAAGTGGAATCATATGAAGGTTGTCCTACTAGTCAACAACCCCTTTAATAAAAATGTTCCTGTGTTGAGATAATCTTATATATGTGCCTCTGTTATGTACTGCGCAATGACTGTGTCTGACAGTACAGGGACATGGTCTGATTATACCACATCTCCTGTGCTGAGATAATCCTATATATGTGTCCCTACTATGTGCTGTGTAATGGACGTGTCTGGCTGTACAGGGACATGGTCTGATCATACCACAGCTCCTGTGCTGAGATAATCTTATATATGTGTCCCTGCTATGTACTGTGTAATGTGTATATAAGATTATCTCAGTCCCAGGAGATGCGGTATGATCAGAAGATGCCCCTGTGCGGTCAGACACATCCATTACCCAGTACATAGAAGGGACACATATATAAGATTATCTCAGCCCAGGAGATGTGGTATGATCAGATTATATCCTTGTATGGTCATACACATCCATTACGCACTACATAGCAGGGACACATATATAGGATTATCTCAGCACAGGTGATGTGGTATGATCAGATTATATCCTTGTTGGTCAGACACATCCATTACACACTACATAGCAGGAACACACATATAAGATTATCTCAGCACAGGAGATGTGGTATGATCAGATAATATTCTTGTATGGTCATACACATCCATTACACACTACATAGCAGGGACACATGTATAAGATTATCTCAGCACAGGAGATGTGGTATGATCAGATTATATCCTTGTATGGTCAACACATCCATTACACACTACATAGCAGGGACACATGTATAAGATTATCTCAGCCCAGGAGATGTGGTATGATCAGATTATATCCTTGTATGGTCATACACATCCATTACACAGCACATAGAAGGGACACATGTATAAGATTATCTCAGCCCAGGAGATGTGGTATGATCAGACCATCTCCCTGTATGGTCAGACACATCCATTACACAGTACATAGCAGGGACACATGTATAAGATTATCTCAGTATAGGACATGTGGTATGATCAAATATATCATTGTTGGTCATACGATCAAATTATATCATTGTATGGTCATACACATCCATTACACAGTACATACCAGGGACACATATAAGATTATCTCAGCAGAGGAACATTTTTATTAAAGGGAACCAACAAGCAGGATTTAGGGCTATAAAGTGAAGCTAGTGCCTTACAGGCTCTGGGATACTGAGTGCAATCATACCTTTACTTCAATGATTACATGCATGATTGCAAAGAAAAGTGTTATCAAACACTGGGAAATCTGTGCAGCACATTGGCATAAGTGCAGCACAGCGTCACTATGTGGGCATGGGTTTCTTTTTATTATTCCCCTCTTTGCTCTAAGCCAAATCCTCCCCTTCCCTATCTCCCTCCCTCACACACAGGCAGAAAGACTCAGAAACCCGTTTCAATAATGCATCTGTGAAACGCTTCAAAGACAACATATCTTGACAAGTCGTCCAGGGACTATGTGCCTTGGTTAATAGTCTGAGGCAGATCTCCAGCAGTTTCACCATGACTCCTACCCCTAGAGCAGAGGTCCCAACCTGTAGCTCAGCTGACACATGTGGCTCGCAGGCTCTGGATGTGTGGCTTACGACTGTCTTCCAGCTTGTTACTTAAGCACCAGGTTCAACAAACAGCTATGAAGAGCAAGTCTCCAGATGATGACTTGTGTGAATAGTCCCATATAGTAGAGTAGATCTGTATGGGGGTATTGTGGGATCCCCTAGACCTTGGTATACCACCTCGGTGTGATTTCTGTGGATTAGCTATGGCTTTGGCATTATACCGATAATGGGGACTCCTTGTGTCACTACTGCAAGGGGGCTGGAGCTGAAGGTGGTTCCCAAGGACAGAACGGTTGGGGACCTCTGCCCTAGAATAAGAGGTCTCGTTCTATACACACACATAGCGAGAGGCTTATCAGTCAAGGGGATTGGGGTAGGGAAACGCCGCCGGGGACATTCCTCGAACTGGTCATCCTTGACCTGGAAAGCCGATGAATAAATGTGGTATAATAATAGTAAGCGCTGAGAGCTAAAACAGGATACACAATGCTCTTAAATATATTACCTTTGAGTTTTATTCATTCAACAAATAAAAGCCCTCCTGCCACAACGCGTTTCGACGCTGACTGCGTCTTCCTCAAGTGGATGTCAGGCTAATGATTGCTCCTACTATATATATCTTATTACAGCCAATCATTAACGAAGGGGCCCCTTCGTTAATGATTGGCTGTAATAAAATATATATAGTAGGAGCAATCATTAGCCTGACATCCACTTGAGGAAGACGCAGTCAGCGTCGAAACGCGTTGTGGCAGGAGGGCTTTTATTTGTTGAATGAATAAAACTCAAAGGTAATATATTTAAGAGCATTGTGTATCCTGTTTTAGCTCTCAGCGCTTACTATTATTATACCACATTTATTCATCGGCTTATCTACAATCTCCCTTCGGGGAGCGTGGTGTTGTGAGCTGCTCCGGAGCAGGACCTGGCTACATTTATCCATCCTTAAAATCGGCACGTGATCCTTCACGCGAGCCAGCTAGGGAATCTAGCAGGAATCTTATATTAAAAACGTTGAAGGGGAACACCAAAGATCAGAAGATCAGTGAATGTGGACCTTCACTCACCACATGTCCACAATCTAGTTGTGCGGATACGGCACAACTAGTAAAGGTGAGTGAAAATCCTGAATATCGCTTAATCTAGATTCCCCAATGCAGCGTGGCGCAACCTTTGTTTTTTCTTTTGCATCCTTGACCTGGAAGACTTTTTAAAGTATGTTCTCTCTGAAATGTCTGAGCAGAGCAGCAATAATGCAGCATGAATCAGGCGACAGGTTCCCTTTAAGTAGATTTACAGAGCAAATTGCAAGAGAAACTTACAATCAGTGTGTTAATGTCTTTTGTATCCTTATGATTAACAGGCTTCCCTGTATACTGCTCATACACACACAGCTGTCAATCACCGCTATCCATCAGGGTAGGAGAATCTGGACAGAGGTCTCGATGCACACTGATAAGCACAGCAAGGACGCATAATTAAAATGCTAATTCCATATTTCCCAGCGTGGCTTTCTACAAAACTATGCATGATAGTCAGTATACAAACCCACTGATGTGTCTGCTCAGAATTATGCAAAGCTTGGTGTTACACTGCATCCTGGATAAATTAGGGGGAATTTACACTGGCAGATTATTATGAATGAGTTTCCAAGGAACATTAATTTCCCAATAATTATGCAGTGTAAACAGGCTGTAAAACGCATGAAACACAAGTCCTGAGGAGACTATGAATGGAGCGGGCAGTCAGCATGTCCATCTCTCAAGGTTACAGATCGGCGGTTTCGGGATTGACGGGGGACCTCTTCCAGGATTCGGACCCTAAACGTTAAGCACAGCCCCTTTAATGGATATTATTGCAGCTATATGTTATGTAGGAAAACCTTCATTGGAAGAAGGTGCAGACTGTAATGTAAGTTATGTTAAATGGAAAGTTGGAATCTGACAAACTGTGAGTCAATTAGTGAAGCAAACTCGGTTCAAATCCTTAAAGGGAACCAATGAGCAGTAGGATTAAGGGCTATAAAGTGAAGCCAGTACCTTAAAGGCACTGGGATGCTGAATGCAATCATACCTTTACTTCATTGTTTACATGTATGATTGCAGAGAAAAGTGTCATAAAACTCCTGGAAATCAGGGCAGCAGATCATTCATGTGTGCAGCACTGCGTCATTATTTGGAGTTGTTGTTTTTTTTATTACACCCCTGTGGACATGCCTTTCGGCTGTAAGCCAAATACTTCCCCCTCCCTTTCATCTGAAAGTACTGAATCTGAAAGTACAGATGAGGGGGAGGGTTTTGGTTGCAGCCGAAAGGAATGTCAACAGGGGTGTAATAAAAAAACAACAACTCCAAATAGTGACTTAGTGCTGCACACATGAATAATCTGCTGTCCTGTTTTCCAGGAGTTTTATGACACTTTTCTCTGCAATCAAACATGGAATCATTAAAGTAAATCTATGACTGCACTCAGTATCCCAGAGCCTGTAAGTCACCGGCTTCACTTCATAGCCCTAAATCCTGCTAATTGGTTCCCTTTAATGACCAGGCATGAAAGGGTCTTAATGACCAGCCAATTATTTTCCGTTTTTGCTTCTCTGCTTTTCAGCAGGAGTAACATTTTTAATTTTTCATTGACATTCCTGCATGGGACTTTATTCATGCCTCACACCATATAACTAAAAGTTTGTATTGATATTTAATATGTGTAGGATTTTGGTTTTTTTTCCTACAAAACTTATTTTATATGAAAAAAATGGATTTTTCCATGTTTATGTTGTGCTGGGGACACATGATTCCTATGAATATTTGTTCTATAACTTTTCTTTTACATGTCTTTTAACTTTATTAAATATTTGTTTCCCACAAGCTCTTCAATGTGGGCAGACACATGTGAATCATGTGATCAACCAGGTCCTATGTGTCTGAACACAACATAATGCCCATTAGGCAACAAGTAGCCGCTGAAATAGAAGGCAGAAGTGGTAATAGACCCTTTCTGCTTTCTGCCCTGGGTCTCCAGCTTTGTCTGACAGCTTAAGATCTGACCTGCTCCTGCTGTATTGAAGGGGCAAGAGGTTTAACCCCAAATAACTTAATTTATGGATATCTATGGTTTCATTTTGTTGTCTATGTGGATTGGATGGGTTGTGACTGACATCTGGAAAGAAATTCATACCAATAGTCCCTTTAGAAATATATTTACTTCAAAAATTGGTGACTGGTTCAATGCTTATTTTACCGGCTGTATATAATAATAATAATAATAATAATTTTCACTTATATAGCACCATTTATTCCACAGCGTTTTAAATACATCATCATCACTGTCCCAATTAGGTCTCACAATCTAATTTCCCTATCAGTATATCGTTGGAGTGTGGGTGGAAACCAGAATACCCAGAGGAAACCCACACAAACACAGGGAGAACATACAAACTCCTTGCAGATTTTGTCCTTTTGGGATTTTGGGATTTGAACCCAGGACCCCAGCACTGCAACACTGCAGTGCTAATCACATAAAAGGGTTAAACGTCCCTACTTCTAGATAACCCACCAAATATGTTAGTTACAAGTAGGGAACAAATAAAAGAGCATTGTGACTGCAGAATCAGACTACACACTGTAGTCTGTTACCATGGAAACACATAGATTTAAGCACACAGCGACCATAGGCAAAAAATTCTAAAATATTAACCAGGCAGCTTTGGCTTTTAAAAATTTCAAATATACCGTGTTTCCCCGAAAGTAAGACCCTGTCTTACATTTTTTGGGGGGCCAAAAGTGGCCCCCGGTCTTACTTTCGGGGGGGTCTTATATTGGGTGCCCCAGCAGTGTGGCCTACAGGCCCCCTCCTGCTGGCACACTGCGGGAGCGGGTCGCACGTCACGTGCGCCCGCTCATTAGATATGCACTGCATCCCCCTGTCAATCAGCGGCAGGGGGAGCAGTGCATTATATATATGGGCCCCCCTCCTGCTGGCACACTACCCCCCCAGTTGGTGTTCTGAGGCCCCCCCTGCTGCTGCTGCTCACATCTTACCCTCCAGGGTCTTCTTGCAGCAGCCAGCGCGTCAGTCCTCCGTCCTCGGCTGTCTCCCGGATCATGCGACCCGTCGCAGCGCATGACGTCATCGCGACTGCGACCGGCCGGTCACATGATTCGGGAGACAGCCGAGGACGGAGGACCGACGCGCTGGCTGCTGCAAGAAGACCCTGGAGGGTAAGATGTGAGCAGCAGCAGCAGCAGGGGGGCCTCAGAACACCAACTGGGGGGGTAGCGTGCCAGCAGGAGGGGGCCCATATATATAATGCACTGCTCCCCCTGTCGCTGATTGACAGGGGGATGTAGTGCATATCTAATGAGCGGGCGCACGTGACGTGCGACCCGCTCCCGCTCTCCCCTCCCCCCGCTAGGGGCCTTACATTAGCCCCCCCGGTTGTAAAGCCTTATATTCGGGGGAGGCCTTACATTAGCAGGCCCCCCCTTTACCCCTAGGCGGCCTTACAATCGGGGGGGTCCTACTTTCGGATAAACACGGTATTAGAAAGCAAAAAAATAAGTTGTTTTATAAGGTGAAGAAATTGCAAATTTCCTCCTGATAATTATTACCAAGAGTTGACACCTTCTGCCCTCCCTGCAAGGGTCACCATCCCACCATACTCTCCCATAGAAGTCATTTAACATCCCTCCCTTGTCTATTGTGTCCTATGGCTCGTGTGGTTGCTCTGAAGCATATCTCTCAATGCAGAAAACAGCAGACCGATGACCACATCACATAATCACAAATATATATAAAACAAAATATAAAATCTACAATGAGAAACTAAAAAAAAGATAAAAAATATATATTAAAAAATAATCACCAGTTATTTTGGGGGGGTTTGTGACCCGATCCCTCAATTGGCTCTATATAGCCCCCTACTGCTGCTGAGGAGAGGCTCCATAGAAACAGGAGCATCATGATGTTTTTCATTTTTATATTATACTAGCTGTAGTGATTGGTGTTACCTGCGATAGTAACTAACTGTTCTTAGCTATAAGAAAATAAAATGGGTTAACAATGTCTTGCTTCTCTCTGCTGAGATACACAGACTGCAAGTGTAACACAGGGGCTGTGGACTCCTGGAATACATGGGCTGTGTGTGGACTCCAGGTGTAATACAGTGGCTATGTGTGGGCACAGGCTGTAATACAGGGGCTATGTGTGGGCACAGGCTGTAATACAGTGGCTATGTGTGGGCACAGGCTGTAATACAGTGGCTATGTGTGGGCACAGGCTGTAATACAGGGGCTATGTGTGGACACAGGCTGTAATACAGGGGCTATGTGTAGACACAGGCTGTAATACAGGGGCTATGTGTGGGCTCCTGTTGTAATACAGGGGCTGTGTGTCGACTCCTTGTGTAATTCAGGGACTATGTGTGGGCTCTAGGTGTAATACAGTGGCTATGTGTGGGCACAGGCTGTATGTAATACAGGGGCTATGTGTGGGCACAGGCTGTAATACAGGGGCTATGTGTGGGCACAGGCTGTAATACAGGGGCTATGGGTGGGCTCCTGGTGTAATACAGTGGCTCTGTGTGGGCACAGGCTATAATACAGGGGCTATTTGTGCTCTTGGTGTAATACATGGGCTATGTGTGGGGTCCTGGTGTAATACAGGGGCTATGTGAGCTCTTGGTCTAATACAGGGGCTATGTGAGCTCTTGGTGTAATACAGGGGCTATGTGAGCTCTTGGTGTAATACAGGGGCTATGTGAGCTCTTGGTGTTTACAGGGGCTATGTGAGCTCTTGGTGTAATACAGGGGCTATGTGTGGGCGCCTGGTGTAATACAGGGACTATGTGGGAAACATGCTCTAATTGAGCATCATTAACACTCCAGCGCTGAAGTGTAATAAGGAGAAAATATATTGTTTTTTCCTAAAGCTAGACCCTTGTGTTAAGTTGCTAAAACCCTCACTCTTAACCAGCATATCCCTGTTTTAACAACCACTGTTGAAAGTCTGCACGGTAATTAAAAAGTGGATATATTTCCGTGAAAACTCTTTATTTTTCATGGCCAGTAATATAACAATATTTATTCATTCACTTATGAAGCGCCATTAATTCCACAGCTCTTTACATATATCAGCATATGAAAATAAGTTATACAATACTGTATACAGTGGAGGTTTTCACATCTGATATGACATTTCCTAGAAAAAACTGGATACAATCCAAACTAGTTGGAAAAAACAAACAAACCGATAGTGAAACATAATGTTATCACCCCCAGTAGGTGAAGGATTAATAGCAGAATGATGGCTGTATTATACTGCTGGATCAAGATAAGCAGTTTCCACACTGTCAAGAGCAAAGGTCCAAGGTAAACAGTGGAGATCAGGGTTATTAGTGCCTGCAGCTCATATCACATGAAGAGGGGGTGCGGGCAGTTATAAAATACACTAAAGTCGGAATAGGAATTCCAATCACCTCTCCCTAGACAGAGATACGCATCAAGGATAGTCGTGATTAGGGTCCTATTGGTGGAATTCACATGTATTGTACAGTTGTTTTGCTATTTTAAATGGAATCTGTCAGCAGCTTTTTGCTACCTCATCCGAGAGCAGCATGATGTAGGCAAAGAGATCCTGAATGTATCACTTAGGTTACTGGGTGCAGTAGTCAGCTTTTAGATTTAGCTGAGAGAGGTGCCCCCACTTGCACCAGGCTGTGTATACAATGTCCTTAGACAGTGAGCTGCTAATCACAGAAGGGGGCGTGCTGGACTCCTGTGCACAAGGCAATATAGTTGAGCAATGATAAGGTTGTGAACCTAAAACAAACATTGCAGGAAAACAACAGCTTGGACTTTGACAAGAGAAAGATCCCTGAATTCTATGTTTTAATCCTCACAGCATGCTGTCTTCACATTGCATAGCGCAAACCTGCCGACAGATTCCCTTTGGTCTGAGAGTAGATTGTTAATTGTTAGCTTAATCTGAGACCAACATAATGTAGGGGCTGAAAACCCAATTCTCCAGGCAGGTGTCACTTATTAGGCTGTGTGCTGCAATTGCAATAATAAAAATAATAATAATAATAATAATAATAAAAAATCTTTATTTATATAGCGCCAACATATTCGCAGCGCTTTACAAAACAGTTGTTAGAGTACAGAAAATATAATACAGTAAGTAATTACAGTAGAGAACAAATACAGTACAATAATTGGATACAAAACAATAGGCATAGAATCAATGTAAAAAAGAAAATACAATAAATAAAGCAAGAAATGAAGGTGACCCTGCTCAAAAGAGCTTTCAACCTACAACGGGATAGGGGTTGCACAAGGTACAGGGGCTTATTGCACTGATGGTCCAGGCATCTTGAGGAAGTGGGGGATAGATATAAGCTTACATGAATGGTCATCAGACAGTCTGTGTAGACCTTTTTGGTTTGGTGGCGTTTGTAGAAGAGTAATGTCAAGAGTGATAGCCCATTCACTATCTACAGTGCAAAGGACTTCTATTAGGGAGTATGATAGGCTGCTTTAAAAAGATGTGTTTTTAGGGATCGTCTGAAGCCATGCAAGTTGTGGATAGTCCTGATGTCTTGGGGTAAAGCATTCCAGAGGATTGGTGCAGCTCTGGAGAAGTCTTGGAGCCAGGAGTGGGAGGATCGGAATAATGCAGATGTTAGTTGAAGGTCATTTGAAGAACGTAGAGAACGGGTGGGGTGACAGACAGAGATGAGGGAGGAAATGTAGGAGCGTGCTGCACTGTGAAGAGCTTTGTGGGTGAGAACAAGTAATTTGAATTTGATCCTGTAGTGTACGGGTAGCCAGTGCAGTGACTGGCACAGAGCAGAGGCATCTGAGTAACGATTGGCCAGATGGGTGATCCTGGCTGCTGCATTAAGGATGGACTGGAGTGGAGAAAGTCTAGTGAGGGGAAGCCACTTCTTCAGGTGTAAGCGACAGAAGCGAACTAGAGATTGTGTGTGGAGGGAGAAGGAGAGATTGGTGTCAAACATAACACCCAGACAGCGAGCCTGCTGCCTAGGCGTTATCGTGATGCTGCAGACTGAGAGAGAGATGTTAGATTTAAGGAGGTTAGTGGAGGGTGGGAGCAGGAGAAGTTCAGTTTTGGAAAGGTTTAGTTTCAAATAGAGAGCGGACATGATGTTGGAAACTGCAGCTAGACAGTCATTGGTGTTCTTTAATTCTGCAGGGGTAAGGTCAGGGGCTGAAGTGTATAATTGTGTGTCATCAGCATAAAGATGGTACTGGAAGCCAAATTTGCTGATGGTCTGTCCAATCGGGGCCGTGTAGAGAGAGAAGAGGACCGAGGACTGAACCCTGAGGGACTCCAATAGTGAGAGGAAGAAGGGAGGAAGTGGAGCCAGCGAATGATACACTGAAAGAGCGGTCAGAAAGATAGGAGGAGAGCCAGGAGAGAGCAGTGCCCTTTATGCCAATGGAATGCAGCATGGAGAGTAGGAGATGGTGGTCAACAATGTCAAAAGCTGCAGAGAGGTCAAGGAGAATAAGCAGAGAGTGGTCACCATTACGTTTTGCCGTCAGAAGGTCATTGGTCACTTTGATGAGGGCGGTTTCTGTAGAGTGAAGGGGCGGAAACCAGACTAATGGATCTAGAAGAGAGTGAGCGGAGAGGTAACGGGTGAGGCGGGAGTAGACTAGGCGCTTCAGGAGTTTAGAGATGAAGGGGAGATTGGAGACTGGTCTGTAGTTATTTGTGCAGGATGGGTCGAGAGAGGTTTTCTTTAATAATGGAGTAATGATCGAGTGTTTGAAGGAGGAGGGGTAGATACCAGAAGAGAGGGAGAGATTGAAGATTTTGGTTAGATGAGTAGTGATGACTGGAGAGAGGAACTGGAGTAGGTGTGAGGGAATGGGGTCAGTAGTGCATGTGATGGGACAAGAGGAAGAGAGGAGCCTGGAGACTTCTTCTTCTGTAGTAACTGGGTCAAATGTGGAGAGTGAACCGGAGGAGATGTGGGGAAGAATGGGGGTGGCAGTGCTTGGAGGCTGGGAGCTGATTTCCTGGCGGATGTTGTCTATTTTCTCCATAAAGTAAGAAGCCAGGTCATCAGCACAGAGGTCAGTGATGGGGGCCTGCAATCTGTTTTATTAGCAGGATATTATCACTGCAGGGGCAGGTATCAAATTCACACCCATCCAGATAACCCCACCGCCACTATTGACTAGTAACTTACTTATAATGCACAGTGTACACAGAAAGCTGCCAGTCAGTGGTCTGGGCGAGGTTATACAGAGCTCAGCATTCCTAGCTCTGCTAGATCTGCACCCCAAAAAATAGAAACTGGACCAAGCAATCCAATTAGTGACGCTTTGCTGGAATCAGGCTCTCTGTCCCTCCATCATGGTGCTCTCAGATTCCATAACAAGGACAAGGCAGCAGATATCACTCTGACATGGTGACTGAATTATAAGAGCAGACTATTTGCTTTAAACGGACTCTGGCAGATCATTTTTCAGTATGACTCTAATAGTACCCTTGAATAGTGCCTGGACGGATCTTTAAAATTATACCCTCTATAGTTTTCTTGCTATAAGCATTTGCACATCCTGCAGTTAGCTGGTGCACTAGTTTGGTCCGTTACTTTCACTGCAGAATAGTCTGCAGTATGTAAATGTTATTTAAATATCCACGTCTACTCTGGCTGTTATTCTGTCCCTCCCCTCTGTGCTCTGTGCTGGAGTCAGTCACTGAAACTCTCAGGCTTCTGCAGACTCCTTCGGAGGGGGAGCTGTTTTGTGCTGCACTGTGTGCTATCTGTAATGGTACCTTTACACGCCGCTACAGAAGGTTCGAAACAACCGGGTGTTTCACGTGCACGAGCACGTACCAACGGTTGAAAACGGTACCCAATACCGCCTTTACACGCCGCTACAAGGTGCTCTACAGAAGGTTTAATCTATCTCTGGAGGCACCGCCGGGTGCCTCAAGTTACCTTCTGTAGAGCACCTTCCCTCATTTACACGCCGCTACAGAAAGGTAATATGGGAGGACCTGGTGCAGCAGGGACAACACATAGGCGTGCCAGAGTTGTGGATTACGAGACGCTCGTACGATGATTGGACAATGCAATAGCACCATGATTGGCCAGGCAGCGCAGGAAGGCTAGCTAATACATGATGCTCTTGCAATTGTGTAGTGTGACTGGTCAGCTTCTTAAATATGCCGCCCTATGCAGCGACAACCAATCGTAACGCAGGAGCTTCCACCAATGATCGCTGAAGGGGGGCGGTTTCCCGAAGGCCGTGTCACGCCCCAGGGAGTTAACTAGGTGGCAAAAAAAACTTTCGTACCTTATTTAGACGCCGCTACCATCGGGTTGAAATCAACCTGTTTTAGAGCACTGCTCTGAAACAGGTGCCAAAAGTGACGGGTGGCAACAACCTAGTTTACACGCCGCTACCTTGGGTTGATTTGACGGTGCAAGATACATTTGTCTCCGAAACCCGGTTGTTTTCAACCTTCTGTAGCGGCGTGTAAAGGTACCATAAGAGTTTCTATCTGTTTATATGAACATTTGTTTTTTTGCATACATGTAATGTGTGTATCTGCTAATCAAATGATCAAATGTTCATATAAACACAAAGAAATATCTCAGAGAGCACACACTACACACAAGCCTCAGATACATACAATGAAGATGTCAAAGGCACAGCTGCTAAGAGCACACACCTTCTCCCCTCCATTCTCCTCTGCACTGTGCCTAGAGAGCTGCACACACAGCAGGATACATAGCGAGTATTACCATGTGAGTAATTTCCATTGCTTTGGTTGTGAGCTTACAGAGGAAGGCAGTGCAGTGATGTCACAACATGAATATTCATTTCACGGGGAGTGGGCAGCAGAGAATGACGTGATCACTCTCTGTAATTAACAAATGGAATGAATCTTTTTTTTTGCAGTTTATAGAGGATAGGGGAGGGGGAGTAAAAGAATACATGAATAGAAAGAGATTCAACAGAGGAATTAAAAAATGATATCAGTTACATATGGATTTTTGACCTGACAGATTACCTTTTAAGGGAACCTGCCAGGTCCCCGGGACACAAAGAGCCATGAGTAGTTCCATGCACATACTTAGATCCCTTCCTAACAGTCCCAGCATGTAGTAGCATCTATAAAAAGAACTTTAGAAAATGTATTTCTAAAGCCGGTTTATGAGATGCTAATTAGGGTTTTGACTAGTCGAGGGGGTTATTAGTTCCCTCGCCCACTTTGCGTGTTATTATGTTCCTGTGGGAATGATAACATGCTTTACACAGCCAGCGTCATCTGCATCGGTATACAAATCCGCGCGCATGCGGCTTTCTACTTGTTAGCATTGAGCATCTGCCTCAGGGTGTATGCAGTCTGGCTTCAGAGAGGCTCACTGCGCATGATCGTAAGTCCTCCACACTTCTGGCCCTGCGTACTACGCCTCTCTGAAGCCAGGACGCATACACCCGCCTTCAGAGTAGTGCACATAACCAGAAAAGCAAATGACTTCCAATCATGTGCAGTAAACCTCTTTGAAGCCAGACTGCATATACCCGGCGTCACAGACGCCCAATGCTGAGAGGTACAAATAAGCGCACACACGCAGCTTTGTATTGAGATGCAGATGATGCTGGCTGACTAGTTGAGGGAACTAATGCCCTCTTGACTAGTCCAAGTTCTAACTAGAATGCCATAAAAGATCTTTTTCTAAAGATCTGTGTATGTACTGTACTAGTGCATCTCAATGAATTAGAATATATTCAAAAAGTTAATATATTTCAGTAATTCAATACAAAAAGTGAAATGCATATATTACCGTATATACTCGTGTATAAGCCGACTTTTTCAGCCCAAAAATTGGGCTGAAAAGTCCCCCCTCGGCTTATACGCGAGTATATACATGTGTGTGACGGGGACGGGGGCTCTGACTGGGGGCAGGAGGAGGCAGGAGGGGGCTACAGTGACACCGCGCGGTCACGTGGGCCCGGCTCATTAATATGCACGCATCCCCCTGTCCATCCCCGGCAAGGGGATGCAGTGCATATTGCCCCACACAGCCCCTGGCGGCCCCCGGCAGTGGTATACAGCCCCCCCCGCCTAGTACCGGGCCCCCATGCTGCGGATACAGTAGTTCATACATTACCATCTCTCCCTGCAGCGCGCGGCTCCTCCAGTCCCAGCCGGCATCTTCCTGTAGTGTCATGTGACTGGCGCGTCACATGACACTACAGCAACAAGCCGGGCGGGAGATGGAGGAGCCGCGCGCTGCAGGAGATGGTAATGTATGAACTACTGTATGCTGTGCCGCAGCATGGGGGCCCGGTACTAGGCGGGGGGGCTGTATACCACTGCCGGGGGCGCTGTATAAAACCCCCGGGGGCCTGCTGTATAAACCCCCGGGGGCCTGCTGTATAAACCCCCGGGGGCCTGCTGTATAAACCCCCGGGGGCCTGCTGATACCCCGGGGGCCTGCTGATACCCCCGGGGGCCTGCTGATACCCCTGGGGCCTGCTGAATACCCCTGGGGGCCTGCTGTATACCCCTGGGGGCCTGCTGATACCCCTGGGGGCCTGCTGTATACCCATGGGGGCCTGCTGTATACCCCTGGGGGCCTGTTGATACCCCCTGGGGGCCTGTTGATACCCCTGGGGCCTGCTGATACCCCTGGGGCCTGCTGAATACCCCTGGGGGCCTGCTGTATACCCTGGGGGCCTGCTGTATACCCATGGGGGCCTGCTGTATACCCATGGGGGCCTGCTGTATACCCCTGGGGGCCTGTTGATACCCCTGGGGGCCTGTTGATACCCTGGGGCCTGCTGATACCCCTGGGGCCTGCTGAATACCCCTGGGGGCCTGCTTATACCCCTGGGGGCCTGCTGTATACCCCTGGGGGCCTGCTGATACCCATGGGGCCTGCTGTATACCCATGGGGGTCTGCTGTATACCCCTGGGGCCTGCTGAATACCCCTGGGGGCCTGCTTATACGCCTGGGGGCCTGCTGATACCCCCGGGGGCCTGCTGATACCCCCGGGGGCCTGCTGTATACCCCTGGGGGCCTGCTGATACCCCTGGGGGCCTGCTGATACCCTGGGGGCCTGCTGATACCATGGGGCCTGCTGTATACCCCTGGGGGCCTGTTGATACCCCTGGGGCCTGCTGATACCCCTGGGGCCTGCTGAATACCCCTGGGGGCCTGCTTATACCCCTGGGGGCCTGCTTATATGCCTGGGGGCCTGCTGTATACCACTGGGGGGGCCTGTATACCTTACTGCTGGGGGTTGTATACCTGTGCTGGAGTCCACCCTCGGCTTATACGCGAGTCAATACGTTTTCCCAGTTTTTGGGGGCAAAAGTAGGGGGGTCGGCTTATACACGGGTCGGCTTATACACGAGTATATACGGTATATAGAATCATTACAGAGTGATCTATTTCAAGTGTGTATTTCTGTTAACGTTGGCGATTATGGCTTACAGCCAATAAAAACTCAAAGGTCCTTGTCTCAGAAAATTAAAATAGGGAGGACGAAGGGTTAAAAACCGTGCTGCCATTTCCACAAGACATCAAAGGGTGAATATAATATTGATTTATTAGTCAACGCATTTCAGGGCTCCCAGAAATGCCCTTAAACATGCCAATATTACATTGATTTGTGATGAAATTCTAATTCATTGAGATGCACTAGCACAATATGCTGCGACTGTTATGCAGGGATTATAGATATGCACCTAAAACTACTTGTGGTTCTGGGTGCACAGGGGACCTAAAAGGTTTGCTTTAAACCCTTTTATGCATGTATGGAGTGGCTGCTCCAGAGCTGTACCCTCTCCATACAGTGCAGATGCAGTCTCTAATGCATAACTGGCATCTGTACGTAATAGCAATAAGCAGCGCTGGTGCGATTGCTGCTGTTTAACTGTTTAAATGCCATTGTCAATCACTGACAGCTAAATTTACATTATGTGATCAATAGTGCAAGTGCTCACCAATGTCGACCAGACCCATTGCACGAATGTGGTTAACCGTTGTATAACCATGGCAGTCGTGGGCCTTCTGTAGGTCCCTATTGCTGCCATCTTGGTACTCCTCTGAAGCTCAGTTATAGGCTGAGCTTCAAATGAGACCATGAGTTATACTATATAATCTGATAGTACAGCATATAGTATAAGAAAACAAATGATCACAGGTTAAAATTTTCTAGAAGGACTAAAAAAAATTTGGCGAAGGATAGGTGATGGTATGTAGCTGTTCTTCCAAGATTTGGGCTAGGCCTCTTATTTGCAGTGGAGGTAATAGTTAAAGGGATCCTGTCACCCCAAAACACCTAAAACCTATTAAAAGCTGTCCCTAGAGCATAGTAACACTTACCCTACACTCCTTTTAGTCCTAAATGCAGCAAGTGACATGAAAAAATGTTATTATAGTACCTCATTATGGTGATAATGAGTGACTATGCTAATCATAGTCACCCTGGCAGGCGCTCCTCTTCATGTTACACGCCTCCATAGGCGTGATCTTGTAATTGATTAAAATGCGCGCCTCCCGCCGCTCTGTGGTGTCTCTGCGGCTGTACTGGGGCTGGGTGACGCGATACGCGTCATTTCCGGCCCGGTGACGTATTTACACCCGCGCCGCTGTTGGCTTCAAGATCCGCACTGCGCATGCGCAGTGCGCGTTTTGAAGCTAACAGAGCGGCGCGGGTGTATACGTCACCCGGCGCCAGAAATGACGCGTATCGCGTCACCCAGCCCCAGTACAGGCCGGCAGAGACACCACAGAGCGGCGGGGAGGCGCGCATTTTAATCAGATTACAAGATCACGCCTATGGAGGCGTGATAACATGAAGAGGGAGCGCCTGCCAGGGTGACTATGATTAGCATAGTCACTCATTATCATCCATAATGAGGTACTATAATAACATTTTTCTTCAATGTCACTTGCTGCATTTAGGAGCTAAAAGGAGTGTAGGGTAAGTGTTACTATGCTTTAGGGACAGCTTTTAATAGGTTTTGAGGTGTTTTGGGGGTGACAGGATCCCTTTAATGCTACAGCACCACAGACAATTAAGACTTTTAAATGCTTCTAACTTTCAGTTCTAGCTCTGAGCTGCGCAATCATGAAAAAGGCAAAGTCCATAAAGACAATGTTTGTTGTGGAGGGCCTAGGGTGGCTTGCAACGTTGGGATTAACCACATCAGTGCCAGACCTCACAGATATTCTCACAGAATGGGCATTAATTCCTACAGACTACAAAATATTGTTGAAAGTATTTCTTGTACAGAGAAGGTTTTTAAAGGTGCAAAAAGGTCCAAACCGACATCCTAATGGTCATGGTTTTGGAGTGGCATGTCCTACATGCTCATGTGATGGTCACTTATTCACACACTGTTAGTCAAAAATATATATAAATTTAACATAACCGAAAACAAATAAACATAATATTACTCAATAACTGTACAAACATTCTTTGCATTGGTAACACATAACATTTATGATAATGGTTTTTTAATCTTCCTAATCGACCTCCAGCAGTCATATTGACATGCAGTCAACGTCCTTCCTTCCAATGAGCACATGACAAGACAAAGGCATCATTTCCTCTATAACCTGCAATTTTACAGCTTTGTAAACAAGCATTAATCCATTTTCTTCAGATCAAGCTATCCCTCCACTGTAATTAACTACGTCAAATGGAGAACTCAACTTTTAATACTCCATTAAGTCAGCAATGCAAATACTTCAACCATAAACTGACATAGGTTGTAGCAGTGCTTGATAAAAAAAAGTATCATCCACATAACAAATATTATTCAGCATCTGTAAGAATTCACTTGTTATTAACACACCGGTTACCACTTATCCAGACAAACATACGAGGATGAGACTTCTTGCTTATGCATATACCACATACATATTGGTCTATTTCCAATGTCTGGACATATACAACGCACCATCCGCCTTACACAGTGGACTTTGGGACAGATACTGCAGCTCACTCACCCTCAGACAGTGAAAACGGGAACATACCTCTGACCCCCTCCTACTGAGAAATCAGGCACAACTTTCAGAATTAATCGGATTCAGGAGACCAAAATGAAGGGCACTATCTGCAAATTGAGAACAAAGACTTAACTTCTTTGGTAACATACAATGCTGCCTCCTAGTCGTCCTGTAACACAGTGTTCCCCAACTCCAGTCCTCGACCCACCAGTAGTGTAGGTTTTCAGGATTTCCTTAGCATTTTACAGTTGTTACCTTTAATCTCTGCACAGTTGATTCCAACTGTCACATGCTAAGGAATCTTGAAAAACTGTTACGGCCCTTGAGAACTGGGGTTGGGGAACTCTGCTGTAACATTACACAAGAAGAGAATGGATACAAGGCTGGAGACGGTTACTCATCCCAATATTATGCTGCAAATCACAACTAGGAAATTCTCCATCTACAGTCCACTTCCTCTAACGTATAACCCCCTATATATAATCTCCGACACATTGTGACATGTACATAAGCCAGATTTACAGTATATATGAGATGTCAGAATGCTTACATGGCTAAAAATACTTTCTTTACAATTTCCTACTCCTTGGACTCAAGTGCCCTGGGTTTTTTCTTCTGTATGTGAAAAACACACTGAACTTCATCAGTGAGAAGTATCTGATTTTTACCTGGTCTTGGATGATTTTATAGGATCCACTTTAAAAACTTAATCTTCTCCTAGCAAATAGACTGCATACGGGCGGGATTCATGTGCTGCTTTGTAACGCGGACCCAGGGACGTAACTACAACAGGTGCAGGTGTTGCAATCGCATCAGGGCCCTGGATCCTAGGGGGCCCCAAAAGTCCTTTTGGCCTATAGAAAAAAACTATTGCTTTTAAAAGTTTGCAATAATTGGGGGGCCCATTGGAGCTTTTGTATCGAGGCTCATGAGCTTCAAGTTACACCACAGCGCGGACCCATTCACTTGAATGGACGAGTTAACTGTCCATTAACTGGATCAATATTGCTTTGTTTGGGGGGTTTATTTACAGTTCACACGAATAACTTAAGGTGATTTCATATCTACATCTATAAACTCACCTAGATTCTCAGCTAAGTAGGAGAGCGTAATGCATTCTTCCTAAACAAACATCCGTATATCATGCGTGTGAGCGGTTTTTCTCACTTAGCATACATACTTATGCGAGTGCTATGCCAGAGTGCTGTTTTTTCTAGGTGAGAAAAGAACAACGGACTCTGGTAATACACTCGCATGACAGACGGACACTAGGTGAGATATAAAGACACATGACACTCTCCTACTCTTCTTTCTTAGATTCTAAATGATATTATACACCCAGATGTGAATGATCCCTAATGAGTGTGCTCTACATACATAAAAAGATGGAATGGATAGGACGCGTTCTCTAAACCGAGAGGTGTGAATCGGTCCTTACTCTCCGTGTAATAGCTCCAGAATAAAAATAACACTGTGAAATACACAGGGACCCTTCCTACTGTGGCTAGAAACATGGCCAGCACTGTTCGGCACCCACTCATTTGATAAAATATGTCTGACTCGCCCACAAGAATCTCCGGCTCAGTAGAAAATGTCAGTGTTAACGGCTTCACCTCTGTAAAGCTTTAATGTCAGAAATGTGAAGAATAAAAGGAACAGAACCTGGAGGAATATTAAGAGCAGCTATGCAATTGCTATTACTGCTAAAAACAGCCAGGAGAGCAGCGGTGATGGCATTCACTCCGCAGCCTTCTGGAGGAAATCACAGCCCTTAATGTAGTTATCCTCCTCTGAATTGTCTGACATAATGAAATGAGGGCTTCTTACCTGGAGACCCCATGGGCTGATTCCACAGCGAGAAATCCCCACAGGTCCTATATTATGTGATCTGGAAAAAGAAAGCACATAGAGAGGGTTAGGATGACATGAAAGCAGCGGTGTCCATCCGTGTCATGCACTCTCTTCTTGCACTTTCACAATACACAGCTGACAGGGGCGGATGCTTCCAGGCTCACAGCAAAACAAGGGCTTGGTTTCTGCTAAAGTGAAACTGATGTATGGAAGAAAAGGACAATCTGTCACCGTCCACAGCAGCGTCATACCCACACAATGCCCAGGACAGGGCACTGCCATCCGTACACAATGTCTTTGTTACCTAGGCCCTGCATTACCGTACTGACTGGCTTTTCCTGTCATGTGCTCACAGTTCTCTGGCCGCCCACAAACACTTCTCCTGCCTCCTTTCAGCAGACATCATCTTTGCTAGAAAGCAGATACTTCACAGAACACTAGGCCATATTTTTCCACAACAAATAAATTCTGCATTATAGTAAATTGTAAATATTCTTCACATAGTGTAGTATGATGTGTCATGGCCACAACACAAGCGCAATGTCTCTAGAGAGCAAATTATATGATATTTGAGATGCCCCATTGACTATAAAGCGAATCCTAATACTGGAAACTGGCAACATTACCCTACCCGGCGCCCTTTGTTTGCCTCCCATTGCCTCCACTTGTGTGACTGGCGCCCTGGTCCACGTGCGTTTCTGATGGTAGATCTGCGCCACATGTCCACAACTCAGAGATGGCATCATTCAGACATACCATTGGGTCATTCCATGTCAAGTGATCCAAAAATGAATATTTTTTTTCCCTGACGTCCTCAGATTTTTAAAAAATTTTTTCTATATGAAGAACAACTTTATCTAATTACAAAAAAAAAGTTTTGAATTTTTTTCTTTATCAGTTAATTTTTTACAGATTTTTAAAGTTTTAAAAAAGTGCGAATTTTGGCCTGGTATGGCTTTACATTTTCTATCATATCTCGGGCTAGAAATAAGATAGAGAAACAAAATAAACACCAATCTACTCAGAACTGTCCAGGCTTTCACCATATATGTCACAAGAGGATCTTTGTTAATATTTTACCCATGTGATCGCAAGCGCAAAACTTTAAAACGCATTTCCGAAAAATCGGCGCGCTTTAAATATTTCAAAAACTGCCCATGTGTCTGCTATGCTCTTAGCCACATCTGTACCAAATTTCAAGTTGGGATCGCAATGGGATCATATTTTAACATATTTTACTAGTAATAGCGTCAATGGGTCATTCCATATCAAGTGATCTAAATATGAATATTCTTTTTTACCTGACGTCTTTAGATTTTTTTTTTTTTTTCCTTTATGAAGTACTACTTTAGTTAATTACAAATTAAAAGTTTAGAATTTTTTTCTTCATCAGTTAATTTTTTACAGATTTTTAAAGTTTAAAAAAAGGGTGAATTTTGGCCTGGTATGACTTTACATTTTTTTTATCTCAGGCTAGAAATAAGATAATGAAGTGGGAGAGGCATCATTTTACTCAGAACGGTAACAGCTTTCATTTGAGATGTTACAAGACTATGTTTCTTTATATCAAATTCAAACTATTGACGGGCAATTGTGAAAAAATGACTGATTGTGTTCTTGGTGATTTTTGAATTGACACTATATTAGTTAATAGTTAGGTCCAATGAATGCGTCCATGGGGTCAAGCTGGGACAGAGTCATCACAAATTAGCCTTATTTGCAGATGACCTGCTACTTTACATCTCCCAGCCCCTGGACTCCATCCCTTCGGTCTTAATGGAGTTTGAACGGTTCGGACAATTGAGCAACTTTAAAGTGAATTGCTCCAAAACCGAGGCACTCAATATTTCTTTGCCTGGAGAATTGGTTTCTCATCTATCTAAACAGTTCACATTTAAATGGAAAGTAGAAGCCATTAAGTACTTGGGAGTCCTTATACCAAAAGATCTTAAACAAATATTCAATTTAAATTATCAACCCCTTTTGACTAACGCGGAATCAGCATTTACCTCCTATAGACAATTAAAGCTATCCTGGTTCGGGAGAATAAACGTAGTCAAGATGGATGTCTTGCCCCGACTCTTATATACTTTTCAGACAGTTCCTGTTCTATTGGATAGAGGCTTCCTCTCCAAAATGCAATCTATGATCCTTAGATTTGTCTGGGGGGGCAAGAGGTCCAGATTGCGAATGAATATCCTATCCTTGCCCAAGACCAGAGGAGGGGTTGGACTACCCAACATACGAGCGTACTTTGTGGCTTCCTCTCTTGTTAGAGCTCTAGATTGGCATTATCATGCGTCCTCCAAGAAATGGGTAGGGGTGGAGCAAGAGGGTTTGGGGATTCCGCTGAAACACCTGCTTTGGATTTCCCCTAAAGACTCCACAGACCTAGTACCTTTGACAGACATGACCAGAAACACCTTGAAGGTATGGCACCTAGTGACGAAAACCCTCCGCTTAAAAGACAGACTTAGCCCTTTGACTCAAAGAACTCAAAGAACCTACGAGACCTCTTAAGTGATTCGAATTTCTCCAATACAGAGCATACTTATATTCAGCTGACCACTCTTGCAGGGTAAGATTGACGCCCAACGTATTGGAGAGGTTATTCCAACTGGAGGCTCCACCGAGGCGCAAAATATCAGTTCTATACCAGGCCTTAGGGTCCATGAGAGAGCAGGGCACCCTTTACTTCCAACGTGCTTGGGAGAGGGAATTGGGGTGTAGCATTTCAGAAGCTAATTGGCAGAAATGCTTTATATTTACTCACTCACTAGCTAGCGCTTGTTCTGCACAAGAAAGAAGCTATAAGCTGCTCACTAGATGGTACTTGTGCCCGACGACACTCCGGAACATGTTCCCTGGAACCTCTGATACCTGCTGGCGCTGTGGGGAAGAGAAGGGTACAATGATACACATTTGGTGGACTTGTGGGGAAATCCGGCGGTTCTGGTCTGAGGTTTTTAATGCATACACCCGGATAACAGGTAAACAAGCCGAATGCTGCCCAGAATCGGCAATGTTATCCATTTTTCCAGGTCCTATTGGGCTACAGAAGAGGGATATTCTCCGCTTTTGCATCTCGGCTGCTCGTGCTGTGATCCCGAGGTTCTGGAAATCAAGCCGGGCTCCATCTCTACTTGATTGGTTCAAAGAATTGATGGACATATATCGAATGGAGGAGCTCGCAGCTGATGCGTCGGGATCTCGGAACAAATTCTTAGGGATTTGGGTTGAATGGATTCTTTTTCACGACTCTGCAGAATGTAGGAGTATCTTTTCCAGCACAGATAATATGGCTCGACCTCTGGCTGATGGGGAGCCAGTGGGATGAGTACCCTTTCTCCTTCCCATACCTCACCCGTCCCCCCCCCCCTCCTTTTTTTCTTTTTTTCTTACGTGGCTTTTCTTTCCCAGTATAACTTTTTCTAATGGTTTTTGTTTCTCTTCTCTCTCTCTTCTTTTCTATCTCTCTTTTCTTCCCATCTGATACATTCAGTCTAGGTATTTCCTTTCTACACCTATACCTTCAGAATTCTAGTGAACATTAGACAGGTATCGGAAACTCTGAGCTGTGAGTAGATCATTAATATTTCGGCCTTCCTTTCCGGTACACCAGTCGATAGACTATTCCAACTAGGCCTCAACGGGTAATGACCCACTTAGGGCCCTTTCACATCAGCGTTTTTTGAAATTTGCGGCAGATGCGGTGAAAAAACCGCATCTGCCGCAATTACCGCATACCGGCTGCACTTGCGGCGCGGTTGCGGTAAACGCCATGCAAAGTATAGGCGTACTTGCGGCAGGTGCGGCAAGTGCGGTTTTGCACTTGCGGCAGGTGCGGCAGCGAAAAAAACCGCGGTCAGCCGCGGTTTTTTTCGCTGCCGCACCTGCCGCAAGTGCAAAACCGCACCTGCCGCAAGTACGCCTATACTTTGCATGGTGTTTACCGCAACCGCGCCGCAAGTGCAGCCGGTATGCGGTAATTGCGGCAGATGCGTTTTTTTCACCGCATCTGCCGCAAATTTCAAAAAACGCTGATGTGAAAGGGCCCTTACGTGGTCAACCTGTTAGAAGGGGCCAAGTGATAAAAATCATTCTGCTGGGGCTGCTTGTCCCCTTGACATCAGAACATCTCAAAACCCTGAGAAAGGTTGTATACTTGAGTGTTTGGAATTATATTTAGATTGTAGTATATATTACACCAGAGATAAGCGCAAAAGTAAATTTGCAGCTTATCTTAAAGCTACTAATAACTTTGTGAATTCTCTTTTTGTATATTTTATATGTCTCAAGATTTTGTTAAAAGATTGAATGTATGTCTTTCATATGTTTTTTCAAAATTTAATAAAAATGAGATTAACCATAGTTAAATATTTTAAAATATGATCCCATCACGATCCCAACTTGTAATTTGGTACAGATGTGGATAAGAGCATAAAAGACACATGGACAGTTTTGGAAAATTTTTATTAAAACGTTTTTTCGGAAATGCGTTTCAAAATGTTGCGTTTGCATTCGCATGGGTAAAAAATTAAAATTAACAAATATACTCTTGTGACATATCTGGTGAAAGCCTGGACAGTTCTGAGTACAACGGTGTTTATTTTGTTTCTCTATCTTATTTCTAGCCCGAGATAAAAAAAATGTAAAGTCATACCAGGCCAAAATTCACCCTTTTTTTAAACTTTAAAAATCTGTAAAAAATTAACTGATGAAGAAAAAAATTCCAAACTTTTAATTTGTAATTAACTAAAGTAGTACTTCATAAAGGAAAAAAAAAATAAAAATCTAAAGACGTCAGGTAAAAAAAAATATTCATATTTAGATCACTTGATATAGAATGACCCATTGACGCTATTAATAGTAAAATATGTTAAAATATGATCCCATTGCGATCCCAACTTGAAATTTGGTACAGATGTGGCTAAGAGCAAAGCAGACACATGGGCAGTTCTTGAAATATTTAAAGCGCGCCGATTTTTCGGAAATACGTTTTAAAGTTTTGAGCTTGCGATCACATGGGTAAAATATTAACAAAGATCCTCTTTTGACATATCTGGTGAAAGCCTGCACAGTTCTGAGTAGAATAGTGTTTATTTTGTCTCTCTATCTTATTCCTAGCCTGAGTTATGAGGAGAAACGTAAAGGCAGGCAACAGCGAAATTCACACTTTTTCCGAACTTTGAAAATCATTTAAAAAAAAAATAAATTTTTTAAAAAAATTTTCTCTTCACATTTTGCATTGTCTGACATGCTATTATCAAATAACAAAATCTCAAAAGAATTAAAAATATAGAGGTAATAATCATTGGTTCACTTGACATGGAATGACCCCATTGTGTTCCCGAGCCAACTGGGACCTGGGAGGACCAAGACGCCAGTCTCAGTGGAGGAGGCAGAAAGAGGGCACCAGGTAATGGTCCCGTCACACGGCACGACCTGGCCAGCGATGTCGGAAGCGATGCGCGGGTGCCCGCTCGGTTCCGACATCGCTGGCCAGCTGTCACACAGCATCGCTGCGGCCGGCGACACCGGTGACATCGCTCGCTGGGCTGTGCTTAGCCCAGCGAGCGATCCGCAGCAACACTGCGGTATAGGCTGGATCGCCGCCACATCGCTCTGGCGATGTCACACGGCGCGATCCAGCCTTATCGCAGGTTGACAGGTTTACGGTTCTTCCCGTAAACCTGTCAACCTGCGACCGGCGATAAAACGCGGTCGCGCCGTGCGTTTACACAGCGCGACGTCGCTAGCGACATCGCTGATACGTCACTTTTTCGGCGATGTCGCTAGTGACGTCGCCAGGTGTGAAGCCACCTTTAGAGTGATTACACAAGACAAAAGTATGGTCACTTTTCAGTCCCAGGCTGAATGCTTTTGGTATTTTGGATAACTAGCTTCAGTTAATTAGTAGGAATGAGTGAAATGGACTCGTAACGATTGTTTACATTTTTATTTAATAGTAATGTAGGGCAAGTGAATATAATCAGCTTTCACATATACTTTATTAATGAAATCAGGAAGGAAGCCATTAAAAAAACCTTCCACAAGATGTCATCAGCAGGCTGTGTGTGAAGCTCATTCTCCTCACCTCCATCTTCAGGGGGCATGGCCTACACCGTGTTCACAATACAGATGATAAGACTGTCAAGTAACCCATGCCGGAACCTCCATTCACATGGCTCTGCTGTGTTATCACAGAGCACAGAGCAGAGGGCACATGAAAAGAGAAGTCAAATAAGATCTCACAGGAACTGTTTGAGCTCAGCAGGGAGCCATCACCAGGTAATTTGACAGTCTTCTCAGCTGTATTGTGAACGCAGTGTAGGCCATGCCCTCTGAAAACGGAAGGGACTAAGGGTGCTTTCACATAAAGTTTTTGTGCCTGTCCGTGGGATCCAACTTTGAAGGAGGATCCCACGGACAGGCATGGATCCACACGGATCCCTGCAATCGGATGGCAAATAACCATCCGATCCGATTCTATGCAGGATTCGTGTGGCTCCTGCGGTCCCCTGTCTCTCCCTACTCCTGCCTCCTCCATCTTCTTCCCTCTCCTATTCTATTCTGTCCCCCCGCTTCTCTATCCTCATCTAATCCCTATCCTGTCCCGTGTCCTCTTCCCTATGTGTAAAAAAAAAAAAACTCCTCCCGGAGTATACATCACCTGTCACCGCTCCCACGCTGCAGCACCATCAGGACTGAAGGACCTGTGATGTCGTCACAGAGCCGGTCAGCACTGCCATGGTCTTCCCTCCACCATATCAACTTGGTAGCTTCCTCTCCCCTGAAACTTTAGCACTATGAGTGACAAAATGTCTTTGTCCCCAAAGGGAGGGGTGAGTGCTGAGGAGCAGATATGATTTTATTGATTTATAAGTGATCTATAGATCCTAGAACTGTAGTGGACAGCTCTGCTTCATCATGTGGGAGGGCAGGGACAGTACAAAAAAAGGATCTTCCCAAAGTTCCCCATTAATGTGATCTGTCAGGTTTCCATGTTTCTGTAGTCAACCATTTCCCACCTTCATACCATTTAGAAACCTATTTCACTGAGGGATACAATCAATTATTTGTAGGATCTCTAGAACAGCTGCTCCCTCATAACCAACAAGACACGTGTGTCGGCAATTGTTAGGAAGACATCTAAATCTCTGCTGCTCTGGAGCTCTAACTATGAGCTGCTACATCTCTTGTCACTGACAAACAGATGAGCCCCGATTCATTACTTATATATATTTTTGTTTTTGTTTTTTTAAATCACTTTTAGTTTTTGACTTGTGATACTGTACTTGCTGATGGTGTTTATGCCAAAGTCTTTACAATGTAGAAAAGTCAGACCCTGCACACTCGCTGAGTTCCGATGCAAATAAAACTTTTTATTATTATTATTGAATTTTATTATTATTGAATTCACATATACGACTATGATTTTGCAACAAATTTGATATTTTGGCTTAACAATATAGCATTGATCACAAGAGGTCGCTAAAAAGGAAGAAACACTCATAAGTAAACGATACATATATACATATTTATACAGTGTGATGCAGCGGCTTGCTGCACTGCCATTATGATAATGCATAACAAGTGCTGGACTACAGGTGAGCCAATAGCCTGGGGAGTGTCTGGCAAAAGCTGATTCCTCACACACCTGGGGTCTCGAGGAATATAATCTCAGTGTAAATGGGATTAGGCTGTCTCTGATGCAAGGAAGAGCTCTGTGTGTTTGGGAGTTGTTGGAGAGGCCACTTTCCTGGAGATACACTGGAACACACTTGAGGTTTTGGAGTCTGATGTAGCTCCTGGAGTCATACCCTTTCTAGAGACAGAGTGAGAGGAACCTGTTGTGACCTCCTGGATTGCAAGACTGGCAGAACCCTGCATGAACTCAGCTCACATGCAAGAGCAGGTAAACCCAGAGTGGGACATTGTGTGTGCTGACCGAGGTCTGTAAATGAACAGAGTGGGTTATTCGTGGTAGAAATAGACTGGAGGTCATAAACATTTCTCTAATATGTGTGGTATACCCGCTGAAGTTAATGAACTGTATGACGTTCCTGTCATAAGTGCCTAAGGTTGGCGTAAGGTTTAGTTTGCACCAAGTGGTTTATGACTGATAATAAAAGTGTAAGACTATCGTTTATAAGAACTGTTGCTGTGTTTCTGAATATTGCGCAGTAAGTGACTGTCGTCCAACACGCTGCGTAAGCACTACCTTACAACAGTTATACAATATTTACAGGATATATACATACTAACATGGAGTTTCTGGTATAGGCGTAATATTAGTGTATCCTATAACATGACCTCCATTACAGATCACATGTAGAGGAATCAAAGAGAGATGTATAGCGGAGAAGGAGAAAATCGGGAGAAAAAAAGGAAACTTGAAATGTATGGTAAAGACAGGTTTGGGCATTACAAGATGCTTGTACAATTTCTATAAAGAGTTTGTGTGTTACGTTAGACCAGCTGAATTTTTATTTTAGGAAAATTAGTCTACTTGTGTTTTCATTTATATCACTGGTAATTAATATTTTTATCTCATTTTATGTAATAATTATAAGGTATTTTATGCCCTTTTGTTATCCTTATATAGTATTTAATCTATCCAAGATAAAAATATTTTGTTCTGCGATTTATCTCACTGGTTTCCAAGTTTTTCAACGTGCAATATTACTGATTTTTGGATATTTCTAGTGAAGTCTGGCTAAAAAATAGGGAAGGTTATGTGTCAGGAATAGATATGGAATAATGTAGTAGTGTAATATAGTTACCTTGTGATCAGAACCAGAGCACAGACTATATTGCTCACAAATCTGATATCAGCGGTAAAGGTACCTTTACACGCCGCTACTGGAGGATGGATACAACCCGCTACTTCACGTGCACGAGCACGCCCAAACGGTTACAAACGGGAAACGCACCACCTTTACACGCCGCCACAAGGTGCGCTACGCTACGCTACATCTACAGCTAGATACATCGCCGGGTGTCTCAAGTAGCCATCTGTAGCTCATCTTACCTCATTTACACACCGCTACAACCAGCTAATATGAGCGGACCTGGTGCAGCATGGACAGCACATAGGCGTGCCACAATTGTGGAGTACGAGACGTCCGTACGCTGATAGGACAAAGCAAGAAAACCATGATTGGCCAGGCATCGCAGGAGGCTGATTAATACATGACGCCCGAGCAATTGTGTAGTGTGACTGGGCAGCTCCTTAAATATGCCGCCCTGTGCAGTGACAACCAATCGCAACGCAGGAGCTTCCTCCAATGATCGCTGAAGGGGGCACGGTAACCCGGAGACTGTGTCACGCCCCAGCTACATAGCATGGTGTAGAAACAACCCTTCTGTTCCTTCTTTACACGCCGATACAGCTCGCTACAATCGCCTGTGTAGCCACCTGTTTCAGAGCAGTGCTCGGAAACAGATGTATCTGTTGCCGGCTGCCTCCTACCGTCTTCACACGCCGCTACTACGGGCAATATTGACGACGCAAGCTACAATCGTAGCCTGTAGCGGGTTGTATCCATCCTCCAGTAGCGGCGTGCAAAGGTACCTTTAGAGTTCTTATTAGGCTGGAATCACACTATCCGTGTGATATGCGAGTCTCTCAGAGGAGTGTCGGATCATTAACCCTGAACAGCCTTCCCCCTCTCTGGACGGGGAGTGTGGAGCTGCATAGAAATACAAGCAGCTGACGCTCCTGTCCTGACAGGGAGAGGCCGTTCCAGGTGACTGATCCAAAGCTCGTCCAATTGCCTCGCATATCACACGGACAGTGTGATTCCAGCCTTACGGTGTGCAGATGTACCTTTGTCCGCTATACATCTCTCTTTGATTCCTCTACATATGATCTGTAATGGAGGTCATGTTATAGAATACACTAATAATAAGCCAATATCAGAAAATCCATACTAGTATGTATACATCCTGTACATATTGTAGGGCGCAGTAATGAGGCAACACGTAGGCTTAAAGTCCAAACTTAAGAGTTTTATTCACACTTATAATCAGCAAGTGGCAGAAGGGAAAAAAAAAACATAAATGTACTCCAACTTGGAGAACCACCGGTCTGACTCACCCTCGCACGGGATGGGCTTAACTAAGCAGCCGCCGGGTCACCACTAGCGATATGTTAGTTGCAGTCCACAGGCGACCGCCAGGTGCCATTCCCAGGGTTGCTTGAGTCTTGTCACAGACCTTTACAGCTGTATAACCAAATAATATTACACATTCAGGATTAAGGCCAGGTTACACGCTTCAATGTGTCGGCGAACCGACCAACGATCCAACTTGACCTACATTGCTGGAACGATGTTCAATGATCACTAGTGAGGTGTCACACGTACTGATGTCGAGAACGATGCGGCAACGATTACGGGACAAGCGAACGATACTTGCGGTCGTTTGGTTGCCTACGTCCTCCAGTTCTGAATAGGCGAAGTCATTAACAACATCGTTATCAAGGTGTCACACACACCGATGCTACAGGTTGAACGAACGATTGATTTATGGTCCGGTTCATAAACCTCCGATAAACGATCAGCCGACTTATCGTTGGTTGATTCTACGTGCAACACGCAACAACGTTGTTACAACATCGTTGCTCCACCCCAAAACCTGTGACGTACCAACGATATTGTTAACAATATCGTAGCGTGTAACAGGCCCTTTAGTCCAGCTTAGCTCCTCACACAACGAGATTCCCCAACTAACTGGCTTATGCAGGCTTGATTGCTTCAGCTGAGTATGTCAGGTGTTACTCTGAAATCCCAGAGATTTAGGGAAAATCCAGGCCAGATTTTATGTGGCAGGGAGAAATATACCTTCCATCCAGCACTACGCCTTTCACAGCACCACACTATATATATGTATAGATTACTCACAAATGTCTTTTCCTTTTTAGCGACCGCCTGTGATCAAGGCTATATTGTTTAGCCAAAACGTCAAATTTGTCGCAAAATCATAAAGTCGAATACGTGAACTCAATAAAGAAGTTTTATTTGCATCAGAACTCAGCAAGTGTGCAGCGTCTATCTTTTCTAGTGTTCTAGGATCCACATCCCCTCACTAGCACCTCTTGACTACCTACTGAGTACACGCCAAAACATAAGATAAAGTCTTCATAATAGCGCACATGATTCATACATTTTTACTCAAAGACAAAAATGGTCTTTATTGTTGGCATTCAATTTTTTATTTGTATCAATTTTTAATCCATGAGACTCTGTACAATTTACAGCATTATCTGTTACAAAATATTGTTATTTTTACTAACAAAACCATGTGATCAGTATTTTTGTTGAACCTTCTGAGAAAATAGCTCATGTAAACGATAAACCCTATGACAAATCATGTTTCATATCTGAGTTTTTAGAGTTAAAAGATGCACTTTTCACAAAATGGTGTAAAAGTCCTCCAGCTGGTTTAGGCTTAGGTTGGTTTCACACTACCAGTTTTTGGAATCTGGGAAAATGTAGGTAAAACCTGATTTTCCCTTGATTCCCCCGGAATTGTAAAACGATGCAACGGGATGCACCCATCCATGCATCAATGAGACGGATCAGTGATAATACCGATGCGTGATCATCCTGTTGCATCCGGTTTTGTACCTTTTTTAGCTGGATCCAGAGGAAAATGACACAATTATCACTGATCCATGAGACGGATCAGTGATAATACCGATGTGTGATCATCCCGTTGCATCCAGTTTTGTACCTTTTTTTTTAGCTGGATAAAGAGGAAAATGACACGCCCCCTAGTGGGTGTGTCATTTTACACTGGGTTCTGGGCATGCTCAGTTAAAAAACTCGGATCCGGCATCCGGATTCCGCTGGATCCAAGGTCCATAGAGCACCATTCTAATTGAACCCATATTGCCCCGGATCCGGTTGTTCTCTGTTTTGAAACGAACACCAAAATCGCTCCAAAATAAGTTTTTGGTGTCAGTGAAAAAACATTAGACACCCGGATCAGGGGGAACCTTAAAGAACTGAATGCACCTGCAAGTTAATGTGGTCCCACTGACAGTCAATGGGGCTGAAAATGGAAGCAGTTTAAGCTGGATTCACATAGATACCAAAAATGGTAGTGTGAAACCAGCCTTACCACTGTTCAAAAAGTCAGAAATGACAAATCAGGTGAAAACATCTGGAATCCCTAAACTTTAGCTCATAATGGTGAACATAAAAGAAAAAAAAACAACAGGCAAATACTTACTGTAGATTTAAACCACCACTACAGTGTTTTGAGGTTTTTCCAGCGTTGGAGTGGTGCTTTAAATTTAAGCCCCCTTCTCCTAGTCTTAAACTTACCCTCCAGCGGCTTCATCCATTTTTAGGAGCCGTTCCGGCAATTATTATTATTATTTATTATTATAGCGCCATTAATTCCATGGCGCTTTACATGTGGAAGGGTAAGAAAGACAAATACACAGTACATGGACAACATATGGCATACAGGTACAGAAGGAGAGAGGACGTTGTCCGCGAGGGCTTTATAATCTACAAAATGCGGCTACATTTTGTGCCCAGAATTTCTGACTGCCCGAAAGTCAGAAGTTACATCACAAGTGCTCAATACTGCTCTATGAGAGCAGAACAAGGCCGGAATGAGGATCTCATAAAGGTGTATTGAGTTGTGACCTCCGGAACGCTCCATGAAACACTGGAGCTGCCGGCAGGTCACAAAACACAGGAGACCAACCAGAGCGCCGCTGGACAAAGGTGAAGGTGGTGGAAGGTAATTATTAGGTTATGTTCACACTGGTCGTTTCTGATCCATTTTTGGTGCTGCGCTTTTTTTACAAAAACTGCACCAAAAACGGATCAGTCAGATTATCTGCCAGCAAAGTGAATGGGATTTTTATTTTGCTGTGGAGACACTGTGCTTTATTACTGCTCCGATACTGTGAAGAAAGCGCATCCGGAAAATAATGATCATGTCAATTTGTGTGGCATTTTTCTGGTGTAATTTTGGCACCACTAACATCCAATTACTTACCCTCACCACAATCTCATGGTGAGCTCCAGTGATGTCCTCATCCTGGGAGGCAGCAGGACCTGTGAGTTGTGAGCTGTTCAGTGCTTGAGGACCTACCCATTTGACCGAGTAATGTGGTGAGTCACATGATGAGTCACATGGACAGGTCCTAGAAACATTGAACAACTCATAGGTCCTGCTGCCTCCAAAAATGAGGACATCACCGGAGCTCACCGTGGGATCGCGGGGAGGGTAAGAAAGTTTATGCGTCTCTGTCTGTCTGTGTCCACCAAAAACAGAGCAAAAAAAGCATAAAAACGGATGATGCATTTGTGATGCATTTTTGCAAAAAGAGAATCCATTTTTGGTGCAGAAACTATCCCAAAAACGGATCAATAAAAAACTGAGCACCAACGCTCTGTCTGAACATAGCCTTAACGTGGGACCTACATTTAAAGCACTACTACAGCGGTGCAATAAAAAGAAACAATGTAGTGGTGCTTTAAAAAAAAAACAAAAAACTCAAATGTAAATATGAAAAAAAGTATACAAAAAACAAGTGCAAATGCATTAATGAATTGAAGCCATGGTGTATGAAACCTGTTTCATTTTACAAAGAGCACATCTAATAAAGGCCTATTCTAGTCCAACTCCCTCATTACTCATATTACACATGGAGGATGTGGCTCTCTTTACACAAGATGCCATGTATAGGATAAAGAACTTAAACTATTTAGAAATTGGAACTGAAACTATCCAAACAGGTGGAACTGCAGGAAAATGCGGTCGCTCTGGTTTTTTATCTGCAAACCTTTCACTGATATCTTTAGTCTTCAAATGGTACGTTCCACCATTATGACGCAGGCACTATTACTGATGATAAGTGTGATTGGTGCTGGAGCTAAAACTTCCAAGCTCTAAATCACTGGCCACGAGATGTCGAATGTTCTCTAGAGCAGGAGGCTGTAATCCCGTCCTCCCCGTCATGTGAGCCTATAATGGAGACATCTGGATCACGTTTTGACTTTTCTTCCTAAAATGAAATATTGCTGATTTCCAACAGATGTGTTTTCGACTTATACTGAGTGGCTTTAATAAAATAGAAAACATAGGGTCCTGAAAAATGTTTCATACCATAATTTCTCTGCAATATGCTCGTATGGTTTATACAAGAGAGATGACGATTTGGAAAGTTAATTTTTTGCAAATTCAAAACAAAACAGAGGACTCTCGTGGGGATCAGATCTGACATACACCTGTTAGGCCAAATTCATCTTTACTTGTTTTTTATCTAGCATATATTCTTTCACTTTTACAGCCAAAGTAGAACAGTATGAGTCTTAATAGAAACATGAATTTGTAGGCATTTTTTTAGAAAACATTACAGGTTGATGTAAAGTTGCATGAAGGCGGCCATAAACTATGCAATTTACCAGGTGTCCTCTTTCTGAGAATATATTGGTAATGGGGTATAAGAAGTCTATTTATTCTATAATATAGGTTTTACACCATGTTCCAAATTATTATGCAAATGTTCTTTTTCTCTGATTTTCCTAAATGGTCGGTGCAAATGACAGTCAGTGTAATAAAAGTCATCACCTGTTAAGAGTATACATCAAATTTTATTGAAGAAACCTCCCAATAATAACAGTATAATCTTCAAAATTAAAAAAACTCTAAATGCGCTGTTCCAAATTATTAGGCACAGTAGAGTTTCTAAACATTTGATATGTTTGAAAGAACTGAAAATGCTCATTTGTTGAATTTGCAGGATTAGGAGGTCACATTCACTGAAATAAAGAGCTATTTAACTCCAAAACATCCTAACAGGCCAAGTTACATGTTAATATAGGAACCCTTCTTTGATATCACCTTTACAATTCTTGCATCCATTGAACTTGTGAACTTCCCACCCTCAAAGATCTTTTGCTTGATTATACTCCAAAGCTTCTCTATAGGGTTGAGGTCAGGGGAAGATGGTGACCACACCATGAGTTTATTTCCTTTTATGCCCATAGCAGCCAATGACACAGAGGTATTCTTTGCAGCATGAGATGGTGCATTGTCATGCATAAAGATGATTTTGCTCCTGAAGGCACGTTTTTGATTTTTGTACCATGGAACAACGTTCTCAGTAAGAAACTTTATATACTTTGCAGAGGTCATTTTCACACCTTCAGGAAACTTAAAGGGGCCTACCAGCTGTTTCCCAATGATTCCGGCCCAAAACATGACTCCTCCACCTCCTTGCTGACGTCGCAGCCTTGTTGGGACATGGTGGCCATCCACCAACCATCCACTACTCTATTCATCTGGACCATCCAGGGTTGCTCGGCACTCATCAGTAAACAAAACTGTTTGAAAATTAGTCTTCATGTACAGTTAGGGCCATAAATATTTGGACAGTGACACAATTTTCACGAGTTGGGCTCTGCATGCCACCACATTGGATTTGAAATGAAACCTCTACAACAGAATTCAAGTGCAGATTGTAACATTTAATTTGAAGGGTTGAACAAAAATATCTGATAGAAAATGTAGGAATTGTACACATTTCTTTACAAACACTCCACATTTTAGGAGGTCAAAAGTAATTGGACAAATAAACATAACCCAAACAAAATATTTTTATTTTCAATATTTTGTTGCGAATCCTTTGGAGGCAATCACTGCCTTAAGTCTGGAACCCATGGACATCACCAAACGCTGGGTTTCCTCCTTCTTAATGCTTTGCCAGGCCTTTACAGCCGCAGCCTTCAGGTCTTGCTTGTTTGTGGGTCTTTCCGTCTTAAGTCTGGATTTGAGCAAGTGAAATGCATGCTCAATTGGGTTAAGATCTGGTGATTGACTTGGCCATTGCAGAATGTTCCACTTTTTTGCACTCATGAACTCCTGGGTAGCTTTGGCTGTATGCTTGGGGTCATTGTCCATCTGTACTATGAAGCGCCGTCCAATCAACTTTGCAGCATTTGGCTGAATCTGGGCTGAAAGTATATCCCGGTACACTTCAGAATTCATCCGGCTACTCTTGTCTGCTGTTATGTCATCAATAAATACAAGTGACCCAGTGCCATTGAAAGCCATCCATGCCCATGCCATCACGTTGCCTCCACCATGTTTTACAGAGGATGTGGTGTGCCTTGGATCATGTGCCGTTCCCTTTCTTCTCCAAACTTTTTTCTTCCCATCATTCTGGTACAGGTTGATCTTTGTCTCATCTGTCCATAGAATACTTTTCCAGAACTGAGCTGGCTTCTTGAGGTGTTTTTCAGCAAATTTAACTCTGGCCTGTCTATTTTTGGAATTGATGAATGGTTTGCATCTAGATGTGAACCCTTTGTATTTACTGTCATGGAATCTTCTCTTTACTGTTGACTTAGAGACAGATACACCTACTTCACTGAGAGTGTTCTGGACTTCAGTTTATGTTGTGAACGGGTTCTTCTTCACCAAATAAAGTATGCGGCGATCATCCACCACTGTTGTCATCCGTGGACGCCCAGGCCTTTTAGAGTTCCCAAGCTCACCAGTCAATTCCTTTTTTCTCAGAACGTACCCAACTGTTGATTTTGCTACTCCAAGCATGTCTGCTATCTCTCTGATGGATTTTTTCTTTTTTTCAGCCTCAGGATGTTCTGCTTCACCTCAATTGAGAGTTCCTTTGACCGAATGTTGTCTGGTCACAGCAACAGCTTCCAAATGCAAAACCACACACCTGGAATCCACCCCTGACCTTTTAACTACTTCATTGATTTCAGGTTAACGAGGGAGACGCCTTCAGAGTTAATTGCAGCCCTTAGAGTCCATTGTCCAATTACTTTTGGTCCCTTGAAAAAGAGGAGGCTATGCATTACAGAGCTATAATTCCTAAACCCTTTCTCCGATTCAGATGTGGAAACTCTCATATTGCAGCTGGGAGTGTGCACTTTCAGCCCATATTATATATATAATTGTATTTCTGAACATGTTTTTGTAAACAGCTAAAATAACAAAACTTGTGTCACTGTCCAAATATTTCTGGCCCTAACTGTATGGCTGGGCCCACTGCAACCGTTTCTGCTTGTGTGCACTGTTTAGGGGTGGCCGAATAGTAGGTTTATGCACCACAGCAAGCCTTTGATGGATCCTACACCTTGAGGTTCGAGGGACTCCAGCCGAACCAGCAATTTCAAATATCTTTTTAGCAGCTGATCTCTTAATCCGATGAACGTGCCTGGCAGAAACCTTCCTCATTCTGCCTTTATCTGCACGAACATGTCTGTGCTTAGAATCAGCCACAAATCTCTTCACAGTACGATGATCACGCTTAAGTTTTCGTGCAATATCTTATGTTTTCATCCCTTGTCCAAGGCATTGCACTGTTTGTTGCTTTTCGGCAGCAGAGAGATCCTTTTTCATTCCCATGTTACTTGAAAACTGTGGCCTGCTTAATATTGTAGAACACCCAGTTTTCCTTTTATTGGGCTCAACTGCCAAACTAATTATCACAGGTATCTGAGATTGATTTCAGTGATCCAAAGAACCCTGAGACACAATACCATCAATGAGTTTCATTGACAAAAAAAAACCCCTATGACACTTAAAACCAATTTGCATAATAATTTGGAACATGGTGTACTTCATAGACCCTTTCAATTTATGAGTAAAGATAGAACAGAGTCTAAGCCAGGCCTGCACAACATACAGCTTGCTGAAGGATGTTGCATGGGCCTAAAGCCCCTGTCACAATAGCAAGATCGCTAGCGAGATTGCTGTTGCGTCACAAGTGTTGTGACGCAACATCAGAATGGCCTGTATCATTTTATGATCATCGGGCCCCCGCTGGCCAGCATGCATCGGTGTGTTTGACGCCTTAACAACGACCTCGTTGGCGACTCAGAACTCAGCCACGTAGGTCTGAGTCATCAGACTAGCTGTTGTGTGACAGGGTCCCAACGACTGCTGAAATCGTTATACAGGTCGCTGTCATTCAGTAGATCTGACTATTTGACATCTCACCAGCGATCATGTAGCGACGTTCCAGCGATCCGTACCAGGTCGTATCGTTGTCGGGATTCCTGGAACGTCGCCAGGTGTGACGGGACCCTAAGAGAATCGGGAGGCTCTGGCTCCCACCTCCCTATACTCAACTATATTCACAGTTAAACACTTCAGTACAGTGATGGGGCAAGCAGAGTAGCACAGGTCATCACATCCCCTCCCCACACCAATGTGCAGCAGCGTGAGGAGGTCATCACACCCAACTGGTACAAATAACATTGTAGAGTTCAACTGATTCTAAGTCATCAAAATATGAATGTGGGAAATGGAACTGAGGAAACATGAAAAATGAAAATATGAGACATTTAGCATACACAAAAAGCCCAGTACCTATGTGGAGGTGTTTCTCCTTACTGGGTCCCTATACTATAGATAATGCCTCTCTTTTGGTTAAAAAACCTTTTGCATGGGCGAGCAGGAACCTGCTGAGTGAAAGGAAAAAAAGATCTGACACTAGTAGGGGAGGGGTGCAACAGACAGAAGCTATAATCCGGTAACATACACAAAAATAAACTGCCGGCACTCCCTAATATACAATGTGAACAGCTGCTAACTGAACATAACGCAATATTACAAAAAGAAACAAATGCACTTTGTATTGCATGAATGAAGAGGAGCAATGTGGGGGAAATTACAGAGAGGAGCTGTGTATGGGGGAAAATATTATGAGGAGGAGCTGTGTGTGGTGTGTGTGGAGGGCACTTACAGAGAGGAGCTGTGGGGAGGTATTATGAAGAGGAGATGTGTTTGGGGGGAATATTATGAGGAGGCGCTGTGTGTGTTGTGTGTGGAGGGAAAATACAGAGAGGAGCTGGGTGTGGGAGAATATTAAAAGAGGAGCTGTTAGGAGGGAGGGGAATTATGGGGGGAGCTGTTTGTAGGGGAAATATTATGGAGAGGAGTTGTGTGTGGAGGGGATTACAGAGAGGAGTGATGTGAGGGAAATTACAGAGTATGGAGAGAATATTATGAAAAGGAGCTGTGTATGGTGTGTGGAAGGAGATTACAGAGAGGAGCCGAGTGTGTGTTGGGGGATATTATGAAGAGAAGCTGTGTGGAGGGAGGGGAAATTACAGAGAGGAGCTGTGTATGGTGGGAGAATATTATCAAAAGGAGCTGTGTGTGGTGTGTGTAGAGGGAAATTACAGAGAGGAGTTGTGGGGAGAATATTATGAAGAGGAGCCATTAGGAGGGAGGGGAATTATGAAGGGGAACTGTTTGTGGGGGGAATTTAAGGAGAGGAACTGTGTGTGGGGGGGGAATATAATGGAGAGAAGCTGTGTGTGGGGACATAAAGGAGAGGTGCTATGAAAGGGGGATTACAGAGAGGAGCTGTGTGTGATGAATTATGGAGAGGAACTGTGTGTGTGTGTGGACATTACGGAGAGAAGAAGTGTGTGGGGAGGGATTATAGAGAAGAGCTGTGGTGGGATACAGAGAGGAGCTGTGTTGGGGATTACAGAGAGCAGACATGTGGGGGTAATATAATAGAGAGGAGCTGTGGGGGGCATCTCGGAGAGGAGCTGTGTGGACCAACATTATGAAGAGCAGCTGTGTGGGGGGTATTACAGAGATGAGCTTTGAGGGGGTGAAATATTACAGAGAGGAGTCGTGTTGGACTTTATGGAGACAAAGTGTGGATGAACATTACTACGAGGGTCATAACGAAAAGGAGCAATGTGGGGAGGATATTATGATGAAAAGCAGTATGGGAGGGATATTTTGTGAATGAAGCACACTAAGGGACAATTATTTATTCAGGGGTTTAACATTGGAGACATCTTTATTTATTAGGTAGTATAGTGATACTGCTGATGATGCTGGCTGTGTAAAGCATGTTATCACACCCACAGGCGTGATATAGAAGGCATGATATAAAGTTCAGAGTTTATCAGCAAGTTCTCAATTTTCCAACAAAATTAACAAAACCATTTATTTACAGACCACATCACATTTGAAGTGACTTTGAGGGGCCTATGTAACAGAAAAGACCCAAAAGCGATACCATTTTAAAAACTGCACTCCTCAGAGTGCTTAAAGGGAACCAACCACCCCAAATGACCCCCCCGGACTGTTAATATGTGTCCCTACACCCAGCACATACATTTGGGGCAATCGTTTTTTGCTAAAAAAACGGTTTAGTAGAAGCTAAGATATAGCTTTATGAAGTTTAATAAATCAAGCCGAATGGGTGTTACCTAGCTTTGTCCTCCTGCATTTCTTCGTGCCTGTGAGCCTCCTCCCTTCAGTGAAGCCCTTCTGTGCAAGCCGAAAATGCCCCGCCCGTCTGCTGCTGCCTGATAAATTATGCACGCCCATCTCTGCACCTAAGAGCCTGGTCGCGTCATGAAGGGGGCGGGGCTAGATCGCATCACGAAAGGGGCGGGGCTCCGGCATGACGTGATCTAGCCCCGCCCCTTTCATGACGCAGCCAGGCTCTTAGGTGCAGAGATGGGCGTGCATAAGTTATCAGGCAGCAGCAGACAGGAGGGGCATTTTCGGCTTCACTGAAGGGAGGAGGGGAGAGGAGGCTGACAGGCACGAAGAAATGCACGAGGACAAAGCTAGGTAACACCCATTCGGCTGAATTTATTAAACTTCATAAAGCTATATCTTAGCTTCTACTAAACAGTTTTTTTAGCAAAAACGATTGCCCCAAATGTGTGTGCTGGGTGTAGGGACACATATTAACAGTCCGGGGGGGTCATTTGGGGTGGTTGGTTCCCTTTAAAGTCACATTCAAGAAGTTTATTATCCTTAGGTGCTCCACTGAAATCAAAGCAATGTGGAAGAAAAAAATGTACATTTTACTTTTTCCAATACAAATGATGTTTAAGCCTCAGATTTTTTATTTTCACAATTGTAACAGGAGTAAATAGGACCGTAAAATTTGTTGCGCAATTTCTCCTGGGTAGGCCGATACTCCACATGTGGAAGACTACTGTTTAAGCGCACGGCAGGGCTCGGAATGGAAGGATCGACATTTGACTTTTGAAGTGCAAAATGGTTGGAATTGATAGCAGACACCATGTTAAGTTTGCAGAGCCCCTGATGTCCCTGAACTGTGGAAACCACCCAAATGTGACACCATTTTGGAAACCAGACCCCTCAAGGAATTTCTCTAGAGGTGTGGTAGTCACCTTGAACCCACAGGTTCTTCACAGAATTTTATAACGTTGAACCGTAAAAATGAAAAAATGAAATTTCCAACAAAAATGTAGCTTTAGCATCAAATTTTCTATTTTTACAAAGGTAACTAGAGAAAATGGACCATACAATTTATTGTGCAATGTCTCTTGAGTACAACATATATGGGGGAACTCTGATGTTTGCATAGCAGGGAAGGAGCGCTATTTGAATTTTGGAGCGCCATTTTGACTGAAATATAATTTCACATATTAAAAGTCCCTAAAAAGTCAATACAGCAGAAACCCTCACAAGTGATCCCATTTTGGAAACTACACCTCTCGCAGAATTTATTTAGCAGTGCAGTGATCATACTGACACCACAGATGTGTCACAGAATTTTATACCATTGGGCAGTGAAGAATAAATTATTACATTTTTACTACAAAAATGTTCTTGTATTCCCAGATTTTACATTTTCACATGGGGAAATGGGGATCAATGGAACCAAAATTTGTTACACAATTTCAGCTAAACGTGGCAATACCCCACGTGTGACTGTACAGTACTGCTTAGTCATGCGGCGAGGCAAGGAAGGGAAGGAGCACTATTTGACTCTTGGAGCACAAATTTTCTTGGGGGGCCTTTGTATATAGAGTCTGAAAACTATTCTAAGTGCCATAATAGCAGAAACCCCCTCAAATGATCCAATTTTGGAAACTTATCCACAGGTGTACTGCCAATATTGACTCCACAGGTGTTTTCCAAAAAGAAATAGCAGTGGATGTAGCTGAGTGAAAATTTGAAATCTGCCATTGTAGTGCCCAGTACATTGTCATGCCCATACACCGTGCCCAGAACATTGTGCCCAGCTCGTACTTCTGGAGACACGCAACCTGTAAATTCAAAGGGTTCTCCGCACTACAGAAATTTCAAATATGTGGTTTAAGCACACTGTGGGACTCAGAAGGGAGGGGGGCATTTGGATTTGGGACAAGACAGACACAGAGGGATCATAGGTTAGACAAAGTCCAAAGTGATTCCCTTTGCCACATTATATGGAATCTTCTGTCAGGGGTTTTGTCTGAATCACTTATTTTACAGATTTACACAGAAATCTGGTGTGCACACAGCGTAGAATGTAGGATAAATGTGAAATGAGCCTTACTGCAATCTTTGGGAGTAAGAAGGAATAAATCAACAGCAGGTCAAGAATTGGTTTTGCTCATTTTTTTTTCACCATGCGGTGAATAAGTGATTATGTGTCTTTAGTCTTAGGGTCCGTGCGATTGCAGCAATAGCAGATTTACATCTGGACCTGGACAAAACAGAATTCATTATCTTTCCCCCATCTCACTCTACCACCCCGCCAGACCTATCCATCAAAGTCAATGGCTACTCACTTGCCCCAGCCGCGCATGCTCGCTGCCTCGGGGGTAACCCTCAATCGTGATCTCTCTTTCTTTCAAAGCTCTTTTTATTGTAGAAAATACAACAAAGTACCAGTCATATGCAGTATAGTAGTACAACAAAAGATAAGTATTCAAATGACTATAACACGAATATCTTAAGATAAAGGTGACATTGTATACTAGCAATAAAGCAGAGCAAGAAGACGAGTGAAGAGGTATAGAGAGAAGAGGGAGAAGGGAAGAAAGGGGGACGAGGGGGGAGCACCTTGGGTGATGTCATAAGTGTTGAATTAGGTTGTGATTATTGAATAGTAAGTAGGTTGAGATCTAAAATGGATCCAGTGCTCTCTTTCAAATCACATAGCCAAGCCTTTTCCCCCTCCTGCCAGCTCTAACTCAAAAATATTTCCTGGATACGTACTGTAGATTCCTTAACCAATAATCTGCAAAAACACTTGTGCAAGCCCTCATTATCTCCCACCTCGACTACTACAACATTCTTCTCTAGCACACTCACACCTCTCCTATCTCTCCTAAACTCTACGACCTGACTAGTCCACTTGTCTCCCAGCTATACTCCATCATCTCCTCTCTGCCTAGACTTTCACTGGTTTCCCATTTCCCAGAGACTCCAGTTCAAAAACCTACCTGTGACATACAAAGCCATCCCTGTCCCCTCCATATATCTATGACATGGTCTGTTACGGTAGTACTTACCTACACATAACCTCAAATCCTCACAAGATCATCTTCTCTCCTCCCCTCTATTTCCTCTTCCTAGAACCGCATACAAGATTTCTCCTATGCATCCCCATACTCTGGAACGCTCTCCCCCAACATATCAGACTCTCGCCCAACATGTTAACTTTTAAAAGGAAGCCCCAGGGCCAGTATGAAAATTGCAAGATTACTAATTTAGTTGTTTAATAACGATTATGATATGAAACACACTGTCAAAATATTTAAAAAAAATACATCTAACACAAAAACCTGAATTAACCAATAGGTCATGTTGTGACATCACATTCCCTTTAGAGTGTCTGATGCCCTCTCATTTTTCCATAGCTATGGTTCACTGTTCATTCTACATAGTAATTCTTGGGTTTTCCAATTTTGGACAATCTTGTCCCCTGGCTGTAGTTGTCTTTTCTTAGGCTATTTTCTGCAATAAAAATGCAGCACCCACAGCTTTACCACTGCAGTCAATGTTATTTTACAAAAGCTGTGCCCACATGTGTTTGTGGGTGCTGCGTTTTTGCTGAAGAAATCGCCTGCGTTTTCTTAATGATCCTGTAATTAACATGACCGTTTTCACGTTTTCCCCATAAACTCCATTCTAACCCCCCAAAAAGTATCATAAATGGATTGGTATTCCCACAGTCCATATGTGAGCCTTTTTTTACAACGATTTCCAAAACAAAAACACTGCAATACTCACTCTCCCCTGTGATCCCCAGTGAGTCTTCCTCCATGCACCTCTGGGAGCTGTGTTTATCGATCTTACAGGACCTTTGCACCATGTGACTCAGGTTGTCACACGGTGTGCAGGATCTGGAAGATCGATAAACACAATGTGGTGCCCCTGCGACCAGGGTGGCCACATGAGGGAACTGCAGCCAGGCAGATAGGAGACAGTTTGTGCAACAAACACCCTCAGCACACACACCCACCAGAGCACAACACCCAACCCGCAGCCCGGGACTCTAGGCGGGCAAGGGGTGGTAGGGTTTAGAGGAAAGTGGGTGGGAAGGAAGGTCAGGTGACAGACCAGTACAAAAAGAGGAAAAGAGGAGGAAGGAGTTAGTAGGCCATAGTGAGCTGACCAGAAAAGACAACAGCAGAGAGAAAGTGACACTTCCCGGAGGGATAGCGCTCCCTGGAGGCGCAGAATCCAGAGACGCAGATCGATGGAGAGAAAGCCCGTCCATAGCCTGCAGCCCACAAGAAAGTAAGAACAGAGACCGGTCCGGTGTCACCGGGTCCAAAGAGTACGGCAGCGTTGACCAACTACAGGCGGGATAGGTTCGCTTGAGGTATCTGGAAGTCACACGGGTCGGAAAGAGCCCGGTAATCCCTTGAAAGACAGGGTTACTCAAGGCTAGCCTGGAACCAGAGTGTCGGCTCTGAGGGGGACCGCATTTATACGCCGGCTCCCCAGAGAAACCGACGGGGAACACTGATTCCAAGTCAGGGTTCCCACCACAAGGGTTGGAGGCACAGCAACACTATAGGACCCGTCTTGCCGCCCGCACACATAAGGGGAAGCCGTACAAAGGGGCCGAGTTGCCGCCATACAACCCACACGGAAGAGCAAATGAGGAACAAGCCTGAAAGGTTATAGAGAGAGTGAGGGGTCTCAGAAAGATAGCCTGGCTGCAGAGGGTTCAGTGTCCGGAGTTACCTGTGTAAAATGACTGTGTGAACTGTACTGTTTGAACTGAAGAACGTGCCAGTAAAACCCAGTGAACCCTGCTCCAGTCTACCGTGTATGATTCCCCGGTATACAGAACTTTTATTGCACCTTTCACCCTGTCAGGAGCAGCCCCGACCCGTGGCGGGCTCATCCACCTTGCTGCAGCATCAATCTATCCTCCTGACAGAAGTACACTGCAGCGGTGGTCCCTTCACTGACCACAACCCGTGGGTGGCATCACGACAAACTCCCCTTTAAATATTACCCCTTATACTTGCGGAACCCGGGACACGGTCCGGACCAAGACCGCTGTGATATCCCCAGCAGTACCCCGGTCCGGTTCCGAGTACCCCGTCCCAGTGGGCTCCACAACAGCATCTGCTGGTGCACAGAGGAAGAATCACCGGAGATCACTATGGGCTCACAAGGGAGGGTGGAAAAATGACTGTCTGTGTGTCTGCCTGTCTTTGTGTGTCAGCTTATTTGTGCTACGTTTTTATGTGCATAAATGCAATAGATTTGTGCTGCTTTTGTTTATAGACAGCTGTGTTTGTGTAGCTGAGAAACGTAGGACAAGCGCAGGACACAAAAAATAAGCATAGTGTCACATCGCCATCGGACTCGGTGGCCGGTGTTCCTGCCTCGGCCGCTGGGAGGAGCCGGATTCCTTCGTCTGGTGGTGCTGGTGATAGGAAGGCCTTGTCCTCATATGGACCTGCTCCGGCGACGTCTGCCTCTGTCGCTGAGCGCCGCTGTGTTTCCCCTCTGGGTGGTGTTGGTCGCAGAAGAGCGGGCCCTGCAGAGGTGTCCGTTAGGCGCAGCCTGCGTTCTTCTGTCAGAGGTGGGCTGGGTGGAGCCAGTCGTGCATCTCCATCTGACCTGGCTCTAGGGGCGGTTCGGATGAGGTCATCAGGCTGTGAGCTCCAGCCTATGGGAGGTAACCGCGCCCTTCAAATACATTGGAGCCTGTCTTGCAGGCCGCCAGATATAGTTTTGGTTCCCCAGTGATATAGTGTATGTTTAGTTTTGTCTCTGACCTTGCCTGGATTTCTGACTCTGCCTCTGCCTATTGATTTTGTACCTCAGCTGCCCTCTTGGTTTTGACTCGGACTCCTGACTACGTTCTTCGCTTCCTGATTTTTTCCCTTCCTAGACGACCTCCCTGCTCTGCTGCTCCCATAGGCAGCTACCCCCTGGGCTCCGCTATAATTCCAGATCCCTGTATAGGGGTTAAGGGTCTCGGGGTTTCTCGGGGTGCTGCCTTACCAGCAGCTCAGCCTTACAGCGGACGGTCGTCACATTATATCTGGCCATACCATTATTTATATATATAGGTATCGACTATATATATATTTAAACGCATTCCCTTACTTTTTTTTTTTCTCTCCTTTTCCCAATGGTTACCTGTTGTTTTTTTTTTCTTTACTCTGAGCTGTGTCAGCTGTTAATTGCTTCCATCCATGCATCTGTGTCCAGCTTCTCAGTCCTGTGGAGGAACACTCCCATCTTCTCATGCCAACATGCTGCACAAGTCACCATCTGAAGGCCTCTGCATGAATGCTGGAGATCAGAAGGCCTCATTCCCTGGATGTCAGCACCTGGGGGGCTCTGGCTATGCCTGCTCAGGTGCCCAGGTAGGATTGCCCGCAAATGCGGCCAAAGTCCTGTTACCTATTTCTTTGACTTACCTTAAGAAATCTGTGTGTTTGGAGGCTTATGTTGACAGTGGCTCAGAGGGGAATTTCATGGATCTCCATGTAGCGAGCACTCTTGGTATACCACTGCTAAGGCTTAATGCCCCCATTAGAACCACTGCAGTTAATGGCACTCCCATCATCCAGGGTGGAGTGGAACTTGTCACTGAGGAAGTGTCAATGCTGGTGGGGTCGTTACATGCTGAAAAGGTGTCATTTTTTGCAATCAGTAATTTATCATCTGCAGTAATCCTGGGCATGCCATGGTTACGTAAACATAACCCAGTCATAGACTGGCACTTGGGTGACATCGTGCGCTGGAGCCCAAAGTGTCAGGATAACTGTATCTCGCTGTCTGTGAACCAAGTGAAGGTCAAGACTCCTCCATTTGTACTATATGCCTTTAGAGATTTTGAGGATGTATTTTCTATTCAGGAATCAGAGAAATTACCCCCTCACAGAAAGTATGATTTCGCCATAGATTTGATACCTGATTCTCGTCTCCCAAAGGGGAGAATATTTAACCTCTCTGGTCCTGAACGTCAGGCTATGAATGATTACATAGCAGACAGTCTGAGAAAAGGGTATATTAGACCGTCCACCTCACCAGTAGGAGCTGGTTTCTTTTTTGTGGGAAAGAAAGATGGCGGCCTCAGACCTTGCATTGATTACCGCGAATTAAACGCGATCACTGTGAAAAACCAGTATCCTCTTCCACTCATCCCTGATCTTTATAATCAGCTGTTGGGAGCCAAGTATTTCACCAAACTGGACCTCAGGGGAGCATATAACCTGGTCCGTATAAAAGAAGGTGATGAGTGGAAGACCGCGTTCAATACGCCTCTCGGCCATTTTGAGTATCTCGTAATGCCGTTCGGGTTAAGCAACGCACCTGCAGTGTTTCAGAATTTCGTGAACGATATATTCAGAGACATCAGTGGTGTATATGTGGTCGTTTATTTGGACGACATTCTGGTTTTTTCTCCTGGTCTTTGGTCGCACGTCCGACATGTCCGTACTGTGCTCCAGAGACTCAGAGAGCATTCTTTATTCGCCAAATTAGAGAAATGTGTCTTCATGGAGGAGGAGATAAACTTTTTGGGGTATGTTATATCTGCTAAAGGTTTTCGCATGGATCCTGCCAAAATTAAACCCAGTAAGGAATGGGTACAACCCAAGTCTCTGAAGGCACTGCAGCGATTCTTGGGTTTCGCTAACTATTACCGCAAATTTATTAAAGGGTTTTCCGAGATAGCCAAACCTCTCACTGATTTGACACGTAAAGGGGCGGATGTGGTTAATTGGAAGCCTGAAGCAATTTATGCGTTTTCTAAGTTAAAGGAATGTTTCTCCTCTGACCCAATATTGGTTCAGCCTGATCTGGACCGCCCCTTCATTGTAGAGGTAGATGCCTCTGAAGTTGGAGTGGGGGCAGTGCTGTCACAAGGCACTGCATCCCTCACTCAGCTTCGTCCGTGTGCCTTCTTTTCCCGAAAATTTTCATCTACCGAGATGAATTATGACATAGGTAACCGAGAGTTGTTGGCAATCAAATGGGCCTTCGAGGAATGGCGCCACTTCCTCGAAGGCGCCAAACATAAGATTACCGTAATTACTGACCACAAAAACCTGACCTACTTGGAGTCAGCAAAAAGACTGAATCCTAGACAGGCTAGGTGGGCTTTGTTCTTCTCCAGATTTGATTTTGTTATCACCTTCCGACCAGGTACTAAAAATGTAAGGGCTGATGCCCTGTCTCGAAGTTTTTGCCCCATACAAGTCGGGGACGTTGAACCGACTCCCATTTTAACCAAGGGGATTGTTGTCTCGGCTGTGTCTTTGGATCTCCTGGAAGAGATTCGTAGATCTCCAGAACAGGCCCCTGACACTACTCCTGCCCAGAAACTATTTGTCCCTACCAAATTTCGCCTCCAAGTTCTTAAGGAATCTCATGATTCCGTCCTCGCAGGGCACCCTGGTATCAATAACACCATCAGACTTGTAACTAGGAGTTTGTGGTGGCCAACCATAGTAAAGGACTGTAAGGAATATGTACTGGCTTGTGAAACCTGTGCTCGCGCTAAGTCTCCCCGCAACCGCCCTGCCGGGTTGCTCCAGTCCTTGCCTACCCCTGAGGGTCCTTGGACTCATATCTCCATGGATTTTATTACTGACCTGCCACTCTCAGAAGGGAAGACTTGTATCTGGGTAGTGGTAGACAGATTCAGCAAGCAGTGTCATTTTGTTCCGCTGTCCGGGTTACCTAATTCCGAGACCCTGAGCAAAGTAGTTTTGGAGGGCATTCTGTAAACGGATTGGAATTGACTGTTCCTTTTCTTCTGCCTATCACCCTGAAACCAATGGTCAAACCGAGCGCGCAAATCAAGCTCTCGAACAGTATCTACGTTGTTATGTCTCTGAGCATCAATCTGATTGGGTGGAACATCTGCCACTAGCAGAATTTGCCATGAATAACCAGTACCAGGAGTCCATCAAGACCACCCCTTTCTACTGTAATCATGGGCTGCACCCGCGCTTTTGTTCATTTTCTTCTAGGCTTTCTGATGTTCCTGGGGTAGAAAGGTCCGTAGATCAGTTAAAGACTATCTGGTCTGAAGTGAACAAAAACTTAAAGGGGGCTCAGACTAGGCAGGCGTCTTCTGCTAATAAACGGCGTTCCAAGGGACCGGACCTGGGAGTTGGGGACAAAGTTTGGTTGTCCACAAAAAATATCAAGCTCAAAGTGCCGTCTGCCAAACTAGGTCCCAGGTTTATTGGTCCGTATGAAATTATTGACGTGATTAACCCTGTAGCCTTTCGTCTGAAGCTCCCTCAATCATTCAAACTGCCCAATGTATTCCATAAATCCCTTCTCAAATTGTACCGATCTCCGATTCGTCCTGTCCGGTCCCCTCCTCCTCCGGTCTTGGTCGGGGGTGCCGTGGAATACGAAGTTCAGCGAATCCTTGATTCCCGCTTGGTGAGAGGATCCGTGCAGTATCTGGTACATTGGAAGGGCTATGGTCCGGCGGAGAGGTCCTGGGTGCCTGCCAGTAATATCCATGCCAAGGGTTTGATCAGGAAGTTTCATCTTCTTCATCCCAATAAACCGGGTTTTGTGGGTCCGGAGGCCCCTCGTGGAGGGGGGGGTACTGTCACATCGCCATCGGACTCGGTGGCCGGTGTTCCTGCCTCGGCCGCTGGGAGGAGCCGGATTCCTTCGTCTGGTGGTGCTGGTGATAGGAAGGCCTTGTCCTCATATGGACCTGCTCCGGCGACGTCTGCCTCTGTCGCTGAGCGCCGCTGTGTTTCCCCTCTGGGTGGTGTTGGTCGCAGAAGAGCGGGCCCTGCAGAGGTGTCCGTTAGGCGCAGCCTGCGTTCTTCTGTCAGAGGTGGGCTGGGTGGAGCCAGTCGTGCATCTCCATCTGACCTGGCTCTAGGGGCGGTTCGGATGAGGTCATCAGGCTGTGAGCTCCAGCCTATGGGAGGTAACCGCGCCCTTCAAATACATTGGAGCCTGTCTTGCAGGCCGCCAGATATAGTTTTGGTTCCCCAGTAATATAGTGTATGTTTAGTTTTGTCTCTGACCTTGCCTGGATTTCTGACTCTGCCTCTGCCTATTGATTTTGTACCTCAGCTGCCCTCTTGGTTTTGACTCGGACTCCTGACTACGTTCTTCGCTTCCTGATTTTTTCCCTTCCTAGACGACCTCCCTGCTCTGCTGCTCCCATAGGCAGCTACCCCCTGGGCTCCGCTATAATTCCAGATCCCTGTATAGGGGTTAAGGGTCTCGGGGTTTCTCGGGGTGCTGCCTTACCAGCAGCTCAGCCTTACAGCGGACGGTCGTCACACATAGTGGGCACATACGGTAGCCTTGCACTTCCCAGGGTCCAGGACTAAGTTTTCACTCCTGCTCCTGGTATCTGATATTGTGTGCAGCATAGACGCCGTGTTGACAGCACTGAGGCTAATTACAGAGCTCAGTAGCTCTGCCGAATTGTCGGCACAAGCCACTCAGTTGCTGAACTCAGTTATTGGCTGCAGCGCTGTTCACATGACGTCAGTGCTGCAAACCCTGCAAATGATGAAAAAAATGGAAGGAGAAATTATCAAAACTTCTCAAATTATTCAGCACCAAGTATAAGAACCTCATGCAGAAATACACACATAGATGCCTTGCCTGCTATCAATGAGGTTATTAATGGCCATTTCTCCAAAGTGTCCCAGGAGCCGTTTTTCAACATGACAATGCCAGGCTGGCAGTTGCTCATGTCAGTGTAAGCAGCCTGCGTGTAACTTACACATACTACTATGGCCTGTAGCATTTCAGGATTTGCTTTCCATCTAGCACACTTGGACAACATCAGTGGACATATGCAAAGGAAGCTGCCAGCAGTGGATCTTGATGATTTGCATGCCAAGGTGTAATCAGCATGGCAGAACATTCCTCAAACAACCACCTATAATCTGATTGATAGCAGCCAAGGTGTGTAAGTGTGGGAATTTCTGCTTTTGGTGCTCATACTTAATACTGTTGAAATACAGATGTTTTGAAAATATTTTTTCATTATTTCCACATCATTAACATAGCTATTGATTCTGAAATTTCCATAAATCCATGACTTTTCTTCATTGGTGATGCAATTTCATTTATGGAGTGTGGAAACCAGTGATTACCTTGTATCTAGAAAATGATGGGATCCGTAGAAAATTATAGAAAATGTGATACAGAAAATTATGATAAATTAGCAAAATTATCTCTTATCTCACAAACCAAGAACAGAAGAAGTAGCAGATGGAAGAGAAGACTGTTCAAGTTCTCTGCAGATTAGGCCTGAACAACCTGCGGTGTTAGTCAGCCTCCGCCCGATGTGCAGCGGCGTGATAAGGTCATCTCAGAGCTGATCTCATCACACTACTGCTGTCAACATAGAAGCGGCGAGAACATAGCAGCCATAGCAAGGGGCTGTAAGCCCTCCACGTAGGAGCCGAAGATTAAACATATGGCTTATTATTGTAGCAAGTGGGTTCTATTTGGGGACATTATGAGGAAGTGGCATGTGTGTGGGTGAAGGGGGTATTATAGAGAAGGCCAGTATGGGGAACATATTCTGGAAAGGGGCAGTGTGGGGGACATATTCTGGAGAGGATACAAAAATTGGGGAAGCACCCTCTATTGAGAAGTACCTGGTGGTTTAGTGGGGATGAAGATTATAGGTGTGGGGGTTAGCCTCTCACCTTATGAGGTTGTGCACCCTTGCTTTGGTAGCTCCTCTGCCGTTCTTCCTGGTCACGTGGGACGCCGGCCGGTCAGGTGACTGGCACCTCAGAGGAAACCACATCACAGCAGGTCCTTCAACCATCAACAAGTATGCTTGGAATATTCTGGAGAGGGGCAGTATGGGGGAAAATGTTCTGAAGAGGGGCAGTCTAGGGGATAGGCTCTAGAGAAGGGCAGTGTGTGTGAAATATTATGGAGAAGGGAAGTGTGGGGGAAATGTTCTGGAGAGGGTCAGTGTGTGTAATATATCCTGGAAAGGGGTAATGTGGGGGACATCATATGAAAGGAGCATTGTGGGGACATCTTATGGAGAGAAGTGGTGTGGGGGATATCTTATGAAGAGGGGTAGTGTGGGGGGCATATTCTGGAGAGGGGCAGTGTGGGGGAATATTCTGGAGAGGGGCAATGTATGCGACATATTATGGAGGGGCAGTGTGGGGGACATATTCTGGAGAGGGGCAGTGTGGGGGAAATGTTCTGGAGAGAGGCAGTGTGGGGGACATATTCTGGAGAGGGGCTTTGTGGGGAAATGTTCTGGAGAGAGGCAGTATGGGGGACAGTCTGGAGAGGGGCAGTGTCAGGGGCATACATATCATTGGTGCAACCTGTGCAGCCGCACAGGGGCCCAAAGGTGAGGGGGCCATTTCTACCTCCAAAGCAGGTGGAATTGTGCATTTTTCTGATCTATTGGACTAAAAAGGGCCCCATGTGCTGTTCTTGCACAGGGGCCCTTTTCTGTCTGTGTCCACCAGTGGGAAGTGTGGGGGACATATTCTGGAGATGTGCAGTTTGGGAAATATATTCTGGAGAGGGGCAGTGTGTATGACATATAAGTTCACCGTGTTGGGATGTGCTGCAGAAAACCAAACAAGGAAGTTTGCAGAGATTAGCTGTGAATGTGAGAAATCATCATGGCTTCTGTTATACTTGAAGACAAAGGGGATGAGAATGACTTGAATCAGAGATGTCACCTCTAAGGGGCCCTTTACACGCCGCTACTGGAGGATGGATACAACCTGCTACAGGCTACAAATGTAGCTTGTAGCGGAAAAATACCCGTAGTAGCGGCGTGTAAAGACGGTAGGAGGCACCCGGCCACAGATACATCTGTTTCCGAGCACTGCCCGGAAACAGGTGGCTACACAGGCGATTGTAGCGAGCTGTATCGGCGTGTAAAGAAGCAACAGAAGGGATGTGTCGACACCAGGCAATGTACCTGGTATGTAGCTGGGGCGTGACACAGGCTCCGGGATACCCCCCCTTCAGCGATCATTGGAGGAAGCTCCTGCATTACGATTGGTAGTCGCTGCATGGGGCGGCATATTTAAGGAGCTGACCAGTCACACTACACAATTGCTCGAGCGTCATGTATTAATCAGCCTCCTGCGATGCCTGGCCAATCATGGGTTTCTTGCTTTGTCCTATCAGCGTACGGACGTCTCGTAATCCACAATCGTGGCACGCCTATGTGCTGTCCCTGCTGCAGCAGGTCCGCCCATATTAGCTTGTTGTAGCGGTGTGTAAATGAGGTACGGTGAGCTACAGAAGGTGACTTATGGCACCCGGCGGTGTATCCAGAGATAGATGTAAAGTAGCATAGCGTAGCTTGTGGCGGCGTGTAAAGATGGTGCGTTGACCGTTTGTAACCGCTTGTGCGTGCTCGTGGAAGTGAAGTAGCTGGTTGTATCCATCCTCCAGTAGCGGCGTGTAAAGGTACCCTAAGGGTACCTTTACACACGGCTACATTTGTAGCTTGTCACCAGGTAACTTACTGGTTGCAGTGATATCATGGATACATGATTCCATTTGTACACAGCAACAAGATAGAACCATGTATCCATGATTTCACTGCAACCAGTAAGTTACCTGGTGACAAGCTACAAATGTAGCCGTGTGTAAAGGTACCCTAAGGGCCCCTTTACACACGGCTACATTTGTAGCTTGTCACCAGGTAACTTACTGGTTGCAGTGAAATCATGGAGACATGATTCCATTTGTACACAGCAACAAGATAGAACCATGTATCCATGATTTCACTGCAACCAGTAAGTTACCTGGTGACAAGCTACAAATGTAGCCGTGTGTAAAGGTACCCTAAGAGTTTGAATATGTGTCACCCTTGTAAAATAATATCATATACTCAACTGTGTTACCGATGCCGTTCCACAGTGTCTGCACTCGCCCCCAGGATCATGTGATATTATTGGTCATGTGATCCTTGTGGCCAATCAGCGATGGTTTCACTCTCCCATACTTCTGACAAATCAGACATCCAGAGGAAGTGGGAGAGAAGTCGCATCTTTTGCTTACTCCGGATGTTTTGTCTAAAGTAGGGCAGAGTGAAACCAGCGCTGATTGGCCACAGGGATTGTGTTACATAATAATGTCTCACGATCTCCAGGAGTGCCAGTGCTGGTGTGCCGCCCCTGCGGTCTGGTTGTCACAGACGTACTGCACCTAATCCATAGGTATGGTATCCCACTCCCAGGTAAGATGGGGACACAATAAAGAGACACACACACCTTGCACTCAACACCCATCCTAACTCCAGGCCTGGGGATGAAGGTTGGAAGAGACTCTGTTTGAGCAGACCCCATCACTGGCTGGTGGAGGGAACAGGTTAAAAGGGGGTGGGAGGAGAAAGTTAGTGGGAAAAACAGATCCGGAAGAGGAGGAGTTAATTAGCTGAACAGTAGTGAATAGGAGTTAGTCAGTCAAGAAAGAAGAATCAGCAACAACAGAAAGATGGAGTTCTAGGGGAACTGTGGCACTGGGGAAGTAGTGGGGACCAGTGGGTAGGTAGCCCATCAAACCCAGGCCAGCGTGTACCCCGAATTCACCCTGACTTCCAGTCGTGGTGAAGGAACTGGTGGCAAAAGGTCACCGATTCCAATCTTGCCACAACACTGCAAGTTTGAGCCAGGAAACTGGAGGCCACTGAAGTTATGTGCAGTGGCCAACTACCGTGGATAATCCGCAGGACGGTAACTAGACCTAGAGACAGAGGACGTGCTGACCATCGCTCCAGAGGGCTCGCAGCCATAATCTTGGGATCCTGTGGCATGAAGGTGCAGGGAAAGAGTAGGTGTGAAGACCAGTGCAGAAAAGGGCAACCTGGAAAGGCATATAAAAGGCTTTCTTGGTGGAGTGGCCCCGTATTGCTTGGGAGTTGACCAGATTGCTGATCAGAAGGGCACGGTGCCCCGGCTGGAACTACTCAGAACTGTGAGTGAAGGTATAAGAACTGCACCCTTGGTGTCCTCCTGTTATTCCCCGTGCCCGCCTTGCCACTTCCTGCACCATAACTCCCACCACTATCATCTCCAAAGACTCTGCCATCACATCCCAGGGGCCCGCTATACCTGTGGGGAGTGTTACCATCTCGTCTGCCACAACTCCTATCCCCTGGGGCTCATCCAAGCAGCGCTGGCCATCCCTGGTCAGATACCACAGGTGGCGTCACGTAAAGACTACAAATCCCCTGTAACTACCCCTTAACCTGCACGGCCAGGGCCACAGAGCTGGGCCACCGCCACCGTGACCTCCCTGAAAGATCGCCGGCCTGGCTACCGAGTAACCCAGGCCCTTGCGGCCGTTGCACCGGCATTGCTGGAATGACCCTGGCACTGAAGGTGAGTAAAGGTGTTCTTATTTAACTGGAGAGAAACAGAGATCAAGAAGGTGTTGTCCAAATAGCGGACAACCCCTTTAAGAGTTTTGTGAAAATGAGGAGGATCTGGAGAGTTTCTGCACCAAAAACTCAGTGTAAATTAGGGTGTTTTGACATTGATTTTTTACAGGAGTAACTGATAAGAACCTACAAATCCTCAAATACTCAAAACATGGTTCTGGTGATATATTCATGAACTGAGAGTGGTTCTGGTAATTAATTCATGTAAATACCCCTTTAAAAAATGTTGTGGCCCTTGAGACTGGTTCAGTATGACAATGTGGCCCTTAGACCAAAAAATATTGAGCACGCTTGTAGATTTTCTTTACCCATACATTCTATAACCAACGAATAATCATAATGTGATTTTCTGGATTAGTGTAATCTAAAACAAATATATTCTTGAAGATAAAATATCTATGTATGAAAAGATTATGATATTAGTGTCTTAAATGAATCACACAGTATGACACACTGTACAGTAATGCTGGAGCATGGATCCCAACCTATACATATACAATATACACCCCCATGACATCACCGCTCTTCTCCACAAACAATCATCTGACAGCCTGTGGATTACGACAATCTACACACCCAATGCTGCAGAACAAACACAGTCCATCCTCCGCGTCTTATACATTTTCATATTAATCTTAACCTTTAATCAGCTGACAAGGCTCATGTTCTTTCCCCAGCAGAAATAATGTTAAAGTTGTCATCAGATCATGCCCACCTCCATGCCCAGGCCGCTCACAAATACAACACATTCATGATGATTCGCTTTAACCCATTAGACACCACTAAGGTGAACAATGGACTGTACATATGTGATACCAGAACAAGACCAGATCTGAAGAATCAAGTTACAATCATCAAGTTTCTGATTAATATGGAGGCAATTTCCTGCTCACAAGGAACACAAAGAAAGACGCCCAGGTACCCAAACACATGGCCTTCATTAATAATGGGGCTGGGACAGACTGGCGATCACACAGGGCTAAGAGCTAAGACAAGACGTTACATTGTAGGCTGATATCATGATATGTGCTGGGCAACTATACAAGTACAGCCAAGGCATCACGTATGTACATAGGTGACATCTATACGTGTGCTGTATGGATACATGTATCGTCCTATATGCAGTGTACATATGAGTGCTGTATGTATATCCATATAGTCATGTGAGTGAAATAGTGAAGTATATGTATAGACACATACATATTGTCCTGTATATAGCGTATATATGTATACACATCAAAGGTCCCCCTTAATATTGTGCTTCACCATATAACGCTATACCTTACAAAACATCCCTATAGACCTGCAAGGGCTATATTGATATTTTCAAGTGAATTATATATGTATGCAGTATATGCAGTAATAATAATGATACATTTCTATTTCTATTGCATCAACATATTCCAGGAAGCACCTTCACATCAAAGGGGATGTATATATTGTACTGTATGTGACAGACATATATATGTGCTATACACACAGCACACATGTATGATGTCACATGCAGAACTTATATATATATATATAATTTCTGCATGTGACATACATGTGTGCTGTATGTCTAGTCGTGTGTGTGCTGTATCTACATAGTCCTGTAGGTAACATATATGTGTGTGTTACACATCTACATGTATATATCCTAGCAGTGACGTATGTGGAGCAGACACCCCAGGACACAGCTGTTGGCCTCTGTGACAGAAGCGTCTACAAATGGCCAATGCTCCAATGTGTCGGTCACTGCTCCGTCCTTCAGCTGCCCGGCAGCCATCCTGTGCCCATCCTTCCTCCCTCAGTACATGGCACTCCATACCTCCCGGCCCCCGGGATCGCTCATCTATAGGAAGCTTCGTGATATAATACGCACCGATGCCAGGATGCTGGCCAGGCCAGGCACGACCGCGTCCTCCTCACAGCTGGCACACACCTCTCCTCCCATAGCAGGTGGCCGCCATGCCCGCGGCCTGCCGCCCTGTGCTGTCTGTGCTGCCAGTGTCCGGGGCTGCTCTGCTGGCGGTGAGATGACAGAGCTCCAGCACAGCAGCCATCTACGGCAGGTCACATGGGTGTTGCGTTGCAGGAATGGTCATAGCCATAGCAACAGCGAGGAGCCTGGAAAATGGGAGAGGAGGAGGTGACGTTACCCCCACCTCAGTGTGATCTCAGGGGTTCACCTCACACATGTCCTGCCAGTGTCCGAGCACCTACAGCAGTGCCCCACCATCTCCTACCAGTGTCATGTGTCATGGCACATACCTGCCCTGGACCCTGTAATATAGCAGTGCCCCACCATCTCCTACCAGTGTCATGTGTCATGGCACATACCTGCCCTGGGCCCTGTGATATAGCTGTGCCCCACCATCTCCTACCAGTGTCATGGCACATACCTGCCCAGGGCCCTGTGATATAGCAGTGCCCCACCATCTCCTACCAATGACATACACATACCTGCCAAGGGACCTGCAACATAGCAGTGCCACACCATCCCCTACCAGTGTCATGGCACCCACTTGCCCATGGCCCTGAACAATTGCAGTGCCCCACCATCTCCTACCAGTGTCATGTGTCATGGCACATACCTGCCCTGGACCCTGTAATATAGCAGTGCCCCACCATCTCCTACCAGTGTCATGGCGCATACCTGCCCAGGGCCCTGTAATATAGCAGTGCCCCTGTGGCACCCTGGCACCTGTTGGGCACCACAGAAATCCTTAGAGCACAAATGGAGTAAGTAACAGCACAGCAAAACCCACAAACACAACAACCCTTAGAACACCTGGTTTCACCCCGAGCCTCTAGGGGGAGCTCCACTGGTCACTTTGAACCAGTTCCCCCTATAAATAGAGTCTTGCAGGGAGAAACTCCAGAGTGTGGTAGACGCTACAAGAGCTGCCAGCCTGTGTGAAACCTCCACCCTATGAGGAACACACTAGGCCCAACCAGCCTGTTAGCAAGTGGAGGTCCCTGCAATTGGGACAAGAGGAAGAAGGAGATCACCTCTCAGGAACACAGAGTTATTCCGACTCTCTCCTTAACAACTGGTTACTGGAACCGAAGCTGTGAGAGCCACCAAGCCATCACAGAGAACCAGCATACCTCACAGGGAGTCTAGCCCCCTGTTCCACCTGTCGCACCTACCAACGAGAGCCCAGGGAAGAAGGTAGAATTATCATCACCCTTTTACAGTGCCCTCAGTACTGACAACCAGGTGAAATCCGTTCTATTGAACAAACTGCCCGGTCCGGAGGGATTCCACATCCACCCGACCTTAGCACCAGAACTAGAGAAAGGAAGCCTAACATTGCTTGCTGTGAAACTCCAGAAGTGCCAACTTCACTATCCCGGTCCGAGTGTACCTGATCACCAACCAGTAAAGGTACCTAAAAGAGACTTTGTGTGGTTGTACATTACTCCTGAATTCAGCGCGCAGCATCCCGCAGCTGCCTCACAACATCTTGCGCAGCTCCCGGCTCCGGGGATTCCCGCTCATCCTGTGGGGAGCGTTCCATCTCGCTGTATAACATCCCCCGGAGACCCGAACAGCGCTGGTAAAGTTACCAGAACACCCGCAGGTGGCGTCACGAAGACAAATCACCCCTACTGTTCCGCCATTCCCCATTGATCTGGACCACCGGGCCTACACCACTGCAGGCGCGGTTCCGTGACTGGAGGAGAAACAACGCCCGCTACGTGTACCCCCCGGCTACGGTGAGTCAGAATTTGGCATCACGAACAGGATACGAGCAGGCCCGTTATCACGGGTATTGTGTGCTATTTATTGACTGTAAATATCGAACTGTACATTTGGTCCGCCATTGGTGCGCGAAAAGGCAGGAAAAGAAGGGGCGTGACTGTGCAGAGGGCGCGAAGATTGGCCCCGCCCCCACGCTCTGACGACTTCCTCCGTACGCAGCAGGAACCGGAAACTCCCGTGGTGCCTCACTCCTCACCGCGAGGCCGACACTTCCGTTTGAAACCGAGGGAAAGGCTACGCTTAACTAAGGGGGAGCGACCATGAGTAACCCGGCTCCCGATCACGCGGTGCCCCCGCTAGACCAAGCGGCACCTCAAAATATACCTTTTGATGGACAGCAACCAGTCGGCGGTATGCCACCGCAACCCGCTCCGATTATGCCGATGTCTCTACCCTACGTTCCTAGTGCGACCTGGTTACCCATGTACAGCGGTGTACCCAGCACCTTAGAGAACTTCCAGAGGAAGATATGCCAAGCGCTGGACATGTACCCGATGACCGGTAAGCAAAGAGCTTCAGTTGTTATGGGACAGTTAACCGGTGCAGCCGAACTGCAGAGCCGCAGCTGGCCTGTAGAAACTCAGGAATTTGTGGAGCAGATATTCGCTAGATTAACCCGGGTCTTTGAGCGCCATACCGAAGCTGAACTAAGACTGTCATTCTATCGTTGTAACCAAGGGGCACAAGAAAGTGTCCTTGATTATTCACTGCGCTTGCAAGAAGCATACAGACTGTTAAAACAAGTTGATCCTGATGGTGTCCGTGATGAGAACAAAGCGTTAATTGGACAATTTATTGTGGGCCTTAAACTATCTGAGGATAGAAAGCAAGCAAGCTGGTGGTCCATACAAAATCCAGGCGCAGAGTTTGATACCTTGAGAGACTTAACAGTTTGGGGACAACGACTCGCTGAAGTACCTGATCCCGCTTCACCGCAGCAGCAGTACACTGACACCCCTTCCGTGCCGGCAGCAGCATCTCCAATCCCTGCGATTCAGTCCAGTGCACAGACTGTAACACCTGACCGGTTTGATCAACTGTGTGCTAATGTCGAACAGCTGATGAAGGACGTGGCCAAGCTACAAGCTGGGAGAAGACCCAAGACAGATGCAAGGCCATCGGACAAGATTCAACTCGCCGACAGCCCGGATGACGTCCCGTGGATGAGGAGAAAGACACAGCCGTCGCGAGGAAAACCTGCAGACCGCCGCAGTCCTGACAGACGCCGCAACAGTCAGCAGAACGACTTAGGAGGACGCAACCTGCAATCCCGTCCTTTAAACGAGCGACCCCTGGGCGAGAAGGGCCAACCCCAGGAGTAGACTGTCCAGGCCCTACGTCCAGCTGGGAACATAAGTATGTGGGAGACTGTCCATACTTACCAATCGTCATCGATGGCATCGCTATCTCCACCTTGATAGACACTGGATCCCAGGTGACATCCATCCCCAGTACCCTTTACAAGCAGTTCTGGCCAGATGTTAAGCTAGAACCCCCTAATCCCGAGATGAACCTTGAAGCCACTAATGGTATACTGGTTACCATAGAGGGACAGTGGGAAGCTACAGTAAAGGTAGGGAGGGTGCAGTTGAAAAACCAGGGTATCTTAGTGGTCCAGGATAAGCCTAACCACAAGGATCCATATGTCATATTGGGTACCAATGTCATGATCAAATGCCTCGATGAAGTGTTGTTTCTACTCCAACAGAGTGCTGAAGCCGGTAAACCCAGAGAAAAGAGGGCTATCCAAAAGCAGATCAGAGCTCTGGTGTATCAACAACAGGTAACATTGTCAAATGGTGAGATTGGCAGAGTAAGGGTCACAGATCCCATTCCAATTGTGGTACCACCCAGAAGTGAAATGATGATCTGGTGTCGAGCAGCCATAGGCCTCAGAGGGCAGGACTACCAAGCTGTAGTAGAACCTGTAATGTCCGACAGTAGTCCTACGCTCTTGACAGCCAGAGGGTTAGTCGACGTAAGAAAGGGGAGAGTCCCCGTACGCATATTGAATTATGGTGATGACGAAGTCAGACTGCCAAGATATGCAACTGTCGCAAAATTGTACCAAGTAAAAGATGATGCTGTGATTGATGTAAAATCCTCAAACCAAACAGTCACTGATGAACCCCCTCACTCCAAAGATCAGTTAGAGAAATGGTGTCAAGAACTCCGTGTAGGAACTGACAATACACCCTCTCACCAGAAAAATGGAGTATACCGGGTAGTTCGGGAGTATGAGCAAGTGTTCAGCAAACACCCACTTGACTTTGGAAGGATTAAAGGGGTACAACATCATATCCCCACAAACAACCATGCACCCATCAAAGAAAGGTACAGGCCTATACCACCCACTCACTACCAGAAAGCAAAAGAGATGCTTCAGGACATGAAAAATGCAGGAGTCATTAGGGATAGCTGTAGTCCCTGGGCCGCACCACTAGTCCTGGTTAAAAAGAAAGATGGTAGTATGAGGATGTGCGTAGACTATAGGCAAATCAACAAAGTCACACACAAGGATGCATACCCGTTACCACGCATAGAAGAGTCACTAGCTGCACTCAAATCTGCCAACTACTTCACATTAGATCTTACTAGTGGGTACTGGCAGGTTGCCGTTGCAGAGGAGGATCGTGAGAAGACAGCCTTCACTACTCCTATGGGCTTATGCGAGTTCAACAGTATGCCCTTCGGTTTGTGCAATGCCCCAGGCACATTTCAGAGACTTATGGAGTGTTGTTTGGGCCACAAGAACTTTGAGACTGTCTTGTTATACCTTGATGATGTCATTGTCTACTCTCAGACCTATGAAGATCACCTCCAACACCTGAGTGAAGTGTTCGAGTCACTGTCCAAGTACGGGATGAAACTGAAACCGTCCAAGTGCCACCTGCTGAAACCCAAGGTCCAATACCTAGGACATGTGGTCAGCGCCGAGGGCGTAGCACCGGATCCGGATAAGGTCACCGTCATCAAGGACTGGCCAGCACCAATCAATCACAAAGAGGTACGTCAATTTCTAGGATTGGTCGGGTACTACCGACGCTTCATCAAGGGCTATACCAAGATAGCCGCCCCCATGCAAGATCTCCTAGTAGGCCAATCCAAAAACTACAAGATCAGGGGACCCCCGTTCCACTGGGGCCCAGAGCAGGACAAGTCCTTCCAAACGTTAAAAGATGCTTTAACTGGAGAAGAAATCCTGGCCTACCCTGACTACAATCTACCGTTTTTACTGTACACAGACGCAAGCAATGAAGGTTTAGGAGCAGTCCTATCTCAACGTCAGCAGGGCAAGGAGAAGGTGATAGCCTACGCCAGCAGAAAGCTCCGTCCCACAGAAAGGAACCCGGAGAATTATAGCTCCTTCAAGCTGGAGTTCCTGGCCCTGGTCTGGGCAATCACAGAGCGTTTCAAGCATTACCTGGCATCCGCCCCGTTCACAGCTTTCACAGACAACAACCCTCTAACACACTTAGAGACTGCAAAGCTGGGAGCCCTAGAACAGCGTTGGGTAGCAAGACTTGCTAACTACGACTTCACTGTAAAGTACCGGGCAGGTCACAAGAACGGCAATGCTGATGCCCTGTCCCGAATGCCTCATCTTCCTGAAGAGGGAGAAGACATAGATGACCTAGAAGAGATTGAACTACCTGCTTTCCACCGTTCGGGTACAGCAACATGTCATCAGAGAAACCAGACACGTGTAGAGAGAACCGTGAACCCGTTACCTCACCATGACTGGAAGGAGGCTCAGGCCAACGACCCAGATGTCAGCCTGGTAAGGGATCTGATCACTCAAGAACACGCCAACATGGACTCTGATGCCTCATCAACTGCTAAACGCCTGTGGAAGGAGACAGGACGGTTGTTCGTCTACCAAGGTAAACTATGCAGAAGATACCTCAATCCAAGAACCCATGAACTAATCTGGCAGATTGTAGTTCCCAAGACTGAAGTCCAAATGATCCTTGAAGCATACCATGACGATGCCGGACACTTTGGATGGAAGAAGCTGGAGAGACTCCTGAAGGATCGGTTCTACTGGGTTGGTATGCGAGGCTCCATTGACAAATGGTGTAAAAACTGTGGACCATGTCACCTTCGAAGGAAAGACCATCTAACTCAGAAAGCTCAGTTGCAGCCGATTGTTACCACCAAACCTCTTGAAATAGTTGCTCTCGACCACGTGAAGCTTACCCCAAGTCGAACCGGGTACACCTACGCTCTCACCATCGTCGATCACTACTCAAGATTCCTGGTAGTCGTTCCAGTTAAGGATTTAACTGCTGAGGTAGCAGCAAAAGCGTTCCAGAGTTACTTCTGTCGCCCCCATGGGTATCCAGACCAGGTCTTAACTGACCAAGGACCAGCCTTCGAATCAGCTCTATTCCAAGAATTCTTAGGACTGTATGGGTGTAAGAAAATCCGCACCACACCTTATCATCCCCAGACGAACGGTTTATGTGAGAAGATGAACCACATAGTCATTGACATGCTCAAGACCTTACCAGTTGAAGAGAGAAATCAATGGCCAGAGAAACTCCCAGATCTCGTGGACATCTACAACCACATACCTGTCAGTTCGACAAATTACACACCTGCTTACTTGATGAGAGCAAGACCAGGTAAACTGCCTATTGATTTGCAGATGGGAACTATTGAACCCACAGAAGATTCTTCTGATGAAGACTGGGTCAGCCAACGCCAAGAACAGTACAGGAAAGTACAAGTAAGCGTGGAAAGAAACCTAGAAATCAGTAGAACCAAACAAGAGAAAGACTTCAACAAGCACGCCTCAGCTGAACCATCTCCTACCAGTGTCATGGCACATACCTGCCCTGGGCCCTGAAGTAAAGCAGTGCCCCACCAACTCCTGCCAGTGTCATGGTGAATTCCTGCCCAGGGCCTATAATATAGCAGTGCCCCACCATCTCCTACCAGTGTCATGGTACATACTTGCCCAGGGCCCTGTAATATAGCAGTGCCCCACCAACACCTCGATCGGCATCAAAATGCCTAGGCCTGGGGTTATGGCTGGCGAATCGGACCTGAAGATCCTAGATTAGCTGCCTGTATCCAATCTGCTGGTCAAAGTGAACAGCCCTCCTTATATACCCTCAGCCCTCATTGCAGGATATTGGGGACTTCACGATTGGTGGAATAAGACTGTCTTTTCATTGGCTCACTTCCAAGCTGCCTGGATAATGTCCATTTAAATGCTGATTGACAAAGAGGGGTCAAGGAGGGTTTAGTATAGACATTTAGTGTAACACCCTGACCACAAACAATGGTGGCTGAAGTAATTTACATAGTATCAGCAATCCACATCTTAATAGAATGGCATTCCAACAGGATTAAGTTTCTCTGACCTTAAGGTCCCGTCACACACAACGACGCTCCAGCGATCCCAACAGCGATAACGACCTGCCGGGATCGCTGGAGCGTCGCTACCTAATCGCTGGGGAGCTGTCAAACAGGCAGATCTCCTCAGTGACCAGGGAGCCAACTCCCACATCGCTGGAAGTGCGCGCTGCTTAGATACCTGCTGTTTATCATGGTTACCAGCTTCCTCCCTGCTTACAGGCTGTGTTAAGCAGGAAGGAAGCTGGTAACTATGATAAACAAAGGGTATCTAGGCAGCGCGCGCTGCCTAGATACCCGGTATTTACCATGGTTACCAGCCTGTGAGATCGCTGATCGTTGGTCTCTTGCTGTCACACTGACCAGTGGGAGACCAAAAAATAGTCCTAAGCCCTTTGCAGCGATCAGCGATCTCACAGCAGTGGCCTGATCGCTGCTAGATGTCACACATAGCAACTTCGCTGGAGAGATCGTTGTAACGTCACAAAACCTGTGACGTTACAACGATCTCGCTAACTATCTCGTTATGTGTGACTGGGGCTTTACAGAAGAGAGATAATTACATTACACAGTCAACATTTCCAAGCAACTACCAGACTCTAGGAACAATGAGTTGGCCATCACAAGGCAGATAATTACATTATCCACTTTAAAGTGATCCTGAACCCAGAAACTGCCCCCCGCCCCCGTATCTTTAGACCTGTCCCTGCACCCTATACCTGGCCGTGTCATGAAAGGGGGCGGGGCTCAGGCATGACGCGATTTAGCCCGTCCCTTTCATGACGCGGCCAGGCTCTTAGAAGCAGAGAGGGGCGTGCATAATTACCAGGCAGCAGCAGACAGGCCCGTCCCATCTCGGCTTCCACAGAAAGAGAGAACTCACACAGGTCAAAGTATTATCCTTTTCTCTTACTTTACAAAAGCGATTTTTTTCTGCAAAAGGGATGGCTAGAAATGATAAGAGGGGGTGCAGGGACAGGTCTAAAGATACGGGGGGGTCAGTTTCTGGGTTTAGGATCACTTTAAATACTAGCAAGCGCCTAGAAATCTTGTGTAACCCATGAGTGGAATATTACAAGTTTGCAAACCAAAATACAATATTGTCGGGATAAATAAGAAATAGTGATGAGCGAGTACTAAAATGCTCGGGTGCTCGAAGCTCGGGCCGAGCATCCCGAGATACTCGTGTACTCGGCCCAAGTACCGAGCCCAATGTTATCTTATGGGAGACCCGAGTATTTTTATGAAATTACTGCCGGCAGCACGTAGAAACCCTAAAAATGTCACAAAAGTCTCAGAAGAGTGCTGAAATGACATGGCAACACCATGGGGAAGACCCCTGGAAGCATTTCTCACTCAAAAGTCACAGATATGAACAATCTTGTCCGAGTTTCACGCCAATTTTACGGAGTCACCAGAAAACCTTCCAAAATGACACCAAAATGAATATTTAGGGTGGAAATGTTAAGGGCACATACCCAATAGTGAGATACAGCTGGTGTATGTTACTTTTTGTGATTACATGAAAGATTTTACATTGTGCGGCACTCCGATGTCCCTGAGAAGAGACGTACATGAAGGCCTCTTGACATAATGTGCCCATTTTGAGGAACTGGGTCTATTGTAGTATTTTCCTTTGCCAGGGCAGTCCAAAATTGGGAGGATCACCAATGCCCCTGAATAGAGACGTGCATCCTCGGCCTGTAAACCTGAAGTGCCCATTGTAAGGAAGTGGGTGTATTGTAGTATAGCCCTTTGGCAGGGCAGCCAAAAATTGGGAGGCTCCATATTGTCCCTGGATAGAGACGTGCAGGAGGGCCTGTAAACCTGAAGTGGGTGTATTGTAGTATAGCCCTTTGGCAGGGCAGCCAAAAATTGGGAGGCTCCATATTGTCCCTGGATAGAGACGTGCAGGAGGGCCTGTAAACCTGAAGTGGGTGTATTGTAGTATAGCCCTTTGGCCAGGGCAGCCAAAAATTGGGAGGCTCCACATTGTCCCTGGATACAGACGTGCAGGAGGGCCTGTAAACCTGAAGTGGGTGTATTGTAGTATAGTCCTTTGGCAGGGCAGCCAAAAATTGGGAGGCTCCATATTGTCCCTGGATAGAGACGTGCAGGAAGGTCTGTAAACCTGAAGTGGGTGTATTGTAGTATAGCCCTTTGGCAGGACAGCCAAAAATTGGGAGGTTCAACAATGACTCATGCATACAGACATGCAGTAGGGCCTGTAAACCTCAAGTGGGTGTATTGTAGTATAGCCCTTTGGCAGGGCAGCCAAAAATTGGGAGGCTCCACATTGTCCCTGGATAGAGACGTGCATGAGGGCCTCAAAACATTTTTCCCATTGAAAAGGAGCGGGTCTCCTGTCGTTGTAATGCCCATTCTAAAAGAATGGGCGAAAAAATTTACCACTGCGGGTATACCTGAAACAACAGCCTAACTATTGTAACGGTCATCATGGTGGCACATGAGGAGAAGGAGGAGCAGTCCAGCGATTAGCCAAAGTCCAGAAGTGTGTACCCATGGGTGAGTGGAGGTACATGGCAAATTCCCAGAACAAAATTTAAATTCAGTTGTCATTTGTTGGTGGTGTGGTGAAGTCTGGCCCAATCCAACCCTTGTTCATCTTGATCAGAGTCAGCCTGTCAGCATTTTCAGTTGACAGGCGGGTGCGTTTATCAGCACTGAAAACACGCTCTGACAAAACGCTAGCGGCAGGGCAGGCCAGGACTTCCAAGGCGTAGAGATCCAATTCATGCCACGTGTCCAGCTTGGAGACCCAATAATTGTAAGGCACAGAGGAATCTCGCAGTACAGTTGTTCGATCTGCAAGGTACTCCTTCAGCATCTGGCCAAACTTAGCATTTCTTGTGGCACTACCCCGCACCTCAGGGGCTGTGGTACGTGAGGGGCTGAGAAAACTGTCCCACATCGTAAAGACTGTTCCCCTACCTCTGGCGGATTGGACTTGTGCCCCTCTCGGCCGTACGCCTTGGTTGTCCACTGATTCCTGACCTATGCCGCTAGCGTTTTGTGAGGGGAATGATTTGCCTACTTCCGTGACTATGACCTTCAGGAACTGCTGCATTTTGGCTGACCTCTCCGCCTCAGGAATGAGAGACATAAAGTTCTCCTTGTAGCGTGGGTCTAACAGTGTTGCCAACCAGTACTGATTGTCGGCCAAGATGTTCTGAACGCTAGGGTCACGAGCCAGGCAGCTTACCATAAAGTCAGCCATGTGCGCCAGACTCTTAACAGCCATCACTTCAGTATCCAGACCAACACGATGACTGAACATGCTGTCCTCCTCCTCCTCATCTTCCCTGTCCTCTGGCCAGCCACGCTGAATCGAGGGTATGACTGGTGTGCATGTCATATCCTCAATTTGGCCAGAGAGTTGCTCCATGTCTTCATCCTCCTCCTCCTCGTCATAGTCCTCCACTGCACGTTGTGATGAGATGAGGCTGGGCTGTGTGTTATCACCCACACCCACTACTGTTTCTTGCTCCAAGTCATCGCGCTTGGCCTGCAATGCATCCTCTTTGTTTTTCAGCAGAGACCGTTTTAGAAGGCAGAGTAGTGGTATGGTGACGCTAATAATGGCGTCATCGCCGCTCACCATCTTGGTGGAGTCCTCAAAGTTTTGGAGGACGGTACATAGGTCGGACATCCATCTCCTCTCCTCAGGTGTTGTGTGGAGTTTGACCCATTTCCCGACGGCTTAGGTGATGCAGGTAGTCCACAACTGCCCTCTTCTGCTCACATATCCTGACCAACATGTGCAGAGTTGAATTCCAACGCGCGGGGACATCACTCACCAGTCTGTGGGCCGAAAGACGCAAACAGCGCTGAAAGCCGGCAAAGCCGGCTGAAGCAGCAGGTGACTTGCGAAAATGTGCAGACAGACGGCGAACTTTTACCAGCAGTTCAGACAGCTCTGGGTATGACTTTATAAACCTCTGAACCACCAGGTTGAGCACATGGGCCACGCATGGAACATGCGTCAGCTGGCCTCGCCTCAAAGCTGCCACCAGGTTCTGGCCATTGTCACACATGACCTTTCCTGGCTTTAGGTTCAGAGGTGTGAGCCAGTGATCTGCCTGCTGTTTCAGAGCTGTCCACACCTCTTCTGTGGGGTTTGTCACCTATGCAGACTAGCTTCAGCACAGCCTGTTGCCGCTTCGCAGAGGCAGTGCTGCAGTGCTTCCAGCTTGGGACTGGTGTGGAGGGTACAGTGGATGAGGATGCACAGGAGGAGGAGGCTGAGGAGCATGACATTCCGGAGCTGTAGAGTGTCGGTGAAACCCTGACAGAGGTAGGGCCTGCTATCCTTGGTGTGGGAAGGACGTGTTCCGTCCCTCGCTCAGACTGGGTCCCAGCCTCCACAATATTAATCCAGTGTGCCGTCAAGGAGATGTAGCGGCCTTGCCCACAAGCACTTGTCCACGTGTCTGTGGTTAGGTGGACTTTGGCTGAAACAGCGTTGTTCAGGGCACGTGTGATGCTGTCGGACACGTTATGCAATGCGGGGACGGCACATCTGGAGAAATAGTGGCGGCTGGGGACCGAGTAACGTGGGACAGCAGCCGCCATCAGGTCGCAGAATGCTTCCGTCTCCACCAGCCGGAAAGGCAACATTTCTAGCGCTATGAGTCGCGAAATGTGAGAATTCAGGACTGTGGCATGTGGGGCGTTGGCAGCGTATTTGCGCCTGCGTTCAAAGGTTTGCTGAATGGATAATTGAACGCTGCGCTGGGACAAGGACGTGCTTGATGGTGGTGTTATTTGTGCGTGGGCAACTTCAGGTGCAGGGCCGGAGGCTTGTTCGCGGCCAGCATGGACAGGGGATTGGCTCGCACGCACAACACGCGAAGATGTAGCAGTGATATCAGCAAGCACCGCTCCTCGACTCTGTTGTACTTCCCACAAAGTCGGGTGCTTGGCTGACATGTGCCTGATCATGCTGGTGGTGGTCAGGCTGCTAGTTTTCATACCCCTGCTGCTACTGGCATGGCAGGTGTTGCAAATGGCCTTTTTAGAGTCATCTGGAGCTTTGCACAGGCACCTTGAGTCATGTTGTTGTTCCGGGGAACGGTTGCCTGCCTTCTGCCTGCGGACACGACCCTGCTTCGTACTGCCTGTTGGGATGCTACGCCTCCCTCCCCCTGTGCACTGCTGGCCTCGCTCTGCATATCCTCCTGCCATGTTGGGTCAGCTACTGGATCATCCACCACGTCGTCTTCCTCGTCCGCACCCTGATCCTCCTCCTGACTTCCTGGCAATTGTGTCTCATCATCATCCACCCCTTGTTGAGACACGTTGCCAACGTTCCGTTCGTGAGAAAGTGGCTGCTCAAATATTTGGGCATCTGTACATACCATCTCCTCATCACCCACTTCAACAGGAGCAGGAGAGAGGCCAGATTCTGCGAATGGATACGTGAACAGCTCTTCCGAGTGTCCTAGCGTGGGATCAGTAATGTCCGTGGACGTGTACTCGGCCTGGTGGTAGGAAGGAGGATCAGGTTGGGAAATGTGTGGTGCAGTATCACGGCTACTGACACTTGACCGTGTGGAAGACAGGGTGTTTGTGGAGGTGCCCATCTGACTTGAAGCATTATCCGCTATCCAAGTAACAACCTGTTGACACTGGTCTTATTTCAAGAGCGGTGTACTGCTGCGGGCCCCAAGAATTTGGGACGGAACGTGCGAGCGAGTAGATGTGCCACTTTGTTGTTGCGAAATTAGTGCTTGCACACGACCTCGGCCTCTGCCTGCACCACCATCACGTCCACTTCCTTGTTCCTTGCCAACGCCCTTGCGCATTTTGCCTGTATACAGCGACAACAGTCTGGTGACTGTTCAGATCACAGGAGATTAGGATTTTAGTCCCTAACCTGTTAAAGGTAGTAAGTACAACAGTCTGGTGACTGTAATGGTCACAGGAGATTAGGATTTTAGTCCCTAACCTGTATTAAGGTAGTAAGTACAACAGTCTGGTGACTGTAATGGTCACAGGAGAGAAGGATTTTAGTCCCTAACCTGTATTAAGGTAGTAAGTACAACAGTCTGGTGACTGTAATGGTCACAGGAGATTAGGATTTTAGTCCCTAACCTGTATTAAGGTAGTAAGTACAACAGTCTGGTGACTGTAATGGTCACAGGAGATTAGGATTTTAGTCCCTAACCTGTATCAAGGTAGTAAGTACAACAGTCTGGTGACTGTAATGGTCACAGGAGAGTAGGATTTTAGTCCCTAACCTGTATCAAGGTAGTAAGTACAACAGTCTGGTGACTGTAATGGTCACAGGAGAGTAAGATTTTAGTCCCTAACCTGTGTCAAGGTAGTAAGTACAACAGTCTGGTGACTGTAATGGTCACAGGAGAGAAGGATTTTAGTCCCTAACCTGTATCAAGGTAGTAAGTACAACAGTCTGGTGACTGTAATGGTCACAGAAGATTAGGATTTTAGTCCCTAACCTGTATTAAGGTAGTAACTACAACAGTCTGGTGACTGTAATGGTCACAGGAGAGAAGGATTTTAGTCCCTAACCTGTATCAAGGTAGTAAGTACAACAGTCTGGTGACTGTAATGTGAGTAAAAAAATCCCTGGTCTGTGGAGCGCTAGGACTCGAGATAAAATGGCACTAGGGTTATTTTTAGAAAATTATTTCTTTATTAACCTCTTACAGGCCACTACGCGTTTCTGCAGCAAAGCGCTGCCTTCATCAGGTGATGCAAGAGGGTATTGTCAGAAAGTGACTTAATATATAAAACACATCAACTTATCATTGGTTGAACAATAAAACAATTAATGATTACAACATTAACCCTACAGATACCAAGATAAAAGAAAGAACCCATGTAAAAAATCTAAAATGACATACACTATCAATTATGCATAACATGTATAATATTATACAGAATAATAATATTAAATATTAAAAGAGCATTATAAAATAACTTTACTACACATAATCGCACTGTATGCAATACAATGAGCGGCATCGGAGGGGAGAGGAGCAGACACTGTCAGAGCGGGGAGGGTATACAATTATTTATTTTCTATATTTTCAGGCTTTTAGTTTTTTCCATGAACAGTGCACACGGATGTCACAGTGTAAACATCTGCGTGCAGGGCATTTTAAATAATATAATAAAGTGAGTACAAATGAGCGGCACAGGAAAAGAGAGGAGCAAACACCGCCGAAACAATCCTATATAATCTATATTTTCAAGATTTTAGGTTTTTGCCCATGGTCAGTGCACACGGAGGTCATGATGTGACCATCTGCGTGCAGGGCATTTAACGAAGAAAAAGAAAAAAATAGAAAACATATCGCCGCGTGGACCACACACAGACGCGATCTGCGTGGAAACACGGACGTGTGACTAGGGCCCAAAGGATTTCATGAATTGCCAATGATTCGTCTGTATATCAAAAACATTTAACGTTTCGCCACATTCTCTATACTGAGATTCAAACCTTCTGGGGCCAAGGTTCCCAGTTTAAAAATCCAAAAACTCTCTTTTCTTATGAGACTTGTTAGACGATCAGGATCTTTACTATCAATGTGGTCGATGATGGTCAACCGCATTTGACCAGGGTCCCTCTGATGGACCGCATTAAAATGTCTGGATACACTGTGTAGTTGGTATCCTATTTTTATGTTATGCCTGTGTTTTGTTCAAGCACAAGTATTATGGTATTGTACTATTGTTCAGCTCATCAACAAACCTCAGGGCCTCTTCCTCCGTGCCCCCCAGACAAAGAAGAGGTCATCTATATAACGACGATATAGAACAATGTGGCCTCCAGCCGAGGTGGACTGCGCGATGGAGGCGGATTCGAAAGCACCCATGAAAAGGTTTGCGTAACTGGGGGCGAACCTCGTCCCCATGCGCATCCCCTCAGCTGTCGGTACATAGAGTTTTCAAAGGTGAATATGTTGTTCTCCAAGATGAACCTAATGGCCGTTAATAGGAAACTTCTCTGTTCCCTTGGTAATGTATCATCAAGAGACAAATAATTGTCTACCGCTCTAAGACCTAGTTCATGCGATATATTGCTATAAAGAGCTGCAACAGGAAGGAAGAGGCCCTGAGGTTTGTTGATGAGCTGAACAATAATACTTGGGGGTTGTCTTTTACGGCATCCCTTTCTAACAGGGCCCTCCAGTTTTTGGACCTGCTGGTGCGTTTCGATGACCTGGGGGGGTTGTCCACGTCGACCTTCTTTAAGTCTGTTGATGTCAACAGTTATTTGAGGTTCGACAGTGGGCACCTCCCCAGTTGGATTCGGAATGTGCCATATGGCCAATACTGGAGGATCCTAAAAAATTGTACAGATGATTCAGATTATAGAAAGGAGGCATTGGTTTTGCGTGACAGGTTTTTGGAAAATGTTACCCTAAAAAAATCTTGAAGGACGCTTTTAAAAAAACAAAAGATTTGTCTCAGGAATCATGTGTGGAACAAGTGTTTAACAAAAGAAGGGAGAAAAAAACAATAACATCGAAATTCAATAGATGGAGTCTGGTGACCACATTCTGCCAGCTCCATAATATTATACAGGGCCTACTTAATAAGCATTTGTTTATTTTTAAGGGGGATCCTATTCTTTCGGATCACATTCCTGATAAACCTATGATTATTTATAGGAAGAACAAATGTCTGCGTAATTTAGTGGCACCTAGTAAGATATCCGAAAAAGATTCATCAGTACAAACAACTGTTAACTCAGATTGGGGTTGTTACAGATGTCTAACTCCTAAATGCCTGTGTTGCCGTAGTATTCTAGATGGGGAAATCAATTTCACCTCAAGGACTACGGGGATTGAGTTTCCCATCAAACATAGATTGTCGTGTCAGTCTATGTTTGTTGTTTACTTGCTGGAATGCATGTGTGGTCTGCAGTATGTTGGACGTACAGTGCAGACCATTCATGCTCGCTTGAACAAACACAGGCATAACATAAAAAATAGGATACCAACTACACAGTGTATCCAGACATTTTAATGCGGTCCATCAGAGGGACCCTGGTCAAATGCGGTTGACCATCATCGACCACATTGATAGTAAAGATCCTGATCGTCTAACAAATCTCATAAGAAAAGAGTTTTTGGATTTTTAAACTGGGAACCTTGGCCCCAGAAGGTTTGAATCTCAGTATAGAGAATGTGGCGAAACGTTAAATGTTTTTGATATACAGACGAATCATTGGCAATTCATGAAATCCTTTGGGCCCTAGTCACACGTCCGTGTTTCCACACAGATCGCGTCTGTGTGTGGTCCACGCGGCGATATGTTTTCTATTTTTTTTTTTTTCTTCGTTAAATGCCCTGCACGCAGATGGTCACATCGTGACCTCCGTGTGCACTGACCATGGGCAAAAACCTAAAATCTTGAAAATATAGATTATATAGGATTGTTTCGGCGGTGTTTGCTCCTCTTTTCCTGTGCCGCTCATTTGTACTCACTTTATTATATAATTTAAAATGCCCTGCACGCAGATGTTTACACTGTGACATCCGTGTGCACTGTTCATGGAAAAAACTAAAAGCCTGAAAATATAGAAAATAAATAATTGTATACCTCCCCGCTCTGACGGTGTCTGCTCCTCTCTCCTCCGATGCCGCTCATTGTATTGCATACAGTGCGATTATGTGTAGTAAAGTTATTTTATAATGCTCTTTTAATATTTAATATTATTATTCTGTATAATATTATACATGTTATGCATAATTGATAGTGTATGTCATTTTAGATTTTTTACATGGGTTCTTTGTTTTATCTTGGTATCTGTAGGGTTAATGTTGTAATCATTAATTGTTTTATTGTTCAACCAATGATAAGTTGATGTGTTTTATATATTAAGTCACTTTCTGGCAATACCCTCTTGCATCACCTGATGAAGGCAGCGCTTTGCTGCAGAAACGCGTAGTGGCCTGTAAGAGGTTAATAAAGAAATAATTTTCTAAAAATAACCCTAGTGCCATTTTATCTCGAGTCCTAGCGCTCCACAGACCAGGGATTCTTTTACTCTCAGCTTCTTGCACTTGTGCACACTTGGCAAGAGCAGCTCTGGACAAGAGATACCATTAATCCTAGATCCTGAGCTCCATGACCTAGCAATACAACACGGTCACCGTTGAAGGACCTGTGGTGACATAAATCCGGTCACGTGACCGCGGCAGGAGCTGGAGCTCCCGGAGCAAATTTCGGTGCCTCCACTATACCTCCAAGCGGAGGTGGATTCACAGGCGTAAGACCGCAGTTGTGCAGGGTTGCACAACCATCTCTGGTGAGTGGCCACACAGCCCTGGGCCTAAATCCACTTCAAAAACTTTCTTCACATGCGCTCCCACCCCCTCCCCCCTTTTGTCTTGGTGACTGTAATGTTCACAGGAGAGTAGGATTTTAGTCCCTAACCTGTATCAAGGTAGTAATTACAACAGTCTGGTGACTGTAATGGTCACAGGAGATTAGGATTTTAGTCCCTAACCTGTATTAAGGTAGTAAGTACAACAGTCTGGTGACTGTAATGGTCACAGGAGATTAGGATTTTAGTCCCTAACCTGTATTAAGGTAGTAAGTACAACAGTCTGGTGACTGTTATGGTCACAGGAGAGTAGGATTTTAGTCCCTAACCTGTATCAAGGTAGTAAGTACAACAGTCTGGTGACTGTAATGGTCACAGGAGAGTAGGATTTTAGTCCCTAACCTGTATCAAGGTAGTAAGCACAACAGTCTGGTGACTGTTATGGTCACAGGAGAGAAGGATTTTAGTCCCTAACCTGTATCAAGCTAGTAAATACAACAGTCTGGTGACTGTTATGGTCACAGAAAAGCTTGGATACCGATCTGTATCACCCTGCCTATATCCTCCTAGATTAGTCCTGAGAAGGACTGTTGTGGTCAGCAGCAGTTTTCAGCCCTGCTCCGGATCTACCTACGAGGGCCGCAAATCTGTCCCTAAGCAGCAGCAGACACTCTCCCTACACTCACTGTCTGGATGCCTGTGTGCAGAGCACAGCGCCGCCGGGTCTTATAAAGTCTCGGTCACGCTGTGCAGGCCGGCCAATCACTGCAATGCCACAACTAACAGGGCTGTGACATTGCAGTGGTCTGTCAGCCAATCCCTGCATGTGGGCTGGCTCTCAAAAGAGCGCCAACATGCAGGGATGAGGACCACGAGCACAGCACTAGTATCGCGAGATTACTCGGTGCTCGCCGAGTAGCCCGAGTACAGTGGTACTCGTGCGAGTACCGAGCAGCGCAGAGCATACTCGCTCATCACTAATAAGAAATCCTCCTACACTATACGAGTATATTAAAGGGGTCCATTTCGTTACACCATCTTCTACCATTGTCATGGCTTATACCTGCCCAGGACCCTGCAATATAGGAGTGCGCCACTATCTCCTACCACTGTCATGGCTCATACCTGCTCAGGGCCCTGCAATATAGGAGTGCCCCACTATCTCCTACCACTGTCATGGCTCATACCTGCTCAGGGCCCTGCAATATAGCAGTGCTTCACCATCTCCTACCAGCGTCATGGCATACACTTGCCCAAGGCCCTGAAATATAGCAGTGCCCCTCCATCTCCTACCAGTGTCATGGTGCATTCCTGCCTAAGGCCCTGAAATATAGCAGTGCCCCACCATCTCATACCAGTGTCATGGTACATACCTGCCCAGGGCCCTGTAATATAGCAGTGCTTCACCATCTCCTACCAGTGTCATGGCACATACCTGCCCAGGGCCCTGAAGTAAAGCAGTGCCCCACTGTCTCCTACCAGTGTCATGGTGCATACCTGCCCAGGGCCCTGTAATATAGCAGTGCCCCACCATCTCATACCAGTGTCATGGCACATACCTGCGCAGGGCCCTGAAGTAAAGCAGTGCCCCACCATCTTCTATTAGTATCATGGTGCATACCTGCCCAGGGTCCTGTAATATAGCAGTGCCCACCATCTCCTACTAGTGTCATGACGCATACCTGCCCAGAGCCCTGCAATATAGCACTGTCCCACAATCTCATACCAGTGTCATGGCACATACCTGCCCTTTCCCTGAAGTAAAGCAGTGCCCCACTGTCTTCTACCAGTGTCATGGTGCTACCTGTCTAGGTCCTTGTAATATAGCAGTGCCCCACCATCTCCTACCAGTGTCATGTCACATACCTGCCCAGGGCCCTGCAATACAGCAGTGGCCCACCATCTCTTACCAGTGTCATGGAACATACCTACCCAGGGCCCTGTAATATAGCAGTGCTCCACCATCTCCTACTAGTGTCATGGCACATACCTGCTCAGAGCCCTGTAATATAGCAGTGCCCCACCATCTCCTCCTACCAGTGTCATGGCACATACCTGCCCAGGGCCCTGTAATATAGCAGTGCCCCACCAACTCCTGCCAGTGTCATGGTGCATTTCTGCCCAGGGCTCTATAATATAGCAGTGCCCCACCATCTCCTACCAGTGTCATGGTGCATACCTGCCCAGGGCCCTGTAATATAGTGACTCACCGTGGCCGGGACTCCGGGGGACAGGCGTTCTCTTCTTCCTCCTTGTCACGGATGGACCGCGCCTGCCGGTAGTGGGGCCTGGTGGTCCAGATCAATAAAGACGTCGTTGAATGAACAGATTAGGGGTTAAATTGTTTCGTGACGCCACCTATGAGAGTTCCGGTAACTGTACCGGCTCTGCGGGGCCTCCGGGGGATGGAATGCAGCAAGATGGAACGCTCCCCACAGGCTGAGCGGTGATCCCTGGAGCCAGGAGCTGCACAAGATGTTCTGAGGCAGCTGCGGTTACCTTAGTGCGCAGAGACATACCGTTCATAAGAAAGCACGGACACTGGAAGTCTCTGTAAAGGGCACTTTACTGTAACCAGCAGGTGATACATGGCATACAGTTACAGGTAGTAGACCGGGTGGACTCAGCAATGACCATTGTTTCTCAGAGATCCACGGTGTTCCTCCATTCTAACTACTTGTGTTGCCGTGGTCGCCCAGGAATGCCAGATCGGGTACAAGGAGGCTGCTTCAATGCCCTACCCAGGGTATACGTTCTGGGTGTTTTGGGGAGCCTTGAGTTCTTTTGGTGGGTACACCGCTGGCTAGACGACTGTATGTGGCAGTGGTGGGGTGCTCCTGTGAAGCGATCCTTCCACTCCTCTGGTTCACATAGAAGTGATAAACGACTCCTAGCTTCGGTACCAGCAAACCGGGTGTAGATGGGCACGGGATGTTTTTGGACCCGCATGTAGATGCCCATTGATCGGTTGTTAAGGCACCGGAATAATGGCACTCAACCGGGGTGACGGCCAGGGGGCTGCACGGAACTGTGCAGGCCCCATCTCCTAGGTTGCAGAGCTCGTTGGTTTAGCTCCTTCTCCTACGTTGTTGCAGAGAGTTCTTCAGACTAACTCCGTGTCTGTTCTAAACTTTTCCACTACACACTACCACTACACTCTGCCCACCAGGACCTTATTGGCCCTCTATGCTGATGATGCATGTAGGGTATGGATCTCTGAGTTAACTGTGTGACTGCTGAGTCAGAGAATATTGCTGCTGCTGTTTTGGCTGCAATACCCTCCTGTGACGCACTCGTTGCGGGGTGCCACAATAGCAGTGCCCCACCATCTCTTACCAGTGTCATGGCGCACACCTGCCCAGGGTCCTGCAATATAGCAGTGCCCCACTAGCTCCTACCACTGTCATGGCTCATACCTGCCCAGGGCCCTGCAATATAGCAGTGCTCCACCATCTCCTACCAGCTTCATGACACACTTGCCCATGACCTGAAATATAGCAGTACTCAACCATCTCCTATTAGTGTCATGGCACACACTTGCCCAAGGCCCTGAAATATAGCAGTGCCCCACCATCTCATACCACTGTCATGGCACATACCTGCGCAGGGCACTGAAGTAAAGCAGTGCCGCACCGTCTTCTACCAGTGTCATGGTGCATACCTGCCCAAGGCCCTGTATTATAGCAGTGCCCAACCATCTCATACAACTGTCATGGCACATACCTGCGCAGGGCACTGAAGTAAAGCAGTGCCCCACTGTCTTCTATTAGTGTCATGGTGCATTCCATTTTTTTTTTTCTCTTCATTGTTTCTTGGTCCTTTTTTCTTTGCATTACCATCCAAATAATACAATTGTAACATTATTACCATTGCCTTTTTCTTCTCCCTTTCTCTATGGTCTTGTAAACTTCTTTCCTCCTTTTCATTGTAACATTGTATGCATTGTAGTTTTGATGATAACATCGTAACACTATTACTATCACAAATTTAAACACTTTTTTCTTGCTCCCGTTTCTTTTATTTATATGTAAGGTTCTGGAAGCAGCAGGAATATATATACTTGTTTTTCTATGGCTTTGTAAACTTATTTCCTCCTTTGCATTGTAGTTTTGATGATAACATTGCAACACTATTACCATCGCAAATTTAAACACTTTTTTCTTGGTCCCCCCCCCCCTTTTTACGTATATATAAGGCTATGGAAGCAGCAGAAGTATACATATCCTTCCTTTTCCCTCCGGATTTAGCATGTAATACCATGAGGTTTTGTAGTGGTTCCTCCTTTTTAGATTCAATAAGGTGGCATGCAATCTGTATGTTTCCTTGGGTTTTCTGCCTCTACTTGTGCTTATCATTTTTTAACCACATTTTGGATGGGAATGACAGTAAAGGTACCGTCACACGCAGGGGCTGGCTGGGGCCTCTGGACCCGGGTGGCAGTTTCGCACCGCCAGCCCTTAGTTGAAAAGGGGGGGTGCTATCAGAAATTTTTGAGGGCGGGTGGGGGTGCTACCGCGGCTCTCTTACCAGCTCCGACGCCATATGCTGCGGTATCGCCACGCCGGCCGCAAAGCGACGCCCTCGGCCGGCCCATTTCTGTAGAGGGGCGGCCCTAGATGTGGACTACACCACCAGCCCAGGGGGCACTTGTCCCCCTGCCACCTGGGCCAGTCCGCCCCTGGTCACACGCATCAATTCACTGAACGATATTGTTTAAGCGACCTACTTTTTTGATCGCTTAAGCGGTATCGTTTATGCGTCGCTGCGTGTAAACGAGCAATATTTCATTGAAAAATCGCTTGGTTGTTTGATTGCAGATTTGGGAGCAGGATCACAAATCAAGCGATAATCGCTTGAGCGATCTACAACGTTGTGCCGTGTGACGCCGCACTAACGATCTAGTGGATGATTTCGCCTATTCCTAAAGGCCACGTTACACACACAGATATATTGGTCACAGATCTCTGGTTGCAGTGAAATCATGGACACATTGCTCCATTTTGTGGCTGTGTACAAATGTAACAATGTGTCCATGATTTCACTGCAACCAGAGATCTGTGAACAATGTCTGCACAATTATCTGTGTGTGTAACGTGGCCTTGACAATGGTTTTTGTAGATCGCTGGGTTGTGCGCTTGATCGCTGGCGCGTTGCCAAATTTGAAATTGCTATTGATATCTATGCTTGTGACACCGCACAAGCGATATTGCGAAATTGTTCAAACAATCTCAATCACGTGACTTTTTTGACGATATTGGGATTGAAATTGAACCGTGTGACGTGGCCATAACAATTTGCTTCTGTTGCAAATATATTTATACTATCTTATTATTGCATATATGTAAGAGAAAATAATCAGCAATTTTTTAAAAATGTTACATATATATGAAAAGGAATGATATAGTGTGTGTAAAAAATGAAAAGGAAAAAGCAATAAATGGAAAATAAGAGATTAAATAAATGGATAAATGGTGAGAGCATATATATTTAAAAATTGCAATAGTGAGGAATAGATGGAGAACATCAGGATTATCATGGCGGTATACAGTGTTGGCCAAAAGTATTGACACCCCTGCAATTCTGTCAGGTAATACTCAGTTTCTTCCTGAAAATGATTGCAATCACAAATTCTTTGGTATTATTATCTTTATTTAATTTGTCTTCAATGAAAAAAACACAAAAAGAATTGTTTCTCTAATTTGTGTAATTAACAGCACCTGTAACTTACCTGTGGCACCTAACAGGTGTTGGCAATAACTAAATCACACTTGCAGCCAGTTGACATGGATTAAAGTTGACTCAACCTCTGTCCTGTGTCCTTGTGTGTACCACATTGAGCATGGAGAAAAGAAAGAAGACCAAAGAACTGTCTGAGGACTTGAGAAACCAAATTGTGAGGAAGCATGAGCAATCTCAAGGCTACAAGTCCATCTCCAAAGACCTGAATGTTCCTGTGTCTACCGTGCGCAGTGTCATCAAGAAGTTTAAAGCCCATGGGACTGTGGCTAATCTCCCTAGATGTGGACGAAAAGAAAAATTGACAAGAGATTTCAACGCAAGTTTGTGTGGATGGTGGATAGAGAACCTCGACTAACATCCAAACAAGTTCAAGCTGCCTTGCAGTCCGAGGGTACAACAGTGTCAACCCGTATTATCTGTCGGCGTCTGAATGAAAAGGGACTGTATAGTAGTAGACCCAGGAAGACCCCACTTCTTACCCCGAGACATAAAAAAGCCAGGCTGGAGTTTGCCAAAACTTACCTGAGAAAGCATAAAACTTTTTGGAAGAATGTTCTCTCTTTTTGGGCAAAGGTATCAACATAGAGTTTACAGGAGAAAAAAGAGGCATGCAAAGAAAAGAACACGGTCTCTACAGTCAAACATGGCGGAGGTACCCTAATATTTTGGGGTTGCTTTGCTGCCTCTGGCACTGGACTGCATGACCGTGTGCATGACATTATGAAGTCTGAAGACTACCAACAAATTTTGCAGCATAATGTAGGGCCCAGTGTGAGAAAGCTGTGTCTCCATCAGAGGTCATGGGTCTTCCAGAAGGACAATGACCCAAAACACACTTCAAAAAGCACTAGAAAATGGTTTGAGAGAAAGCACTGGAGACTTCTAAGGTGGCCAGCAATGAGTCCAGACCTGAATCCCATAGAACACCTGTGGAGAGATCTAAAAATGGCAGTTTGGAGAAGACACCCTTCAAATATCAGGGACCTGGAGCAGTTTGCCAAAGAAGAATGGTCTAAAATTCCAGCAGAGCATTGTAAGAAACTCATTGATGGTTACCGGAAGCGGTTGATCGCAGTTATTTTGGCTAAAGGTTGTGCAACCAAGTATTAGGTTGAGGGTGCCAATACTTTTGTCTGGCTCATTTTTGGAGTTTTGTGTGAAATAATCAATGTTTTGCTTTTTGCTTGATTCTCTTTTGTGTTTTTTCATTGAAGACAAATTAAAGGAAGATAATAATACCAAAAACTTGTGATTGCAATCATTTTCAGAAAGAAACTGAGTATTAGCTGACAGAATTGCAGGGTGTCAATACTTTTGGCCAACACTGTATGTAACAGGAAAGTTATGAGGAATAATATAAAGAGACTGAGTGTGTATATATATATATATATATATATATATATATATAGCTTTTTTATTCTCCTTCTCACTGGAATTACAAAATGTATATATGTGATAAGTGAATGTAATGAAAGTATTATGACACAGAAACTTTTTAACAAAAATGTTTTGAATCATGTTGAATTGTGTTCCGCATTTATGGAGTTAACCTTACACCTGCATTCCATTATTCTAATGGGAGCCGAAACATGTTTCTCTTTATATGTGTTGTTTTATTTTGTATATGTACGCCGATGAGTAAGGACTGTGTGTCCGAAACGCGTCCGGCATAGGATGCTACTGATATTAAGAATTGTTGAATAAAGTACTCCGTAATATGGACTGAAGGCACCGGAATTTTTCTTACTTTTCATGATTTTGGTCATGTTGCTTCTCAACTGCTTTTCAAGATTTGCTAGAGCCCTAGACATCACAGAAGGGGCTGGGAGCATATACCTCACTGGGGAGGCTGAGGCTAGGGCATAGAGATCACTGGAGAGCTGTATTTAAAAATCAAAACTCCAAAATTACTATTTTTTTTCTTTAGGTCACAGCAACATCGCAATAAAATGTGTTCAAAACATCTCATCTATTCAAAAATTGTATCAGTATAAACATCAGCTCAGGGCACAGAAAATAAGCTATCACTTAGCCCCAGATCCCAAAATATGAAAACGTTAGAGGTTTCGGAAAATGGCGAGAAAAGCAAAATTATTATTTTTTTTTACAAATTTCAGAATTTTTTTTACAACTTAAATTTAAAAACGCTATACATGTTTAGTGCCTGTGTACTCGTATTGACCTGAGTGATCATTTTGCGAATTCAGTTTTACTATATAGTTAACATGGTAAATAAAAAACTCAAAAATTGGAATTGCACTTTTTTGCAAATTCAATGCACTTGGATTTTTTTTCCACTCTGTAAATATGAGAGATTTGCAGGGTTTGTGGAGAGACCGCGGCATCCACTTGCATGGACCTAGCAGTGGATTAATGAGAGTATGGTATATGAGATGGCAATACCTGCACTCAGGAAGTAAGCGCTTGGTAGTGCACTTCCAGAGTGCAGTCCACACACATAGCTCCTGCGTTCCACTGACATGGACAGGAAGCAGTGTCATACTTAACACTGCGCCGTTTCATTTAAACGAGCCCACCGGCTGTATACACATCCCATGGCATGCGCAGGCTCCACATCCACAATTTTCCTTGTTATATTTCCTGACTGATTAGTGCCTTATTTTTGGACTATTGAAAAATAGGAGATATCTGCTGCAAACTGACACTAAATGTGCACAATTCATGAGTGCAATGAGCGGCCGAACTGCACAGCTAATACATGTAAAATGATAAAATGTATTATGACAATCACAGCCCTAGAATATAATGCAAATTGGAAGACTTAGCTTCTGCAGTGGCCACTGCGGAGTGCCCGGTGACCGACGACAAGCTGCTTCCATCTCACTGGGTCCTAACACTATGACTAACAGAAGTGTGCAATGTGAATGGGTTTATATGCCCTTATTTTTAATTGAACTATGTCCGTGACCCGTCCCAGGCGTTGCAGTTCATGGGGATGTCATGGGGCCTGTTGCCCGATCCCGTGATCCTGGCGGTCGTTGAAAAGGGGAACAGTCAATGAAAATAATAAAAACAGTGTTTTGTGATGCCACCTACAGTTCCGGTAATGTTACCGGCGCTGGAGGACAGACCTCAGGGGTGATGATGGAGCAGCTGGATGGTTATGCTCCCCATAGGTGGAGCGGGATCCCCGGAGCAGCAGTGGATGTTGTGAGTTGTGGGACATTCTTTGATTAACACAGGGCCGCAGTTACTTGATCTGCTCATGCTGCGGTTGGCGGCTCTTCATGCGTGGGTGAATAAAGTACAACACACAGTTTGTAACGCTGCACAAGTTTACTGGCAGTTCTTCAAAACAATCTTTTCGGGTCTGTCTGGCCTGGGCAGTTGCTGGAAATTAGGATGCCGCACTTGGGTCCCTCAGTGGAATGCCTGCTATTCCTGTCCTGTCACTTCCTGCGCTCTCTCCTGTCTCTGCCTCAGCGCTCCTGCGAGCAGAGCCTGAAGCCAGCTCCCACGGATCCCCTCTTTGAGTGACTCCTCTCCAAGTCCTCAGGACTCTATACGGTGCCTTTTTCTGGGTGCGCTGGGTGTCGGCCACGACTTCCTACAAAAGCTTGGGCCTCTGATTTGGCGGCTCAGGGGTGGACACCCACACCGCTCTCGGAGCCGGTCCTCCGTTCCGGTACTGAACCCCTCTGGTCAGTAATCGTACCGGGTACGAATTCGGGCGCATCGCAACACCTGGTGCCCCTAGGGTCACTTTCTGTCCTGACTGCTCCTCCGCCGTCTTCTAATCCTCGCTCCCCAACGGAGCTCTTCCACTCACTAACTCATTAACGCTCCTCCCACCCACACACTTATCTACTCTGTCACTCCTCCCATGGGACTGGGTCCTCACTATAGCAGGTCCACCCACGGTCCCCTACCTAGGGGTGTGTGGCTGTGTGTCATGAGGGTCCTTTAAGCAGCATCCCAATTCCTCAGCCACAAGAATACTACACATTCTTTTATGGGTGCAGTACCCCTCCATCGCATCCCGACCAGTGGGACGCCACACTCTCCCTTGGTTAAACTCACTTGTCCACGAGTGACCTGACCCGGTACAGAATAACAGACCCGGTACAGAATAAAATTTTTTAATTTTTATTAACACCCAAAGAGTAACCATGCTTTTCTTCCCTTATGGGAGGTACTTTTACTTTCAATGTTACCGGGTCAACAGGACCAAATAGAAAAAAAGTAATTTAAAACATTCAAATCCAGCCAAAACGGGCCGGGTTACAGTGCAGTCCCGGTGGTTCTGCAGTGTCCATATAACCGCCGGGCCGCTGAAATGCACACATTATAGAGTCCTATGGCTTAACGGTTGACAGTCCAGAGGTTCAACATATCACACAGTTCACATTTTGTCCATTATACGCAGCACACAATAATGACTATATACAACGGGCGACTCATACTCTAGTCCATGATTTTGTACACCCGTAGAGTGTACCACCCTCTTGGACCAAGGTGCTGCTCATAGTTCACTTTATCACATTGATACAGGTCTCTGTCCAGGTGTCCCTTGGGAAGATAAGCCTCCACATCCCTCCGGATCCCGAAGACCTTCTCATACAGACCTGGTTCCTGGATGAAACCCCACCTGTTGTCCAAAATAAAAGCTGCCACTGTACCTGTCTTCCAGTCTTCTGGGGCAATCGGTGGCAGTCCTCGGGCTTGGTTCCTCGCCAACAGGTTTTCTTGTCCCTGGGCCCACCATCTCTTATGGCAACACTGTCTCTCCGCCTGGTCGGCCAGGAATCTCTGTTGAGCAAAGTCTGGCTGACTGGGGCTGGAACTGGAGCACTGTCCTGTGCCCCGGTTATGGTGGCGGCTCCGACCTGCCCGACCGGTCGGTGCTGGTGATGATCCCAGCACAGAGCGTGGGGCCCGGATGCCCCGACTTCTACGTTGCTACCGGCCTTGTCTTCCTCGGGTTCTTCCTCGGGTTCTTCCTCCACGGAGTCCGGCTGGCTGGATGGCTTCTCAGTCACGGCCTCCACTACCACGTCAGACTCTCCCGCGGGACCCTCCAGGACATCCTCCATGGGCTCGGCTGGCTCCTCTGGCTCAGCTCTGGTTGTCTCGTCAGGGGCAGGCACCTCGGGGACCTCTGACTCAGTGAGGGACCCAGATGCCCCGACTTTCTCGCCATGGACAGGTTGCGGGTCCAACTGCTGTTCTCCTCTGACAACCTCGGGCTCAACCGTGGCCTAGTCTCTTGCCCTCAGCTCCAGCTCTGGGTCGCTGGACTCCCTCTGTGTAGCCAACTGGGTCAAGTCAATGCGGACATGCGCACCAGCGCCTAAAGATCCAGTGCAGGGTCTCGTTGAGCTGCGTCCGCAAGTCTCTTAGGGCAGCCTCCCAGAATGCGTCATTGTCATTGGGGGACAGGAGTGAAGACGCACACTGCTCCACGGTGCCAGGGCTGCTCACTTCTTCCTACTTGCGGGCCGAGCTTTCGTAGCTGCTTGCCGCCATTTTCTCAGACCCGTAGACCACACCCGTGCCTTTCCTGCCTCCATATGTAGTTTCCGGCAGGAGTACTTTAATCTCTGGCCCGCCCCCTTGGTTTTCCGGTGGCAATTGGGGCGGGCATGCAGTTTCGCTCCCCTGGCAAGGCCCTCCCACGATGGGGGCCGAGGCACGCCCCCGGGCCTGCACATGTTGTTAAGTCTCTGACCCCGCCATCTTGGGGCCCAACAAATAAAGTCTTTTCAAACAGAGTTCAAAGCACACAGTACCCCGGTTTTACCGGGCATGAGATCCTGTTCGTGATGCCAGAAGCTGACCCACCCCAGGGCCGTGGGGTACCTGGTCCCGGGCATTGCAGTTCACGGGGGTTGTCATGGGGCTTCTTGCCCGGTCCCTTGACCCTGGTGGTTGCTGAAAAGGGGAACAGTCAATGAAAATAATAAAAACAGTGTTTCATGATGCCACCTACGGTTCCGGTAATGTTACCGGCGCTGGAGGACAGACCTCCGGGGTGATGGTGGATCAGCTGCATTGTTATGCTCCCCCCGTAGGTGGAGCGGGATCCCCAGGGGCAGCAGTGGATGTTGGGAGTTGTGGGACAGTCTTTGATTTACACAGGGCCGCAGCTACACCAGGCCTTGTTTCTTGTTCTGCTCATGCTGCGGTAGTGGCTCCTCAGGCGTGGGTGAATAAAGTACAACACACAGTTTGTAACTCTGCACGAGTTTACTGGCAGTTCTTTAGAACACAGTCTTTTCGGGTCTGCCTGGCCTGGGTAGTCACTGGAAACTAGGATGCCGCACTTGGGTCCCTCGGTGGAATGCCTGCTGTACCTGACCGGTCCCTTCCTGCGCTCTCTCCTGTCTCTCTCTCAGCACTCCTGCATGCAGAGCCTGAAGCCAGCTCCCACGGATCCCCTCTTTCTGAGTGACACCTCTCCGGATCCTCAAGACTCTATATGGTGCCTTTTTCTGGGTGCGCCGGGTGTCGACCACGACTTCCTACAGAAGCTCGGGCCTCCGGTTTGGCACCTCAGAGCCGGTCCTCCGTTCCTGGACTGAACCCCTTTGGTCAGTAATCATATCGGGTACGGATTCACCGCAACACCTGGTGCCCCTAGGGTCCCTTTCCGTCCTGACAGCTCCTCCGCCGTCTTCTACTCCTCGCTCCCCAACGGAGCTCTTCCACTCACTAACGCTCCTCCCACCCACACACTTTTCTACCCCGTCACTCCTCCCATGGGACTGGGTCCTTCCTATAGCAGGTCCACCTACAGACCCCTACCTAGGGGGGTGTGTGTGTGTGTGTGTGTGATGAGGGCCCTTAATGCAGCCTCCCAATTCCTCAGCCACAGGAATGCTACACACTCTTTTATGGGTGCAGTACCCCTCTGTGGCGTCTTGACCAGTGGGGCGCCACATCCATATCCCCTACCAAGCCCTTACTTCCTGAGTGCAGGTATTGCTATCACATATACTGCACTCTCATTATTGGTTACGTTATTACATACAGTCATCATGGCCAAAAGTATTGACACCCCTGCAATTCTGTCAGATAATACGCCGTTTCTTCCTGAAAATGATTGCAATCACAAATTCTTTGGTATTAGTATCTTCATTTAATTTGTCTTCAATGAAAAAACACAAAAGGAGAATCAAGCAAAAAGCAAAACATTGATCATTTCACACAAAACTCCAAAAATGGGCCGGACAAAAGTATTGGCAACCCTCAGCCTAATACTTGGTTGCACAACCTTTAGCCAAAATAACTGCAATCAACCGCTTCCAGTAACCATCAATGAGTTTCTTACAATGCTCTGCTGGAATTTTAGACCATTCTTCTTTGGCAAACTGCTCCAGGTCCCTGATATTTGAAGGGTGCCTTCTCCAAACTGCCATTTTTAGATCTCTCCACAAGTGTTCTATGGGATTCAGGTCTGGACTCATTGCTGGCCACCTTAGAAGTCTCCAGTGCTTTCTCTCAAACCATTTTCTAATGCTTTTTGAAGTGTGTTTTGGGTCATTGTCCTGCTGGAAGACCCATGACCTCTGAGGGAGACCCAGCTTTCTCACACTGGGCCCTACATTATGCTGCAAAATTTGTTGGTAGTCTTCAGACTTCATAATGCCATGCACACGGTCAAGCAGTTCAGTGCCAGAGGCAGCAATAGTAACCCCAAAACATCAGGGAACCTCCGCCATGTTTGACTGTAGGGACCGTGTTCTTTTCTTTGAATGCCTCTTTTTTTCTCCTGTAAACTCTATGTTGATGCCATTGCCCAAAAAGCTCTACTTTTGTCTCATCTAACCAGAGAACATTCTTCCAAAACGTTTTAGGCTTTCTCAGGTAAGTTTTGGCAAACTTCCCAGCCTGGCTTTTTTATGTCTCAGGGTAAGAAGTGGGTTCTTCCTGGGTATCCTACCATACAGTCCCTTTTCATTCAGACCCGACGTATAGTACGGTTGACACTGTTGTACCCTCGGACTGCAGGGCAGCTTGAACTTGTTTGGATGTTAGTCGAGGTTCTTTATTCACCATCCGCACAATCCTGCGTTGAAATCTCTTGTCAATTTTTCTTTTACGTCCACATCTAGGGAGGTTAGCCACAGTGCCATGGGCTTTAAACTTCTTGATGACACTGCGCACGGTAGACACAGGAACATTGAGGTCTTTGGAGATGGACTTGAAGCCTTGAGATTGCTCATGCTTCCTCACAATTTGGTTTCTCAAGTCCTCAGACAGTTCTTTGGTCTTCTTTCTTTTCTCCATGTCCAATGTGGTACACACAAGGACACAGGACAGCGATTGAGTCAACTTTAATCCATGTCAACTGGCTGCAAGTGTGATTTAGTCATTGCCAACACCTGTTAGGTGCCACAGGTAAGTTACAGGTGCTGTTAATTACACAAATTAGAGAAGCATCACATGATTTTTCTAACAGTGCCAATACTTTTGTCCACCCCATTTTTTATGTTTGGTGTGGAATTATATCCAATTAGGCTTTAGGACAATTCTTTTTGTGTTTTTTCATTGAAACAAAATTAAATGAAGATAATAATACCAAAGAATTTGTGATTGCAACCATTTTCAGGAAGAAACTGAGTTATCTGACAGAATTGCAGGGGTGTCAATACTTTTGGCCATGACTGCATGGTTCACCTCCTGGGTTCTTTTCTATTCCAGAAACCTATAGTACATAACGATTGCATATTGTCTCTTATTAGGATTGGGAATACTCCAAACATCATAATTTGTAAATATGGTTATTTACCTTATGTTTTTCTGTGATATATAGAAAGACTCACCAAAAGCAGCCATAAGGTCTGATACCAAATTAGCAGGATGCAGCAGGCGTCAATGGTTGTCAGTGTCTTGCACCTGGGTTCCCCCTGCCTTTATCATTGGGGCCTGCTGCATCCTGCTAAGTGCATTTGGTGAGTTTTTCTGAAACTGCCCTTTTTTGTGAATCATTATTTTTAATATTTGTTAGGAGACTCGTAAGTGTGGAAACCCTTGACATGGGTTACGAGCTTGTGCATTCTGAGCCAAAATATCTACCAATAACCCACATTACTATTCATATTTTGTACAATTTTTTTGCACTTTTTTTTATCTTTATGTAGGATGCAGCCGGGGCCATTGGTGTGTCTGTCCTGTGCAGTGCATTTATATAGTGCTGGGCAGCCCACCTGATCTAGTAGTATGGGAGTTGTTAATAGGCTGTATATAGACACTTATTTGGGAGTACCTAGGCACACCACCGCAAGGTTAATGGGGTAACCAGAAAAAAAGTAAATGCCAAATGTATATAGACACTTGTCATCACACGTGCTTGTGTGACGTCTATGGAAACCTCATCTATATGGATATAAAATACCACAAATCACCCCTCCATGTTATGGCAGGTTGAGAGTGGTTGTCGCTTTGGTATCTTGTGTAGCGCCCAGGATTTGGGGTACTCGGGTGTCAGGCGGCAAGGGTTAACTCTCCGGTTGTCACGGGGGATGGTGGCCGCACCTGACCCCGTGTCCTGGGGTATCTTTTGAAAAGGGGGATTATGTACAGGGGAGTATATACAAGTTTGTTGTCGTGTCACCACCTGCAGTTTCTGGTGAGTTGCACCAGCACCGCCACAGACCACCGGAGGTAGATGGAATCGCCGCTAAGATGGTGTAGTCCTCCGCAGGCAGGACGGGAACTCCGGGGCAGCGTAGTGGGAAGGGGCAGCTTGAGTGGAGCTGGGATTGTATGGGGAGTGTTGGAACAGTCATGAGGGGCACTGGACGCGGAGAAGAAGGATAAACGCACACAGCAAAGTCTCTTTTACCTTTTACTGATATTGAGCAGGTAAAATGATCCAGGGCACCGACGGGTGACAGGGTTGCACAGTGGGTCCCCACAGCAAGTGGGTATAAGGCCTCCTCTGCTCTTTAATGATGGTTGAAGCGCAGCCTGCTTGCAGCCAGACTTGCCTCCTCTCTCTTCCTGACTGTAGTGTCTGTCTCTCCTCCTGTGCGGTCTCCGGCGTGCCTTCTCTGAACACTGCGGCGTTGCCCTGCCATGTCTGGCTCCCTCTCTTGACCCACTTAGGAAACTGGGTAGTCGAAGCCTCCATGGTGAAACAGGGTTTTCCGTGGTCCTATAGTATCCTACAGGTGTGGATCCCAATATCCTGTGTTTCTCCTGGGAGAAACTTCCTCAAGTTCCTCGCTCCCTTTCTGTTCTCTGCTCCTAGCCTTCAGTCCCACTTAAGCTGGCGGGACGCAGAAGGGCCACTCCGGGTCACTGGCTCGGGCCTAATGCAGCACCAACCACCAGGACGTCTTCGCAGTACGCCTAGCATCTGCACACTCTAACTCCGCCCTCAGCAGCAGTACTTACAGGGGATCTTGCCTAAGGTCAGCAAGTGGTGCTCCCCCTACTGTGCCGGGGTGGAAGATCTTGTATGTAGTAGGTAACTGCTGTGGAAACCCAGTTGTGCATTAGAGAGATCTGTGGCTCATACCCACATAGCCATAGCCACATACCCAGCAGGTAACATCAGTGCTCCCGGACTGAGCATTTTTGTGTAAACAAAAGAATAACAATTTCAACAATAACAGGTAACATATTTACAAAGTCTGAAAAGATAAAAATTTACATAAAGACACTGAAAAATATTGAAAAATAGAAAAACAGGTAAGTCCGTACAGTGCTAGTCCATCCACCGCAAGCTTTGAAAAGTTTGTGGCTACATTGGTCCATAACTGTAGTCCTTTTAACTTTTCAAGTTCAAAGTTCAAAAGGGGAAAAGTTCAAAGAGACCTTATAGTCCATTTCTGTATGCTCCAGGTAAGAAAAGGGGAAATGTCTTTTAAAGTCCACATTTTAACAATAAACGTGGGTCCCTATGGGTGTCTCAGCTTAGAAGACCTGGTACCTCCCTACCCCTGGCACTTTCTGCTCCTAACTTAATGTGCTTGGGGCAGGGGTGCACCAAGCCTCCCTGCCGCCGGTGCTGTCACACTCCAGCACCGCCGCCCCCCTGCAGCCTTAGTTGCAGCCTTAGTAGAGGAGCAGGGGGAGGGCGTGGTGCTGTCACACTCCACACCTTACCCGCTGATAAGGCTGGCGGCGACCATCAGACAGGAAGCCGGTGTGTGATGCAGGGCCGCCCCCTTCTCCGCTGCCGCTCCCCAGCCTGGCTGCCGCTTGATCCTCAGGGCTAACATTGTCCAATGGACAGTGTGGCCCTGGCTTGGGGCAGGCCCAGTTCCTCCACTCTTCTATACACTACTATTTACATCTCTTTTGTACAGTTTACTTATTTACAGGTTTTCTTAGTGTGTGTGCTCTACCTTTACATCTCATTATACCCACTCTCCATACCTAGATGGGGGTTGACCTTGTGTGCATCTCTTTGACTTCTGCACTACAGGTGTTACTGTCTCAGGTGAGGTGTCTAGTGGAGGGCTTGGTGTTGGTATGTCAGGTAAGCTTCTGCATTGCCTTAATCTCACTACAGGGCTAGCAGGTGTACCAATTGCAGCATCCTCAGATTCTCTAGCAACGGTAATTCTTCCTGATTCCTTTCCACTTCATTGGGTTGGTAGAAGTTTAATATTGGCACAATGATGGCTCCATCTTGTTGAGGCCAATCTTCTGGGAATTCTCCTAAGATAGTAGGATTACTTTCTTCTTTTGAACTGGGTATGGACTTAGTTCTTGTACTGGTTCATGTTCATGAATGGTTTGATTGGAGAGGTCTTGATTTTCCCAATTTGTAGGACACTGTTTAATATGATCCCTGGACACCGTTTGGTTCTTCCACTGTCTTTGCTGATGACGCAGACTTTATCGATGTCGTTTCCAGAGTCTATTAGTACGTAGGGTTCTCGTTCACACCGATCATCTAATTTATGGCAAGTTCTTCTTTTTAGGACCATACTTCCAGGTGGTATTGATTCTGCTTCAGCATGCTTGTTACAGTCCCTTTCCTGTTTTTCACGGGATTTCTCCAGGTTATTTTCGACACTTGCTTGAACTTTTTTGTATTGCTCTAAGCGATGGGTTTTCAAATTAGAAATGGCGTGATCTGCTTCAGGATCTACTACTCAGAGTTCCAAGTCTACGGGTAACTTTCCTGTACGGGCTCTCATCAGTTAGGCTGGTGTACAGTTTGTAGAGCTGACTGGAATGTGGTTGTACATGTCAACCAAATCAGGTAGTTTCTCCGGCTCTTGGATTCTCTCTTGTAACGGTAGGATTCGCAACATGTCAATGAGGATGTGATTCATTTTCTCACAGAGTCCATTGGTTTGAGGATGATACGGGGTTGTTCTGATCATCTTGTACCCATACATCTGGCAAAACTTTTGGAAGATCTCTGCTTCAAAGGCTGATCCTTGGTCTGTTAAGATACGTCCTGGATATCCCAATGGTCTCCAGAAGACATTTTGGAAGGTTTTAGCAGCTGTCAGGTCTTTTACAGGGGCAACCATTAAGAATCTTGAGTAATCATCTACCATGGTCAATGCGTAGGTATAGCCAGATCTACTTGGAGTCAATTTTACATGGTCCAAGGTGACTATTTCCAAAGGTTGCTTGGTTACAATGGGATGAAGCTGGGCTTTCTGTCTCTGTACGTCCTTCCTTCTCAGGCTGCAGGATTTACAATTCTTACAACATCTTTCTATTGATGACCGTATTCCGACCCAAAGAACCTTTCCTTCAGTAGCATCTCAAGCTTCTTCCATCCAAAGTGACCAGTCTGATTGTGATAAGCTTTCAGGACCACGGGAATGTCTGATTTTGGCACGATGATTTGCCAAGCCATCTCATGAGTTCTTGGATTGATGTATCGCCGACATAGCTTATCTTGGTATTGGAACAGTTTACTCCGCTCAATCCACAGATGTTTGGCTTCAGACAAGTGATTTTCAGGCAGCTTCGCTGACTCTTGGGTTATCAGTTGTTTGATTAGACTGACAGCCGGGTCATGGTCCTGCGCCTCCCTCCAACCGAAGTGGGGCAACGGGTTTACTATCCTTGGAGAGGGGTCTTGATGGGTCTGCAGGCATTGGGTTACTCTTACATGATGGAAGGCAGGTAACTCCACTTCTTCCAGCTCGTCTTCATCTACACCCTCTTCTGATAAGTGAGGCATCCTGGATAAAGCATCTGTGTTCCCGTTCTGGTGCCCAGCCCGGTACTTGATGGTAAATTGGTAGTTAGAGAGTCTGGCCATCCATCTCTGCTCCATGGCTCCCAACTTCGCAGTTTCCAGGTGGGTGAGCAGATTGTTATCCGTGTAAACTGTGAATTAGCTAGAGGCTAGTGTTTGAACCTCTCTGTGACGGCCCAGAACAAGGCCAGGAATGCCAGCTGGAAAGGACTGTAGTTTTCTGGGTTTCTCTCTGTGGGGCGCAGCTTTCTGCTGGCTTAGGCAATTACCCTTTCCTTGCCGTCTTGCTTCTGAGAAAGGACGGCTCCGAGTCCCACATTGCTGGCGTCTGTGTACAGCAGGAATTGCAGATTGTAGTCCGGGTAAGCAAGGATTTCTTCTCCGGTCAGGGCTTCTTTCATCGTTTGGAATGCTTCTTCTTGTTCCTTACCCCGCTTCCGCGGAGAATCCTTTGGCTTGCCCTTCGTGGGTTGGCCTACTAGGAGGTCTTGCAGGGGAGCAGACTTCTTGGTGTACTCCTCGATGAACCTCCGATAATAGCCCACCAAACCCAGGAATTGACGTACTTCCTTGATGGTTTTGGGTTCTGGACACTCTTTGATTGCTGTCACCTTGTCTGGATCAGGGGCCACGCCTTCGGCACTGACTACGTGTCCCAGGTACTGCACTCTTGGCTTTAACAGGTGGCATTTTGATGGTTTTAGCTTCATCCTGTATTTGGCCAGAGATTCAAACACCTCTCCTAGATGCTCGACATGTTCTTCGTAGGTTTTGGAGTACACGATCACATCATCCAGGTAGAGCAGTATTGTCTCAAAGTTCTTATGCCCCAGGCAACTCTCCATTAATTGCTGGAAGGTTCCGGGTGCATTACATAGTCCGAAGGGCATGCTGTTGAATTCACATAGGCCCATAGGTGTTGTGAATGCCGTCTTCTCTCTGTCTTCCTCGGCTACGGACACCTGCCAATACCCACTAGTGAGATCTAAGGTAGAGAAGTAGTTGGCAGACTTCAATGCAGCTAAGGATTCCTCTATATGAGGTAACGTGTAAGCATCTTTGTGTGTGATGCGGTTTATTTGCCTATAGTCTACACACATTCTCATACTGCCATCCTTTTTCCTGACTAGTAGTAATGGAGCTGCCCAGGGACTACAGCTATCTCGTATAACCCCTGCGTCCTTCATGTCCTGTAACATTTCCTTGACTTTTTGATAATGTGCAGGTGGAATAGGCCTGTACCACTCTTTGATTGGTGGATGTGTACCTGTGGGGATGTGATGTTGTACCCTTTTATCCCACCAAATTCAAGTGGATGCTAAGGCAATATTTAAAAAAAAGTGTTTATTATGATTGATTTTGAGCTACCTTAGGATTTTGCTTCATTCTTTCAAAATCAGTGCAGCTACGTAAGCAGCACGGTTGGATTTGAGCTTAAATAAAATAAAGAAAATCAGAAGATGGAATTCAAAAAGAGCAAAATTATATGTTAGGCCTGATACGTCAACTAACTTCTAACCTTTAATTTTAGGTCAGAGTGTACCTTTACATGTCACAACATTGCATGCAATTTCACTTGCAACTTACTGGTTGCAGTGAAATCATGGACACATTGTTCCATTTGTACACCGCAACAAAATAGAACAATATGTCCATGATTTCACTGCAACCAGCAAGTTGCAAGTGAAATTGCATGCAATGTTGCGACGTGTAAAGCTACCCTTACAGTTATCTGGATTTTGGGTCATCTTTTTACCCATTGGGCAAAGAGGAGAGCAGCTTCAAGAGTTTATTTGGAGACTTTATCATTTGATATATCTCAAGTTAAGGTATTCTGATTGGGGGTAAGAGGTATGAAGTGGGAAAGTTTGTTTGCAATCAGGGTCATACTGGGCCACTGGGTCCCCGGGAGATCCCCCAGTAGCCCCGCCCCTTTTGCCCTGCTTCCTGCTACTAAGTATATACGGCGTGCACGGCTCACCGGATATGATTAGTGTCCGGGGCTGAGCAGTATACAGCAGGGAGATGTGATCTCCCTGCTAGTGTACCGCTGCCTCCTGTGCACAGCGACACTGCTGGGCCGCCACGCGTGCACAAGAGGTCAGAGTCTCAGAGCAATGACGTCATCGCTCCGGGACTTTGCTTTGTGTGCGCGCGCCGGCCCAGCTGTCTGTTGCTGTGATCCTCTGTCGCTGGACTCTGCTGGATCGTGGTGAGGTGAGTAAAATGGTTTGTTTGTTTGTTTAACCCCTTCATGACCTTGCCATTTTTTGCAATTCTGACCAGTGTCCATTTATGAGGTTATAACTCGGGAACGCTTCAACGGATCCTAGCGATTCTGAGATTGTTTTTTCGTGACATATTGGGCTTCATGTTAGTATTAAATTTAGGTCGATAATTTTTGCGCTTATTTGTGAAAAAATAAAAAATATGGCAAAAATTTTGAAAATTTTGCAATTTTCAAATTTTGAATTTTTCTTCTGGTAAACCAGAGAGTTATGTGACACAAAATAGTTATGAAATAATATTTCCCACATGTCTACTTTACATCAGCACAATTTTGGAAAAAAAAAAAAATTTGTTAGGAAGTTATAAGGGTTCAAAGTTCATGAGCAATTTTTCATTTTTCCACCAAAATTTACAAAACCATTTTTTTTAGTGACCACATCACATTTGAAGTCCCTTTGAGGGGTTTACATGACAGAAAACACCCAAAAGTGACACCATTCCAAAAACTGCACCCCTCAAGCTACTCAAAACTACATTCAAGAAGATTATTAACCCTTCAGGTGCTTCACAGGAACTAAGCAAATTGGAAACAAAAAAATTGATATTTTAATTTTTCTAACAAAAATGTTCTTGTATCCTCAATTTTTTCATTTTCACATGGGCAACAAGATAAAATGAATCCTAAAATTTGTTGGGCAATTTCTCCTGAGTATATCGATACCACATATGTGATCATAAACCACCGTTTGGGCGCACGGCAGGGCTCTGAAGGGAAAGAGAGCAATTTGACTTTTGGAGCTAATTTTCCATTCAAAAAGTGAAATGGCGCTCCTTCACTTCTGAGCCCTGCCGCGCGTCAAAACAGTGGTTTATGACCACATATGAGGTATCGGTGTACTCAGGAGAAATTGCCCAACAAATTTTAGGATGAATTTTATCCTGTTACCCATGTGAAAATGAAAGAATTGAGGCTAAAAGAACATTTTTGTGAAAAAAAAGTACTTTTTCACAGATCAATTTGTAAAGCATGTGGGGGTTCAATATGCTCACCACCCATCTAGATAAGTTCCCTGGGGGGTCTAGTTTCCAAAATGGGGTCACTTGTGGGGGAGCTCCAAAGATTAGGCACACAGGGGCTCACCAAACGCGACATGGTGTCCGCTAACAATTTGAATGGAAAATCAGCTCAAATTGTTAGCAGACACCATGTCGCATTTGGAGAGCTCCTGTGTGCCTAAACATTGGGGCTCCCCCACAAGTGACCCCATTTTGGATACTAGACCCCCCAGGGAACATATCTAGATGCATAGTGAGCCCTTTGAACCCCCAGGTGCTTCACAAATTGATCCGTACAAATTAAAAAAGAAAATTTGTGTGAAAAAAAAGTATTTTTACCTTATTATGGCTCAGTTTGTGAAGCACCTGGGGATTCAATGTGCTCACTATGCATTTAGATAGGTTCCTGGGGGGGTCTAGTTTCCAAAATGGGGTCACTTGTGGGGGAGCTCCAATGTTTAGGCACACGGGGCTCTCCATACGCAACCTGATGTTTGCCAACAATTGGAATTGTTAGCGGACACCAGGTCGCGTATGGAGAGCCCTGTGTGCCTAATCATTTGAGATCCCCCACAAGTGACCCCATTTTGGAAACTAGACCCCCCAGGGAACAATTTAGATGCACAGTGAGCACTTTGAACCCCCATGTGCTTCACAAATTGAGACGTATAAATGAATAAAGAAACTTTTTGTGAAAAAACATACTAGTCTAGTAGTTACAATTCGCAGCATAGGGGACCCAATACATTTGGGTCTCTCCATGCTGAGGATTCCAGCCCCCTAGCTGCCAAGTTGTACCTGGCTGGCAACCAAAAATACGGCAAAGCTACATGTCATTTTATTTGTAGAATTTAAAAAAAAAAAAAAATGACATGGGGCTCTGCCATATTTTTGGTCCAGCCAGGTACAACTTGGCAGCTACGGACTGCCACCAGCCCCAGCTGCCTCGTCATACCTGGCTGGAACCAAAAATACAGCGAAGCCCTTTTTTTTTTTAAATTTCTAGAACTAATTCTAGAAAAAAAATTACGTGGGGCTCCGCCATATTTTTGGTCCAGCCAGGTACAACTAGGCAGCTGGGGGATGGAATCCTCAGCATAGAGAGGCCCAAGCGTTCTGGGCCCCCCCTGGTGCGAATTGCAGCCCGCAGCCACCCCAGAAAATGGCGCATTCATTGAAGCACCATTTTCTGGCGCTGTACCCACGCTCTTCCAGTTGCCCTGGTGCCAGTGGCTAACTGGCTAATAAAGGGGTTAATGCCAGCTTTTTATTGGCAGCTGGCACTAAGCCCGAGATTCATAATATAGGGCCAATGTTAGACCCCATTAGGAATCTCTAGTACGGTAAATAGTCAATAAATACACACAGAGAAAAATCTTTTTATTTGAAAAAAAAACCGACACAATTCGGACTCCATCTTTATTATAAAAAGATCCGACGTAGTCCACAACGAAGGTCCCACGACGCCTGATCGCTCCGACGTAGTCCATAATGAAGGTCCCACGACGTTCGATTGTCTCCGACGTAGTCCACAACGAAGGTCCCACGCCGCTCGATCGCCTTTGCTTTCAGATCGCTACTCTGGAGCCCAATCCGCCAGCATGGTGATCGAGCTGCAGAAAGTGATCTGACACCCCGGGCGCAGTCACCCACTATGTGCATCACTGCGCCTGGGCTGCCAGATCGCTCTCCGCAGCTCGATCCCATGCATGGGGATCGAGCTGCGGAAAGCGATCTGGCAGCACAGGCGCATTGACCCACTATGTGCATCACTGCGTCCGGGCTGTCAGATCGCTTTCTGCAGCTCGATGCCCATGCAGGGAGATCGGGCTGTAGAGCAGCGATCAAAGAGCCGGGCACAGAGACCCACTATGTGCATCAGTGCGCCCGGGCTGTCAGATTGCTTTCCGCAGCTCGATCCCAGGATCCAGCTGCAGAAAGTGATCTGACAGATCCAGCACAGTGATCCACAGTGATCACATAATGGTCACTGTGGATCACTGTGCTGGAGCTGTCAGATCATTTCCTGCAGCTAGATCCTCAGGATCCAGCTGTAGAAAGTGATCTGACAGATCCAGCACAGTGATCCACAGTGATCACATAATGGTCACTGTGGATCACTGTGCTGGAGCTGTCAGATCACTTCCTGCAGCTAGATCATCAGGATCCAGCTGTAGAAAGTGATCTGACAGATCCAGCACAGTGATCCACAGTGATCATATAATGGTCACTGTGGATCACTGTGCTGGAGCTGTCAGATCACTTCCTGCGAAAGTGATCTGGCAGCTCCAGCACAGAGCTGTCAGATCCGGAGGCGGTGAAGAGGAGGAGGAGGAGCGGGACGCAGTGGAGACAGAGCGGCCGCCGGAGGGGTGAGTGGAAGAGGCGATCGCCGCTCCGGTGATCGGGGGGGCAGGAAGGGGGAAGAGGGGGGGTGACAGGAGAAGTAGGGGGGCACTTAGGAAGCAGGGGCAGGCAGGAGGAAGCGGGGGCAGGCAGGAGGAGGCGGGCGGCAGAAAGAGGAAGCGGGCGGCAGGGACAGGAAGCAGGTGGCAGGAAAAGGAAGCGGGGGGTAAGAAAGATGAAGAGGGGGCAGGAAAGAGAGGTGGGGGGCAGGGGGACAGTTAGAGGATGACAGGGGAGAAGATTGGAGGGTAGGGATAGCAGCGGCAGACAGGGAAGCATTACAGGCGCGGTGATTTTCACTTTCACTTTTGAGTGCCAATCACCGCGCCTGTAGCCGGGGGGGGGTGGGGGTGGGGGCAAATCGACCCCCCCTGGGGTGTTGTACAACTCCCCATGTACCTGCAGGCCGAGTGACAGGTCAGTGACACCCTCACTCGACCTGCAGGAGCCCGATCATTCCATGGCCCAGGGGGTGGGCCAAGGGTCTGGAAGGGGTTAATAAGATCTGGGACCAGGAGGGGGCCCAGAAAGGATGAAGGTATATATACATATGCACAGGAAGGGACCCATGTACTTGAGCAAGGGGCCCAGCCAGGATGGGTGACATAAATAGTGGGGCCCCTTCATACATTATATATATATATTTATTATATATACATATATATATATATATATATATATATATATATATATATATATATATATATATATATATATATACATACACACACACACACACACACACGTCCCCCATCCTGGCTGGGCCCTTGCCTCATACATGTGAGCCCCTTCCTGGGTGCCTGGTGGTGCTGGGTGCAGGAGACCGGGAGCCACAGAGGAGGAAGCTGCTGGATGCCTGGTGCCAGAGATCGGGGAGCCGCAGAGGAAGAAGCTTCCTGGTGCCGGTAGCCTGGTGCCAGAGACCAGGAGCCGCAGAAGAAGCAGCTACTGGGTACCTGGTGCTGGAGAACGGGAGCTGCAGAGGAAGAAGCTGTTTAGTGCCTGGTGCCGGGTACCTGGTGCTGGAGACCAGCAGCCGCAGAGGAAGAAGCTGCCTGGTGCCAGAGACCAGGAGCCACAGAGGAAGAAGCTGCTGGGTGTCAGGTACTGGTGCCGGAGACTGGGAGCCGCAGAGGAAGAAGCTGCCTGGTGCCGGGTGCCTGGTGTCGGCAAGGGGAAGACCGGGAGCCGCAGAGGAAGATGTCGAGTGCCTGGTGCTGGAGACCGGGAGCTGCAGAGGAAGAAGCTGCCTGGTGCCAGAGACCAGGAGCCACAGAGGAAGAAGCTGCTGGGTGCCAAATACCTGGTGCCGGAGACCAGAAGCCGCAGAGGAAAAAGCTGCTTGGTGCCAGCAATCGGAAGACCAGGAGCTACAGCGGAAAGAAACTGCCAGGCTCAGGAGTGTGGAGTCAGGTAAGGCGCTGTTACAGCCAAAGATAGCAGCCTGGGGGGAACAGAGTGGGAGGGATGGATGGATGGGGGGACCTGGAAGAGGGGGCAGAATGGGATGGATGGGTGAGGGGCGGCATGGAAAAGGGGAGAGAACAGGATGGATGGATGGTGGCAGCATTGAAAAGGGGGGGGGGGAAGATGGATGGATGGGGAAGAAGGTACATGGATGGATGGGGGAGAAGGTACATGGATGGAGGGGGATGGGGAGAAGGTACATGGATGGATGGGGAAAAGAGGGAGAAGGTACATGGATGGAAGGGGAGGAGAAGCTACATGGAACCTGGTGGGAGAAGATACATGTATTACCTATACACACACAGACACTATATGCAGAGTTCCTGTGTATAATGTCAATGGTGATCATTGCATTACCTGTACACTGACACTATATACAGAGCTTCTGTGTATAATGTCGCTGGTGATCACTGTATTACCTGTACACTAACCCAATATACAGAGCTATTTTACATTTTTATTAATTTAGTATTATTTGTCACTATGTGGTGGCATTATGTGCTTTGTTCATGGCATGACGGTATTTGTCCCTTGTATGTGGTATTATTCGGTCACTATGTGGTGATAATATGTGGTTTCATGGTGTGGCAGTATTTATACCTTGTATGTAGTAGCATATGATCACTATGTGGTGGTATGATGTGCTTTGGTCATGGTGCGGTGGTATTTGTGCCTTGTATGTGGCATTATTTGGGCACTATGTGGTGGTAATATGTGATCTTGTCACGATGTGGTGGTATTTCTGCCTTCTATCTGGTAAGCGTGGATTGTGGTCGGTCATTTGTTTTATCTGATATCAATAAGTGGAAACTTCTTTATTTCCAATAGATATTAAATACTTGGATGTTTAACCCCTCCCTGTCCTGTGACACAGCAGCAGAGATGCAGTTATAGAGGTTCGCCAGAGAAAGCAAGTTGAGCATTTGATGAGATTTTCACCTCAGAATTTATAAGACAAAACCAGGAGCGGGTGAGAAATGCAGAAAAAATGACCTATGATTGCTGCACTCCTGGGTTTTGTGTTACAAATACTGAGGTAAAAAAAACTCACCAAATGCTCAAAGTGCCACATTCTTCTGATGGTGCGGATTCCACCAATAAATAAGTGCTCACCTTTCTAACCTGTGGATCGCTGATAACTTGTTTTCACTAGAAAATCCCTTTAATGCAAACTACAGTAATTGTACATCGCAGTAATGGTGAGCGCACAGTGATGTGCAGGATACGCCTGTGTTTTACAGTCCACGCTGCACTACAATGGGTATAACAGCTAACAGGTATTTGCATATAGCTGAAGAATAGGTGGTCCTGGGTGGGTGGGCCCTTGGAGTGAATTTCCCTGGTGGGCCCCAGAAACCCCAGTCCGGCGCTGTTTGCAATGTTAAAGAAATTCTCATTGTCCTGCCCGCTTCCGGATTTAATTATTCTTCATCTCTTGGGGAATGATCTCAGAAAGGTTCAGACACTGGATTTGTTATTTCTTTAAAAAGGGACAGTGTTTTTTCCATGTTCCCTAGTGTGCTCGTGCTTTTTTCCATGTTCCCTAGTGTGCTCGTGTTTTTTCCATGTTCCCTAGTGTGCTGATATTGTTCCTTGTCTGATCTGAGAGTCCGGAAATGTGAAATTCATGGAGTGCATAATGAAACAGGTTAATAGAGCACTGGAGAGGTTTATGACTTCATTAGGGTGCTTTTTGTATAGACTCCAGGATTTATGCTGGCTTCACACTGCAGTTTTTTCCCTGATCAGTATCCATCCGGTTTGTGTGCCAAAACCTGGAGAGGAACTTGCAGAGAAAAAGTATAATTGAAAGATTGACACCTGTTCGGAGTTTTGGAGACACTCCTGGTTTTGCCACACAAACTGGATGGAGACTGATCAGTGAAAAAACTGCAGTGTGAACCCAGCCTTTGAGGGATTCATCCCAGGGCTATATTGTAGTGATAGAGTGCATTTGGATGTAGTAGGTCTTGACATTTTCAATTTAGACCTTCAGCAGTCTAAAACTGTAAAATGGATGTGGAGTTTTAGGGGGGCCGTGCATTAGTATGTTTGGGCTTTTGGAATAATTGCCCATCTCCTTTGGGTGGCTTTGGCCAATTTAGGTCATGTGTTTTATTTCTTAAGGAATTTGTATTGGTTTAATAAAATTTTATATGGTTATTTATTTAGTAACCCTTAGTAAAACTTTGTGGCCATTTTTATCCAAGCTGTTTGAAGTGTGTTTACTCTTTGTTTAATGGTTAAGATGTTTTTAGTGGTGTGTAGGTTTTATGTTATCATGTGGCGTAAATACCCTGTTTCCCCGAAAATAAGTCACCCCCGAATATAAGTCAGGGCAGGGCTGGCGCAGAATTTTCCAATATAAGTCATACCCCGAATATAAGACAGGGTGACTTATTTTCGGGGAATATAAGACAGGGTACCGCTAAAGTGCCATTTTTGCCCATTGCATGTTTTACCTGTGTCCCCGCTGTCCCCCGTGGGCTCCCCTCTGCCCTCAGGTGCAGCCGAAGGTCCGCTGTCCCCCGTGGGCTCTCCTCTGCCCTCAGGTGCCGCAGGTAACCCCGAGGGCCTGACGTCACCGCTGCCGGCAGGAGCTTCTGATTGGCCAGCGGCTCACCAGCATCTCGAGCGCTGATTGGCTCAGCAGCTCGAGTGCTGATTGGCCAGAAGCTCCTGCATGAAGAAGCATCTGGACAACGCCCTGCACCGCGGAGGAATCCATAGCCCGAGGCCGCCATTACCCTAAAAAGTAAGGATGTTTCCTTGCCGACTTGCCCATTAAAACCGCAATTCCGCCGCACAGCCGACTTGCGGCAGGTCCCCATACAATGTACTGTACTGTATGGGACACTTGCGGCAAGGTGCGGTTACCGCACCTTTGCCGCACCTTGCCGCAAGTGTCCCGTACAGTACCGTACATTGTATGGGGACCTGCCGCAAGTATGCCGCAAGTCGGCCGTGCGACGGAATTGCGGTTTTAACGGTACTGTGCTGGGGGCTGCAGTGGCATACTGTATGGGGCTCGGACTTTTCATTTTTGTCATTTTTTTTTTTAATATAAGTCATACCCCGAATATAAGACAGGGTGGGACTTTTGGGGGTAAAATTAATATAAGACACTGTCTTATATTCGGGGAAACACGGTAGGGCCCTACAGATTTCTTGTTTGTTGATTTGGGGACAACTATTTTACCTACAATTTCCACAAAAGAAGTCAGTAGATTGTTCTGGTTTGACAGCGACAGCTCTCAACAGCCAAGCAGGTTAGAACCAATTCTTTTCAATCTTTTCATAAAAGACCTTGAGGATTGGATTAAAAGTAAAGTATCAGTCCTTTCTATTAACAGAAAATGTTATAGGTTATTCAAAAGTTAGGATTTATTGTAAATTCTTACAGAAATGCCTTGATAGGCAAGGAGCATGGACAAAATGGTGGCAAATTAAATTTAAAGGTAATAAAATGTACTGTAATATACTGTAGATGGGTCATACATGTAGCCTTCAATAAATTGAACACAGTAGTTAATAGAAGAACAAGAGAAAGACTTGTGTATACTGGTTATAAACTATGGCTCATTTTATACATCTGTGAAGCACAGACCATGCTGGGATCATACTAGCGGCCCAACCTTCGGATACACGTGGGGGAAATATGATTCAGACATTAGTATACATAAACAGAGCACTGAAGATACAGATTGAGTACCCCACAAGTATAGTGATGGCAGATATTTCTTCTTATCTGATAATAAATGGACTTGAGAGTTACTAGTAATTCAGCATGGCTGATGGCAAATTGTACTAGAAAGTCGGCAGTTGACATGTAACTACAGCATTCATGGATATAATTAATAACTGTTGGAGAATCATTACCAATCTGGCATCAGCCAACAACTCATGGACTTTGGTGATCATTCTCTCCATTTAAGGATTTTGCCCCTCTAGGCAACGTGATCTCCAAAATCTACATAACGTATATACTCGAGTATAAGCCGAGTTTTTCAGCACAATTTTTGTGCTGAAAAGTGCCCCCCTCGGCTTATACTCGAGTCACGGTGTATTTGCTTGGGGGGGCTGTGACCGGGTGCTGGAGGAGGCAGGAGAGGGCCGCAGTGACCGCGGGCGGTCACGTGGGGCCGCCTCATTAGTGTAATGAATATGCACGGCATCCCCCCGTCCATCAGCGGCGGGGAAAGCGGAGCATATTGCAATACACTGGCCCCCAGCAGTGATACACAGCCCCCCTCCTTAGTATGTGTCCCCAAGGCTGCGGCACCTGTTAAAATAACAAACATTTCATACATCACCTTTCCGGCGCCGCTCCTCCGATCCCGGCTTCATCCTGCTTGTGCCGGTGTCATGTGACCGGGCGCAGCAGATAACGTCATCTGCTGCGCTCGGTCACAGCACTAGAAGCCGGCACAAGCAGGAAGAAGCCGGGACCGGAGGAGCGGCGCTGGGGGCCTGTATACCACTGCACAGGGGCCTGTATAATACCATTGCTGAGGGGCCTGTATACCACTGCTGAGGGACCTGTATAATACCACTGCTGAGGGGCCTGTATACCATTGCTGAGGGGCGCTATATACCAGTGACGAGGGGCTATATAATAGGATGGGGGTCTGCTGCATTTCATACCCTAGGCTTATACGCGAGTCAATAACTTTTCCCAGCTTTTGGGGGCAAAAGTAGGGGGGTCGGCTTATACACGGGTCGGCTTATACATGAGTATATACGGTATATAATCGCCAGTTGGGTCTTCCAGCCACTATCCTCGAATCCCATAAGGCACCGAGGCACTGTCACTTTTGCAGGCGCAGTTCGTGGCCTCAAGGCCACGAACTGCGCCTGAGCAAGTAACATTCATGTGACCGCTATTCCCGCGCATGCGCAGTAACAGCCACAACTGCACGTTTTACCACAGTCCTATACTATATACAATTGTCTCTACTATCTGAGACACACAAATTCTCTCTACTACTGGTATGTACATATTTAATACCACTGATGCACTGCTTATGTATTTGCCATTTTAATTGTCCTCAAAAAAAAAATTGAATAAAACATTTTGGCCTTATCACCATTACGGCACAAAGAAAGCCAGTATCGTGGCAAATATACCGTATATAGTCGCGTATACGCCGAGTTTTTCAGCCCTAAAATTGGGCTGAAAAGTCCCCCCTCGGCTTATACGCGAATCATACCAACAGCAGGCCGCCCGCCCGCCACCCCCATCAGTATACAGGCGCCCCCCCATCAGTATCCAGGGCCCCCCCCCTTGCTCCGCAAACCTGTAAAGTAAGATCATTATACTTATCACTGTCCTGTCACCGCCGTCCCCGCAGCCGCCATCGTGCTCCTCAGTCTTCATCCAGCGTCTTCCGGCTTCCTCTGGTTGGCGCAGACAATGACGTCATTGCCTGCGCCAACCAGAGGAGGAAGCCAGAAGACGCTGGATGAAGACGGTGGAGCGCGATGGCGGCGGCGGGGACGGCGGCGACAGGACAGTGATAAGTATAATGATCTTACTTTACAGGTTTGCGAAGCAAGGGGGGGGCCCTGGATACTGATGGGGGGGGCGCCTGTATACTGATGGGGGTGGCGGGCGGGCTGCTGTATACTACCACTGGGGCTGCTGTATATACCTCTGGGGCTGCTGTATACTACCACTGGGACTGCTGTATATACCTCTGGGGATGCTGTATACTACCACTGGGGCTGCTGTATATACCTCTAGGGCTGCTGTATACTACCACTGGGGCTGCTGTATACTACCACTGGGGCTGCTGTATATAACCACTGGGGCTGCTGTATATACCTCTGGGGCTGCTGTATACTACCACTGGGGCTGCTGTATACTACCACTGGGGCTGCTGTATACTACCACTGGGGCTGCTGTATATACCTCTGGGGCTGCTGTATACTACCACTGGGCTGCTGCTGTATATACCACTGGGGAGGCTGCTGTAACACTGCTGGGGCCTGTATATACCACTGGGGAGGCTGCTGTATACCACACTGCTGGGGGCTGTATACTACCACTGGGGTGGCCTGTATACCACTGGGGGGGCCTGTATACCACACTGCTGGGGGCTGTATACTACCACTGGGGAGGCCTGTATACCACTGGGGGGGCCTGTATACCACACTGCTGGGGGCTGTATACCTGTGCTGGGGTCCACCCTCGGCTTATACACGAGTCAATAGGTTTTCCCAGATTTTGGGGGCAAAAGTAGGGGGGTCGGCTTATACACAAGTATATACGGTATGTTCTTTTTATTACCTCAGGCAGCAGTAAATTCCGCCAGCCCCACATACATGCCTGTTTTTCTTACAAATCTACATAACTACCACATGTCCAACTAGCATTCACTGCTGAATGAATCTAACAACAGTGCCACTTACTGAAGTGCGGGTTTTACACACAAAAAAGCTTCCTCACTTCCCCAAACAGGTCCAAATACCCGCCTGTACATTTCATTGCATATCACTGCTCCTGGACTCCCGCACCACTGCCAACATGGCTCCTCATAAAAAATACAAAAATGAATATGAAAAAAAAAGGCAAGGTAAACAGCAACATCGCACTAATGAAACTCCTGAAGAAAAACGCCATAGTCTGGACAAAGACCATGCATATAAACATAGACGTCTCGTTCAGGAGTCACATCGCTCTAAAGCTATTAGATTGGCTATTCGCCAACAAAAACGCTGCCACAATACACATTCCGTTTCCATATTTCCACCACAACCATAAGGTGACGCATCACAGATTCTACCACTTCAAGGTGTATGACCTCTCAGCAACTATCTCCAGTAGCCACATCAATGCCACTGTTACACAATACTGAACCATACTCTCTGCAGCTACAAGCTGAAACACAGTCACACTACTGCAACTACAAAACAAACGACTAATCAATATTTTGTGGCAAACAAGACCTATTGACTCACTACTCCACTACCACAACAACAATATTTTACCGAAGATGAAAATACTATTAAAAACACAGCTGCAGTGACATAACTCATGTCTGTGAAAGTTGCACTTTGCAAATTTTGCAAATGAGATGCCTCTGGATAAAAAGTTTACACAGTGCTGTCAGAAAGGGTAAAGTACATCTGTCCATAATACAGTATCCCCATGTGTTGACAATGTTGATGACAGGAGAACATGAATACTGCAAAAATTTCATCAACAATATTCGCTCTATCAACAGTTCTTTCGCTTTTGCGTCCATGGAAGCAAGTGTTTCATCAACTCCTGGATATGGCCCATACTGTTTTAGAATCTATGGACAGATCTATCATTGAACAGGCCCACTACATCCAGCTGACAAAGAACTACCTAAATTTGCATAATTTTACATTTTATATACCACCCACGCTAATGAACGACTGCAATGTAAAGAAAATGAAAAATGCCATCCTACTTTAATGACCATTATTGTTGAGCTAATGCAAACAAAAAATCCTTTCACTGCTGCCTATCGAATGCTACGCGATGTTGAAGAACAAGAGATGATCAAAGCTCTACAAAACGGAACGGTCATGCCAAACTTCACAATGGCTATTAAACAAGATAGGACTCAAGATCCCAGACGATACAATAAAGCAACTGTGACGTGGCAGTGGTCTTTCAGAATGATGGTGAGCCTCCCTTCTATAGAGACATCTTAATTCATTTAAAACCTCATCCACAAAATCTTCTGGCTCCAAAAATCTTTTTCCCTTATGGAGAACAAGACTGGCATGACGCACTAAAACACCAAGGACATAGTACAGGAAGGATCACCCAACTAGAGTACTACAGCTATGTATTATCAGTAAGAAAGGATTTTAAACCACTACTAAATGAGGGCAAACTAACAGCAATATTTGGTTGATGCATACGCCAAAATCGAATCTAATCGACTACATTACATTAAAATGCATCAAAAAGATTTAAAGTAGAAGATTATTGCCTTCTTCAAGAACATTTACTCAACAAATCTATTCAAAAGGGCATCCCAATTGGAAAAACTGTCATTTTACCATCATCTTTTGAAGGCAGTCCAAGAAATATGCAACAGCGCTATTGATGCACTTGGATTATTAATGGATGATAGTGTCTGGAGAAATACTATACTAGATGCCACCATTCTGAACATGCCTACACAACTTCGGGAGATGTTCGCTTATATCTGTGTTTTCGGATCACCTACAAATCCACTAGAATTGTGGAATGAATTTAAACATTTCTTACAAGAATACTGTCACAGATACCACAACAACACTGAACTGTGCATCAATTGTGAAAGCTGCACTATGAAAGATGTTCAAGATGTGCTAATAATACATGGCAAGTCTTATGTGGATTTCAATTTACCATGCCCTGCAACAAATGAACACCAGCCTAAAGAAGACTATGATAAAGACTACAATCCCTGACAGAAGTTATGTCGCTTATCCATGTTATGTAAATAACAGCTTATAAGGTGACGTTACATTCATCCATTGGTTGTATAAATTACTCTTTTGAAAGCTGAAACCCTCCGAAATGTGGTTTAGGTTAAGAAAATAAATTGGCATCAATGCTGAAATATTGATCATTTAATGAACACAGAATGGTCAGACTTTGGCAAGACAAAAGTTTTGTCGCCCACAGAAATTAATGTGATTTTCAAACAAAAAATTACATTGGTGAATGAAGTTGTGGTGCTATTAGTCATATTAAAAATTTTGTGTGACTTCCATGAGCTTGAAGGACTGCATCTATGCGGTTCAACAATGATTCATACAATTTATTAATGAAGTCATCAGGCATAGCAAAGAAAGCAATTTACATGCCTCCCAGAGTTCATCTAGATTCTTTGGTTTGGTCTTCCAAGCTTCCTCTTTCATCCTACCCCAAACATGCTCAATGATGCTCAATGATGTTCATGTCTGGTGACTGGGCTGGCCAGTCCTTGAGCACCTTGATCTTTTTTGCCTGGAGGAACTTTGTTGTAGAGATGGATGTACGAGATGGATCACCATCCTGCTGCAGAATTTGACCCCTTTTTTGATTTGGAATGTAAGAGGTAGCTAATACTTCTTGATATTTTAGGCTATTGATATTGCCTTCCACCTTGCAAATGTTTCACACACCCCCATACTGAATGTAACGCCAGAGCATGATCTTTCCACCACCAAATTTAACTGTTTTCTGGGTGTATTTTGGATCCATACAGGCTCCAGTAGGTCTCCTACAGTATTTGCGGCAGTTGTGGTGTAATTCTACTGAAGATTCATCAGACAAATCCACCTTCTGCCACTTTTCCAGTGTTTAGTAGGCTGTGGGACTTTGCAAATGCCACACAGCTTTTTATTTGCCTTTTGTTTAGTGCTGGCTTATGGGCACTGATTCGACCATGGAGGCCATTTCAAGACAGAATCCTACAAACTGTTCTAGTTGACACAAGGACTTGAGGTGACCAGGCCTGTTGGAGCTCTGCTGCAGTGGAAGAGGGGCTTGCTTTGGATTTTCTAACCAACAAACGTTTCTCTTGAGCAGTTGTCTTGCAGGGTCTGCCAGACCTGGGCTTGTCAAACATCTCCAGACTCTTCAAATCTTTTTTTAATTCTTTGTACTTGACACTGAAACACATTAAAGGTGCCAGCCACCTCTGCAGTGGATCTGGTCTTCAGCCTCTTGATAATCAAGGCTTTGGTCGCAGGGTGGATTTTTGGCATGTTGTCAGAGCTCAAGTTGCAGTTCAACTGAAGATCTGAGGTGCTGGGTTTCTTTTTATACACACCCACTAATTAACCAATCATTTACTGAGCACAGGTGAGGATGTAAACTAGGATTGGGTGCATTATATGACCAGGCGACAAAACAATTGTCCTGCCAAAATCTGACCATTCTGTGTTCATTAAATGATCAATATTTCAGCACTGATGCTAATTTATTTTCTTAATATAAACCACATTTTGGAGAGTTTCAACCTTCAAAAGAGTAATTTATAAAACCAATGGATGAATTTAATGTCAGGTTCTAAGCTTTTATTTACATAACATGGATAAGTGATATAACTTTTGTCAGGGACTGTATGAATTCGCTACAGCTACTGAGATGAAAAAAAAACTCCTAATCCTGAGCAAGTTTTGGCTTTTAATGCCATTTTGGATGCTCTACAAGACAATACGCTGACACCTAAGTGCTTCTGTATTGATGGTCCAGGTGGAGTGGAAAAACCTACTTACCGTATATATTCGCGTATAAGCCGAGTTTTTCAGCCCAAAAATTGGGCTGAAAAGTCCCCCCCTCGGCTTATACGCGAGTCATACAGGTCCCCCTCACAGTATGGCGCCCCCCCCCTCAAAGAATGGCCCCCGCATGCAGCGCTGCGCACATACATTACCTGGCTATCAGCTGTTACCCTCTGGTGGCGATTCGCTGCTCCTGGCTCCGGGCTGCATCTTCCTCTGTGTCTTCCTGCTTTGTGGCGGGGCTCATCGCGATGACGTGATCGCGACGCCGGCCGGTCACGTGACAAGCAGGAAGACAGATGAAGATGGAAGCCAGAGCCAGGAGCAGCGATTCGCCACCGGAGGTGACAGCTGATAGCCAGGTAATGTATGTGCGCAGTGCTGCATGCGGGGGCCATCCTGTGAGGGAGGCCTGTGTAATGGCACACTGCTGGGGCTGTATACTGTGCAGGGGAACTGTATACCACACTGCAGGGGCTGTATACTGTGCAGGGGACCTATATACCACACTGCTGGGGCTGTATACTGTGCAGGGGACCTGTGTACCACACTGCTGGGGCTGTATACTGTGCTGGGGACCTGTATACCACACTGCTGGGGCGGTATACTGTGCTGGGGACCTGTATACCACACTGCTGGGGCGGTATACTGTGCTGGAGACCTGTATACCACACTGCTGGGGCTGTATACTGTGCTGGGGACCTGTATACCACTCTGCTGGGGCTGTATACTGTGCTGGAGACCTGTATACCACACTGCTGGGGCTGTATACTGTGCAGGGGACCTGTATACCACTCTGCTGGGGCGGTATACTGTGCTGGGGACCTGTATACCACTCTGCTGGGGCTGCGCACATACATTACCTGGCTATCAGCTGTTACCCTCTGGTGGCGATTCGCTGCTCCTGGCTCCGGGCTGCATCTTCCTCTGTGTCTTCCTGCTTTGTGGCGGGCTCATCGCGATGACGTCATCGTGACGCCGGCCGGTCACGTGACAAGCAGGAAGACAGATGAAGATGGAAGCCGGAGCCAGGAGCAGCGATTCGCCACCGGAGGGTGACAGCTGATAGCCAGGTAATGTATGTGCGCAGTGCTGCATGCGGGGGCCATCCTGTGAGGGAGGCCTGTGTAATGGCACACTGCTGGGCTGTATACTGTGCTGGGGACCTGTATACCACACTGCTGGGGATGTATACTATGCAGGGGACCTGTATACCACACTGCTGGGGCTGTATACTGTGCTGGGGACCTGTATGCCACACTGCTGGGGCTGTATACTGTGCAGGGGACCTGTATACCACACTGCTGGGGCTGTATACTGTGCTGGGGACCTGTATGCCACACTGCTGGGGCTGTATACTGTGCAGGGGACCTGTATGCCACACTGCTGGGGCTGTATACTGTGCTGGGGACCTGTATACCACTCTGCTGGGGCTGTATACTGTGCTGGGGACCTGCTGTATACCACACTGCTGGGGCTGTATACCTGTGCTGGGGTCCACCCTTGGCTTATACGCGAGTCAATACGTTTTCCCAGGTTTTGGGGGCAAAAGTAGGTGGGGTCGGCTTATACACGGGACGGCTTATACACGAGTATATACGGTATACCATCTATTTATACATTATGTCAGAGGACAAGGACATGTGGTCTCACCTGCTGCCACTACAGGAATAACCGCAAACTTGCTACCAGGATGACAAACTATGTACTCTCTGTATGGCATTCCAATCCAAATCAATGAAACATCAGTTTCCAGGAATAAAAGTGATACTAACGCTGCCAACAAGTTAAAAAATACTACACTTTTTATACTTAATGAGTGCACAATGGTACAAAATCATTCTTTGAATTTCAATGATAGACTCCTACGTGATCTTATGACAACACATGTTAATGACAAAAATAATGTTCCCTTTGGTGGTAAAGTTTTCATACTTGGAGATTTTCCAACAATGCTTTCCTGTACGTACACATGCCACCAGAACTGAAATCGTGGCTTGCGGTCTTAAATATTGTCAACTCTGGAAACACTTAACAAGACTCCCGCTATTCAACAACATGAGATTCAGCGATCCAGAATACAGCACTTGGTTACTTAAACTAGGAAATGGTAATCTCTCAAACAAATACAACCTTGGAAAAGGATGTTATCGAAATTCCTCTAGATATGCTGTCCTCAACCTGTTTAATCATGGACATATTTGGCAGAAACATTCATATTAATGTTAATGACACTGAAAGTGTTATGTATGCAGCATCCCATGCAATACTCCGTACAAAAAATGAAGATGTTCAACTTCTAAATTCTCAAATCATGGACCAAATGAGTGGCCAATATGTCTTATATGCAAGTGATGATTCCGTGGATTGTGATTATGCTAATGAATATGAACAACCCAGTGAAACTTTTTAATTTTCTGACACCATCTACAATTATTAATTTATTGATTCCATGGTGCTGTACATGAGAAAGGGATACATACAAACAAGTTAAAAATACTATGAACGGGGCCTCCCCGGCTTGTCACTGGGGAGAGCCCTGCACCCAGTCGAGGGGCTTCTTATATGGGTCCACCTAGACCCCAGAGATCGCCCAAGATGCCACGTTTGCAACACTCTGGATGCGGGGGTGGGGTGGAGGACCCCTCTGCTGTTGTTTCTGGCACCTGTCAGGACTCTTTGCTAGATTTTGCTGATGTGACCGACCCCACGACCTTGTTGCGACCTAACAACTCCCAGCCGCTCATGCAGCCTTCCCAGGAGTGGTGGGCTTTAATACAACACCTTCCTACTAAACAGGACTTTCAGGCTCTCATTCAGGAGGTGAAGTCTACATGTCGCCAAGAAATAGCATTGGTCCGCCAGGAGGTAAAGGGGTTGACCCAGCGACTCCATCAGCTGGAGGACCACACGGAAGCTAGGCAAGCTATCACGCAGTTACAGTCGCTTGTGTCCTCCCAGGCTAAGATGATAGACGACATGCAACGCCGCGTTGAGGACTTAGACAACAGAGGCCGTAGGCACAACATCCGGGTCCGGGGGGTACCGGAGGTGAGGAGAAAGAGGATATAGAGACTACTCTCAACACAATATTCAATACAATACTAAAATGCCCCCTGGACCACCCAATTCCCATGGATAGAGCACACAGAGCATTAAAGGCCAAAAATATGGATGGAGCCCCCAGATATAATATGCCACGTCACAGACTTTCGCCTAAAGGAGGACATTATGGCTAAGATATTTACCATAGAAAGATATTAGTAAACCTAAATTTGAACAGCTATCTGAAGGTAATACTTATTAAAATGTAACTTTTATTTGATAATTAAAATAGGGAGATGTACCCTTTAAGTCAAAACGGTATGATGCTTTTCTAAAAAGTGGGGGAAAGAGGGGAAGGTCACCCTGATCTATCCCTGGTACTTTCCCTGCCTGACAACGGAGTTTTCAACACCTAATGAAAACCCCTAGTTAGTGTCCCCATTCCTCGACGGCTAACCCTTCTGGTCCTAAACCTTAGTGGCATAAAGATTTAGCTCGCTTCCCGCTAAGACAAGATTGTATTATAGAAAAGCACCACCATATTTTTGATCAATTACTGACCCTACTAGGTGGCATAACACTTTTTTTTACCAGCGAGTCTAAGGGGATTGACCCGGACACCCGGGGCTGACAACAGTAGAGCAGGACACCCGGGTATATTATAAGAAGGGGAGGTCTTGCACGGATACACACTCACCCCACTAAGGTTTAGGACCAGAAGGGTTAGCCATCGAGGAACGGGGACGCCAACTAGGGATTTTCATTAGGTGTTGAAAACTCCGTTGTCAGGCAGGGAAAGTACCAGGGATAGAACAGGGTGACCCTCCCCTCTTTCCCCCCCTTTTTAGAAAAGCATCATACCGTTTTGACTTAAAGGGTACATCTCCCTATTTTAATTATCAAATAAAAGTTACATTTTAATAAGTATTACCTTCAGCCATTATGGCTAAGATCTCACCAACCAAACCACCATCTTTCAGGGGAGCCAAAATAGCTCTCTACCAGGATCTCTCTTGGATCACGTTGCAGCGTAGACGAGCCCTGAGACCTCTCCTTAAATGCCTGGTGGAGAGGGAGATTCTGTATAAATGGGGGTACCCGTTCAGTCTATCAGCTCGTCGGGGTAATACAACTGCCACCCTGAGATACCCGGATGAGGTCCCGGCTTTCTGTAAGACCTTTGGCTTTGAGACACCTGCTCTGCCGGATTGGACCTCGCCGTTGCTGCCCTCGACCCTTCAGCGGACCTGGCAAACTGCGACCTCAAGGAAGCGGAGAGCAAGAACCTCCAGGGGCGTTACCTGAACTTTTTTGGCTCCGATGCAAAGTCTTCACTGCTGTTTCCGGAGGGGCTTCTGGTTCGATGTCTCATTATCCAATGGGTTACCTTCCTTTCTTTCCCCCTATCCTCTGCCTTCCCCCCTCCTAGTCCCTCTTCTCCTCCCATCCTTCCTTCCTCCTCCCCCCTTCATTTCCCTCCCCTTCAGATCCTTTCATTCCCCCATCCCCTATAGGGGATCCTTGTTTGCGCACTGTCCCGGGGGTGGAGGTTGTAGCTGATGTTTTGTTCTTTACCTTTGTAGACAGAAGGCCACGACCCCCGGCAAGAGTACATACCAAAAAAATCGCACCCACTTTGAGGAGTGCAGTGGTTTATTTGGATATTCTGATCTCCAATTTGGAGACTGATTTTTACGGGTTGACTCTTGCCCAGGGATCCCTATGAGTCAGATCCTAACATATTCAAGTTTTACTGTTTATTACTTGCTTATTTCTGTTTTTATAGATGTTTTACACTATTCTAGAATTCAATGTTTGCAGCGTGTCTATGACTTTCCTCCGCAGGGAGGCTTTGGGCTCCTGGACCTGGTAGTAGGGAGGGAGGAGACCCCCCGGACCTTGGTAGAGTTTAATTTGCAGGCCTGTACCCGTCCCCATCATGGTAAAATTGCTTACACTTAATGTCAAGGGACTTAACACACCTGTCAAGAGGAGACTGGCTTTGAGAGAAATGAGAGATTCTGGAGCGGATATTATATTCCTACAGGAAACACACCTCACACCTAGCGGATCACTTAAATTTGCCCAACACCACTTCCCCAAAACCTATTCGGCTACAGCAAAAACAAAAAGGGCTGAAGTTGCAGTCCTGTTCTCCCGCTCATGTAGGGTCCGTATACGATCGACCGAACTTGACCCGCATGGCCGATTTATTATACTTAGGGGAGACTTAGAGGATAGGCCGATCTTCTTATGTAACCTTTATGTCCCAAATACAGCACAAACGACATTTTTATCCTCTATTTTAAAACGACTGCACTCTGAACGAGATACACTTCATATCATTGGAAGAGACTTTAACTTGACCTTTTCCAGCTGCATCGATAGACCTCATTTGCAGCCTGCCACGGGCCTGCATCGGGGGGAGGGGCGGGACTCTGTGAACTTTCGTAAACTAATCCACACCCACGGTCTTTACGACTTATGGAGAGTAGATAATCCGACTACCCGACAGTACACATTCTATTCCCATACTCACAAATCTCATAGCAGAATAGACTATTTTTTTGGAAATATACCGACCCTTCGAACATTAAAAAAAAGCTGAAATAGGACACATTACATGGTCGGACCATGCTCCCCTGCAGGTGAATCTTGAAAATACGCCCTACATCCCAAGGCCGACCCACTGGAGACTTAATGAATCCTTACTGACAAACAACGTGACGAGACGGACCCTACAGACCTCACTGACACATTACTTCGCTGAGAATACCTCGTCGGCCCCCTCGCTCGGGTCCCTGTGGGAGGCACATAAGGCGGTCTTCAGAGGCGAATGTATGGCTCTTTCCTCTAGATTAAAAAAAGATAGCAAACTGCAATATTCCATCTATGAGGAGAAGCTGAGGGCCGCTGAGTCGGGGCTCCTTGCAGGACCCACGCGACGCGGTCTGAGGGAGGTGATTGACCTACGAATGAAGCTAAAAGATTTAGCTCAGGGGAGAAGCTCATCCGATTTTCCCGCCAGAAATATTATGAATATGGTAATAAACCCCACACAATGCTAGCGAGGCAACTGCAGAATAAAGCTACACATGGAAACCCCTCTGGGATTAGGGGCTCTGACGGCGCTATTAGATATGATCCTGAAGGGATGGCTACGGCCTTCCACAATTATTACTCCTCTTTGTACTCATTGCCTTCCCCACTGCCCCATGACCACCAGACTAGAGATACTATACTAAACGATTACCTCGATAGCTGTCAGCTACCCAAACTACCTCGGTCTGCTCTCAAGGACCTAAATGATAAGATCTCTACTGAGGAAATTGAAGAAATCGTGAAAAAGTTACCATCTACTAAAGCCCCAGGCCCGGACAGTTTACCATATCTCTACTACAAGACATCTACCCTTACTTTCACAGCATATGGTCTCCTTGTTTAATAGCTTTTATGATCGGAGGAGAAATTCCTGCCTCTATGCTTCACTCCTATATAACAGTTATTCTGAAAGATGGTAAGGACCCCGTAGACTGCGCAAGTTATAGGCCCTTAAGCCTTTTAAATTCGGACTTAAAAATCTTTACAAAAATTTTGGCAGAGAGATTGAACGACTGGCTGCCTCGATTAATCCATAAAGATCAGGTCGGCTTCGTTCGGTTTCGCCAGGCAGGCGACAACACCCGCCGTCTGCTGCACTTGATAGACGTGGTGAATAAGAGGGGAGACAAGGACATCCTATTGAGTCTAGATGCGGAGAAGGCCTTCGACAGGCTGAACTGGGACTTTATGTCCTCTGCATTACATCATTTCGGCCTGTCGGAGCCCTTCATTACCGCGCTGCGGGGCTTGTATTCTGCCCCGATGACGACGGTCCGCTTGCCCCATGCGCATTCTAGGCAACTAGAGATTCGTAATGGCACACGCCAGGGATGCCCTTTTTCCCCGCAGCTATACGTTCTTAGCATTGAGCCTCTTGCAGCTCACCTACGCAGGAGTCCCGACGTAGCTGGAATTCGGATTAGGTCTAAGGAGTTTAAGATTTCCTTATTCGCTGATGTCATGCTCACACTGACTAATCCCGTAGTGAACCTTCCCAATCTGAGTAAAATTTTAGAGTCCTACTCAAGTTTGTCTGGGTACAAAGTGAATTCGGGTAAAACTGAAGCACTACCACTTAATATACCGGAACCTAAGCTTGGGTACCTACAGAGGTCCCATAGATACACTTGGAGAACATCTTCCATTAAATATCTGGGGGTACATATTACTCCACGATATAGCGAGTTGTATGGGGCAAACTTCCCCCTCTGATTCGAGATACGACTGCAGAAGTGGTCCTCATTGCCAGTCTCCTTTTTGGGTAAAATAGCAATTATAAAAGTGTCGATTCTCCCGAAGTTCCTATACTTGTTCGAAACAATCTCATCAAAAGTCCCACAGACAGTCCTAAAGAGGGTACAGTCGATTTTTCTGAACTTTGTCTGGCATTTGGGGAGACATCGTATTCGCAGAACGATGATGTGCGCCCCCAAATCTCAAGGGGGTTTGTCCTGCCCGGATATAACTAAATATTATTTTGCCGCACATTTAAGGCTCATCCCCTCCTGGTCGACTCTCCCCGCATTCAGCAAATGGATGGAAATCGAAAAATTGTGGCTGGCTCCCTATCACCCAGCAGCCCTGATATGGGGTCCGCCTAACGAGATTTCTCGGACTGCACTCCTGGGTCCTATGGCGTTTACCAGGGACATTTGGACCACTCTGAGAATCAAATTTCAGCTAGCTTCTCATGCATCGTTCCTAACTCCGTTCCTCTATAATCCACACTTGGAGGATGTCATGGACTCGGGGGCGGGATCCAGCTGGGCTTTAGCGGGCCTCTTTACATACAGAGACCTAGTGGACCCCCTAACTAGGAAGTTCAGAACCTTTCCTGAACTATCCCAGAAGCATAGCGTTCAGAAGACCATGTCCTACTCATACAAACAAATATTACACTATTTCAGAACAAAGATGGGTTCCCCAGAATCCCTTGTGCCGACTGACTTTGAGCGGCTATGTGCAAATAATGCCTCAACTAAGGGGCTCATTTCTGATATATACGCCCTACTCCATTGCCCCGACTCCCAGACATCCAGCTGTCACACATATATGACGAAATGGGAGTCGTGGTTGGGACATCCACTGACTCTGAGGCAGTGGCAGGTGGTATTGTGTCCCCGAGGTTCTCCATAAGATGAACAGGTCCATCCCGGATGTATGTTGGAAATGCGGTACAAATGGGGCATCTCTCTTCCACATTTTCTGGGACTGCCCGACTTTAGAGGGTTTTTGGAGGGGGGTGGGGAGACTGTTAAGCACGGTTTTTGAAGTTGAAGTGCCGGTTGATGCCCGTATGTTCTTGTTAAACCTTACACCTAGGGGATGGGACAGACCCCACACGAAGTTACTGACCCACCTCCTGACAGCTGCCAAATGCCTCATCCCACTGTACTGGAAAAAGACGGCGGCTCCTACGTCACTTGATCTATGTGCCAGAATCCAGGATGTATATGTCATGGAGAGGATGACAGCCTCTCTACATGACGATATTGATAGGTTTGACAGGATATGGGCACCGTGGACTTTATTTAGAGAAGACTCATCGGGTAGCGAGGGGAACATCGGGGCAGGCCATGATTACGCATCTAAAAGAAAAAGGGGTTGAGGTGCAATCCCTAAGTTCGCGATCTTCTACACAAGAGCTTAAATAAACTGAAAATCTAGCTGCCGGGAAATGATTACTGGACACTGTGAGACAGTGCGGGGGATCATATGCGAGGGGCGCTATGTCTCCCCCAGAATGCGCACTGTCACGTATTGAGCCCGGTATAGGGTGTGAGAGAAAGGGACGGTCCGCTCCCTCCGCTCCGGGTCTTGCAAGGTCCCGGAAGTAGACACGGAGTTAAAAGCCTGGTCAGTAGGCAGGGCGGGGTTCCCTGTACACAGAATTGTGCCTTAGCTGCAGGAGCAGCAGAGATATACACAGGAGAGGTCTAGAGTTCCAGAGGACCGTGTGCTAGACTAACACGGCCTAGCCCAGGAGGGCTGGGAGCTCGGCGTGACCTATAACGGAGGCCTTTGGCCTGAAGGACCTGGGGTACGTTATATGAACTGTGTCTTGTGTACCCGGCTGCGACCCGGATTCCGGCTGACTGTGCCATCGCTGTGTGTACCAGCAATAAACACCGGGTCCTGTTTGAACCACTACCGGGCTCTACGTGTTTCCTGACTTGCAATCCAGGCGCTGCCCCACATATGGTGGAGAATGCGGGCAAGCAGGCCGGCCCGGTGAAAGTGACTGTTTCATGAGGCCAATGAGCGGCGCCTAAAGTGAGAGGAGCAGCCGTTAGAATAGCCGCCAGTCTTGCGGGGTGCCCGGCCCTGTATGTCCATACTTAAGCCAGCCACGCTACAGTTCAGGCCTGCCGCTGATATGGAGGAAATCCTAAGGCAGCTGGTACTTACCCAGCAGCGGCAGCAAGAGCAGCAGGAGCAACAGCAGAAGACGAATGAACTGCTCCTGCAGCACATCGTGGCCCTACGAGACCCGCCAGCAGTGCCTTCCCCGGAACGGCTTGAGGCCCGGGACCGGGTCCGGTCGGCCCTGCGGAAGCTGAGTCCGGAAGACGACGTAGAAGCCTTCCTCACCGTCTGCGAGCGCACTGCAGAGCGAGAAGGCCTCCCGCCGGCTCAGTGGGCTGAAGTCGTCGCGCCATTCTTGATCGGCGACGCCCAGAAGGCCTACACCGACCTCAGTTGGGAGGATGCCCAGGACTACGCCAAACTCAAAGGTGAGATCCTTGCGAGACTGGGGGTCAATACTTATGTCCGAGCCCAACGGGTGTTTTCCTGGTCCTATGTGGAGTCCAAGCCGGCTCGCTCCCAGGCGTATGACTTATTGCAGTTGGTGAAACGGTGGCTCCAGCCTGAGAGCTTAACTCCGGGACAGATGGTGGAAAGGGTGGTGGTCGACCGGCTGGTTCGGACTCTGCCGGTTGCGATACAGCGTTGGGTGGGGCAAGGGGACCCGGGTACCTTGGACCAGGTGGTTAGCTTGATAGAGCGATATACAGCCACCCAGGAGTTCATACGGGACTCTGCCCCACTGCGGCAGTTACGCCGGCCTCCGGAGCCGGGTAGAGGTATTCGTTCATCTACAGGGGACTCTCCTAAAAACGTACCCGCTGAGAGGATACCCCAGAATGGGGCTGGCAGGAAACCAGGCTCCCCGAGAAGGAGCTTCCGACCCGGCGCTGCCACCGCTACATGGTGCTGGCGGTGCAAAGGACCGGGACATGTGGCTGCCTACTGCCCACTAACAGTGGAACCCATGGACTGCGGGTTCACACGCCGGCTCTCGATGTATGCCAGCCCCGTGTTCACCGCAGAAGGAGTGGTTCCCCTAACGGCACCACATATGTGCCCGGTGCTCGTTAATGGACACAGAGCAGAAGCTCTTTTGGACTCTGGCAGTTTGGTGACGCTGGTTCGTGCGTCCTTAATCCCCGGGTTGCAACTCCCTGGGGGATTGGTAGGGGTCCGGTGTATTCACGGGGACCTACGCGAGTATCCGACCACGGAAGTGACTCTATCCACTCCCTGTGGAGAGGTGACTCACGTGGTCGGAGTGGTAAAATCTCTACCCTACGGGACGGTGCTGGGAAGAGACTTACCGTTGTTTTGGTCCTTATGGGGAAGGAGGAGTAACCCTTCTCTGAGGCCAGGGAATCCGGGTGCTGAGCCCGACGACCCTGAGACCGGGACACCTAACGTAGGGGTCGCCAACATAGGGCTAGAGTGTCACCCCGATAGGTTCCCGCTAGACGTATTGGCAGGGGAGGTCGAGGAGACCCCACCGCTTCCAGAGTTGGAAGTATCCCGGGAGCGTTTGGGACAGCCCAGCTACAGGATCCCACACTGACCCGGGCCCGAGAAAGGGTAACCGAAATAAACGGGGTAGCTCAGCATCCGGGGGCAGAGAACGTATTTCCACGCATGGTGCTTAACCAAGAGTTACTCTATAGGGTGGACAAAATCCGGGATGAGGTCGTGGACCAACTGGTAGTACCGCAGCCACACCGCCGGGCGGTCCTAGAGATGGCCCACTCCCACCTGCTAGGGGGCCACCTTGGGGCTAAAAAAACGCAAGAACGCATCTTGCGGAGGTTCTTCTGGCCGGGCGTGTATGCGGATGTCCAGAGGTACTGTGACTCTTGCCCGGAATGTCAGCTGACCACACCCATTGCCACCTTCCGTAGTCCCTTGGTACCTCTACCAGTTATAGAGGAACCTTTTGAACGGATCGCAATGGATTTGGTGGGGCCTATAGTGAAATCAGCCCGAGGCCACCAACACATACTCGTGGTTGTCGACTACGCCACCCGGTACCCGGAGGCGATTCCGTTACGGCACCCCAAGGCGAAACTGATTGCCCGGGAGCTGTTTGCCATGTTCTGTCGCCTAGGACTACCTAAGGAAATCCTCACAGATCAGGGGACTCCTTTTATGTCCAAAGTGACCCGGGAACTGTGTAAATTGCTCAACATAAAACAGCTGCGCACCTCGGTGTATCATCCCCAGACAGACGGGTTAGTTGAGCGGTTTAACAAAACCCTGAAGTCCATGCTAAAAAAAGTGGTAGCAAAGGACGGAAAGGATTGGGACATGTTATTGCCCTATCTAATGTTCGCCATCCGGGAGGTACCACAGTCGTCTACGGGGTTTTCCCCCTTTGAACTGTTGTACGGCCGGCATCCTAGAGGGCTATTGGATGTTGCCAAAGAGACGTGGGAACAGGAACCCACTCCCTATAGGAGCGTGATCGACCACGTGGCGAAAATGCAGGACCGGATCACAGCGGTCCGGTCGATTGTAAAAGAGCACCTCATGGATGCTCAAGGTGCTCAAAGCCGCAGGTATAATACACGGGCCACCGTTAGCACCTTTGAGGTGGGGGACCGGGTATTGGTCTTAGTGCCCACCACGGAAAGCAAATTATTGGCCAAATGGCAAGGGCCCTATGAAATCCGGGAAAAAGTAGGGGAGGTCAATTACAAGGTATACCAGCCCGGGAAAAGGAAACCCGTGCAGCTATACCACGTAAATTTGCTTAAAGCGTGGAAAGACCGGGAGTGCCTGATCACGGAGGCATCCGATGTACCCGGGGACCCTTCCCCTTCGGCCCCAAGGGAGGCCGAAGGGGTACGAATAAGCGACACCCTCACTAAGGCCCAACGACGGGAGGCTCGAAAGTTGGTACAGCAGAATCCCGATGTGTTCTCTGACCTGCCCGGGCGCACTTCGGTCATTCAGCATGACATTGTCACTGAGCCCCGGGTAAAAGTGCGAGTGAAACCGTACCGGGTACCCGAGGCCAGACGGCAAGCCATCGCGGCCGAAGTTAAACACATGCTTAAGCTAGGGGTGATAGAAGAATCCCGGAGCGAATGGGCTAGTCCCATCGTGCTCATTCCAAAGCCGGACGGATCGTTGCGTTTCTGCAACGATTTCCGGAAGCTGAACGAGGTGTCCAAGTTTGATTTATATCCCATGCCCCGGGTGGACGAGCTGATTGAAAGACTGGGGCAAGCCCAGTACTTCACAACGCTCGATCTGACAAAAGGTTACTGGCAGGTGCCGCTAACAAAGGCGGCCAAGGAAAAAACCGCCTTTGTTACTCCGGAAGGTCTCTATCACTACGTCGTGTTGCCGTTTGGGTTGCATGGAGCCCCGGCCACATTCCAGCGGCTCATGGACATAGTGTTAGAACCTCATCGGAAGTACGCGTCCGCCTACCTAGATGACATTATCATCTTTAGTCCAGATTGGCATACCCACTTATCCCAGGTTCAGGCCGTGGTGGATTCTCTCAGGACAGCGGGCCTGACGGCAAATCCAAAAAAATGTGCCATGGGGCTCGAGGAGGCCCGGTACCTGGGGTATGTGATTGGGCGAGGGGTTATCAAACCCCAAATAAACAAAATCGAGGCCATTCAAAATTGGCCCCGACCGGTGTCTACCAAACAGGTGAGGGCGTTCCTCGGCATAGTTGGGTACTACCGATGCTTCATACCCAACTTTGCTGGGCGAACGGCGGCCCTGTCCGACCTGTTAAAAGGGAAGAAAACAGCGTTGGTGCGTTGGAATCCCCAAGCAGAGGCAGCCTTTCAGTCCATGAAGTTGGCCTTGTGCGGACAGCCCGTCCTCATCAGTCCTGACTTCAAACGCGCCTTCGTTGTACAAACAGACGCCTCGGAGGTGGGGCTGGGGGCTGAACTGTCGCAGGAAGTGGACGGAATCGAGCATCCGGTCACTTACTTGAGCCGGAAATTGTCCCCGGCGGAAAAGAATTATAGCGTAGTGGAGAAGGAGTGCTTGGCCGTTAAATGGGCCTTGGAGTCCCTACGTTATTATTTGCTCGGGCGACAGTTCCGGTTAGTTACGGATCACGCTCCCTTGGTCTGGATGCGAAATGCCAAGGAACGGAACGCTCGGGTCACCCGGTGGTTCCTGTCCCTCCAAAACTTCAATTTTACGGTGGAGCATCGGGCTGGCAAGTTGCAGGGTAATGCGGATGCCCTGTCCCGGGCACCCTGTTTGATGGCTGGGGTTCAACCCCACAAGTTTGAACCGAGGGGGGGGGTGTGTGAGACAGTGCGGGGGATCATATGCGAGGGGTGCTATGTCTCCCCCAGAATGCGCACTGTCACGTATTGAGCCCGGTATAGGGTGTGAGAGAAAGGGACGGTCCGCTCCCTCCGCTCCGGGTCTTGCAAGGTCCGGAAGTAGACACGGAGTTAAAAGCCTGGTCAGGAGGCAGGGCGGGGTTCCCTGTACACAGAATTGTGCCTTAGCTGCAGGAGCAGCAGAGATATACACAGGAGAGGTCTAGAGTTCCAGAGGACCGTGTGCTAGACTAACACGGCCTAGCCCAGGAGGGCTGGGAGCTCGGCGTGACCTATAACGGAGGCCTTTGGCCTGAAGGACCCGGGGTACGTTATATGAACTGTGTCTTGTGTACCCGGCTGCGACCCGGATTCTGGCTGACTGTGCCATCGCTGTGTGTACCAGCAATAAACACCGGGTCCTGTTTGAACCACTACCGGGCTCTACGTGTTTCCTGACTTGCAATCCAGGCGCTGCCCCACAACACGCTGAATGTATTATTAATGTTTTGGGGGTTTTTTTGTATGTTTTCTCTCTGTAATAGACAAACGGAGATTGTCTATTCGCTTAATTTTGGCTTATGTTCTATGTTATAAAATCAAAATTTTCAATGAAAACAAAGTTAAAACAAAAATACTATGAACAAATTAACAGTAACAGACTAGTACAGAGGGGAAACAGGACCCTGCCCTTGCGGGTTTACATTCTACAGGGTAATGAGGAGGGAAACAGTAGATTGGGTCTGCTCGGGGTGGAGGTGGCGCGCAAGGTCCAGTGGTGGTGGAGCACCAGGTCCAGTGGTGGTGGAGCGCGGGGTCCAGTGGTGGTGGGGTGGCACCATGGCCATTGCAGGCTGTAGGCTTTTCTGAAGAGAAGGGTTTTTAGGTACCCTTGAAGGTTCCAAGTGTAGGGGATAGTTGGACGTTTTGAGGTGCAGTATTCCAGAAAATGGGGGATGCTCGGGCGAAGTCTTGCAGGCCCTTAGATGAGGAACGTACAAGTGTGGAGGAAAGGAGGAGGTCTTGGGAGGATCAAAGATTACGAGTTGGATGATATCGGGAGATTAGTTCAAAGATATATGGGGGAAAGATTGTGGACGGATTTGTAAATCAATGTTGGTAGTTTGAATTCAATACGCTGGGGAATTGGGAGCCAGTGGTAGGGATTTGCAGAGGGGAGAAGTGGCAGCGAGGAGGTGGATTAGTTGAGCAGCAGAGTTGAGCTAAAGACAGATTGGAGAGGTTCAAGAGTATTAGCAGGGAGGCCACAGTGGAGGAGATTGCAGTAGTCAAGACGGGAGATGATGAGGGCGCGCACTAGTAGATTAGTAGATTGAGGGCTGAGGAAGGGATGGATTCTGGAAGTATTTTTGAGTTGGAGACGGCAGGAGGTGGCGATAGCTTGAATGTGTGGTTTGAAGGATAAGGCAGAGTCAAGGATTAAGGCCCCCGTTACATGGTACGAGATTGAACGATATCGTTCAAACTTCATCGTTAGGACGTCGTTGCATGTGACACTGACATACAACAACAATAAATCATTGGATCGTTGCTCGCAGATTTGAGAACCTGTTCTCAAATCAAATGATCCTCGATCAGCCAACCTGCTGCATGGTTGTGTGTGACACCACGATAACGATGTCGTTAACGACTTCGCCTATTCACAACAGTGAACAAGTATCGTTGGCTGGGTTGTCCAAACAATAGCTACTCGCTACATTGTTGGTGCATCGTCTACGATATGTAGACGTGTGACATCTCACCAACGATGTGAAAAAGATGTCCTAACGATCGCGCGCCCTTTAGATCGTTAGTGATATCATAACAACATTGAAGCATGTAACGGTACCTTTACTCTGAGGCAGCGGACTTCAGGTACAGGGCAAAGTGTGATTAATTTATTGTGATAGATCAGGTAAGGGACCTTTCACACTTGCGTTTTTTTCCTGATTTGGAAGATCAGGAAAAACCCAATTCTTACTGTATTTTGCTCATTCACTTTAATTTTGTCAGGTAGAATCTTATTGCTTCATGTTTTCTCCTGAAATCATTAAAGTGAATGGGCAAAAAAAATGAATCCTGTAAGAATCAGGTGCTTTCCTGATCTTCCAAATCAGGAAAAAAAACAAGTGTGAAAGGCCCCTAAGGGAGGTGGGGTAAAGATGATGGGTTCAGTTTTGGCTACATTTAGTTTAAGGAAGAAAGAGGAGAAGGAGGAATGCCACCACATCGCCTACAACTAAAAATAGTAGCAATTGTCATGCTACTGTGAAATCTGAATACAAAAAAAGGATTATGTAACAGAACACGGCTCATTGTAACATCCTTAAACCCGCAAATCATTCAGGCAAAAGTCATCACAGGATCAGCTAAAGGAGACTGTATTTTTATTCCACGCATTGATTTGTGTCAATCTGAACTGGGTTACCATTCAAACTACGAAGACAACTGTTTCCTCTTAAGCCAGCTTTCGCAATGACAATTAACAACGCACAAGGAGAGACTCTACATCAAGTGGGTATTTATCTACTTCAACCAGCCTTTGGCCATGGGCAGCTATATGTTGCTTTCTCCAGAGTCAAGCAACGCTCCCATGTCAAAGTGAAGGTTTTAGATACACAACTACAAGGACAGTTGTTACATGGTAGCGATAAAGTGCTCACTATAAATGTAGTTTATAAAAATGTTTCAAATTAATTTGTCTTTAGTCATCTCAATAACATGTACATACTATTATATCACATAGATAGTGATTTTCTTTTTTTACACACATTGATAAGCCTTAGATACATACATACATAGCACAACATACACATTGCTATATGATATTATTATTATTATTAGGTATTTATATAGCTCTATTAGGATACATGGCGCTGTACAAGTTAGAGGGTAGACAAAGACAAGTGGTTGAAAAATGACGACAAATCGACAAAACAATCGCACGGGTACAATAGGGCCGGGGATCCTGTCCACGAGATATATATAGAGAACATATTTAGCTACATTAATTTTGTGCTAAATACATATATATACACACAAGCATTTAAGGTCATTACAGAAGAGATATGTATCATAGACTTTGAAACAGTTGGTGATGAAGACCCACATTTCTAACTACAGTGTCAAAGATGTTGAGAGACTTATTTGTCTTTTCTCTGGGCTGGGTTTTTTGTGAACAGCTGAAGAGATGGGCGGGACCGTTGTTCACCATATCTCCCCCTCCGGCTTTACTTTATATACTTTAAATGATATATTAAATAGCATTTATATACATCACAGCTACAAACATAGATATATATTTTTTAGTATGATAAACACAGATGATAATATGTAGACACATATAGATCAAGGAGACATTATAGATACAGACATACATACATATTTACACCAATCTATCTAATACATAGAAATAGAATATAATAACATTTCTATGGATTGTCTTTCTGTTACTATTATGTAGCAGTAAGAAGCTTTGCTATTATTTTTGACACGTTAATAAATTAGATCCTTTCACTTCCTTTGGTTTTTTTTTCCACTTTGGGAACGGACAATCTCACACACACATCAAACTGCACAAAACAATGTACCACCTCCAATTATAGTCACAACAGCTTACAAGACATCACATAGGGTAAACAGACACACAGCACACAGGGAGACACCACACAGTGAGCACAGCTCAAGAAACACAACACCAGATATCAAAATACAGTACACATCAAGGAAGAAACAGTGCACAGGGGTGAAAGAGGTCAAATGACGCAACACATACAATTCACAAATGCAGAGGGATGATATACAGATATGTTGGAAAGCGCAAACGGTGTGAGACATGTCCGCTGCTCCTGTGAGCACCACTAAGCATACACAGATGTGTAGTTCACCGCACTCCCAATACGATAGCATTCGGCCTATTTCTAGTATGTTAATAAAATGGAGTACTAGGAAGACAACAGTAATTGTTCCTATTGTTATGTTTGTTTCCCTATTAATTTGCTTTCCTGATTGTTATAAAGATTATATAGTCCATAAAATGCACAGGAGAGAGAGTTCATAAAAAGAATTATTCTTTGTATGTGGTCAATAAATAAGCTTTATTGCTTTATCTATTAATTTTTATTATGGTAAACTGTAAGTGTAATTGAAAAATGTCATGATGTGAGCATTTAAGAGAATGAGATCATTGTTTATGAGAAAATGTGAATAAAATGAGTAACATTTATTAGAAACTGCACCAGTAAGTGCCAGTATACAAGGGCAAACATTGCATGCTTCACTCAGGCCTCAACATCTTCCTAATGGATATATCCACTATTGATCACTTTTTCACAGTTCATATAGAATTATGATCCAAATATAATGCCTATAAAATAGTTTATAAATACATTATATTGTTTTTTAAGTTACTGAGGATTTTGCAACCTCTTCTGGATCAACACTTAAAGGTGTATTATAAAAGCCTGGAACTTGTGTATTATCTATGGTAAAGGGTAGAACTTACCATAAATATTAAGGGAAAGCAACACATAACACTGGGCGATCACCAAATAAAGTGCAAAATCAGTTTATTTAGAAAAGCAGTTTGTAAACACACATTTGACAATTAAAACCAAATAAAACAGGGACAATGTCCCCTTACATCAAAAAAGAGGGAGGTCCCAGGCATATTTTTAGGATTTAAATTAAATAAAGACAAATGTGAAATTCTTTTCCTTAGAAATGGCCCCTCTGATAGATCTGAAAACCTGTTTTGTGGGATACCCATAGCTAAAGATAGTTTAAAATACCTTGGAATTCGTCTGGCCAGATCGCCAGAATTGATTTATAAACTAAACTTCCTCCCAATTATAGATAAAATAGAGAAAGAACTAGAAAATTGGAAAAATTTGCCTTTGATATTACTAGGCGAAACCATCTTATCAAAATGATAAGTTTTGCGAGATTACTCTATCCGCTCCAGACAATACCCATGTTACTAAAACATCAGGATATTAAAAGACTTAACCGAGCATTTTCCAAATTCCTTTGGAGAGGCAAAAGAGCCAGAATAAAACTAATAACTTTAATGCAATCAAAGGAAGAGGGAGGACTGCAAACCCCAGATATTAGAGGGTACAATTTAGCTTGTGTTATGAGAAATGTGTTAGATTGGGTAAATAAGACATCCAAGTTTTCGGATATACCTTTGGAGGGGGAGCTTTCTAAACCTTGGGACCTATCTGCCTTGTTACATGCCTCATTGTCAGAACTCCCTTCTAAAATTAAGAATACTTCTATATGTCGAGATACAGTGATGACCTGGAAAGCGGTTAGAAAAAAAATGAATCTTTCATGGAAAATCTCTAAAAATTTAATTCCCTGGGCCAGCCCGTCATTTCCTCAGGGACTTGAGAACTCGTTATTCAGAATATGGAGAGAGAGGGGGATAGAGACACTGGGCGACCTCATGCATAAGGAGGAGAGGAGATGGATGACTGGCACAGAAATTCTATCTAAATTCAATCTGCCAGGGGCACCTGGCTCCAATACCTGCAGGTCAGGCACCATCTGCTGTCCCGATTGTGTGACGTGTCGGGTGAATTTGACAGGGGGGATTGGGACAACCTAATAAAAATGCCCGTGAACGATGTTTCCATATCCTCACTATATAATCAATTGCAAAGTACCCTTAGACCGTTGGCCACCAATAACATCTTCTCACTATGGAAAAAAAACATATAAAAGACCCTGACTTAACTACAAAGATACTGGATGGGTGGAGAACGATAAGAAAATGGATCATAAACGAAAAATGGAGAGATACCCAATTTAGACTTTATACATGGGACTATTAAAGGGTTTAATATACATCCATCACCGACTAATAGTGAAAGAAGGATCCACTGTCCCAAATGCAAGAGTTCCATGACCGACCTAGAACATGGAATCTAGTCTTGTACAAAATCACGAGGATTTTGGAAAAAAATAGGGGATCTGGCGTCAGGACTCTACCCCACTGAAAACAAAGATGACCCGTTGTTGTGGTTGTTCCACTACTCAAAAGAGACGGGTGCCGAGGGGCGGGTACATGTTCTGTTCCACACAATATCCATAGTGGCAAAGAGGCTATTACTACAACATTGGATTGGCGAACAAACTCCCTCCTTAGATATGGTACACGAAACTTTGAGAAAGACATTAGATCTAGAATCCATCGAAACACTGAAAAATCCCTCCAAATTGACGGGGACGTTTTTTAATAAATATAAGCCTTATATTCCAAAAACTTTTTCGCCCACGGATATCACCAGTTTTATGAGGCCCTATATACATACAGAATGGTACGCTTTGGAGGATCTTGGAGGTACTTTGGGTAGGCTGAAATGTGCTGCCTAGGTTGTTGAACACGAGAGTATAGCACTTTAGTGTCTAGTGAGACAGGGAGGGTAGATTTTGTTAGGGAAGAATCAAGGCATAGGGATGAGAAGATGTAAAACCTTTGACTTAATTGGTAAATACTATTTAAGGGTGTAAACATATATCTCTTTACAAAATTGTTATTCGCTTTTTATGCATATGCTATGAGAGTTTTACAGATATTAACTTGTTCTATGTTTTCTTATGCGTCCAATGTATTACGTTGATTCTTAAGATATGTGATATGTAAAAATTATAAAAGTTTCCCAATAAAAATGATGGTTTAAAAAAAAAAAAAAAAAAAGAGGGAGGTCCCAATAAAAATGATATGGCTATAGATCAAGATGAACCTTCCATAAGCGTCCGGTGTCACCAAGTGTATACCATTAATTCAAATTGTAATACATCAAATCATAAACACCATGGCACCAGTAAATATTGCTTACAACATTGAATTCCCTGTTAAGCATACAGTTTATCTGCAATACGGAGAATGAATTTAAGTATACAGGCACTACAACAATCAATCGAGGCAAACCTGGGAGGCAGGTGTGCCATAAAGGCTACACTGCCCACCTATTACGGTCTGTAGAATTTACCAGCAACTGGGGGTCCAACCACTGGGAGTTTACCAATCCAGTGCTCGAATGGAGCAGTGATTGATCATGCACACTGTCTCTGCATAAATGCTTGTGGGAGTGCTGAAAAGCAATCAAATGTAGTGCTCTGCAATACTCCGTGGTCTCTTTGAAAGTAAATTGAGCAGGAATTTGCATGATCAACCACCGCTCCATTCAGATGGTGTTTTTTTTTTTTAGTTAAATTTATCTTTATTGAGTTTTATAACAGTGGTAAAAAACAGTTGTACAAAAGAAATAAATAAATGACAGGATTAAGGTTTGACATCATTAAAGTGGAACATGGGAGGATGGAATATATAGGATGAGATATGAAATAACACCTCCTCAGCGCTCTAGTGCGGCAACACCGGAACAGTCTCAGATCTTGCGTAGAGAACAGGTGCGCGATCTATGGGAAAGTGCACTATTTGAGAAGTCATAAGGAAGATTCTCGAACTCCCAGCATGGGTGCAGGTGTGAGATGGAGAAGGAAAGGAGAAAAAACAAAACAAGGTATACTTGTAACCTATTGGTCATCTGGGGGGAAGGGGGGAAGAGAGGATTGGGGGAGAGGAAAGAGATAAAGAGGAAAGATTCAGGATAAAAGAGGAAAAGATAAAGGTATGCAGAGAACGAGGTGGGCGTAGATCTCACAGCCAACAATACCGGTAGTAAGATGTTAGACAAAGACCCTCGCTGCGTAGTAAAATCTAAGAGAACATTTCGCGGAAGTTGGGGGCGTCTCTAAAAAGGATCCATTCAGACCAAACAATGGTGAACTGGGGAAGAGTCTGCTCGAGCCCGACCGACAACTCCTCAAGGCGGCATAGAGATTCCATTTCAGTACACCATTTAAAAATTGAAGGCGGGGTCTGTTCTTTCCAGTGACGGGGAATCAACGACCGGGCCGCGCAGAGGCAAAATCTGAGAATGTCTCTCTTCTGGGACCTCAGCGAACCAGGGAGCAAAGAAAGTAGGGCCATCTCAGGAGAGCCTTCTATTTGTTTGCCAGTAACCAGACCATAATTCCTGAATCCATAATTCCCTAACACCCTCGACCAAAATCCACTAATCAAGGAGCAGCCCCACCAAACGTGTAGCATGGTGCCCTCCTCGGCTCCGCAACGCCAGCAAAGGTTGGAGGTGTCAGGGAAGCATTTCTGCAGCCTGTCTGGAGTAAGGTACCACCAGAAACGTAATTTGTAGCATTTCTCCAGGGCATCACTTGAGCTGGACGTCTTTTGGGCCATAAGGAAGCATCTCTTCCACTCAGTATCTGAGGTAGCCTGTCCCAATTCTCTTTCCCAGGCTAGCCGGTATCCGTGGGTCTCGGAACCTACCGCTGTGGACAAGATGCGATGAATAACCGAGATCCCTCGGTCCGGGGCCACCTCTCCTGCAAAAAGCTGTTCCACAGGGGTCGTGCTATTATCAGATGGTGTTCATAAGAGATCTGGTTCTCAAGATTGGTTGGGGTCACAATGGTTGAACACACATTGATCAATCAGTTACCATGAATAACTTCCAACCTTGATTCTACCATTAATATTGCCTTCCTATACTGTGGATTACATCCAAATATCAGAATAACCCTTTAAAGGCAATATATGAGCCTTATTTGGCATGGAGCTGCCTGGCGCCGATCTTTACCAACTCAGAATGGACTGCAATTACTGAAAATTCTGCAGCTTCCGCTGATGACACATTGAAAGGGCAGCATTTTGTTGACACTGTTGACAAAGTGTCTAGACTAATGTCATTCCTTTGTGTTGATCACCAGAAACTTTGGCATACCATGGTGGATATGGATGTGTCATACTCTCTGATCAGCCACATTAGGAACCTTTACATCGATATGAATATAACAAATGGGTATTACTAAAATTGAAACTACTCAAAATAGCTTGATGTGAAAAGTAAATAAATAAGGAAACTAAAACGTACCTTTTAATAATTAATTTAAAAATTAGTAAAACTCATATGTCCACTTAGAGCCATATATATTATATAAAAAAGCACAGGTTATGAAATATCAAAGAATCTGTGAACAAAGATCAAACGGACAGAGACTAAGTATCTCCAAAATTTCACTGTCTGTTACTGTGCAAATATCTAAAATCACAGACCATCCATTTTTTACAGATACATTATCATTCTGTATTATAGAACACTGTAAATGGTCCTGAAAATGATTGGAGAATAATAGTTGCTGAGAAAAGAAATGCATTGTATATGGATGTCATACACATGTTCTACAGATGGCAGGCGAGAAAAAAAATTGCATACTTGCATAGCACTCCCATTACATGGAATAGCAAACGGATTTCACTCATCAAACATTTCAGGATGAGAATGGGACCAATTTCTTTTATATGCAGGAGAAAGCGAGCCCTAAGTTTCAAAGCTCATTTTTCGACTTCGCCTTTGAAAAGTATCCTTTTTCTATATTCTCCTTTGAAAGATATCCAGTTCCGTGTAGTGTTTCAAGATTTGTGTTTTCTATTACTCTATGTTACAGTATTTGCAATCTAACTTTCAAATAATACAATAATGAAAAAAATGAAACAATCAGAAGCTTAAAGTACAGGCGAGTGAGGAAAAAATTAAAAAATGCTTTCTAAAACAAAAGTGTTAATAGTATACTTTTATGAATTAACATACAAAGTGAATGTTTAAATAGAAATCTAAATCAACTTAATATTTTGTGTGACCGCCCTTTGCCTACAAAGCAGCATCAATTCTTCTTGTTACATTTGAACTCAATGTTTCAAGGAATCCAACAGGGAGGTTCTCGTAAACATTTTGGAAAACCAATCAAAAGAATTTCTGTGGATGTAGTTGTCAAATGATTCTGTCTCTTCACCTAATGCCAGACTAAGTAATTTTAAAATCAGAGCTCTGGGGGGGGTCATATCATCACTTACAATACTCATTGTTTTTCTTTAGGATGAGCATGGTTCTCAATGATATTGGCTGAATGTTTAGGGTCATCATCCTGCTGTAGAATAAATTTGGAGCCAATCAGATGCTTCACAGATGGCACTCCATTATTGATACCAATCTGCCTGTACTTCAGAAAATTGAGGACATCAAATATTGTCAATGTCAAATGTGTAAAAACACACCTTTTTAAGGCAGCCTATCATGCCCCAACTGAAGTCCTTTATATATAGCACATTCACTATTTCTCTGAACGTAACTCTCCATCTAACTCCACCAAACCCAAAAGCTCTACACAGATTGGTTGGTTTGCAACGACTTCAAAATAACATAAGGAAAACAAAATGTGAACTGGAACAGAAAATGGAACAATGCAGTAGGTACATGTTCACTCTGGCCTCAAAACAGCAAAATCACAGCAGAAATATGGCAACGTCTGATGATAAAAGCAAATGTCACAGGAGCAGGCTCTGGTGGACACAGGGCAGTTCCATGTCGAAGTAACGACGTCGTTGCGTCTGACACTTAGATACGACCAACGTTAAGTTGGCTGATCGTTCATCACAGGTTTATGAAGAGGACCATAAATCAGTCGTTGATAGTACGTTCGATCTGTTGCATGGTCGTGTGTGACACCGCGATAACGATCTCGTTTAAGATAATGATGGGAGTGCTGGTGTGTCACGGTCCGCGCTGCTGTGGTATGAAAAACTCACCAAAGAGACAGCAGTTATTCCATCCTTTTATTTCCTCCTCTTTCCAATAAAATAAATAAAAGGATGGAATAACTGCTGTCTCTTTGGTGAGTTTTTCATACCACAGCAGCGCGGACCGTGACACACCAGCACTCCCATCATTATCTTGGATTCAAACCACTGTTCAGTGGTCGGTGGAGGTCCTGCAGCAGCTGGAACACTGATTCCAAAACGCCTTCAGACCAGTTGTGGGGATCACAACTGGACCAGGTGAGCAGCTTCACAGCACCACCACCTCACATAAGTGTCACCAGTGATAGGGCACTATTGCGCCTCTTGTCCCCTCCCTATTTTCTTTTCACAACGATCTCGTTTACGACTTCGCCTATTCAGAACTGAAGCACGTAGGTGACCAAAGGACCTCAAGTATCGTTCGCTTGTCGCGGAATCGTTGCTGCGTCGTTCACGATACCTGTACACACCTCACCAGCGATCATTGAACGACGTTCAAGTGATCCAGGTCGAGTCGGATCGCTGAGACATTGAAGCGTGTAATGGTCCCTTTGCTGTGTAGTAAGCAGAATACCTGGATCATTGCTGTAATAAACAATCTGGACCAGGATAGATTGAGGATCTATCTCACCGGGTAGTGGGCAGAGTACCTGGGCTATTGCTGCTGCCATAGATAATCTGGAGCATGGTAGTTGATCGGTTAAACTTACTGGATGATGGATAAAGCACTGGAATCCCTGCAATGGTCCCCAATGTGATTCGAGGTAGACAGTGGGTCTTACTCATAGAATGGTGGTCATGGTAGCGGATAGGTCTGACTTACAAATAGTGTCCAGAACACCTGGACTGCAGTTGTAATAAACCATCGGAAGTGGAATATAGTGGATCTGAACCATTGGGTAGTGGACAGAGCGTTTAAACACTGCTGCGATCAACCATGTGGTTCATGGTTGCTCGGGGGTCTGACTGACGTTTAGTAGACAGAAAGGGTGGACTGTGGCTGTATGGTACATGTTAAACTGTGCGAAAAACTCATTAGGTAGGGGCGAGAACACTTGAACCTCTCTTGCTTTCAGTTAGGAGGATCATAGTAGCTGTAGGACAAGGGTCACTTAAAGGGCACATGGACCATTGTTGTGGGCAGCCATGTGCTACATGATAGTTGATGGTTCTGGCTCACCAAAAGAGTGGACAGCGCACTTGGACCACTGTTATGGGCAGCTATGTGGTGCGTAATGTATCTGCTTCATTCTGGCTAGTGGGCAGAGGAATAGGTGGTTAATAGCAGGTGAATGCTCCATAGCTGTGATTGGGTCTGGATATCATTGAAGAGCTCTGACCAATAGGAGCTGCTCTGGGCTAACCAGTGTGCTTCTCCTCCACAGTAGGGGAATGTAGTGTGCTCCAATTGTGGGTAGTGGGAAGCTCCAAGAGGAATTTGCAGAAGAAGGTGCCGAGGGAAAATTGCTTTAAGAAATATTGCTTATGCCGTTCTATGGACTGGATGCTGACAAAGGAGAGAGCAGTTAGGACTGTTGGAGCTGCAGGGCACGCAGGATTAATAGAATCTGATAAGAGGCAGGGAGAAGACGGCATCGAGCAGCATTGGCGCCAAAATGCTGAAAACTAAAAAAGCATGCACGGTGATGCCACTAGAGTGAGAAGGGGAGAAAGGGGTGAAGTGATAATCTGAGGGGAGTGAGTCATGGATTGTAGGAGAACACGCGCAGCTGATTAGCTGTCCGGTGGAGTGGCGGGACCCGGCCGTAGAAGCTGACCTGGACAAAGGCAAAGGCTCAAGTTGCGAGCCAGGCCGCAGTGGGGACTAATGTGAAACAGATATACAGTGGCACAGCAAAAAAGTATATATATTAATAAAAAAAAAAGTTACCGTATATACTCGTGAATAAGCCGAGTTTTTCAGCCCAAAAATTGGGCTGAAAAGTCTCCCCCTCGGCTTATACACGAGTCAATACGGTAGTCGGGGCTGGGGAGGCTGGAGGAGGCGGGGGGGGGGAAGCTGCTGTATGAGCGGCCCCGTCACGTGGGGCCGCTCATTATATATGCACTGCTTCCCCCTGTCAATCAGCGGCAGGGGGAAGCAGTGCATATCTGGCCCCCAAATGCTGGCACTCGCCCCCCCTCTGTGTAAGGGCCCCCCCCGGCTGCTTATCTTACCATCCTGGTCTTCTGCACAGCGCCGGTCCTCGGTGCTCCGTTCTCCATGCTCCCGTCCGGCTACATCCGGGATCCCCGACCGTCGCAGGCATATGACGTCAGCAGGGGGGGCTTACAAGGGGGACGAGTGCCAGCATTTGGGGGCTGCTGTATACCCCCTGGGGGCTGTTGTATTACCCCTGGGGGCTGCTGTATACCCCTGGGGCTGCTGTATATACCACTGGGGCTGCTGTATATACTGGTGGGGTCTGTATATACCACTGGGGCTGCTGTATATACTGGTGGGGTCTGTATATACCACTGGGGTTGCTGTATATACTGGTGGGGGTCTGTATATACCACTGGGGAGGCTGCTGTATACCACTGGGGCTGCTGTATATACTGCTGGGGCCTGTATATGCCACTGGGGAGGCTGCTGTATACTACCACTTTGGGGGCCTGTATACCACACTGTTGGGGGCTGTATACCTGTGCTGGGGTCCACCCTCGGCTTATACACGAGTCAATAGGTTTTCCCAGGTTTTGGGGGCAAAAATAGGGGGGTCGGCTTATACACAAGTATATACGGTAAATAGTGCTGGGAAAAAAGGTCAGGTTTAAGCCCCAGTGCTCTACCTTTACTAGTATTACATTTAAAAAAAATCCCTCTTTTTAATTAAACTTTTATTTATTAAAAAAAGGAAAAAAAAAAGGAGCCCCCCAGTAGTCTGGGACCGAGAGAGAAGGAATACCTGTCCTGAATGCCTCAGATCCTTCTTCATAGCACGACTGAAGAACACTGACTTAATTTACTCAACGTCACAGGTGTTTACCACGGTCCCAGTAGAGAATGGGAATGGATTTATCTTTTCCCTGGCACAGACTTGCTTTAGTGGACGATCAGGCTGGGGATGGATGGCTAGGACTGTCCAGGTGGCCACCCAAGACATTCTTGATGTGTTAGGGAGGGGAGAGTCCTGCTAGACAGACCAGAGAGGGTACAATATGGATCAGACCACACTGTTCTCCCTGTCTCTACCTGGGAAAGCAGCGTGTTCAGTTACACCCTGTAATAAACTGTGAAAAAGAAAAGCGCAATAGGGTCTTGCCAGGGGTGCATACCAAGCCCCCCAGCCGCCTGAGCCAAATAGTGTGGAGCGGGGGTGGGGAATCTTGGGGGGGGTCGTGCCGTCAGTTGCAAGCACTGCCGCCCCCAGGAGCAGCGAGAGAGGACTGGGAGGGGGGAGGAGGGGGGGAATTCGCCATCAGCGCTGCCACACCGCTGGCCTGTCTATGTTGGGTGCGGCTATATCTTAACCCCAGCCGGCGCCCGTCGGGCAGGAAGCTGCTGAATGGATATGGCACCGCCCCCTTCTGCACAGCCGCTCCCCTGACTAACTTGCCCCTGAGTTAAAGGGCTCACACTGTCCAATGGATGGTGCGGCCCTGGGTCTTGCCCAAGGAGAGTAAAAAGTAACAGGGAAGCAATAAAGTGCTCATCTTGTGTGCTTGTGACTAGGGATGAGTGAGTAGACTAATACTCGGACACGCTGTACTCGTGCAGAGTAGATCGTAATACTCGGGTTTTCGGTGCGAGTAGCGAGTCCAATGTTAGTCAATGGGAAATGCGAGTAATTGTCTACTGAACCCAAAAAAGCGGTCTGGGGGCTGAGGAAAAGGCTGAAATGGGCGCATGATTGCCATAAAAGTGAGTTATGATGGAGGCAATCTTCTGACAGCTCAGTGTGTAAGTGGTGTAAAGAGAGCGTTCTGCCCTAGGGTCTGTGTGATGATTAACGCAGGAAGAAGCCACCCATCATCATAATCATCACAAGGGCTTCACAATTATAAAGCTTGGACTACTGGCATTGTTGTTTCACTGCCACTGCACAACGTGCAGGCATAGTGTCTCCAAAAATTAGCCCAAGGGGCTGTATCATGGTTGATGAAGTAAGCAGGCCTCAAGGGCAAAATAATTATGAAGCTAGGACTACTAGCGTAGTTCTTGCAGTGCTCAATGTGCATGCATAGTCATAGTGTCTCCAAAAAGTATGTATCATGGTTGATGAAGGAAGTAGGCCCAAAGGCCAAACAACTATGAAGCTAGCCTAGGACTACTAGCACAGTAGTTGCAGTGCCCAATGTCCAGGCATAGTAGCCATAGTGTTTCCAAAAAGTAGCCCATGTATGAACAAAGAATGCTGGGTCATCCTATTCTCAACCTGTTCCTAGTTCATCATACCTCAGGAGTCACAGGAAACATTTGATCCCAACCTTGGCCACTTCGAGGATCTGTTTGGTCCATATCCTTTTGTTGTCTTTGACCTCTCACTGCGCGACATTAAAGAGGAACTTGAGGAGGTATCGTCTGGTCATGGCCACATATTTGTTCCATCCCTGAGGCTGCTGAAGTCCCTGCTGGCAGGCAGTGACCTGCATTGGCAAAAAAGACGGAGGCCCCCCTCCTCCCACTCCTTATTAATCGGACACTGGGTCCCTTCCCTCTACCTATGGGAGAATGGGAGCGCAATGCTCCCATTCTCGCCAGTCTCCCCGCTGCACCCGCCGCTCCATTGGCCAGGTTAGCAAATATAGCCCCCGCCAGGACTACCAATTCTACGGCGGACAAATCTTAATTTTTCCTCCAAAAAATATTTTTTCGGAATGCCACGCCCCCTCTGATGCGGCATCATCGAAAGGGTGGTAGCCATGCCCCTGATGATATCATGAACGTGCAAACCATGCCCATGGCTCCGCCCACACCCCTTGGAAACAGGAGGCAGGATATCACCTGGAGGCAGGCGCTCTCTCTCCGGCCTGCTCTTTTGGGCTCCACCCCCTTCACCAAACACCTGCAACACTGCAGAGGCACGTGAAACTTAACTCAAGGGACACAGGACCATCCTCTGCCACCTCACTGGTAAGGCAGATCCCCCACAGGTCTACACAACAGTGGGTTTATACAGGCTGTACTTCAAAGCCACACTTGGCTTATTCTCTGCTTCCATCACTGTCTGCAGACTTTCTCTACCTCCTGCAGCATGCAACTTACTGGGCACCTTTTCCCTTCAGAAAAGCTGCATATCTTATACGTGGGCACCTTATCTGGAACAGACCGCAAGTGGGCACAGGATTAGGATACAGGACTATCATTGATATCCTGTACAGACTGCACATGCACTAACTGCTCCTGCAGCTGCACTTTGTACTTCGGTGCACCTCTGCTGCATCACTGACCCACTACCACTTGCAAACATGCAATCCAACAGCTCACTCCACATCAGTGACTGAGTATTTTATTTTTCCAACAGTACCCTCACTGTCACTTCACCAATAACATCAGGTCCAGTAAGCTACACCGCACCATGGGCGCAGCATGTTTTGCAGCACACACAAAAGTTTTTACCGTACAGCAGAGTCTCCATATAGTACAGAACCTCTCACCAACGCATAAGATGTCCCTACTGGCATTGTTCTCCACAGTGCACAGTGTGTTCAAATATCACGTATTGTGCCCTTTGCCTGCATCTTTGGTCACAGTACCTATCCACTACAAGTAGCCAGAGTCTCCGGACATCGTGTACTAAGTCTTCTGCCTGCAACTATGGCTATGAGCCCTGTCCACTATTTAGTGCACAGTACCTCCAGACTTCACATATTGTGTCCTTACCTACAATAATGGCCACGGCACCTGCTCACTATCTAGTGCACAGTCTCCAGACATCATGTGCTATGTCTTGCCTGCAAATTATTGCTACAGTACCTACTTAATACCCAGTGCTCAGCATCTCCACAACAATGGAATCTACTATGGCCATGCAACCCGGCCACTACAACAGTCCCTGGACTTTACATCATTACGTATTAGGTATTTGCCTGCACCTATGTCCACGAAACCTGACAAAGGCAGTCTCCTTCAAAGTATCTATCTACAGCTCATAAACGGTGCACTTGTACAATAGTATTACTTAATTGCCGGCAAGTTTAATGTTTGACATCAGCTACCTTATATGTGAGCTTGACTCAACCACCAATATCTGGCATTTATACTTTCCTCCATCGACAGCGGCTTGCAGGCTTACCTGACGTAATCCGCGTATTAAAAAAAAAAAAAAGATGTTGGGAGTCCGTTTATCTCAGGCCCTCCGGTACCCCTTCCATGATGGCTAAGGGTTCTGCACCACTCCAGCAACATATCGCTTCCATAAGCTAACTGCCCTGCACTACCCCTACCTTGTAGTAGGTGAACTAGTCTCCCAGCTACCATGTATCCTATAGTCATCTACTCGGCAGTGTCTGAGCTCAGATCTGCTTCTTAGTGTGCCGGTAGTCCACATGCCACTTGTTCACAGCAGTACCTGGGATCGATCTTATCATTTCTATCACATTTGACTGACACCCCGGTGGTGGAGGCCCCGTCCCCTATCTCGGGCTGGACCCCTCCACTGGCATCATTTTCTCTCCCTGACAGATCTTGGCTCCTGTCATTTCTGTCATAGGCTATTTCAAGTACTTTGCGCAAGCTCCCTTTCATGAGAACTGGCGGCCCTCTCAAATCTGTCAAGCATGATTTCCTTCCTTGCATATCCTCCCCCCTTCAGTAGCCCCTTCAGCATCCAAGAAGAGGAAGGTCACATATATTGCCCACATGCTGGCGCTCACAATAAATAATAAACATTTTAACTCCCGACACTTCTCTGCAGGCACTGTGACATCCTCCCTCCGCTCTTCCTACTTCTAATCATGTGACCGGCGCAGCAGCGATGACGTCACTGCTGCACTAGTCACATGATTAGATTTGCCAGGAACAAGCAGGAAGAGCGGAGGGAGGACACCACGGTGCCTGCAGGGATGCGTCAGAGGGTGAGTTAAATATACAGTGATGGGGGGCGTGAGTACACTTAAGGTATCGTTACACGCTTCAAGGTCGTTAAGACATCACAAACGATCTCGCACAACCCAGCAAACAATACTTGTTCGTTGTTGTGAATAGAAGTTTTTAACAACATTGTTATCGCGGTGTCACACACAACGATGCAGCAGGTTGGCTGAGCGAGGATCGCCTCCTCCAGCCCCCAGTCACCACACCCTCCCCCCCCCTACAGCAAATAGAACGGACTTGAATATAAGCCAAGTGGTGCACTTTTCAGCACAAAAAGTGTGCTGAACAACTCTGCTTATACTCGAGTATATACAGTATTTGGCAACAGGGTGGATTTGATACCATTTTTCCTGATATCCTGCATAATTGACTTGCCTTGGTGCATGAGGTTTCTGCAGTAGCTGCTTCTAACGCTTTCATATGATTGTGGGTCACAACCAGGAATGAGCGAGTATAATCGCAAGTATTCAGTACTCAGCGAGTATTGCGGTTCTCCGGGTACTTGAAACATAGCGAGTACTTCACTACTCTCCTCACAATATTCTGATCTCCCGCCCAGCATTAGCCAATCACAGTAATGCCACAGCCTTCTTGGTTGTAGTATTACTATGATTGGGTGGCCGCTCAGGGTCATACATGAGTCATAGCCTATGACTCATAGGCTCTATATAAGCCCTGTCGCCATTTTCTGCACATTGCTTTCAGAACTCAGCTAGTGTAGGTAGAGTCTGAGCAGCTGATAGTTGTGCTTGTGCAAATTGTACAAAAATCCTCTGTAAAACCCAAAAGATCTTGTGAGAGCTACCAGTATTGTAGTACTAGGTGATTGTAGTGCAGGGAGACAGGCAGAAGCATCACAGAAGGGGATGGCTGGCCCTGGGGGCAGTGGGGCAGATGCCCTCCAGGCCAATGGTCAAGCAGTAATTTTGGGGCCACCCGGCTGTCATGTTGGTCTGGGAGACCGCTCTGCCCTGAAGCTCACTGCTCATGGGCCACTACTGTGTGTTTGCTCCCCGGCCGAAATTTGCCAGCCAGCCCCTACATTACAGTACCACATAGTGCAGTCGGCAATATGTCAGCTCGTCTCAGAGCTTAAGGTCAGGGAGTAGTGACAGTTTTCCCAGCTATTTTTGGGGTCACATTTACCCCTGCAGGCCAATTTTTTTGCTGTTGCGTTGCTGTTTTCAAACCGAATAACACGCATGGTACTGCACAACTGACACGCAGCCAGCACCGCTGTGTTGTGTGGTGACTGGTGCACATAATATATTGCCTTAAACCTCAGGGCAATTTTTTTGGTGCCGTTGCGGTGGTGTGTTCAAAACGAATAGCACACACGGTACTGCACAACTGACACGCAGCCAGCACCGCTGTATTGTGTGGTGTCTGGCGCGCGTAATAATATTGCCTTAAAGCTCAGAGTAATTTTTTTGGTGCCGTTACGGTGCTTTGTTCACACTGAATAGCATGCATGGTACTGCACAACTGACACGCAGCCACACCGCTATCTTGTGTGGTGACTGGTGTGCGTAATATATTGCCTTAAACCTCAGGTTCATTTTTTTGTGCCATTGCGGTGCTGTGTCTAAAACACAAAGCAGTACTAGGCTGTAGTGCTACCTTCCACAAAGCAGTACCTGCTCCTTTTTCCCCCAATATCTCCATCTGAACACCTGCAGCTATGTCAGAAAAAACACAAATTCCTAAAAAGGCTGTTGTGAAGGGACAGGGACACGGACGTGGATGTGGCCGTGGGGTTGTTAGTGGTGCTCGACAAGGCAGAGTCTGGGAGACATAAGAAGGTTGAATGCATCAATGTTCCTGGCGACATTTCGTAAACAGGTCTGGAAGCCAGAAGAGCAAGAGCAGATACTGTCTTAGGCTAGGGTCACACATGCAGATTTTCCTAGCATTTTTGGAGACCTGCGTTTTCTGAAAACACATGTAAAAACCGCATGCCCCAATAGCAAAAAGCATGTCTGAAGGTACCATGCGTTTTTGGGTGCGTTTTTGGCTCAGCACCAAAAAATACTGCATCATGCACCATTTTTTTGAAAAACGCACCCAAAAGACGCAGCAAGCAGTATTTTTTTATGCGTTTTTATAACATGGGGCCCTATGGGAAACGCATGCGTTTTTAAGAGTGTCAAAAATGGACATGCGTTTTTGCATGCATCTTTAAGGGGGCCCCCACACCTTACAGCAAAAACGCAGGCTTAAATGCAAGTGGCTAAAAACACCTAAAAAAACGCATGGCATGTGTGACCCTAGCCTTAGATGGCTGATAAGGCCTCCACAAAATTTTCTAGCAGCACCCAATCATCCACGACCACACAGTCTCCTAGCATGGTTTTTGTAGTGCCCAATGTGCAGGCATAACCATAGTGTCTCCAAAAAGTAGCCCAAGGGACTCTACCATGGTTGAAGGCAGCAGGCCACGAGGGCCAAACAATTCTGAAGCTAGGACTACTAGCACAGTAGTTGCAGTGCCCAATGTCCAGGCATAGCCATAGTGTCCAAAAAGTAGCCCAAGGGCTGTATTATGGTTGATTAAGGAAGGAGGGTCTCATCACAAGTGCCTCTGATGGGAAATATTAACAGACCATTGTTTTTAGCTTATTGACCATGAGTTACATGTGGCAGAGGCATGAGTTGAAAACATGTAAGAAGAAGAAAAGCGGTTTATATGGGAAGGGATGCACGTGATCACCAGTTGCCTAAAGTAACATTTTGGGTGACTTTAGGTTGGCTTGCTGTCATCAGGAGGGCTTAAATACTCTTGTTAAATCTAGTCCTTGTTAAATTTTATCAGTCAGCCTGCCTGAATTCTCTGTAGTCAGCTTGTGTGTGTATCTGTGATGAATACCCCCGTGGCACTGAAAACATGCTCTGACATCACACTAGCAGCAGGGCAGGCCAGCACCTGCAAGGCATATAAGGAGAGGTCTGGCCAACTATGCAGCTTGGATACCCAGTAATTAAACGGAACAGAAGCGTCAAGAAGGACGCATGGTATGGTTAGATAGTCATTGACCATCTTGTGCAACTTCTCCCTCCTTGACATTGTTACCGATCCAGCTAGCCCTTGTTGATGAGTCAGTTTATTGAAGATGACCCAGTTTGTAGACATTGTACTACTGCCTCTTTTTGACCTGCTCGGCGTGTCTCTCCCCATTAATGCATGCTGTTGCACAGAGCTGGTACCTCTGCTAGCAGCAGTGTCTGCGGGTGATGTTGCCATCAAATGATAAACAATGGCCCTCTTGAAGGATTCAATTGTGAAACGCCTTGGTGACTGCAACAGTAGTGAAGGATATTTTTCCTTGTACCGTGGGTCTAGAAAGGTGGCCATTCAGTATAGGTTGCTGTTGAAAATGTGGATCACGCGAGGGTCTTGGCACAAACAGATATGAAGTGTGCCAAGCTGCAAAGAGGCAAATGTTCTCCTTACACTGCTGTCCTTACACTGACTCTCCTCCTCCACCTCCTCCTCTCCAGCCCACCCATGCTGGACAGACATGAAGCTGGGGTTGGAAGTCCCCTCTGTAGCATGAGTGGTCCCCTCGGTACCACTGAAAAAGAAGTCCTTTGCCTCCTCATCTTCATCCCCCAATCTTGCCTGATGAGATTGGCTAGGCTATGTAGGATCACCCATTGTGAAATCTTGCTCCATACCCAGCTGCTGGGCTCTCAAAGATTCCATTTTCAGATTATGCAGCAATTCTTTCAGCAGACATAGCATAGGGATGGTTACGCTAATAGCCTGATCACCACTCACAAGCTGTGTGCAGTACTCAGTTATCAAGCACCTGACAAATGTTAGTGATCCACACCCACTTGGCAGTTGTGTCTCGGCTGAGTCTCAGTCTGACGGGCATGTTTAAGCTGATATTCAGCAAGTGCCCTCTGCTGCTCACTTATCCTTGCTAACATATGATATGTTGAGTTCCACAGTGTTGGCAGGTCTCAAGTGAGTCGGTGGTTTGGCAAATTGCTTTTGAAGCAGTGCAAGATCGGCAACAGTAGGTGAGGAATGGCTGACTTGGATGCAAATACGGCACACCTTCTCAAGTAGGTATGGAAGTCAGGGTATGTTTTTATAAATTTCTGCACCACTAGGGTCAGCACGTGAGCCATGCATGGCACGTGTACTAGCTTCCCGAGCTTTAAAGCCGCCACCAGGATACGCCCATTATCGCAGACACCCAGACCGGGTTGGAGTTGTATTGGGGAGAGCCACTGATCAATCTGTTTTATGCCTTGCCACAGCTCTGCTGCAGTGTGGGGTGTTTCACCTAAGCAGATGAGCTTCAGCAGAACGTGTTGCCAATGTGCTGCCGCACAGCTCCCAACTTGGGAGTGATGTGGATGGTAATTCAGCATAGCATGACGAGGTGGAGGAGGAAGAGGCTAGACATGACGTATATGATGTGATGGAAACCCTGATTGAGGTTGGGCCCACTATTCGTGGCATGGGTAGGATATGTACTGGTCCAGTTTGAGACTTTGTCCCACCTTCCACCCGGTTGAGCCAATGTGTTGTGACAGAGATGTATCGTCCCTGTCCACAACTACTTGTCCACATGTCTGTTGTAAGGTGGACCTTCCCGGTTTCAGCATTGGTGAGAGCATGCTTTAGATTGTTTAAGACATGCTGGCACACCGGGAGAAATAGTGCCGGCTGAAAACAGAGTATCATGGGGCAGCCACAGCCAACAGATCATGGAAAGATTGTGTCCTCACAAGCCTAAACAGCAACATCTCCACGTCTAGCTACTTGGCAATGTGCGCATTCAGTATTTGTGCTTGTGGATGCGTGGCTTGGTATTTACGCCTCCTTTCATAGATCTAGGGCATGGACAACTGGACACTTGGCTGGGACAAACAAGTGGATGAGCTTATTGTGTCCTGTGTCTGTACACCCGCAGCTTGTGAGCAAGAGGTATGATCACCTGCTTCCTGTCCAGCTGATTGGGAAGGACAGATCACAAGCGACATGGCAGTGGTTTGACCCGCCGACACTGTTTTGGTACCCTGTTGTTCCGCCCACCGACTAGGGTGCTTGGCTGCCATGTGTTTCCTCATACTGGTGGTGCTTTGGTTGCCTTTGCCCTGCTTCATATTGCAGATACTACAGATGACAACATTTGGTTCAGAAGGACTGTCTGAAAAATTTTCCAGACAGCAGCTGAACGCACCCTTGCCTTGATTTGGGGCACAGAGTGATTGCTTTTGGCAACAGTTGACACAGTTAGCACTCTGCTCAAACCAGTCGCCCTTAGTGCCTTTGTTTGTGCTACGTATCCACCTTCTTCCTCTGTGCTGCTGTGCTGGCTATGCATGCCAGCGGTCCAGGTCGGATCAGTGGTCTCATCATCAACCACCTCATCGTCCATGTCATCCTCCTTCCATGTTGATCTGCCCGTATATGTCTTAAACCCCCACAATGCACAGGACTGGATATGACGTTCTGGCCGGCGCATCAGAGTACCACAGGAGACGGGAGTTTCAAAAAGAGGTGGAAACAACAGAAGGAACGCTGACACCCTTTAAAGGGAACCTATACTGGACAACATGTGCTCATTACATACACATCATACATGTTTTTTACACAGAGACACAAGCCACACACATATACACAGACAAAAGCCAAACACACAGAGACACAAGCCACATATACACACAGGCAAGCCACAGGCTACAACAGACAAGCACACACACACGCCACACACAACAAAGCCACACACACCACACACAGCACAACCACACAAGCCACACACAGAAACAAGCCAACACACAGACACAAGCCACACACACACAATCCACAACACAAGACACAAGCACACACACACACAGAGAAGACACAACGAGCCACCATGCACAGCCACACAGAACACACAATCCACAGCACACACAAATCAAACAACAAAACAAGCCACAAGACACATGCACAGGCCACATGACACAAGACACACATCGCCACAGACACACAATGCCAAACACACACAGCCACAGACACAACATGCCACAGAACACATGCCACAGAACACATGCCACAACACACAATGCCACAACACACACACAACACACAGATAAATGCCAAACACATGCACAAGCCACACACAGACACATGTACACACGTATATACACACACATACACCCACACATGTATACACAGACACACATTTATATACACATACACACTGTACACACACACCCGAACACACATATATACAGACACACACACATATATACACAAGTACACACATATATACACACACATTTATATAAACATACATACTGTACACCATCCACACATTGTGTGTATATATTATATATATACACACAAATACACACTGTACACACACACCCATATATACACAGACACACATTTCTATACACGTATACATACTGTACACCCCATATATACACACATATATACACAGGCACACATTTATATACCCACTGTACACACACCCCACACATATATACACACATACACACTGTACACATATATATACACACATACACAATGTGCACACACACACATATAAACAGATACACGCACATATGTACATATACACACACTGTACACATATATACACACAGACATATAAGCACAGATTTCCACATATGCACACATACAACATATTAGCAGTGTTTTGTTCTTTCCTTACCAGTGATGATCCTCTCTGAGTCTGGAAGGAAAGTGCAGGGCAGCTGTGTAACTTCACAGGAGACCACAGGATTGTCTTCCATGTGTGATGTGGCTGGGCACATGTAATGCCAGCCAGAGCAGCCCATCCCCCACTTCCCCCTGCACTCTAGCCCCCCCCCCCTCTCCTCTCTCAGTAGTGTCAGCACAGACAGCAGATAAGCGGTGTCTGTAGAGAGCATCGCATACTAATTAGCCATGTGGTGGCCTTTCCTGCTCCCTTCTTGGGGGGGCACCAGCCCCCCCCTGCCCCATGCTGGGTACGCCCATGGACTTGCACAGACAAAGCTGCTAGTTCTGAGACTCTCCTAAGAGATGTGATAACTACCAGAAAGGCAACCTTCTGGGAGAGTCTGGAGAGGGGCACCTCCCTTAGCGGCTCGAAGGGCGGCTTCTGCAATGCCGCTAGGATCCAGATTAAGGTCCCAAGGATCCAGAGGACGCCGGTAGGGAGGAATGATGTGACTTGCCCCTTGCACGAACGTTTTCACCTGAGGAAGGTTAGCTAGACGCTTACTGAACAGCACGGAAAGTGCGGAGATTTGCCCTTTGAGGGGCTGAGTGCCAACCCCTTATCCAAACCTGATTGCAGGAAGGCAAGTAGGGTCGGGAGAGAGAAAGGCCAAGGAGAAACTCCCTTGAGACGGCACCAGGAAAAGAAGATCTTCCAAACCCTGCGGTAAATCCTTGCTGACGCAGGTTTCCTGGCTTGTCTCATGGTGGCAGCTACTTCCGGAGAAAAACTGAAAGACGTCAGCAACCAGTCTTCAAGGGCCATAAAGTCAGGCTGAGCCTGTTTCCCGTGAACGGGAGACCCTGGAGGAACTTTTTAGAGGTGGCGTCAGCCTTCCAATCCCGCAGCCACAACATTCTGCGGGCTGCGAGCGAATTAGCCGATGCCACCGCGGTACGAGGGCAGATTCATGACAGCTGTTCTAGCATAGTCTGTGAACGCAGCGGCTTGAGACGTCAAAGTAGTTACCTCAGGAATTTCCTGTGCAACTATATTAAGTTCTGCCAGGCAAGCAGAAACTGCCTGCAGAGCCCAAACTGCCGCAAAGGCCGGGGAAAACGAGGCGCCAGTAGCTTCGTAAATTGACTTCTGCAGAAGTTCAATTTGGCGGTCAGTGGAGTCCTTTAGAGACGAGCCATCCGCGACCGACATCACTGTATTGGCCGATAGTCTAGAAACAGGTGGGTCTACCCGGGGAGAAACCGACCAACCCTTTACAACGTCTGGAGGGAAAGGATAACGAGAATCCTTCTGCTTCCTAGCGAAGCGTTTGTCAGGGCAGGCCCTGTGCCCCTGTACTGTTGATCTGAAATTAGAGTGATCAAAAAAGGAGCCATGTGGCCTGAACGGAGGAAGAAACTGGTACAGTTCCTCCGAAAGAGAAGCCTCCGCAGGTGGAGGTGGTGCAGCCAGGTCCAGCACGGTATTAATGGATGATACCAAATCACCCACTAAGGGATCCTCCTCTGAGGGCTCTTCTTGATGTCTCACCAAACTGAGCCTATCCTCATCCCTGTCTATCTGAGATCCCTCAATATGGGACTCTGTGGGATGGGAAAGAAGTAGGAGAAGGATCTCTGCGTGGCCGTTTGGGAGGCCTTAGGGAGGGGGCTGGGTAAGATACCCCAGCATTGTCTCGGAGTCCAGGCCCCTGGAAGGGGACGACTCACTAGAACGCCTGCGGAGAGACTCGGAGGACCCGGAGGCACCTCCCCGCTGACTGGCCTGCAATGACTCCTGCAGAACTCTGGTCAGAGCTGTCATGGACTGGGCGAAGGAGTCCGAAAATGACTTAGTGAAAGCCGCAGTCCAAGGAGGTGGCATTGCCAGATCCTCAGGGACGGAGGAAGGCTCCACAGCAGCAGAGCTGGGGGAAGCCCTGTGTTCTACATCAGCTGGAGTCTCATGAATAGTGCAGGCTGAGCAGTGAGGGAAAACCGATCCAGCAGGCAGCATAATCTTGCAGGCAGTGCAAGAAGAATAGAATGTTTGCACCTTAGGGGCTTTGCTCCTGGTGGAAGACATGTCGCCTCAGAGAGAATCCACCAAGAGAGACTCTACCAGAGGGGGAAAACAGGGAGATGGGGTCCACCACCAGGAAAACCGGTGTGGCTTACCAGCCGCAAAGGTTAGTGTGTCCTCCAGATACCGCGCTCACCCCCGGACGCAGCAGGGCCCAGGAGCTAAGTCTGTGCAAGACAGTCGGCCGACTAGCGTAAAATGGCCGCCGTATCCTAACAGGTTGGCGTGCCCAGATAAGCGCGGGACCCGGAGGACATGAACACCAGCCGAGGGGCGGACTTCCTAAGAGATGGGAGTGTTCACCTCGGCTGTAATGGCAGCGATCCCGGCGCCTGCGCAGAGAAAACTAGGCCGCAGCCCAGCCGGGGACTAAATTCCTGCGGGCGCCCGGGGCCGGAGCGTGGAAGTGCGGGAAACCGGAAGAACCGGTCCGCCCGCAGCACGGTCTCCACAAGTAAATACCCCCAGTCATGGATCCGGTTTGGGCTGCGGCAGCAGCAAGGCACCGAGACAAAATACTTTGGTCGGTGCAGGGCCCGGTCCCTGGGGGCAACGGAAGTCCATCCAGCAGGACCGCCAGGGGCTGTGGATGGAGTCAGAGCTTCCAGATTGTATGGAGGCATGAAATGGATCCCACTACTTCAGAGCCCCAGGGGGGTGGAGAAGGAGTGCAGCATGAGGGCACCAGCCCGTAGTACCAACAATAGGTACCTCAACTGCCCCTGCCCGAGGGTAGGGAAGGAGACACGCTGGGGGTCCAAAAGGACCCACTTTTCTTCCATCCGTCACTCTCCAAGGAGAGTGTGCTAGACTAAAAAGTGAAAGTGAATGAATGCAGAGTGTGCCTCCTTCAACACAAAGCTAAAAACTGATGGGAATACTCCCAGAGGGGGTGTATAGGTAGTAGGGGAGGGGCTACACTTTTTGTTTTAAATGTAGTAATTTGTGTGTCCTCCGGAGGCGGAAGCTATACACCCAATTGTCTGGGTCTCCCAATGGAGCGAATAAGAAAAGGCATGTGGATCCTTAGACCACATGTGCCTCCTATGGACAGTAAGCTAAAAACTGACTGCCTGTCCCTCTGGACTGGGGGTGTATACTGCTGGGGAGAAGTTAACTCTTGTTTCATTAATTGGCTTAGTGTTGCCTCCTAGTGGCAGCAAGCATACACCCATGGTATCCTGTGTCCCCCAATGAGGCAATAGAGAAACATCGTTTTTGGCTTGCAAGGCTGTAGGCATGAAAATGAATAGACAGAAACCCCGGCAAATTTCATACTGGGTCAATATGGTAAATTGCAGCTTCCTGGGTTGTATATAAAGGAAAGACATTGTCTTAAAAAATTTGAGACGGTGTGGAAGACTCAGTTTAATTCCCCTTTGACATACATTAGTCATTAGGTGATGATGAGTATTCTCTGATGATTAAAGTATGTGATATTTTTGCTTAAGATATTAGAAAGTAGGTTAAACTTTGCCAGACATCATTATTGGACAATGGGAAACACTGATATTTTGTACTATGACGTAACCATATGCTGAATAAAACAAATTGAAAGAAAAAAAAATTGCAAGATCATCACAACTCCTCTGGTAGGTGTTGCAATGCTATAACGGTCCTTATTGCCACCATAATTGAGAAAGATGGCATACATTCAACACTTGTATGATTTCTGTTTCCATTACAGGAGCAGTGTCAGATCGGTCATGTGCTGTATCCCATCAACTATACAAGGGCTTATCTGGTTTCCATCAAGGCGTCTGTGCTATTTATTGTGGCATTTTTGACAGCATCTGTAATAACAGCCTCCAGCACTTATCTGGATAAAGCCTGAAAAAAAATAACTCTATATTCAGGTCCTTTAATTGTCATCTAATATTTTCAATAAAGAGACATATCGTCCACAGACATTATGACAATTCCATTCAATTTTTTTTAATTAAAGACACGTAGATGGGTGGGTGTAGGTCTTCACAGACTGAATAGATGTTGAGCACTGTGCCCATCGTGCTCACTTGAATCTTCTTCCTTCCTTGGAGGTAACATGACAATTTGCTTGGGACAAGTGGGATATCGGTGTAACATTACATTAGGTAAAAGGGAAGGGGGATTAAACATAAACAACCCCACCAGATATAGAGAACATGCCATAAAATCTACTTTGTAACAAAATAACTAGAAATACAACATTTTGTTCCAGTTTGAAACTGGTGTGGTTTAATTGCACAATTATATATATTTGTAAAGAAACGAAACTCTACTTACAGAACAGAATAAGGCACTTATATGTTGAGAGAACATTAAGATTAGCATCATATACATGAACAGTGAACTTGTAGACATGTTTTATGGTGCAGTGAATTACTTTGGAAATCTTGCAAGACACAACAGGGTCAACAGAGCAACCCCGGCAATGGAGCTGCCCCTTAAAAAAGGGGTTTAAGGTTTTTTTTTTGTTTATGACTGAAGGAATGAGGCAGAAGACAAATCTTGTTACAAAATCCAGAATAATGGAAATCTATTACAGAAAACGTAAATGAAAAAAAAATATAGATACACATTTAGATCTACCAATCCGAAGATTGTTGTATTTGATAACAAAGAGAATGATTTACGTTTTAGTAGTATTTAATCTCACACAGCCCCATACCTTGCATATTCCACAATGAGTGTTCGATAGAAGAGATCTTATAGTAATGTTTTGCTCATGAACTGGGAGTTACCCGTACACTTTGGTGCTTAAAATAAAAATCAATCCTGAGATATGCTTCTATAATGTGCTCCTCCTGTATCATAAAAAGGAAACTGCACTTTGCTATATTATCCCAGCTTTATTAAGGCAGCCATTTTTAATATCTGCGTGGCTTCAGAGAAATTATATAAATAACCACATATTTACTGTCCATAGCAGAGGGGTGTGTAGTGGTGACTGCAGTCATGGCGCGTAAAACAATCATCAGGGTTGGTAAAGTATTTTTGCCAGAAGACAACTTACTTCAATTAAAAAACAGATAAAGGTTTACTGCTGATGCCTAAAGCAAAAATATCATTGTTAACACATTTTAATCAACAAATGTTGGAATAATAATTTCCACAATTAGATGTGTTTCAAATATTTTTCTGTGCTGAGATAATCATATACATCTCCCTGCTATGTACTGTGTAATGGCTGTGTCTGACCATACAGGAACATAGCCTGATCATACCACATCATCTGTGCCGAGATAATAATCCTATATATGTGTCTCTGCTATGTGCTGTCTAATGGATGTGTCTGACCATACAGGGTCATGGTCTGATCATACCACATCTTCTGTGCTGAGATAAACTTATATGTGTCGCTGCTACGTACCGTGTAATGCATGTGTCTGACTGTAAAGGGACATGGTCTGATCATACCACTTTTCCTGGGTTGGGGAGATTGAGAGAGAGTATACAGACATTACAGCATGGGATCACAGCTGATTCTTTTGGTGAGGTAAAACATTTCCGTACTTGTTTTTGAAAAATATTTTACCTCAAAGAAATAATTATCTTTATACTCTTTTGTGATCTTCCCTGCCCAGGAGATGTGGTATGATCAGACCATGTCCTTGTACAGTCAGACACATCCATTACACAGTACATAGCAGGGACACATATATAAGATTATCTCAGCACAGGAGATGTGGTATGATCAGACCATGTCCTTGTACAGTCAGACACATGCCATTACACAGTACATAGCAGGGACACATATATAAAATTATCTCAGCACAGGAGATGTGGTATGATCAGACCATGTCCTTGTACAGTCAGACACATCCATTACACAGCACATAGCAGGGACACATATATAAGATCTCAGCACAGGAGATGTGGTATGATCAGACCATGTTCCTGTACGGTAAGAGATGGCCATTATACAGTACATAGCAGGACACATATATAAAATTATCTCAGCACAGGAGCTGTGGTATGATCAGACCATGCTCCTGTACGGTTAAACACGGCCCTTAGGTGCTTTCACATTACAATTTACTACCTGTCTGTGGGATCAAAGCTTGAAGGAGGATCCCACGACCGGCACGGATCCACACAGATCACTGCAATCGATTCTATGCAGGATCCATGTGAATCCCTGCGGTCCCCTGTCTCTCCTGCTCCTGTCTCCTCCATCTTCTTCCCCGCTATTCTATTCTGCCTCCCGGCTCCTCTATCCTGATCTAATCCCTATCCTGTCCCCTGTTCTCCTCCCTGTGTGTTAAAAAAAAAAAAAATCGGAGCTGAGGGACCTGTGATGTCAGAGAGCTGGTCACATGACATGTCAGCTGACCGGCTCTGTGACATCACCACAGGCCCTTCAGCCCCAATGGTGTCGCAACCAAGGAGTCGGTGACAGGTGATGTATCCTCCAGGAAGAAAACAGGGGACAGGATAGGGATTAGATCAGGAGAGAGGAGCGGGGATGCAGAATAGAATAGCGGGGGGGCGGGACAGAATAGAGGAGATGGGGAGGAGATGGGGGAAAGGAAGATGCAGGGAGAGGCAGGGAACACGGAGCCAACATCAGATCCGAGGTGAAGTCGGATCCGATGTCCATAGGCTCACATTTTGTGGGCACTCGGATCAGCACTGATCTGATGCTGTCGATTTGAGTCACGGACACAAAATCACAGCAGGCAACGATTTTGTACCCGTGATTAAATCGGATCGAATCGGATGGTGCAAAAATCGAATGCCAATAGTGGCACATCCGATCCGATTCCCATAGGGGGACATGAGATCCGATTTCAGATCCGATTGTATCCGGTTTGAAACTCGTAAAGTGAAAGCAGCCTTACACAGTACATAGGAGACACACAAGATTATCAGGAAAATTGTTTTAAACACATCCAAATATGGAAATTAATATTATTCCAAGATTTATTTATTACAATGAAATTTGTAGGACAACCTCTAAGTTAAGACTGCATGGTACGTTTTGAAAGACAGTTCTGATATAGCTGCTAAAACACAAGGAATTTAAAGCCAGACTGCTTTCAGGTCTCTGGTGGTAAAATTTACATGCAACAGGTAAAGATTTTTAGGGTACCGTCACACCTGGCCATGTAAACACGCGACGGCGAGCCAAAAATGTGCGCGCCTCTGTGTGTCGCCGGTGATATCTCCGGTGATATGGCCAGGTGTGATGGTACCCTTAGAGATTGCTGCTTTTTCTGACCTCATTAAAAATCATTGGACAAGATGTTCATATTGAATATTCAAAGCTGCTGTGTAGTCCCAGCCTTAGTTGTACCGACTGCCAATCTACCAGGGGTAAAACCTAAAACGTGGCCTATAAACAAAATATTTCAACAAAAAGGAAAACCATTCTTAATTGTCTAAAATAGAAGAACCAGATTCTGTATAAATATATGTTTTTATCCTCTAAAATACAGCACAATAAGTCTGCTCCAAGTAATGAACCCAAAATAGGCACACAAATATAAATTATGAAACATGACTGTATACATCTATATAAACAATAGTAATAACTAAGAACCTATAAGGGCAGAGAAGAATTTTTTTTCCGTATACCAAACCCCAGTGCATGGGCATATAGAAAAACTGAAAACTATGAGAGCATTTACAGAAGCTAATGGTGTGTTTACTGCTGTATTTTTGACCCAAGCTCCCAAGAGTGTGTTTGAGGCAGACGGAAAACTAAGCGCTAACCTGAAGCAAAATCAGAGAGGTAGAAGCTGCCTCCCAATATACTGTAATGTTTCCACACATGACCCCTCATTTGGTCATCTAAGTAGTCACACACTCCAAATATAAGAAACTGGATATATCATGTACAAAAATACCTGATCCAAAAGACGCACATTGTTGCTTACTCGCAAATCAAGGTGATGTAAGGAAGTGTGAAAATACTTTATCTGTGAGCATAGTGCATTTCAGATGTTCACTGTACTTTTTTTCTTGTGCCAACTCTAGGACCCATACCAGCCTCAGGGATTTACAGGTATTTTGCCCCAGTTACTGTTAGAACATCCACTAAGCTTCCAGAACGCGGGGGGCACCAAGAGGAGGATGCCCACATCAATTTAGTTACATCAATAAATCCACAAGAAAAAGTCTAGTTTCATATCTTATGCAAAGACGTTTGTGACAAACTCCAAAAATCGCTTTCCATACTGATCAGGATGCACAGTAGAGATCTCAGCACCAGCCTGGAAAAGAAAGAAAAACTCAGAGTATTTTACAAAAGGCAAAAATAACTGCATGCACGTCCAAAGGTAAAGGACCAATGGCTGAAGTGTAATAATACACAGGCTAGATCGCAAACCTGTGTCATACATGGAGAGAAGTGGCACTAAGGTTCAGCCTTCTGTAGACCATGTAAAGGTCATATTAAGACTCCAGCACCTACTCCATATTCATAAGATAGAAACTCATTTAAAAGGTACATTTTATTATTAAATTCACATTAAAAATGTGTAGGGTGCAAATTTACGCATTTAGAACCTTTTGAGGGTTTCTAATCATAGACCTATGGTTAAGAACCCCCCAAAAAAAGGAATTTTGTTTACTTACCGTAAATTCTTTTTTCTTTAGTCCGTAAATCTGGGAGACCCTGACATTGGGTGTTATATGCTGCCCCCTGGAGGTCACACCAAATATAGAAGAGTTTTACTCCTCCTTCTCCCCTGCAGCATATACGCCCTCTACAGGAATACTGTCAGTTTGGTATATGAGCAGTAGGAGGAAAACATTGCACTGCAAACCAAATTCCCGGCCAACGGGCCGAACAGGAAGGTATAAGGCCAGAACCATGGCCAACAGTAAGATTATGTGCTGAAAAGAGCCACAGGTACGCCCGAAGGGCAAAATTAAAGGGGAGGGTGCTGGGTCTCCCAGATTTACGGACTAAAGAAAAAAGAATTTACGGTAAGTAAACAAAATTCTCTTTTTTCTTGTCGTCCAAATCTGGGAGACCCTGACATTGGGACGTCCAAAAGCAGTCCCTGGGTGAGAAAAAACCACTGCACCCTGAAAGGCAACTCAGACATTTACAGGTGGGCAACAGCCGCCTGGAGAACGCGTCTGCCCAGACCTGCATCCGCTGAGGCATGAACATGTACCTGGTAATGCTTTGAGAACGTGTGGAGGCTCGACCAAGTGGCAGCCTGACACACCTGTTGGGCCGAGGCTTGGTGCCGCAAAGCCCAGGAGCGCCCACGGCCCTGGTGGAATGCGCCTTGAGACCCGCTGGGGGCGACATGTGCGAGGCCGCATAGGCCTCCAAGATAGCCGACCTGATCCAACGGGCAATCGTGGCCTTGGAAGCGGAAGAGCCCTTGCCGCGTCCGGTCGTGAGAATGAACAGGGAATCCGTCCGCCGGAGAGGAGCTGTGCGAGACAAGTACACCCTCAGGGCCCTGACCAAGTCCAGAGTGTGGAGGGCCTTTTCAACCTTGTGAACTGGGTTTGGGCAAAAGGACGGAAGAGAGATATCCTGATTGAGGTGGAATGGAGAGACCACCTTCGGTAGAAAAGAGGGAACGGGGCGCAGGACCACCTTGTCCTGATGCACCACCAAGAATGGAGGCTTGCATGACAATGCCGCCAAATCCGACACCCGCCGAAGCGAGGTGATAGCCACCAAGAATGCCACCTTTTGTGACAAGGTGGACAAAGAGATACCGGAGAGAGGTTCAAACGGAGGTTTCTGAAGAGCCGAGAGAACCAAATTAAGATCCCAAGGATCTAGAGGACGCTTGTAAGGAGGGACAATATGGGCCACCCCTTGCATAAATGTGCGAACCTGTGGGAGCCTCGCCAGCCTTTTGGAATAAAGGACGGAGAGAGCCGGTCCTTTCAGAGAACTCAAGGCAAGACCAGAGTCCAGCCCTGACTGGAGAAACAAAAGTAATGTCGGCAAGGAGAAAGGCCACGGAGAATGGCCCTCAGTAAAGCACCAGGAGAGAAAAATTCTCCACGTCCGGTGATAAATCTTTTGCGAGGCAGGCTTACGAGCTTGCGTCATAGTGTCCTGAACTTCCCGGGGAAGACCCGATTGAGTCAGGACCCAGGATTCAAGGGCCACGCAGTCAACCTGAGCGCCGCAGAATTGTGGCGGAAGAATGGACCTTGACAGAGAAGGTCTGGACGATCTGGCAGACCCCAAGGTTCGCCGCCGGCAGAGGCGGATTATTTCCGGAAACCAGGCTCTCCTGGGCCAATTGGGTGCGATTAGAATCACCCGGTGACATTCCGCCCGAATCTTGCGGAGCACTCGAGGCAACAGAGCCAGTGGTGGAAACACGTATGGCAGGCGAAACTGAGACCAATCCTGGACCAGAGCGTCCGCCGCCAACGCCCTGTGGTCGTGAGCCCTGGCTATGAACACCGGAACTTTGTTGTTGAGGAACGATGCCATCAAGTCGACATCCGGAGTCCCCCACCGCCTGCAAATGGCCTGGAACACTTCTGGGTTGAGAGACCACTCGCCCGGGTCCATACCCTGACGGCTGAGATAGTCTGCTTCCCAATTGTCCACCCCCGGGATGTGGACAGCGGAGATGGCGGAGCCTGTGGCCTCCGCCCAGCACAGGATCTTTTGAACCTCCAGCATCGCTAGGGTGCTGCGAGTGCCTCCTTGATGATTTATGTACGCGACGGCCGTCGCGTTGTCCGATTGGATCCTCACTTGGCGGCCGCATAAGAGCGGCTGAAACTCGAGGAGAGCCAGGTACGCTGCCCTGATCTCCAGAATGTTGATGGGAAGGGAGGACTCCAATGGAGACCAAGTACCCTGGGCCCTGTGGTGAAGAAACACCGCTCCCCAGCCCGAGAGACTGGCGTCCGTAGTGACCACCGCCCAAACAGGTGGGAGGAAGGAGCGACCCTGAGACAGGGACTGATCTGTCAGCCACCACTGGAGAGATTCCCTTGTTTCGGGGGACAGGGAAATCTTGAGATCCAGGGTCCTCGGATTTTTGTCCCAGACACGGAGAATCTCCAGCTGCAGGGGACGCAGATGGAGTTGTGCAAATGGTACTGCTTCGATTGAAGCTACCATCTTTCCCAGGATCTGCATCAGATGCCTGATGGAGAACAAGCGAGGTGGGAGGATGGAGCGGACACCTGCTTGGAGAGAGATTACCTTCTCGAGAGGCAGAAGTACCAGCGCAGCACGAGTGTCGAATAGCATGCCCAGATACACCAGGCTCTGGGTGGGCACGAGGACCGACTTCGGGAGATTGACAATCCAGCCGAACCTCCGGAGAGTCGACAGAGTCGCAGACACTGCTTGCTGGCATTCCTGCTGTGAGGGAGCCTTGACCAGGAGGTCGTCCAAGTAAGGGATGACCAACAGACCTTGTGAGTGTAGTAAAGCGACTACGGAGGCCATCACTTTGGTGAATACTCGTGGAGCGGTGGCCAAGCCGAAGGGGAGAGCCACGAACTGGAAATGGTCGTCTCCAATCGCAAAGCGCAGGAACCGTTGGTGAGCTGGGGCGATTGGGATGTGTAGATATGCATCCTTTATGTCTATGGATGCCAAGAATTCCCCTTGAGACATTGAGGCTATCACAGAACGAAGCGATTCCATGCGAAAATGCCTCACTTTGACATGCTGGTTGAGGAGTTTCAGGTCCAGTACAGGGCGGACGGACCCGTCCTTCTTGGGCACAATAAAGAGATTTGAATAAAATCCCTGAAACCGGTCCCCGGTTGGCACCTGGACAATGACTCCTTCCCGCTTCAGAGCTTCCAGCGCTTGGTGAAAAGCGTGGATCTTTGCGGGAGGGGGAGACGTCATGAAGAATCGGCTCGGGGGAACTGAGTTCAGTTCTATGAAGTAGCCGTGAGAGATAATATCTCGCACCCATTGATCTAGAACGTCGGAGAGCCAAACGTCCCGAAAGAGGGACAATCTGCCCCCGACTCTGGGTGCGGAGTCGGAGCCATGCGAGTCATGCAGAGGCAGTCTTGGACGGCTTCTGACTAGAGGATTTCTGTTGGCGAGAGCGCCAGGCAGACCCCTGGCCTCTGGAGGACTGGGCCTTGTCGGAACGAAACGTTCTGTTGGTCGAGGATCTGGAAGACCAGCCAGGGGAACGAAAGGAGCGAAAGGAACGGAACCTGGCAGACTTTTGCTGCGCCGGTTTTCCGCCTTTTTGTTGGGGCAGAAGAGTGCTTTTGCCACCTGTTGTGTCTTTAATAAGTTCGTCCAGACGTTCCCCGAAAAGACGATCCCCGGTACAGGGAATCCCTGTGAGATGCTTCTTGGAAGAAGCATCACCTTTCCACTCCCGGAGCCAGAGAATTCTCCGAATGGCGAGGGAATTGGCGGCAGCCACTGCGGAACGCCCGGCTGAGTCCAGCACGGCGTTAAGTGCATACTTCGAGATCATTGCCATTTGGTCTAGAAAGGGAGACACCTCAGGAACTGTATGGCGCGTTTTGGCGTAGATCACGTCTGTGAACTCAGAGAGTGCCTTAAGAGACCAAGCCGCTGCAAAGGCGGGAGGAAACGCAGCGCCGACCGCGTCATAGATGGACTTGGTCAACAGTTCAACCTGACGGTCTGCCGAGTCTTTTAAAGACGAGCTGTCGGCAATGGAAATTGTGGTTCTAGTAGCCAATCTGGCTACAGCCGGGTCCACCTTAGGAGGTTGAGACCAGCCCGATAGTACTGCCGGGGCAAACGGATACTTGGGATCCGTGGGCTTTGGTATAAAACGTCTGGCCGGAAAAGCCCTTGGCTTTTGCACCGTGTCTGAAAAGTCAGGGTGATCGGAGAAGATGTTGGCAGGTCTTTTCGGATCCCTGAGTGAGACTTTGGCTCGCTGCTCAGACTGAGTGCCGGGAGCAGGAATCTGTAAAATGTCATTAATAATGGAGACAATATTGTCAGCCAGAACGTCCCCTTCCGGGACAGAGTCCGAGGCCGCCTCTGAATCAGAGGAAGAGTCCTGTTCCTCACCCTCCTCCAGAGGAGCCCGAGATTGAGATCTGGGCGAGGAGGGGGAAGGGTCTCGGCGTTGCCTTTTGGAGCTGGGCTCCCGAAGGGACGGAGAGAGCCCGTCACGCCCAGGAGGAAGAGACGGACCCGGGGCCGAGGGAGAACCCTCCATGTCCTGGTCCGGACTCTGGTTAATGGCCTGAATAATGGACTTAGTCATGGAAGCTACGGATTGCGACATAGCTCGTGACACAGCCAGGGCCACTGAATCAGACAATGACTGAGATAATACGTCAGTCCATTGAGGGGCCGGTGTTAACACCGGAGGCCCGGAGGCCTGATCCCCAGAGGGGGCAGGGACATCCACCTGGGGCCGGGTGCCAAGGAGATCCGGCGACCCATGCTGCTCACAGGTCGTGCAGAGGGGATTGACACTCTGCGCAGGCAATGTGACTTTGCACACTGTACAAGTTGCATACAACTTTGCAGCCTTATGGGCCTTACCCTTGCTCTTTGCAGAAGACATAGTCTGACCCAGTCCTGTGTACAAACTACCAAAAAGACAGAATAAGCAGCAGGGATATGCCACAGAGGAGAATCCACACCAATGGTGTGGCTTACCGCACTTTCAAGTCCTGATCCCAAGTCTGAGTCTCCCAGCAGCAGCTCTCCTAGCAGCACGTGTGTGAATCTGCAGCAAATGAGGCCAAAATGGCCCCCACAGAGAGAGAGGGGGGAGTCAGAGAGGGGAGGGCCTGTAAAAACGCGGGCTCTGTGGCCCCATTGTGTACACAGGAGGGGGAGGGCGAGCCCTGTGAGTGGGAGAGGCCAGAGACAAAGCCCTGAGCTCCCAGGGCTATTCTGAGCAAAGCCCCGCCCCCCACTGCTGATAGACAAGCAGGGGGCGGAATCGCGGCCTAGGCCTCCGGCGAAGCCGGGGACTAAATTTGAGGCCGCGGCCGGCCTGCGTGAGGGGTCCGGCGCGGAAGTCCCGCGAAAACGCCCGCGGATGCGGGAAAACGGAGCCCCATGCTCCTGAGTCCTATGTCCCGTCCCCCTGCTGTGCTAAGACAGGCAGGGAGGGACTGCTGGAGGACTTACAGCCCGGCTAGGAGCTGTTGCAGGGACACTACAGCAGGTCCTTCATGGATCCTGCTGTGGATGCAGGGGGCCCCCAGTGCACAGCACATACCTGGATCCCCGGAGGGGGAGAAGATAGGGGGCCAGCTCGGTACCTTGTGGTGGAGCCTGCATCCTTAACCTGTGACCACCGGGAGTTGAACTCCATCACAGGGGCCACACAGTGACTGTGTATAGGCCAGGGGCACAGAGAACTGTGAACCCCTCAGTCGGCTCCCACCTCACCAGAGGCTCTTTGAAAGAGTATGGTGAGGGAGCACGGCATATGGGGCCGAAGGCCCATGCCGGGGGATCTAATGGTCCCCTAAGCTTCATCTGTAGCAGGAGCTTCAGTGTGGAGATGTGCCTCCAACAACACCAAATAACAAACTGACAGTATTCCTGTAGAGGGCGTATATGCTGCAGGGGAGAAGGAGGAGTAAAACTCTTCTATATTTGGTGTGACCTCCAGGGGGCAGCATATAACACCCAATGTCAGGGTCTCCCAGATTTGGACGACAAGAAAAAAGGTTTGACACACGTTCAAGGTCTTAAACTAATTTCTATCTTATGCATATGAAATAGGTGTTGGAATCGTTATATATTTTTTTCACAATTTTCACGTCCTTGGATTGGTACCTTGGTTCTTCCGGGAACCAGTGGACCCCTATGGCTTATACAGTAGGCTAAATTTATTTTTTTCCTTTTAGGCTGGACGACCAAACAGCAATAGCAAAAATGTGCAGTGTTTAATTGGTGAACATGACAAACTGACTATTGTTCTCTAGTAGAAGACCTAATTATAAAGTTGGTGATACCATTTATTTATATATTTATTAATTAGAGATTTATTGACCTCTGTTAACATTGAACCCATATCTGCACAATGCTCATTTTTTGTTTTCTGGCACTTATAATTGGGATAGTGGCATAACTTTCATAAGCGAGTAACACACGTCAATATTTCAATCTCACACACTTTTTCTAACATTCATATTTATTGGAAAAAGCAGCACAAGTGCTGCATAAATATGGTGTTTGCCCAAAACCATATATTTTTATTTACCATAACCATAAAGAGTCATTTAAGCCAGTAGAGTTCCTAAGCCACGCTTTTAACCTGCAAATATGGAACTAATCTGCAGGTAATAATGCTCTAAAGCTGCCTAGCTACTGCACTGATAGTCGGCCATCGGGAGGAATTTATAACTTTTCTTCCTCTTGGCAACCTCCATTCATGTAGGCACGCGGCTTCAGTCACCACTGAGTGCACAGTGAGCGCCCTGGCACATTAACTAACAGCCATATCTGCAAGGTAGCAGCACAGAGACCCCCATCAGTCAATATACCAGGGCATGGTTACAGTTTAGGCTCACTGCATGGCAACTGAATCAGTGATGGCACTTTTATGATGGAAAGCCAGAGTCTGCTGAGAGAAATACATTTGATTTCCTCTCAGTGACCGCATTTAGTGCCAGGAAGCTTTATTTCTTTCAACCTGCATAGTAACCCCATGTCTGCAGGTTAATTGCAGTTAGGGTCATGAAAGGTTCCCATTACTGGTCTTGTAAAAATGCCCATGGAAATCTTGTTCCCATGATGGAAGCTGCAAGAAAACCCTGACTATGTCAGGAAGCTAAAGAACCAGTGGTGGCCTCTTGTCACCTTCGGTGCCATTACTGATGCATAATCTGCTGCTATGGAAGGTACACTACTGAGCAAAATGGAATAGAAAGAGCATTTCTTGTCTATTTTTTTCAAGCCCAAAGACACAATTTGCCATATTTATTAAGATTGTATAACGATCCCAAAAAATTGGCTACAAAAACTACAAATTCAATTTAGCCCCTTTACTTGGGCTAAAAAAAAAAAATGAGAGTGGCTACACTAATTCTAGAAAAGAGTAAGAAAAGAGGTGGACTCACACTTCCAAATTTGACTTCCTATTATTATGCCACCCTAGTTAAACTCAGCCGGTCGTGGTGGATGAGAGGGGAGAGGCGTGTCTGGCTCAATGGAAGAACTCCTACATCCCAAAGGCGGTTTAGGTCTAGCTACTCTGACTTATTTATGTGATAAAGCTAAACCACTTCCTGAAATACCCACATTTAGATCCACAATTCTCGCCTGGAGATCACTACTAAAAATTTCAAATAAGCTATACCCCACGGTCTCCCCTTCCTGGATAAAAATAGGAATTCTGGAGCAAATGTCCTCAAGAATTAGATTGGCCACATGGGAAGAACTGGGCATTAATTTTATCTCAGATATCTTAAATGAAAAGCAAAACTCGAACCCTTCCCAATACTAAAAAACAAATACAAACTCAACAACTCAGAGGAAGCTACATGGAAAATCTTATCAAAACTCATAAGCTAAACTTCTCTCTGCCACACAATTTGGTACAAATGCATAAATTTCCACAAGCCCAAATGTTCTGGAAAACTGGCCACATTATCAGAATTTTAATCAGGACTCTATCTTCCAACATGCAACCAACGTGATAGCTTGGGAAAAAGATCTTAAAATAAATCTCACTCGATGTTCTTCAAAAAAAAACGTCGAAACTATTTACAGTTATATCCCTTGTGCTTCTTTACTAGAAAAGCACTATAAGACCTATACACGCTGGTACTTTACACCAGTTAAACTCTCCAAAATCCAGGATACTAATTCCTCCCTTTGCTGGAGAAACTGTTCTCACACTGGTAATTTAATTCATATCTTCTGGAATTGTGTTGTCCTTAATCCCTTTTGGTCAGGAGTTGAGTCTCTAATAAACAAACTGTCAGGCCTAAATCTGAAACTCGCCCCAGAATTAGTATTACTGCTGCTAGGCCTTGAAGACCTACCAAACAAATAAAGACCCATTATCGCCCACATTCTTCTCGCAGCAAAAAATATCATTGCAGCTCATTGGAGAGATCCTCTTCCCCCTACTATAGAACATCTAGCTGAGAAAATTGCGTGTACAACACCTATGAGTACGCGTTAGCGCTCAGAAATAACACTGGGGAACAATTTGAAAAATATTTTCTGTTGAGTTAGGTTTTTGAGCTGATTTATACTAAAATTGATATGCTGATTCCAAAAATGTAGTCAGTTTTTTTCTAGCACGTCAAGTTTTTCCTCCACAACTTACCTGCCAGAGAAGCACAATTGCACTGATATCTGTAATAAGACTTGTTATCTGATTACAATTCGACTCATATAGAGCTACGTGGCAACTTGTAAGAGTACAAGAATAGGATATCTGCCGCGACACTACTGTATATATGAGAAATGTAAATTAATGAGTGGCACTAAAGAAAAGAAGATCAGACTGATTTGTGCAAATGTGTAATGCAGAAACTGCCCTGTGCTAAAAATGAAATCAGAGGTCTTAGTCTCATTAGTGGCCACTCAGGACCTGGCAGTGAAGGCCCCTTAAAGTGGGTGCCAGGCTTGATCCTTAGTGGCCACTAATGAGACCAAGACCTTTGATTTCATTTTTAGCACAGGGCAGTTTCTGCATTACACATTTGCACAATTCAGTCTGATCTTCTTTTCTTTAGTGCCACTCATTAATTTACATTTCTCATATATACAGTAGTGTCGCGGCAGATATTCTATTCTTGTAAGTATGATTATTTTCTGCCAGCACCTACATGTACGGTGATGCCAGTCTTATACGTTTTCACAACTTGTAAGAGTAGTCACAACTGAGACAGTGTGGTGAGAGGTGTGTGCAGCTCCCAATACGTCATAATTATCAATATCTTGAAAAAAAAACACTTTAAGTACAGTAGTTTACATATTTTTGAGAAGACAAAAATCCTATAGTTCAAAAACTTGACGTGATAGAGAAAAACAGATCATTTCTGGATTCAGCATCTAAAAATTAATTAAGAACAGTTGTCTGACCTAACGCCTAAAAAATTGTGTTCCCCAGTGTAATCAACAAAATAAATATCAGAGAAAATGGTATGACTGGAACCTTAACATGACTCCCAGATCGTCAATATGAGTCCTTACGTTGTGTGGATAGAGAATAGTACCGAAATACTTAATACAATATTACTCGATTGGCTTTAACAGGCTCTCCATATTCCGGTTTACCCGATCCCTAAGCCCTGTCTTTACTTCCCTCCCTCACTGATTTTATAATGATTTATAAAAAGTGTAAATAGCTGCTTATCTGTTTAGTTGCAAGTTATTTGATGTCAATAATTACTGCAAATCTCTATGTGATCTTGTTAGATAACTCAGTAATAGAAGTTACTAAATTTCATGTACATTATTTTAATTTCGAATCAATAACAAAAGTGACTTACTTTGAATTGTATATACTTGCCATTTTCTTGGATTCTGTTTGAAAATTTTACTACTTGTATGACTATACTTATTTCAATAAAAATATTTGAATATAAAATTGTATAAGGATAACCCAGGAGGGAACCCATGCAAACATGGTGAGGACATACAAACTCCTTATTGACTCCTTTATTGTATACTAGCTGTGAGCCCGATTCTAAAGAATCGGGAGTCTAGAATCTGTATATAATATTTTTAAGAGTTGTAAATAATAGACTTAAACACCAGATATATGACTAAGTAGGCGATGTAGGCAAAACTGTGAGGGTAGCAATATAGTGGAGGTGTAGAAAGAGTTAATGTCCGACTAACAGGACTATAACAGAGTAGGAACTTATAATGATATCAAAAATGGTATTGAAGGAGTTAATGTCCCACAGGAACTCCCACAACAGAGTCAGCGCTGTAAATTATATCCAAAATATCAAGGGGTTAATGTAGCAGTGGCAGTAGTTATAAACACTACCAAATATGCAGTTAATGCTGAACTGGTATATAATGGGTTAATTTCGCAGTGTGATTACAACTATACACTGTGTAATATAAATAACAGCAATAATGGAATATAAGGGGTTAATGTTCCTACTGGGAGTAGTAATAGAGACTACAAAGTATGGAGTTAAGGGAGAAATGGTATAGAAGGGGTTAACTTTGTAGTGACAGTACAACTACACAGTGTGTTATAGAAATTACAGAAAAAACGGAATGTAAGGGGTTAATGTTGCTACTGTCATGAGTATAATGAGAGAAGCGCCTCACTGGTCATTGAGATACATGGAGGAGTTTGAGTTTGAAATTTAGTGGTGTAAGTGAGGCGCGAAGGTCATTGGTCGCTGTGTGCTGGCGCCGACCAATGAGCTTCGCGCCTCACTTACAGGAGAGAGGGAGAGGGATTTACTAATAGGGGAGTGCGGTGAAATGAATTGTGTGTATAGAGGTGGCTCAGTGGTTAGCAGGGAGTGCGGTGGCTCAGTGGTTAGCAGGGAGTGCGGTGGCTCAGTGGTTAGCAGGGAGTGCGGTGGCTCAGTGGTTAGCAGGGAGTGCGGTGGCTCAGTGGTTAGCAGGGAGTGCGGTGGCTCAGTGGTTAGCAGGGAGTGCGGTGGCTCAGTGGTTAGCAGGGAGTGCGGTGGCTCAGTGGTTAGCAGGGAGTGCGGTGGCTCAGTGGTTAGCAGGGAGTGCGGTGGCTCAGTGGTTAGCAGGGAGTGCGGTGGCTCAGTGGTTAGCAGGGAGTGCGGTGGCTCAGTGGTTAGCAGGGAGTGCGGTGGCTCAGTGGCTAGCAGTGAGTGCGGTGGCTCAGTGGCTAGCAGTGAGTGCGGTGGCTCAGTGGCTAGCAGTGAGTGCGGTGGCTCAGTGGCTAGCAGTGAGTGCGGTGGCTCAGTGGCTAGCAGTGAGTGCGGTGGCTCAGTGGCTAGCAGTGAGTGCGGTGGCTCAGTGGCTAGCAGTGAGTGCGGTGGCTCAGTGGCTAGCAGTGAGTGCGGTGGCTCAGTGGCTAGCAGTGAGTGCGGTGGCTCAGTGGCTAGCAGTGAGTGCGGTGGCTCAGTGGCTAGCAGTGAGTGCGGTGGCTCAGTGGCTAGCAGTGAGTGCGGTGGCTCAGTGGCTAGCAGTGAGTGCGGTGGCTCAGTGGCTAGCAGTGAGTGCGGTGGCTCAGTGGCTAGCAGTGAGTGCGGTGGCTCAGTGGCTAGCAGTGAGTGCGGTGGCTCAGTGGCTAGCAGTGAGTGCGGTGGCTCAGTGGCTAGCAGTGAGTGCGGTGGCTCAGTGGCTAGCAGTGAGTGCGGTGGCTCAGTGGCTAGCAGTGAGTGCGGTGGCTCAGTGGCTAGCAGTGAGTGCGGTGGCTCAGTGGCTAGCAGTGAGTGCGGTGGCTCAGTGGCTAGAGCAGTTGAGTGCGGTGTGGGGCTCAGTGGCTAGCAGTGAGTGCGGTGGCTCAGTGGCTAGCAGTGAGTGCGGTGGCTCAGTGGCTAGCAGTGAGTGCGGTGGCTCAGTGGCTAGCAGTGAGTGCGGTGGCTCAGTGGCTAGCAGTGAGTGTGCGGTGGCTCAGTGGTTAGCAGTGAGTGCGGTGGCTCAGTGGTTAGCAGTGAGTGCGGTGGCTCAGTGGTTAGCAGTGAGTGCGGTGGCTCAGTGGTTAGCAGTGAGTGCGGTGGCTCAGTGGTTAGCAGTGAGTGCGGTGGCTCAGTGGTTAGCAGTGAGTGCGGTGGCTCAGTGGTTAGCAGTGAGTGCGGTGGCTCAGTGGTTAGCAGTGAGTGCGGTGGCTCAGTGGTTAGCAGTGAGTGCGGTGGCTCAGTGGTTAGCAGTGAGTGCGGTGGCTCAGTGGTTAGCAGTGAGTGCGGTGGCTCAGTGGTTAGCAGTGAGTGCGGTGGCTCAGTGGTTAGCAGTGAGTGCGGTGGCTCAGTGGTTAGCAGTGAGTGCGGTGGCTCAGTGGTTAGCAGTGAGTGCGGTGGCTCAGTGGTTAGCAGTGAGTGGTGCGGTGGCTCAGTGGTTAGCAGTGAGTGCGGTCAGCGCAGCGGCGTGGCAGAGTGGTCAGCGCAGCGGCGTGGGCAGAGTGGTCAGCGCAGCGGCGTGGGCAGAGTGGTCAGCGCAGCGGCGTGGGCAGAGTGGTCAGCGCAGCGGCGTGGGCAGAGTGGTCAGCGCAGCGGCGTGGGCAGAGTGGTCCAGCGCGGCGGCGTGGGCAGAGTGGTCAGCGCGGCGGCGTGGGCAGAGTGGTCAGCGCGGCGGCGTGGGCAGAGTGGTCAGCGCGGCGGCGTGGGCAGAGTGGTCAGCGCGGCGGCGTGGGCAGAGTGGTCAGCGCGGCGGCGTGGGCAGAGTGGTCAGCGCAGCGGCGTGGGCAGAGTGGTCAGCGCAGCGGCGTGGGCAGAGTGGTCAGCGCAGCGGCGTGGGCAGAGTGGTCAGCGCAGCGGCGTGGGCAGAGTGGTCAGCGCAGCGGCGTGGGCAGAGTGGTCAGCGCAGCGCCGTGGGCAGAGTGGTCAGCGCAGCGCCGTGGGCAGAGTGGTCAGCGCAGCGCCTTGGGCAGAGTGGTCAGCAGACACATACACACACACTTCGCTATACTTACCACCGGGCCTGCGTGTTCCCCGGCACGTGAATCCGGAGTCGAAATGTCGCCGCCCCCGGACGACTGGATCGAATATTGGGTCTGGGAAGTCTGGGGAGACTTCCCGGACGCCATCTTGGAGAAAGTATGTTGGCGGCCGCGGACGACTGGATCCAATATGTCCGGGAAGTTTGGCGAGACTTCTTGGACGCTATATTGGATCCAGTAGTTGGGGGGCGGCGAGATGTCGACTGAGGATCCAGGCGGCGGACGCAGGGGCAGTGGTAAGTATAGCGTAGTGTGTATGTGTGTGTAGAAAGTGAGGGAAGTGCGGACAAAGTGAGGGAAGTGCGGACAAAGTGAGGGAAGTGCGGACAAAGTGAGGGAAGTGCGGACAAAGTGAGGGAAGTGCGGACAAAGTGAGGGAAGTGCGGACAAAGTGAGGGAAGTGGGACAAAGTGAGGGAATGCGGACAAAGTGAGGGAAGTGCGGACAAAGTGAGGGAAGTGCGGACAAAGTGAGGGAAGTGCGGACAAAGTGAGGGAAGTGCGGACAAAGTGAGGGAAGTGCGGACAAAGTGAGGGAAGTGCGGACAAAGTGAGGGAAGTGCGGACAAAGTGAGGGAAGTGCGGACAAAGTGAGGGAAGTGCGGACAAAGTGAGGGAAGTGCGGACAAAGTGAGGAAGTGCGGACAAAGTGAGGGAAGTGCGGACAAAGTGAGGGAAGTGCGGACAAAGTGAGGGAAGTGCGGACAAAGTGAGGGAAGTGCGGACAAAGTGAGGGAAGTGCGGACAAAGTGAGGGAAGTGCGGACAAAGTGAGGGAAGTGCGGACAAAGGGATCGAGTGGAAGTGCGGACAAAGTGAGGGAAGTGCGGACAAAGTGAGGGAAGTGCGGACAAAGTGAGGGAAGTGCGGACAAAGTGAGGGAAGTGCGGACAAAGTGAGGGAAGTGCGGACAAAGTGAGGGAAGTGCGGACAAAGTGAGGGAAGTGCGGACAAAGTGAGGGAAGTGCGGACAAAGTGAGGGAAGTGCGGACAAAGTGAGGGAAGTGCGGACAAAGTGAGGGAAGTGCGGACAAAGTGAGGGAAGTGCGGACAAAGTGAGGGAAGTGCGGACAAAGTGAGGGAAGTGCGGACAAAGTGAGGGAAGTGCGGACAAAGTGAGGGAAGTGCGGACAAAGTGAGGGAAGTGCGGACAAAGTGAGGGAAGTGCGGACAAAGTGAGGAGTGCGGACAAGTGAGAAGTGCGGACAAAGTGACGGAAGTGGCTACATACACACACATATATACACATACTGTACGTTGCATATGGAGGGGTGAGGAGAGGTGCGGCTGGAGGGTGAAGAGAGGTGCGGCTGGAGGAGTGAGGAGAGGTGCGGCTGGAGGGGTGAGGAGAGGTGGCGCTGGAGAGGTGAGGGGAGGTGGGCGCTGGAGGGGTGAGGGGAGGTGGGCGCTGGAGGGGTGAGGGGAGGTGGGCGCTGGAGGGGTGAGGGGAGGTGGGCGCTGGAGGGGTGAGGGGAGGTGGGCGCTGGAGGGGTGAGGGGAGGTGGGCGCTGGACGGGTGAGGAGAGGTGCGGCTGGAGGGATGAGGAGAGGTGGCGCTGGAGGGGTGAGGAGAGGTGGCGCTGGAGGAGTGAGGAGAGGTCCGGCTGGAGGGGTGAGGAGAGAGGAGGCTGGAGCGGCGACATCACCGCTCGGTACACCTGTCCTCCTCTAGGCTGCACTCCTCTCTGTCTTCTTTCAGGCTGCACACCAGCTGGCTCCGTATCCTCAGGGCTACTTGGCCTACTGCTGGCGGTCCGGCACAGGGCTTACCCCCGGAGGCTCGGGGCAGTCTAGGAGCGGAGGGCGATCCGTGCAGCCGCCATTTCGCTGAGAGCTATCAACAGCCCCGGGCACCGGAAGTGAGGGGGAGGAGCTTGCACCTGTGAAACTGGCGGGAGCGAGCGCGAGGCACTCGGGAGACGACCGGCATTAGCCGGTCATCTCCCGAAGTGGTGTGTGGCGGGCGGGAGACGACCGGCTAACGCCGCTCATTTCATGGCCGTGATGTGTGTGTGTTTTGGGCAGTGTAGGGGCGGGCGTAAGCGTGTCGGGGCTGCCTGAGTCCCGGTCTGCTTAGGGGCGCCATGTTGGTCCCCCCTGGGCGTGTGTAGCGCTGTGGTGACGGCACTTTGGCTATGACAAAGTGACGTAAGTGGTGAGCAAAGTGACGTAAGTGAGCCTTCAGGTTTTATATATATTAGATATACATATAGCAGCGCTATGGTATATGGTGGTACATTAAATGACATGTATAGCAATGCTATGGTATATGGGGGTACATTAGAGGACATGTATATCAGCACTATAGTATATGGCGGTACATTACATGTATAGCAGCGCTATAGTATATGGCGGTACATTACAGTACATGTATAGCAGCACTATAGTATATGGCAGTACATTACAGTACGTGTATAGCAGCACTATAGTATAATGCGGTACAATAGAGCACATGTATAGCAGCACGATGGTATATGGCGGTACATTACAGTAGATGTATATCAGCACTATAGTATATGGCGGTACATTAGATGTATAGCAGCGGTATAGTATATGGCGGTACATTACAGTACATGTATAGCAGCACTATAGTATATGGCGGTGCATTAGAGTAGATTTATAGCAGCACTATAGTATATGGCGGTACATTACAGTATGTGTATAGCAGCACTATAGTATATGGCGGTGCATTACAGCACATGTATAGCAGCACGATGGTATATGGCGGTACATTACAGTACATGTAATGTATAGCAGCACTATGGTATATGGCGATACTCCGGTCCCCGCGGCTCCCCGCTTCTCCACAGTAAAAATAAAAAAAATCCTCAGTGAGGATACTCACCTGGCCGGCGGCTCGCTCCACCTCCATCTTCTAGGTAGTACAGGCCTTTAGGACCTGTGGTTGCCTGGGAAACCGATCAGCTGATCGGTCACATGAGCGCTAACTGCCGGGGGGCAGGATGGAGTAGGGGGTCAGGATGGTGAGGGGGGGTGGGGGGGCAGGATTGTGTCGGGGGGCAGGATGGCAGGTGGGCAGGATGAAGCCGGGGGGCGGGGCAGGATGGAGGCGGAGGGGGGGCAGGATGGAGGCGGAGGGGGGGGGGGCAGGATGGAGGCGGAGGGGGGGGGGCAGGATGGAGGCGGAGGGGGGGGGCAGGATGAAGCCGGAGGGGGGGGGGGGGGGGGCAGGATGGAGGCGGAGGGGGGGGCAGGATGAAGCCGGAGCAGGATGGAGGCAGAGGGGGAGCAGGATGGAGGCAGAGGGGGGGCATGATGGAGGCAGAGGGGGGGCAAGAACAGGGGGGGGGGCAGGATGGAGGCGGAGAAGGATGGTGGTTGGGGGGTAGGGTTGGATAGTGGGGAGCAGGGCAGGATGGAGCGAGCGAGGCAGGATGGAGCCGGAGGAGCAGGATGGGGGGGGGGGGGGGGCAGGATGGAGCGAGCACACTTACAGGCACATGCATCATGTACACAGCACACCTGGACGCACATGCATCATGCACACAGCATACCTTCAAGCACATGTATCATGCACACAGCAGACGTGCACACACATGCATCATGCACACCTGCACACACATGCATCATGCACACGGCACACACGCATCATGCACACAGCACACACATGTATCATGCACACAGCACACATACATCATGCAGACAGCACACCTATGCATCATGCACACAGCAACACCTGCAGACACATGCATCATGCAGACAGCACACACATGCATCATGCACACAGGTGTTGAACGTTGCGCTCATGTATCATGCAGACAGCACACCTGCACACACGTGTCATGCAGACCTGCACATACATGCATCATGCACACAGCACCCCTGCACACACATGCATCATGCACACAGCAGACCTGCACACACATGTATCATGCACACACATGTATAATGCACAGAGCACACCTGCACACACATGCATCACACATGATGCATGTGTGTGCATGATGCATGTGTGTGCTGTGTGCATGATGCATGTGTGTGGATGATATCTGTGTGTGCAGGTGGCCATGATGCATGTGTGTGCAGGTGTGCATTATACATGTGTGCTGTGTGCATGATGCATGTGTGTAGTGTGTGCATGATACATGTGTGTGCTGTGTGCATGTGTTCTGTATGCATGATGCATGTGTGTGGTGTGTGCATGATGCATGTGTGTGCTGTGTGCATGATGCATGTGTGTAGTGTATGCATGATGCATGTGTGTAGTGTGTGCATGATACATGTGTGTAGTGTGTGCATGATACATGTGTGTGCTGTGTGCATGATGCATGTGTGTGCTGTGTGCATGATACATGTGTGTGCTGTGTGCATGATACATGTGTGTGCTGTGTGCATGATACATGTGTGTGCTGTGTGCATGATACATGTGTGTGCTGTGTGCATGATACATGTGTGTGCTGTGTGCATGATACATGTGTGTGCTGTGTGCATGATGCATGTGTGTGCTGTGTGCATGATGCATGTGTGTGCTGTGTGCATGATGCATGTGTGTGCTGTGTGCATGATGCATGTGTGTGCTGTGTGCATGATGCATGTGTGTGCTGTGTGCATGATACGTGTATGTGCAGGTGGGCATGATGCATGTGTGTGCTGTGTGCATGATACATGTGTGCGCAGGTCTGCTGTGTGCATGATGCATGTGTGTGCAGGGGTGCTGTGTGCATGATGCATGTGTGCGCAGGGGTGCTGTGTGCATGATGCATGTGTGTGCAGGTGTGCATGACACGTGTGTGCAGGTGTGATGTCTGCATGATACATGAGCGGCACGTTAAAGACCTGTGTGCATGATGCATGTGTTTGCTGTCTGCATGATGCATGTGTGTGCAGGTGTGCTGTGTGGATGATGCATAGGTGTGCTGTGTGCATGATGTATGTGTGCATGATGCGTGTGTTCCATGTGCATGATGCATGTGTGTGGAGGTGTGCATGATACATGTGTGTGCACGTCTGCTGTGTGCATGATACATGAGCGCCAACTTAAAGAGCTGTCTGCATGATACATGTGTGTGCTGTATGGATGAAGCATGTGTGTGGGTGTGTGCATGATACATGTGTGTGCTGTATGCATGATGCATGTGTGTGCTGTGTGCATGATGCATGTGTGTGCTGTATGCATGATGCATGTGTGTGCTGTATGCATGATGCATGTGTGTGCTGTTTGCATGTGCGTGCTGTGTGCATGATACATGGGTGTGCTGTGTGCATGATGCATGTGTGTGCTGTGTGCATGATACATGTGTGTGCTGTATGCATGATGCATGTGATGATGTATGTGTGATGTGTGCATGATACATGTGTGTGCTGTGTGCATGATGCGTGTGTTCCATGTGCATGATGCATGTGTGTGCAGGTGTGCTCTGTGCATGATACATGTGTGTGCTGTATGCATGATGCATGTGTGTGCTGTATGCATGATGCATGTGTGTGCTGTATGCATGATGCATGTGATGTATGCATGATGCATGTGATGATGTATGCGTGGTGTGTGCATGATGCATGTGTGTGCTGTATGCATGATACATGTGTGTGCTGTATGCATGTGTGTGCTGTGTGCATGATGCATGTGTGCTGTATGCATGATACATGTGTGTGCTGTATGCATGTGCGTGCTGTGTGCATGATACATGTGTGTGCTGTGTGCATGAAGCATGTGTGTGCTGTATGCATGAAGCATGTGTGCTGTGTGCATGAAGCATGTGTGTGCTGTGTGCATGATGCTTTGTGTGTGCTGTGTGCATGATACGTGTGTGGTGTATGCATGTGTGTGCATGTGTGCATGAGATGTTGTGCATGATGCATGATGTGCTGATGCATGGTGCATGTGTGCATGATGCATGTGCATGTGCATGATAGTTGTGCATGTCATGTGTGTGCTGTATGCATGATGCATGTGATGATGTATGTGTGGTGTGTGCATGATACATGTGTGTGCTGTATGCATGATGCATGTGTGCTGTATGCATGATGCATGTGTGTGCTGTATGCATGATACATGTGTGTGCTGTGTGCATGATACAGGTGTGTGTGCTCAGTGTGCTGATACATTGTGTGTGCTGGTGCATGATGCATGTGTGTGCTGTATGCATGTGCGTGCATGATACACGTGTGTGCTGTGTGCATGAAGCATGTGTGCTGTGTGCATGATGCATGTGTGTGCTGTATGCATGAAGCATGTGTGGTGTATGCATGATGCATGTGTGTGCTGTGTGCATGATACATGTGTGTGCTGTATGCATGAAGCATGTGTGTGCATGATGCATGTGTGTGCTGTGTGCATGATGCATGTGTGTGCATGATGCATGTGTGTGCATGATACATGTGTGCTGTGTGCATGATACAGCACACATGCATCATGCACACAGCAGACACATGCATCATGTACACAGCACACACATGCATCATGCACACACATGCATCATGCACACACATGCATCATGCAGACAGCACACATACATCATGCAGACAGCACACATACATCATGCAGACAGCACACACATGCATCACGCAGACAGCACACACATGCATCACGCACAGAGCACACACATGCATCATGCAGACAGCACACACATGCATCACGCAGACAGCACACACATGCATGATGCACACAGCACACACATGCATGATGCACACACTACACACATGCATGATGCACACGGGTATGAAACTTGCCGCTCCCGGTGCCGCGCGGCAGGCAGGAAGCGGCGTCTCCTTCAGCACAGCCGCTTGGACGGATGGATGGTGCGGCCCTGGGCAGGGTGAGCAAGGGGGGCCGCGAGAAGCGGAGAGGGGCAGGAGGACCGGGGGGAGCGCGGGCAGGAGGACCGGGGGGAGCGCGGGCAGGAGGACCGGGGGGAGCGCGGGCAGGAGGACCGGGGGGAGCGCGGGCAGGAGGACAGGGGGGAGCGCGGGCAGGAGGACAGGGGGGAGCGCGGGCAGGAGACAGGAGGACCGGGGGGGAGCGCGGGCAGGAGACAGGAGGACCCGGGGGTAGGGGAGAGAGAGAGTGTCCCGGATATTGTAAGTGAAGCAGACTCGCAAAGCCATTGCGAGTGAAGCTTTGCGAGTAACTGGAGGGTATTGTGTGCAGACTCGCAAAGCCATTGCGAGTGAGGCTTTGCGAGTAACTGGAGGGTATTGTGTGCAGACTCGCAAAGCCATTGCGAGTTAGGCTTTGGGAGGCAGCCACGTTCACGACGACGGAAGTAGGGCCGAATATGACGGAAGTGGCTTAAGGTAATTATATATTAGATAGCAATCAATTACTATGCAGATTTCATTTTGCCACACCAGTTCTAAGAAATGATTGGTGCCTGTGATTTGAGTGATCAATTGTTTTGATAAATGGGACCCATTAAGTGAGAGTACTCCATATTGGCACACACAAATGGTACAGCCACTGCTCACAGCAACCAATCAGATCACATTGTCCATAAAACAAGAACTGGAATGTGATGGTTTTGATGCATTTTAGCTAGTTTTATGCTTTTTTCCCCTGTCTATAGACATTACATGCAAACGCTGTTTGCAAAACATGCAAAGGTCTGATAAACCACAGAAATCAGTGTTAGTTGGAATGGGCCAAAATGGGCAGAGAAGACATTTTCTGGTACAGCCCCCTGTGTTTTCATTAGGTGCACAGATTCCTTAGTGAGGGTCCACATAATTACCCCATGCTTCACTGTTTTGGCTGCATGAGCGGCTTTCTTCTTCGCATCGTACTGTGTAAAGATGTCAATCAGACCCATGAAATAGACTTCTTTTTGAGGAGCACCTGAATAAAGACAAAGATGATTCATGGGTTTTTGAAAAGCTAAAAAAGTCACAAAAAAACTAGAATTCAACATGAACATTTTATTATTTTCAGGGGGGTTGAGTTGTTTTGCAAACGTAAATTATTAAAATGTGCAAACATGTGATATTTAGGAAAACTGCATCTCCATTAGCTAAGCCAGCCTCCTTCTCCATCACAGCTGTGGGGGACAGAGAAAGGAGATGGATTGGCAACATGGGGGGGGCTTTTAAAGATCTCTGCCAGTGTCAAATGACAGCAGAGGTTCTACTTACAGGACAAGGGGTGGTGGGGGTCTTATCAGACCAGCAGTACAAGTTACATTACCTCGTTGTTAGTGTACATTTATAAAACAACTAATGGACTTTGTGGATGAAAAACTTTAAAACATTATATAAAATAAAATAACCCGTACATTCAGAGCTTTTGATGGCATAGACATCGATGCCTGGCTCAAATTCTCCAGGCCCTAGAGGTTTATGGGAGTTTAAGTAGCCGGCTATTCCTTCAGGAGAGGTCCCATAGGAACCAACTGTTGTGTGAATTGCTCCCTCGTTTTCAGCATCTTCCTCCTCAATCTCCTCATCCTCCTCTTGCTCTGCACGACAGACATCATGAATTCCCATCAAAAGACTATAGTCCATGATCTTTAGCTGCACCAGAAACTAGAACACAAAAACAAGAAACCAAGGTGTCATTAAAATCTTGGATCGTAATTCTTACACAACATTAAGGTCTATGTAATGAATATTTGGGTATAACAAGACTGGACACACACTGCTACACGATTACTATACAAATATTAATAACCGGAACTGCAAAGTGGACGAACACAAGGATCAACAGAGGTACCAGTGACTTGAGGTGTCCATGTGAACCAGACTGGAAAAAACATAGAAATACATTAAATAATATCAATTCTACTAAACACAAAATATCAGAAAGTAATAAAATAGTAATAATGAATGAAAGTGGTTGAGCTGGTCTCCTTCCATCAACTTGTCTGACAGGTGCTATCGTTTAGAAAATCCTGGATGCTTTTATTCTTTTGGGAGGTGACAAAGAAGCTCATCCCAATATAAAAAAATAATGAGGAATTGAAAAACCAGCCAAAAAAATTCCACGAAAAAGAACCCCTTGTTCTATCCGATCTTTATATGCTAATGCTATATACCTCCATGATGTGGGAAGATGTTCCTCTCCCAGTCAGGACATATTGCTGGAGGTGAACAATACAAAACCTCTGTTGATCAATTGGTCACTGGCCCAGCTCCTATTGTTATTTATATGACTTGCTTATATTGCGCCCCAGCCATCACCACAGACAGACATCATCACTGTCCCCATTGGTGCTCACAAGCTAAATATCCGTATGTCTTTAGCCCCTTCTTTCCCGGGCGATTTTCCATTTTCCATTCATTTCAGAGCCATAACTTTTTTATTATTCCACCAATATAGACATATGAGGACTTGTCTTTTGTGGGATGAGTTGTACGTTTAAATGACATTGATTTTACCATATAATGTACAGGAAGATGGGAAAAAAATTCAAGTGTGGTGAAATTGCAAAAAAAACCAAAGTGCAATTACGTGTTTGTTTTTTGTATTCACCATGTTCACTATATGGAAAAACTGACGTGTTGTAGAAAAGAAACATTTTCAGCTCACCTGGGTCAGACGGCCTGGTTCACCTTCTCATTTTAATCTGGTGCACGGAAGAAATTCCTCATCTGGGAGGAGTGCAGTTTTACAGAAAGGATGTATCCAGCAACTCGGATATTTAATAAAACATAGCCTTTATTAATAATCCATTATAACCAGTATAACATGGTGCAGGTAAAGTGTAGATGGGGCTTATGCATTTTGGATCATGGCGACTTATTCATAAATATCCGAACAGCTGGATACATCCTTTCTGTAAAACTGACATGTCAGTATGATGCCGCGGGTCGGTACAAGCTCGTAGATACCCATCATGTATCCATTGGCTTAACACATCACCAATTGGATCGCTGATCTGATTGGTGGTGTGTTAGCTACACACCTCAGTTAAGATCAGCTGAGATGTGTGTCAGAGGATGCAAGCTCAGCACATGAGCTCGCATTAGTGAGCGGGACATGGCCCAAGACGTTTATATATGCCCTTGGTCATGAAGGGGTTAAAGTGTAGGAAGAAACTTGAGAACCTGGTGGTAAACCACGGAAACTTGTGGAGAGCATACAAACTTTTTATTAAGGGGCTGAATTTAGGACACAGTTCATAGTGGGAGAATAGTGCCACCCAATCACAAAGCTGGAAATAAAAAAAGGTGCTTTTTGCAGCAGATGTAAAGCAAGTTGTGTATGTTTTTTTTCTGCAGTGCAGAACTCTGCAACATGCATTTGTGGAGCTGTGGGGAACGAGAATCGACAAATGACTAGACTTCCCTATTTTTAAATTGTAAGGATATAAAACCTAACAACAACAAAAAAGACAGACATGCACATGACAAAGCAACAATTTTTCACAAGTGCAGAGCTGACACATCAGCATCACAAGATTCAATTAGCTAGACATTGGATAAAAAGAATATTTGGCTTGAAGGATAAAATTCACAAGGAAACGTCAGATTAGCCAGAGGTGAAAGAAAAAGAACAATGTATACAAGCACTAAACTTCCACCAAATAGGAAAAATCCACTTGTGCTTAGAAATGTCAGCCACGATCTGCGCTCCAGAAAGAGATCTAATCTTCATCTCTTTACTCTGTAACTTATGCATTGAGTCGCTTCATACATCCAGTTCTAATCAGCCATGTGGTATGGACCGACCAAGCGTTCACACACATCCAAAATAGCTGTAGCTTACTAGACATTATATCAATTAAATGTCAATTTAGGATCTGCAAATGGCCTTTTTACAAAGAGGAAGAGGATATGAATGCTAGTGCTACTTATTCGAGGCAGCAATCCTAAGGTAAGTTCACACTTACCCGGCGTTTCATCGGCGCAGCTTGCGGAACCCGCCCAGGAAGCTCGGCGCCGTCCACCGGCTTCCTGGCGGCATGTGCGTCGGGACGGCGGGAGCCGGCGGCTGCACAGCGTGTTCTCGCGGCGAATCTGCAGCGGCTGGAAGCAGACATGATTCTGCTTGCAGCCGCTGCAGAACCGCGTCTTAGAACAGATCATCTTTGCTAACCCTGGGAAACTGCGGTTAGCACGGATGACGCTGGTAACCGCCGTGTGTGCACTGCCTTGGCTGTTTACATTAGTTTATGTTATCCAAACGCGTTTGGATTAACATAAATTAACATAAAACTAATGTAACAAAACGGCGGTTCACAGTAAACCGCGAAAACCCGCCAGTGTGCACTTACCTAAAGTCAACATTGACCCTAATGCGCCTTGCACATGACCAAGAAAGAAGCCCAAATAAAACTCATTTGCAGACTCATGTATTAGGCAGTTTCCCTTTATTGGTGCCATGCAGGAGAAATGGTTTAATTTAAATAAGAGGCCTCAGATAGGAGTCAAAAAATTTAAAGATTACGTATATATCCTTATAAGCGAGTTTTTGACCCAAATTTGGGCTGAAAAGTCCCCCCTCGCTTTACGGGTATGAATTCGTATATATTCAGATCAGCTCCACCGGAGGTTAACACGGCGCCCCCATAAGCTCCAGGGCCCCCCCCCTTGCACGGCACATCCTAAATAATCAAATTTACTTATATTCCTGTCCCGCTGTCCCTGCCTTCATGTTGACAAAACACGCTCCCGGGTTCATTCGCGTCTTCTTTGTCTGCTGGCAATGACGCTTTGCCTACGACCACAGGAGACCAGGAAACCGTGATTGAAGCCCGGGATCGGTTCTGGCAAGCGGCGGGACAGCGCGGACAGCACATGATAAATGTCTTACTTAGCGGCTGTCGCGCAGGAGGGGGGGGCCCTGGCTTGATGAGTGGGGGCTGTTTACCTTGTGGGCTGCTGTATACAGCCCTGGGCCGCTGCTGTTATACACCCTGGGCTGCTGCTGTATACACCCCTGGCTGCTGCGCTGTATACACCACTGGGCTGCTGTATACTACCACTGGGCGTGCTGATACTACCATGGGGCTGTATATACCTCTGGCTCTTAATACACCACTGGGCTTCTGATACACCTCTGGGCTGCTGCGTATACTAACCCTGGGGCTGCTGCTGTAATACTAACCACTGGGGCTGCTGCTAGTTACTAACCACTGGGCTGCTGTATTATACTAACCACTGGGGCTGCTGCGTATACTAACCACTGGCTCTGCTGTATACTACAACAGGGCTGCTGCTGTATAAACACAGGGCTGCTGCTGTACTAACCACTGGGGCTGCTGCTAGTACTAACCACTGGGCTGCTGCTGTATACTAACACTTTGGGTGCTGCTGTATACAACCACTGGGGCTTGCTAGTATATACCACTTGGGCTGCTGCTGGTATATTACCACTGGCTGCTGCTATAACCTCTGGGGCTGCTGTATACCACTAGCTGGGCTGTAATACTGTGCTGGGGTCCACCCTCGGCTTATACACGAGTCAATAGGTTTTCCCAGGTTTTGGGCAAAAGTAGGGGGGTCGGCTTATCCAGGGTCAGCTTAACACGATGTATATACGGTAATATAACTCTTGTTTTATTTTAATCATTACTCTTTGAACTTTGTAATGAACTCCATTACTTTAATTGTGCTTCCTATTCTCTCAAACTCCATTCTGAAGGGCTGTATGAACTGTTTGATATTTAATTTTTCTAGATGCTTGATCCGCAGGTTTAGCAAATTTCGTTCAGGTTGAGAGTTCCCTGACTCCATCCCATGCCGACCTACCTTCCAAATCTAAACCCCTGTCGGTGTTTCGTTACTTTAACCTGGCTTCACACTGCAGTTTTTTCACTGATCATGTCCATCCCGTTTGTGTGCCAAACCAGAATGTCTCCAAAACTCAGACACAGGTCACGTCCTCATTATTAGTCTTCCTGCAAGTTCCCCTCCTGGTTTTGGCACACAAACTGGATGGACACTGATCAGTCAAAAACCTGCAGTGTGAAGCCAGCCTAAGAGGCTGGCTACTACTCAGGGGCTTGGCTACAACAGGTGTAGGGGTTGCAATCGCACACAGGCCCTGGAGCCTAGGGGGCCCCAAAAGTCCCTTTGGCCTATGGAAAAAGACTATTGCTATTAAAGATTTGCAACAATTGGGCCCGTTGGAGCTTTTGAATCGGGGCCCATAAGCTTCAAGTTACATCAATGCCACTACTATTTTATTGATGGCCTATCCATGCGATTGGCTATCAATATCTGAATGGTGGCGGGTGTCCTTCAGCACTTCCACCAATCAGCTGTTACTGGCAGAGGCCAGAAGTTCTCAGGTGCTGCCAGAACACAACATTGCCATCATTTCCAGAGTGGACACAACTAGTTACTAGAGAGATGCTGTGTTACAGCAGAGTCGAGAACTTACGGCCAATACCAGTAACTGTGGATTGGCAGAGCTGCCAGGTGATGCACCCCAAATGATCACATATTAATGACCTACCCTAACGATAGGACATAAATAAATTTTTTTTTAAATTCTCTTCGCTGAGAGCACCAAGGCAGTGTAAGGAGACTTCTAGATCTGTCAGCAGGTTTTTGTTACGTAACCTGTAGACAGCAAGCTGTAAGGGTTAACACAAAGAATTCAGTGATGCTTCTCTTGTCAAGGTTTCTGGTGTTCTTTATTTGCAATGTTTGTTTTAGCAACAGGATATTAATTATTGCTGTGACTAGCTGGCTCCTGCTATTTTGTCCAACACACCCCCTCCTCTGATTGTATATAGACCGTGAGATGACATTGTACATACAGAGTGTGTGGGAGAGGAAGACCGCTCTCAGCTTTGGTGCATTGCTAAATCTAAAAACAAACTGACAGAACCACTGCATCCAGTAATTTAGGTGACACATTGTTGGATTCAGGGCTTCTTTGCCTACATCACGCTGCTCTCAGATGAGGTAGCAAAAACCTGCTGATAAATTATTTTATGTCCTTTAAAGGGAATCTAAGATGTGCAAATAGGCTCTTCCATGGGGAAGAGGACAGAAGCATACTGCCACCTATCAGAGGTAGCAAAACTATAAGTCAATACCAACCCTATAAAGGGAATCTGTCAGTTTTTGGTATGTACCGTATATACTCGAGTATAAGCCGACTTTCAGCCCTTTTTCTTGGCTGAAAAAGTCCCCCTCGACTTATACTCGAGTCACTAACCATCCTGCCCTATGCGCTTGCTTCAGATCGCCCCCCTTAACCCCTTCCACCGCTTCCCTTTGTCCTCCAGTCATGTGACACCTCCTACTGCCACCCTTTAGTATCTTGTGCCCGCCGGTTATCTTCGTCCTCCTGCGCCCAGATTCAAATCTCCCATGCTCCTGTGCAGTAACTTGCGGTCTGGATCCCTCCGCTTCATTGCTCCGTCGTCCGGTTGTAGCAATGGGGCAGCCTGGATCCCTCCGCCCTGCTGTAGGGATGTGGCGGCTTGGATCCCTCCGCAGCATCGCTCCGTCCTGCTGTAGCGATGTGGCGGCCCGGATCCCTCCACTGCATTGCTCTGTCCACCCTGCGCCCAGTTCCTGCACATACAATAAAAGTCCCTGCGGCCAGACATTGACCTAATGCACAGTGTGGCCGCAGGGGACTTTAATTACAGAGTCACTGTCTAATGGTGGCTTCACACCTGGCGACGTCGCCGAAAAAGTGACGTATCAGTGATGTCGCTAGCGACGTCGCGCTGTGTAAACGAGCGGCGCGACCGCGTTTTATCGCCGGTCGCAGGTTGACAGGTTTACGGGAAGAACCGTAAACCTGTCAACCGGCGACCTGCGATAAGGCTGGATCGCACCGTGTGACATCGCCAGAGCGATGTCGGCGGCGATCCAGCCTATACCGCAGCGTTGCTGCGGATCGCTCGCTGGGCTAAGCCCAGCCCAGCGAGCGATGTCACCGCCCGCATCGCTGCGGTGTCGCCGGCCGCAGCGATGCTGTGTGACAGCTGGCCAGCGATGTCGGAACCGAGCGGGCACCCGCGCATAGCTTCCGACATCGCTGGCCAGGTCGTGCTGTGTGACGGCACCATAAGAGGAAGGAGGTGAGGCACCACTATAGTACCGTATTGTAATTTTAGTTACAGTAGCATAATAGAGCAGGGAAAAGAATAGTGAGGGAAAGATGAGTAGAGCAGGGGAAGATGGATTCTCAGGGAAAGTACAGTAGTGTGGTAATAGAGCAGGGGAAAGAAGAATAGTGAGGAAAAGGAGAAGCAGTGTAGGGTATAGAATTAGCTGGATGCTTAGGGAAAGATCAATAGGGCAGGGGAAAGATGGATTCTGAGGGAAAGTACAGTAATAGAACAGGGGATAGGATTACAGTAACTGGATGGTGAGGGAAATATGAACACAGTACTGAGGCTTTGCAGCATAACGGCTCATTTGTGGCAAGACGGCGGCAAGCCCCATTCATTCTCTATGGGACTTGCAGTCAGGTTCTGCCAGATCCGGCACTTGCGGCAAGTCAGAAAAATACAGCTAGCATCGGCATTTTTGCGTTGCAGTAAGTGTTGAATCTGGCAAAATCGCACTTACCGCAAGTCCCATAGAAATTTAAAAGGGCTTGCCGCAAGTGTCCTGGTAAGGTTAAAGATGCGGTAAATCTGCCGGATCTGCCACACAATTCCAAAAATCGCTGATGTGAATGGTGTCTAAGGCCCCTTTCACACAGCAATTTTTTGCTGATTGCGGCAGATTCGGAAGATTTTCCGCATCTGCTAATGGCCGCACTTGCACGCTTGTGGTCAGGTCAGGTGCATCAAGTGCAGTATTGCCGCATATGCTGCGAGTCCCATAGACAATGCATGGGGTTTGCCGCAAGTGTACCACAAGTGCCGTTAGGTGGCAGATGCGGTATCGTAAATTTGCCGGATCTGCTGCAATCAGCAAAAAACATACTGAGGTCTCAATTAATGTAATTTTATTCATATCTATTTTTATTTTTGAAATTTTTCAGCTGCATTTCCCACCCTAGGCATATACTCGAGGCAATAAGTTTTCCCAGTTTTTGGGGGCAAAATTAGGGGCCTCGGCTTATACTCGAGTATATACGGTAATCCGAAAGCTGCATGAGGTAGGAGCACAGAGCCAGATTCCATCAATGTAACACCTTCTGGACTGCTTGGTTCAGTTTTCATAGAATCACTGTTTTCTCTGCTGAGGATGTACCAGTGCTATGATTGCTGAGCTCTTTAAACCCATCCACACCTGTCAATAACCCCACCTACACCAGTGTAAACTAAATATTGTCAGCCAAACTGCTAATCAGTGGTAAGGGAGAGATTACACAGATTAGTTGGTCTGGCTTGAACGTATTGTTTTATTTCCTACTGATAAATCACCTATTGTATTGAAACTGGAAAACACTGCCTAGTAAGGAACATATCCATTAAGGGGGAACCTGACCCCTAAAAATCAGCCCCCAGCCTATTAATACCTGTCCCTGCACCATCATCAATGTATTCTAGCCATCCCTTCGTATAAAAAATGGGTATTTATATAAAGTTTATGACAGTGATTTTAGTACCTGTTGAACTGCAGCTTCTCAGTGCTTGAGAAGTCCACAGGGCGTTCCCTGTGGCTTCTCATCGCCGCCTGTAATTCAATTATTCACGCCCCGATGGGTGTGCTAATCAATAGTGATCCTCCTTGCCCTCCCACATGGGCGGTTTGGCCAGTATCCGGCTATACAGACGTCAGTACACCTACTTGGGTGTATAGGACTGCGCGTTGCTCATTGCGCATGGTTGCTTTACGGCAGCTCATCTGTGATGTGAAAGCAATATCACGCGGTCCTCTACACCCAAATGGGTGTACTGACGTCAGTATAGCCGGATATGACGCATTTAGCGTCATACTGGCTATACCGCCCAACACTCCATTACTTACCCTTCCCAGTGATCCCACGGAGAGCAATGTCTTCCTTACATCAGTAGGACCTGCAGGTACGGTACTGACAGGACCTGCCTATTTGACTCACCCAAAGAGTCACATGGCCAAGGTCCTGTAAGTTCTCTTACTACTCACAGGTCCTGTCGATGTCCGGAAGGACGACATTGCCGAGGCTCGCCATGGGATCGCTGGGGAGAGAAAGAAAGTGTGTGTATGTCTCTGGTCGGTCTGTCTGTGCCCTCCAAAAACTGTGTGAACAAGCAACACAAAACGTATGATGCGTTTGTGATGCTTCTTTGCAAAAAAGAGAATTTTGTTTACGTACCGTAAATTCTTTTTTCTTTAATCATCAATGGGAGACCCAGACAATGGGGGTTAAGGGCACTGCCCTCCGGAGGCCACACTAGGTACTACAAGTTTGTAGACACCGCCCCCTCCGCTTATAAACCCCCACCGCAGGGAATATCCTCAGTTTGGTCCATAAGCTGCAAGGAGACAAAATAACCACACCCGAAACCTCGGATAAAAAACCGTGAACAAAACGGTCCAACAACCCGGAATAAACTGTTCCAACTGGGAACAAGTCAAATGTGACAACATCCAACGGAACAACTGGGTGGGTGCTGGGTCTCCCATTGATGATTAAAGAAAAAAGAATTTACGGTACGTAAACAAAATTCTCTTTTTTCTGGTCATCATAATGGGAGACCCAGACAATGGGGATGTCCTAAAGCAATACCCCAGGGCGGGAAGAGTTCCTCAAAAGACGGATAACACATGGTCCCCCTCAAAGGTGGGCAACCGCCGCCTGGAGGACCCGCCTGCCCAAACTTGCATCCGCAGAGGCATGGGCATGCACCATATAGTGCTTAGAAAAAGTATGCAGGCTTGACCAAGTGGCTGCCTGACACACCTGTAGAGCAGAAGCTCGATGTCGCAAAGCCCAGGAGGCACCGACAGCTCTGGTCGAGTGCGCCTTCAATCCCACCGGGAGAGGCAGACCGGAAGAACGGTAAGCCTCCTGAATGGGCCCCTTGATCCATCTGGCCAAGGTTGATTTTGATGCCGCGGACCCCTTACAGCGACCCGCCGTAAGGATGAACAAGGAGTCCGACGTCCGGAATGAGGCAGTTCTGGACACATAAATGCGCACAGCCCTCACCAGATCCAGAGTGTGGAGGTCGCGCTCAACCTGATGAACGGGAGCGGGACAAAATGATGGAAGCACAATCTCTTGGTTCAGGTGAAAAGTGGACACCACCTTAGGCAAGAATTCTGGCCGTGGGCGTAACACCACCTTGTCTTGGTGAACCACCAGGAAGGGTGACTTGCACGAAAGTGCAGCCAATTCTGAGACCCTTCTCAGAGACGTAATTGCCACCAAAAATACCACTTTCTGGGACAGACGAGAGAGGGAAATGTCTCTCAGCGGCTCAAACGGCGGTTTCTGCAGTGCCGCCAGGACCATGTTAAGGTCCCAAGGGTCCAGTGGTCGCCTGTATGGCGGAACCACCCGAGACACCCCCTGCAGGAATTGTCGGACCTTCGGTAGGAGCGCTAAACGTCTGTCAAACAGCACAGACAGCGCTGACACTTGACCCTTCAGGGAGCTGAGGGATAGCCCCAACTCCAAGCCCGACTGTAAGAAAGCCAACAAGGTCGGAACCGACAAGGGCCAAGGAGACCGTCCACCAGAGGCACACCAGGAGAAAAAGATTTTCCACGTCCTGTGGTATATCTTTCGCGAAACAGGCTTCCTAGCCCGATTCATAGTGGCAACCACTGTAGGGGAAAAACCCCTGGATGTCAGCAGCCAGGCCTCAAGAGCCATGCAGTCAATCTGAGGGCCCTGGAATTGAGGTGGAAGAATGGGCCTTGCGCGAGTAGATCTGCGCGTTCTGGAAGGGCCCACCTGTGTCCGCCTGACAGTTGCCACAGGTCCGGATACCAGGACCTCCTGGGCCAATCTGGAGCCACTAGAATGGCTACCCTGCACTCCGTCCTGATCTTCCACAGCACCTTGGGAATCAGAGCTAGAGGCGGGAACACATACGGCAGATGGAATCTGGACCAACTCAGGACCAGGGCGTCCGCTCCCAGAGACTGGGGATCCCACGACCTCGCCATGTATTGCGGCACCTGATGATTCAGCCGCGAGGCCATCAGATCCACATCCGGAGTGCCCCATCTGCTGCAGATGTCCCGGAAGACGTCTGGATGAAGAGACCACTCTCCGGCGTCCATCCCCTGCCGGCTCAGATAGTCGGCCTCCCAGTTTTCGACCCCTGGGATGTGAACTGCAGAGATCAGGCAGTTGTTGTCCTCCACCCAGGATAGGATGCGGTGGACTTCGGCCAGAGCCTGTGCACTCCTGGTTCCTCCTTGATGATTTATATAAGCGACGGCCGTCGCATTGTCGGACTGAACCCGAATGGGTCGTCCGGAGAGGAATTTCTGAAAAGCCAGGAGTGCCAGATAGACCGCCCTGATCTCCAGCACGTTGATCTGCAACGCCGACTCCGACTGAGTCCAGAGGCCTTGGGCCCTGTGGTGTAGGAACACCGCCCCCCAGCCCATCAGACTGGCGTCGGTGGTCACCACTAACCATGACGGTTTGAGGAAGGACCGGCCCCGAGATAGGTGACGTGGTTGTAGCCACCACTGCAGGGAATCCCTGGTCTGTTGGGAAAGGGTCACCAGCCGATTCAGAGACGTCGTCCTCTTGTCCCAACTGTGGAGGATCTCCAGCTGTAGAGGACGGAGGCGAAATTGTGCGAAAGGCACCGCCTCTATTGCTGCCACCATGCGCCCCACCAGCTTCATCAACACCCGCAGGGATGATTGTGGGGACAGGAGGATCTGTTGCACTCCTGAATGGATGGCCAGTTGTTTGGCCCGTGGAAGAGACACCAGGGCTGAGGCCGTGTTGAAGTCCATGCCCAGATATGTCAATGACTGGGTCGGAACCAGAGTTGACTTCTGAATATTGAGGAGCCAACCGAATTGATCCAGAGACCTCATGGTCACATTCAGGCTCTCTTGACAAAGGTGTTCCGATGGCGCCCTGACCAGCAGATCGTCGAGATAGGGAATGACGGCATGTCCCTGCACATGCAGGAGAGCCATCATAGAGGCCATCACTTTCGTGAACACCCGTGGAGCCGAGGCCAGGCCGAAAGGCAGCGCCACGAACTGGTAGTGTTCGTCCCCCACTGCGAATCTTAACCAGCGTTGATGAGCCGGCGCAATGGGCACGTGAAGGTAAGCGTCCCGAATATCTATGGACGCTAGGAAGTCCCCCTGTGACACAGCCGCGATTACGGAGCGCAGGGATTCCATGCGGAACTTCCGAACCAACACGTGGCGGTTGAACAACTTTAGGTCCAGAACCGGGCGAAAAGATCCATCCTTCTTTGGGACGATAAAGAGGTTGGAGTAGAAACCCCTGAACCTCTCCCCCGAAGGTACTGGGACCACAACTCCGTCCTTGCGGAGATTCTCCAATACCAGATGAAAAGCCTGAGCCTTTTCTGGGGACGGGACCGACCGATGGAATCGGTGTTGCCGGCTGTGACGTCAGCTCTATCCTGTAACCTCTGGAGACTATGTCTCGTACCCACTGGTCTTGGACTTGGAGTAGCCATCTGTCCCGAAAAAGAGACAGACGGCCCCCCCCCTGTGGGGAGGTAGGATGAGAGAGCGAGTCATGCAGAAGCGGGTTTGGGGGTGGCAGCCGCTGCCCCCGCCGGCTTCTTCTGGCGACCCTTGGGGCGCCACTGAGTAGAGGGCTTGCTCCCTCTGTCCGCTCGGGCAGACGATGCTGAAGGTTGTGAACTGGACCGAAAGGACCACTGTTTAGGGTTCCTCTTTACGGTATACCGTGGCTTAGGTTTATTCTGTGGGACCTTTGACTCCGCAGAATCCTTTATCAACTTGTCCAGTTCGGTACCAAAAAGCCTGTCGCCCGAGAACGGAAGATTTTGCAAAATCTTCTTGGACGTGGCATCTGAGTCCCATAGACGCAGCCACAACAATCTGCGGATCGCTATCGCATTGGCCGAAGCCACAGCAGAGCGATTTGCAGTTTCCAGTGTTGCCGTTCTGGCGTAGTCCGCATAGGCCCTTGCTCTATCAGTGAGTGCCAGGACTTCTGAGCTGGACCCTGCCAGGTCAGCGATACCGTCCAAGCAGGAGGTGATCGCCTGCAGAGTCCAGACCGCGGCAAAATTAGGGGCAAATGAAGACCCCACAGCCTCATAAGAAGACTTGGCGAGTTGCTCGACCTGTCTATCAGTAGCGTCCTTCAATGAGGAGCTATCAGAGGCAGAGAAGAGGGAGCGTGCCGCAATCCTGGTCATGGAAGCATCCACCTTAGGGGACTGCGACCACTCCTGAAGCACCTCCTCAGGGAAGGGGAAGCGATTGTCCTTAGATTTACGGACATAACGCCGGCCAGGATGAATCCTGGGAGCTCTAATCACCCTTCCGAAGTTAGTGTGATCCAGAAAGGAGCCACTTGGTCTAGCCTCCGGCCGCAGCCATTGGTAGGCCTCCTTCAGGTGAACGGTCACCTCCTCAGGGGGTGTCACGAGACGTAAAGTCTCGTTGATGGAGGACACCAGATCCTCCACCCCCTCTGGTGGTTCTGACACGGACCCGAGTAATGAACCCCCATCATCCTCGTCCCCCTCAGAGAGACCTTCCTCCTCAGAGAGTGTCTGGGGCTCGGGTGAATCCTCACGTCGAGTCCGCTTAAGAGGTCTCACAGTTGAGGCAGGGGACACCCGGGGATAATATGAAGGAGCAGCTGGGTTTTCCAGCCTCCTGGTTAGTACCTCCAGGGATTGCGACATGGAGGACAGCTGGGATAACATAGATTCATTTATCTTGTTCTGTGTCTCCCATGGCCCTGGGCCCACCTGGACCACAGGATATAGCACCGGAGCTGCTGTCTCCTTTGCAGTCTCAGCCCGTGCCTCTGGGCGTCCGCAGTTATTGCAGGACCCCTCAACCAGTGTCCCGTTGCACGTAGCACAGGCAGTGGTGTTACTTGCCACCTTAGCAGCGCTCCTCCCAGCTGAGGACATCCCTACAGCAGGGGGAAAGAAGCCGATCTTTAAAGACAAAACCGGTACAACCGGCGGCTTACCAACCGCAGTAAAGCGGTGGAGGAAGCGGTGTGTGCGAGTGTGGCCCCCGCGAGGTTTTCCGGTCTCCCCTGAATTGAGTGCAGCCGTGCACTCCAAGCAGATCCCAGCCGGGAAGTGTAGGGAAAAATGGCCGCCGACAGACTAACTGTGGGCGGAGCCGAAAAACACGCGGGAGCGCACACGCACGCCCATTACTGACGTCACCGCCTGGGCTGCTTCCATCTCCTCAGGCAGCCTCAGTAATGAAGGCGCCGAGTCCCGCAGCGCGGGAAGTACCGTGACACAAAACACAATACTAATGGCTGCAGACAAAAGTCTGTAGCCGACAGCCGCAGCCCCTGTGAGACACAGGGCGGTCAGCCAGAGTGGCCCCAGCACGGGGTCCACTGCCAGAACCGCGGACCCGAGGGTACGCGCGGTCTGAGTGTCCCAGCACATATAGTGCCGACACTACCCCCAGGCACACCGGAGACACACAAGGTGCCTCAGTGCCGGTCCGGTCTGTAAGCACCTTTAGGAAGGCCTCGGACGGGGGTGCAGCACCAGTCGGTCTGTAAGCACCATTTAGGGAGGCCTCGGACTGGGCTGGCTCCAGTCCGGTCTGTAAGCACCATTTAGGGAGGCCTCGGATGGAGCGGAGCTGTGCAAGGCTCCATACTCCCACCACCCAGAGCCCCCAAACAGGGATGGGAAGGAGCGCGACAGCGTACCGGGAGGACACGCAGTGTCCAGGCTCTAGGCCCTCCGGTACCTCGACCTGCGTGTTCCCTAAGGGTGAGCAGGGAGACTGTCGAAGGTCCCCGACCGGGACCATATTACCTTGTCTTCAGACGCCATCACGAAAGTTGTGAAGATGCAGTGAAGTGCAAGCAATGCGTGTGATACCTCCGAGCACACTAAGTTAAAAACTGAGGATATTCCCTGCGGTGGGGGTTTATAAGCGGAGGGGGCGGTGTCTACAAACTTGTAGTACCTAGTGTGGCCTCCGGAGGGCAGTGCCCTTAACCCCCATTGTCTGGGTCTCCCATTATGATGACCAGAAAAAAAAGGTTCCGTTTTTGGTGCAGAAACTGCCCCAAAAATAGATCAACAAAAACGGAGCACAAACGGTCTGTTAAAGAGACCTTAGTTTCTCCTTGTGGCAAGTGCCAAGTTAATTTAAAGCTCTAATTAAATTGACCTAATTGCTGAATCCCATAAAGTTTTAAAGAGGGTTATCAAGTCTAAAATGTGAAGGACTCGTGAATCCTCCCAGCTCATGCATTAATTGCTGCGAGGAGTCGCCAGTGGCAGAGCAGGGAACATCAGTCAAGTATGTTATATTCATACTCCTGGCCAGATCCCAACAAGTGGGTGCATATTGCATACTTGCGGTCACATGAACACCTTTCCTGGTTCTTACACCAGTGAATGTTCGAAGCGCTTAGTGGAAGAAGCCGTTAGGATTCACAAGTCTGCAGTCACGGTGTTTTCATTCTAGACCAGACAGCCTCATTTTAGTTGCCCTCAGAGGCAGAAAAGTGCAGTCTGCTGTACAAAACTGCCCACTTCCACTTCTTGGCATTTGGATTGCAATGGGTAGCATTCACAGATTTAAAAATGTGCACAACATGTCCTAACATACATAGACCTGTACATAAATAGTGATGTATACAGAAACAATCACTGGGTGCAAGATATTCACACTACCTCAACATCCCGCTTCAGCTTCTCCATGAAGACTTTCTTTTGCTCCTCATCCACATACAGCTTCTGGCTCTTGTTTAGGAAATCCATGTCCTTCAGAGTCGGGAGTTCTTTTATCTGATGACAAATGGAAAAGGAATACTGAATGCTCAAATAAAATGAGGAGACCAAATACCCTATAAAGACACTGAATGTGTGTATGAGGTTTCCAAACTTGCTGTTGACAAGAGAACTCAGGGAAAGAAAGGCCGGGCACTAGAGATATGACGATGGTAGACATGGATAGAATAAGTTCCAGCTAGACATCTCGGTGTACAAGTGTATGGGCTCAGGAAGACTAGCTGGCAGTGGAAGGCATGTTCTTATGACAGTCAAGGTTCATTAAGTTGAATATGCTGTATGCCATTATGTTACAGCAGTTTGAATGAAGGAGGAGAAAAAAAATTTCTGATAGCAAAGACATGAGGGAAGTAGAATCTAAATAATCTTATCAGAGAACAGAGCTGCTCTGACCAAATAGAAATGTTCCTGAAGTGATTTCTGGAATTTCTGCAATGTTACATTTATAGCTGAGTTGCCTCAAGCTCATACTCTATGAGATCCTAATAAGGCTCCAGGTCACTTAGTCCAAGCATCAGATAAGAAGGAATAGCGTGCCCAAAACAGAGCGAGCACCGAAATACTGTCCATACATAATCCTAACACAAACAAATGGAAGGTTTTATGGTGACCTAAAATAATCTAAAATCTAATTAAAACATACAACTGATTATGCATAGAAATTGTAGGTAGTGACGTGGTTTGTTCTAAAACATATTGCAGTTTTCCAAATGTCAGGTCATAAAAGCACTACTCCAGCGATTTTTTTTTATTTCAGAGCTGGGGGGTACTTTAAATTTAAGGCCCCTGCCCCCTGTCTTATACTAACCTGCCGGAGTCTTCATCTTTGTTCAGCAGTGCTCCGGTCTGCCCTCTTCACTTTGTGACTTGTCGAAAGATCTAGTGTTTCATGGTCACAAATCAATGTAAGTCTATGAGTGCCTTGTTCTGGCTCTCAGAGATGTATGGAGACCTTGTAATGTAACTTATGAGCTAGTCGGAAGTTGCTGCGCAAAGTGGCACCGTGGAACTGTAGCACCGCTGAAAAAGGATAAAGCTGATGGAAGGCGAGTATAACACCAGGGAAGGGGACTCTAGAGCTGAAAAAAAACGCTGGAGTGGTGCTTTGGTAGGATGACGATTACGATTTTCAGCTCATAATTACCCAACATCTGTATCAAGGCTTGTTCACATACTGCGCTTTTGGTACAGAAACAGAACAAAAAAAAAGATGTAGCATTTTACCACAAAATTACAACAACTAAACTCTGAAAATCTCATTCACATGGCGCACTTTTATGACCTATGGTGTCTGTCAAAGTTGATCATCATGGGATGAGCATTTGTAGAAACTCTGCATCCCGATTTATCAAATCCACTGTCCGTGATCCCCGAACAACAAGCAAAACACTCAGTAGTCAGGATGATCAAGTCAAGAAAAAGTTGAGGCAGGGGATGTGCTGCTGACATAATATGGTACGGGGATAAAACCATCACATCAGCAATGATTCTGTCACAATTATTATGCTTAGGCCTCTATGAATCCATTGAGAAACAAAATTAAATCATTTTGAGATGCAAAATAAAAATTCCCAAAGTAAAATAATGAAACTGGATAAGTGTGAATGATTTGAGTTTAGCAGATTGGTGCACTTTAATAGTCCATCGATGGGATGTACTTGGCATGTCTCAATGTATGTGTTCTTTGGATGTTTATAGAAACTTTTTGCATTCTGGGAAAAAAAAAAAAAAAGATGTTGATCTTGATTACAGAAAACAAAAAGGAAACTTTGTACCCAATGGTCATACACAAAGGAAGGAAAAACAAAAATGGTTCTAGAAATGCCTCATATGATCTCATGGGAAAGGAAAAGAAAATGTACCTTCTCTTTATCAGTCGCCTCTCGAGAAACCAAAGATCCCTGTGAATGATATAAAGAGATTAAATCATGGTACGATGCTCAACCAACATCCAGTAATAATCTGATTACACTGTGTGACTTTACAACAGTCATTACCGGAGGACGCACTACACTTTTCAGTAAAGCACAACAATTCTTTCTGCAGTTATGAGGAGCATTTTTAGTTAAGTACATCATTTGCAGCAACTCATATTAGTAATAAATTGACACATTTTAAGTGTTTGCTATTTATGCTGGAAAACAGTACTGTATCTTGTAAAAATGGTTCTATGCAGGAATAGTCTTGAGTGGCAGAAAGTCAATCTCTTTAACCTCCATTACATGTCACCACCTATCCCACAGCACTCCTCCTAGTGCACTACACACTAATAATGCTCTGTGTTCCCACGTTGCCATAATGCCCACTGTTTTGCCGCGCCAAAAAAATAATCTAATATATACTTACCTAAAATTATCTTCCATCCACTTCTGTCCGGACGTCCCCAAATACCACAATCCACCGCGCCGGACGTACACCGACTGCCATATTGGAACATCCAACTGAAGGATGTTCCAATATGGCACCCTTGTGCAGTATCACCAGCGGGACACCCCGCCGTCGCTGGGCAACATGCACCCGGATCCCACCAATGACTGCCCACCCACCTGCAGTCACAGCCGCCAGGAAAGACCGCGGCTTGTGGCTCGTGCTGGTGATGCGGGTGCCCTCTTGTGGCGCCACACCCCATCTCCAGCACAGGCCGCAAACCACGTTCTTTCCTGCCGGCGGTGACTGCACAGAGGTGGGTGGGCAGGCACCGGCTAGACAGACAGACACACACACGTATGTTTGTGTGTGTGTGTGTGTGTACATGCATGCATGTACTCACATATATACACACAGACATGCATACATATACACACCGTATGATGTCCCCACACACACTTACACACAAACACATACATACACAGAGTATAATGTCCCCACATACACACACAAGCACGCACGTGTATACACACATGCAGATACACATGCGCACACAAACACGCATGCACACACAGTATAATATATACACACAACACACTTGCTCATATACACATGCAATCATGCGCATACACACGCAAGCAGAGACATGCACATACAGGCCTATGCATACACACAAACATGTATACACTTGCATACACACAGTATAATATCCCCACACACATCCGTGCATACACACGCAGATAAACATGCATGCATGTACACACTAATGTCTGCACATGCACACACAAACACACATGCAAGCATGAACATACAAACACGCATACACAGACATACACAGTATAATGTCCCCCCACACATGCAGATACACAGACGCACACACGCATACAGACACATACATACAGTATAATGTCCCCACATGCACACACACACATATATACAAACACACATGCACACAAACACGCATATGCACAGTATAATGTCCCCACACACGCAGATCCGTACACACACGCACGTGCAAACACATGCACGTGCAAACATACACAGAAGCACGCACACACATGCATGCATGCATACAAACACGCACATATACACATGCACCTACACACGCACATACATTCACACATGCAAATACACATACTCCTGTGCACATGCGCTTACACACACACACCTAAGTCTAATGGATTGGACCAGCTCATGTTTGGGATATGAAGACCAAACCATAAAGGCCACTTCACACACACAGATATCGGAGTCCAATATCTGAACAGATCTCTGGTTGCAGTGAAGTCATGGATACATTGCTCCATGTTGTACACAGCCACAAAATGGAGCAATGTATCCATGATTTCACTGCAACCAGAGATCTGTTCAGATATTGGACTCAGATATCTGTGTGTGTGAAGTGGCCTTAACATGGATTGCGCTTCCATCAACATAAGAACTCTGGACTGCATAATTTATTGTTACTACCGTTTGGTGCAACTCATATGTTGGGACTTTATGTCATAATTGGACTCATACCACCTCGGGGTTTATATATATACATGTCTACCTCTCTCTATTATGCTTTTTCTATTTTGGGATCTGTAAATGGGCAGTAACGCTCCGACTGGCACACCGGGTGTTAAATTTCTGGCCCCTGGTGTTGCCTAGCAGTCGGAGCTGCCGCAGTGTTGTTTCCCCAGTGGGGAGAGGGCCAGTGTGCATGCGCGCGCCGCCGCGGTCATGTGATCACGACGCGGCCAGAAGTGGGCGGCGTCTCGGACCACTGATGTCAGTGGAGGAATTTCCTCCCTCCGGGACCCCAGCTCCTGACAGCAGCACTTGATCACTGCTGACCGGCGGCAGGTATGCGGCATGTGCCGCTATTGGCCTCCTCTCTAGACCTCATTGAAGGCTCCTCTATTTCCTGACACACTCACCCCACAGATCCCTGAGGAAGGACAAAACATGTGTCGGGGCTCCTCCCGGACAAGGGTGGCATCACCATTAAGCAATTGGATATGGACTGTTAAATTTTAACCTGATGTGTCTTTCACTTACTTAATTTACAGGACTGCCAGGCACCACCGCTGTCCCATGCTCCTAATTCGGAGCTTTCCTCTGCTCATGGGGAGAACGCCACTCCGCTTACCGGCCTCCACGCCGACACACCAGGCTCCTAAGTACACTTCCGGGTTGCGAGGTTCACATCCGGTAGCAACACTCACTGGGTCCTGAGTGAAGTAAAATTCTTTATTTCATAGCTGTGCAGTAGGCTGAACACAGGAGGTGCGGGGGGAAGGGATGGGGGTCTATAGAAACCCTTTCTATAGACCCCCATCCTCCCCCATAACCCCTGTGTACAGCCTACCGCACAGCTATGAAATAAAGAATTTTACTTCACTCAGGACCCGGTGAGTGCTGCCGTATCTTTGTATTGCTACCGGATTTAACCTGATGTGTTATGCTTGCATCTAATCTACTGCTGGTCATCCCCCAGACCCCGGGCAGAGCCTCCTTTGACTTTGTACTTGACCTGTATTTTTATTGGAAGGTCTTTGCATACTGGTGTGTGGGTGGGCTGATATGCTGTGTCTCTTGATACATAGTGGATTTACTATACACATTGTAGAAGCGGGAATTAGCTGCAGAGGTGACATATCTACCCATAGTCTTATTTGGTGTATACATGAATTGCCACCTGTGTTTGTATCTCTCAATGCCTTTTATCTGATCCTGTGTAACCCTGTATTTCTGTATTCTTGGATGTAGCTGGTTATATTTTTCACTATTAAATACAGCATTTTTGCTTTGCAAACTAAGTGTCATCCAATTACTCGAGTACATATAACACATTCTCTGTTGCTACACGCATACATGTGCATACACACATACGCACAAACATACAGACACATACATACACACATATGCATACATACATGGGAACACATGTGCATATACACATATGCAGCATACATACAGGCATACATGCATACACACACGGACGCCATCTTTGGACACTCAGGTATACAAAGATGGCGGCCGCGTGACATCACATTGCCCCAATGCAAGATTACAAGATTACGTCGGAGGGAAACTTTGTGGGAGCTAATAAAGTGGATAACGAGGTGTCTCTGTCTACTTTGTATGTAATAAAACATTTCTCTGTGTATATTTTTGTTTCTCCTTGACTGAAAATATTGCTAATAGTTGGCTGTCATACTGACGGCTGACATTAGCAATACGACTTGATATCAGCTGCCAAAAAAAAGCTGACAACCCCTTTATTACCCAGTCTGCCACCACTACACGGCAGCTGGAAGAGCGGGGTAACCTCTAGTTTTGGCGTCTCTCAGAGAGGCTGGCTGTAATTTTCAACATGGGGGGTCCAGAAGGGTTGGGCCTCACCACGCTGAGAATTCCAGCCCCCAGCCGCCTGGGTTACCTTGGCTGGCAATAAAAAAATATGGCGGAGCATGACAAATTTTCTTTTTAGTTATTTATTTAAATAACAAATAAAATAAATAAAATAAGGTCTCCCCTGTATTTTTCATTGGCAGTGAAGGTAACGCCAGACAGTGGGGGTTGACAGCCAGTAGCTGCCCTACAGCGAAGCCCTACACATTTTTACCAGGAAATTAGATAGATTGCTAGATTGACACTTTATTACTCTTCCCCACAGAAACAGGTTTTTAACTAAAAATACATTGGGAGAGAGCATGGGGAAAGGGGTTGGGGAAGAGACAGCCACCACCCCCAGCACCACGGAGCACACTACCATCATCATGTCACCGCCCTCCCGATGCTATAGTACCGGGCCCACCTCTAGTATATTAATAATATACTAATAACCACTCTTTGTGCACCCTTTTTGAGTGTTGAAAATAATACTGCCCCCAACAAAATGAGAAATTTTGTTATAAGGGGACAACATAAGATGGTAATTGCCTGTGAAGTCAGCGCCCAGCACAGTAACTGTGAGGCAGTGATGTCAATCTATATTAAGTCCAGGTGAGGAACTCATGTATTTCACAAATTAGGGGTGCCTGGCCTATAAGGACACAGACAGGGCAGGGAGTAATGAATCACCTGAATATAGACCAATCCTGCGTCATCTGCTCCTCAACTTGACACAGCTTAAAAGGGGTTGTTGGCCTGCAGTACCGGTAGCAGAAGCTATATATATTTAACAGAGCGGTAAAGCGCAGAGTCAATCACTGTATTTATATATAGCAGACACCACAGCATACAACAGCTGATTTGTGAGGGAGTGCTGGGTGTTGTACCCTACCAACTATGGATACTTCATCAATATCAAATTCCTGGATAACCCATCCTATAGACTCTACATACACTCACCGCAGCCTCCCATATAGCTCCTGCCACACCACCTCCATACGGAGCTCCATCTCCTGGCTGATGTCTCAAGGAGGATTAAAACCAGGAGCCATTTACTATCTTCACCTCAACCCCAGGAATGTGGGCAATACATTATGCAGACTATGTCATCCTGACATTGATAGTTTATCTTTTATAGTTACACTCTCCTTGATCTATCATCCTCCTCCACTGTGCCCAATATCCTAATAGCTTTCTTTCCCATCCGCTGCTACTGATCCACCAATACACTCTCCGCAGATCACCTGCTCTGGAGTACGGATACTAATAAATAAGGTAGGGCATAGGAAACCAGCATTCAAGCATTCAAAGCAGATCCAGCTTATAGCACTTTTTAAAGGTATCCCTGCCAGAAAGTTAAACTAATGAGGCAGCTTTAAAATAAAATAAATAAAATAAATAAATAAAAAAAAAAAAAAGGATAAAAATGGGTTTACGGCATCACGGCCGTCTGTGGATCTGTGGAGACATTACTGTGAGCGCTAGCTGTAACTATACATTTTCTTCATCTTATAACGACATGTAAGAAAATTTTTAGACCGGCTAATTTTGTAGCAGGGGTCAGAGCCTTATCCTGGGTTTTATCTGCAAAAGACCATTAAGATACCTTTACAAGTGGCAACTATCCTAGGAATTTCACTAGCAACTTACTGGTTGCAGTGAAATCATGGAGACATTGTTCCATTTGTACACAGCAACAAGATAGAACAATGTGTCCATGATTTCACTGCAACCAGTAAGTTGCCAGTGAAATTACTAGAAAAGTTGCCGCGTGTAAAGGTAACCTTACATTAATATTTAGACAAAGGTCATTTTGCAAAGAGGAGGCGGCGAGCTTTGACATCACCTATTGTGAATGATAGATAATGTTTTCAACCCTGCTTCCAAAGAATTAAAAAAAAAAAAATAAACTCATTTAATAGGTCTGGACAGAAATGATGGTCCCTTAACTTAATATTTTGTTGCTCAACCTTTAGAGGCAATCACTGAAATCAAACGATTCCTGTAACTTTCAATGAGACTTCTGCACCTCTCTACAGGGATTTTGGCGCATTCCTCCAGTCGTATTGTGTTTGAAGGTTGCCTTTTCTAGACAGCAAGATTCAGCTCTTTCCAAAGATGCTCAATAAGATTTAGGTCAGGGCCACTTCAGCCTAAGAGGAAAACATTGGACTATTCTGGTTTCACACTGCAGTTTTTTTCCTGATTAGGTTCCATCAGGTTTGGGTGCCAAAACCAGGAGTGTCTCCAAAACTCAGAACAGGTGTCGATCTTTCAATTATAGTTTTTCTCTTCAAATTACTCTCCTGGTTTTGGCACACTGTGGGGGAAATATGGTAATTTCCTATAGATTAATAGACTAATCATATGTTTTAGAATGTTTGTACTAACACTTGGAATATAATATTGAAGTTTTTCCATATTTACTCATAAATATATAATATAGTTTTTCTGATACTCCATCTTTCTGTTCTTATTTCTCTCTCTTTCTCTAATTTGTTCCTCTATTTCCTATTTTATCTTTATTCTCTCTTTCTATATATATTCTTCTTTGTCTGTTTATCTCACTTTAGCAAAAAGAAGTATCTTAATGCTTTTATTCTAACTTTCCTCCTCTCCTCCATCTTGTCTGCTTTCTATTGCTTCCATCTTGAATTTCTTTGCAGGTTTTGTTCTGTGCCATTTTATGTGTGTGAGATTAAATTACAGGGACATAGATACATCTGGAGACGTGAATCTGGTGAGAAAGGAAGAGATAAATCACGGACATAAAGGGCCCCATTGAGGATGTATCGGAACAAGGAATGTGGAGATGACCTTCGAAATGCTGGTGACTGGTCTGAAGATGGCACGGGAGATGAAGGCGTGGACACCTGAGCATAGATTCATACTAATTACAATTAACCAATCTATACGCGTATATTAGCATGCAGACCACCTAACACCCTAGTTAATACACCCAGTTTTGAATACTCCCGCCTAGTCTATTAGAAGTACAAAATGTGTTGTATCCCGGAAGCAAGGCAGTTGTTGCTGCTGAGGACTGTACTGTGTTATCACTCTGAACATAATATAAGTTTGAAACAGATCTCAGTCTGATTTATTCTTATAGCGGTACCATATGTTCATAGTCTAATTTGGAATGACTGGTGAATGAGCAAGACGCGAATGCCGTACTAAAGTGACCTCGGCAACACGAACCGGATGGAACCTGATCAGGAAAAAAACTGTAGTGTGAAACCATCCTTAGCCATTCTTGGGTGTTTTTAGCTGTGTATTTTGGGTCATTATCCTGTTGCAAGACCCATGACTGAGACCAAGCTTTCTGACATTGGGCAGCACATTTCTCTCTAGAATCTCTTGATATCCTTGAGATTTCATTGTACCCTGCACAGATTCAAGACACCCTGTGTCTGATGCAGCAAAGCAGTCCCAGAACATAACTGAGCCTCCTCCATGTTTCACAGTAGGGACACTGTTCTTTTCTTGATATGCTTCATTTTTCCGTCTGTGAACATAAGAGCTGATGTACCTTGCCAAAATGTTTCATTTTTGTCTCATCTGTCCATAGGACATTCTCCCAGAAGCTTTGTGGCTTGTCAACATGTAGTTTGGTAAATTCCAGTCTGACTTTATGATATTTTCTTTCAACAATGGTGTCCTCCTTGGACGTCTCCCATGAAATCCACTTTGACTCAAACAACAACAGATGGTGCGATCTAACACAGATGTTCCTTGAGCTTGAAGTTCGTCTTTAATCTCTTTAGAAGTTTCTCTGGTCTCTTTTGTTACCATTTATATTATCCGTCTCTTTGATTTTCATCAATTTTCCTCTTGCAGCCACGTCCAGGGAGGTTGGCTATAGTCCCATGGATCTTAAATTTCTGAATAATATGTGCAACTCTAGTCACAGGAACATCAAGCCGCTTTGAGATGGTCTATAACATTTACCTTTTTTTATAATTCTTTATTTAGATTATTACAAATTTAACTCCAACAAGATATAAAGAACTGTAGAGTCGTATATTGATAACATATTCCACACAGACATCTAATGGAGATTCGTTCGTGGAAGTGTACATTGAAACCATATACTGAAACAACAAATGATCCTACTTATAGCAGTGGCGAGCCAATAAAATCCTGGCAAGCCAAAATGATTTTTTTTTTTTTTTCTTAACACCAGAAAGGAAAAATATAAATCATAAGAAAAATGAACAGCGATGGTATGCACTCAAACCATCGAAGATAATTAAAATTAACTCGTACAGAAACAAGGAAAGAGAATCAGCTAATAAGAAGATATATATAGAAGTTAGATAGATAGGGAGTATTAGTAGAAGAATCGCAGTGATCATAACATTTACCTTTAACATGCTTGTCTATAATTTACTTTCTAATCTCCTTAGACAACTCTTTCCTTTGCTTCCTCTGGTCCATGTTGAGTGTGGTACACACCATGTCGTCAAACAGCACCATGAGAACCCTTAGCCCTATTTGCAGGCCACTGACTGATTACAAGATTGTAGACATCTGTGATGTTAATTAGTGGACACACCTTGACTTTACATGTCCATTTTGTCACATTTTCAGGGGTACCATCATTTCTGTCCAGGCCTATTACAGGCAGGGCCATATTTATGATTAGGCACCTGAGGGCACGTGCTAGGGCTCCAGCTTGGAGGGGGTATGCGGCACCAGGAAGAGTTGTAAAAATATTTTTTTTTCTGTTCTCCCCTATCCCCCAGACTCTTTAGCAAAACCGGAGTCTTTGGGGGAGGGGGGTTTCACAGCGGCGGAGACAGCACTGCAATCCCTCTATATCATTTAATCAGTGTCTTTAAAACGCTGATGAAATGATACTCTGTGCCCCTTGCACTTCCGGGTTTAATGGAAGCTCCAGACATCTCTCTGAACCAGAGTGTGGCTGCGTGCACACGCTCCTGACGTCCGGCAGAGGGGTAAGTTTACCCCTTCACTGCCAGCGTCAGTGCAGTGTGCATCGCGAACCGCAAATGGAGGAGAGAGGCTGCCGTAGCAAGGAACAAGGTAGGGGCTACACAGCCGAAGATGGGGGACGATGGAACGGGGGGGGATGGACACAGGGGTGCAGCGATATGGATGGACACAGTCTCCTCTGCAGAACAAAAAGTATAAGTCTCATATTAATAATGACAATAACAACAATTTTATTTATATAGCACCAACATATTCCGCAGCACTTTACAATTCAGAGGGGACACGTACAGACAATTTGAGACAGAACATAGTAATAAAAATTTCATAAACCATGAGGAGTAAGGTTTACTAAGGTTTAGTGGTCAGAGCGAAAACTGCAAGATTGGGGTGTTTTTTTTTTGTTTTTTTTTATCTTAAGTGGGTTGTATTGGGCTTAGGAGAAAAGTCTGAGTTCTCTAAGTCACTGTAGAAAAACATGTGGTGGGTACACGGTCACGATTCCCCAGTTTTCCTGGTGCAGGTTTGAGGTTACATAACTGTATGTGTATGATTTATAGTCACATGCAGAATAGACTTGATCAGCTTCTCTCTCTCAAAAAAGTCTACTCTGCACATCACTAAAAGTGTGCAAATCACGTACAGTCATGTAACTGTTCACTTACAAAACAAATCGGTAATCTGCAATGAAATGGAAAGACTGACTACTTTAATCCTAAGTGCTCACAGCCCCTTTAACATAATAAGTTACCATGAAAAACTGGTTAAAACAATAGGACATTCCCTTTCATGACACATTGATCTTAACCCACAAACCAATTAATATGGTCTATGAATAACCATTAGAAAATTGAATGCACACTCATAAAATGTACCGTATATACCGTGTATAAGCCGAGTTTTTCAGCCAAAAAATGGGCTGAAAAGTCCCCCCCTCGGCTTATACACGAGTCACTATACAGGGTGAGTGGGGTGGGGGCTGTGTCGGGCTGGGAAGGCAGGAGGAGGCGGGGGGAGGCTGCTGTATGAGCGGCCCCGTCACGTGGGCCGCTCATTACATATGCACTGCATCCCCTGTCAATCAGCGCCAGGGGGAGCAGTGCATATAGGTAGATAATGCCCACATAAATGCTGGCACACGTCCCCCCCTGTTGTAAGGCCCCCCCCTGCTGTATACTTACCATCCCTGGTCTTCAGCAGCACCCCGGCGCCGGTCCTCTGTTCTCGGTCCTCCGCGATCCCGTCCTCTGTGCTCCGTTCCCCGGCTGTATCATGTGACCGGCCGGGTCGCAGACGCGATGACGTCATCGCTTCTGCGACCGCGGGGACCCCGGATGCAGCCGTGGAGCGGAGCACAGAGGACGGGATCGCGGAGGACCGGAGCACAGAGGACCGGCGCGGGGTGCTGCTGAAGACCAGGGATGGTAAGTAATCAGCAGGGGGGGGCCTTACAACAGGGGGGGACGTGTGCCAGCATTTGTGTGGGGCTGCTGTATATAGGGACTGCAATACCACTGGGGCTGCTGTATATAGGGGCTGCTGTATACACCACTGGGCTGCAATACCACTGGGGCTGCTGTATATAGGGGCTGTATACACCACTGGGGCTGCAATACCACTGGGGCTGCTGTATATAGGGGCTGTATACACCACTGGGGCTGCAATACCACTGGGGTGCTGTTATATAGGGGCTGTATACACCACTGGGGCTGCAATACCACTGGGGCTGCTGTATATAGGGGCTGTATACACCACTGGGGCTGCAATACCACTGGGGCTGCTGTATATAGGGCTGTATACACCACTGGGGTTGCAATACCACTGGGGCTGCTGTATATAGGGGCTGCTGTATACACCACTGGGGCTGCAATACCACTGGGGCTGCTGTATATAGGGGCTGCTGTATACACACTGGGGCTGCAATACCACTGGGGCTGCTGTATATAGGGGCTGCTGTATACACCACTGGGGCTGCAATACCACTGGGGCTGCTGTATACAGGGCTGTATAACACACTGGGCTGCATACCACTGGGCTGCTGTATATAGGGGCTGCTGTATACACCACTGGGCTGCAATACCACTGGGGCTGCTGTATATAGGGCTGCAATACCACTGGGGCTGCAATACCACTGGGGCTGCTGTATATAGGGGCTGCTGTATAAACCACTGGGGCTGCAATACCACTGGGGTGCTGTATATAGGGGCTGCTGTATACACCACTGGGCTGCAATACACTGGGGCTGCTGTATAGGGGCTGCAATACCACTGGGGCTGCAATACCACTGGGGCTGCTGTATATAGGGGCTGCTGTATACACCACTGGGGCTGCAATACCACTGGGGCTGCTGTATATAGGGGCTGCTGTATACACCACTGGGGCTGCAATACCATGGAGCTGCTGTATATAGGGGCTGCAATACCACTGGGGCTGCAATACCACTGGGCTGCTGTATATAGGGGCTGCAATACACTGGGCTGCTGTATATACCACTGGGGCTGCTGTCTATACCACTGTGGCTGCTGTATTATACACTGGGAGTGCTGTATATACCACTGGGGGCTGCTGTATATCATACTGCGGGGGCCTGTATACCACACTGCTGGGGGCTGTATACCTGTGCTGGGGTCCACCCTCGGCTTATACGCGAGTCAATAGATTTTCCCAGGTTTTGGGGGCAAAAGTAGGGGGGTCGGCTTATACACGGGTCAGCTTATACACGAGTATATACGGTACTTAGAGCAATATTAAAAAAAAATCAAGCGATTTGACCGGACACAAATTTTAGACTTCAACCCTTTAAAAGGACGAGGGAATTTTTAATTCTTGCACATTTTTTTTCTTCCTCATCTTCTTCCAAGAGCCCCAACTTTTTTTTTTACGTTTCTACTAATGGTCATATGAGGGCTTATTTTTCATGGGACAAGTTGCAATTTTGAACGACACCATTTATTTTCCCATTGTTTTTACAGTGTTCATTGCACAATAAAAATGACCTAGAAATGTAATTGTCCAGATCAGTCTGATTACAGCGATACGAAATATGTTTCAATTTTTTTTTCTATTTAAGTAATGAAAACAATTCTGAATATTATATTAAAAAATGTGTTGTTGTTTTTTTTGCTTTGTGTCACCATTTTACGAGACACGTAACTTTTTTTCTGTTCATGGGGTTGACTGAGCTACTTTTAAAAAATTTTTATAGATACTAATTTCAAGCACATACGATGGCTTGATTGCATATTATTAGTGAAGTGAATAAAACATGCTGTTCTGACTTAAGACATTTTTTTCTCGGTGTTATAATTGGGTAACTAATTCCATATTTCAACAGATAAGGCTGGCTTCACACTGCAGTTTTTCACTGATCAGTGTCCATCATGTTTGGGTGCCAAAACCAGGAGAGGAACCAGGAAAGGAACTTGCAGAGAAAAACTATATTGAAAGATTACACTGTTCTGAGTTTTGGAGACACTCTGGTTTGGCACCAAACACTGATGGACACTGATCAGTGAAACTGCAGTGTGAAGCCAGCCTAAGACTTTCATAAATGTGGAGATACCATTTTTTTTTAACTTTATTTTTCATATGGGAAAAGGAGAATGATTAGTATTTTTATACACTTATTTTTATGTTTAACTTTCAGGCCCCACAGGGGAATAATTAATCATTTTCTATTATATTCTATACTACAATACCACACTATTGCAATATATAGTGAAAATCATGGTGTCTATAGAGCTCAGTCAACAGCTTCACAAGAGATACCAAAATGGCAGCAATTGGGATCTTCAGCAGACTCATGGCCGTGATTGCAATGTAATGATCAGAGCCGATACATGCAAGCAAGCTCCGTCACACGTACATTTAAATGCTGCTGTCTGAGATTGACAACAGCATTTAAATGATTAATAGCTGTGGCAAAAAAATTGTCTCCAGCCACAGGTGTTAGCCATGAGAGGAGGGAAAGTTCCTGAGCCCCTTCCACACATGTGGAAACCTTCCCGGGACGCTAACTCACTTCCAATGCAGGATGGGGTTAAGGTGCAGGGCAGATTGATCATGTAGACGTACATGCCCTGAATGCCTATCATCAGAACTTCAAAAGAGACCATCTGTAACCATGGTGTATTCCTGCGCAAGGAGCAAGGATAGCTCCGAAACACGTTGAGAAATAATAAAACACCGTTATAGATCACTTTGTGGTCCTCAATTGTTTACAGAAGAGCAGATCTTGACACGTAGTCTTTTTTGGATTCCTGTATCTGCACCATTGCACACGTGGAAGTGTGGGTCCAGCAGCTGCTGTACAGGTGTATACAGGTTGTGGGTACCACAACTGAGCCAGGTGAGCAGTGAATATCACTATTATATTTCATATTTTGGAAATAAGACCCTAATGTGCCTTTGTTTCACCCTGTATAGGAAATACATCAGAATTTGACTTTCTGCAAAAACACACACATTCAAATGAAAAAATAAAAAGCCTCTATGAGAAATATCTGAAGGCCATAAAACAGAAGCTCACCTTAAGATCATATTTTCTGTGAACTGTAAGGCGATGACTGAACATATTTCTCATTACCAGCATATAGAAGTCTTCATTGTCTACACTCAGACGATACATCCCCAAAAACTGAGGCAAAAGTGTGCTACCATGACATTTCACAATATGCTAGAATATATAGAGAGAAATAAAGAGGTTAACCTTTAAGCAATTTATACTTGGATAGTATTTTATCTGATTATAAATGTACATAGATATAACAGTATTCACTTATATTTATATATTATAACACTGGATAACTGGAAAATTCTAATACAAGGTTAATTATTTAATGGTAACCCACTAAAAAAAATATAGTTAAAAACACCACCAACACACGAAACACCCCAACCTGGAAATACAATAAAAGGGTATTCCAGGCAAGATAGATCACACAATCATGAGAACCCCATCCAGAGAATAGAGGACTCATATCCACTGTTCTCTCTTGGCTCTAACACCACAGCTTGGAGTAAAGCAGTGGAGTAAGTTGATCATGCAACTTGCAACTGAAAGCTAAAGGCCCCTAAACGTTGGCCGAAACCACATATCTTAGTCATAAGTCTAATATGTACGGAGCTCTCCAGAATATTCTTGACAGCGGATAATTGACAGGGAAAGGAAGAATCCACCCAGCTGAATTTCAGTGTCTGATCCTTTCGTCTTCCTTGGACAGAGAAGCTTGGTAGTGGAACTCTTGGAACATAGGATTGCTCAGCTGAACCAACAATATCTTTGTGCGGGAGTTGGGAGAGAGCTGTCAGGCGACAGCTGTGTGGCCTCTATGGAACCCTTAGCAGGGTTGCTTCAGATTTGTTCTTCAAGAGTTCACCGCTCTTCTGTCTCCAGCTTCTGGCTTGGCTGACTTGAACTGTGTGCTCTACATTATGATAGCTAGCTTGGGAAGCTTTGCCTCTGCATCATCGGAGACGTGCTGAAGCTGGACGGATCCAGCAAGCTTCATAGCAGAGTTTGCAAGCCGTACAGCAGAACCTGCTCTTTTGTCTAGGATACGGCTATGGCAGAGGTAGCTGGAAACAGTGCGCAACAAGCTGTAACTATCAAATTAAAAAAAAATCTCCATTCCTGAGAAAAAAAAAAGGATTTTTAATAAAAAGTGAATAGCGAAGCTGCTCTGTTATAAGAACTTTGTAGCTGGGAATTAAGAGTTTCCACTACTAGACAACAACTTCTCATTTCACATGTGTGCTCCGTAAATAATTAAAAAAAAACTATACTTTCTCTCCGTCCGGTGCCAAGCGCGTTCTAGTGATGTAGAACTCAGTTCCTGTGTCAATACCTTATATTGACACGAGCCGAGCTACCATCACCACGCTTCCTTCTCCACGGCTTCGGATAATTACGTATTAATAGGAAGTGATGCTGCAGCTGCACTCATGTCATGTGAGTACTAATGTGCCGCAGGCAAGAGAAGGAAACTGTTGATTGGTCGCAGGCTCGTGTCATAATAAGGTAATAGTGGACAACTCCTTAATATGAGACATCTTTAAGACACTCAAGATAGCCAAGCACAGTATGGCCCTGCCCTTAGATATTTATACCTGTGTCAGACTTCAATGGAAAGGCAGGACACATGCCAAAAATTTCAACTAATCCATCAATTATCACCTATCCAAGCTAGATTGGCTTTAAAGGGTTATTCTGACTTTAAAAAGTTATTGCTCATCTCTCAAGCTATTTTTTCTTTAGAAGCATAAAGATTTGGTGGTACTCAGCATTTACTAGTAGTTCCATTCATGGTCACTGACAGTAAAGCATCCCCTAGTCAAGAACAGTATAAAGCTCTTTGCAGTCCAATAGCTCATTGCAGTCCACACTTTCATATGTTTTTGAGGTGGAAACGGGCCCCCTTACCTCTTGGATCTGTGTAGCAAAAATTGTAAGAGAATGTTATAAAACAGCAATATTTTCTAGAATTTCAGCTTTACTTACTTGGTGATAGTCAGAGAGGATACTGTGCATGTTTGCCACATCTTCACTTGAGATTTCCTTAACTGCCAGAGTCTTGTCATAAGACAGAAGAAACCGTCCATCATGAGCTTCACTTTCAGTGTATGGAGAACTGCGCGTCAGAGACGCCTAAAATAAAGTTTAGAAATCAGATGTCAAGTACATGTATTGTGTGAACAAAGGATAGGGAGATGACACAAACGCTCAACCAGACAATGCTGTAGATACTCTTATCACTGCATAGACCAGAGACTGATATGGCCAATAAATCTAACAACAGTCTGGTCAAATAAGTGGTCACATTTTTTTGTTTTCCAATGCCAAAACCACTTCACCCGACTCAGTGGAAAGAGCCATTTCAGGACAAGTGAGAGCTAGGTATTATATTGATTACATAGGTGACCCATTGCAAATAACACATCATACAGAAAACCAACAAATGTAAAGCATCACTACAGCGGTGTAATAAAAAAAATTAAATACTGGAATGGTGGATTTTTCCTTCTAAACAAAAATTTGGCTTGTTGTTAGAATATATGTCAGTATGGGCGCACACCTCTTTTAGTGGGTGCTAGCTTCAAAAAATATGTAAACACTTACCAATAGATAGATCCGCTGCACACCACATTATTTCTTTAAAGGGAATGCCAAAATGGCTGTGTGAATTTATTGCATTATATAATAAGAAACAAAGAAATATTTATACAGCTACTGAAAGCTGGCCCTGGTCTAAAAGATAAATGTGAAAGCATTAGTTGATGTCATAGCCATGAAATCATAAGCCCAGTAACTGTTGTACAGAGTTTTCACTAATACTGGTCCTATTCTCACCTCAATGTCTGCAACCTGGAAATGTGAATGGGAAAATGCCCTGTGCAGTTAAATCATGTCTTAAAGGAGAATGTGTCAAGGACTAAGTTAAAACCTGCTTTAAGGAGTGTGTAAACTGTTGAATGTTCACATTAGTCACTGGGCGGGGTGCAGCTCCAAATTTGATTCCATGGCTAGGACATCAACAAAATGCTTTCACATTTATCTTTAACCCAGGGCCAGCTTTCAGTAGCTGTAAAAAATATTTCTTTGTTTCTTATTATAAATGCAATAAATCACACAGCCATTTGTGGCATTCCTTTAAAGAAAAATGGGGTGCAGCGGATTATTGGTAAGTGTTGTTAGAATATGACATCACTTTGATTGCCAAGAGTCTTACCAAACCTCAGAATAATACTCCCAGATACTTGCTGTTAAGGACGCACTCCAAGTAACTTTTGTAGTCATTAAATGTGTGTACATGCATGTAATATAAAGTATGTGAGATAATATACTCACCTATCACTGCTGTGTCTGGTGTGCTGTTCTCCGCTTCTTCCTGACGTCACTGCTCTTCAGACTGACCGAGTCATGCAAAGCTCTGCGCTTTTACAATGAAATCCTGTGGAGTGTCAGAACGTGTCTCGATAGGCTTCCACTGTAAAATTGACCTCCAGCTGATATCAGCATAGCGCAAAAACAAGGTAGCAAGTCAGGATTGTAGTGACATCACAGAGAACAGCACTGATCACCGGAGAAAGCAGCAGTATGTGAGAATAGATCACACTCGCACTACATTACACACCTGTACACACACATATAATGTAGAAAAAAAAGTTACTGAGAATGCTTCTTTAAAGGATGTGAAACACAGTCCAATCACTTAGATGTAGCTGTGCTGCCATTGACCACAGAGAAAGAGATCAAGGACGGTGATGGCTGTTATTTTTATAAATAGTTCTCCAATATCATGAATGACCCAGGAGGTGTGAGAAATGTACGAGTGCACTGACCTGGCAGAAAGAGATGTTATGCAGTCACCACCACTGGACACTATAAAGCTATGGATACATATCAAAATGACAAACTATCGCTCTCTCTGGCAGTCTATTGTGGCAAATACATTACCTCAAGTGCCCCTAAAGTTTTGTTCTACATTGTATTGAAGATACTTTGTGCGTGTGTGTGCAGGTGCATAACTACAAAAGGTGCAGAAATTACAATTGCATCTGGGCCCTGGAGCCTAGGGGCCCCAAGAGGGCTTTTAAGGACTTTCAATAATCGGGGGCCCCTTTGGAACTTTCACATCGGGGCCCCAGATTATATGAACTGAGCAATTTGTAATAGATCACTCAATGTACATAGACCAGCTGGGAGCCGTGGCAGTCTGTATGCACAGGATGGCGCACTGCACAAAATATTGTTTTGCTCATTCATCAGGTAATCAGGCAGCCCATTTACGCTGCAAGATAATCGTGGAAAGGGTGTTTTTCAGAGCACTCGCTCATAAATCTCTTTCAGTGTTAATGCAGCTTTACTCTATGCTCTGGTTGATCACTCACTTTCTTTTTCCTCATTGATTAGGCAGATTGGAGATGTTGCTGAACACTCACACAGTTTTAGGAGCACTACTTGGGGAGTATGGGCCAGCTCCGTGTTTCACTAAGTGATAAGATGTTTTACAGTAAGCAGCAATGCTGGTAATAGGGCAAAAAAACATTAGCTCCACACTCATACCGCAAGCCCTGGCCAGGAGACCTGCCATCATAGCGGGCATTGTGCTTGGTTTAAGAACCATGGTCAAGCATTTGACTGCATTTAGCTAACCATTATGGCATAATAAAAATAAAATGGATTAATTTTAAGTTTACAAAACGACTTCATAAAATTTCACCTTTTTCTACAGCTGCTCTCATACTGGAGTCTTTAGACATTTCATTGTAGCGTGATAGGCAGATTTTCTTTAATAAAAGTATTTTATGGATTCTATTCTAAAAGGTAGGACTCATGAACATAAAGTACTTGGCGTTCAACTTCACTATGTTAGTATGTTAGATTGTGAAGACCAGCACTAAGTTACATCCACACATTTCCATCTTGAGAAGGAAATTCTTCTCCAGTTCTGACAGGTGTTAATTATTGTGCTTTTCCTGCGATTCACAATCTATGTCCTGGGTTATCAAAAAATATGAGAGGCCGATTCGAAAATTAGTAAGGTCCAATGCAATGCATCACTGAACGGCATTAGCCAATTAAAACTCTGTTGAAAAGTTTATTTTGTATTTTTCCATGATGGGGCTGACTGCTCTGCTGCTCAGATTAATAACGAACATGCTTCTAATGCTTTCTTTGTAACAAGTTAGTTTATCTGTATAGTTTTTTCAAATCTTAGAGGGACAAGTGACATACTGGAAGCAATACGTAGTCCAGTAGGAGTGCCAAGTATTTCTGGAGCAAGGTACAAAATACTATTCTCACCAACGTAAGTGAGCTATAGGGACTTATTCACATGTCGATGACAGATCACTTCTACACTAGTGACTCATGTAACAGAGTATAATGGTAGTCAACTCTCCCAGAAAAATACTCTGGTACTTGAGTTGTGCCCATTCATGCACCCAACTGTGCTCGTTGTGACTACAGAGCATGGTAGAGCTCGCTCATTCTTCACCCATCATAGTAAATGTGTCTATATTCACCATCCACTTTTCATCAGGTTTTCACTGACCAATTACTTGAACTGGTGACTTGATTGCAAGAGAGACACCATTAGGCTATGTTCACACAGTGGGCTTTTTCAACAGCAAAACAGCATCAAAAAATGAATGTAAATAAACGGTGACAGACATTTTCCTGCATCGATGATTTTCAAGCTGTAACATGTCAAAACCGAGGCAAAAATGCTGCAAGTTAAAATTTTTCCATCAACAAATAAAACCAATGTGTGTGCATGACGCTTCCTGAATTTGCTGCAAATTTAAAAAGCAAATTTTGATTAGCATAAAACAAAGGTAAAAATTTCCTCATAACTTAAGTTTTTTAATTTTTTCCTCATATACCGCTTGTTAGCATGTGTGCATTATTGGTATTAATGTCCAGCAACAGAGGGGAGGAGGGCACCACCATATAGGGGAACTCTTCTGAGTGGAGACACTGAGGTTGGGGTCACACAGGCCTTTGGGGTGCCAGCAAAACACAGTCCAGTAAACAGTATAAGGAAAAAGAGCGGCACTCACCAAAGTTGCTAAATGCGATGTCCTTTATTGGGATAGTTGGTACAAGCTGCAGGGAGGGGGACCGGGTGACGACGACACCGTTTCGGGCGTTGAAGGGCAACACGCCCGAAACGGTGCAGTCGTCACCCGGTCCCCCTCCCTGCACCTTGTACCAACTATCCCAATAAAGGACATCGCATTTAGCAACTTTGGTGAGTGCCGCTCTTTTTCCTTATACATTATTGGTATTAGCTGAGTGCTGCAAAGAAAAAAAAAAAAGGAGATTTTGGTGTACTCACTGTAAAATCCTTTTCTCTTAGCCTCTAATTGGGGGACACAGGACCGTGGGTGTTATGCTGCTGTCCACTAGGAGGCAACACTAAGCAAAATCTGCAAAAGAGTTAAGTAGCTCCTCCTCTGCAGTATACACCCCTGGAGCAGGCACTGACAGTTTTGTGCTAAAGCAGTGGGAGAGTTAACAGATAATAACAGTATACCGAGGCCTGTGAAGTAAACAGGCAAATATATGTAAATGGGTAACCATGTAACAGAGTAACGTGAACAAAGTAGTAAAGGCCCGAATGGGCAACAGGGTGGGTGTTGTCTCCCCCAATTACACAAAAATCTCCTTTGCCTCATTGGGGGACACAGGACCGTGGGACGTCCCAAAGCAGTCCCTGGGTGGGAAAAGCAATGGAACTATTAACACCGAACATGGCGGATTTTCGATGGTAGAAGCATCTTGGATGGTTGGTCTAATCCAACTGGCTCGAGGAGCTTTAGAGGCTGGCATGACTTTGTGTTTCCCCTCTGGAAGAAGGAAGAGAGCCCAACCGCTTGAAGGGTGCGGTCCTGGACACATAGGGCTCTGAAGAGGTCCCGCATATGTAAAGCTGTTTCGACCTGATGAACAGGCGCTGGGCACAGCGATGGTAAGCAAGATCCTCAGTCAGGTGGAAAGATGACACCACCTCGGTAGAAAATATGGGATCGGACGTAGGACAACCTTGCCTCGGTGGAAGACCAGAGATGGCGGTTTACAGGAAAGCGTTGTAAGCTTCGAGACTCTTCGGAGAGAAGTGATTGCTACCAAAAATACCACTTTGAGTGAGACTGGAAAGAGGAATTCTCATCAGAAGCTTGAAGGGTGGTACTTGTAGGGCTGTGAGGACAAGGTTAGGTTCCACGGGTCCAGTGGCCTCCTGGAAGGAGGAGGTAGATGACAAAAACCTTGAAGGAAGGATTACACTTCAGGTATGGTAGCAAGGCGGTTCAGGAATAGGACGGAAAGGGCTGAAACCTGTCCTGTGAGGGAACCTAAGGACGAGCATGAGTCTAGGCTCGATTGGAGGAACTGAGGATCTTTGGTAGGGAATAGTGCCAAGGGAACGGCCTTGGGCGGCGCACCAAGCAAGAAAGCTCTTCCATGTATGGTGGTATATCTTTGCTGAAGCTGGTGTCCCACTCCGAGCATGGACGCCACAACATCCTGGGAAAACACAGCATGGGTTAAGACCCAGGTCTCAAGGGCCAAACCATCAAAATCAGAGGCGACGAAGTCTGATGGTAAAATGGGCCTTGAGAGAGTAGGACTGGACAGTCTGGTAGGCCCCATGGCACGTCTGCCGAGAGCGGCGTACCAAGTGCGACTGGGCCGGTCTGAGAGCACGAAGATGATCCGGTGACAGTATCACTTGATCTTCCTCACTACCTTAGGCATTAGTGGTAGTGGGAAAAAAATACTAGCGTGTCTGCCTTTAACGACTGTGGGTCATGGGACCTGGCCACAAGGCCGGGAACCTTGGTATTGAGGCACGATGCCATGAGATCCGCATTCTGGGTTCCCCAGCGTCGGCAAATTTGTCGGAAGACGTCTGACTCCATCCCTTGGCGGCTGAGGAAATGCGCTTCCCAATTGTTCACACCATTTCCAATTGTCCATGACTTTATCCAAGGTGCAGCTGAGCAAGGGTACTGCTCCTATTGCTGCCACCATCCCGCCAAGGACTTTCATAGCAATTCTGAAGGACTGAGGAGCCCGGCGAAGGAGGGCACGGACTCATAGCTGAAGGGCCCTTGCCACGTCCTGGGGATGGTTGACTCGAGCTGTTGATGTAGTGAACTACAATCCCATTAAGACCGGGGACCGTGTCGGAATTGGAGTAGGCTTGTGGAGGTTGACTAGTCAGCCGATCCTCTACAAAGTGCCTACCGTGATGGAGACGCTGTGTCCGCAGTCCCAGAAGGTCGGTGCTTCGATGAGCAGATCGTACAGGTATGGAAGTACAACGACACCCCTGGAATGAAGGATAGTCAGTAGTCAGAACAGCCGCCATGACATTTGTGAATACTCCCGAGACATGTAGCAAAACTGAACGGGAGTGTCACAAATTGGCAGTGTTCTTGGTTGATTGCAAACCAGAGGAACTTTTGGTGAGTAGCTGCGATAAGAATATGCATGTAGGCGTCCTGTATATCCCTGGATGTAAGGTATTCACCCTGTTCCATGGACGCAAATTATGGAGCGGAGAGAGTCCATGCGGAAATGGCTTACCCGGACATGTCTGTCCAGTTAGTTTAGGTCTAGTATGGGCCCGTACTGTACCTTCCTTTTTGGGGACTACAAAGAGATTGGAATAGAATCCACAAAACCGCTCTTCGCGTGATACAATGACTCCTGAGCTGAGGAGAGACTTGACTGCTTTGAAGAATGCTTGGGCCTTCACTGGTGATTTTGGGGGAACTGAAAGGAAGAAACGGTTGGGTGGTAGGTATTTGAGCTCCATTTAGTAGCCGGAGGACACTAGCCTTGCACCCACTTGTCTTGTATGACGGGTAACCAGAGGTGCTGAAAATGAAGCAGCCGACCGCCTACAAGTGGGGTGTCTTCCGGGTGGAAGGAGTCGGGAAGAAAACCTGTGGGATCTTGGTCCCTTGGGCTTAGATTGACGCGACTGGCTCTGCCAGGCCGAGCAACCTCTTCGGTTGGTCTGTGATCGCCTGTCTGCGTCGGTCTAGATGTGGACCAACCGATGAATACCGAAATGATCGGAATCTGGCTCGCTGACGGCGGATGTGCGCTGAGGGAGGGAAGTGCATTTGCCTCCCGTGGCATCTGAAGTCAATTTGTGCAGTTGTTCTCTGAACAGACATCCGCTGAGGCATTTGAAGCCTGAGAGGGACTTTTTGGAGGCCGCGTCTGGCGGCCATTCATGCCATCAAAGTGCACGGCTAATGGTAATAGTATTGACAGCAACTAATGCTGTGCAATTGGCCAAATCAAGGGCTGCATGTATCAGGTAGTAAGCTGTGACCTGAGCTGCCTGGTCCGCCAGAGTAAGATCGGCGTTCGTATGCGTCAGGATAGTATTGCTGCAAGTCAGGGTACTGGGGGAAACACTTGAGGTGATTCAAGCCGTTCAGTTGAGGGTCACTGCCGGGAGGAATGGATAACATGCCTGAATTAGTTTACGGTTGCTATACCATTTCTCAGGGAGAGAGCGGTGTTTTCCTGTGTTTTACACAGAATCTCCTGAAGACAGGATGATTTGCAAAATATCTGTGTGCCGTCATTGCCCGTTTAAAAGACACCGTGTTTCTGGTCACTCAATTGGTGGGTCAGAGACATCCAGGACCTGATCACTGGACGCCACTAGATCTTCTACTAGAACGTCAGGTTCTGGCGGTTCTAGACCTATGGACGTATCAAGCTCCTGGTCTGAATTGCGGTCAAACTGGCCCTCGCAATCATGAGGCTCAGAGCGGCTATGGCTGTTAGACTTAGAATCTGAAGGGACTGCAATAGAACCTCAGAAGCCATAGTATTACACGGACTAGACCGGACATGTCCGGGGAGCCGCATATAATGCCAGAAGGATAACAATCCGCATATAATGTAGGGAAGGGCCCGTTATCCAGGGCAGCACCACCAATACCGCCCCGTGCTCCCTGTAATGCTCCCACTCTGGTACAATATACGGAGAGAAACAGGAACCAGGGGATAGCTTAATTAGCAGTAAACCGTTGAGCTGCATACCCCTGTAATGGCTGCACTAGACTGGCAACCGGTCCTGCAGCACTCTCATGACATGACATTGTGGTTTCTGTAGTCTTGTAGCATTGTCACCACTGCTCCATGCTGTCCGTGGGAGACAACTGATCAGAAAGCTAATCAGTCCCGTGTCCCCTGTGCGGAGCCCTCGTGTACCTGCATGGCCGCCTGCCCACTGACATACGACGCTATGGAGACCGCCGACTTCTGGTGGTAGAGGAGGTGGGACATATGAAGCAGTCAGGGCGCACATGAAGATCTCGTGAGCGAGAGGCGCCGAAAATGACGGTCCCGCCACCCCATGACACGGCCGCAGCGCCATCTGGTGGGCGGCCGGGAGGCGGGGCTGGGCGGCGCTGCAGTAATGTAGGCCCGAGCTGGGGCCTAGATTATAATGCAGCCCTGAAAACAGGGATAGCCCGGCGCAGAAGTCCGGACGGTCCTCCGGAACATCCGCAGCGGTGGACCCCCTGTAAAATAAAGCATAATAAAAACAGTGGCCTCTGCAATGGGTACTGGCACAGTACCAAGCGGTCGTAATGCCATACTCAGCAGGGCTCTATGCGGGCTGGAGCAGGCTCAACCATCAGACCCCCGCAGGGGTGAGAGGGGAGGGAGAGTGCCAGCGCAGAGGTCCAGGTTGCACCGGATCCGCGGCAATGGACTGGCAAAGTGGCGAGAACAGCCCTTAGGGAAGCCCATATAGGGGGTCCTGGGAACGACTCCGATCCTGCAGCAGCAGGGATCCGGTGGGTACCTTAAATAATGTCTCAACCCAAGCACCGACCAGGTAAAGTGGGGAGGGTGGCTATTGATCCCATGCTCCTGATTCGGTATGGAGAGGGCTGCCGGACAGTCTTTATCACAGCTTAATTCCCCGTGGGGAATATCCCCTGCTTCTTTGTGCTCATGGTACATAGTCATGGGAGGAAATGCTGCAGAACCTAAACTTCAACTCACATCGCCAAGAGTGGGGGAATGAGGAAGGAGGATGGAATGCTGGTCTGTCTCAACTTCAACCCAGCGCCCCAACAGTGGGATGCCGAGGAAGGAGGGCGGCATATGTAAGGATATCTCAACTTCAACCTGGTGCCCCAACAGTGGGGAGCCAAGGAAGGCGCATGCTGGGGGTCACGCCAGACCCACTTTTCTTAGTCTTGTAAAGAAAAAAGGGTAAACATCAAAAAACTGGGAGAGAAAACATTTGTAGGTGTGCCTCCTAACGACACTAAGCAAAAACTGGTGAGGCAGTGCCTGCTCCAGGGGTGTATACTGCAGAGGAGGAGCCACTTAACTTTTTTGCAGATTCTGCTTAGTGTAGCCTCCTAGTGGACAGCAGCATAACACCCACGGTCCTGTGTCCCCCAATAAGGAGAAGGAGAAAAAAGCAGCTATACTCATATCATGTCCAGACACAAATGCACAATAGGGTGCAGCAGGTCCCCATTGATATAAGGGGGACAGCAGAGGTGGAAAATAATAATGGACAACCAATAACTGACCCATCAAACAGTTAGTGGTTGTTCATTAGTACTTTGCTCCTGGGTTGCCCCACCTATATGAATGGGGGCTTGCTGTGCTCTATTGTGCATTTGTGTCTGAACATGGAGTTGGGAGTATAGTTGCTTTTTTTTCCCTTCAGTGATGTTTTAATTGTTTTTTGTCCTTTATCAGTGAATTTCCAAACTCCAAACATAGCAAGAATATTTCTTTTTCTTCTCGCCACGACAGCACCCACATGAGAGAGGGGATCCGCCCACCAGGACAGGAAACCTACAGATAAAAAGGGGCGGTCCCCCTCGCTCCCTCAGTTTGGTTTCCTGTCCTGAGGGGAACCTGCAGCAAAAAGGCTTACCTGGGTTCAATCAGCCTCTGTGCGGTATCTTTGCGAACGGCAGGGCCTGGAACTCCAGAAGCAGCGTCGGGAAGTCCGGTTTCCGGCTCTCCCCTCGTCTGACTGGGATGTCACGATGTCAGCGCTGGATTTCCACCCTGACTCGTGGGAGCGCGGTGCAGTCTGGACAAGCTGCATTCATCCATGGTGGTCTCCAGGGGCAGCCAGGGGGCCCAGAGGTATGTAGGAACGGGCTGGTTAGCTGGCTGTCTCAGGCGGTTGCAGTGCCTGCACTTCCTGGGGGGCTGTGGCTCTATGGCGCGGTCATTTTGCCGCCGTTCGCGGGGGATGGGGGCCGTGCCCGGTGGCGGGCGGGTCCGTGTCTCCCGGTGCTGGGGCGGGGTGTCGGCGCGGTGGAGTCCGGGCTCTCCTGGGGAGTGTGGGGAGACTGCGGCCGCGGCGTTCGGCCCGCCTTTCTGAAATCGCTGCGCCGGCTTCCGGGCCGCGCCGGCGCCTGCGCAGTAGCCTGAAGCGCTTCTGACCCGGAAGTACTGCGGCTGTGCTTCCGGGCGGCCGGGGAGGTGGCCCCAGTGCGGGAGATCATAGACAGTGCGGCAGCAGCGCCGCTGGTGGTCTGATCCCTATGATGTCGTCTCCTGGGGCAGGAGGGCTGCAGCAGCCTGACACTGATGTGCAGCCATCCAGCAAGACTCGTGGTGGCAGTGGGCGCAGCAAGGAGGCTGGGTCTGCTGACAGAAGTGACCGGACTAAGGCTGGTCAACCATCACAGGCTGGTCCTACACCTCCTGAGCCGGTCAGTATGCACAGCTTCACGGGGTGAGTGTGTTCTCTGCTCCTCTGCTGATCTCCTCCCTTTCTATCTTTCTCAGGCTAAAAAGGGTAAAAAACTGAAGCATAAAGAATGCGCTTTGTGTACGCAGCCTCTTCCCGAGACATATGTGAAGCGTCTGTGTCAGGCCTGTATTACTCAGACTTTGCAGGAGGAGTCCTCTATTAAGACGGCGGACATTCGCTCTATGATCCGGGAGGAGTTGTTGTCCTTCAGCGAGGTGGCTCATTCTCGGCCATGTTCCTCCAGGGCTAGGAAGCCTGTGTCCCCTAGTGTGTCCTCCCCAGAGGGCAGCCCGGTTAGGTCTCAGGGGGTCTTCCGGTCCCCGTCAGCCTCTCCTGCTGCTTCGTCCTCATCAGATGATGAGGGAAAGTCCTGTTTCCCCCTGGACGGGGTGGACAACCTGGTCAAGTCCATCCGCCACACGATGGAAGTGCCTGATTCGAGGGAATCTCGTTCAGCGCAGGATATCATGTTCACCGGCCTCTCGGAAAAAAAGAGACGTGCTATCCCGGTGGTGGCGGCCCTAAAAGATCTGGTTTATCGGGAATGGGATAAGCAGGACAGACGGGGGCTCTTCCTTCATCTTCCAAACGGAGATATCCCTTCGATGATGAGGACTTAGCTACGTGGTCCAAGATTCCGAAGGTGGACGCTGCGGTTGCCTCCACGTCTAAGCGTTCCACCCTCCCGGTAGAGGATGCTGGATTGCTGGCTGATCCGCTAGACCGAAAAGCCGAGATGTTGCTTAAGCGCACTTGGGAATCCTGCACAGGGGCCTTTAAACCCGCTATTTCAGCTACATGTACTGCCAGATCCCTGTTGGTCTGGGTAGATCAGCTTGAGGATCAGATTAGGTCAGGGGTTCCCAGGGACCAGTTGCTGTCATCTCTTCCATTGATCCGTGGGGCCTCGGCTTATCTGGCGGATGTGTCTGCTGATTCCCTGCGCCTGGCAGCGCGGTCTGCGGGTCTGACCAACTCGGCTCGTCGGGCCCTATGGCTTAAAGGGTGGAAGGGCGATTCTCAATCCAAGTCCAAGTTGTGTACGCTCCCCTTCCGTGGTGAGTACCTCTTCGGCCCTGACTTGGATGACATTCTGGCCAAGGCAGCTGACCGTAAGAGGGGGTTCCCTAACCCTCCTGTTCCATCTTATAGGAGAGCCTTCAGGAGACGTCCATTCGGCCAGAAGAGGTCGTATAGGGAGAACCGAGACCGTTGGGAACCCAAGGAGGGTAAACAACGGGGTGCCCTGTTTGGGGGGTCCTCCTCCTTTAAACCTGGAAAGAAGTACCGTTAGGTCGGATCTCCCAGTGGGGGGTAGGTTGTCGGTTTTTTCTGATCGTTGGGCTGTTATCTCCTCTAGTCCCTGGATTCTGAGGTTGATTGCCTCCGGTCTTACTCTGGACTTTGCTCGTTTTCCTCCAGATTCGTTTGTCCTTACCTCCCCTCCGTTGCATCATCAGCGTGCCCTGGTTCTGGAAATTCAATCCCTGTTGTCCAAACGTGTTCTTGTTGAGGTTCCGGTAGGCCAGGAAGGAAAGGGGTTTTACTCCCCCTTGTTTCTGGTATCTAAGCCAGATGGTTCATTTCGGACCATAATTAATTTAAAGAAATTAAATTCCTTCCTGGCGGTCCGGTCCTTCAAAATGGAATCTATTAATTCCACGATCAAATTATTATTCCCTCGTTGTTTCATGGCAGTTCTGGACCTCAAGGATGCTTATTATCATGTCGCCATCCACGTCGATTACCAGCAGTTTCTGCGGGTAGCAGTCGTCTGGGAGGGACGGACTCGACATTTCCAATTTACGGCAATGCCTTTTGGTCTTTCAACGGCTCCTCGTGTCTTCACCAAGCTGATGTCCGAGGTGATGGCTTTTTTGCGGCACCAGGACACGCTCATTGTGCCGTATTTGGATGACTTTTTGATAGTGGGTAACTCTTTCGAACAGTGTCAGGCCCGTGTGCTTCATGTCATCTCATCTTTGCAGGACTTGGGCTGGATCGTCAACTGGGGAAGTCCAGACTGACTCCCGTGACTCGTCAATCTTTTCTGGGTCTTCTTCTGGACTCTGTAAGTCAGCTCTGCCTCCTTCCAGATGACAAGATTTCTCATATCAGGACTAGGGTCAGCCAGGTTGTTGCTCACCCTTCCCTGTCATTGCGGGAGGCCATGTCCCTGTTGGGTTCCCTTTCGTCTTGCATCCCGGCAGTTCAATGGGCGCAGTTTCATACGCGGCCATTGCAGCAGGCGGTTTTGCTGGCGGAGGTTGCCTTGCAGGGTCGGCTTCAGGGTCGTCTTACCTTGCCTCCGGACGCTGTGGAATCTCTTACCTGGTGGGTAGACCCGCTTCACCTTTCAAGGGGGGTTCCCTGGGTAGTTCGGCCTTCTAAGATCCTTCTGACTGATGCCAGTCCGGATGGGTGGGGGGCTCACCTGGGGACCGGTTTAGCTCAGGGGCAATGGTCGGCAGAGGACTCTTCAGATTCTTCCAACGTACGGGAGTTGAAGGCTATCCACCTTGCTCTCCTTCATTTTCTCCCACAGCTGCGGGGGTCGCACGTCCGGATCTTGTCAGACAACACCACGTCGGTGGCATATATCAACAAGCAGGGAGGTACTCGCTCCCGGACGCTGCTGTCTACTGCAATGGCTATCCTCAACCTGGCAGAGACCAACTTGTTGTCCCTTTCGGCCCTCCACATCCGGGGGGTCGACAACTCAACAGCGGACTTTCTGAGTCGCCATACCCTCCATCAGGGCGAGTGGGCTCTCTGCCGTCGGACCTTCCGGAAAATAGTTGCCTTGTGGGGTCTTCCGGAAATAGACTTGTTTGCTACCAGGGCCAACAGGCAGGTCAGCCGGTTTGCCTCCCTGGATTTCACGGACGAGCCAGAGTTGTTGGATTCCCTCCAGTTCCCTTGGGACTTTCGGCTGGCCTATGCGTTTCCTCCCATGAACTTGCTTCCAGTAGTCATCCGGAAGATCAGGGACGACGGGGCGAGGGTGATTCTCATTGCCCCATTTTGGCCCAAGAGGCCGTGGTTTTCCTGGCTCAGAGCCATGTCAGTGTCCGACCCGTGGCTACTTCCTTCTGTTCCAGGCCTGCTCTCTCAGGGTCCTTGCCGTCACCCTCAGGTGAAGGGGCTCCACTTGACGGCTTGGAACTTGAAAGGAGCCTGTTAAGATTGCGTGGGTTTTCAGAACAGCTTATATCCACCCTTCTCTTGAGTAGGAAGGAGGTTACAACAAGGATTTATGCTAGGGTCTGGCGGAAATTTCTTCAGTTCCATACTGCTCCTTTTACTCCACTTGTTCCCATCCCTTCTATTCTGGAGTTTCTTCAGAAAGGTCGGGAGTTGGGGCTTTCAGTCAACACCCTGAAGGTCCATGTTTCGGCCTTGGGGGCATTGTATGGATCAGATGTGGCGGGTGACAGGTGGGTGTCTCGGTTTATAGCGGCTTGTGAGCGTAGCACCCCGGTTCATGTTGCTCGGTTGGCCCCGTGGGATTTGGATCTGGTCCTTGACGCCCTGATGGGGCCCCCCTTTGAACCCCTTGAGGCAGCCTCCCTTAGGTCCCTGTCTCTCAAGACGGCTCTGCTAGTGGCCCTTACTTCGGCTAGGCGGGTGGGTGATCTCCAGGCTTTGTCTATAGATCCTCCATTTTTGTCCGTCTTGCCTGATAGGCTTGTCTTGAAACCGGATCCTTCCTACCTCCCTAAGGTCGCTTCCCGGTTTCATCGGAGTCAGGAGATTTTCCTCCCTTCCTTTTTTCCTACTCCGGGTTCTCCTGAGGAACAACGGTTTCATACGCGAGATGTCAGGAGATTAGTCTTACACTACCTTGATAGGACTAGGCCCTATCGACAGAGTAGGGCTCTGTTTGTGTCCTTTCAGGGTCCTCGTCGGGGGTTTGCTGTTACTAAGAGCACGTTGTCTAGATGGATCCGGGATGCCATCTGCTTGGCCTACTCGGTGACGGGACGCGATCCTCCGGTAGGTGTGCGGGCGCATTCTACTAGGGCTATGGCTTCTTCGCGGGCCGAGCGCGCTGCAGTCTCTATTGAAGCTATTTGTAAGGCTGCCACTTGGTCATCCCCTTCTACCTTTTATTCCCACTATCGTTTGGATTTGTCTTCTGACTCTGACTTGGCTTTCGGGAGATCTGTCCTCAGCACGGTTGTCCCTCCCTAGTCTTGCTCTCTGCAATTCTCTCATGTGGGTGCTGTCGTGGCGAGAAGAAAAGACATGATTACTTACCGGTAATTGTGTTTTATGGAGTCCACGACAGCACCCACTCACTTCCCTCCCTTGTCACGTTAATTGGTGTGTGTGCTCTTTACTCCTTGGGCCTTGCCCGGGGTTTCTTGGGTTTGTACGTGTGATGTTTCTTGAGATGTGTTATGCTTCTCTTAACTCTGCGGTTCCCCTCATACTCTGTAAACAAACTGAGGGAGCGAGGGGGACCGCCCCTTTTTATCTGTAGGTTTCCTGTCCTGGTGGGCGGATCCCCTCTCTCATGTGGGTGCTGTCGTGGACTCCATAAAACACAATTACCGGTAAGTAATCATGTCTTTTGTCGTCCATGCTAAAAATGAACTTTGCAAATGAAAAAAAAAAGTATTTTTCGCTTTATTAAGATGTTTTAGCAACTTACCTGATAATCGATGTCATCTATTCCAAAACGCTCACGGAGATTTCGGAATACTTGCGGACAGTAATCTTTAAACTTGAAGTGACTGGGTAAATTCTCTCTAAAATACAAAGACAAAATGAAGGGGGAATGTGAACTTTGATTTTTGCATATACATGGAAAAACAAAACACGAAGGCGCAAATTATTTTGGAACTCTGTAGACATTCCGTAGCTAAAAAGCTGAGAATACAGGTGCATCACAAGCAGAGGTCTCAGACTCCAGGCCTGAGGGCCACACACAGTGCAGGTTTTCAGGATTCCCTTAGAATTTGACAGTTGGTTATTGGATTACATATCAAAACATCAGAATATCATATTATTTATACATATGGCTTACAGCCAATGAAAACCCAATAGTCATTATCTCAGAAAATTAAAAGTAAGGAGGATGAAGGGTTAAAAACTGCGCTGCCATATTCTACAAGACATCAAAGAGTGAATATTGATTTATTAGTCAACGCGTTACAGGGTTCCCAGAAACGCCATGAAACATGGCAATATGATATTGATTTATCCTGAGGAAGAGGCCAGGTAACCCTGAAATGCGATGACTAATAAATCAATACCGTGTTTCCCCGATAGTAAGACCCCCCCGAAAGTAAGATGGGGTGGGGGGGCGGGGGGGCTGCTAATGTAAGACCCCCCCCCAAATGTAAGGCAGGGTAGGGGGGAGTGGGGGTCTAACTATCGGGGAAACACGGGGGGGTTTACATACATACATACACACGTACAGACACAAGCAGACACAAGCAACACATATATACACACCATACACACCACACACACACATAGCACCGCTTCTTACCGGGTCCTGTGTGGGGTCCCCGATGGTCCTGTGCCGTCCTCTGTGCTCCGGTCCGGTCCCCGAGATGATCCGCTGCCGTCCGCCGTGTTCCGGTGCCGTTTTGCAGCGGTATTGCCGGTCCTAGGCTCCATGGTCCCTGCTCTTCCGGAGTTCAGGCCGCAGCTCCGCCCAGGTCATAGTGTGGGCCAATCAGCATAGCGGCGCTGACGTCAGAGGCAAGCGCCCGATGACGCTTGCTTGAGCGCCGCTATGCTGATTGGCCCACACTATGACCTGGGCGGAGCTGCGGCCTGAACTCCGGAAGAGCAGGGACCATGGAGCCTAGGACCGGCAATACCGGTGCAAAACGGCACAGGAACACGGCGGACGGCAGCGGATCATCTCGGGGACCGGACCGGAGCACAGAGGATGGCACAAGACCATCGGGGACCCCACACCGGACCCGGTAAGAAGCGGTGCTATGTGTGTGTGTGGTGTGTGTGGTGTTATGTGTGTAATATGTGTATGCATGTGTCTGTATGTGTGGGAATGTGTGATGGATGGATGGCTGCAGTGTGTGGATGGATGGATGGTGGGGCCTCCAATGTAAGGCCCCCCCCGAAAGTAAGACAGGGGGCCACTTTTGGCCACAAAAAGAATGTAAGACCCTGTCTTACTTTCGGGGAAACACGGTATTATATTCACCCTTTGATGTCTCATGGAATATGGCAGCACAGTTTTTAACCCATCATCCTCCCTACTATATATGCACCACGCTGGGGACTGCAGGAGCTGTAATATGCTTTTATAGGGGTTGCTAATTTTAAAAAGGTTCTCCACATTTTCTAGGACTCAAAATATCCACATGATGTCAGACGATTTTTGATTATTTCTAAGCCCTCTGCTGCACATTTGGTCCCAAAGCTCCAAACTTTACATTGGTCTTTTCTGCTCCGCAGGCTTCCAGTCTTCTCTTACTACATTTCCCATCATGCTTTCAGTTAATGGTTGATGTACAAGCCATCACTTCTTCAGTAGGACCTTTTAGACATTCATGTTCAGTACTCATTTAACCTACTGTAAGTATTATACACAAATCCATATGTACATACATAAAAGTAAGCGTGTCTGTGTATGCCTTTTTCCAATACACATAAACATGAAGGTCCAAAAGGTCCTATTGAAATGAATTTCTCGCCAGTTGTCAGTAAGGCTTTCACATTTGCGTTTTGAAACGCAGCGTACTGAACAAAGCCAAACACATGCGCACTGCGTTCCTATGTTTAACATGGGAAAGCATGGTACCTGCGTTTGGCTGCGTTCGGATGTGCATAATTTATGCGACCTCAGAATGCAACACAATGCATTTTTGGTGCGATCGCTTGTTTTATTACCAAGCACACAAAGAATAAATGGAAGTCAATGGATCCGCAGTGTCCTCCGCATGACAGCGCAGGAGAACACTGCGGATCACAATGAAATCTTTCCAGGTGGCCGCTGCTGATCAGCAGTGGCCCTCGGGACGTTAGCTGGTGCAGCCACTAATCTCCCGGGGACGTCAGATCAGCTGTTTGTTTAAATCTCCCGCGCCGACACCGTCAGGAGGTCAGCGGCGGCCGCCGGGAGGAGATCTCCGCCGCTGGGACCGCTGATTGGCTGGCCGGGCAGCATACTATGTGAACGCTTGTGGAGAATCTCCGCTATGTTCACATCAGTATGGCAGCGTTTGCACTGCGTTTGCGTCTGCATGACAGACGCATGCAGACACAAACACTAGTGTGAAACCAGCCTAATAACCCAATCAATTCACAAAGTCAAAGAAATCAAACCACAGATGTGTAATAATGAGAAATAACACAGGGAAAGAGTATTGAACATGCGACCAAAAAAGTGCCCAAAAAAATCATAGAAAGTCATGACACCAGCTAAAATCAGTCAGTTATTAGAAAGCAATCCTGCCTCATAGTTAAAGATAATATTAGCTGGCTAAACTAATGGCCTATAAAAGGTATCTCATTTCTAAGGTGCCAAACACACAAGAGACATCACATGATGAGTAAAACCAGTGAGCTCTCTCGAGACCTTCGGAATCTTGTTGTAACAAAACATACTGATCGCATTGGTTACATAATAATTTCTAAACTACTGAGGGTTCTTGTGAGAACTATTGGGGCCATAATCCTGAAGTGGAAAGACCATCATTTCACCATAAGTGACCACAATCATGTACTCCCCTCGTTGTCATGCTGAAAAGTGGAATTCCTCTTCATCTCCTGCTTTTTAGCAGAGGCCTGAAGGTTTTGATGCTAAATTGACTAACATAGCTATCTATATATCTCTTGCCAACTGCACAATAGCAAAAGGAACGACTAGCTGCTAACACCAATCAATTCTACAAGCCAAATGGGCAAACTTAACAGGTAGCATATGGCTTCAGGTATACATTTTATAGACAAAGAAGAAAAGGAGACTTCATGCAAGGCCTGGACAACCATTTTATATGACATTGGCTGTTATGTTTGGTGTTTTTGTCTTGCTGCAGAAAACGTTTGGAGACAAACACCTCCTTGATGGTATTGTATGATGCATAAGTATTTTCCTGTATTTTTTAGTATTGAGGAAACCTGTAATCCTAACCAATTTTCCAACTCCATTAGCTGATAACACTCACTTATTGTACAACTTTCCAGCCTTTTGGTAAATAAACTGCCTTTTATGAAGGCTGCGTTTTGGACTCATCATAGCAGAGAACCTGCTGAAATTTTACTGTAACTCATTTCCTAAGTTTTTGTGTGTAGTTGAGTCATTTGGATTTTTTTTCCATGTCGAAGGAATAGTTCTTCCATGAATACCACTTCTGTCCAGACTTATCCGAACTGTAGATGGATGTAGCTGGGACCCATTGGTTGCCATTAATTCTGAGCTGATGGCACTGCTTACATATTTTGTTTGTGAAGGAAAGGAAGGTTGATGTACGTTTCTTCTGCTGCACTAACTTTGATTGGCTAACCACCGCCTCTATGGTCCTCAGTGTTGCTCATTTCTTGTGTCCAGAATGCTGAGAAATACAAGCAGATACTTATCCGTCATGCAGTACCATCAGTCAGCCATCTAATTTACTCCAAATTGTATTCTGCATTAAGTTAATGGCCCACACATGCAGACAATGTCATTAACAGCAGGTCTTTGTTTTGTATTCTGTAAAGGTACCTTCACACACTGCAACATCGCTAGCGATGTTGCTGCAACGTCACAGATTTTGTGATGTCATTTTTTGGTACTTGATCTCCTGCTGGTCAGCACGCATCGCTGTGTGTGACCGCGGGAGACCAGCAATCCAGCGACCTCACAGGCTGGTAACTATGATGAACACAGAGTAACTAGACAGCGTGCTCTGCTTAGTTACCGGTGTTTATCACGTTACCAGCATCCTCCAGATTACAGGCTTCTCTAAGCGGGTGGATGCTGGTATCCATGATAAACATGGGGTATCTAGGCAGCGCGCACTGCCTAGTAACTCCGTGTTTATCATAGTTACCAGCCTCCTCCTGCTTAGCGCAACCTGTAAGATTGAGGATGCTGGTAACCATGATAAACACTGGGTAACTAAGCAGAGCGCACTGCCTAGTTACTCGGTGTTTATCATAGTTACCAGCGACCTTGCGGCTGCTGAGTCGCTGGAGAGTCTGCCTGTTTGACAGCTCACCAGCAACACTTTCCAGTGATCCGGCCAGGTCGGATCGCTGGTGGGATCATTGGAAAGTTTGTGTGTGTGAAGTACCCCTAAGGCTGGTTTCACATTGCGATTTTGTGAAATCCTATGCTGTCCGATCAAAATCAGACAGCATCGGATGCTCAAAATCGGATGCCATCGGATCCGATTTAAATGGCTGGGGGAGGGCTGTGGGAGGTTTTGGGAGTGGTCTAGGGTATTGAGCATGCTCAACCCAGAAAATTGGATCCGATTTTCTATCCGATCCGATCCCCATAGACTCCCATATATTATTTTAATCAGATCGCATCGGATCCGATGCAAACTGATTTTTAAAATCGGATACCAAACTCGCAGCAGTCTACGATTTTTGCTCCTGAAAAAAATCGGACAGAATCGGATCGGATGCAAATCGGATGCCATTAAGTGCACATCCGATCCGATCCCCATTGGAGAACATGGGGGCTAAATCGGATCCGATGCTGTCCAAGTTTTTATCGGATTTTACTAAATCGCAATGTGAAACCAGCCTAAGGCTACTTTCACACTACGATTTTGGAGGGAGCCGATGCTGTCCGATAAAATCGGACAGCATCGGCTCCTTCTGATGCCTGGAATACGATGCCAAATAGGCATCCGATTCCGACAGAAAATAGGATGCACGCCCTCCTGTCAGATCGCCCCTTAGCTGTCACAGCTGTCTCCCCTCTTCTCCCTGGTCCTCTCCTCCGCTCCCCCAGTCCTCTCCTATGCTCCCCCTCTCCTCCGGGCTGATAAAAAAAATTAAACAAACAATGTATGCTCACCTGTCGCCGAGGCCCCCGTCGTCTCCCGGTGTCCTCCGTGTCTGCAGAGGTCGTCTTCTTCTGAACAGGACCTGCCGTGATGTCACAATCACGTGGCCGCCTGTTAACATGGTGTAACCGGCTGTCACATGACTGACGTCACGGCAGGTTCTGTTCAGAAGAAGACGACCTCTGCAGACACGGGAGACATCGGGAGGACACCGCGAGGACACCTGGAGCCTGAGGGACCGTGCGGGAGACGACGGGGGCCTCGGGGACAGGTGAGCATACATATTTTTTTTTTTTTTAACCCCTGCTTTCCTAGTTAGCAGTTTTACTGTACTGCATGCTCAGTACAGTAAAATCGGGTCCGAGGGCACATCAGATGTATCCTCGGACCCTGCTCCACAGGGCCCAGTGTTAAAAACATCGGTCGGGTGTGCACTAAATGGCATCCGATTTGGTCCAATCCGATTTTGTCTCTGATTTTATTTTCGGTGCAAAAATCGGAGCATGCCCCGATTTTTGCACCGATAAAAAAAAAATAAATAAATAAATGGACAAAATCGGACAGAATCTGATCGGACCAAATCAGATGCCATTTAGTGCACATCGGATTCGGTCCGATACCCATAGGGCTGCATGGGGGCCAAAATCGGTCCAATGCTGTCCGATTTTTATCGGACAGCATCGGAAAAGAGAAAATCGTAGTGTGAAAGTAGCCTAAGAGTTAGGCTGCTTTCACATAGCGATTTTGTGAAATCCGATGCTGTCCGATATCGGATCCGAATTTGCCCCCATGTAATCCTATGGGGATCGGACCGATTCGCATGTGCACTAAATGGCATCCGAAATGCAACCGATCCGATTTTAGGAGACTGCTCCGATATTTGCATCCGAATCAAAAATCGGGTAGAATTGGATCTAACAAATTGGATGGCAGTGAGGCCACATCCGATCCGATCCCTGGTTTTTAACATGGGGCCCTATGGAGCAGGGTCCAAGGAAACATCTGATGTCTCCTCAGACCCGATTGAGCATACTCAGTACACTAAAACTGCTCCTAACCATCTAATTTCACTTCCGCAATGTATATACATACATTGCGGAAGTAAAATTAAGTAAAGCAGGGGATAAAAATAAAGAATATGTATGCTCACCTGTCCACGAGTCCCCCGGCAACTCCAGCACTTCCTGCCTGTAGGACCTGCCGTGATGTCACAGTCACATGAACAGTTACTGCGGTAATCGGCCATGTGACTGACATCATGCAAGGTCCTAGGATCAGAAGATATAGCTGTAGACGCCGGGGGACTCATGGACAGGTGAGCTTAAATTTTTTAGCCCGGAGAAGAGGGGAGAAGAGGGAGAAACACAGGGGAGAAGAGTACCGGGGGAGAAGCGGGGAGTACTGGGGGAGAACAGGAAAACAAAGGGGAGAAGCGGGAGTACCGGGGGAGAGCAGGGGACAGACAGATGACAGGAGGCAGAGAGGAGCGAGATGACAGGAGGAGCCGGCCAAACTGATCCTGCAAAATGTCGGAATCGGATGCCTATTTGGCATCCGATTGCAGGGATCAGTTTGGATCTGATGCTGTCTGATTTATATCGGACAGTGTCGGATATCGCAAAAATAGTTATGTGAAAGCAGCCTTAATACAGAAAACAGTAATGCCTCTATTGTCTGGGGTGTTAAATTTGAAATATTTGTTTAAGTAGCAGGAACTTTTTATTGCTGGACTATATTGCCTTGTGCATTGCAGTCAGACACACCCCTCCATTGATTGGAGTTTCACTGTTTCTCAATGTCTATCGAGTGCATTGATGTTCATTTAATCTAGATTTCTCTTTGTTTCTATTCACTTTTTATTTTGATAAGTGATAAGCAATTCTACTATTGAAAACTCATCATTTGCAGCATTTTTTCAAATATGCCTAAAAAACATTAGCATAGTACTATATATATATATATACACTCAATCTACACAAGCAAAAGAATATGAAGCTTAATAAACATACAGACTTTGCTGGCCTGACAAAAACTGATCCTTTTTTGTGCAAAAGCGGAACACAAAAAACAGATCAAAAACGCCCGGTGTGCACACAGCCTACATGTTTTAATTTTTTTTCCATGTAAGTACAGTCTTCAGCATTGCCAGCTACGTAAAGCGCAAGAAATGCGTCTAAGCCCCAGTAATTGTATTGCTGAATATACGTATATTAAATGGAATACAACTGGGGATAACAGAAAAGGTCCCTGAGGAATGAAAAAGCTGTCATGGACATCTCGTGACAGATTGGCAAGTCCACTTGTCAGAGTATGACTGGCATTGCAGATAATGAACCTCTCATCTGGATTCCAAACATTGCTGGAAGAGACAATGTGACAGAGAATTGAATAATATAGAAGGTATTACGATACTTTCCACTGGGCTTTTTAGGCTCTTGTTATATTATGGTTATGCAAGATCAATTGTTTGCAAGACACAAAGCTTTTCTATCACCAACAGACCCCCTCCTGTCTGATGCTTTCACATACAGAGAATCAGGAGCTCTCATACAGCTGATCAGGTATATTGAAATCTAGCCTCCTCATTTTCGCTTTCCCCAATGGCAGACAGGACTGACTGTTTGCTACCATTAGTATTGGGTGGGCACATTGTTTCCTTAAGTTTATGACCATGTAGTAGTCATAAAGGCCACTAATGGCACTAGTCATTGCTGCCCTGCTCTACAACCTACCCTGGTACTGATCTGTATAGAATAGGTAAAAGCAGGCGGTTACACTTCAAGTAGAAGTTCAAAGACAAAAATTGTATAAACTAAGTAGAATAAATATCAATTTATATACACACACTTATAAACATATACATACACAATGGGGTGGATAATTTATATGATATACACATACATGCACAGTTGGTGAGATGAACTTATAAGTGTATATTTCCATACATTCTTTATGTGTAATGAGCAATGACACAGGGAAAAAGTATTGAACACACTTACTGAAATCTAATACTATGTAAAGCCTTTGTTGGTGATAACCAATTCACGATGCCTCCGATATGAAGTAACTAGTCTCATGCATTGCTCAGGTGACATTTGGGCCATTCATGCACACAAACACTCTTCAAATCCAGGTTTCTGGAGGCTCCTATGAACGCTAAGCTTTAGTGCTCTCCATAAATTTTTTATTGGAGTCAGGTTAGGTGATTGGCTTGGCCATTCTAGCAAACTTTACTTCATCTGACACCATTTCACAGTTTCCTTGGCTGTGTGTTTGTCTTGATGAGACACCCACCCTCATTTCATCTTCATCATCCTGGTAGATGGCAGCAGATTATTATCAAGAATGTCTCGGTACATTTGTCCATTCATCCTTCCTATAATCATATCAGGTTTGCCAGCGCTGTATGCTGAAAAACAGCCGTACACTATGATGTTCCCACCTCCAAACTTTACTGTTGGTATGGTGTATTTTTGGAGTGGACATGCAGTACCTTGTGGCCTCTAGATATGGGTATTATGGCATTCAAAGAATTTAATTTTGGTCTCAACTGACCAATGTTCTCCCAGTTTTAGACAGGCTTGTTTAAATGTTGTTTAATTTACTTGAACATGCTTTTGTTAAAGCATGGAGTCTTGCATGGTGAGCGGGCAAAAACCAAAAGTGGTTTGGTGCATTACTAATTGTACCTTCTGATTCCAGATCTTTCTGCATCTTGGTCGCTGCTACGTGTCAAACATAGCAAGATGGCTGGAGAGGTCGCTGTTGCGTTAAAAAACCTGTGACGCATCAGTGATCTTGCTATGTGTGATGGGGGCTTTAGAAATCTATTTACTCAGAAAATTGGTGACATATTCAATACTTAATTTAGACATTGTACAACCCCTGGCAAAATTATGGAATCACCTGGCTCGGAGGATGTTCATTCAGTTGTTTAATGGGATCCTGTCACCTCCAAAACGCCACCTAAGCTTCAAAATCATGTCTCTGCAGCATCCCATCACTAATCTCACACTCTTTTTGTCTCTGAAAAGCATCCTGTGAAAGTGCAGAAAAACGTTTTATAACTTACTAATTAGTGATGTTAATTAGCAGGGGCTATATTCTTTAGCCCTTAGGACGTGCCCTCTTCGTCATAAGATCACGCCCTAATAGGCGTGATCTTCTATTCATGGTCTATGCAATGACCGTGTCATTTCCGGGATCGGGTGATGTCAGTACACCCGCGTCGCTCTGTAGGCTTCAAGTACCACATTGCGCATGTGGTGCTTGAAGCAGTGCACAACGGCGTGGGTGTACTAACGTCACCCGATCCCGGAAATGACGCAATTCACGTCATTACAGACCAGGCACCGCCGTGGAGAGCAGGGAGGCCCTGCATAGACCATGAATAGAAGATCACGCCTATTAGGGCGTGATCTTATGACGAAGAGGGCACGCCCTAAGGGCTAAAGAATATAGCCCTGCTAATTAACATCACTAATTAGTAAGTTATAAAACATTTTTCTGCACTTTCACAGGATGCTTTTCAGAGACAAAAAGAGTGTGAGATTAGTGATGGGATGCTGCAGGGACATGATTTTGAAGCTTAGGTGGCGTTTTGGAGTGGACAGGATCCCTTTAATGTTGTAGAAAAAAAAAAGTAGATTACAGACATGTCACAAAACTAAAGTCATTTCAAATGGCAACGCTCTGCCTTGAAGAATCACTAAAAGGAATCAAGATAAAAAATGTGGTAGTCAGTAAGGGTAATTTTTTTCAGACCAAGCAGAGGGAAAAAAATATGGAATCACTCAATTCTGAAGAAAAAATTATGGAAAAACAAACACACAAAAGAACACTCCAATACATCACTAATATTTTGTTGCACCACCTCTGGCTTTAATAACAGCTTGCAGTCTGAGGCATGGATTTAATCAGTGACAAACAGTGCTTATCATCAATCTGGCTCCAACGTTCTCCAATTGCTGTTGCCAGATTAGCTTTGCAGGTTGGAGCCTTGTCATGGATCATTTTCTTCAACTTCCACCAAAGATTTTCAAATGGATTGAGATCCGGACCATGTGCAGGCCATGACATTGTCCTTAAGTGTCTTCTTTCAAGGAATGTTTTCACAGTTTTTGCTCTATGGCAGGATGCATTATCACCTTGATAAATGATTTTGTCATCCCCAAACATCCTTTCAATTGATGGGATAAGAAGTGTGTCCAAAATATCAATGTAAACTTGGGCATTTATTGAAGATGTAATGACAGCCATCTCCCCAGTGCCTTTACCTGACATGCAGCCCCATATCATCAATGACTGTGGAAATTTGCATGTTCTCTTCATTCAGTCATCTTTAGAAACCTCATTGGAACAGCTCCAAACAAAAGTTGCAGCCTCATCACCTTGTCCAATACAGATTCGCGATTCATCACTGAATATGATTGTCATCCAGAGTCTACGATTGCCTTTCCTTAGCCCATTGTAACTTTGTTTTTTTCTGTTTAGGTGTTAATGATGGCTTAGGTTTAGCTTTTCTGTATATAAATCCCATTTCCTTTAGGCAGTTTCTTACAGTTCAGTCACAGACATTGACTACAGTTTCTTCCCATTCGTTCCTCATTTGTTTTGTTGTACATTTCCTGTTTTGGAGACATATTGCTTTAAGTTTCCGGTCTTGATGCTTTGATGTCTTCCTTGGTCTACCAGTATGTTTCCCTTTAAAGGGATCCTGTCACCCCTAAAACGCCTCCTAAGCTATGAAAACATGTCCCTGCAACATTCCCTCACTAATCCCACACTCCTTTTTGCTCTGAAAAGCATCCTGTGAAAGTGTAGAAAAAGAGAATTTTGTTTACGTACCGTAAATTCTTTTTTCTTGAATCATCAATGGGAGACCCAGACAATGGGGTTTAGGGCGCTGCCCTCCGGAGGTCACACTAGGTACTACAAGTTTGTAGCACCGCCTCCTCCGCTTATAAACCCCCACCGTAGGAGACATCCTCAGTTTAGTCCATAAGCTGCGAGGAGAAATAAACCACACCCGAAACATCGGGAAGAATGCCGTGCACAGACGGTGTAACAACCCGGAAACACTGTCTCAACAGAGAACAGATCAAATGCAAACATGCAACGGAACAACTGGGTGGGTGCTGGGTCTCCCATTGATGATTCAAGAAAAAAGAATTTACGGTACGTAAACAAAATTCTCTTTTTTATGTCATCATAATGGGAGACCCAGACAATGGGGATGTCCTAAAGCAATACCCCAGGGCGGGAATAGTTCCTCAACAAGACGGATAACACATGGTTCCCTTTTAAAGGTGGGCAACCGCCGCCTGGAGAACCCGCCTGCCCAAACTCGCATCCGCAGAGGCATGGGCATGCACCATATAGTGCTTAGAGAAAGTGTGCAGGCTGGACCAAGTGGCCGCTTGACACACCTGTAGAGCAGAAGCTCGATGTCGCAAGGCCCAAGAGGCACCTACAGCTCTAGTAGAGTGTGCCTTCAAACCCACCGGGAGAGGCAAACCAGAAGACCGGTAAGCCTCCTGAATGGGAGCCTTGATCCATCTGGCCAAGGTCGACTTTGAAGCCGCGGACCCCTTACAGCGACCCATCGTGAGGACAAATAAGGAATCCGAACTCCTAAAGGAGGCGGTCCTGGACACATAAATGCGTACAGCTCTCACGAGATCCAGAGTATGGAGGTCGCGCTCAACCTGATGAACGGGAGCGGGGCAAAATGATGGGAGAACAATCTCCTGGTTCAAGTGGAATGTTGAAACCACCTTCGGCAAAAATTCAGGCCGTGGGCGCAACACCACCTTGTCCTGGTGAACCACCAGAAAGGGTGACTTGCACGAGAGTGCAGCCAATTCTGAGACCCTTCTCAGAGACGTAATCGCCACCAGAAAGACCACCTTCTGGGACAGACGAGAGAGAGAGACGTCTCTCAGTGGCTCAAACGGCGGTTTCTGCAGTGTCGTCAGGACCATGTTTAGGTCCCAAGGGTCCAGAGGTCGTCTATAGGGCGGGACCACCCGAGACACCCCCTGCAGAAATTGACGTACCTTCGGAAGGAGCGCCAAGCGCCTGTCAAACAACACTGAAAGTGCTGATACTTGACCTTTCAGAGAGCCAAGGGATAATCCCAACTCCAACCCCGACTGTAGGAAGGCCAGCAATGTCGGGATAGACAAAGGCCACGGTGAGCGGCCACCAGAGGCACACCAGGTAAAAAAGATTTTCCACGTTCTGTGGTATATCTTCCTGGAAACAGGTTTCCTTGCCCGATTCATAGTGGCAACCACTGTAGGAGAGAAACCTCTGGATGTCAGCAGCCAGGCCTCAAGAGCCATGCAGTCAATCTGAGGGCCCTGGAATTGAGGTGGAAGAATGGCCCTTGCGCGAGTAGATCTGCGCGTTCTGGAAGAGCCCACCTGTGTCCGCCTGACAGTTGCCACAGGTCCGGGTACCAAGACCTCCTGGGCCAATCTGGGGCCACTAGAATGGCCACTCTGCATTCTGTCCTGATCTTCCACAGGACCCTGGGAATCAGAGCCAGAGGCGGAAACACATATGGCAGCTGGAATCTGGACCAGCTCAGAATCAGGGCGTCCGCCCCCAGAGACTGGGGATCCCAAGATCTTGCCATGTATTGGGGCACCTGATGATTCAGCCGTGAGGCCATCAGATCCACGTCCGGAGTGCCCCACCTGCCGCAGATGTCCCGGAAGACGTCTGGATGTAGAGACCACTCTCCGGTGTCCATCCCCTGTCGGCTCAGATAGTCGGCCTCCCAGTTCTCGACCCCTGGGATGTGAACTGCGGAGATCAGGCAGCCGTTTTCCTCCACCCAGAGTAGAATGCGGTGGACTTCGGCGAGGGCCTGAGCACTTCTGGTCCCTCCCTGATGATTTATGTAGGCGACGGCCGTCGCATTGTCGGACTGTACCCGAATGGGGTGTCCTGACAGGAATTTCTGAAACGCCAGTAGCGCCAGATAGACCGCCTTGATCTCCAGAACGTTGATCTGCAACGCCGACTCCGACTGAGTCCAGAGGCCTTGAGCCCTGTGGTGCAAGAACACCGCCCCCCAGCCCTTCAGACTGGCGTCGGTGGTCACCACTAACCATGACGGTTTTAGGAAGGACCGGCCCCGTGACAGGTGAAGTGGCTGGAGCCACCACTGTAGAGAGTCCCTGGTTGGTTGTGACAGTGTCACCAGCCGATTCAGAGAGATCGTCCTCTTGTCCCATCTGCGAAGAATCTCCAGCTGGAGAGGACGGAGGCGAAACTGTGCGAACGGCACCGCCTCTATCGCCGCTACCATGCGACCCACCAGTCTCATCAATACCCGTAGGGATGACTGTGGAGACAGGAGGACATTCTGCACTCCTGATTGGATCGCAAGCTGCTTGGCTTGAGGAAGGGACACCAGGGCCGAGTCCGTGTGGAAGTCCATGCCCAGATATGTCAATGACTGGGTCGGAACCAGGGTCGACTTCTGAATGTTGATAAGCCACCCGAACCGTTCCAGGGACTTCATGGTCACCTCCAGGCTTACCCGACAAAGGTCTTCCGATGGCGCCCTGACCAACAGGTCGTCCAAATAGGGTATGACGGCGTGTCCCTGCGCATGCAGGAGAGCCATCATGGAGGCCATCACCTTTGTGAACACCCGTGGTGCTGAGGCTAGCCCGAATGGCAGTGCCACAAATTGGAAGTGCTCTTCCCCCACTGCGAATCTCAACCAGCGCTGATGAGCTGGTGCAATGGGGACGTGAAGGTAAGCGTCCCTGATATCGATGGACGCTAGGAAGTCTCCCTGTGACACAGCCGCGATCACTGAGCGCAGGGATTCCATGCGGAACTTCCGAACCAACACGTGACGGTTGAACAACTTGAGGTCCAAAACCGGGCGAAAAGAGCCGTCCTTCTTTGGGACAATAAAGAGGTTGGAGTAAAAACCCCTGAACCTCTCTTCCGTGGGCACAGGGACCACCACTCCATCTCTGCGGAGTCCCTCCAACACCAGGTAAAAAGCCTGAGCCTTTTCTGGAGATGGAACCGACCGATGGAATCGGTGTATTGGTTGTGACGTCAGCTCTATCCTGTAACCTCTTGAGACTACGTCTCGAACCCACTGATCTTGAATGTGAAGAAGCCACTTGTCCTGAAAGCGGGACAGGCGGCCCCCCACCTGTGGGGAGGCAGGATGAAATAGCGAGTCATGTCGAAGCGGGCTTGGGGGTGGCAGCCGCTGCCCCCGCCGGCTTCTTCTGACGACTCTTGGAACGCCACTGAGTAGCAGGCTTGCCCCCTCGGTCTGAGCGAGTGGACGCCGTTGATGACTGTGAACCGGAGCGAAAGGACCACTGCTTAGGGTTCCTTTTCACGGTGTACCGTGGCTTAGGCTTATTCTGCGGTATCTTAGACTCAGCAGAATCCTTTATCAATTTGTCCAGTTCGGTGCCAAAAAGCCTGTCACCAGCGAACGGAAGATTTTGTAAAATCTTCTTAGATGTGGCATCTGAGTCCCAGAGACGCAGCCACAATAGCCTGCGGATCGCAATTGCATTGGCCGAGGCCACAGCAGAGCGAGTGGCAGTTTCTAAAGATGCCGTCCTGGCATAGTCCGCATAGGCCCTTGCTCTCTCAGTGAGAGCCAGGACCTCTGGACTGGACCTAGCTAGATCAGTGATACCATCCAAACAGATAGTGATCGCTTGTAGGGTCCAGACTGCGGCAAAATTAGGGGCAAACGAAGACCCCACAGCCTCATAGGAAGACTTGGCGAGTTGCTCGACCTGTCTATCAGTAGCATCCTTCAACGAGGAGCTATCAGAGGCAGAAAACAAGGAGCGCGCAGCAATCCTAGTCATGGAAGCATCCACCTTGGGAGACTGCGACCATTCCTGGAGCGCCTCCTGGGGAAAGGGAAAGCGATTGTCCTTAGTTTTACGGACATAACGCCGCCCAGGATGCAACCTGGGAGCTTTAATCACCCTTCCGAAATTAGTGTGGTCCATGAAGGAGCCACTTGGTCTAGCCTCTGGCCGCAGCCATTGATAGATCTCCTTGGGGTGTACAGTCACCTCCTCAGGAGGAGTGACAAGACGCAATGTCTCATTGATGGAGGACACCAGATCCTCCACCCCATCTGGAGGTTCAGACATAGACCCAAGAGTAGAACCCCCATCATCTTCCTCACCATCAGAGGAACGCTCCTCCTCAGAGAGAGTCTGGAGCTCAGGAGAAGCCTCACGGGCTCGCTTAGGGGGTCTTACAGCAGCAGTAAGAGACACCCGGGGGTAACTAGGAGGAGTAGCTGGGTTCTCCAGTCTCCTATGCAGTGCCTCCAGGGTTTGCGACATGGAGGACATCTGGGACAGCAGAGATTCATTGATCTTATTCTGCGTTTCCCATGGCCCTGGGATCACCTGAACCTCAGGGTATAATCCCGGATTTGCAGACTCAATAGTAGCAGATCGGGCCTCTGGGCGTCCGCAGTTATTGCAGGACCCCTCCACCAGTGTCCCGTTGCATGTAGTGCAGACAATGGTGGTCACCGCCGCCTTAGCAGCATGCTTCCCAGCTGAGGACATCTCCACAGTGAGGGGAATATAAGCCAAAGTTCACAAACAAACCGGGAATCCCGGTGGCTTACCGACCGCAGTAAAGCGGTAGGAGGAAGCGGTGTGTGTGTGTGACCTCCGCGAGTTCCGGTCTCCCTTGCAAGTGCAGACACGCGCTGCAGTTCAGATCCCAGCCGGGGAAGTGAGGGAGAAGATGGCCGCCGACAGTGAAGATGTGGGCGGAGCCAGGAACACGCGGGAAGAACACACAACACGCCCAGCGGTGATGTCACCATAAGGGCTGCCTCCTCCTCCTCCTCCAGACTGCCTCAGCAATGGAGGTGCCGGAGCCCGCAGCGCGGGAAAAGAATGTGAATATCACCACACACACTCTCAGACTGCATGTCATAAAACACCCGCAGTCTACAGCCTCAGCCCCTGTGAAACACAGGGCGGTCAGCCAGGGAGACCCCAGCACAGGGTCACCGCCAGAACCGCGGACCCGAGGGTAACCGCGCGGTCTGAGTGTCATGACACCACAGTGACAGACACTACCCCCAGGCACACAGGAGACACACCAGGTGCCTCAGTGCCGGTCCGGTCTGTAAGCACCTTTAGGGAGGCCTCGGACGGGGGTACAGCACCAGTCCGGAGTGTAAGCACCATTTAGGGAGGCCTCGGACTGGGCTGGCTCCGTCCGGTCTGTAAGCACCATTTAGGGAGGCCTCGGACGGAGCGGAGCTGTGCAAGGCTCCAGGCTCCCCCTATCCAGAGCCTCCATGGAGGGATGGAAAGGAAAGGAGCACGACAGCGTACCGGGAGAACACTGAAGTGTCCAGGCTAAAAAACCCTCCGGTACCTCCACCAGCGTGTTCCACAAGGGTGAGCGGGGAGGCTGTCGAGGGTCCCGAATGGGACCATTTTACCTTGTCTTCATACGCCATCACGTAAGTTGTGAGAATGCAGTGAAGTGCAAGCAAAGCGTGATCCTCCGAGCACACTAAGTTTAAAACTGAGGATGTCTCCTACGGTGGGGGTTTATAAGCGGAGGAGGCGGTGCTACAAACTTGTAGTACCTAGTGTGACCTCCGGAGGGCAGCGCCCTAAACCCCATTGTCTGGGTCTCCCATTATGATGATCAGAAAAAACGTGTTATAACTTACTCATTATCGATGTTAATGAGCGGTGGCTATATTCTTTAGTCACCCAGGCGGGCCAATGTCGTCATAATAGCACGCCTTAGGCATGATCTTCAATGCCTATTGTAATCAGTGACTCGCGTCATTTCCGTCATCGGGTGACGTATGTACACCCGCGCCGCTCTGTGGGCTTCAAGCCCCGCACTGGGCATGCGGCGTGGGTGTACATACGTCACCCGATGCCGGAAATGACGCGATTGGTGTAATTACAGCCCCATTGCAGCCTCGCCAGCGCTTAGGAGAGCTGGGAGGCACTGATTACAATAGGCATTCAAGATCACGCCTATTAAGGCGTGCTATGACGACGACATTGGCCCGTCTGGGTGACTAAAGAATATAGCCACCGCTCATTAACATCGATAATGAGTAAGTTATAACACGTTTTTCTACACTTTCACAGGCTGCTTTTCAGAGCAAAAAGGAGTGTGGGATTAGTGAGGGAATGCTGCAGGGATTCATAGTTTTAGGAGGCGTTTTGGGGGTGACAGGATCCCTTTAACAATCTTCCCATGTTGTTTGTATTTGGTCCAGATTTTAGACACAGCTGACTGTGAACAACCAACATCTTTTACAACATTGCGGGTTGATTTCCCTCTTTTAAGGAGTTTGATAATACTTTCCTTTGTTTCAACTGACATCTCTTGTGTTGGAGCCATGATTCATGTCAGTCCACTTGGTGCAACAGCTCTCCAAAGTGTAATCACTCCTTTTTAGATGCAGATTAAAGAACAAATTAATTTGATGCAGGTGTAAATTTTTATTCCCAAAACTTACAGGGTGATTCCATAATTTTTTCCTCAGAATTGAGTGACTCCACAATTTTTTCCCTCTGCTTGGTCTGAAAAAAATACCATTACTGACTACCTCATTTTTATCTTGATTTCTTTTACTGTTTCTTCAAGGCAGAGTAACCATTTGAAATGACTTTAGTTCTGTAGCATGTCTGTGATCTGCTTTTTTTCTACAACATTAAAGAACAGAATGAACATCCTCCGAGCCAGGTGATTCCATAATTTTTGCCAGGGGTTTTATATATTAGTTTATTTAAAGTGGCAATGTGGCTCCAGTCACTTCCATATCAAGAGGTGAGCAATACACGTATCTTGCTGTCTAACACATTTGCCCTATTCACTTGAATAGTACAGAGTCAAAACGCCTGGCATTTACAAGCCAGTATCTCTACATGTGATATCACCAGGCCTGCTCACCTCCTGATACAGGAGTGAGTAAAGCCAGATTACCATGTTAAAGTTACTCTGCAGTTACAGAAACATGTCTATTGCACACAATCACAGCTAGTGCATAATTCCCACAGAGCTAGAGAAGAGTTTGGCCACTCTGCATTTTAGTCACTGGAGAAACAAGACTACACAGGTTGTATTTAAATCAATGGGCTGTACATACAATGAATGAACCTTAGTAGACAATTTTTGATAATAGAGCAGGCTCCTGTACAACGGACATAATACTTGTAATAATTGTAATACTTTTATCTACATTCAAACTTACATACTGAAAGTTCCCATAGTCTGTTCCATTTAGAACAGAGTACCCCACCTTCAGTACTTAAGACCCATGAACAGTGCATGATTTCAGGATTTCCTTGGCATGTGACAGTTGGAATCATCACCTGTGCAGGAAATTAAATTACCAACTGTCAAATCCTAATGTGGCACCCCAGAGTCTGGTTGCTAAGATGGAATGGCCTCCCCCGGGGGACCATGCTGTGCCTGAAAGCAAGTGGAGGGTCTCCACATCAGGTAAGTCACCACACACAACACCTTTCCAACTCTGGGCCAGAAGGGGGAGCTCTGAAACCCGAGTCCAAGGGGAGGTCCCCTGCTATAAACTTTGGTCCGGGTGCAGGGTTAGGAGTTCAGTTCCTAGGAGGACTGTGAAGAGGTCCCATGGACTAGAGCAGCATAAGGCTGTGGGAGAGGGTCTGAGGAAGTGGAGAAGTAGGCCTGGGGAGTGGAGCCAGTAGCTGGGCTCACCCAGATGCAGAGCGCCAGGAGTGGACACCGGAGTCCGAGTTGTGAGGGACTCTAGGCCCAGCAGCCAACATCTGAGGGCGGGAGATTCCAAGTTTCTCGTCCACCACGAAGCCTAGGAGGCACAGCAGCATTAGAGAGCTCAGGGAGAGCAGCCAGAGGAGAGCAACTCAGAGAGGGCTCGAGCTGTCTGCCATACAGGCAAGAGACTGAATGCAGGAGGAGCGGGTCGCAGCTTAGCTATAGGCAGCCAGGACCACCAAGAGTAGCGCAACAGGATGCCTCAGAACTCACCGGGTGAACAGAACCCTAGCTTGCTTCCAGGCCACCTGGACTCCTAACATCTCTTGTGGATGGTACCCTGGACGAACCTACTGCTTCTATCAGTAAAGGTAACGGAGACTTCAACCCTTGTGTGTGTTGGTCATTCCTTGCCCTCAGTCCTGCACTCCCCAATGGACTACCACCACCATAGACTCTACAAGCTGCCCTGGGGACCCACTCCACACGTGGGAAGCAAAACCATCACCGCTGCACTTCCATCGTCCCCAGAGGTCCCGTACAGCAGCTGCAGCCACTAATAGCCGCATACTGCAGGTGGTGTCCTGACAATCATTCCCAAGTCACAAACCTCTGAACTTTGTTTCCCCACCCAGAGCAATGGAGCCGAGCCTCTACCCCTGTGACTACCCAGCAGCACCCAAACGCTCGGCCCCGAGTAGCCCCGGGCCGCATCAATAAGGAAATCCTGAAACCATGCATTGTTGGTGGGCCTTGGGGACTGGAGTTGAGAAACACCTATTTAAAAAAACGTACAAAAAAAAAAAAAGAATGTAAAACAGATGTGATACTGAAGCATTGCGACCACATTTACATATTATGAGGTTCAGTTGGGCCCTGTTATGGTTTTAGAATGGAATAAAATGTTCTGCATAATGCGTTATATCCTCCTTTCATTTTATAACTGATCCTATAAGAAAGTAGAAAGAGCCTAAAATAATCAATGAGTTCACTCTGTCGAAGTTATGTAACTAATTGATGTTCACAGTATACTGTCTGTTCCTAGAAATGGTACAGAAACAGCAAATGTCAATCTGGTAGTGTGAACAAGGAAAGAATATGTACACGTTCCTTCATCGAAAAAGCCCTTTTAAATGTGATGTGGAGACCACCGAGGCCAGTGATTGGCTGCAACTGTCATGTGGGTATATACACATTATATCTGCAGGAGAAAGACCAGCAGGGGTACAAGATCAATGGTGCTGAAAACTAAGGGGGAACATTCAATATACCATAAGCTTTTATTTTTTTTTATTTATTAGCATCTCCTGCTTTTATTACATTTTAAGGACCTTAAGGCTACAAGAATCAGGACAGGAAGATGAAATGTTCCTGGAAAAGTTATAAATTTGCACATCTTGAAATAGAAGCCATGTAAGAAAAAAATGTTTCCTTCTCAACATATTAGCACTGGTTGACCAGGTCTGGCAGCTGTAACATTATGCTGAGCAAACCTCAGCAGTCCAGGTCCAATCCCATTACATGGCAATTATGACACTTCTGGCTGCAGTCATCTCCCTACAGCAAAGATCAAAAGCAAATATTATACAGCTATGTGACAACCAACCTGTTAAAGAGATGATTAGTGACCTTTATTTTTGAGTTAGCCTTAAAATCATCTGGTAATAGCATCACTGGAACAGGAACTTGATTGAGCTCATTGACCTAAGAGAAAAAATATACATATCAGCATAAAGGAAAACTAAGGTCCAAAAAGGGAACAGCTTAGGCTGCTATCACACTGGCAAATATTGAATCGTGGGCATACAGGAAAACCTTGTATGCCCACAGATTCCCGCGCAACAGGCAAACTGGATGCTGCTAGCAACATCAGTTTGCATTCTTTTCATGGATCCATAATGATACGCGCCTTAGGAGGAGGGTTATTAACAACTGCGTCATTCGCATGAACTGTGCATGAGCAGTTAATGTGTCATAGTCCGGAAGTAGCTTTCTGTGTCCATAGGCACTCGTTCTAATTTTTCACGTGGTGCTGCAAATCCATGTGGATCCGCGGCATTTTACTTTTTGCGGAGACCAAAATCGTAGCAAGATACATTTTTGGTATCGTTGAATTCAAGGATGCCTACGGAAGCGTATTCTGTCCAGTCAAAGACAATGGGGCCGAAAACTGAGCCCATGGGGATCCTGTCAGTAGCGGATCCAAACTGATTAAAACGACTACGAGTGTGTAGGCAGACTTGTGTTTAGTCTTAGCTTCGGGAACACAAACATGGATAATTTGAATATATATTAGTGTCATGTTCAATGTGGCAAAAAGGGGGATTACTTGAGCTTTTAGGTTATTATATATATATATTTAACGAACTTTTTTTTCCACTTTTATTTTGTTTTGCATGCTCCCTTAGGGCACCTCAATACTGCAATCCGATCGCTTGTGCTGTACAGAGCTATGAGGATCTGAGTATGCCGGCACTCTTTGGGCATAGAAGGGCAGTAAGTCATGATAGCATCTGGGTTACTGCAGGGCCCCTGGCTGTCAAGGTAACACATGGAGGCCCCATGATCACATCACAAAGCCACTGATGCTGCAGGGAATTTCGGAATCCTTGCTACGACACTTTAGATCATGCTGTTGGTGATTGACAGCATGATTTAAGATGTGAACAGCGGAAGGCGTTAGCTGCACATGCCAACTGATTAAATCACCCGACGTGTGCAAGAATTGTTGCAAGCTCAGCGTGTGAGCTCACATCAAAGGGAGCCAACCAAGGATGTACTCATATTATTGGTCGTGAAGGGGTTAAAACAGTGATATCACTAAAGGACTAGTAAACCTGCTTCCAAGTAGTCAAGCATATTCATAAGCATTGTATAAAGCCAACCCTCACCACTAATTAGCAGCCTTGTTCCCATGTACAATGTACACAAAGCTGCCAATCAGTGGTGGGGACCGGGATAGACACAGCTCTGTATTCAGAGTACTAAAAGATCTACAGGGAAAAAAAAAAAAAGGGGGTTATGAAAATGACAGCATTCAGCTTGTTGAGTGACGACATGATGCTCTCAGATGGGGTACCAAAAACCTGGTGACAGATTTTCTTTAAATGCACATTAGAAATGTTGGTGTTTGAGTGGATAAAATAATGTCATGTTAAGGAATGAGAAATGTAGGAGTCAGCTGGGAGTTACATTGAGGTGGGAAAGATAAGAAGAGCCAAGTGAAACAACTCCCTAAAGTTACACACCAGTCGCTCTTTTTTGGTACACTAGCAAGATTATTCCTGGGACCCATCCAGGAGGCTGCTGATGTTTCCATTTACAATTTACATTTTGCTTCATGCAACAAGGTAAATGTGGATAATTCTCCACAAGGTCACATCTATAACAATTCGATATTTGCTAAGTGATCTCTGTACAATGGGTAGAAACAAATAGGTAAGTACACGTTAAGGAGCCCACAAACCTCTAAATGCTTTGACAAATCATGCCAATGATTGACACAAAAGGGATTATTCAAGTCACAAGTAAAGATACCAAGTTAAACAAATCAGCTGATTGGTTATTTGGTGCCCATGCCAGATACTATTTCCATTTATTCTTTGAGTAAGGACATTCAGAATTTCCTGTTGTAATTATGAATACTCCTTTATAGGCAATCTGTCAGCAGGATTTTGCTACCAATCTGAGCAGTATAATGTAGAAATGAAGAACCTGATTCCAGTGATGTGTCTCTAACTGCGCTGCTGGCTTTGATAGAATCACTCTTTAATCAGAAGTTTGATCACTAAAGGGCTAGTAAACCTGCTGATAGGTAATCCTCCATATTAATGAGCTCTGTATACTTCCACCACTGATTGGCAGCTTTCTGCTTATGCACAGTGTACATAGGAAGTGAGGGCGGCTTCACACCATGGTTTAGTGGATCACACCGGACAGCCCCGGATCAGATTTCGGCCCCATAGTATTTCTATGGGGCCGGATGGCAGTCATTTGCCATCCGGTTTTCATCTGTCCGGGAAAATTTGAGTGTTTCTCCTGGACACATCGCAGCTTGCTGCGATTTTCTGTCCGGGACAAAAATCTGAACAAATCGGATCCTCCCTGATCCAGCGCCCCCTAACATGGGACAGAAAAATCAGTCCGGCTCCCGTACGCCGGGTGCTGAGGGTCAGCACCGGCCGGCGCTGAACTACAGCACTGTGGAGAGCTCCCCGCTGAGACTTCAGGACCAATTTTGAAATTTCAACAGGGACAGCTCCTGAACCCCGCAATCTGCCAATTCCAGCAGAAAACAGGACAGGAGGGAATATTTGACCTCCGCTTCTGTTCTATCCGGGGCTGTCAGGTTCTGTCCGGTGTTTCTTGCAAAACACCGGACAGAACCGGATACACCAAAACCGTGGTGTGAAGCCGCCCTTACTAATTGGTAAAAAAAATGTGAAAAGTTTTAAAAAAATAAACAAGTAGACACAAAAGCGAACAAAAACCTGTTTTGCCTCTAAAAACGCAGCATTTATGTTAAAAGTATACACAATTGTGCTCATACTGTACTTTGAGCAATGTGAAAATATATAACACAAACTGCGCAAAAAATGACGCTTTTTCAACATGACAAAAAAAAATGAATAAGAGGCAATCAAAATGACATATGTAAAAAAAGAATAAAAAAAAAAAAAATATGAATGAAAATGGCCAAACTGTCCAACCCCTGAGAACAAGCCCAAACATGTCTCATTTGGAAAGAAATAAATGTTGCAGCTCTCAGAATATAGCAAAGCATGAACAAGTACAGTATATACCAAAAGTTTGGACAAACCTTCTCATTCAAAGAGTTTTCTTTATTTTCATGACTATGAAAATTGTTGATTCACACGAAGGCATCAAAACTATGTGGAATTATATACTTAACAAAAAAGTGTGAAACAACTGAAAATATGTTTTATATTCTAGGTTTCTTCAAAGTAGCCTCCTTTTGCTTTGATTACTGCTTTGCACACTCTTGGCATTCTCTTGATGAGCTTCATAAGTAGTCACCGGAAATGGTTTGCCAACAGTCTTGAAGGAGTTCCCAGAGATGCTTAGCACTTGTTGGCCCTTTTGCCTTTACTCTGCAGTCCAGCTCACCCCAAACCATCTCGATTGGGTTCAGGTCTGGTGAGTGTGGAGGCCAAGTCATCTGGTGTAGCACCCATCACCATCACACCTCCTCCTCCATGCATCACGGTGGGAACCAGGCATGTAGAGTCCATCCGTTCACCTTTTCTGCAGCACACAAACACACGGTGGTTGGAATCAAAGATCTCAAATTTAGACTCATCAGACCAAAGCACAGATTTCCACTGGTCTAATGTCCATTCCTTGTGTTCTTTAGCCCAAACAAGTCTGTTCTGCTTGATGCCTGTCCTTAGCAGTGGTTTCCTAGTAGCTATTATTTACCATGAAGGCCTGTTGCACAAAGTCTCATCTTAACAGTTGTTGTAGAGATGTGTCTGCTGCTAGAACTCTGTGTGGCATTGACCTGATCTGTAATCTGAGCTGCTGTTAACCTGCGATTTCTGAGGCTGGTGACTCGGAAGAACTTATCCTCCGCAGAAGAGGTGACTCTTGGTCTTTCTTTCCTGGGGGGGGGTCCTCATGCGATCCAGTTTCTTTGTAGCGCTTGATTGTTTTTGCAACTGCTCTTGGAGACACTTTCAAAGTGTCCCCAATTTTTCGGACTGACTGACCTTCATTTCTTAAAGTAATAATGGCCACACATTTTTCTTAACTTAGAATTTGTATTATGGCAAGAAAAAAAAGCAGCTAACAGTCTATTCAGTAGGACTATCAGCTGTGTATCCACCAGACTTCTGCACAACACAACTGATGGTCCCAACCCCATTTATAAGCCAAGAAATCCCACTTATTAAACCTGACAGGGCACACCTGTGAAGTGAAAACCATTTCGGGTGACTACCTCTTGAAGCTCATCAAGATAATGCCAAGAGCATGCAAAGCAGTAATCAAAGCAAAAGGTGTCTACTTTGAAGAACCTAGAATATAAAACATTTTTTCAGTTTCACACTTTTTTGTTAAGTATATAATTCCACATGTGTTAATTCATAGTTTTGATGCCTTCAGGGTGAATCAACAATTTTTATAGTCATGGAAATAAAGAAAAATCTTTGAATGAGAAGGTGTGTCCAAACATTTGGTCTGTATTGTATATTTTTGTAAAACAGTCTTTAGTGTTTAAAAGTATCAATGCATAAAAAAACTATACAAGTCTGGTATTGCTGTAGCTGTACTGACCCAAAGAATAAATCTGTCTCATCACTTTTACTGCACGCGGAACTTAAGGGCCCTTTACACGCCGCGACGGCAGGCTGGATACATCCCGCTACAGGCTACAAATGTAGCTTGTAGCGCCAATGTAGCCCGTCGTAGCGGCGTCTGAAGACGTGACGCTACAGCCGGCAACAGATACATCTGTTTCCTAGCTCTGTTCGAAAACTGATGGCTACATCGCCGATGGTAGCGAGCTGTATCGGCGTGTAAAGAAGCAACGGAAGGGAACTCGGGACAGCCTGCGATGTAGCTGCAATGTAGCTAAGGCGTGACCCTGGCTCCGTGTTACCGCGCCCCATGTGCGATCATTGGTGGAAGCTGCTGCATGACGATTGGTAGTCGCTGCATAGGGAGGCATATTTAAGGAGCTGACGAGTCACACTACACAATCGCTCGAGCGTGCTGTATTACTCAGCCTCCTGCGTTGCCTGGCCAATCAGGATGTTATTGCTTCGTCCTATCAGCGTACGGACGGCTCGTAATCCACAATTGTGGCACGCCTATGTGCTGGCCCTGCTGCACCAGGTACGCCCATAGTAGCTGGTTATAGCGGTGTGTAAATGAGCTACAGCTGGCTACTTGAGACACCCGGCGATGTAGCTAGCTATAGATGTAGCGTGGCGTAGCGCACCTTGTGGCGGCGTGTAAAGAGGGTGCGTTGACCGTTTGTAACCGTTTGAGCGTGCTCGTGCACGTGAAGTAGCGGGATGTATCCAGCCTGCCGTCGCGGCGTGTAAAGGTACCTTAAGAAATACAAATAAAATAAAACTAAGTCAACTGCTGATTTTTGTTCATTCTGAAAAACCTGAATGGAAAGTGATCAAAACATTTACATACTGCAAAATAGTACCACCAAAAAAAAAAAATAAAAAATAAAATAAAATTCGCTGTTCAAAAAAAAAAAAAAAAGCAGCCCTGCCCTACCACAGCCTTAAACAACAAAAAATAAAAGTGTTAAGAGTTATAGCTTTCAAAAAAACACAGCAATAAAAAAACTATATTCTAAAAAAGCATTTTTACTGTGTGATGGAAGCAAAACATTAAAAAAGCTGTAATTCTACTAACCTAGGGAATAAATCTGTCATATTATTTACACCGTATGGTGAACCAAGCACAAATAAAAAGAAAAGCTATTCTTGTACTGCAATTTGTTTATTCTAACTCCCAAAAATCGGAATAAGCCTTGGTTCACATTTATCCTGATCTCTCCACTGAGCATATACATCTGGGCTTCAGTGTAAAGCTCACAAACCCCAAATTAGACAGATCCCCAAACGGAATCACTGACTAATGAGGTAGAAGGAGCCACAATGGACTCCACCTGATCTCTGTTCTGCCAGTGTCCCCTTATTTCAGGCACCTTTTAAGCACGTACATGTGGACGACCACAGTTCTAAAAAGGCGACAAATGGAGTCCCAAAGTGTCTCCATCTGCCTCATTATACAGTGAATGGTTCAGTTGGAGTTTGTTGACTAAAGGGCCCGTTACACGCTTCGATATCGTTAACGATATCATTGATTGGTACATCACGGCTTTTGGAGCAGTGCAGAGACATCATTGCGTGTGACAGGTAGATACGACCAATGATAAGTCGGCTGATCGTTGATTGCAGGTTTATGACCAGTACCATAAATCTGTCGTTCGTTCTATCTGCAACATAGTTGTGTGAGACACCTTTCCAATGATCTCGTCTACCACTTTGCCTTTTTGAGAACTGAAGGATGTAGGCAACCAAACGACCGGAAGTATCGTTCGCTTGTCACGGAATCGTTGCTACGTGATTCATGATATCTGTACGTGTTACACCTCACTAGCGATCAATGAACGACGTTCAAGCAATCCAGGCCAAGTCGGAAGTTGGTCGGATTGCTGAGACATTGAAGCGTGTAACAGGCTCTTATGTCACATTTTTGGGAGATTTACACGCACACCCAGACGTAAGACTGGTTTCACACTTCGTTTTTTTTCCCTGATCAGGTCCGATTTGTGTGTCAAAGCCAGGAGTGTCTCCAAAACCCAGAACAGGTGTCAGTCTTTCAATTTTAATTTCTCTCTTCAAGTTGTTCTCCTGGTTTTGGCACACAAATCGGATGAAACCTGATCAGGAAAAAACTGCAGTGTGAAACCAGCCTTAGGGCCTTTTCACATCACCGGTAATCGCTGATCGCAGCAGCTGCAGTGAGAAACCCGCAACTGCCGTGGTTGCCGCATAACGGCCGCACTTACGGTTCACTTGCGGCAATCCCCATGCAATGTCTATGGGGCTTGCGGTAAGTGTGCAGCAAGAGCCGAAACCGTAACTATACCGCACTTGCCACAAGCCCCATAGACATTTTGGGGCTTGCCGCAGGTGGACTACAAGTGCGGCCATTATGTGGTAACCGCGGCAGTTGCGTTTTTTTCACCGCAACTGCTGTGATCAGCGCTTACCGCTGATGTACAAGGGGCCTTAGTCCTCAGCATAACACAACAATATGATCCCAGCCTTATTATGTTAAAGGCAATCAAAAAATGTTTTGTACTCCAAAATGTAACCATTAAAAGCCCTAACCTTATCCCGCAAAAAAAAAAATCCCACACTCAGGTCTATCATCTGTCACTGGAAATATAGGGGGCTCACATGTTGTTGGCCAAGGGTAAAAGTGACAGGTTCCACTCCCTCAAATTCCAGTGAAATCTGTGCTCTCAAATCCAAATGCTCCCTCCTGTTGAAGCCCCCTGTGCCTAAACCACATTAAAGCCCCCGTCACACTTAACAAGCTCGCTAGCGAGATCGCTGCCGAGTCACAAAGTTGGTGACGCAACAGCGACCTCAACAGCGATCTCGCTTTGTGTGACACTTGGCAGTGATCAGGCCCCCTGCTGTGAGATCGCTGCTCGTTACAAACCGTTCTAGACCATTTTTTGGTGGTCGGGCTCCCGCTGGGCATCACTGTGTTTGACAAGGACAACAGACCAACGATCTCAATACTACAGGTCTGAGAAACAGGGTCCCAAAGACCTCTGTATCATTCTGGAGCGTTGCTGCGTCGCTGTTGAGATCCGACTGTTTGACATCTCACCAGCGATGCCGACAGCGACACACCAGCGATCCCGGCAGGTCGGAATCGCTGTCGGGATCGCTGGTGCATCGCCAAGTGTGACAGTACCCTAAGGGGCCACATCTGTATTGGGGAGAGCCTAATTAATTGATGAGGTGCCAGTCTGCAGAAGCACAAGGTAGACAATGTATGGGCACTAGGCAGGCATATTCGCAATTCTTTAGAAGGAGTGGTGTGTTTTTTACAAAACAGTCGCTGCAGCCAGATTAATTTTCTGAGAAGTGCAAATTCTACAATTGCATCATTTTGTCAGGTTTTCTGCGGTTCTGGCCCCTTACAGGCACCACAAATGTTGGTCACAAACTAAACTATTCTAGCAAAATCTAAACTCCAAAAAGAAAAAAAAAAAAAAACAGAAAAATACTGCTTCTTCCTTCTCAGCTCTGCTGTGTGGCCAGACAGTAGTTTCTCATGCATTACAATGTTCGAAAAAAATTTTGCAACAAATTAAGGGGTGGGTTTTCTCCCATTATCTATTGTGACAATTAAAAATTTGGGGCTAACACTTAGCATAACAACAAAATGTAGTTTTCATTATCACATACATTTTAAAATGTTTTGTGAAGCATCTAAAGGTTCAACATGCTGAACACACCTCTAGATGAATTACTTTATGGGTCTAGTTTCCAAAACAGGCTCACTTGTGGGGTGGAGGGGTTCAGCCGTTTTGGTACCTCAGGGGCCCTGCAAATGAAATACGGTGTCTGCAATCTATTCCAGCAAAATTTCCATTCCAAAAGCTCCTTCTGTTCAGAGCTCTGACATTTGTCCAAACAGAACTTTTGATTACACCTGAGGTATCACCACGCTCAGAAGTCAACGGGCAATAAACTTTGGGGCCCCATGTTTTCATCTTGCCTCTAGTAACAGTAAAAAGGTTGAGGCTTAAGCGACATTTTTGTGCAAAGAAAAAAAAAAAAATATGAAGATTTTCAATATGACGACAATGTTAATATATCACATTGATTGACTGCAGAATCATCATTTTAGACTGGAACACCCCTTTACCAGTATTAATGTCTACAAAAGGGGGGAGGTAGACAACCTCACAGCTCCCCGCCGTCCTGGTGAGCAAAGACAATCGGAAGATCGAAAACTCTGGAAGAAAGACATGCGTCTTCGCTCAGTAGGATAGGGAAGGGGGTGTCAGGTTGTTTAACTCCTCCCTGTGCTGTAAGATAATACAGTAACGCCCCTTTCACATCACCGTTTTTTAAAATTTGCAGCAGATCTACCGCATCTGCCACGTAATGGCTGCACTTGCGGCAAGCTCCATTCATTCTCTATGGGGCTTGCGGTCAGGTGCGGCAAGTGCGGTTTGCCGGATCTTGCGGTGCGTGAAAAAGAAAAAAAAAAACGCCGCTAGCGAGGTAAAAAAATAACTTTCGGAAATTTTACAATAGCGCTTTATGGACACAAAGGGATGGATAGAAATGGATTACCATGTCGCAGGGACAGGTTAAGAGAGCCTGGTTGATGGTCGCCAGGTTTTCGGACTGGATCGAAAACCTGGCAATGGTCACCCAGTGGACACGCAGCATTGCTGTGTGTGACACCGGGATGCGCAATCAGCCAGCTCCCAGCGCCTCTCTGCAAGCGCTGGGAGCTGGTATCCATTGTAAACTGGGACCCTAGTTATCCGCTGTGTACCTTGGATAACAGCCGGTGAGCTGAGAGGGCTGGTAACCAAAGTATACATCGGGTATCTAGGCAGCGCGCGCTGCCTAGTTACCCACAGTTTACCATGGATACAAGCCTGCAGACATCGTGGAAACGATATTTAAATCATTTCCACAATGTCGCTGGTCCAACGATCGCTGGTGAGTCTGCCTGTGTGAAATCTCACCAGCGATCAGCCGTCAATGTCGCCAGCGATCAGATCGCTGACGTCATTGACGTGTGTGACGCCGGCTTAACATCAGAAGCAAAGCTATACAATCTGCCACTGATTAACAGTTTATTCCAGAACTTCATGTACACATGATTAGATCAAATATTTAAGGGAACCCGTCAACCCCCCAGGGCATTTTATACTGTGTCCAGCAGGTTATATATTATGTAAATGGGGTTCTAGTAACCCCTGTAATATGCCCAGAGTGACCCCACTGTGATATGAAGTTATACTCTGTACACAGTTGGCCTCCTGTTGAGTCACGGAGGCAGGTATTTTGGTCATGTTGGTGAAACGTCTTGCCGCCCCTCCAGGCTGGTAATCCCACCCTGCATCGTTCAAATCTCCCGCCGGCGCACGAGTGCAGGAGAACTCGCCGGGAACAGCGGAGCGGGTGTCAGCGGGCCATAGAACAATGCTGAAGTCTCACGAGACTTTAGCACTTACAGTGGCACCCGCGCCTGCGCAGTGGAGCGGGTGCTGCTGTCAGTGCCGAAGTTTTGCAAGACTTCATCACTTCTATGGACCTGCCACACTCCAATGCACTGGCACGAGTCCTCCTGTCACTCATGCGCTGGCCAGAGGAGGGGCGGGAGATTTAAATGATGCAGGGCGGGATTACAAGCCTGGAAAGGCGGCAAGACGTTTCACAAACATGACCAAAATAGCTGCCTCTGTGACTCAACAGTTGTGCACAGAATATAACTTCATATCACAGGTATGTGGGGTCACTCTGGGCATATACAGGGGTTACTAGAACTCCATTAACATGAAATACAACCTGCTGGGCACAGTATAAAATGCCCGGGGGAGGGGGATATTGTCGATGGGGCGGACAGGTTTCCTTTAAGTTTCTCATACTGAAAAATTACTTGGACATATTTATACCCTACTAATCTAGTATTTATCCTTCTCTATCACTTTAAAGGGATCCTGTCACCCCCAAAACACCTATAAACCTATTAAAACCTGTCCCTACAGCATATTAACACTTTCCCTACACTTCTTTTACCTCCTAAATGCCCTTAGTCAAAGTGAAGAAAAACGTTATAATAGTACCTGCTTAGTGATGATAATGAGTGACTATGCTATTCATAGTCACTCATCAAGGCAGCCCCTCTTCTTCAGATCACGCCTGAATAGGCGTGATCTTCCTTATGGATTCAAATGTGCGCTCCCTGCGCGCCTCCCCGCGCTCCCATTACGTCCGTGCTTCAGGCTGGGGGCAGTATGACGCGATTCGCGTCATTTCCTGTCGCCGGGTGACGTCTCTACAACGGCGCAGCTTTCAGCTTCAAGTGCCGCACTGCGCATGCCTGCGGGAGCGCACTGCGCATGCGTGCGGGAGCCTACACAAAGCGGCCGTGTAGGCTCCCGCACGCATGCGCAGTGCGCTCCCGCAGGCATGCGCAATGCGGCACTTGAAGCTGAAAGCTGCGCCGTTGTAGAGACGTCACCGGCGACAGGAAATGATGCGAATCGCGTCATACTGCCCCCAGCCTGAAGCACGGACGTAATGGGAGCGCGGGGAGGCGCGCAGGGAGCGCACATTTGAATCCATAAGGAAGATCACGCCTATTCAGGCGTGATCTGAAGAAGAGGGGCTGCCTTGATGAGTGACTATGAATAGCATAGTCACTCATTATCATCACTAAGCAGGTACTATTATAACGTTTTTCTTCACTTTGACTAAGGGCATTTAGGAGGTAAAAGGAGTGTAGGGAAAGTGTTAATATGCTGTAGGGACAGGTTTTAATAGGTTTATAGGTGTTTTGGGGGTGACAGGATCCCTTTAAGTCACAGGCACAAGATCTACCTATTTATAGGCATTAAAACAGCTTTTTACTATGCAAGACATTGTTTTTTATTGCATTTTTTTTATGGAGGAGATGCAAAATTAGCAGTTCTGAAGTTTTGATCATTTTTCTCAATAGCATTTACCATATGGAATGATTTTAAATTTAGTTGGATTAGACTTTTACAAATAGGAAGTACAGTATATCAAATATGTGAAATTTTTAGATACTTCTTTTTAAAGGGGGAAAAAATGCTTCAAACGTAGTCCCCTTATGGTCATTTGATCGCCTGTTCTATGTACAGTACAATACTAAAGTATTGCAGAATATAAAGAAAATGACATTCTCCTATGAAGATGGCTTTACAGGAAGTCCAAGATGGCAGTCATAGGGGTCTGTAGAAGGCACCACCGGCTACAATACCAAACCCAGGACTCGCAACCGACTGTATCACAGGGGAGTGTGAGGTTGGGGGAACTACGGGAGCCAGTGACTGTGCAGTGTCAATCAGTCCATTTAAATGGCGTCAGAAATTCACAGAGGCCTGTGCATACTACAGCTTTATAAAACAAAATCTAAAGAGATGTTCATAATTTAAGTTACTATTGTTATTCACTCTAATGCCTCTATAAAATAGAGAAGAAAAGAAAAAAAAAAAGAAAAAGAGGAGCTGCAGCTTTGGGCTTAGTCTCCACAGCCCTGCTCAATGTGGTCCTGACCTTGGCATCCAGACAGCACATAAAAGTACTGTACCCTTATAAAGCTACAAACTCATCTCAGAGAGAATACTGGAAAACTATCTTTAGCTCAAATAAGCATGGACTAATATCGACGTCGATGGACAGACACGGCCGGGCTCTTTATACTGAAGCCTCATTCACACTTACATATCTGATGATATTTTGTATTAGCTTCCTCACGCCCCCCAAAAAACAGTGAAGATAGAAACATACATATTGCATTTTAGTTTCTGCGTTTCAGACCAACATAAAAGTGTAAAATACTGATCAAATAGAATAGTGTGAATGAGATCAAAGACACACCTGATGTACACACAAAAAGATGGAAGCGTGATGTATGTTTGGGCGCTGAGGTAAGGAAAATCTCTGATGCTGGCTTCTTTTCCGGACTTTATTAAAATAATTGCAGTTATAATTATTCAAGCTTAAGGCTCTCAAAACCCACGATGCATTTCGACGTGCACACACGTCTTTCTCAAGTGAATGTGTGCACATACATCACGCTTCCATCTTTTTGTATCATTTTGACTCCCTATGGGGAGAGTGGTGGAGTGAGCTGCAGAGGAGGGAGAGGACCTGAAAAGACGTCAGCTGGATCGGCCCCTTTACTAGACACGTGACGCCGCCCGGCACTAGTGTTTCCCCGGAGAAGACCTCGTAGGAAGCACGAGGACGGAACCGGAGGATTCTGCTGCTTCAAATTAATAAGCTTATCTACGGGCTGTGGTTTATAACCAGACCAGGTGAGTTTAAATGCAAAAGAACCGCCCGCTAACAGCCCCATGTGTATAGGCGCACTACAAGCTGTTGTTGTTTTTTCTTTTACACCTGATGTACACGGGACTGCATCTCGTATTATATTGATGGCTGGACTACCGTATATAAGATGGCATTTTACCATTTACTTTGTGTCTTCCCTACGTCCTCATAGATTGTAGCTTGCAAGCTCTCACTCCTCTTGCTTTCTGTTGAATTTTTTTTTACGCTTTAATGTCTTATTGTCTTTACATGTCACCTCTGAATTATAAAGTGCTGCAGAATCTGTTGGTGCTACACAAGTAAAAATGTATTACCTAATTGGTAAAGGTCCCCTTTCTGGGACTGTCATCTGTGGTCTGGATTGGGCTTGCACCACTGCATTTATGATTATAGAAATAACAAAAGGAGCTAATCAGCAATTTGTCATAAGAAAAAACTGAATTAGTCCTTACCAGTAATTCCTTTTCTTGGAGCCTTCAATGACAGCATTAGAGGATGTTAACCACACCCTATTGGGGAACAGGAACACAGAGAGGTTAAAAGCCCCTCCCCTTCCTCAGTACTCCAGTGTTTACCAAGATCACCCTTAGCCATGGATTACCTGATACAAACCGGATCCAAACACCAACAAGGGGCAGAACTGATGCTGTCGTGGAAGGCTCCAAGAAAAGGATTTAACGGTAAGGACTAATTCAGTTTTCTCCCTTCGCTTTCCACGACAGCATTGGAGGAATACCACCGATACTCCTCAGGATGGGACTATTGCCTGCAGAACTTTCCTACCAAAGGACAGATCCTGACTGAAGGACAGATCTAACCTAAAGTGGCAAGAAAAAGTGTGGAGGGACGAACACGTAGCCGCTCTGCATATCTGCTCCGATGAAGCTCCAGACCGCTCAGCCCAGGATGTAGCAGCAGCCCGAGTTGAATGAGCCTTCAACCCCACCGGAGGAGCAAGGACCGGAGCGACGTAGGCCTCACAGATCGCCTTCTTGATCCAGGAAGCGATGGTAGCCTTGGAAGTCTTCTTCCCTTTATTTTTCCCAAAATGCTGAACAAACAGGTTCTGATCTAACCTCCAGGAACAGTCTCTTGGAGGTAGTGGAGGACAGTCTGACGAACATCCAAGGAGTGAAACACGGCCTCAGCCGCATTAGCATGAGATTGACAAAATGAAGGCAGAACCACTTCCTGGGACCGATGGCAATCTGACAACTTTCGGAAGAAAAGATGGATTCAACCGAAGCGGAATGCGATCATCGGACACCACAAGGTACGGAGCCCGGACAGAGTGTGCCTGTAGTTCTCCAACTCTGCGAGCAGAAGTGATGGCCACCAAAAACACCGCCTTGTGAGAGAGAGAGAAAGGGATGCAGCAGACAAGGGTTCAAAGGGACTTCGAGAAAGCCCCTGGAAAACAATATTCAAATCCCAGGGAGGGACAGAAGGTTGAATCTGGGGACGCAGCTTACAAGCAGAAGTAAAAAAAAACGCTTGATCCATCGATGGGAAGCAAGATCCTGGTCAAAAACCGCCCCAAGCGCAGACACCTGGACTTTAAGAGTACTCGGCCGAAGCCCCAAATCCACGCCACGCTGCAAAAAATCCAAGAGGTGGGCCACATTAGGATGATGTATGTCCGGGATGGAAGGAGCACACCAAAACAAGAACAGATTCCAGATCTTCCCGTAAATAGTGTTCGTCACAGGTTTCCTGCTCTGTTGAAGGGTGTGGATCACTGCCTGGGAGAGCCCCTTTGGGTCCTCAGGATCTCGGCCTCAACAGCCAGGCCGCCAGATTGAGCCACTGAGGGTCCGGGTGAAACACAGGACCTGGGACAGTAGGTTCGAGTTTGTGGGGCAACATAATCGGTCCCTCCAAGCACAGGTTTCGGATGGTGCCGTACCACGTCCAGCCCCAGAGGATGGTCCGACCGCGTCAGGGAGAAAAAGGTCGGCACCTTTGCATTCGAGCCCGAAGGAACAGGTCGATCGAAGGGACTCCCCACCTATAGGTAAGAGCGAAATACTTCCGGATGGAGGCTCCATTCTCCTGGGTGTACCTCCGTGCGGCTCAAGAAATCTGCCTGTACATTGTCGTTCCCTTCAGATGTACTGCCGATAAGGAGAGAAGATGGAGTTCTGCCCATGAAAAGATTAGTCTTCGAGCACCTGCAAGTGTAAGCCTCAAGTACCGCCTTGGTGCCGCAAGAAGGCAACTGTAGTCATGTTGTCTGACAGGACCTTGACATGATGACCCCGGAGAAGTGAGCTGCAGCATGAAGCGCCTCCTCCACCGCCAGAAGTTCTCGGAAGTTTGAAGACTGGCAACTGACCGAGCGACTCCAAATCCCCTGGAACGGTATGTGATCCACCATCGCGCCCCAACCGGAACCGCTGCCATCTGTGGTAACGGAAATCACAGGAGCCTGCAGCCAGGCCACCCCCGTCCGAAGGTTCCTGGGATTCATCCACCAGGAAAGCGAAGCTACCACCCGCCCCAAGGTCCGGTCCGGTTTAAGGAAACCTGACGTCTGTCCCAGGAAATCAGTATGTGTTCCTGGAGCAGTGGGAATGAGCCTGAGCCCATGCTACCGACTGAATGCAGGCCGTCATGGACCCTAACAGGGACATTGCTTCCTGCAAGGAGGGCGACCCCCGTGCCCGGAAGCGGGTCAGTTTCTCGCAGTGCAGAAGCCAATGTGCAGCAAGAAGGAACGAGGTCTGTCTGGAGGAGTCCAGCAAGACTCCCAAAAATTGACGATGGGTTGCTGGCACCAGTTCCGATTTCCGAAGATTGGGCACCCACCCCAGGGACTGAAGAATCTCCAACGTTTTGGAGACCTGTGTGCGCAGAACCTCTGCCGAAGGAGCCACCACCAACATGTCGTCTAAATAGGGAATCACACATATCCCTGGGTCTGGATGAACTCGATCACTTCCCCATGAGTTTGGTAAAAACTCTGGGGGCCGACGAAATCCTGAAGGGCAGCACATTGAACTGATAATGGACCATCCCACCTGCCCCGGAGATCGCGAATCGCAGAAAGCGCTTGTGGGACGGGTGAATGGGGACATGATAATACACGTCCTGGAGGTCAAGGAGGCCATCTTGTGATCAAAACCGATCAGGGAATTGCCGAGCGGATTGATTCCATCTTGAATCGCCTGTAGAGGACATGGCGATTAAGAAGTTTTAGATTGAATATGACACGAGGAGCCCCCGAGGGTTTTCACACCACAAACAACCTGGAGTAGTGCCCCTGGCCCTCCTCTCCAGGAGGAATCGGGGACACCACTCCCGAATCCAACAGGTCTCGCAGACCCGACAAAAAAAGCGTGCGAGAGTACCCCTGAGGAAGGGAGGTGACATGAAGACACGGAGGGGGCTTGCTCTCGAATTCCAAACACAGACCCTCCCGAATGGTCGAGAGGATCCAAGGGCACGAGGAAATTGCTTGCTTGCCACTGTGGAAGAAACCGCAGGAGCCGCCCCGCAATGGGGAAGGGGTCATTGTTTAGGGAGCGGCTGGTGATGCCGCTGCTGGGGGAGCAAGATATTACGGGTCTTGTCCCCTTTCTAGTATGCCAGCAACCGGACTTACCCTTCCCTTTATACTGGGAGGGTTGGCTGCGCTCAGGCCGAAAGGACTACCTCCAAAAGGGAGACACCTTTTCCATTCCCATTCCACATTTTAAGCCATACTGCCCTGCGAGCTGTGTTAGCCAACACTGCGCACCTGGCACCAATGCAGATCGACTCAGCAGAGGCATCGGCCAGGAAGCCCGTAGCACGTCTCAGAAGTGGAATGGAGTCCAAAAACTCCTCCATGGGAGTACCCTGCAGGATGAATTCTTCCAGCTGGGTGATCCACTTAAAGAGAGACCTGGCCACACATGTAGAGGAAATGTTCACATTTAAAGACACAGCTGTCGCCTCCCATGGTTTTTTGAGGACACCTTCCATCTTCCGATCGAGGGGGTCCTTCAACTGGGAGGAATCTTCAAAAAGTAACGCGGTCTTTTGTGCTACCCTGGCTACCTGGATGTCCACCTTCGGGACCTCCCAGACAGTCAACACCCTCCAAAGGAAACCTCTGTTTCAACTCAGATGGGGTGATCTATTTTTTTGGAGACTCCCACTCCCGGCGGATGAAATCCCGGATGACCTCATGGACAGGGAAGCCCAACTGCCGCTTACCCTTCAGGCCTCTGAACATTTCATCCTGCACAGAAGAAGGGGATTCCACCACTTCTACTCCCATGGTACTACAGACAGCATCCAGCAATTCACCCATGGACTCCGTGGAAAAATAGTAGTGTCCAGATTCTCGTGCCTGGACAGAGGCAACAGATGCAATATCCTCGCCGTCCTCTGACTGAGCTCTGGGCAGCCTCCATGAGATCCACAGAGTCACAATCCTGGAGCTTCCTCTTTTTCAGAGGGGAGGGCCTGGATGCTGCAGCAAAAACCAGCAGTGCAGAGATAGAAGCCTGCACCTCTTCCCTAACCGCTTGAACTTCATGTCTAACCATGGATTGGAGCTCCTCAAGCAGGGATGGGGATTCGTGTCTGACAAAACTGTCAGTACATGTCTGACAACTTCTTTTTGTAGGAAGAGGGAAATTTTGTGCCGCAGATGCCACATTTCCTGGATGGGTTTTTGCTCCCTTTCACAAGCTGATCCTTGTCTCTTTATAGAAAAAAAGGGAAGAGAAGGGGGTCCCAGTGTGAGTGCAGGGCCTAAATGACTACCCCTAGTGACCACCCCAGAAACACTTACATGAGCTGGGGAAACACTGGGCTCTGCAGAAGCAGATGTGGAAGACCTATCACCCTCCATGTCTTCAGGGATCAGCCTTACCTGGGTGTAGCTTCCGGCAGGTACTTATGCAGAAGTAACGTGCCCCCAACGAGGAACACCTGTTCCCTCCCTCCTCATGGTCCCCAGCCGCGAGCGATAGGCCTGCTGGGTTCCCTGGAGCTGCGCCCAGCCCGTACATGAGCCACCGCCCGAAACCAGAAGTGCCATCCTGAAACCGGAAGTGCCACCTCGGCACTTCTGGTGCGTGCCCCAGGACCGCAGCTGGAGGAGGGAGACGCCTGAGAGCTGAACAGGCCTCCGGCGCTTCAATACACGGCCTGCTTTGCCCCGTAGGACGCAGGAAGGCTGGATGGTCCCACCACGGGAGCCCCAAGACGGAGGAGGAGGCCGCCCCCGACGTCCATCCCTGGCCCGGCTGTAAGTATACCCCAATGCTGCCTCTGCCGGCCCGACAGCTTCCCACTCCTGGCAGTTCCCAGAGGGTCTCATGTACCAGAAACCCAGTTCGCTTTTTAGACCGGAAGACCCACGAACATCTCATCTTGAACAGAAAGTGGGAACTTCCACATCTTTTAGACCCATGGTGCTTCTAACAGTCTAGTAACTCCTCCATATCATCTGAGGAGAAGTAACATCGCAATCTCAGGTTTTTTGCTGGAAGATAAAGATTCCTTTTCCGGGAAAACTTCTGAGGCAGAGCCATGGTCCTCATCAGAGATAACATCTGAATCCTCCGCTTGAATCTTACTCTTTTTTTTAGGGAGAGAGGGTCTGGAGGATGAAGTGTAAGGAGGCAAGACAGCAATGGATACCTGGACTTCCTGTCTGTCCAATGATCTGAGATCATCCAGAAGAGAAGGATTTTCCTCCTTAAGTATGCTATCTGTGCAGGGCTGGCACAGTTTCTTTTTAGAAGATGAGGGCAGCTTCTTGGCACAGACACCACACTTGCGTGATGGATTCTTATCCTTCTTAGGAATAGGGACCTTGTCTCGCTAAAGGTGGCGTCACACGTGCCAACCAAGGCTGCGATGTCAGAAGCGATGCGCGCTCGCTTCCGCCATCGCAGTCTTGGTGTCACACGGCAACATGCTGACGGTGACGCCGCAGTGATGTGGGCGGAGCCATCGCTCGCTGGGCTGGGATCAACCCAGCGAGCGATCCGCAGCAATACTGCGGTATAGGCTGGATCGCTGCCAACATCGCGATCCAGCCTAATCGCTGGTTGCAGATTGACAGCTTTACGTTCATGTTCGTAAACCTGTCAACCTGCGACCAGTGGTAAATCGCAGTTGCATCACGCTGTCACACAGCACGACGCACTTGCTATATCACAAGCGACATCGCTGATGCGTCAATTTTTAGCGATGTTGCTCGCTATATTGATACGTGGGACGCCGCCTTAAGGTTGGTTTCACACGGCAGTTTTTTTCCTGATCAGGGTTCACCAGGTTGTGTGTGCCAAAACCAATCTTTCAATTGACACCTATTTACTTTTTCTCTGCAAGTTTCACTCCTGGTTCCTCTCCTGGTTTTGGCACAAAAAACCTGATTAACACTGATCAGGAAAAAAAAGAGAATTTTGTTTACGTACCGTAAATTCTTTTTTCTTTAATCATCAATGGGAGACCCAGACAATGGGGTTTAGGGCACTGCCCTCCGGAGGTCACACTAGGTACTACAAGTTTGTAGACACCGCCTCCTCCGCTTATAAACCCCTACCGCAGGGAACTTCCTCAGTTTGGTCCATAAGCTGCGAGGAGGAAATAAACCACACCCGAAACATCGGGAAGAACGCCGTGCACAGACGGTTCAACAACCCGGCAAACACTGTCTCAACAGAGAACAGAGCCAATGCAAAGAACATGCAACGGAACAACTGGGTGGGTGCTGGGTCTCCCATTGATGATTAAAGAAAAAAGAATTTACGGTACGTAAACAAAATTCTCTTTTTTCTGGTCATCATAATGGGAGACCCAGACAATGGGGATGTCCTAAAGCAATACCCCAGGGCGGGAAGAGTTCCTCAACAAGACGGATAACACATGGTTCCCTTTAAAGGTGGGCAACCGCCGCCTGGAGGACCCGCCTGCCCAAACTTGCATCCGCAGAGGCATGGGCATGCACCATATAGTGCTTAGAGAAAGTGAGCAGGCTGGACCAAGTGGCCGCCTGACACACCTGTAGAGCAGACGCTCGATGTCGCAAAGCCCAGGAGGCACCTACAGCTCTGGTAGAGTGAGCCTTCAATCCCACCGGGAGAGGCAAACCAGAAGCCCGGTAAGCCTCTTGAATGGAAGCCTTAATCCATCTGGCCAATGTCGATTTTGATGCCGCGGACCCCTTACAGCGACCTGTCGTAAGAACAAATAAGGAATCCGAACTCCTAAAGGAGGCGGTCCTGGGCACATAAATGCGTACAGCTCTCACGAGATCCAGAGTATGGAGGTCGCGTTCAACCTGATGAACGGGAGCGGGGCAAAATGATGGGAGAACAATCTCCTGGTTCAGGTGAAAAGTTGAAACCACCTTCGGCAAGAACTCTGGCCGTGGGCGCAACACCACCTTGTCTTGGTGGACCACCAGAAAGGGTGACTTGCACGATAGTGCAGCCAATTCTGAGACCCTCCTCAGAGACGTAATTGCCACCAGAAAGGCCACTTTCTGGGACAGACGAGATAGAGAAACATCTCTCAGCGGCTCAAACGGTGGTCTCTGTAATGCCGCCAGGACCATGTTAAGGTCCCAAGGGTCCAGAGGTCTCTTGTAGGGCGGAACCATCCGCGACACCCCCTGCAGAAATTGACGGACCTTCGGGAGGAGCGCCAATCGCCTGTCAAACAGCACTGAAAGTGCTGACACTTGACCTTTCAAGGAGCCAAGGGATAATCCCAATTCCAAACCCGACTGTAGGAAAGCCAACAACGTCGGGATGGACAAGGGCCACGGAGACCGTCCACCAGAGGCACACCAAGTAAAAAAGATTTTCCACGTCCTGTGGTACATCTTCCTGGAAACGGGCTTCCTAGCCCGATTCATAGTGGCAACCACTGTAGGGGAAAAACCCCTGGATGTCAGCAGCCAGGCCTCAAGAGCCATGCAGTCAATCTGAGGGCCCTGGAATTGAGGTGGAAGAATGGGCCTTGCGCGAGTAAATCTGCGCGTTCTGGAAGAGCCCACCTGTGTCCGCCTGACAGTTGCCACAGGTCCGGATACCAGGACCTCCTGGGCCAATCTGGAGCCACTAGAATGGCTACCCTGCACTCCGACCTGATTTTCCACAGCACCCTGGGAATCAGAGCCAGAGGCGGGAACACATACGGCAGATGGAATCTGGACCAAGTCAGGATCAGGGCGTCTGCCCCCAGAGACTGAGGATCCCATGACCTCGCCATGTATTGCGGCACCTGATGATTCAGCCGTGAGGCCATCAGATCCACGTCCGGAGTGCCCCATCTGCTGCAGACTTCTCTGAAGACATCCGGATGAAGAGACCACTCTCCGGCGTCCATCCCCTGCCTGCTCAGGTAGTCGGCCTCCCAGTTTTCGACCCCTGGGATGTGAACTGCGGAGATCAGGCAGTTGTTGTCCTCCGCCCAGGATAGGATGCGGTGAACTTCGGCCAGAGCCTCTGCACTCCTGGTTCCTCCTTGATGATTTATATAAGCGACGGCCGTCGCATTGTCGGACTGAACCCGAATGGGTTGTCCTGAGAGGAATCTCTGAAAAGCCAGGAGTGCCAGATAGACCGCCTTAATCTCCAGCACGTTGATCTGCAACGCCGACTCCGACTGAGTCCAGAAGCCTTGGGACCTGTGGTGTAGGAACACCGCCCCCCAGCCCTTCAGACTGGCGTCGGTGGTCACCACTAACCATGACGGCTTGATGAAGGACCGGCCCCGAGACAAGTGATGTGGCTGTAGCCACCACTGCAGGGAATCTCTGGTCGGTTGGGAAAGGGTCACCAGCCGATTCAGAGAAATCGTCCTTTTGTCCCACCTGCGGAGAATCTCCAGCTGGAGAGGACGGAGGCGAAATTGTGCGAAAGGCACCGCCTCTATTGCTGCCACCATGCGCCCCACCAGCTTCATCAACACCCGTAGGGATGATTGTGGTGACAGGAGGACTGCTTGCACTCCTGATTGGATCGCCATCTGTTTGACTCGTGGCAGAGACACCAGGGCTGAGGCTGTGTTGAAGTCCATGCCCAGATATGTCAAGGACTGGGTCGGAACTAGCGTTGACTTCTGAATATTGAGGAGCCAACCGAACTGTTCCAGAGACCGCATGGTCACATCCAGGCTCTCTTGACAGAGGTGTTCTGATGGCGCCCTGACCAGCAGGTCGTCTAAATAGGGAATGACGGCATGCCCCTGCGCGTGCAGGAGAGCCATCATAGAGGCCATCACTTTTGTGAACACCCGCGGTGCCGAGGCCAACCCGAACGGCAGCGCCACAAATTGGAAGTGTTCTTCCCCCACTGCAAATCTCAACCAGCGCTGATGAGCCGGTGCAATGGGCACATGAAGGTAAGCGTCTCGGATATCTATGGACGCTAGGAAGTCCCCCTGTGACACAGCTGCGATCACGGAGCGCAGGGATTACATACGGAACTTCCGGACCAACACGTGATGGTTGAACAACTTCAGGTCCAGCACCGGGCGGAAGGATCCGTCCTTCTTCGGGACGATAAAGAGGTTGGAGTAAAAACCCCTGAACCTCTCTCCGGACGGCACCGGGACCACCACTCCGTCCCTGCGGAGACCCTCCAACACCAGGTAAAAAGCCTGAGCCTTTTCTGGTGATGGGACCGACCGATGGAATCGGGATATCGGTTTTGACGTCAGCTCTATCCTGTAACCTCGCGAGACCACGTCTCGAACCCACCGATCTTGAACGTGAAGTAGCCACTTGTCCTGAAAGCGAGACAAGCGGCCCCCCACCTGTGGGGAGGCAGGAAGGGAGAGCGAGTCATGTAGAGGCGGGTTTGGGGGTGGCAGCTGCTGCCCCCGCCGGCTTCTTTGGACGACTCTTAGAGCGCCACTGGGAAGCGGGCTTGCCCCCTCGGTCCGCGCGAGCGGACGGTGCTGATGACTGCGAGCTGGAGCGAAAGGACCACTGTTTTGGGTTCCTTTTAACGGTATACCGTGGCTTAGGCTTATTCTGCGGTATCTTAGACTCAGCAGAATCCTTTATCAGCTTGTCCAGTTCGGTGCCAAAAAGCCTGTCACCAGCGAACGGAAGATTCTGCAAGATCTTCTTGGATGTGGCATCTGAGTCCCAAAAACGCAGCCACAACAACCTGCGGATCGCTATAGCATTGGCCGAAGCCACAGCCGAGCGAGTGGCAGTTTCCAGAGTCGCCGTCCTGGCGTAGTCCGCATAGGCCCTCGCCCTCTCGGTAAGTGCCAGGACCTCTGGACTGGACCTTGCCAGGTCAGAGATACCATCCAAGCAGGTAGTAATCGCTTGTAAGGTCCAGACCGTGGCAAAATTAGGGGCAAATGAAGACCCCACAGCCTCATAGGAAGACTTGGCGAGTTGCTCGACCTGTCTATCCGTCGCATCCTTCAGCGAGGAGCTATCAGAGGCAGAGAAAAGGGAGCGTGCAGCAATCCTGGTCATGGAAGCATCCACCTTCGGGGACTGCGACCACTCCTGAAGCACCTCCTGGGGGAAGGGGAAGCGATTGTCCTTGGGTTTGCGGACATAACGCCGCCCAGGATGTAACCTGGGAGCTCTAACCACCCTTCCAAAGTTCGTGTGGTCCATGAAGGAGCCACTTGGTCTAGCCTCTTGCCGCAGCCATTGATAGACCTCCTTCGGGTGCACCGTCACCTCCTCAGGGGGTGTTACGAGACGTAAGGTCTCGTTGATAGAGGACACCAGATCCTCCACCCCGTCTGGTGGTTCAGATACAGACACAGACCCGAAAGTTGAACCCCCATCATCGTCCTCACCATCAGAGGAACGCTCCTCCTCAGAGAGAGCCTGGAGCTCGGGTGATTCCTCACGACGAGCCCGCTTAAGGGGTCTCACAGCAGAAGAGGGAGACACCCGGGGGTAACTGGATGGAGTAGCTGGGCTATCCAGCCTCCTATTAAGTGCCTCCAGGGATTGCGACATGGAGGACAGCTGGGACAACAGAGATTCATTGATCTTATTCTGAGTCTCCCATGGCCCTGGGATCACCTGAACCTCAGGGTATAGCACCGGAGCTGCTGACTCAGCAGTGTCAGTCCGGGCCTCTGGGCGTCCGCAGTTATTGCAGGACCCCTCCACCAGTGTCCCATTGCATGTAGCACAGGTAATGGTGGTCTCTGCCGCCTTAGCAGCACGCTTCCTAGCTGAGGACATCGCCACAGTAGGGGAAAATAAGCCAAATTGCAGACAAAAACCGGGAGTTCCGGTGGCTTACCGACCGCAGCAAAGCGGTAGGAGGAAGCGGTGTGTGTGTGTGACCTCCGCGAAGGTTTCCGGTCTCCCCTGGAGTGCAGACGCACGCTGCATACAGATCCCAGCCGGGAAGTGAGGGGTAAAGATGGCCGCCGACAGTGAAACTGTGGGCGGCGCCGAAAACACGCGGGAAGCACACACACACGCCCATCGATGACGTCACCGCACGGGCTGCTTCCCATCCTCCAAGCAGCCTTAGCATGAAGGCGCCAGAGCCCGCAGCGCGGGAATTAGTGTGAAATACTACACACAGACTGCATGCACAAACAAACATCCGCAGCCTACAGCCTCAGCCCCTGTGACACACAGGGCGGTCAGCCAGGGTGACCCCAGCACAGGGTGCACCCGCAGATCCGCGGACCCGAGGGTAACGCGCGGTCTGAGTGTCATGAAAACACATAAAGTGTCAGACACTACCCCCAGGCACACAGGAGACACAGAGTGCCTCAGTGCCGGTCCGGTCTGTAAGCACCATTTAGGGAGGCCTCGGACGGGGGTTCAGCACCAGTCCGGAGTGTAAGCACCATTTAGGGAGGCCTCGGACTGGGCTGGCTCCAGTCCGGTCTGTAAGCACCATTTAGGGAGGCCTCGGACGGAGCGGAGCTGTGCAAGGCTCCCATCTCCCACTCTCCAGAGCCCCCCAGAGAGGGATGGAAAGGAGCGCAACAGCGTACCGGGAGAACACAAAGTGTCCAGGCTCTAGGCCCTCCGGTACCTCCACCTGCGTGTTCCACAAGGGTGAGCGGGGAGGCTGTCGCAGGTCCCGACCGGGACCTTTTTACCTTGTCTTCAGACGCCATCACGTAAGCTGTGAGAATGCAGTGAAGTGCAAGCAAAGCGTGATCCTCCGAGCACACTAAGTTTAAAACTGAGGATGTTCCCTGCGGTAGGGGTTTATAAGCGGAGGAGGCGGTGTCTACAAACTTGTAGTACCTAGTGTGACCTCCGGAGGGCAGTGCCCTAAACCCCATTGTCTGGGTTCCCATTATGATGACCAGAAAACTGCAGTGTGAAACCAGCTTAAAGCGAACCTGTCACCCCCCCGGGCATCAAAAGCTATAATAGCCACCTTCTGCAGCACTAAGGCTGCATTCAGGGAAGGTGGCTATAGGCTTTTGATGCCCTTTATAGTATAAAATATTAAGTTAGGTAAATGCTCACTCTTCTGAAGACCGGGAGGCGGGGTTTCACGCTCCTCCGGCCCGCCCCCTCTTGTCAATCATTGTGCGCGCCTGCTGCTGCCTCCCCTCAGTGTGGAAAATGAACGCGCGTTTCCATTCTCCTGTATGGAGCCGCGCATGCGCTGTGCGCCCGGTGTCCAGGAAGTCGACACCGGGCGCACAGCGCATGCGCGGCTCCGTGCATGAGAACGGAGACGCGCGTTCATTTTCCACACTGAGGGGAGGCAGCAGCAGGCGCGCACAATGATTGACAAGAGGGGGCGGGCCGGAGGAGCGTGAAACCCCGCCTCCCGGTCTTCGGTCTTCAGAAGAGTGAGCATTTACCTAACTTAATATTTCATACTATAAAGGGCATCAAAAGCCTATAGCCACCTTCCCTGAATGCAGCCTTAGTGCTGCAGAAGGTGGCTATTATAGCTTTTGATGCCCGGGGGGGGGGTGACAGGTTCGCTTTAAGAAAGGGGAAGAAGGGGATACCCAATGTAACTTTAGGGTATAAACCCACAGGTTGCTTTTACTGCAGTTTCTGCATTTTTTACCATTGGTCTTATGGTAATGTATGCTAATTTGTTCCTGCAGTTTTGATTCCCAGCAAAACCAATGTGTTTCACAGAAACGATGTGCCCACACATTGGTTTTGCAAGTGTCAAGAACTGCCAAACTGTCAAATGCCTGCAGTTTTGCTGCAGATGGGCGAGAATTGATATATTCTATTTTTCCTGCGCTTTTGCTGCAGTCAATGGCAAAAACACAGGAAAAACGCAGCATTAAAAACGCACAAAAAATGTGCAAAAAAGCGATAAAAACAGGTCTTGAAAGCAGCAAATTTTCTGGCAAGGACTCTAGAGATTCCTTGAAAGCAGTTCAGGTTTTGCTACCCTTAGACGGAAGAGAAAGTATCAACTCAATGAGAGGGGCCAAGTTAAGCCCCAAGTGACCAAACCCCTGTACTACTCACTGTAGCCGGCAACCCGCTGGGCTCTGCAAATGCAGGGAAAGATGATTTGCCACCCTTCAAGATAGGAATAGCCTTACCTGGTGGCGTCTTCTGGCAGGTTTTTATAAAAAAGAAAATATAAAAAAAAAAAAAGTGCTCCGAGCGAGGAACACTCCGTTCCCTCCTCCTTCCTGTCATCTGCGGGCAGATTAGCACGCAAAATGCTGTCGCCTGGTACCGGAAAGAGCGCAAATCGCGTGCGTTCCACTGTGGAAAACATAAACCCGGAGTCCTGTAGTGACTTGCGCACTAGAATGACATCACTTCCAGGCGCATGCGCCTCCCAGAATGGGCGACGCTGGAAGGTGACACCGGGGGGCTGAAGCAGACCTCCGGCATCTGTAACATCCGGCCTGCTTTACCCCCACTGGAAGCGCAGGAAGGCAAGGGTGCTCCCGAATTGCAGGAGATGGGAGCAGTAATGAAGGTGGAGGGGAGGACTCACGACCAACTACTGTCCGGCTAAAAATGGGTAAAACAATGAATAAAATTGGATTCAGTTCTGCTGCGCTGGCTTGACAGCACTGCAGGAACCTCTCCAAGTCCCAAGAGGGACAGGAAAACACTGGCAGTTGGCGGTGGGTTAACCTCTGTGTTCCTGTCCCTCAAAAAGGCATGGTAGACATCCTCCAATGCTGTCATGGAAGGTGTATTTGAGAAAGTATACTTCGCACGAAAGCTTGGGTGCCTCAGTGTGCAAACGTTGTGTGAGGACCTCTGAAATTGGTTCAAGGGTAATAAAAAAGCTTTCTGGTATGGGATTCCTATGGTATGGTTAGAGCAAAGGAACCACAGTGACAATTGCTACTTTTGTTGATGTGATGTGAAAGGATATAATTCAAAATGGAAGCATTCCCCAATCTTCACTCAGCAATTAGTCTCATCCTCCATGGAACAGATATACCAGTAGCCAAAGTCCCTGCTACCTTGGAAGAGATGACTAGCTTCAATGAAGGTGGAGTCATACCTGATGATGAACCAACTTCTGACTTTGAAGAAGATACAAGCCCACAATCGTTTTCCCAGTCAGATAAACATGATTTGGCAAGAGACTTGAATTTTCCCAAAGATGCTACTGAGATACTTGAGATCAAGGCTCAAAAGCAGGAATTTATTGTTGCGAGGAGTGCCTTTTTCATGGTTCAGGCATCATGAAAAGGAGTTTGTTCCTTACCTTGCCCAGTAAGACAAGTTGGTTTATTGCATCAGTGTCGAAGGTTTGATGGGTCAATTCAAAATCCAATATGATACAGTGCAATGGAATCTTTTCATAGATTATTCAAAAAGAAGTCTCAAAGCAGTTTTACTCCACAACAGCGGTTTTTATGGTTCCATCCTTGTAGGTCATTCTGTATACCGTATATACTCGCGTATAAGCCGAGTTTGGGCTGAAAAGTCCCCTCCTCAGCTTATACGCGAGTCACTGTATACTGTATACATTGTATACAGTACACAGCAGACCCCCCCTCATATCAGTATACAGGGACCCCCCCCACCCTTGGGTAGCAATCCTGTAAAGGAAGAGATTAGTATACTTATCCCTGCCGCTGCCCCGCCGCCGCGCTCCTCCGGCTTCCCCCGGTCGGCGCAGGCAATGACGTCATTGTCTGCGCGCCAGAGGAGGAAGCCGGAAGACGCTGGATGAAGACGGAGGAGCGCGATGGCGGCGGCGGGACAGCGGCAGCAGCAGGGATAAGTATACTGATCTCTTCCTTTACAGGATTGCTACCCAAGGGGGGGGGGGGGGGGCCTGTATACTGATATGGGGGGGGGGGGGGGGCTGCCTCTGGGGCACTACCTCTGGGGCTGCTGTATACTACCACTGGGGCTGCTATATATACCTCTGGGACTTCTGTATACTACCACTGTGGCTGCTGTATACTACCACTGGGGCTGCTGTATATACAGTGATGTTCAAAAGTCCTGCATAGGCATAGGATAAATTTATTTTTCAAGTTTTAAACGTTTTCTGTCGAATATCTTCGATGCTAATATGACATATTATATATGGTTTTGTTCAGAATATAATTTTGCATTCTCTCCCTGTAATATTTTTAGCTTTTGAAGCAGTTTTGCCTGAAATTATTGCAACAATATGTGAATTGAAAGCACAACTAAATATTGTACAGCTTCAGATCCAAAATTAGCCAATTACAGATGAGGTTCTTGTGACCAATCATAACCTGGATATGACAGCCAATCACTTTCCATTACATTGCATCACATCTGCTGCTTTGTTTGTTTGTTTTATCTGTTGGTCTATCTAGTGAATCATACTGTAGAGCTTTATGATGGGAGCCTTCAGATTTTTGTTAGTGGAGGATCGTGTGCGAGTTGTGGTGCTACATGAAGAGGGTTATACTGGCCCCCAGATCGCAAGAAAGGTCGGCTGTAATCAGAGTACAGTCGTAAGAATTTTGCAGAAACATAAGCAGCTTGGAATTACCCAGGAGAGGCCCAGATCTGGTTGGCCCAGAAAGTCAACTAAAAGGGAGGATAGAGTACTGATAAGAACATCCCTCGCCAATCGACAGCTCACCTCTCCTCAGCTTCTGCGAGAATGGCAAGAAAAGTGCAATATTGAGGTAGCAACATCAACTGTTAGGAAGAGATGTTTGGAAGCAGGATTGAGAGGGTGCAAGGCCCGAAAGAAGTAATTGATGACAGCCATACAAAGACAAAGGTGAAACCTGTGGGCATTGAAATAGAGGAAGGAGGAGTGGGAAAAAGTGTTATTTAGTGATGAAAGCACTTTTTGCATTTTAGGAAATGATGGCAAGTCTTATGTGAGAAGGTTTCCACATGAAGAGTACAAGCCAGAGTGTTTGAGCTTCTCTGCCCATCCGATGAAAGGGGCAAAGTAGGGGGGGGGGGTCGGCTTATACACGAGTATATACGGTACTTTAAGGAAACCTACAAGAACTTGGAATTGGTTCTTCGTAAACTTAAATATGAAGACCATGGTTGGCAAGTGTACGTGGATTTTAAAGTCTTGTGCATGCTGCTCAGGCAACAAGCTGGGTGTACCACATACCCTTGTTTTCTGTGTCTATGGGACAGTCGAGACTGACAAAATCAATGGACCAAGAAGAGTTGGCAGCCGAGGGTGCTCACATTTGGTGAAATAAACGTGCTCCAAGAAACTTTGGCACATATTCGTAAACTTCTTCCATCTCTCCTCGCAAAATTGGGATTGATGAAGCAATTCGTAAAATGACTTCCAAGAGATGGAGAATGCTTCAACTACTTAGTCACCAAGTTTACAGGCCTCTCAAGAGGCAAAATTGAAGGAAGGTGTGTTCATCAGACCAGACACTAGAAGGCTTATAGCTGATCAAGAGTTTATCAATACCATGACTGATCCTCAACAAGAAGGGTGGGTTGCATTTAAAGAGGTCAAGGAAAATTTCCAGCCAATAACAAATATCCTGACTACAAAAAAAATTATCAGACGAATGCTGAAAGCATTTCAAGCTTTAGGTTGCCTGATGAGCTTGAAAGCGCATTTCCTCAATTCCCACCTTGATAACTTTCCTGAAAATTTTGGAGCTGTGAATAAAGAGCAATGTGAAAAATTCCATCAGGACTAAAGGCCCCGTCACACACTTCAACATCCGAGCGATCTGATCAATGATCCGACTTGACCTAGATCACTTGAACATCGTTCAATGATCGCTAGTGAACTGTCACACGTACAGATACCGTTAAAGACGCAGCAACGATCCCGCGACAAGAGAACGATACTTTTGGTCGTTTGATCAACTATGTCCTTCAGTTCTGAATAGGCGAAGTTGGTAACAACATTGTTATCAAGGTGTCACACACAGAGATGCTGCAGGTGGGATGGACGATCATCGTTTGGATTTAGGTCCGGTTCAAAAACCTCCCATCAACGATCAGCCGACTTATTGTTGATCGTTTCTACTTGTCACACGCAACGACGTCGTTGCTCCACCCAAAAAGCCGTGAAGTACTAACGATATTGTAGTGTGTGGCGGGGCCTTAAGAGAGATCGAAAGAAGTTACCAGGGAAGATGGAACATTACAATGATGTCAAACTACTGTTGATAAGGTAAAACATTTTTGCACCGTGAGCCAGTAGGTAGAAAAAAAGAGAATTTTGTTTACGTACCGTAAATTCTTTTTTCTTTAATCATCAATGGGAGACCCAGACAATGGGGTTTAGGGCACTGCCCTCCGGAGGTCACACTAGGTACTACAAGTTTGTAGACACCGCCTCCTCCGCTTATAAACCCCTACCGCAGGGAACATCCTCAGTTTGGTCCATAAGCTGCGAGGAGAAAATAAACCACACCCGAAACATCGGGAAGAATGCCGTGCACAGACGGTTCAACAACCCGGTAAACACTGTCTCAACAGAGAACAGAGCAAATGCAAAACATGCAACGGAACAACTGGGTGGGTGCTGGGTCTCTCCCATTGATGATTAAAGAAAAAAGAATTTACGGTACGTAAACAAAATTCTCTTTTTTCTGGTCATCATAATGGGAGACCCAGACAATGGGGATGTCCTAAAGCAATACCCCAGGGCGGGAAGAGTTCCTCAACAAGACGGATAACACATGGTTCCCTTTAAAGGTGGGCAACCGCCGCCTGGAGAACCCGCCTGCCCAGACTTGCATCCGCAGAGGCATGGGCATGCACCATATAGTGCTTAGAGAAAGTGTGCAGGCTGGACCAAGTGGCCGCCTGACACACCTGTAGAGCAGACGCTCGATGTCGCAAGGCCCAAGAGGCACCTACAGCTCTGGTAGAGTGAGCCTTCAATCCCGCCGGGAGAGGCAAACCAGAGGACCGGTAAGCCTCTTGAATGGAAGCCTTAATCCATCTGGCCAAGGTTGACTTCGAAGCCGCGGACCCCTTACAGCGACCTGTCGTAAGAACAAATAAGGAATCCGAACTCCTGAAGGAGGCGGTTCTGGACACATAAATGCGTACAGCTCTCACGAGATCCAGAGTATGGAGGTCGCGCTCCACCTGATGAACGGGAGCGGGGCAAAATGATGGGAGAACAATCTCCTGGTTCAGATGAAAAGTTGAAACCACCTTCGGCAAGAATTCTGGCCGTGGGCGCAACACCACCTTGTCTTGGTGAACCACCAGAAAGGGTGACTTGCACGATAGTGCAGCCAATTCTGAGACCCTCCTCAGAGACGTAATCGCCACCAGAAAGGCCACTTTCTGGGACAGACGAGATAGAGAAACATCTCTCAGCGGCTCAAACGGCGGTTTCTGTAATGCCGCCAGGACCAAGTTAAGGTCCCAAGGGTCCAGAGGTCTCTTGTAGGGCGGAACCATCCGCGACACCCCCTGCAGAAATTGACGTACCTTCGGGAGGAGCGCCAATCGCCTGTCAAACAGCACCGAAAGTGCTGATACTTGACATTTCAAAGAGCCAAGGGATAATCCCAACTCCAAACCCGACTGTAAGAAAGCCAACAACGTCGGGATGGACAAGGGCCAAGGAGACCGTCCACCAGAGGCACCCCAGGTAAAAAAGATCTTCCACGTCCTGTGGTACATCTTCCTGGAAACGGGCTTCCTAGCCCGATTCATAGTGGCCACCACTGTAGGGGAGAAACCCCTAGATGTCAGTAGCCAGGCCTCAAGAGCCATGCAGTCAATCTGAGGGCCCTGGAATTGAGGTGGAAGAATGGGCCTTGTGCGAGTAAATCTGCGCGGTCTGGAAGAGCCCACCTGTGTCCGCCTGATAGTTGCCACAGGTCTGGGTACCAGGACCTCCTGGGCCAATCCGGAGCCACTAGAATGGCTACCCTGCACTCCGACCTGATCTTCCACAGGACCCTGGGAATCAGAGCCAGAGGAGGGAACACATACGGCAGCTGGAAGCTGGACCAACTCAGTATCAGAGCATCCGCCCCCAGAGACTGAGGATCCCACGATCTCGCCACGTACTGGGGCACCTGATGATTCAGCCTTGAGGCCATCAGATCCACGTCCGGAGCGCCCCATCTGCTGCAGATGTCCCGGAAGACGTCTGGATGCAGGGACCACTCTCCGGCGTCCATCCCCTGCCGGCTCAGGTAGTCGGCCTCCCAGTTCTCGACCCCTGGGATGTGAACTGCGGAGATCAGGCAGTCGTTTTCCTCCACCCACGACAGGATGCGGTGGACTTCGGCGAGGGCCTGAGCGCTTCTGGTCCCTCCCTGATGATTTATGTAGGCGACGGCCGTCGCATTGTCGGACTGTACCCGAATGGGTCGTCCTGCCAGGAATTTCTGAAACGCCAGGAGCGCCAGATAGACCGCCTTGATCTCCAGGACGTTGATCTGCAACGTCGACTCCGCCTGAGTCCAGAGGCCTTGAGCCCTGTGGTGTAAGAACACCGCGCCCCAGCCCGTCAGACTGGCGTCGGTGGTCACCACTAACCAAGAAGGTTTGAGGAAGGATCTTCCCCGTGACAAGTGACGTGGCAGGAGCCACCACTGCAGGGAGTCCCTGGTCGGTTGTGACAGTGCCACCAACCGATTCAGAGAGATCGCTCTCTTGTCCCATCGGCGAAGAATCTCCAGCTGGAGAGGACGGAGACGAAACTGTGCAAAGGGCACCGCCTCTATTGCCGCTACCATGCGTCCCACCAGTCTCATCAATTCCCGAAGGGATGAGTGAGGTGACAGGAGAACGTTCTGTACTCCTGAGTGGATCGCCAGCTGCTTGGCCTGAGGTAGAGACACCAGGGCTGAGTCCGTGTGGAAGTCCATGCCCAGATATGTCAATGACTGGGTCGGAACCAGGGTCGACTTCTGAGTATTGAGAAGCCACCCAAACTGTTCCAGAGACCTCATGGTCACTTCCAGGCTCACCCGACAAAGGTCTTCCGATGGCGCCCTGACCAATAGGTCGTCCAGATAGGGTATGACGGCGTGACCCTGCACATGCAGGAGAGCCATCATAGATGCCATCACCTTCGTGAACACCCGTGGTGCAGAGGCCAACCCGAAGGGTAGGGCCACAAATTGGAAGTGTTCGTCCCCCACTGCGAATCGTAACCAGCGCTGATGAGCCGGTGCAATGGGCACATGAAGGTAAGCGTCCCTGATATCGATGGACGCTAGGAAGTCCCCCTGCGACAGAGCCGCGATAACGGAACGTAGGGATTCCATGCGGAACTTCCGAACCAACACGTGACGGTTGAACAATTTTAGGTCCAGGACCGGTCGAAAGGAGCCGTCCTTTTTTGGGACAATAAAGAGGTTGGAGTAAAAACCCCTGAACCTCTCTGCCGTGGGCACTGGGACCACTACTCCGTCTCTGCGGAGTCCCTCCAACACCCGGTGAAAAGCCTGAGTCTTTTCTGGGGATGGAACCGACCGATGGAATCGGGATAATGGTTTTGACGTCAGCTCTATCCTGTAACCTCGCGAGACTACGTCTCGAACCCACTGATCTTGAACGTGAAGTAGCCACTTGTCCTGAAAGCGAGACAAGCGGCCCCCCACCTGTGGGGAGGCAGGAAGGGAGAGCGAGTCATGTAGAGGCGGGTTTGGGGGGTGGCAGCCGCTGCCCCCGCCGTCTTCTTGGGACGACTCTTAGAGCGCCACTGAGAAGCGGGCTTGCCCCCTCGGTCCGTGCGAGCGGACGGTGCTGATGACTGTGCGCTGGACCGAAAGGACCACTGTTTTGGGTTCCTTTTAACGGTATACCGTGGCTTAGGCTTATTCTGCGGTATCTTAGACTCAGCAGAATCCTTAATCAGCTTGTCCAGCTCTGTGCCAAAAAGTCTGTCACCAGAGAACGGAAGATTCTGTAAAATCTTCTTAGATGTGGCATCTGAGTCCCAAAGACGCAGCCACAACAACCTGCGGATCGCTATAGCATTGGCCGAAGCCACAGCTGAGCGAGTGGCAGTTTCCAAAGACGCCGTCCTGGCGTAGTCCGCATAGGCCCTCGCTCTCTCAGTGAGCGCCAGGACCTCTGGACTGGACCTTGCCAGGTCAGTGATACCATCCAAGCAGGTAGTAATCGCTTGTAAGGTCCAAACCGTGGCAAAATTAGGGGCAAAAGAAGACCCCACAGCCTCATAGGAAGACTTGGCGAGTTGCTCGACCTGTCTATCAGTCGCATCCTTCAGCGAGGAGCTATCAGAGGCAGAAAACAGGGAGCGTGCAGCAATTCTAGTCATGGAAGCGTCCACCTTTGGAGACTGCGACCATTCCTGAAGCACCTCCTGGGAGAAGGGGAAACGATTGTCCTTGGGTTTGCGGACATAACGGCGCCCAGGATGTAACCTGGGTGCTCTAATCACCCTTCCAAAATTAGTGTGGTCCATGAAAGATCCACTCGGTCTAGCCTCTGGCCGCAGCCATTGATAGACCTCCTTCGGGTGCACGACAACCTCTTCAGGGGGAGTTACGAGACGCAAGGTCTCATTGATGGAGGACACCAGATCCTCCACCCCATCTGGAGGTTCAGACACAGATCCGAAGGTTGAACCCCCATCATCTTCCTCACCATCAGAGGAATGCTCCTCCTCAGAGAGAGCCTGGAGCTCGGGTGAATCCTCACGACGAGCCCGCTTAGGGGGTCTCACAGCAGAAGAGGGGGACACCCGGGGGTAACTGGAAGGAGTAGCTGGGTTTTCCAGTCTCCTATGAAGTGCCTCCAGTGACTGCGACATGGAGGACATCTGGGACAGCAGGGATTCATTGATCCTGTTCTGCGTTTCCCATGGCCCTGGGATTACCTGAACCGCAGGGTACAGCACCGGAGCTGCTGCCTCAGCCGAGCCAGTCCGGGCTTCTGGGCGTCCGCAGTTATTGCAGGACCCCTCCACCAGAGTTCCCTTGCAAGTAGCACAGGTAATGGTGTTATCCGCTGCCTTAGCAGCATGCTTCCTAACTGAGGACATAGCCACAGTAGGGGGTGTATAAGCCAAGTCGACTAGACAAACAAACCGGGGATCCCGGTGGCTTACCGACCGCTGTCACGCGGTGGGAGGAAGCGGTGTGCGTGTGTGACCTCCGCGAGTTCCGGTCTCCCTCTGAAGTGCAGACACGTGCTGCCTTAGCTCCCAGCTGGGAAGTGAGGGAGAAGATGGCCGCCGCCAGTACAGACGTGGGCGGCGCCGGGAACACGCGGGAATCACACGCACACGCCCCCCGGTGACGTCACCGTAAGGGCTGCCTCTCCTCCTCCAAGCAGCCTCTGTAATGGAGGTGCTGGAGCCCGCAGCGCGGGAAAAGGTGTAAAACACAGTACACACACCCACAGACTGCAATCACATCCAAAGAAACAGCAGTCTACGGCCTCAGCCCCTGTGACACACAGGGCGGTCAGCCAGGGTGACCCCAGCACAGGGTACACCTCCAGATCCGCGGACCCGAGGGCAACGCGCGGTCTGAGTGTCAGGACACAAAGTGACAGACACTACCCCCAGGCACACAGGAGACACAGAGTGCCTCAGTGCCGGTCCGGTCTGTAAGCACCATTTAGGGAGGCCTCGGACGGGGGTTCAGCCCAGTCCGGAGTGTAAGCACCATTTAGGGAGGCCTCGGACTGGGCTGGCTCCAGTCCGGTCTGTAAGCACCATTTAGGGAGGCCTCGGACGGAGCGGAGCTGTGCAAGGCTCCCATCTCCCACTCTCCAGAGCCCCCCAGAGAGGGATGGAAAGGAGCGCGACAGCGTACCGGGAGAACACCCAAGTGTCCAGGCTCTAGGCCCTCCGGTACCTCCACCTGCGTGTGCCACAAAGGGTGAGCGGGGAGGCTGTCGCCGGTCCCGTCAGGACCATATTACCTTGTCTTCAGACGCCATCACGTAAGTAGTGAGAATGCAGTGAAGTGCAAGCAAAGCGTGATCCTCCGAGCACACTAAGTTTAAAACTGAGGATGTTCCCTGCGGTAGGGGTTTATAAGCGGAGGAGGCGGTGTCTACAAACTTGTAGTACCTAGTGTGACCTCCGGAGGGCAGTGCCCTAAACCCCATTGTCTGGGTCTCCCATTATGATGACCAGAAAATATTTGAATCTGAGAGTCCTCAGTGGTTGATACCATGTATGTGTCTTCAGAATCTGTGTCATTATCTGCCTGACGAAGGGGCCACAGTGTCCCGAAAGCTTGCTATGTTTATCATCTTTTCAGTTAGCCATTAAAAAGTATCAACCACTGAGGACTGTCAGGGTATCTTCACACGCCGCAATCTCGCCTGGCGATATAAGGTGATCTAACGTGCGCGTGCACATTTTTCATGGTCTCCTCATATCACCGATGGCGGCATCACACGCCGCAATTTCGCCCTGAAAGTAAGGCAATGTGTCACTCTGGAAATCGCCTCAACCACAGCGGAAGCAATCCTGCTGAATTCCATCGCCGCTTCACGCGCTGCAATTCCAAAGGCAATGTGGACGTACATGTTCAGCGCGGCGAAGAGATAGGCGTGCCGCAGTGGTTTACACCGCGCCCCATACGCTCTCATTGAACAACGCAGGAGCGTTATGATTGTGCAGCCTGCTCTGGAAGGCTGGCTAATACAGGACGCCATTGTCATTGTGTGGTGGTGAACGATCAGCTCTGTGACAACCAATGGGAACACAGTAGCCCACACCAATCATGTTAGACGCGGCGCGGACTCCAGCACGCTGAGGCACGCCTACGGGGAATCAATAGGCAACGCTGTTCCCATCACTATCGCCCTATCACACGCCACAACTCGGAAATATCGCCTTCATGATTGAGGCTGATTTCAGAGCAGTGCTCAGGAATCAGGCGACGTCTGAGAGGCAATTTATTGCCGCAAAATTCCCCAATCAGACGCCGCAACTGTGAGGCAATTTCACGGTGATTGCTCCAGGGTGACATATCGCCTTAATACTAGAAGTCCCAGAGAGGGGTCATTTAATATTTCTACCTTTGGAACCCAGAGACGGGTCGAAAGACCTGAAGGATTTTAGGCCACATTTACAAATGAAAGGATGCTAATTGGAGCCATCAGAGTTGTCAGTTTGGACTAAGGGCCATTTGACCCTCTTTCGGGACTTCAGGGGGGGAGCTTGAAATTTCTGGGACTTCTAGTGTTAAAGGTACCTTTACACGCCGCAATATCGCCTGGAGATCATAAAGGTGATATGTCGCCCCGAAACAATCGTCATGAAATTGCCTCTCAGTTGCGGCGTGTGATTGGGGAATATCGCGGCGATAAATCGGGCGGGCACAGAGCCGATGGAGCGGTGCTCACTATACCCCCCGCAGGCTCTGTTGTAAGGGAGGACGGGAGGACAAGAGGAGGAGAAGAAGCATCAGGCTGCAGCACACAGGACCACAGCCCCAGGGCACAGAACCCAAATAGTGAGAGCACACATGTGCAGCGGTCCCTCCTGCACTTACGCACTGTACCGAATCGCCTTCACAGCTGCCGATTCGGTACAGTGTGTGAGTGCAGTGGGGACAATGGTGGTGGGTGGTGACATATGGGAGGGCATAATGAGAATGGGGAGAGGGCAAGCCTGTAACGTCCTAGGGGTGGCTGGCCATACTCGGAATAGGGGAGGGGGCGTGATTGTAGGAGACTGGGAGGAAACAACCAATTCTCCATTTCCATGCACAATCACGCCCCCTAGACTTTCCCTGCCATCTGCAAATATGTGTTATGCAGGAAACCCTGCAAAATGTTGACAGCAAGTATATTGCAGATTGTCAACATTTTGCAGCCTAGATACAAGTATGAATTATAGCAAAAGCCCGGACAACCCCTTTAAACATGAGCCATGCATGAGGGAGTCGGAGAAATTGAGTCAGCTCACTTCATCGCTATTATAAAATCTTTCACTGTATCCACTATAGATTTATCTGTTGTTGATCTGAGTTCAAGATTTTCAAACTGACACCGTTTATTATAGGTTATTTTTTAAGTATGAGCCCATTGAGATCCCAACTTGAATTTTGGCACAATGTGGCTGGGAGCGTAGGAGACATGACTTTTTTGCAAAATTAAAATAATTGATTTGTCAGAAATGCGTTTTGAAATTTTGCATTTGATTACGCATGGGTAGAACATTACCAGAGATGCTCTGTGGAACGTCCGAGTTGAATGGTGTTTTTCCCATTTCTCCATCTTGTTTCTTGTGAGGAGAAATGTAAAGACAACACAGAAATTCACTTTTTTTTCACAACTTTTAAAATTAAAAATGTATAGAATGTTTTCCTTCCATTTTTGCATCCTCTAACACAGTATTACCAAAGAACAAATCTCAAAAGAATTAGACATATACAGGGATTATTCATTGGTTCACTTGACATGGAATGACCCGTAACTTAAAAAAAAAATGTGGAAAGAATATTTTTTCATAACAGGGTGCACTATACTTTGTAGGATATATCAGGGTGCACTATTGAACACTCCTTGTATAAAGGGCATGTGTCACCCACACGCACAGTCTGCGGGACCCCTCCCCTTTCCCGGGCACAGTTAGTGCCCCCCCCCCAGCTCCCCCTGTCCCCCCTGCCCCCCTGTCCCGGGCACAGTCAGTGCCCCCCCCCCCTGTCCCGGGCACAGTCAGTGCCCTCCCCCAGCTCCCCCCCCCTGTCCCGGGCACAGTCAGTGGCCCCCCCCAGCTCCCCCCCCCTGTCCCGGGCACAGTCAGTGGCCCCCCCAGCTCCCCCCCCCCTGTCCCGGGCACAGTCAGTGGCCCCCCCCCCCTGTCCCGGGCACAGTCAGTGGCCCCCCAGCTCCCCCTGTCCGGGCACAGTCTGTGGCCGCCCCAGCTCCCCCTGTCCCGGGCACAGTCTGTGGCCCCCCAGCTCCCCCTGTCCCGGGCACAGTCTGTGGCCCCCCAGCTCCCCTGTCCCGGGCACAGTCTGTGGCCCCCCAGCTCCCCCTGTCCCGGGCACAGTCTGTGGCCCCCCCAGCTCCCCTGTCCCGGGCACAGTCTGTGGCCCCCAGCTCCCCCTGTCCGGGCACAGTCTGTGGCCTCCCCAGCTCCCCTGTCCGGGCAGTCTGTGGCCCCCCAGCTCCCTCTGTCCCGGGCACAGTCTGTGGCCCCCCAGCTCCCGGGCACAGTCTGTGGCCTCCCAGCTCCCTCTGTCCGGGCACAGTCTGTGGCCCCCCCAGCTCCCCCTGTCCCGGGCACAGTCTGTGGCCCCCCAGCTCCCCTGTCCGGGCACAGTCTGTGGCCTCCCAGCTCCCCTGTCCCGGGCAGTCTGTGGCCCCCAGCTCCCTCTGTCCGGGCACAGTCTGTGGCCCCCCAGCTCCCGGGCACAGTCTGTGGCCTCCCAGCTCCCTCTGTCCCGGGCACAGTCTGTGGCCCCCCAGCTCCGGGCACAGTCTGTGGCCCCCCCCAGCTCCCCGTGTCCGGGCACAGTCTGTGACCCCCCCCAGCTCCCCGTGTCCCGGGCACAGTCTGTGGCCCCCCCAGCTCCCCGTGTCCCGGGCACAGTCTGTGGCCCCCCCCCAGCTCCCCGTGTCCCGGGCACAGTCTGTGGCCCCCCCCAGCTCCCCGTGTCCGGGCACAGTCTGTGGCCCCCCCCAGCTCCCCGTGTCCCGGGCACAGTCTGTGGCCCCCCCCAGCTCCCCGTGTCCCGGGCACAGTCTGTGGCCCCCCAGCTCCCCCTGTCCGGGCACAGTCTGTGGCCTCCCAGCTCCCCTGTCCCGGGCAGTCTGTGGCCCCCCAGCTCCCTCTGTCCCGGGCACAGTCTGTGGCCCCCCAGCTCCCGGGCACAGTCTGTGGCCTCCCAGCTCCCTCTGTCCCGGGCACAGTCTGTGGCCCCCCCAGCTCCCCCTGTCCCGGGCACAGTCTGTGGCCCCCCAGCTCCCCTGTCCGGGCACAGTCTGTGGCCTCCCAGCTCCCCTGTCCCGGGCAGTCTGTGGCCCCCAGCTCCCTCTGTCCCGGGCACAGTCTGTGGCCCCCCAGCTCCCGGGCACAGTCTGTGGCCTCCCAGCTCCCTCTGTCCCGGGCACAGTCTGTGGCCCCCCAGCTCCCGGGCACAGTCTGTGGCCCCCCCCAGCTCCCCGTGTCCCGGGCACAGTCTGTGGCCCCCCCCAGCTCCCCGTGTCCCGGGCACAGTCTGTGGCCCCCCCAGCTCCCCGTGTCCCGGGCACAGTCTGTGGCCCCCCCCCAGCTCCCCGTGTCCCGGGCACAGTCTGTGGCCCCCCCCCAGCTCCCCGTGTCCCGGGCACAGTCTGTGGCCCCCCCCCAGCTCCCCGTGTCCCGGGCACAGTCTGTGGCCCCCCCCCAGCTCCCCGTGTCCCGGGCACAGTCTGTGGCCCCCCCCCCAGCTCCCGTGTCCCGGGCACAGTCTGTGGCCCCCCCCCAGCTCCCCGTGTCCCGGGCACAGTCTGTGGCCCCCCCCCAGCTCCCCGTGTCCCGGGCACAGTCTGTGGCCCCCCCCCAGCTCCCCGTGTCCCGGGCACAGTCTGTGGCCCCCCCCCAGCTCCCCGTGTCCCGGGCACAGTCTGTGGCCCCCCCCCAGCTCCCCGTGTCCCGGGCACAGTCTGTGGCCCCCCCCCAGCTCCCCGTGTCCCGGGCACAGTCTGTGGCCCCCCCCCAGCTCCCGTGTCCCGGGCACAGTCTGTGGCCCCCCCCCAGCTCCCCGTGTCCCGGGCACAGTCTGTGGCCCCCCCCAGCTCCCCGTGTCCCGGGCACAGTCTGTGGCCCCCCCCAGCTCCCCGTGTCCCGGGCACAGTCTGTGGCCCCCCCCAGCTCCCCGTGTCCCGGGCACAGTCTGTGGCCCCCAGCTCCCCTGTCCCGGGCACAGTCTGTGGCCCCCAGTTCCCCCTGTCCCGGGCACAGTCTGTGGCCCCCAGCTCCCCTCTGTCCCGGGCACAGTCTGTGGCCCCCCAGTTCCCCCTGTCCCGGGCACAGTCTGTGGCCCCCCAGCTCCCCCTGTCCCGGGCACAGTCTGTGGCCCCCAGCTCCCCTCTGTCCCGGGCACAGTCTGTGGCCCCCCAGCTCCCCTCTGTCCCGGGCACAGTCTGTGGCCCCCCAGCTCCCCTCTGTCCCGGGCACAGTCAGTGGCCCCCCAGTTCCCCCTGTCCCGGGCACAGTCTGTGGCTCCCCAGCTCCCCCTGTCCCGGGCACAGTCTGTGGCCCCCCAGCTCCCCCTGTCCCGGGCACAGTCTGTTGCTCCCCAGCTCCCTCTGTCCCGGGCACAGTCTGTGGCCCCAGTTCCCCCTGTCCCGGGCACAGTCTGTGGCCCCCCAGCTCCCCCCTGACCCGGGCACAGTCTGTGGCCCCCAGCTCCCCCTGTATCGGGGCACAGTCTGTGGCCCCCCAGTTCCCCCCCTCTCGGCACTTCTGCCTCCCTCAGAGCTCAGGCCTCACCGAGTGATTGACTCCCCACATGAAGACACTGACGAGCGGGTCGCTGGCCCGGAACACCTTCACTTTCTGCTGCACGAAGTGCTTCTTCTTGGTCTTAGTCTTGGCTGTGGTGGTTGGCAGAATGCTGACAGCTGCCGAGGAAGTCATGGGCCCCGCGCTGGAAGACATGTCAGCACCACGGGGCTGCCGGACACGACCCCCGAGCCTCCGCCTCTTTCTCTGTCCCGAGCCGGTGCTCCCCCGCCCGCTGGGGCTGTTGGTTCTCTCCGCCCCCTGCAACTCACCTGGGCGCCGGGCGCGCCTGCGCAGCAGCCCCCTACCTCCACCCAGCCGGCTCATGAGTCACGTGACTGAGCGCCAGGCGCGCCCGCGTCACCATGGAGATTTATCCGGGAAGTTGGAATGTCGTGCAGCAGCCGCCATCTTGATTAGGGGCAGTGACGAGGAGTCACTAAAGATGTGATTGTCCTCCGGGGTTATATCAGGTCACACCTACAGTGATGGGGCAGATCTGCCCAGGCTTCAACCTAAGTCCTTCTGTCCCGTCTCTCTCCTGCATTGTCTCTCTCTGACTCTGCTCATATGTGTTGTGTTTTGCTGTCCCAGATGTTACATCATACAGTGCTGTGCAAATTAACTGGGACAAAGCATTTTTTAAGTAAAATCATTTGGTTACCAGTCAGTGAATGAAACCAGTTTTATCTGCTTTGAACAGGTGTGAGTGTACAACCTTGAGAAACAAAATGTGGTGTGACTGGTTTTAGTCAGAAAATAACAGCTAGCTTCCCCTCAGCTTCAGTTGAGATTGTTTCTGTGAGGAGTGGTTTAGTGTACTTTTTCTCTGTGTGATTCATGCCTGTAGAAATAGACGTTACTCCATGGAAGAGGTCTAGAATTATTACTCTTAATGAACATACAAGTCTGACTGTAAGAAATCGCTTCCACCGTTAGTATTGGAAAATCTACCATTTCAAGAATAATTCACACACACAATGAAACTGGATCGTTTTCTCCAAAACGAAAAGGGAAATGTGGAAGAAAAAGGAATATGACACCAAGAAATGATAAAACACTTATCAGCAATAGTAAAACTAATGCAAGAAAAACAAAGACTTGCTTTGTCCCAATTAATTTGCACAGCACTGTAGTTAGAAACTTTAAAACTCCTAAATAATAATGTTTATGAGGTGGTGACACAAGGGAGTATGTGGGGTCCCCAATTCTAATCCGATGCCAGACAATGTCTCTGTGACTTAACAAAACAGGTGGCACCATCAGAGCCAGCAGCCATTGTGGAGGAAGAAGAGTGGGGGAACTGCTGAGGAAACCAGAAATGCTTATTGACCTTTGGGAGAAAACTGTGGAGAATCCACATGTACGGAGAGAGAATCCCCATACAGAGATAATCTACATAGAGAGAGAATCCACACACAGAGAGAGAATCCACATACACAGAGAGAATTCACATACACAGAGAGAGAATCCACATACACAGAGAGAGAATTCACATACACAGAGAGAGAATCCACATACACAGAGAGAGAATCCACATACACAGAGAGAGAATCCACATACAGAGAGAGAGAGAGAATACACATACACAGAGAGAGAATCTACATAGAGAGAATCCACATACACAGAGAGAATTCACATACACAGAGAGAGAATCTACATACACAGAGAGAGAATCCACATACACAGAGAGAATCCACATACACAGAGAGAGAATCTACATAGAGAGAATACACATACACAGAGAGAATACACATACACAGAGAGAGAATCTACATAGAGAGAATCCACATACACAGAGAGAATTCACATACACAGAGAGAGAATCCACATACAGAGAGAGAAGAGAGAATACACATACACAGAGAGAGAATCTACATAGAGAGAATCCACATACACAGAGAGAATTCACATACACAGAGAGAGAATCTACATACACAGAGAGAGAATCCACATACACAGAGAGAATCCACATACACAGAGAGAGAATCTACATAGAGAGAATACACATACACAGAGAGAATACACATACACAGAGAGAGAATCTACATAGAGAGAATCCACATACACAGAGAGAATTCACATACACAGAGAGAGAATCCACATACAGAGAGAGAGAGAGAATACACATACACAGAGAGAGAATCTACATAGAGAGAATCCACATACACAGAGAGAATTCACATACACAGAGAGAGAATCTACATACACAGAGAGAGAATCCACATACACAGAGAGAATCCACATACACAGAGAGAGAATCTACATAGAGAGAATACACATACACAGAGAGAATACACATACACAGAGAGAGAATCTACATAGAGAGAATCCACATACACAGAGAGAATTCACATACACAGAGAGAGAATCTACATAGAGAGAATCCACATACACAGAGAGAATTCACATACACAGAGAGAGAATCTACATACACAGAGAGAATCCACATACACAGAGAGAGAATCTACATAGAGAGAATACACATACACAGAGAGAATACACATACACAGAGAGAGAATCTACATAGAGAGAATCCACATACACAGAGAGAATTCACATACACAGAGAGAGAATCCACATACGAGAGAGAGAGAGAGAATACACATACACAGAGAGAGAATCTACATAGAGAGAATCCACATACACAGAGAGAATTCACATACACAGAGAGAGAATCTACATACACAGAGAGAGAATCCACATACACAGAGAGAATCCACATACACAGAGAGAGAATCTACATAGAGAGAATACACATACACAGAGAGAATACACATACACAGATAGAGAATCTACATAGAGAGAATCCACATACACAGAGAGAATTCACATACACAGAGAGAGAATCTACATAGAGAGAATCCACATACACAGAGAGAATTCACATACACAGAGAGAGAATCTACATACACAGAGAGAATCCACATACACAGAGAGAGAATCTCCAAACACAAGGAGAATTCACATACAGAGAATCCCCATACAGAGAGAATCTACATAGAGAGAGAATCCACACACAGAGAGAATCTACATACACAGAGAGAGAATCCACATACACAGAGAGAGAATCTACATAGAGAGAATCCACATACACAGAGAGAATCTCCAAACACAGAGAGAATTCACATACACAGAATTCACATAGAGAGAATCTACAGAGAGAGAATACACACGGGAGAGAATCCACATACAAAGAGACATGCACCATCTCCAGTTTATTATGCCATCTCCTCGTCCTCCACTAGAGAATACTGACTCAACTCCTGCAGAGAGTTGTCAGAAGACACATCCTACAGTCGAGGAGCCAAGAGCATCATTCACCTATGAAGAGGCAGTGCCTACTTTGCGGAGATCTAAACGAGCAACCAAGGGACAGTTACCAGCTAATTACCAGGAAAAAATGGTTGTTGCCTATCTAAACAGGAGGGACTTGGCATGTGTGGCACCAACACAGACGTACTTTTACTATGTAATAAGAGAGACTCCATGGGTTATGAGAGTCTTATTACTGGCACACTGTGTCCTAGCCTTCTAAAAACAGTTTATTGCAGAAAGTTTCTTTATGGCCCTGACTTCACTATATGTTGCTTTACCTTTGCGCCCAGATGTTGCATATTTTTATTTTTCTCCACAGATATTTGAGAAAACAAGATTATAAGCAACAGTATACATTGAATATATGCACACGTGCATGCTGTTCTATTCTGCTTTCTTTAGATGCAGATGTGTCAGAGACAACACGCTTCAAGAGGGGAGACGTGATATCCCATGGGATACCAGAATAATAATGTTACATACAATATTGTGAGCTCTGTGTTTATTGTACAGTATATGGTAAGAAAGGCTGACAGGCAGCACTAAAAGGGTTTAAGGGTGCAAGGGTTTAAGCCAGCTCTGCTTGCAGGTTAAAGTTACGACTGAGCTGTAATAGTCACATGCCGAGGGGGAGGTACAAAACTCCCGACTACAGTGTGGAATAAGAGTCGGGGGATGGGAGCAATAGAGTGAGAGAGCTCATGGTTGCCATGTGGAATATATGGCCATTGTCCTTTGGAAAGGAAAAAGTACGCTTCAGAGAAGTGCAGCTCAGCATAAGGAATGCACATTTAGCTGTAAGTGCAAACTCACGGTCCCCCTATTACTTACCATCTGTAAATAGCTACCTACTCATTACTGCCATTAAAAAGAATGTTCATTTCTAAGTCCTATGTGTTTCTTCATGATTGGAGATTAATTACACAAACAGCTATCCCACCATCATATTCCATTTTTATTAGGGGACTTTGTGTGTGTGTGCAATTTGGAGAGGATCCAATGTGGTGACAGTAAACTCGGCCACCGTGAGCAGATTATATGTCCCCGGGAGCACACCACATGAGATTACCACAAATCCACATACAGAGAGAATCCCCATAAAGAGAGAGAATACACACACATGGGAGAGAACCCACATACAGAGAGAATACACATATATGGAGAGAATCCACAAACAAAATCCACATACACAGAAAGAATCCACACACAAAATCCACATACAGAGAGAGAATCCACACACAAAATCCACATACAGAGAGAATCCACACAAATCACAACAGAGAAGAATCCACACACAATCACATAGAGAGAATTCCACACAAAATCCACATACACAGAGAGAAATCCACACACAGAAATCCACATACACAGAGAGAATCCACACACAGAAAATCCACATACAGAGAGAGAATCAAAGAACTAGAGAGAATCCACTACAGAGAAAATCCACAAATAGACAATCGACGTACAGAGGGAGAATGGTAGAGAATCCACATATACGGAGAGAATCCACATAGAAAATTCACATACACAGAGAAAATCCATACCCGCTCCCATCCCACCTCATTCCCAACCTCACCTCTGTTATCATCGCAGCCCTAACACATCTTTTTAATCTATCACTTACCACTGGCACCTTCCCCTCAGCCTTCAATCACACCAATCCTCAATAAACCCTCCCTCGACCCCACATCTGTCTCCAACTATCACCCCATATCTCTCCTCCCTTTCGCCTCTAAACTACTTGAACAGCATGTACACTCAGAGCTGTCCTCTCACCTCTCCTCCTACTCCCTCTTCGACCGCCTGCAATCTGGCTTCCGACCCCTCCACTCCACTGAAACTGCCCTGACCAAAGTCACCAATGACCTACTGACTGCCAAAAGCAAACGTCACTACTCTGTCTTCCTCCGCCTCGACCTAACCGCCGCCTTCGACACTGTTAACCACTCCCTTCTACTTCAGATCCTGGAATCTCTTGGTATCACAGCCTTGTTCATTCTTGGATCTCCTCAAACTTAACGGACCGGACCTTCAGCGTCACCCACTCCCACACCTCCTCTTCACCCCACCCTATCTGTCGGGGTCCCCCAGGGCTCGGTTCTGGGACCGCTACTCTTCTAAATCTACACTCTCGGACTAGGGCAACTCATTGAGTCCCACGGCCTCCAGTATCACCTCTACGCCGACGACAACCAAATCTACCTGTCTGGACTTGACATCACCTCCCTACTATCCAAAATTCCACAATGTCTGTCCGCTATCTCATCCTTCTTCTCTGCTCACTTTCTTAAGCTGAACATGGACAAAACCGAGTTCATCGTCTTCCCCCAAGCCGCTCCCCCTCACTACCCGACCTATCCATTGTCGTCAATGACTGCTCTCTCTCCCCAGTCCCCCACGCCAAGTGCCTCGGGGTTATCCTCGACTCTTCCCTCTTCCTTAAAGCCCCACATCCAGGCCCTCGCCACCTCCTGCCGTCTCCAGCTCAAAAACATCTCCCGGATCCGCACTTTTCTTGACCACGACACTGCTAAAACCCTTATTCACGCTCTCATCATCTTCCACCTCGACTATTGCAACCTCCTGCTCTCCGGCCTCCCTGCTACCTCCCTTGCACCTCTCCAATCTATCCTAAACTCTACTGCCTGTCTAATCCATCTATCCTCCCGCTACTCCCCTGTCTCCCCCCTCTGGCAAGCCCTTCATTGGCTCCCTGCTTCCCAGAGATCCCGATTTAAAACATTAACCATGACATACAAAGCTATCCACAACCTGTCCCCTCCATACATTTCCTACATGGTCTCCCGATACCTACCCTCACGCAACCTGTGGGGAAGACGGAGCGGCAGGGGAGGACAGAGCACAGAGCGGCGGCGGGGAGGAGGACGAAGCGGCGGGTGGGGTAGGACAAAGCAGCACAGGCAGGGGGAGGACGGAGGATGGAGTGGTGGAGGACAAAAGGAGGAGGAAGCGGTGGGGTGCGGGAGGATGCAGCGGCACAGGCAGGGGGAGGATGGAGCAGTGGGGGAGAGGATGGAGGACGAAGCGGCGGGGTGGGGTAGGCTGGAGTAGCCAGGCAGGGGGAGGATGGAGCACAAAGTGACGGGGAGAGGAGGATGGATTGGCGGAGGGAGGAGGACAAAGGAAGGAGGAGGAAGCGGTGGGGTGGGGGAGGATGGGAGCGGCACAGGCAGAGGGAGGACAGAGCACAGAGCTGCAGGTGGGAGGAGGACAGAGGACGAAGCGACAGGGTGAGGGAGGACGGAGCAGCACAGGCAGGGGGAGGATGGAGTATGGAGTGGTGGAGGGGAGGAGGACAAAGGAAGGAGGAGGAAATGGTGAGGTAGGGGAGGATGGAGCGGCAGGGGGAGGACGGAGCACAGAGCGGCGGGGGAGAGGAGGATGGAGGACGAAGTGGCGGGGTGAGGGAGGCCAGAGCAGCACAGGCAGGTGGAGGATGGAGGATGCAGTGGCTTAGGAGGAGGACAAAGGAAGGAGGAGCGAGCGGTGGGTTGGGGGAGCATGGAGCAACACAGGCAGGGGGAGGACGGAGCGGCAGGGGGAGGACTGGAGCAGCACAGGCAGGGGGAGGACGGAGGATGGAGTGGCGGAGGACAAAGGAAGGAGGAGGAAGCGGTGGGGTAGGCAAGGATGGAGCAGCACAGGCAGAGGGAGGACGGAGCGACAGGGGAAGGACGGATCACAGAGCGGCGGGGGGGGAGGAGGACGGAGGACAAAGCGGTGGGGGGGGAGCAGGATGGAGTAGCACAGGCAGGGGAAGGACGGAGGATGGAGTGGCGGAGGGGGAGGACAAAGGAAGGAGGAGGAAGCGGTGGGGTGGGGGAGGATGGAGCAGCACAGGCACGGGGAGGACGGAGCACAGAGCGGCGGGAGGGGAGGAGGATGGAGGACGAAGCGGTGGGGTGGGGGAGGACAGAGGAGCACAGGCAGGGGGAGGACGAAGGATGGAGTGGTGGAGGGGAGGAGGATTAAGGAAGGAGGAGGAAGCGGTGGGGTGGGGTAGGATGGAGCAGCAAAGGCAGGGGGTGGACGGAGCGGCAGGGGGAGGACGGAGCACAGAGCGGCAGGGGGAGGCGGATGAAGCAGCGGGGTGGGGGAGGATGGAGCAGCATAGGCAGGGGGAGGACGGAGGATAAAGTGGCAGAGGGGAGGAGGACAAAGGACGGAGAATGAAGCGGCGGAGTGGGGGAGGCCGGAGCAGCACAGGCAGGGGGAGGACAGAGCACAGAGTGGCAGGAGAGAGGAGGATGGAGGACAAAGCGGCAGGGTGGGGGAGGTTGGAGCAGCACAGGCAGGGGTAGGACGTAGACAGAGCACAGAGCGGCGGGGGAGAGGAGGATGGAGGACGAAGTGGGGGAGGCCAGAGCAGAACAAGCAGGGGAGGGAGGATGGAGGGGGGAGGCCGGAGCAGCACAGGCAGGGGGAGGACAGAGCGGCGGGGGACAGGAGGATGGAGGACGAAGTGGGGGGGTGGGGGAGGCCAGAGCAGAACGGGTAGGGGGAGGATGGAGGGGGGAGGCCGGAGCAGCACAGGCAGGGGGAGGACAGAGGATAGAGCAGCGGGGGAGAGGAGGATGGAGGACGAAGGGCGGGGTGGGGGAGGCTGGAGCAACACAGGCAGGGGGAGGACGGAGGATGGGGTGGCAAAGAACAAAGGAAGGAGGAAGCAATGGGGTGGTGGAGGATGGAGTGGCACAGGCAGGGGAGGACTGAGCACAGAGCTGCGGGGGGGGGGGGGGACGGAGGACGAAGCAGCGGGGTGGGGGAGGACAGAGCAGCACAGGCAGGGGGGAGGACGAAGCGGCGGGGTGGAGCAGGACGGAGCAGCACAGGCAGGGGTAGGACAAGAGCGGCAGAGGGAGGACAGAGCACAGAGTAGTGGGGGGAGGAGAACGGAGGACAAAGCGGCGGGGTGGGGGTGGACGGAGCAGCACAGGCAGGGGGAGGACGGAGGATGGAGTGGCAGAGGACAAAGGAAGGAGGAAGCAATGGGTGGTGGAGGATGGAGTGGCACAGGCAGGGGAGGACTGAGCACAGAGCTGCGGGGGGGGGGGGGGAGGACGGAGGACGAAGCAGCGGGGTGGGGGAGGACAGAGCAGCACAGGCAGGGGGAGGACGGAGGACGAAGCGGCGGGGTGGAGCAGGACGGAGCAGCACAGGGAGGGGGAGGACAGAGGATTGAGTGGCGGAGGGGAGGAGGACAAAGGAAGGAGGAAGTGGTGGGGTGAGGGAGGACGGAGTGGCACAGGCAGGGGAAGGACGGAGCGGCAGGGGGAGGACGGAGCACAGAGCGGTGGGGGGAGGAGGATGGAGGACAAAGCGGCAGGGTGGGGAGGACGGAGGATGGAGTGGCACAGGCAGGGGGAGGACGGATTGGCACAAGCAGGGGGAAGAGGACAGAAGCAGCGGGGTGGGGGAGGACGGGGACGAAGCGGCGTGGTAGGGGAGGACGGAGGACAAAGCGGCAAAGGCAGTGGGAGAAAGGAGCAGACTCACACCCAAGGTTCTCATTTTTCCTATGTATTCTTTAGCTGTTTCTGCATTTTTCCTCATCCAAATTTGCATCAGCTTTTGTAGAAGCTAGCCATTCATTCTTTAGCCATTAAGCTATAACCTATTTAACGTTTAGTGGGCAGCAGATAACTAGTATATGACAATGTATTTCCTAGCTAGCACCTTCACAGGTGTGCCAGTCAATATTATTAATTGAGCATAAAGGAAGGACCACAGCTGCTCTGTCATTGCTGGTGTTTCCAGGTGGCTCTCTGTGAGTGTGATATATGCCTTACAGTCCGTAACCAGAAGCACACATAGTAACCTCTCCCCCATCACTGATAGAGGCCCTGAATAAACAAGCACCAATTGTTGCCACCAGTTTCCCGTTTGATATACAGCGCCTTGTGAAAGTATTCAACCCCCTTGAATTTTTAAACCTTTTTTCTACATTTCAGGCTTCAAACATAAAGATATAAATTCTAATTTTTTTGTGAAGAATCAACAAGTGGGACACATTCGTGAAGTGGAACGAAATTTATTGCATATTTTAAAATTTTTTAAACAAAAAAACTGAAAAGTGGGGCGTGCAATATTATTCGGTTCCTTGAGTTAATACTTTGTAGCGCCAGCTTTTGCTGCGATTACAGCTGCAAGTCGCTTGGGGTATGTCTCTATCAGTTTTGCACATCGAGAGACTGAAATTCTTGCCCATTCTTCCTTGCAGAACAGCTGGAGCTCAGTGAGGTTGGATGGAGAGCGTTTGTGATCAGCAGTTTTCAGCTCTTTCCACAGATTCTCGATTGGATTCAGGTCTGGACTGTGACTTGGCCATTCTAACATCTGGATATGTTTATTTTTGAACCATTCCATTGTAGATTTTGTTTTATGTTTGGGATCATTGTCTTGTTGGAAGATAAATCTCCGTCCCAGTCTCAGGTCTTTTGCAGACTCCAACAGGTTTTCTTCCAGAATGGTCCTGTATTTGGCTCCATCCATCTTCCCATCAATTTTAACCATCTTCCCTGTCCCTGCTGAAGAAATGCAGACCGAAACCATGATGCTGACACCACCATGTTTGACTGTGGGGGATGGTGTTTTGAGGGTGATGAGCTGTGTTGCTTTTACGCCAAACATATCGTTTTGCATTTTGCCCAAAAAGTTCGATTTTGTTTTCATCTGATCAGAGCAACTTATTCCACGTTTGGTGTGTCTCCCAGGTGGTTGTGGCAAACTTCAAACGAGACTTTTATGGATATCTTTGAGAAATGGTTTTCTTCTTGCCGCTCTTCCATAAAGACCAGATTTGTGCAGTGTACGACTGATTGTTGTCCTATGGACAGACTCTCCCACCTCAGCTGTAGATCTATGCAGTTCATCCAGAGTAATCATGGCCCTTTTGGCTGCATCTCTGATCAGTCTTCTCCTTATTCGAGATGAAAGTTTAGAGGCCGAGTCTTGGTAGATTTGCAGTGGTCTGATACGCCGTCCATTTCAATATGATCGCTTGCACAATGCTCCTCGAGATGTTTAAAACTTGAGAAATCTTTTTGTATCCAAATCTGGATTTAAACTTCGCCACAACAGAATCTCGGACCTGCCAGGTGTGTTTCTTGGTCTTCATGATGCTCTCTGCATTTGAACAAAACCCTGAGACTATCACAGAGCAGGTGCATTTATACAGAGAATTGATTACACACAGGTGGATACTTTTTATTATTACCAGTTATTTTGGACAACATGGGATCATTCAGAGATCCTCATTGAACTTCTGGAGTGAGTTTGCTGCACTGAAAGTAAAGGGGACGAATAATATTGCACGCCCCACTTTTCAGCTTTTAGTTGGCAAAATTTTAAATATGCAATAAATTTCGTTCCACTTCACGATTTTGTCCCACTTGTTGATTCTTCAGAAAAAAATTTGAATTTATATCTTTATGTTTGAAGCCTGAAATGTGGCAATACTTTCACAAGGCACTGTAAGTCCGGTTCATGATCGGGCTTATATTCAGTCAGACCCCAACCCAGGTAGTGTAAATGTTAAATGAGCACAAGGATGTGGGGGTTCCTGATCAAGAATAAGAGCAAATCAAGATTAAATTTATATATTTAATCATCTTATTGGCTCACTAGATATTAATATACCGTATACAGGTATTATAAAGATATTGCAGATATTACAGTCAGTTATGCAAACAAAAGATTAATGGGATACACACAGAATTGCAGACAAATGTGATCAGTTACCGGATGCTTGGGGTAGCCACAAGGACGCAATGTGGAGCCACCTGATTCTCTTGGGCCCTCCTCAAAATAATACAAATTTCAGCAGAGGTCGGGAATTCTTATACCTGCCCCTCTCTGGCCGACGGGCTGACCTGCAGTTCCCACCGCATGGGCTGTGATATGAACTATTCAAGAACTACTATGGGTCATAACTTGCCTGGAGGGTTGTACATGGAAGATAATTCCTCTCATATTTTTGGTTATGATTTTAGCTTTTCAATGAAAGGACTCACCACCATTTTACAATCATTGCACTGGCCGCTATTAAGTTTGGGGTAGTTAGGAAGGTCACACAATTATACAGAGATATACAATTATACAGAAATATGCATTATGATTCTCTATTTCCCCTGATGCCATATTTATAATCACTATATTTAGGGGAGTGGTGTGTAATGAAATATTAGGACTTCTTTCTTTGGCACCTGTGTGTCTGGGCTGTGTGTTAAACTTCTTTTGAAGTCCCCAGGCAGAGGGAAATGAGTTTTCACCTCCCTCTGCAAGTTCATGGGTGGTCTTCCTTTTGTATAATTGGTAGGGAGCTTTCATTGTGTGTCAACAATTGGCCAGGAAGATGATTTCCTCAGGTTAATTAACATATTCCAGGAAATTAAGCCTTAGGTAAAAGATGGGGGCTCTCTTTTCTTAAGATATGGTGGAATCTGACAAAATGGCTACTGTAGGAATATTGCTTAATACCTTCATTCTTTACACCTCCCCCTGTTGAGAGCACTAGAGGACAGAGCATTCCTGTGCTCCCCCACGAACCCTTCCTCAACCTCCCCTCCCCAGGATAGCTTGTCAGCGTTACCATGGTCATGGCCACTCCTGTGGCAGATGGTGAAGTGATACTGTTGCAGCGCAAGGCTCCAGCATAGCAGCCTCCCATTTGTCCCGGAGAACGTGGGTAACCGCTGAGGGGTTTGTGATCCACCTCCACGATTAAGTGGTATCCGTACAAGTATGGCTGCCGACGCTGTGGGGCCTACACAATTGCCGGACATTCCTTTTCCATCATGGAGTAGTCCACCTCCCTCACTCTCTCCTTTGGTTTTGGAGATAGGCATCTCAGCAAAGCGACTCAACACCCCAGGACTGGCACTTGCTGGTAGTGCAGTTTCAAACCCCTGGCTAGGGGTAGCCAGAAGCGGTGCTAAGGCCTCACTTTCACAGGAACCCTCTGGGATCTGTTCTTGGTCAGACACTGGTTCAGCTATCCCTCAACAGAGTGAGGGCCAAGAAAGCAGCGCGTTGCCGTCATTCTTGCTCCTTAGTCTGCTGGAGACAGCAATTAGTTTGGCTGTCCTCCGGGGAGGCCGAAGGAGGCTTGTGTCGACCATCCATATATAGATAGAACGACCCGTACAAAATATAACGCCACAACCTTAATTCATACTTAAGATTAAATATTAAAACCAATACTGTCCCAATTGAAGGCATCTATTATCCAGTAATCCACAATTATTTAATTTAATGTAAAATACATAATCCAAAAAAACATTATCTGGACATTTGAAAATTACAGTATACCACAAACGACCTAGGTTTTTTTTTTTTGTTTTTTTTTTTAGACTATGTATCTTAAATGTGAATTAAAGGGAACCAACCACCCCAAATGACCCCCCGGACTGTTAATATGTGTCCCTACACCCAGCACACACATTTGGGGCAATCGTTTTTGCTAAAAAAAAATGTTTAGTAGAAGCTAAGATATAGCTTTATGAAGTTTAATAAATCAAGACGAATGGGTGTTACCTAGCTTTGTCCTCCGTGCCTGTCAGCCTCCTCTCCCCTCCTCCCTTCAGTGAAGCCCTTCTGTGCAAGCCGAAAATGGCCTGCCTGTCTGCTGCTGCCTGATAAATTATGCACGCCCATCTCTGCACCTAAGAGCCTGGCCGCGTCATGAAGGGGGTGGGGCTAGATCGCGTCATGCCGGAGCCCCGCCCTTTCATGACGCGATCTAGCCCCGCCCCCTTCATGACGCGGCCAGGCTCTTAGGTGCAGAGATGGGCGTGCATAATTTATCAGGCAGCAGTAGACAGGCAGGCCATTTTCGGCTTGCACAGAAGGGCTTCAATGAAGGGAGGAGGGGAGAGGAGGCTGACAGGCACAGAGGACAAAGCTAGGTAACACCCATTCGTCTTGATTTATTAAACTTCATAAAGCTATATCTTAGCTTCTACTTAACAGTTTTTTTAGCAAAAACGATTGCCCCAAATGTGTGTGCTGGGTGTAGGGACACATATTAACAGTCCGGGGGGGTCATTTGGTTGGTTCCCTTTAAGGCTGTGGCGTTATATCTTGTACGGGTCGTTCTATCTATATATGGATGGTCGACACAAGCTTGTTTCATTATCTTGCCTGTTCTAGCGTCCTTTTCATATGTATTTTTATGTATGTGTATATATTTTTCTGGTGAAATATCAGTTTAAATATTTACTGTGTAAACACAAGGAGACAAACGAGGCGCAGAATAGTGCCCTATCAATGATGACAATTTGTTGGAAAAAGGTTATGTGTACTGGCCACTCACCTTGCTGGGTTGTGTAAGCCCACAACTGGCTGGAGCGCAAATTACAGCTGCCGCTGGACCTCCACCTGCCACAGGACATGGAAAAAACTATATCAGATGTAAGGAATAGGCGTATCACGGTCCGCGCTGCTGTACCACAAATCACAGAGAAGACAGTGCTTCAATCAAATAATATCCTTTATTCTTCCTGTCCTACGCGTTTCGGAGCCACCTCTGAGTTCCTTCCTCAGGGACAATGATGTCCCTGAGGACGGAGCTCAGAGGTGGCTCCGAAACGCGTAGGACAGGAAGAATAAAGGATATTATTTGATTGAAGCACTGTCTTCTCCGTGATTTGTGGTACAGCAGCGCGGACCGTGATACGCCTATTCCTTACATCTGATACAGTTTAAATATTTGTTATTTGCATATATAGATGTAAATAGATATTGGAAGTTTTCAATGGATTCTCTATGGTTATGACCACTGACAGTTCGTTTTTTCCTTTCACCTGATGTGGCTGTGTGAGGACGATGTGATTTTGAGAGTTGCAGCTGCTGTAGCCCGATAATTACAATGTGGCTTGCGGTTGCCTATGTACTAGAGCGGTTGCTATAAACAAATTATGTGTGTTGGACTTGCTTGATCCTGTTTCAAAATTGAATCAAATTTGAATTAATCTTGTGATTGCTGTCTGATGTCACTGTAATCAGTGTTGTGTTATATACAAATTTTAATTATGACAGTTGTCTTTTAATTCACTTTTCTGTGCTTATGATGGCGGAAGTATTTGTTCTTAGCTCCCCTATTTTAAGGGTGGAGCTACTGCCGCCATTAGCTTGGACCCGTAGAAGCGCAAAGTAGTGTGAAATGGTGCCGTCATCCACTCAGCAACCTCCTCCCTGCACCTTGTAATTACCACATGTTCCAATAAAGGACACACCAGCAGAATCCTCCGGTGAGTGCCGTCTTTTCTTCTATTGACGCATATGCACTGTTGTCTGGGACTGAGCAACCCGGGGATTTTGTGCCCACACTCCAGCTTGTCAAGGACTCCCAGCAGACAATGGTGCCTCTCTCCTGCTCCCTTGTAATTGAGTCTTGCAGTGGTGGCCAAGAATTCACATTGCCTACAAGCTTTTCATATTTAGAATATTTAGCTCCTGATAAGCTTCAATTCTGCTGTATGTCCAAGTGCAGAGAAGGACAAGCTGTCTCATATTGCAGCAATGGGCGAAGACAGCAGCGGGACAATGCTGATGGCCTAAATTGTTGATCATTAATGAGCATGCGTTCCCTAATAGGCTGCATTCACAAAATGCTTATTTTATTTTTAAGCAAAGGAAATTTCAAAAAGGATTATGTAGCCATCCAGTCATGGGTTCTCAAAGGAAGTACATCAGCCTCGTTAGCACCAAGTGATATATCTAATAACATATGCCATTTGTATTGTGAAATCTGGTGAAAGATCAGCTATGCTTAAACCTAAAAGTATATATTTCACAAAATGTCATCTTTATAAAAGTCACGTACATGAATAAACATTATGTAAATTCTCAGAATTGGAGATATATGATATGGAAATCATGGTACAGGTATTTTTTAATAGACTTCTTAACAGTAGTACATTGAAGAATATAACAGTCATCCTGTCTGAAGCCTCTAGCTGCCTGATGACAACTAAAGGTTCCATTTAAAAGAATAGTAAAAGGATACAGCAGAGGTGCACAACGCCTTTTGGTCCAAGGGCTGCATTGTCATAGGCTAGGGTCAGACTTGTGTCTGGCCCCAGCCTGGCGCATCCAGCAGAAACTTAGAAAATTTCTGCCTCAGCACATAGCGTTATCAGCAGATAACGCTATGCGCTGCCTGGCTATTGATCTCTATGACAAATAGACGCTTACCGCAGCCTCCGGCTCCACAGAGATCTCCAGGATATGCGCTTTTGATGAGCGCACAGGAAACATGGTCTGTGGAGCCAGAGGCTGCGGTAAGCGTCCAGTTGTCATAGAGATCAATAGCTAAGGCAGCGCATAGCTTTACCTGCTGGTAACACTATGCGCTGAGGCAGAATTTTTTTAAGTTTCTACCAGATGCACCTGGCTAGGGCCAGAAGCAAGCCTGACCCTAGCCATACTGAACTAATCCCAAGGCCGCAAAAAATTGAAGAGGATACTTATATGAATACATCACATGAACTACCATCAGTACATTAATACATCACCAGAACAAAGTTTTGAGTATTTGAGGAGGATTTGCTCCCAAAAAATAAGTATGAACATATGCTAACTTACACTGAGTTTTTGGGAGCAGAATTTCAGCAAATCCTCCACGTTATCTCAAAACGCATCTCAATGTTTTGAGTATTTTTACCTTTTAACATAGCTAGAAAGCCCTTTGGATTGCTACATGTGTACTATATTAGAACCACCATCCGTACATTAATACAGCATCAGAACCATGGTCCAAACATGAATACAGCTCCAAAACCACCATCTGTACATCAATGCAGAGCGAGAATCACCATCCGTACATAAATGCAGCATCAGAATCACCATCCATACATGAATGCAGCGTCAAAACTACCGTCACTACATGAATGCAGGGCCAGAACCACCATCAGTAAATAACTAACACTTTGAGACATTATGTTGAAAAAAAAAAAATCATAAAATGTAATTTTTTTATTTTTGCACATGTGTTCTGACTACATAAAATTTGCACCTTACCTGTTTTTTTGTTAGTTAATGTTTATGGAGACACCAGATACTATGTATTTACAGTATATATGGTTCCAGTGAATTTTTCTTCTGTGCTGGTGGCATGTTAACAGACAAGAAAACACTAGTGGCATGTATGAACTACTGAGACTTATGTAGGGCCACACGGTGATTAAAGATCACATTGTAACATCATATATACTGAATGTAAAATGGGTTGCATAGCAAAAACATGTTGAATTGTTGGGCACAATAAGCATGGAACTTTAGTTCCATAGCTTCTAATTTGAGTCAGACCAGTAACTTGCAACCCGTATGCCTGCGATATAGTAATTTATTATTTACAATAGTATGACAACCAACCAAACAAATTGTCTAAGAATTGCTGTCGCTTAAAGAGGACCTGTCATCAACCATCCATGGTGATCTAATTACAGCACTGAATGCAGCATGTCTGCTGCTTTCAGGCAAGGGGTCCCCCATTCCTTGACCCCCTCTGTACCCCGAGATAATAGACTTTGAAAACTTACATACTGGAGCCAAATAAGAGGTGGCTAGTGGCTGGAGCCACTTCTCTCAAAGGGCAGTTTCACGCCCCCTGGATCTTTAATCCGCCCACCGCCGCCTCCCTCAGGCCAATCATTCTCTCCCTCGCCTGCTGCATAACACAAAGCGAGGGATGTGGTGCTGGCCCCATTGCCCCGCCGTGCTCCATGGTTAACATGGAGCAGGGCGGGTATAAGCGGTGACATCACCGCAGGAGGCGGGGCAATGCGGCCAGCATCGCATCCCTGGCTTTGTGTTATGCAGCAGGCGAGGGAGATAATGATTGGCATGAGGGAGGCAGCGGCAGGTGGATACAAGATCCAGGGGGCGTGAAACTGTCCTTTGAGAGAAGTGGCTCCAGCCACTAGCCACCTCCTATTTGGCTCCAGTATGTAAGTTTTCAAAGTCTATTATCTCTGGGTACAGGAGGGGTTAAGGGATGGGGGACCCTTGCCTGAATGCAGCAGACATGCTGCATTCAGTGCTGTAATTAGATCACCATGGATGGTTGGTGACAGGTCCTCTTTAAAGTTTTAACGGGGTTGTTGAGTATTAGACAACCCCTACTTATGTGCTCAAGTGTCCGACATAAAATAAAAATCACATACTCGTCTTCTGATCATATGCAGTCTTTCAGTATTCCATCACGATATGTTCTCTGTTTGAATAGTATTGTGGTAGTACTCAAGGCTGCAGTCGATCAGTGACCACTAATTGGCTGCCCAAGTCGAGTGAGGTAAGAATTATGTGGCTACCCAAAAAAACAACACCAACATATAAAAAGTAGTAGTGGTAGTCTGGGAATTAATTAAATAATTTGACTAGATGGACAGGCTGGTCGCTGGGAGCTTTTCCCCATCAGCAGCCCTAGAGTAACCCTATAAGCGCATGTAGACAGAGACCGTCAATCCAGGGCAGTGGGTGGGGGAAAGGCGCTGAAGACCCACTGGTTCAACTAGTCTCAAGCGTGGTCTCAGTCGCTAGTGGCTTTTAAAGTACCATTTCTTTTGTTTTATATGATACTCTAGATTATAAAATGCACCCAAATTTAAAGAAAGAGGTACAAAAAGAGGATTTTTGTGTACTCACTGTAAGATCTCTTTCTCTGAGCCATCATTGGGGGACACAGACCATGGGGTGTATGCTTGCTGCCACTAGGAGGCGACACTAAGTTAAAATAAAAAAGTTAGCTCCTCCTCAGTAGTATACACTCCCGGTCCAGAGGGACAGCCATTCAGTTAGTGTAAAAACAATAGGAGGAGCAGTTTGAAGTAAACACAGAATGGCCCAAAGAAAATATATATATATATAAGAAGGGCGGGTGCTGTGTCCCCCAATGATGGCTCAGAGAAAGAGATTTTATGGTGAGTACACAAAAATCCTCTTTTCTGTATCGCCTCATTGGGGGACACAGACCATGGGACGTCCTAAAACAGTCCCCAAGGGTGGGGAAAAAGAGGGCTATAAGTGTTGCCAGCGAGACCCGGGAGGGGGATGGGCGGTGCCTCCATCTAAAAGAGCGTGCAGAAGATCTCGCTCCCTGCGAGAAGCGTGCAGAGCCCCGAGATGTGGGCCGGAGAGGGGCTGCATCCCGCCGGCTGGGGGCATGCTGGGGGGGCAGAGCCACTGCAAATCCGGGGACCCGATTTGCGGTTGCCGGCCGGGAGCATATTAGGGCCTAGGCCGCAAGCCGGGGGCTCGATTTCCGTCCGCCACCCGGGAGAGTGGCGCGGAGACGGAGCCGCGCGAGCATAGGCTGTCAAGCCGGAAGCTCATTTTGCGGCAGTCGGCCAGGGGAGCGATGTGGGGACAGAGCTGCACGGACCTAGGGCGCAAAGCCGGGGGCTCGATTTGCGGGCCACCAGCAGGGAGCATTGCGGTCACGTCAGCGCCGCTAGAGGAGAACCCGCCGCGGATGCACGTCGTGGATACTCACAGCAGGTGTGTGTCCTGGCCGAGAAAGCCGCCGCAGAGGGAGCCCTGGGTGACTGCTGAATGTGGAGAATGTGGCCAAAAGGATACTCCGGCAATCGAAAGGCACCCCCCAAACCCCCCAGTCCGCCTTGCAATCCTGCTGCATCGCCAGGACCCCCGCACCGCCCAGCACCCACTACCCCTGCATTGCATGGGCGTCAACAATGCCCCCTGTGCCCGCTCCCCCGTATGACCCCACCCCCCAAAAGCTACCAGTGAATTAACAGCATCCCCCCCGGGGGGAAAAAAATGATTTTATAATCCAAAAAATACTGTATGTTTTTCTCGGCTTTTTTCAAAGTTGAAAAGACTTGGCGAGATAATACACCAATCCCATACAGTTGCCCCTGGATTGGCAGGGCGTATCGCTGATTTCACTTTAAAGGCGTCAGATAGTCCCAATATCTGAACTGCCTAAGTGATTGGGCTTAAAATTTTACCCCGTGTCGTACCCAAAGGATGAGGAAAAAAATGCAACCCAAATAGGAAAATCTACAAAAGTGACCGTTATAAAAAAAACGATTTGGCAAAAGACAATAATCGATTATGTATCCAAATGTACTAAGTTGGTGAAGATATCCAAAAATTGTAACCTGTCTAGTCTCAGAATAAGTGGACGGTGCATAGCATGCACCAAAAAGTCCAACATGTTTCGAAGGGTCAGTCATGTTGCTTATCCTCGGAAAAAAAATGACTTTCAGAAACATGTCAGATTCTTTGGGCATACTGCATACTGTAGTTTGATATACACAGGAAACTATTCTCCACCTTTTAAGAGATACTTTGTGGGGAGTGCAATATATATTCTAAAAATAAGTATAACGGATTACACTGTTGCTACCCTCACCAACTTGTACATTTGGTCAATAAGGCTGTGAAAAGGTTGCCTAATCATTTGTTTCATGTTTCATTATTTTATTCACATAACTGAAACAAATAGGTAGATGGCCCCCATCACTATCTGGGAAATGGTGAGTTTTAGCTTTCTATTAATAAGACAGGTACTTTGCCCCGCTCTGGGGGGGTACTGGGACATGCAACCCTTTAAAGGTAGAGGAATGAATCACTCACCCTAGGTGGTCTTGAGAGTTATATTTATTAAAAACACACAGGTACATGCGAGCAGGCTGCAGGCTGTTTTTTCACCGGGAAAGCGCACGTTTCATGCGATGAGTTTTTTTGGTTCACATGGATGATGCACCAGTAGAAACTCTCGAGCAAAAAGTGCATCGTCCACTGGGTAGCCAGCATACGTCCCCATGTCACCTGTGTCTTGTAAAAATAAAGACTCTCCCGACCCTACACGATGATTCATTCCTCTACCCTTTTCGATATTCACAAAATTATTTGCCTCTTTTCAGTCTGCTTTTTACTATTTTTTAAGCAATTCTCGGGGTAATGAGAATACATTCAGCTGCAGGTGATAAAATTACCCCATTAGCATCAGCAACATCATTAACACACGCATCTTTACGGACACTACTAAAGAGTCCCAAGTGCATAAATTTGATACTACAGACAAACCGTAATAATTATAACACCAAGAAGGAGCCCGAAAACTATCGTAGTGGCTGGAGCACTCACAGGACTTGTGTAATTTCTGGAATACCATTGTACCGACCAGCTTGAAATGTCACCCCCCCTTTTTGTGGTATGGGAACCCTCCAATCTTTAATATGATTGTGTTGCATTTTGACCATCTGCCTGTGTAGCCAGGAATGTTACTGCCCATACCTTCTGACTATCTGTCAGTGTGGGATTCACTGACCATAATTGGCCAGCTGTTTGTGGTATCATTTGGGTTTATGTGTGGTTCACAGAATTTACTTTATATATTATCCACATGCTATTCAAATTTTCAAGAGATCTGGTGATTTTACTGTTGATATGAGTGATTATGACAGATAATGCCTGGGGTATTGCTGACTATCATAATTGGGATTGACACAACCTACTTATTATACATTTTGGTCAATTTTTGTTTGGTCTGGTCTAAAACTTGAAATCTCTTGTATATGGTGGATGTATCCACATAATTATGTGTATACATTAACCTGTTACCTTTGGGGTTGTCTCTTAAATTGTTGTACTGCATTTCTTATACTTCCTTTTGATCACCAAAATAAAAACTAATTTTAATTGCACTTACGGACGTTGACCGGTTTTTGTTCTTTTGGTGATAAAATGAGTGTGTATATTAGTGGCGCCAGTGGACAAAGTATATATGTTAAAAGTAAACGTTGTTTAGCCCAGACTAAATAAAGTATTGTGGTAACCGCGGCTCCATATGAAGGTTGTGTCAGTCATTTCATGTAGTTTACCAAAAGTTGTAATTTAAATGAAAGAAAAAAGAAAGAAATAAAAACTAAATAAAAGCAAAATAAGAGTTGAATTATCTTTATTGGAAATTGTCCAACTTACTCTACAATTAAAAAATAAAACAATAAATAGTTTCTGTAAATTCAAGACACGGACGTACACTGGAGACAGAACAGTGCGATGGATCATGCTCACTAAAAGGGAAAGTTTCATTATTTATCCTATTTTACAGACTGAGGGTTTATTTTCCTCTACATTGTTTTTTATGTAGCCTAAAAGTAGCAAAGTAGCCGACCATTTGTATACAGTGCTGCTATACATTTTCCCCTGAGGTTCTTTGCATTCGATTCTTAGTAAATACTGGGGACTGAACGCAGATTTGTAAGTAATCCTCTATATATAGTCCTTATTTAGATATAAAAGGTTGTTTTAATGAAAGTTTCTCTTTATCCATGTTCTCATCCAGCGTATTGTCGAGCACTGAATAGACAACTATACAGTATGTCATTTTCATTGTCACATTTTATTCCGTTCCTTTGGATACATTACTAAACCCAGGTAAATGACACAGTACGTGATTTGACAGGTATACATTACGTTTCCCTAGAGGACTGAGATTAAAACACAAGTGGGTACATAATCGAGTGCATTGCAAAGGTATAGAATAAACATTAGCAGCTGTTAGTATACAGTACGTTAACAGAGCACGGTAGAAAGACATTGAGCTAGAGTCATACAGGGAAGATAATGTTTGGCAGCAGAGGCCACAGGAAGCTAACTTGCAGCATGCTGGGAATAAGCTTCAGTTCCTTTGGAGACTGGAAGTGGAAAGGAAGAAAGAAAAAAGCAGAGAGAAATCAATAGATTAGTGTATTAGAGGGAAAAGAACAGCAGTGCATTACCGGGCAGGATCTACGGTGTTTGTATTCTAACCCTACATGGAGAAGCTAGTTCTGACTGTCATGTAACAAGATGTAATGCTTGAGGTAGGAGCATTTCGCCTAAAAATGGACAGTCTTGGGCAATGACGATGTCTGAGGTCCATCATTAAAGGGTTTTTTTCAGGATCCCATTTTCTTACTATGGGCTTAAGAAGTATCATGCATGAAAAGCTGCTGCTGCTTCACGTCAACGAGCCGCTCTTCCTCTTCCGGTCTGCTCTGTTTAGGGGGCGTCAATACCGAAGCAATACTGATTGACAGCTCACACCCCACAAATAGGCAGCGGGGGTCATTAACAACGCAGAGCAGAGGACAAGGTGCTGCTCTGTCAATGTCACATTAATGTATAGCCTATCCGCTCCACCAGTCTCAAGTGGATCACAAACAATGGTTAGTGGCCACTTATACTGCTCCTATCTGTTCCCCTTCGCCTTAAAGGGAACCAACCACCTCGGATGACCCTCATACACTGTTAATATGTGCCCCTGCAGCCTAGTAAACCATTTGCAGCACTGCTTTTGTGTGAAAAGTGGCTGCAGTAGAAGTGAGATAATGATTTTATAAACTTACATGCCTGCGTATTTCTGGGCGTCTCCCTGTGTGTGCTGGCACTTGTGGGCTGTGCTCATCATGCCTGCTCCTCCCTCCCTTATGCACGCCGCCTCTCAGCCTGCTATACTGTGTGAGGCTGAACTCGGCATAAAGGGGCGGGGCTAAATCGCGGCATCCCGGTAGCCCCGCCCCTTTATGACGCAATCAGCCTCACATCACTATAGCAGGCTGAGAGGCGGCGTGCATAAGGGAGGGGGCGAGCAGGCATGATGAGCACAGCACACAAGTCCAGCACACACAGGGAGACGCCCAGAAGTACGCAGGCATGTAAGTGTATAAAATCATTATCTCACTTCTACTGCAGCCACTTTTCACACAAAAACAGTGCTGCAAATGGTTTACTAGGCTGCAGGGGCACATATTAACAGTGTATGAGGGTCATCCGAGGTGGTTGGTTCCCTTTAAGTTGACTATACCATCATTGTAAATAAGCACCTGTACTTTGTGTTCACCCCCACCTCATTGTTAGTTTGTAAGATCTTATGAGCAGGGCTGTCATTATTTTGCTCTAATTATTGTATTGTATTATGCTTTGTATTGTATTGTTTTTTGTATTGTATTTTCTGATAACTGTTTCTTATGATAGTTAAATATGATCTTCTGTATTTTAAAGCGCTGCAGAATATGTTGGCACTATATAAAGATTATTTGTAGTAGTAACCAATGCAGCATAATAACAGGCCGGAGCAGTCTGTGACCAGGCAGGTAGTTAGCAACTACCTGCCTGTTAGTTATTAGCCCATAGTAAAAAAAAAAAAGAAAAACAGTCCCAGTCAACCCTTTTCTTTAATGGGACCCTAAACTTAATATTTATAAAGAGATCTATCTTATGCACCCAAGACTGTCCATTAATTGGAGAAACTTAGGTACCTCAACTGTGATATTCTGCTGGATTTTCCTCTGAGCTATGGTTTTGGCATCACTTAGCAGTGGGACAAGGACAGTGGCGGCACAGTGGATATCTCATCAAGCCTTCAGTGGAGTTATGCTCGCTATAGCACAACCTCATAAGGTGAGCACCTACACTCTTCAAATTGTTCCTTCCTTGTCTATTTGTCTATCAAATATATTTTTGTACATTTCCCTGAACCTTTTATATACTGTAGAATTTTTGGAGCTTCAAAACAAGTGAATCCTGAGAGCTGCTGACTCCTAAAGACGCAGGATGAGGCCCCATCGAGATAAGTGTGGGTCCTGCATCTACCGGGAATTTCTATCATATTCTGTTGATATGCCATAAAATGCTCGATGGGAAGCACCCTGTAAAGGAGTAATGCGGTTCACTTAACCGCCTCCTGCAAAACGATGTAACTGTACGTTCAGATTGTGAGCACTTTCCCACAATGTGTCTTATACTTATTTCCCAGAGATGGCACAGGAGTTGTGCTCATGCCGTCCATAGCAAAAGCAAGGCTGCATCAAAGTCAGGGAGCCGACATATGACGTACCAGTTTGTCATATGATGGTAAGGATTTAAAGGGAACCTGTCAGCCAGTTTATGCCCCCCAGCTTTCACTGTCTGTAGCTGCAGCTTTATAATACCAGTCTAATCATCCCTGTCTGAGCTCAGAGTGTAATGTGAAAGGTGAAAAAAAGCATTTATACACTTACATTTCCTTATATAATAAGGCAGTCAGTCCCCAGCTAGGAGGATGGAGACTGTTTGGCATGTTAATAGTTAACATTTCAGCCTTATGTTAGAACATGTTGGGAGACCTGTTGTGATGTCATAACCATGTGACTAAAATAGGCAGAGCAAAGTCTCCATAGGACATAAGTTTGCTCACTCAGCTCCGCCCACTACGGTCACATGATGGTTACATCACACAGGTCCTTTAGCCATGCAAGTCAATAGTGAGTTAATTATTATCCTGCCAGACAGTCTTCCTCCTCCAAGGGGCAGACTGAAATGTAAGTGTATAAATGCTTTATTTCACTTTTACCATTACACTCTGAGCTGAGACTGGGATGATTAGACTGTATTATAAAGCTACAGCTACAGACAGTGATAGCTGGGGGGCATAAACAAGCTGACAGATTCCCTTTAATAATGTAAAATTTTAAATGCAAAAAAAGTGGCAAAATTGTTGTTTTCTTTATAATCTGCACAATAAAAACTTAAGAAAAGCTTGGTAATACTTTATATGCACCCAAAAATGATTCCACTGACAAATAGAACTCATCTAAAAAAAAAAGGAAAAGAAAAATAAACTCCTCATACAACTACATCGGTGACAAAAAAAAAGTTGCGTCTCGCGGCTCCTGGAGTGTAATAATAAGAAGGTAGAAAAAAAATTAGTTTGTAATAAAGGATAAAATTGGCGTTGAGGCAAAGGGGTTAAAGAATTATTCTTATCTTATACATTTATGGTATATCCGCAGGATCCAAACAAGACATTAATTTACTAAATTAGGAGATGACCATTATCTGCAGATTTAACATGGATGATTTCCCTCTGAAAAAGAAATTAGAGCCTGGCCTTTGAGTAAAGGAGTTGTCCACAAACAAACTACATTTTAATCAAAGATCTAGAAATAATAATAATTTCCACAATTGGATGTGTTTAAAAAATGTTCCTGTGCTGAGATAATCTTATGTGTGTCCCTGCTATGTACTGTGTAATGGATGTGTCTGACCTTACAGGGACATGGTCTGATCATACCACATCTCCTGTCCTGAGATAATCCTATATATGTGTCCCTGCTATGTACAGTGTAATGGATGTGTCTGAATGTACAGGGACATTGTCTGATCATACCACATCAACTGTGCTGAGATAATTTTATATATGTGTCCCTGCTATGTACTGTGTAATGGATGTGTCTGACCGTACAGGGACATGGTCTGATCATACCACATCTCCTGTGCTGAGGTAATCTTATATATGTGTCCCTGCTATGTACTGTGTAATGGATGTGTCTGACCGCACAGGGACATGGTCTTATCATATCACATCTCCTGTGCAGGGAGGAAGAAAAACAATTCCAAACCTTTCCTGTGGATATGCCATAGATGTAAGATGGTAATTTCTCTTTCATACTATTGAAGGGAATATGTCGCAAAATTTTTGCTATGTAATCTGAATGCAGCATGATGTAAGGGCAGAGACCAGTTCTAACAATGTGTCAATTACTTATCGAGGGCTGCAGGTTTGATAATGTCATTGATTTATCTGCAGCAGATCTACCAGTTCTCTAAATGCTGAGCTCTGTATAACCCTGCCCACATTACTGATTGGAAAGCTGCCAGTCAATGGTGGCAGCAGGGCTATACAGAGCTCATAAATATAGAGGTCTATGTAACTGTAGCTTTATTACACCTCTAGTGATTATTGTTTGCTAATAAAACAGTACCGTATTTGCCGGCGTATAAGGCGAGTTTTTAACCCCTAAAATTCTCCTCCCAAGTTGGGGGTCGCCTTATACGCCGGGTCAGGCGGGGTACTGAGGAAAAAAATGCCGGCATCGGTCCGCCGTGCATAATATAAGGGCCCCCCCCCCCCCCCCCCCCGAAAATGAGCGGTGGCAGGTGGCAGGCAAGAAAAAAAAATGATACTCACCTGCCTCTGCCGTCCATGTCTTCCGGAGCTTCCCGCTGCCACCACCGCTGTGTACATAGCCGCCGGGCGCCATAGATGTACGATCAGGAGGCTGCTGGTGTCTGATTGGCTGAGGCATTACCGTACATCTCCTGAACGGAGGTAACTGCGCCGCTCAGTGTGTATGTACGGTAATGCCAGGGCCAATCAGACGCCAGCAGCTGCCTGATTGGCTGATGGCTTATTATCGTACAGCTACGGTGCCCGACTACGTACAGCGGCGGTGGCGGTGGTAAGCTCCGGCAGGGTCCGGTGGCACAGCAGTGGCACAGTGTGTCTTACTGTGTGTGTGTGACTGTGTGTGTGTGTGTGACTGTGTGTGTCTGTGTCTGACTGTGTGTGTGTGTGTGTGACTGTGTGTGTCTGTGTCTTACTGAGTGTGTGTCTGACTGTCTGTGTGTGTCTGTGTCTTACTGAGTGTGTCTGACTGTCTGTGTGTGACTGTGTGTGTCTGTGTCTGGCTGTGTGTGTGTCTTACTGTGTGTGTGTCTGTGTCTAACTGTGTGTGTGTCTGACTGTGTGTGTGTCTGTGTCTAACTGTGTGTGTGTCTGACTGTGTGTGTCTGACTGTGTATGTGACTGCAGAGGAATATTGGGGGTTGATGGAGGCTGTACTCCCCCACCACTACTGTAATACTATAATATATGGAGGACTACGGGGGTGCATTACACTATATGGAGCACAATGGGGTGCATTATATTATCTAGGGGACTATGGCGTGCATTGCACTATATGGAGGACTACGGGGGTGCATTACACTATATGGAGCACAATGGGGTACATTATATTATCTAGAGGACTATGGCGTGCATTGCACTATATGGAGGACTACGGGGGTGCATTACACTATATGGAGCACTATGGGGTGCATTATATTATCTAGGGGACTATGGCGTGCATTACACTATATGGAGGACTACGGGGTGCATTATAATATATTGAGGACTTTGATGATGCATTATAATTTATGGAGACAATTATACTATATGGAAGCCATTATAATACTTAGAGGGCTCTGTGGGAGCATGATAATACTTGAAGGGGTATGAGGGAGCCTCTATACTTTATGCAGGGCTTTTTTTAGGGCTGTGTGGTGGCCATAATACAGTGTGAAGAGATGTAGGGGTCATTATTCTATATGTGGGTCCATTATATTGTGTGGGGGTCATAGTGGGAATCATGCCGTAGAAGACGGGGTAGTCTTATACGGCGAGTATATCCCAAACTCCATATTTTAAGTGGAAGAGTTGGGGGTCGTCTTATACGCCCAGTCGTCTTATACGCCGGAAAATACGGTAATTTTATCAATATTACAGCAAGCAGCCCAGGAAGTGACACATAGAATCATGGGTCTATCTCTACATCAGATTAGGTGTCAAAAACCTAGTGACAAATTCCCTTTATTTGTAATTTACAAACTCCTTTCCACTGACTTACCCGGAAGTGTAGGTGAAAAGACACATCTAGTGAACCCTGTTATTAGCTGGCTGCAGTCTCCTGGTGAAGGGGAAATAACTGGGACTGTTCATCAGCCTCACAGCCACATGGCAAGTCACTTCTACAAAGAGAGAAAATGCACATTAAAAGTGTAAAGAAAGGTCATACATAGAAATAATGCGGGCAACAAAGTGATTGACTTATTTTCCACATTTCATATATCAATCTGGTTGCTGTATACAACTTCACTTTCACTATCTGCCCTAGTTGTCCATAATAGGACAATATATTAGGGTTTTATGCCAAAGCAGAAGCCATAAAGGCGAAACCCTCGAAAGGGTAGATCCTTGCTTACAGCATGTTTTTATATTGATGTGTTATGATATATTTTATTTCTTATGAATATAATAAAAAGTGCTTATATCACAAGGTAGTCTTGATCACCTATGGATTAACATCTGGTAGAACGACAAGGAACAGTATTCCCACTGGCAATGTAAATAAAGCATAACTATAGATCAAAGGAGGGCGTTTTGTGCTTAAAAATAATTATTTGACAAATAAATGGACATCATTTAAGTTCTATATTACTTTAAAGTATAAAACTAATTTCCTTGCAGATGGATGGGGAACAATTAATACAACACCCCCCACCCAAATAAGAAATGTGATTATACGTTTGTAATGTACAGTCCTCATACCTAATGGCCTCCACTCTATAGCCATTATGGTCTGAGAACTGTGCTCTGTTTTATACACCCAAAGGCATAAAGAGCGCTGTGGAAATCTGACCCATGTCTCCCCTCCCTCTTGTCTGCTTTGGAGTGGATATCTTACCGTCGTCATTATCAATGCCGCACGACCCAACCCCAATGGAAAGGAAAGTGGCATGGTTCCAATGCAGGAGGCTATTATGACTATAAAGTCACATTTGGTTTGGATGGGGGAAGATGGTTTTACCCATTCTCTGTGGCACTGCAGATGAGTACTTCGCACTGCTGCTCATTGGCACACACAAGCATCAGTTCTCAGGGATGAGGGGTACACAACATTTTTAGGTCCAAGGTCAAATTGTCATGTTAAACTAATCCTAAGGATCACAATAGAAATTAAAGAGGTGTTACCACCTGTTAGATTTATGGGTGATTAGAGTGTAATTTGTGGCCTTGTGCAAGGAGGTGCCTCTCACTCCACTACATCTCCTTATCAAGACCGGGAAGGACCTAAATGTCTGCTGCAAATTCTACTAAAATGACACCTACCTGCACTGATGAGCACTTTTGAAAAAGATTGAGAAATAGACTCTGCTCTGAAATCCACATTTAAAAGAACCCGTTATGTGGAAAAATGCATTTAACCTGCATTTATGGGGTTAATATGCAGGTTAATAGCATTCTGAACCTGCTCGGTTCCTGCAGATTAAACCCTGCTGCACAGAGGAAATTAACTGCAGTATAATGTTCCACTTTGAGTCATGGTGGTGGGGCTGGCACAGGATAAGTCACCACTGTGTATGGAGAGCGGTGGCTGTAGCTGTGCCTTCCATACTGATGGTCAGCGGCTCTGCATTAGAGGTTGTCAATCAGTGCAGGTGGGGTGGTTACAGCATACACAGAACAGTGACTGAACACACGCTGACGCTGCCCCTGTGACTGAAGCCAGAACACTACCAGGAGGATTAAAATGAATTTCCTCCTTGTGGTGAGGTTTAATGTGCAGGTTCAGAATGCTATTGACCTGCACATTAACCCGATATCTGAAGATTAATTTCATTTTTTCACACGACAGGTTCCCTTTAAATCCTGCTTGAAATAGTCTTTCAATAAGCTTCCATTTGATTTGAAAGGGTAAAAGCTCCTATACTGCTGTTTTTCAAATATTATATCAACCAATTCTCAATAAAATCAATCAAAGGTTTATTCAAAGAGTATAAGAAGCATTTTTTTAAAATGTGGATTTGGTAGTAAATTCTACAACTAAATCCTTGTCAAAACAATACCTCAGGGAGAAGGCGTTCATGCATGCACACGGCTCTCAATACTCCATAATTATAGGTTAAGGGTTTTGCGATTACTGCTTAAAGGGATCCTGTCACCTCCAAAACACCACCTAAGCTACAAAAACATGTCCCTGCAGCATCCTATCACTATTCTCACAATCCTTTTGTCTCCTAAAAGCATCCTGTGAAAGTAGATAAAAATGATTTTATACTCCCTCATTATTGATTATAATTAGTAGGGGCTATATTCAGCCAGCGCCGTGGAGAGCAGGGAGGGCCTGAATAGAACATGAATAAAAGATCACGCCCATTAGGGCGTGATCTTATGACGACAGGCAAAAAACAAACACGCCCTAAGGGCTAAGGAATATAGCCCCTGCTAATTATAATATCTAATGAGGGAGTATAACATCGATTTATCTACTTTGACAGGAAGCTTTTAGGACACAAAAGGAGTGTGAGAATGGTGATAGGATGCTACAGAGACATGATTTTGTAGCTTAGGTGGCTTTTTGGAGGTGACAGGTATCCCTTTAATGTTTCAGCACTCCCATAAACTACACTGGAGAGAGTTGTAGGCTCGGAAGGCCCCCTGCCTAATTCCCATAATCCCTTCTAGAGTGCCAAGAGACTGCATTCTCCTGATGCACGAGGCATAGATGTCTACACAGCGCGCTGTTAAGGCCCAGTTACACACACAGATAATTGTGCAGAGATTGTTCGCAGATCTCTGGTTGCAGTGAAATCATGGACACATTGCTCCATTTTGTGGCCGTGTACAAATGTAACAATGTTTCCATGATTTCACTGCAACCAGAGATCTGCGAACAATGTCTGCACAATTATCTGTGTGTGTATCTTGACCTTTAGAATTTGCCAATCCCTGCTTCGCTTGCTGCTGCTCTTCTGGGTATAGCTGATCACATATAACCTGTCAAAGAAGCATTTATGTGCCAAGGTTGTGCACCCTGCTTTAAAGACCATAATATACAGAATTTACTGGAAATTGTGAAATTGGTCCTCGTGTACAACAGGTATGGAATTACTGTTAGGGTAAAGTTACATTAGTGTTTGCACCTGATGCGATATGCTAATGACCCTGTCGAGAGCTGAGTGAAGCAAGGGTTAAATAAAAAGAAAAAAAAGATCCTCATCTCTCTGGCGTGTGTCCCGCGATGCGTGCCACTATCCCAAGCTTAAGGACATGGCGGGGCTACATGATCAGCTGATCGGTCACATGACTGCATCAGCTGAGCGGTATAAATCCCCCGCCCACCAAACAGTTTTCCACCTGCCCTGCTAAGCCATCCATCTTATTGTAGCCAGGTCCAAGACAACCCCTCAGTGCCGGTTATATTTGCATACAGAGGCATAAAAACCAACACATGCAGCATTATACCACTAGTAGAGGCACATGGTTAGGACTCGATAATATGAGAAACACCTTGGTACGGTTATCGGGCATGTTGCAGCAGACTTTCACTTTAAGTTTTATAGAAATCTCCAGCCCACTGGGCTTTCATTTTTACTCAGCGTAAACAGACCTATGGTGCGTAGTTCAAATACGAAAAATGCCAATTTTCCTTGCATGTACGCCAAGTTATTTGTGCAGATGTTCCCCATAGCCTTCCATTGGATGCAGAAAAAAAGCAGGTAAAAAAAAAAAATCTTTTGGTGGTACTGCTCTCTGGTCCGTGGATTTTGGGAGAAGATGTTCCGAAACTACAGGTTGGTGACTGGTAAACATGTGGTCGGAAACCCTGAGATAGCCTTGCTTTCTATGCTACCCGGTTCGGTGAAGGCCCAAAAGAGAGACATTCTAAGATTCTGCCTTTAGAGCTGTGATTGCACGTCACTGTAAGGATCATAATCCGCCAACTATACTGGAGTGGTACTCTGAGATGTAGTCAATTTATAGAATGGAAAGAGCTCGGCTGGGCTTCTACAGACGCTAAGTGCCTGCACCATTACCTGGTCTGAGTGGATCTTATTAAAGATGCCACCAATTATAATGAGCTGTTTTCCTAAATCTGGGAAGGGTGATCCCCCTATACTGTTCATGTCAGACCTTACAATCCCCACTCCTTAGATATCAATTGCCATGCCACTGAGTTCTGGTTTTGATATTATTTCTCTCGTTTCTTTCTTCAAAAAATCACCGAATTGGTACTTATAAAATATAGAAAAACTCACCGAAGTTTTGACACTTTTTTCTACCCCTTGCATCTAGCAGGTGGTGCAGATTCCCCCAGGAGGTGACAGGGGACTGTGCACCGGTGTTTGGACGCATGTGTCACCTCCTGGGGGAATCTGCAGCCACCTGCTAGATGCAAGGGGTAGAAAAAAGTGTCAAAACTTCGGTGAGTTTTTCTATATATTTATAAGTACCAATTCGGTGATTTTTTGCTTAAAGCTAAATTATACATGTGTTATACATGTGGCTAGGTACTCGTGAGTGTAAGGGCCCTTGGCGGTGGGTCACGAGCTTACGATATTCTGGCGCCATAATACCAAACTGACACCTTACATCATTATTTATAGTGTCAACTTGCATCTTTTTATCCATTGCAGTTGAGGTTGTTTTCCTCTAGGGGGCGTCTGTCACAGTGATGCATATTTCAGTGCTGAGCGGCCCGCCCTGTCTAATAGGAGGCGTCACCAATAGGCTGCTCAGACACTATGTAACACCTGAGTGTGGCAGAAGCCTAATGATATCATGTGTCTGCATTCACCACCAGCCTCTCCCTGCATACATGGCTGGTCACCTGGTTGCCACAAACCGCCCCCATGTTATAGGTTGCAGGGAACTGTGCACCGGTGTTTGGACGCATGTGTCACCTCCTGGGGGAATCTGCAGCCACCTGCTAGATGCAAGGGGTAGAAAAAAGTGTCAAAACTTCAATGAGTTCTCCTTTCTTTCTTTCTTCCATTTCCCTCTTTCCCCATTCCCCTGGGCGGATAAAGGTGTAAATAAAGGTCTTACAAGACCTTTTGAGAGTTTAGGTGATATAAACTGTTAAAAAATTATGATATGTTTTGTTCCTCATTTTGAAGAGGATTCTTGTAAATATTTATACAAAATTTATATTTCTTTTATTTTCTTGTAATAGTCTAGTTTTAAAGACAACATTCAAAAGCAAAGACGGTATTTCTAAGGGCCCTTTCACATCAGCGTTTTTTTCAAATTGCGGCAGATGCGGTGAAAAAAACGCATCTGCCGCGATTACCGCATACCGGCTGCACTTGCGGCACGGTTGCGGCGCGTTGCGGTAAACGCCATACAAGGTATAGGCGGACTTGCGGCAGGTGCGGCAAGTGCGGTTTTGGCACTTGGGCAGGTGCGGCCGCGAAAAAAAACGCGGCTGACAGCATTTTTTTTCGCACCTGCCCGCAAGTCCGCCTATACCTTGTATGGCGTTTACCGCAACCGTGCCGCAAGTGCAGCCGGTATGCGGTAATCGCGGCAGATGCATTTTTTTCACCGCATCTGCCGCGATTTGAAAAAAACGTCTGATGTGAAAGGGCCCTTAGTCTTCTATGACAATAGAGAATGTGACATGCTCTATGTATAACACTGTGTAATCATTATGAAAGCTGATTAATGATTGTACTGTTCAAAACTTTATTTCTTTGTTCAATAAAAACAAATTTTAACAAAAAAAAAAAAAACTCTTATGCGTTTTTAGCGTATTTACACTGCAAAAAATCATATGAAATTTTTACCTGCAGATTTCCCTTATCTAATGTCTTTGGGGAAAATCCACAAATAAATATAAGCATACAAAAGAAATTGACATGACGAGGATTTCTATGGGAAAAATCTGCAAAGAAATCTCAGCGTAACCACAAGAGAGACGGACAATGTTGCGGATTTGAAATGTGCACTGCAATGCAGTTTATGTAGTATATAAAAAAAAGCCCAGTGAGCAGGAGATTTCTAGAAATGTCATCATCTTTTCTGGGAACTTGCTATCTACCTTATGGAGATCAGCTAAGTAGGTGAGGAGATTGTAGCCACATCCCTCCTCTAAGGAAATATGTAAATTTTCCAACAAGCTTTTAAATATGACTAAGGGATTTGGAGTTCTTCCACTTCCTTACTGAAGGCAAATGTGCATATTTCCTAGAGGAGGGATGTGGCTACAATCTCCTCACCTACTTAGCTGTCTCCATAAGGTAGATAGCAAGATCCCAGACCTTGTCTTAGCCCACTCACACGGCCAGATCAGAATATCCCACACACTACACTGATGAGGGGCAGTATCCCAAACACAGCGTCTGAAGTTTGGGGTTCTGATCTGGCCAAATCCCTTAGTCATATTAAAAAGCTTGTTGGAAAGCGATTATGACTTTGAGGAGCTACTTAAAGGTGGCGCTGGAGTTCTTCCACTTCCTTACTGAAGTGCAAATTATCATCTTTTCTGGAACCGTAAGACTTCTTTTTGCTCAGAGAAAATAGGCAGCGTCAAAAACTCATTCGTAGGAACTTAGCCTACATGTGTTTTGTGATGGGTCTATGAACGTCTTGTGCGGACGATTTCTTTTTTTACATTTTATATAAAAAAGGTGGAAGGCACAAGAGAAAGATCAGATCACTTCTTTTTGACGCTTCACGGCTTTCGAAGCATAAAATGGATAAAAGACGTGACAAAAGAGAAAAATATGCACAGCAAAACTTTTGACATTGCATTGCGTATCCTTATTCTTTTTTACTCTTTTTAGATGTGTTCCAGGCGGAGTCTGCCTGAAAAAGACGAGGTGTGCACATAACCCCCCCCCCACAGAGGTGCGCTCCCAGGACTCACCGGTTATCATTGATGTCTGTAGCATTGCCTGTTGTCAGCACAAAGGGAGAAAAGACAAAAATCATTAATTTAACAGGAGCACGAATTATGTAAGAAGTAATGAACTTCTCTCCATAGGTCACACAGCATAATGCATTAATCAGCTGGTTAACAAATAGAGAAATAACACACCACACTAGCGGAAACATGTACTTTTACTTTGGTCATTGTTTCTCACATTTATCTAGTGGTTTATTATTTTACATGCCTTGTAGCAATAATTCTCCGGTGAGCAGTAATTACCACTCCACGGTCTGTGGTAGAGCAGCTATAATAGTTATATCTACCCGGCATTCTAGCTACAGTTAGTAAACGAGTCAATAAAGAGATTTGTGATCGCATTAAAGAATGAGCTTGTAAGTTCCCGACTCCTTATAGAATACTAGATGGTGGCCCGATTCTAACCCCATCGGGTATTCTAGAATATGTATGTAGTTTATTTATGAAGATTTAAGAATAATTCAATGAGCGATCAGTAAGGTACTGTCACACTTGGCGATGCTCCAGCGATCCCGACAACGATACGACCTGGTAAGGATCACTGGAGCTCACTACGTGGTCGCTGGTGAGATGTCAAACAGTCAGATCTCACTAGCGATGCAGCAACAATATGGCTGTTGTTGGGACCCTGTCACTCTAGGGCGTAGCCTTGAGGTTGTCGGTTGCTGTCCTGTGCGCTTGGCGGGGGATTTGAATCCTGGCCCCCATATCGGAATACCCATAACTTGGGTGTTCCAATATGGCAGTCGGGGTACTTCCACTGCGAACAGCCGGGAGATGACAGGCTAGCGCCGGTCATCTCCCGTCTGCGTCGCCGCTGACCTCAGTTCGACAGGAGATGACCCGCAGCTACCGTCGGGAGTCCCTACCAGGTTTCGTATTTTTGTAGTGATCGCTGGAGCTTCGCCAAGTGTGACGGTTCTCCCATTCTGACATGATCAGCGATCTAACAGCGGGGGCCTGGTCGCTGCTAGCGTGTCACAGTGAGCGAGATCGCTAGCGCCAGTCGGAGTACTTCTGCTGCGAGCAGCCGAGAGATTACCGACTAGCGCCGGTCATCTCCTGGCTGCATCACCGCTGACTCCTGACAGTAGTGGCTTCCACGCCAATTCGCGGTCGGACTGCGCCTGTCGCTGATTGGTTGCGCCCAGCCGGCCGTGACAATCAGCGACACAGGATTTCCGTTACAGAGAGAGACACAGACAGAATTAGATGAATATATATAGTAGATACTAGTGATACATTTATCCTGCACCTGTTTTGTTATTGATCAGTGTTGATACCATATTAAAAAATTGTACAAATTCTAAAAAAAAAAAAAAAAAGCAAATGATTGGTTTCTTTAAGCATCCCCACTTCTCACCAAACACATGGTGCGATATTACACACCATGTATGGGTATTATTATATTATTACACAGGGTAAGCAATCTAATCATGTATAGATTACTGTAGTAGTGTATGGTTAGGTTTGTATTTTACAACACACTGGTTTATGGAAGGACCATTATGGATCAAGCTGTTACTGCTTACATTAAAAAAGTAAAGTATGCGGAAAAATAAAAGAAAAAAAATATTTCTCTTGGTTCTGTTCTAGATCCACAAATAAAGAAGTTTGTACTCACTGTAAAATCTCTTTGTTCTGGCTTTCATTGGGGACATAGGAATCAAGGGTACGGACACATGGCGTGAAACTTGGACAAAAAATCGCATTGCAGTTGGACCAATGTTATTCAATGTCCAAGAGTACATTTCGAGTGTCAGGCGTTTTTCTCTCATCCACTTCACCGACGAGTCAGTCACAACATGCTGCGACAGTATGGAGTCACGGACGAGACTCGCCAATGTAAGTCTTTGGGTTTGACAAAAAAGACGGACCGCACACGGACCATCCGAGTGTGATGCGTGTTTTCACCGCTGTGACCCTCAGAAGCTCGTAATAAGTGATGATTAGGAGGCGTCACATGATTTAATCAGGAAGTAAGAGGCGGCACTATCCTGTGATCTCTTGGCAAGGCAGCCCACAAGAGCAACCATGGCCTGCAGAATTGATGCAGGAGGCTCATAGCCCTGATCAAGGACAGGCCAGAGCTATGGGACCCTACAAACCAGGGCTATGGTGATCAGAGCTAGAGGGATGCAGTCTGGAGGGACATCACCAGGAGATTGTTTCCTTTTAACCGCACCGCATGGGATGGACAGCTGACCCTTGGTAATGTATCATGTCACCAAATGTTGTCAACTAGTGTTATGTCAAACTAGGGCTCATTTTTGATTTGTGTGTAGTATGTTCCAATGTTAAACAATGGATTTTGATGTAATGAAGTGGACCAGGTTACCAAACGCTGGCGTAGCTGCAGAGACTAGTACCATAGGGAGCTCACAAGAAACATCCAGTGGGTCTGATGCAACACGGAGGAGGGTGTACATACATTATGGCCACCTTTCCTTCCTGGAACCAGTGTTGCACCAGAAAACGTATGTTTTTCTTGTTTGCATTATTCCCCTGATTTTGCTTTTTTTGTTTTTTTTTATTTGTCAACAATGTAGTCATTTTTGACTTTTCATCAAACATAGATCACATTCCAACTTGAGGCACCCTGGTGCATTGGATTCCGAGGGCCAAAGTGCGCCAGGAGGAGACTTTGGGTGACGACGCTGTGGGGCCATCAACATCACACGCTTCCACTTCTGCTGCTGCCCAGGAGTCTCAGTCATCTGATGGACCAACAGAGCGGCAACCCATACCAGCAGCCCAGCTCCAACCACCAGGGGAAGTTGGACTGAGCCCCGCAGAACAGTTGCCCCTGCCCCATAATCCTGTCTCCTCACCTTTGGGCCCTTGCCCCAGGCATCGGTAGCATTTGTCTGGCCGAAACCTCCGGCGCCACGTGGACAAGGGGTCTTTCCAAATCCTGTGAGGCCGGAGACAGATAATGGGGAGGAAGCATTTCCACGCAGATACCACGCACATGGAGGCTGTGTGCAAGGGCTGCCATCCAAATTGTGATGGATGCTTGTCTGCCACCCAATAATCCCAGAACTGTGTTTAACATGCTGGAAGGGTGGCAGAACTCGGCTGAGAATGTGCTAGAATGTAGCAACATCCAGTAGCCAACAACATCATCACGCCCATCATCCTCTCAGGCCTCTAACAGTCTGGGAAGACCCCCTATTCCATGTCCATTGTGGGCCCCATTCCGAGACCTAGTGAATGTCCTCAATGTCCTGGCAGTTGGCCACATGGCAGCCATGCCAGTGATCATTCCCCTCGAGTAAGAGGTAAACCAGGCTCTTCAGGTAGTAACCCAGGTGGCCAGGGGCCTGAGGAAGGGTCACACAGCACCACCGAGGACAGTACATATACCCAACTATAGTCCAACATGTGGCCGTGTGTCTCCTTTTTTAACCATGTATCATGGTCTATATTTTTTTATGTTTACATTTTGTGTTATGTTGTCGTCTCGGCATACTTTGTTTTGAAAAGAAAAAAAAAAAGCATATGCCTTACACATATGCAATAACAGTTCACATTCGACAAAACATTCTCAGTGTTTTCTTCTAACTGGGCTGGGTCAACCGCCAGAGTAGGTACCTAGTACACAGTTTAAAATGACAATACACACAATTCATGCTTCTTCATTGTTGCAACACACATAAACACTGCCATATTGATGATGTGTTGCCCAACCAAACATATTGAGGCGACTGTCACAGTTTGCGGGACTGGGGCCTGGCCCTGTGGGTCCATAGTAAATCAATACTTAATGCACACAGAGTGTACATCACGACATGGTTGTGCTTTTTAGGACTTAAATAAGTACATGTATGGCAGTGTCATTGACATCACAACCTTTCACACAGGAAGTACAATAAACAACAAAAGGGTGAGGTGAAGATGTAACTTAGGCGTGAAAATTAGGCGCATTAGGGTATTCTGATTTGTGAGGGCAGGCGGCAGAAAGAAGACATTATGCCGAATTTTAAATTGGGCTACATGCCTCACATTTTACCAAGGTCTATGGGTGCGAGGAAACATCATAACCAGACAGCACACTGTGCGAGTCACTCGCGCGTGTGCTAGAGTCCCGACACAGGAAAGTCCGATAGCTATATATCTGCAGATAAAGATCTGTAGATATAATAGCTTTGTTAGCAGCATTTTTTAAATTTCCTGGGGTTAACCGGCATATTAACCCCATCTGCAGCTTCTGTGCTGTATGTCATCCAGGAGGCGGCAGATGCGGTTAATAAGCCGGTTATGTAGGGTTAACCCCATGATTCTGTCCTGCCAGCTTGTGTCCGGTTTTGTCCAGACTCCTTGGACACAAGCTGCCATGACAGAATGTGTCCGCAGGGGTTAATGCAGCTTTTTATTAAAACCCGGCAATTACCGCATTTTACTAAATTGCTGAAATCTCCGACGGGCTGAAACTCCACAGCAAGCAATGTGAACAGCTTCAGCACCACAGTCAGTACCCAGCTTTAACGATCAGGACCCTGGAGGGCTCCTGAACTGTAACAGCGTGAATTTTCAGTACCAAGAACAAGGGCTATAATTTCACGCTCTAATGGTACCCTTACATGACGCTACCGAAAGGTAGAAACCGGCAGGTGTCGGAGACAATTGTACCTTTTACCTTCAAAACACCGCGAAGTGGCGGCGTGTAATTCAGGTTGTTGCTCCCTGTCTCTTTGGATACCTGTCTTTCAGCCGTGCTGAAAAACAAGCAGGTATAAGCCCTATGGTAGCGGCGTGTAATCAGGGCACAGGTACGGTATTTGAGTTACCTGGGGTGTGCTTGAGCGTCATGTATACCACGCCCCATCAGCTTTCATTAGTGGGGGCTACTGTGTACCCATTGGCTGTCCCTGCACAGGGCGGCATATTTAACGATCTGACCAGTCACACTACACATTTGCTATAGCGTCATGTATTAGCCAGACTCCCTGCGCTGGCCAATCATGATGTTATTGCATTGTTCAATTACCGTACGAGCGCCGCGTAATACACAACTCTGTCACGCCTATGTAGTTACGGCACACAATATGTACGCCCATATTCCCTTCTGGTAGCGGCGTGTAAATCAGGGAAGGTGCTCCTCAGAAGGTAACCTGCGGCACCCGTCGGCACTTCCAGGGACCGAAAATACCTTCTGTGGAGGACCTTGTGGCGGCGTGTAATTGCGGTATCAGGTTCCGTTAGGGACCGTTGAAAACGCGCCCGTGCACGTGCGGTGCCTACCTGTTGCTACCTTCTATAGTGGCGTGTAAAGGTACCATTACAGTGCTACAGTGCAGGACCATGGAGAGCTCCTGAGTCCTGCAGCCTGCCGGAGATTACAGCAATTTTGTGAAGTGCGGTAATTGCCAGGTTTTAACCCCTTCAGGACCCAGCCTATTTTGACCCTAAAGACCTTGGCATTTTTGTCAATTCTGAACAGTGTCCCTTTATGAGGTAATAACTCTGGAATGCTTCAACGGATCCTAGCAATTCTGAGATTTTTTTCGTGACATATTGGGCTTCATGTTAGTGGTAAATTCAGTTCAATAATTTTTGCGTTTATTTGTGAAAATATCGAAAATTTGGCAAAAATTTAGAAAATTTCGCAATTTTCAAATTTTGAATTTTTGTTCTGCTAAGCCAGAGAGTTATGTGACACAAAATAGTTATAAATAACATTTCCCATATGTCTACTTTACATCAGCACAATTTTGAAAAAAAAAAAAATTTGGGTGGGAAGTTATAAGGGTTCAAAGTTCATCTAATTTTTCGAGCAAAATTTACAAAACCATTTTTTTTAGTGACCACATCACATTTGAAGTCCCTTTCAGGGGTGTACTTGACAGAAAACATCCAAAAGTGACACCATTCCAAAATCTGCACCCCTCAAACTACTCAAAACTACATTCAAGAAGATTATTAACCCTTCAGGTGCTTCACAGGAACTAAAGCAATGTGGAAGGAAAAAATGGACATTTTAATTTTTCTAACAAAAATGTTCTTTTAGCCTCAATTCTTTCATTTTTACATGGGCAACAGGATAAAATGGATCCTAAAATTTGTCGGGCATTTTCTCCTGAGTACACCAATACCTCATATGTGGTCATAAACCACTGTTTGGGCGCACGGCATGGCTCAGAAGGGAAGGAGCGCCATTTCACTTTTTGATTGGAAAAATAGCTCCAAAAGTCAAATTGCGCTCCTTTCCTTCTGAGCTCTGCCGTGCGCCCAAACAGTGGTTTATGACCATATATGAGGTATCAATGTACTCAGGAGAAATTGCCCAACAAATTTTAGGATGCATTTTATCCTTTTGCACATATGAAAATGAAAAAAGTTAGGCTAAAAGAAAATTTTGTGTAAAAAAAAAGTACTTTTCCATTATTACGGATCAATTTGTGAAACATCTAGGGGTTCAAAGTGCTCACCACCCATCTAGATAAGTTCCCTTTGGAGTCTAGTTTCCAAAATGGGGTCACTTATGGGGGAGCTCCTATGTTTAGGCACACAGGGGCTCTCCAAACGCGACATGGTGTCCGCTAACAATTTGAATGGAAAATTAGCTCAAATTGTTAACAGACACCATGTCGCGTTTGGAGGGCCCCTGTGTGCCTAATAATTAAAAAAGAAAATTTGTGTGGAAAAAAAAAGTACTTTTTCCTCATTACGGATCAATTTGTGAAGCACCTGGGGGTTCAAAGTGCTCACTATGCATCTAGATAACTTCCTTGGGGGTTCTAGTTTCCAAAATGGGGTCACTTGTGGGGGAGCTCCAATGTTCAGGCACAGGGAGGGGCTCTCCATACGCGATATAGTTTCCGCTAACAATTGGAAGTAATTTTTCCACTGAAAATTGTTAGCGGACACCATGTCATGTATGGAATACCCATGTGCCATCAGCACAAGGGCAACTGGTAGAGTTGGGGTACAGCACCAGAAAATGGCGCCTCTAATGAATGCGCTGTTTTCTGGGGTGTGGCAATTTGCAGTGTGGGGGCCCACATTTGGGTCTCTCCACGCTGAGGATTTCAGCTCCCCAGCTGCCAAGTTGTACCTGGCTGGCAAACATACAGCGAAGGCCTTTATTTTTTATATTTCTAGAACTGATTTTAGAAAAAAAAAAATGATGTGGGGCTCCGCCATATTTTTGGTCCAGCCAGGTACAACTTGGCAGCTACGGACTGCCAATAACCCCCAGCTGCCTCGTTGTACCTGACTGGCAACTAAAAATACAGCGAAGCCCATTTTTTTTTTATTTCTAGCACCAATTCTAGAAAGAAAAATGACGTGGGGCTCCGCCATATTTTTGGCTCAGCCAGGTACAACATGGAGAGGCCCAAGCGTTCTATACTTCCCTATACTGCGAATTGCAGCCCGCAGCCGCCCCAGAGATTGGCACATTCATTGAAGCGCCATTTTCTGGCACTGTACCCAGGCTCTTCCAGCTGCCCTGGTGCTGGGGCAAACTGGGTAATAAAGGGGTTAATGTCAGCTTTTTATTGCCAGCTGGCACTAAGCCCGAGATTCATAATGCCGGGCCAATGTTAGACCCAGCCATTAGGAATCTCTAGTAAATAGTAAAAAAAATACACCACACAGAAAAAAATCTTTTTATTTGAAATTAAAAACAAATGAAACTTGGACTCCATCTTTATTATAAAGATTCGACGTAGTCCACAAGAAGGTCCCACAACGCTCGATCGCCTCCGACGTAGTCCACAACGAAGGTCCCACAACGCTTGATCGCCTCCGATGTAGTCCACAACGAAGGCCCACGACGCTCAATCGCCTCTGCTCAATCCAGAGACTGCAGCAAGGGATCAAGTGTCCTCTTCCTACAGTCTCTGGGGTCAGAGTTCTGGTGCACTGTACGGCAATGATCTGTTATACAGTGCACCATGACTATGATCCTAGAGACTACAACAAGAAGATACTTGATCCCTTGTTGCACCCATCCATCCATCCATCCACCCATGCACTCCTCATCCACGCATGCACCCATCCACGCATGCACACACACCTTTCCATACACACATCCACGCATCCACACACGCATCCACGCACGCACACATCCATCCATGCACACATCCATCCATGCACGCACACATCCATGCATGCACATATCCATGCATGCACACATCCATGCATACATCCATCCATGCAACATCCACCCATGCACGCATGCATCCACACATCCATGCACACACATCCACGCATGCACACATCCATGCATGCACACATCCCTCCATGCATCCATCATCCATGCATACATCCACACACGCATCCACGCACACATCCATCCATGCACACATCCATGCATGCACATATCCCTCCATGCATGCACACACCCATCCATGCATCCATCCACGCATGCCCATATCCACGCATGCACACACATCTATCCATGCACACATCCACCCATGCGCGCACATCCATGCATGCACGCATTCACGCATGCAATCACATCCATGCATACAACATCCATCCATGCACACACACACACATCCACGCATGCACACAGCCATGCACGCACATATTCATCCACCCATGCATGCACTAATCCATGCACCCATTCACCTATGCGTGCATGCACCCACTCACCCATCCATCCACCCATGCATGCACCCATCCATCCATGCATGCATCCACTCACCCATCCATCCACCTATGCATGCACCCACCCATGCATGCACCCATCCATACATACTTACCTCATCCAGGAGGAGGAGCCCAGGAGACGAGGAGGGGCCCACACAGGAGCTGGCCGATAGGTGCACTGGCGGGTGCAGCCTGCCGGGAGGTGAAAGGGGGGGGGGAGGGGCACAGGAAAAGGTGTCAGCTTCCTCAGCCCCCTCCGTGATTGCGGGCATACCACCGGCAGATGACTGTTACCGCCGGGTGGGGGTAGAAAGGGATCGGGGGGGGGGGAAGTCCCTGGAGCAGGAGGGGGCCAGGAGGGGAGGGCACCTGCCATTCCGCCCCTCCAGATCTGATTGGAGAGCTCCAATCAGATCTGGAGGGGATTTGATTGGCAGTCTCAATTGCAACTGCCAATCAGAGCGAGTTTAGCCACGGGGGGGGCTAAGCCACCCCCCTGGGCTAAAGTATAAGTGCTTGCGCTCCTACAGCTCCGGTGACTTGTCACCCATGCGAGAAAGCCCATGTTACACTCGCACCAGACACGCAACACACTCACACCACACTCGCACTACCATACGAAATGAACTCGCATCACTGTCGTGCATCAAAAATGCTCCGTTTTTGATACATGACAGTGTGCCTCCAGCCTTAGTGTCAGCCTCAAGGTGGCATCATATTAACCCGTAGTTCCTTTGTCCTCCGATGAAGTGACCAAGAAAAGTTGATGCCATTGCTTAAAATTCATAAGTATTAAAGAGGTTATCCATGATTTTGAGAAAAATAGAAGCTGCCACCTTCCTGCCTTTACTGCCCAGCACTAGTCACCTCCGTTCTCTGCCGGCACAGTGCGGGCACAGACCGCTCCTGCCGGGACATGGCGGAGTAAGAGGGCAGTGAATTATATTCCGCTTTGCAGAAGGGGCAGAACAGCCGGTCTCCTGCTGATTGACAGCCGGTATCTTGCTACCTGATTGGCAGAGCAGGTTGTCAATCAGTGTGATGTTGGCACTGACGCTCATCAACAGAGGGGAGAAGCCATCCCCTCTGTTGATGTGACATCAGCAGAAGCGGCAAAATCGCAGACAGGAGCAGTCTCAGACCGCGCCGTGTCGACGGTGAATAGTGGCGGGCACCACCGTCAGGTAGGGGGCAGCTACCTTCTTGTTAATGCTTAAGGACAATTTTTTTTTTATTCCGAATAGCCTCTTTAAATGTGGGTTTGCAGATTCCCCTTGGATTTCACCACTGGTACATCAAAAGCCTTAAAAAATATGCACTGTATGCACAAAAGTAATAAAAAGGGCATTGAATTGGAGACTTGCAGCATGCTTGTGTCTCCATACAGAAAATGTTTACAATATGTGGAAGAGATTACTGTACTATAATCCACTGAGATTTCTCTGTACATCAACCCACTGGTAAAATCTACACCTAATCTGTCCTGTAGGGTTTCACCCTTTGGGTCCTGGATTATTGGATACCACTCGATGCTTAAAAAAAATCTTCCGTAGGGAAATCTATACAGCCAGTATTATCGTGTGTGATCTGTGTCTTCATTTCACAGTTGATACTATTCTTTTATGGTACTTAGAGGTGTTTTGACGGTACAGGTACCTTTACACGCCGTACCTTTACACGCCGCTACGGAAGGTTAGAAACCACCGGGTGTCGGAGACAATTGTATCTTGTACCGCCAAGACACCGCGAGGTAGCGGCGTGTAATTCAGGTTGATGCCACCGGTCACTGTCGACACATGTCTTTCAGCCGTGCTCAAAAACAGGTAGGTTTAAACCCTTGGTAGCGGCGTGTAATCGAGGAACAGGAAGGTATTTTCGTCACCTAGTGAACTCCATGGGGCGTGACACAGCCTCCGGGATACTGCGCCCCATCAGCGATCATTGGTGGAAGCTCCTGCGTTACGATTGGTTGTCCCTGCATGGGGCGGCATATTTAAGGAGCTGACCAGTCACACTACACAATTGCAGTAGCATCATGTATTAGCCAGCCTTCCTGCGCTGCCTGGCCAATCATGATGCTATTGCTTTGTCACCGTACGAGCGTCTCGTAATCCACAACTCTGGCACGCCTATGTGTTGTCCCTGCTGCCCCAGGTCCTCTACACGCCGCTACTGAAGGTTAGAAACAACCGGGTGTCTCACGTGCACATTTCAACGGTTCCTAACGGTACCTGATACCGCATTTACACGCCGCTACAAGGTGCTCTACAGAAGGTAACCTGCGGCACCCGTCGGTGCTTCCAGGGATAGAAAAAACCTTCTGTAGAGCACCTCGTAGCGGCGTGTAAATGCGGTATCAGATACCGTTAGGAACCGTTGAAACGTGCATGTGAGACACCCGGTTGTTTCTAACCTTCAGTAGCGGCGTGTAAAGGTACCTTACAAGATACAATTGTCTCTGACACCCGGTTGTTTCTAACCTTCCGTAGCGGCGTGTAAAGGTACCTTAATGGATTTTACTACATGACAGATAACTGGATAATAGTTCACTAACATATACTTGTAATGGTTGATGTAGATTAATGATGCTGCCATATATACTGTGCTACTTTCCTATTAATCATAATGAAAAAGATTAAAAGTACAATGCCTCCTCTTAGTACTAAACACATGACTTGTACTATTAAAAGCTTGCTAAATTATCAGGTCAATTTCTTGTTAATCCGCTCTAAGACTATACTTTCACATGTTAAATGAATGTTCCTTTCAGACCAAAGTGTGCCGGATTAGTGCAACAATTCCGTAATAAGATTAGAAAGCCCTGATCTAAAGAGGCATACAAACTGCAGACCCGGCCACTGATCACCTGGCAAAACTCAAACAGCTTCATAAACATATTTGGGCCAGGAAACCTGCGGCCAAGTCTGGAAATTGTGGTCAGCACATGAACTGTGAAACCCATCAGTGTGATTGTAACCAGAGACTGTGTCTCATGGTCCGCAATGTCTGAACTGACTGCAAGGTCTCCAGAAACTAACTCAAGGCTGGGACAAATTGTATGTGTGGGCTACAGAAACTGACATGCTGCGGTTAGAATAAAAAATACCTCCACTAAAGACAAATTCTGTGTGAATTTCACTCCCCCCAACTCAAAAAACAACAAGCCTTGCCTTAGATTAGAATAAAACAAAAAAAAAAAACAAGTAAAATCTCACAATGATTAAGGCGGCACAACCATTGAAATGCGTATGATTTTAAATGCACTATAAGCCTGTGACTGTCACTGGTAGGATATACCCATTTTTATGTCTCTGGATATAAAGATGGACTCTGGACTTGTGTGTTTTAAATGAAAATGGAATAAAAGTTATTTTTTATGGACATCACCCATGCTGGACTTCTGCTTCACCACAAGTAAAATCTGCTCCAAATATGCAACATGTAAACCTCACCAAAAGGAAAAAAGTATAAAGGACAGAGAACACTGCTGCTCTTTTTTTTTAAGTCTGGTTTCATTTACAACACATGGATAAAGGCCTGAATAGCTCAATAACTCAAAGGGTACCGTTCACTGTGCGACAGCACCACCAATTTGTTAGGTGATGCAGGGGCATGGCCTATCGGCACCGATATCGCCCCTGCATTGCCTGATGTAATTAGGCGATGGCGATGCCTTTTAGTGGTGGCCTGGTTTCAGAGCAGTGCTCTGAAACCAGGCGGCCGATCTGGGGTGATGTGTACACATCGCCCCCTGTAAACGGCCGACGGTGATCTGCCAGGCGATGGGAGCCATAGGCTCCCATGTTAAGGCATCGCCGCTGGGGTTTTAAGAAACCCCAGCGGCGATGCCGCCTGTCAGATCGCCGGGACGTTGCCAGAGGTGTCGCCCCATGTAAATGGGGGACGGCGACGCTGGCGGGAGTGGCAAAAAAGTGCGTGCTCCCGCCCGTCGGTGCCGTCGCACAGTGTGACGGTACCCGAAGGTGCAACACCACACCCAGCTGCAATGTGGCCGCACACTTCAATCTGTTCTGTAAGGACGGAGACACACGATGCGAGACACATGCAAGATAGACGGCCATCGTCTCTCTGGATGGGAGAACTTCAGCTCCATAGAAACACATGCAGCTGACATGCTCCCTTCCAGAGAGACAGTGACTGTTACGGGTGAGTTAAAGGAAACCTGTCACCTTGTTTTACCCCTTTCTGCTACCACTACCTGTCCCAGCACCTTCCTAGCTGATCCCTAACTATCCCTGTCTCACCTAAACTTACACGGTAAAGATTAAGAAAATGAGTTATATGCTTACATGTAGTCTGTTCTGGTGGGCTCCAGGCGAGCCCCATTCTTGCCTCCTCGCTTGCTTTCTGCATGCCCAGCTGGGTGTCATCATTCGTTCCGCCTCTATTTTAAATTTGCCGTCTCATTTTCTCCTGTGAAGAGCAGGGATGGAGCGTCACATCTGGCCCAGTGCATTGTGGGCTTATGTCGTCACCGACTCGGCTTCAATATGTGCACTGCTCATGCACCGGAGCCAAGCCACACCAGGTGACCAGCCCCACAATGCACCGGGTCAGATATGACATTCCGGCCCGGCTCTTCACAGGAGAAAATTAGGCAGCAAACTCAAAATAGAGGAGGAATGAATGATGTCTCCCAGCAGGGCATGCAGAAAACAAGTGAGGAGGAGAGAATGGAGCCCCGGGGCCCGCCTTTCCAGTCTCCAGAAGCAGACTACATGTAAGTGTATAACTCATTTTTTTAATCTTTACAGTGCAGGTTTAGGTGAGACAGGGATGGTTAGGGATCAGCTAGGAAGGTGCAGGAACAGGTAGTGTTAGCAGAGGGGGGGTAGGGGGGGTAAAACGAGGAGACAGGTTCCCTTTTTTTTTTTGATCAGATAAATTTTTATTGAACAAATAAACAAGCATACAGGAAAATGACCAGCATATACATTTTGTTATTATATCTCTGAAACCCCTTTCCCACCCCCCTCCCCCCCCAGACAGCAATCACCCGTAACAAATCATATCAACAGGTTTTCGATCTGTCAATATACGATCCCCCTCCCTCCGATTCTTCTACCTCTTATATACCTCCTGTTTGCACTTGCGTATTCGACACTTCTCATGTGCCATATTCTAGCCATGGGGACCAAATCTTGGTGTATATCCTATCCCTCCCACGTCTGTGATATATGTTACTTTCCAGTCTAGAAATATAGCTTGCTTGTGTCAAGAATTCTCTTCTGGTCGGAGGTTCCTCTCTGATCCAGTATCTGGCTATTAGCTTTCTCGCTATGAACAACAATCTTGCGATGGCCATTTGTGAGTTGGGGTCCACACGAATCTCGTCTACGTAACTTAGCAGACACACCACTGGTTCTCTTGGTATAATACATTTATATGCCCCCTCAATTCTGTTAATAATCAATAACCAGTATGTTGACAGTCTTGGGCATGTCCACATCATGTGATATATCCCAGCCTCTTCCGTTTTACATCTAGGACACTCCGAGGTAGGTCTCAAATTCACCCCAAACAGGAAGGCAGGTGACCTATATACTCTATATATCAGATATAACTGAGACAGTCTACCTGGTTCATTAAGGGATAACTTCGGGACCCACTCCAGAATGGAGGACCATTTGTCCTCATCTATGACTCCCACCTCCGCCTCCCATTTTGTTTTTGCCCGTGTCGGGTATTGAAGCGAGAATGTATGTAGTAAATCTCCATACACCGTGGAAATCACTCCTCTTGTAGGTCCATCACCACATACATAATCCATCACTATGTCATTTTGTATACAAATCCTCCCAGCCCTCTGTTGCGTTTGGAAGGCATGCTGCATCTGTACATATTGGTATATCCCGGTGTCGCTTAGTCCAAATTCCTCTCTCAATTGTGTGAACGGTTTTAAGTTATTTCCAACTATTATCTGGTGCACATATCCAATGCCCTTATTTCGCCACTCATGCAAACATCCCATCTCACGTATCTCCTGCAGGTTATGGTTGTTCCACAGTGGGGAATATTTAGTGAGCTGTGTTATTCCTCTCGCCTGTTTCAATTTCTCCCATACTTTATGATATAAAAGCAGAGTGGGCTTTAATTTCCCCGCTAAATTCATGGTGTTATCCTCCAAGCATTGCACCAGTGGGCATTTCTCCATTACCTTTTCCAGTATCCTTTGGACTACCGGTCCCTCTGCTCGCTGCGCCCATCCCCTCACATGTTGTCCCTGAGCTGCCAAGAAATAAAGGTATGGATTCGGCAGTGCCAGACCCCCTTCATCTTTAGGTTTTTGCATGATCTCTAGTCTCAGACGCGCCTGCTTTTTTCCCCAAATTAGGCTCCTAAAAATGGTGTTAATCTGTTTGAATCTCTTCTGTGGGACCCAGATGGGAGCATTGTGCAATATATATAACAGTTTGGGCATCAAAATCATTTTAATTAGGTTTATCCGTCCCACCACAGATAGGCATAGTTTACTCCATGCCCCCACCTTTGCCCTGAGAAGGTCCAATACAGGGGATAGATTAATATTAAGGTAATCCGTTATTGGGCCTGAGACCCATACTCCCAAATATTTAAATTTATCTACTATGCGTAGTCCTCCCACTTCCATATCACTAGGCAACTTATCATCTAAGGCAAATAGCGTAGACTTGGTCCAATTAATACGCAAGCCGGACACATCTCCAAATCTCTCAAATAGTCTCATAGCGCTACCCAATGATTCCTCCGGTTCCTCTAGAAACAGCAGGATGTCATCTGCGTAGAGAGCCACTTTCTCCTCTAGGTTCCCGTATCTGAACCCTCTCACCTCCTGTGTGTCCCGTATCACAGCCGCCAGGGGCTCCACCGCTAAGGCAAACAGGAGAGGGGACAGTGGACATCCCTGCCTCGTGCCTCTATATAAGTCTATCCGCTGTGACAGTATCCCATTTACTCGGATTCTGGCCTCTGGTTGGGAGTATAGCAACCGCACCCACGAGAGAAATTGTGGGCCAATGCCCATTTTTTCCATGACCGCCCACAAGTACTCCCACTCCACACTATCGAATGCCTTGCGGGCGTCCAAGGAAGCTATCACTCTCTGGCCGGCATTGTCAACCGGTAGCTGCATATTCAAATATAATCTCCTTATATTAATTGCCGTCGACCTACTTGGCATAAAGCCTGATTGGTCCGGATGAATCAGTTTATTGATGACCCCAGACAGCCGGTTAGACAACACCTTTGCCAGGAGTTTGACATCTGATGTCAAAAGTGAGATTGGTCTATAGGAGTCCGGGTGTTTCAGGTCCTTATCCTCCTTTGGTATCACTATGATAATTGCCTCTCTCATGGATGCGGGCAACACCCCCCCCTCTCTTGATTTTTCCAATACTTTCCTAAGTCTGGGTAACAACACTTCTTCCATATTTTTGTATATTTCAATTGGTAGTCCATCCCCTCCTGGAGCCCTGTCGTTAGTCATAGATGCCAGTGCTACACTCATCTCCTCATCCGTCAGTGGTCCCTCCAACCCCTCTCTTTCTATTGCCGACAATTTAGGCAGTGTAACCCCCTGCAAATACGCCACCACACCCCCGCCCGTGGCGTCCGATCCAGAGGAGTATAGGTCCCTATAGAAGTCTGTGAAGACCGAACCTATCTCCACACTATCCACTGTCAAGTCACCATCCATCTTTTGAATGGAGTATATGAATGGGGTCCTCCTCTGGGCCGCCGCCACCACCGATAGCATGTGGCCCACCCTTTCCCCCTCCTCATAAAAGGTGGACCTCTGAAATTCCCTCCTCTTCTGGGTCTTTTCCAATAGATATTGATTGGCCCTCTCTTGTGCCTCCTTTAGCCTGTCTCCGGCCTCTGGTGTACCAGTCCTAAGCATCTCTGCCTCTGCCTCACACAAGGTCTCTACCACTGCTCTTTCTTTCCGTCTTGATTCTGTTTTACAGCGACTAATTTCTCTAATGAGAAGTCCCCTTAGGTATGCCTTTCCCGTGTCCCAGACTATCTGTGGCTCCGCACTCCCCTCATTTAATTCAAAGTATTCAGCAATCTCTGTGGCTAATTTGTTCATATCCAGCGAGCGCAGCCATGCCGGGTGAAATCTCCATCCCCCATGTCTCCCCATCCTAGACTCCGTCCGCTGGATACACACACAAATGGGCTTATGGTCTGATATTATCCTTGGCAAGTATTCCACATTTGCTACTATCGCCTCCATTTTTTCATTTCCCAGTGCCATATCTATGCGGGATAGAGTATTGTGAGTTGACGAATAACATGAGAAACACCGTGTTTCTTCGTTTCTCACCCTCCACAGGTCTCTCAGTCCCAGCTCCCTAACGTATGTACCAAATGGTGTTATGTGACTCTGTGTTCTGTCTGGGTTAGATTTGTATTTGTCCCAAAAATCGTCTTGGACATTATTAAAATCTCCTATTAAGATGAGTGGAACGTTCCCATGTCTTCCCACCCATTCCATCACCTCTCTGATTTTTTTTACTTGAGTATGGCGGAGGTATATACATTGCCACAATAGCTGTAAGGATCCCCCATAATCTACACACCAAAATAACATATTGTCCCTCCGTGTCTGTGTGATCATCTACGTGTTCATACTTCGTAGTCACAGGAATCAGTACAGACACCCCTCTGGAGTATGTGGAGTATGTGGCATGGTACGCGTCTGCAATCCATCGCTTTTGTAATACCCTTTGCGTGTCTTTAACCAGGTGTGTCTCCATTAAGCAAATCACTGCCGGTTTCTGGTTTTTGATATGTTGTAGAATGGTAGTCCGTCTGACCACGTCCGAGAGGCCTCTTACATTCCAGCTTAGTATTTTAATATGTTCTCCCATATTCACTGGTATGTTCATGTGAGTACAATATGTCCCAGGTTGTGTGCTGTCTGTCCCTCCCCCCTTTCCCTAAAGTAATCTGCCCCCCCTCCCCCCTTCCCCTTCCCCCTTGACTCCTCCCCTCCCTTTCCCTAACATCTCGTCTCTCACCGAGAGTGGGTCTCCAATACCTAGCTCCCAATCTGCTCGGTACCTCAAAACCTATGATTGCAATCCTCCTTCCTCCTCCCGCCTAGAAAAAAAACCTTTATGCAACTTGTCATACCTGTAACGCATACATTACAAATTTACAGTAGGATATAAACCGCACATCCCACCGCCATCCGGACACCTTCCCAGCCGTATATCGCTCCAGAAGTTGTCCGGACAACCCCCCAGTCCCCACACCCCCATCTCTGGAAACAACAAGGTTGAACAGCCCACTGTAGGGCAAACAAATCCCCCGTTACTTTAAGGGGAATAAAAAATGTAAACACTTGGGTATAAGACCCATTTAAACCTTTACATCTGCATAGTTCTACCCGTTCCCGTGGCGTTCCTGGGAACATCACTGCTTAACCTTAGTCTCGTCCATTGCCACAGCTCAGCCGTCCGTTGCTTTGAGCTTTTTAGCATTAACATCCAGCCAGTGTGTAGCCTCTTCCGGTGTTGCAAAAAACTGAACTTTGTCCATAGCAATCACTCTCAGCCTTGCCGGAAAGAACATTGAATACTGTATCCCCATGTCTCGCATGCGTCTCTTAACTCCCTTGAATTGCATCCTTTGTTTCTGTACCGTTGGGGAGTAGTCGGGGTACATTGCAATTTGCTGCCCATTAATTGTCAGATCTTCTGCATCTCTCGCTTTCCTTAGGATAATGTCCCGGTCACGGTAGTTTAGGATCCTGGCTAGCACAGTGCGGGGTTCTGCCCCTGGTGGTCTTTGCTGTGTGGGGACCCTGTGGGCTCTCTCAACTGCAAATACTTTAGTCAGGCATTGTTCCCCAATCTTTCTTTTAATCCAGTCTTCTATAAAACCAGTGGGGTCTCTCCCTTCTGCTTTTTCCGGTATGCCCACTATACGAATATTGTTTCTGCGTGACCTGTTTTCCAGGTCATCGTTCTTTGCAATCACCTCTGCTAGCTGCTGACTGTGCTTTTGCTCAACTTTCTGCATGGGTGTAATAGTGTCCTCTGCTGTTCCCACTCTCTCCTCCACTTCAGCCATGCGCTTATCAGCTTTTTTAAGGGTTATATTTATGTTGGTGATCTCTCCCTGCAGTCTGTGAACCTGTTCAGCCACAGTAGTCAGTGTCTTTTTACAGGAGGACACTAAGCAGAATACATCCCTCAGTGTGGGTTCTCCCTGCATCTCAGGCTCTCCTGAGCCCCCTGCAGCTTCCTCCATTGCTGGGTCCGCCTTATCAGAATTGCCAGCTTCTCCCTCTGATTGGGAATCCTCTTCCTCCACTGTCGGGCCACTCGCACCCTCTCCTCCAACACCCACCTTAGCTCCTTCGGATTTCCTGGAGAATCTCTCTAGTTTTGCTGCAGCCGCCATCCTGTGTTTGCAGGCGGTGTTCTCCTTCTCTGCAGCTTCCCGCGCCGCGGCGCCATCTTGGGAACTTCCTCCCCCAGCAGTGCCCACATCTTGCTGCCTCCGTCTCGTCATTTCTGCCTTGTGCGGGCTCCAAAGTGGCAGCAATCGGGTCCTGGCAGTCTCCCCCGTCACACTCGGGAGTCTGGGGCTGCAAACGGCGGGATATGCGGCGGTTTAGTGCTTCGGTCGGCGGGAGATCTCCACACAGCGTCCGCTCACATTACCCGCTAGGCCACGCCGAGACAGGTTCCCTTTAAGCGAGACTAGTGCGAGTACCTCGCATGTGTCTCACATTGTGTGTCTCCAGCCTAATGCTGAAAAAACACTGATTGAAAAGCCTGAAGTGTACATTGCTCCTAAATCAGATATTGCAGCAGCCGAGGGGTCAGCATATCATGACTGTCAAAGCTGCCCCTGCAGCCGCATCTCACCAATAATTGGGGGATTCCTGAGAATTTGAAAAGCACTGAAATAACACACATGTATATTCTGCAGTTTCTGCCCTATGATTTAAGCATCTTACCATTGTCCACATTCATCTTCTGGTAAGTAAGCAAGCTGCTAGTGGAAGAACTGCTTCTTGCAGTGGAACATGGGTTGGAGTAACTGAAAATGAAAGAAAGTCAGCCCTGCGTTAATACGATATGTAATTTGCTAAGTATCATATATGTGGTAAGACACAGTACAAAATTCAGTAAAAGTATGAAGACAATTACTAGGAAAAAAAAGGAATCCCTTAATTGCTATGAAATGCAAAAACGATCACTAAAGGCAACCATCCACAAGGATTTAACCACCTGTATATCAGTGCAGCAGGTGATGGACGTGTGCAGCATGACATCACTATTTGTTTTGTTTTTTTAATTCCTCCTCTGTGGGCTTGTCTTTCTACTGTAAGCTGAACCCCACATAGGATGAGTCGGAATGAGAGGGAAGAAGGAGGGGGTTTGGCTTACAGCAGAAAGATAAACCCACAGGGGAGCAATAATAAATACAAAAAATAAATAGTGATGTCATGCTGCACACGTCCATCACCTGCTGCACTGATTTACAGGCAGTTAAATTCTAGCAGTTTATTACATTCATTGTATTCATCCCTCTTTAGTCAATACTTTATAGGATCACCTTTCACTGCAATTACTGCGACAAGTCTTTTATGTAATCTCTACCAGCTTTACATTATGTAGAGACTGACATTTTTTCCCATTCTTCCTTGCAAAATAGCTCTAGCTCAGTGAGATTGGATGGAGGCGTCTGTGAACAGCAATTTACAAGTTTTAAAGTACCGTTACACGGCACGACGTAGTTACGATGTCTGCAACGATCTCGGGGGCGCGCAGTCATTTTTGGCATAATTTCTACATCGCTGGTGAGCTGTCACACGTGTAGATATCGTGAACAACTCACCAACGATGTAGTGAGCAGGTATTGTTCGCAAACCCTGTGAACGAATCCCTGCTCATTGCTGTGAATGGGCGAAGTCGTCCGTCACATCGTTATCGTGGTGTCACATAGAACGATGCAGCAGGTTGCTTGAGTTGATATCGTCAGGTTTTACAACATGTTGGTAAACCTGTCAACTCCGACCCAACGATTTATCGTTGCAACTTGCCAGAGTCACACGCAACGAGCTCGTAACGACAACGCTGGTACAACTCCAAACCCGTCACATATCAGCGATGTCGTTTACGATGTCTTACCATGTAATGGTACCTTTATCATAGATTCTCAATGGGCTTTATGTCTGGATTGTGACTGGGCCATTCACACACATGCTTTGATCTACACCATCCACTGTAGCTCTGGCAGCATGGTTAGGATCATTGTCCTGCTGAAAAGTTAACATATACCCCAGTCTCAAGTCGTTTCCAGCTCCTAAAAGGTTTTCTACCAGGATTTGCCTTTCTTGAGTTCAATCTATCCTCTCATCATCTCTGACCAGATTCCCTGTCCATACTGAAGAAAATCCTTCCCACGACATGATGCCATCACCACCATGTTTGACTTTTGTTGTGGATTTTTCAGAGTGCAGTTTTAGTTTTCCGCCACAAAGTTACCTACTGATCTGACCAGAGCACCTTCTTCCACAGATGTGTCCCCTACGTGGCTTTTTGCAAACTGCAAATGGGACTTCTTATGGATTGCTTTCTAAATTAGGTTTCTTCATGCCACGCTTCCGTAAAGGTCAGATTTGTGGAGTATACAACCAAGGGCAGAAACACACTATGTGAGATGCATGCGAGTATCTTGCATGCATCTCAAATGACTCACCTTAATGTAATGAGTGAGTCACTACTAACATTTAAGAAGGGCCTGGATGCCTTTCTTGAAAACTATAATATTATCAGTTATACATACTAGATTCTTTGATAGAGCGTTGATCCAGGGAATTAGTCTGATTGCCGTATCTAGCAAACCGTTACTCAGATGTTTCTGCTCTGTGCCAGTCACTACATTGGCTGCCCGTACACTATAGAATCCAATTCAAATTGCTCGTTGTCACCCACAAAGCTATTCATGGTGCGACACCTCCTTACCTCTCCACCCTCATCTCTGTCTACCACCCCACCCGTCCCCTTCGCTCTGAACATGACCTCAGACTAACATCGGCATTAATCCGAACCTCCCATTCCCGACTTCAAGACTTCTCTCGAGCTGCACCAAAACTCTGGAATGCTCTACCCCAAGAAATTAGGACCATCCACAACTTGCATAGCTTCAGACGCTCCCTAAAAACACACCTCTTCAGGGCGGCCTATCCTTCTCCCTAACAGTAGTCACTTAGACGTAAGATATTCATTGTTATAAGCCCCTGTACTTTGTGTTCCCGTCCCGTCTTAGATTGTAAGCTCCTTCGAGCAGGGTCACCTTCATTTTCTGCCTTTCTTATTGTATTTCCTAAGTTGATTCTATGTTTTTGGTATGTAACTACTGTTCTGCATTACGTTTCTGTACCGTATATTTTTCTTATATGTACCGTTGTACTGTAAAGCGCTGCGGAATATGTTGGCGCTATACAAATAAAGTTTTATTATTATTATTATTGCCGTATCTGGAGTCAGGAAGGAATTTTTTCCCCCAATGTGGAGCTTAGTGTTGCCACATGGTTTTTTTTTGCCTTCCTCTGGATCAACATGTTAGGCTATGGGTTGAACTAGATGGACTTAAAGTCTTCCTTCAACCTTAAAAACTATGTTACTATGTTACTATGTATGTTACCCTTCCTCTGACTCTCTGGACGGGAGCATGAAGCTATATAGAAACACAAGCAGCTGACGTGCCCCCAATCAAATAGGCAGGGGTCCTTCCGGGTGAGCCAAAATATGGCTGAACCACCCAAACCCCAGCTTCCATGGGTCCTCTTATGTCTAGTGGTGTCACATTGTGATCTACAATTAAATGCAATTGCGAGGCGGAGTCACAATTGTTTCCAAATTTGTTCACTCAGTTGCTGGTCTACAGTTGCACATGACTCAGTTGCCATATACTTCCAATTCCTATGACTTATTTACAATTTGGCTATTTTTTTTCCTGTACAAAAATCTTACCCCTAAACAAGTTGAGCAACAGTAAGTAGCACACAAGTTGTACAAATGTTCTTAGCCGCATGACGTGTCTTCGTATTGCTTTTGTGTGCCCCATGATGCTGCGCAGCCCTCGCCTTATCTGGTGGGGGTCTGGGTGTTGAGTACCAAATACTAACATTGACGGCCAGAAACGCTCAGCTGAGATCTGCCCTTTTTCAGGGCTGTCTTGTAGGAGAACTACACTGAGTGTCCCATGGCTACTCCATTTTAGCGATCTGGGAGCTTCTGCCCCACCTTTTAGTGAACTGTGGGGGGTCGCAGGTGGAAAGATATGAGTATTGATAAACAACTATATAGAATATTCCAGTGTACATGCAAAAAAACATAAACTTTCTGATATTTAGTTTGCCCAGAAAAGCGTACCGTAATTTACGTAAATTATTATTTGTATAGGAGCCACAGGTGAGTCGACGTGTAGTGGGGGTGCCATCAACATAGGGCATTTAACTCCACTGTCAGGAAGGAAGAGCTGTCTAAGGCTTCATTTTAGCCTAGAGACAGATTTATTATTTCTCTTCCTACTGAATTTCATATATTTTGTATATTATTAATTTATCTGTGTTAGATTCATATTATTATACTGTGCTACTGTATTCTCCAATGCTTATTATTTCTTGAGGTTTTTTTTGTTCTGTACTCTCCGATGATTATTTGTTATTTCTTTTTCGACTGAATTTGGTATATTTTGTGACTATGAATTATTTTATCTATGTGTGAGATTCATATTATGCTATGCTACTGTACTTTTCAATTATTTAATATTTGTTTGTTTTTTCCCCATTTAGTACATTTGGGCTCATACCGCTTTTTAATAGCACTGAATACATTTTTAGGACTCAATATTTAAGGGATTTGCACTTTTCTGGTCAAACTCCTCTTCCCTTGCCCGCTCCATAATGGTCATTCTGATACTTACAATGTGTCGCTGTTGGGGCTGGATGAATGCATGTACATATTTTGGTATTGCTGAAAGATGTTGTTAGTGTAACTAAGTGAATCAGAATTGCGGACTCCATAGGGATTGGTGGGAGAGGAGGCAGGGTAGTGTCCAGGCCTGATGGGCTTGGCTGCAAAAATAGAAAAGAGCACAATTAAGCAAATGGCTTGAAAACAAGCCAGTGTTCAACAATCAAGTAATCATTAGGCCGTAAATCAGTATGAGTGATGTATGAATGTAAGGGCCGCTTCACACTGCGGTCAGGTCAGGTCAGATCAGGTCAGGTTTTGTGTGCCAACACCAGGAGTGACTCCAAAACCTAGAACAGGTGTCAATCTTTCAATTATACTTTTTCTCTGCAAGTTCCTCTCCTGGTTTTGAAACACAAAATCTGACCTGACCTGACCGCAGTGTGAAGCCAGCCTTACAGAATTGTCACCAGACATGCTGTTCTCGTACCAATCTGTGCAGTGTGTGTGCGCTTCCCTGTATTCTTGTAGCGCACTGCTTCCTTGATGCGGTCCACCTCCTGCTGATACCGTCTCTTGTCCTTCATGGCGCCTTCCTTGGCCTCTTTCAGTGCACCCTCCAGGGCCTTAACTCTCTCAGCCGTAGCCCGAAGACGTTTTTCCAGTTTAGGAAGCTCACAACGAAGATCTGCATTGTCACGAACCAGCTGGAAGGCAGGGCACAAAGTGAGAGATTGGAAGCAAGATCATGGGAGAATACTCACAACAGACAGATAACATGACATCTTTATTTCTCACTCATTGTTCTTCAAGCTACAGCTTCTGTCATTGGTTTGGTCATATATTGTTTGCAGATTAGCCAAATGTTATTAGGTATTTTTATAACTATAGTACTCATACAGGAATAATGGTATCACTTATATAAGGTAATGGTGCACATAATTAACTATTAAACAGTAAAAACTACCTGCAATATTCAAACAATGAAGATTACATATTTTCGGCAGCACATCCCTTTTACATTGACACGTGCTGCCATCAATGATAATTTTTAGGGTCTTTTCTAACACTCATTACAGGGAATATGTCATTTTTGGCTATGTAATCAGAGGACAGCATGAGGTGGGGGCTGAGAAGCTGATTTCAGTGATGTGTCACTGATTAGCCTGTGTGGTGTTGTTTCTATACAATGAGTGATAAAGAGAATTTTGTTTACTTACCGTAAATTCTTTTTTCTTGAATCATTAATGGGAGACCCAGACAATGGGGTTTAGGCAGTCTGCCCTCCGGAGGCCACACTAGGTACTACAAGTTTTTTGTAGTCTCCGCCCCTCCGCCTATAAACCCCCACTGCAGGAGCAGATCCTCAGTTTAGTTCACAAGCTGCGAGGAGGCAACCCACACCACAACTCTAGGCATGGCTGCGAACAATGCTAGCCAAAGAAGCCTGAGCCAAAAGGTCCAAAAACACAACAAAACGTCCAACGGGACAACTGGGTGGGTGCTGGGTCTCCCATTAATGATTCAAGAAAAAAGAATTTACGGTAAGTAAACAAAATTCTCTTTTTTCTGATCATCATAATGGGAGACCCAGACAATGGGGATGTCCTAAAGCAACACCCCAGGGCGGGAAAAGAGTTCCTTTGAGACGGTTGATGTGCGGGGCACCTCAAAGGTGAGCCACCGCCGCCTGTAGGACCCGCCTGCCCAAACTCGCATCCGCAGAGGCATGGGCATGTACCATGTAATGTTTGGTAAACGTATGGAGGCTAGACCAAGTGGCTGCCTGGCAAACTTGTTGAGCCGAAGCCCTGTGCCGCAGAGCCCAAGAGGCACCAACGGCTCTGGTAGAGTGAGCCTTCAATCCCACCGGGAGAAGCATACCAGAAGAACTGTAAGCTTCCAGAATAGGAGCTTTGATCCACCGCGCCAAAGTAGATTTTGAGGCCGGGGAACCCCTACGGCGACCAGCCGTAAGGACAAACAGAGAGTCCGAGGTGCGTACCGACGCAGTACGAGACACATAAACCCTGATAGCCCTCACCAGGTCCAGAGTGTGTAACTCCTTCTCACTCCGGTGAGTCGGGTTAGGGCAAAAAGAAGGGAGAACAATCTCCTGATTAATATGAAAAGGTGACACCACCTTAGGCAAAAATTCTGGTCTCGTGCGCAACACCACCTTATCCTGATGAACCACCAGGAATGGAGACTTGCACGAGAGCGCTGCCAGTTCCGAGATCCTCCTGAGCGATGTAATGGCCACCAAAAAAGCCACTTTCTGGGAAAGATGGACCAGAGAAACATCCCGCAAAGGCTCAAAAGGAGGCTTCTGCAAGGCCGCCAGGACCACATTGAGGTCCCAAGGATCAAGAGGACGTTTGTACGGTGGAATCACCCGGCTAACCCCCTGCAGAAACCTACGGACCGTTGGTATCTTAGCCAAACGCTTGTCGAACAGCACCGACAGTGCCGACACTTGTCCCTTCAGAGAACTGAGGGACAATCCCATGTCCATTCCTGACTGAAGGAATGAAAGCAACGTTGGGAGACGGAAAGGCCACGCCTTCCGTCCAACAGAAGCACACCAGGAAAAGTAAATTTTCCAAGTTCTGTGGTAGATTTTTAACGAGGTAGGCCGTCTGGCCCTGGTTAAAGTGGAGACAACCGAGGGAGAAAAACCTCTGGAAGTCAAGAGCCAGGACTCAAGGGCCACACAGTCAACTTGAGGGCCGCGGAATTGAGATGGAAGAACGGCCCCTGAGACAGAAGATCTTGTCTGTCTGGCAGTCTCCACGGTTCCCCGTCTGCGAGCCGCCACAGGTCCGGATACCACGACCTCCTGGGCCAATCCGGAGCCACTAGAATGGCTCTGCGACATTCCGTCCTGATCTTGCGCAGGACTCTGGGAATCAACGCCAACGGCGGGAATACATACGGAAGGTGGAACCTGGACCAATCCTGGACCAGAGCATCCGCTCCCAGAGCCTGAGGATCCCATGAACGCGCCATGAACTGCGGAACTTGATGATTGAGGCGAGACGCCATCAGATCCACATCTGGAGTTCCCCACCGTCGACAGATGGACTGGAAGACGTCCGGGTGTAGAGACCACTCTCCGGCGTCCATGCCTTGCCGGCTTAGGTAGTCGGCCTCCCAATTGTCCACTCCTGGGATGTGGACGGCCGATATCACCGAATCGTTGTCCTCCACCCGTGACAGGATGCGGTGGACTTCGGCGAGGGCCTGGGCGCTTCGAGTCCCGCCCTGATGGTTTACGTAGGCGACGGCTGTCGCGTTGTCCGTCTGAATTCGTATGGGTTTCCCTGCCAGAAAACGGTGGAAAGCCAGAAGTGCCAGGTAAATCGCTCTGATTTCCAGGACATTGATTTGCAGAGAGGACTCTGACACCGTCCAGAGACCCTGGGCCCTGTGTTGCAGGAACACCGCACCCCAGCCTGTGAGGCTGGCATCCGTGGTCACTATCAACCACGAAGGTTGGAGGAAGGATCGACCCCGCGCCAAGTGATGGGGTTGAAGCCACCAATGAAGGGATTCCTTGGTCCGAGGAGAGAGAGACACCACTCTGTCCAGAGATGACGACCTCTTGTTCCACTTGTGGAGAATTTCCATCTGCAAAGGGCGGAGATGAAACTGCGCAAAAGGCACCGCTTCCATTGCCGCCACCATGCACCCCACCAGCTTCATTAAGCCCCTCAGGGAAGATTGTGGCGAATGAAGAAGGGTGCGAACTGCCGACTGGATGGAGGTCTGCTTCTTGCTGGGTAGCAACACCAGCGCCGGGGCTGTGTGAAAATCCATGCCCAGATAAGTCAACGACTGGGTTGGCACCAGTGCGGATTTCGGGCGATTCAGAATCCAGCCAAACTGTTCCAGAGCCTTGAGGGTCGCATCCAGGCTCCCCTGACACAACTCCTGCGACTGGGCCTTGATCAGCAGATCGTCCAGGTAAGGTATTACGGCATGACCCTGAGCATGCAGGGTTGCCACCATTGCCGTCATCACCTTCGTGAAGACCCTCGGGGCCGAGGCCAGACCGAACGGCAATGCTACAAACTGGAAGTGTTCTTCCCCCACTGCAAACCTGAGCCAGCGTTGATGTGCTGGCGCAATGGGCACGTGCAGGTAGGCATCCTTGATGTCCACGGACGCCAGGAAATCTCCCTGAGACATGGCAGCAATCACCGAGCGCAGAGACTCCATGCGAAACTTCCGCACTTGCACATGTTGGTTGAACAATTTCAGATCCAGCACTGGGCGAAACGAACCGTCCTTCTTTGGCACTATAAAGAGGTTGGAGTAGAACCCTCTGAAACGTTCCCCAGACGGCACTGGGATCACCACTCCGTCCCTCTGAAGACCAATCAGGACTTGGTGAAAAGCCTGAGCCTTCTCCGGTGACGGGGAGGAAAGAAAGAAACGGTTTGGAGGAAAGGACTTCAGCTCGATCCTGTAGCCCCGAGAGATAATGTCTCTCACCCACCGGTCTTGAATGTGAAGAAGCCATACGTCCTGAAACAGGGCCAGGCGTCCTCCGACCGGTGGGGTGGCAGGAGTTGGGAGCGAGTCATGTAGAGGACACCTTGGGGGCAGTCGCCGCCGCGGCGCCCGCTGGCTTTTTCTGGCGATTCTTGTTATGCCAGGGACCGGAGGGTTTACCTCCTTTGTCCGATCGCGTGGACGAGGTAGAAGGGTGCGAGCCGGGACGAAAGGACCGCTGCCTAGGATTCCATTTTTGAGACCTCTGCGGCTTGGGCTTGTTCTGGGGGATCTTCTTCTCAGCAAACTCCTTAATCCGCTTATCCAGCTCGTCCCCAAAAAGTCTATCGCCCGAAAAAGGCATGACTTGCAAAATCCTCTTGGACACCTTATCCGAGTCCCAGAGGCGCATCCACAGCAATCTGCGTAAGACCACCGCATTAGCAGAGGCCACGGCAGTCCGATTAGCTGTTTCAAAGGCAGCCGACCTGGCGTATTCAGCGTATGCCTTAGCCTTATTGGCGAGAGCCGTCACCTCCGGGTCAGACCCCGGGATATCGGTGATCCCCTCCAGACACGCAGTAATGGCCTGCAACGTCCAGACCATAGAAAAGTTTGGGGCAAAAGAGGAACCCACAGCCTCATATATAGACTTCGCATATGACTCGCATTGCTTGTCGATAGGATCCTTCAGAGAAGAGCTATCCTCTGCTGAAAAAAGAGAATGAGCCGCAACTCTAGTCAGGGAAGCGTCCACCCTAGGGGAGCGCGACCATTCCTCCAGAACCTCTTTAGGAAAAGGATAACGTGAATCCTTAGTCTTCCTAACAAAACGCCTTTCAGGATGCTCCCTGGGCGTCCTGACCACTCTCCAAAAATTGGAATGGTCAGTGAACAGACCACGTGACTGACCTAATGGCGGCAGCCACTGGAAAGATTCCTTCTGCGGTCTCTCCACCACCGCAGCCGGGGGGACGAGCCCCAGGGTTTCGTTAATGGAGGAAATCAAGTCCTCCACACCGTCCCCCGGACCCTCTGAAGGAGCCGTGTGGTGCCGGGGCTCAGGGCCAGGGTCTCCACCCTCATCATCACTATCAGATGGCTGTTCCTCATCAGAGGAACGATGTTCACCATCCTCAGGGTCATCTTCCCAGCGAGGTCTCTTATGAGAACCCTCACTCAGCCGGGGGTTAGCCCCAAGGGCCCCTGTCTGGGGGGCTGAATCAGACAGCCTCCTTAGTATAGCCTCTAAGGATTGCGACATGGAAGACATTCTGGACACTACAGTATCATTAAACGACTTCTGAACATCCCATGGCCCTGCCTCCCCCTGAACCTCAGGGGAGAGCAGTGGTGCTGTAGCTTCAGAGACAGAAACACTGGGGCCAGGCCCAGTGAGACCGCAAGCTGCGCAGACACCATCCCCATCTACCTGTCCCATGCACTGTTTGCATGTCTTGGACCTCGTGGCGGGAGCCCTCTGTCCAGCCGTAGACATACTGGCGCTGCCCCGGGCAGTAAGGGGTTAACACCGGACACCCAGCGGAATACCGACCAGGGAAGCGGTGAATCAGAGCGGGACGTGTGCGACCTCCTCGGGCAAACTGCAGCTTCTCCCCGGAGCGCGATGTGCACGCCACCAATCCTCACAGGAATGAGGAGAAAATGGCCGACGCGCCACTAATGAGTGGGCGCGGCTAAGCAGAAGCCCGAGGAGACCGATAACACATAGGCCGCAAGGAGCGTGACGTCACCGCCCAGAGGGGGACGCGCTCAGGAGCCGCACACAGGGAGAAAAAAGGCGCCAGAACCCATCTGTAATGGCGGCCACCCACTGTGTAACGCGGATGACAATAAGAGGGGCCCTTCAGGCAGGGGCCTCCTCCCAGAACCGCATGTCCCGAGGGAACCGAGGTTCTCCATACATGGTCACATAACATACACCATGTCCCCCCAGGCCCACATAAGGAGATACAGAGTACCTTCACCCAATGGGTCCACGTCCGGCACCGGTCCAGCGGGTAGCGGACGGGGGGTCCAGGTTCCGGTCCGCAGAATACGCTTCCATGGAGAGGCCGCAGACCGGAACGGAGCTGTGCAAGGCTCCAGGGCTCCCACCCCACCAGAGCGCTTCAGAAGTGAGTAGTGGGGGAGCACGGCATAGTACCAGGCCAGACAATAAAGTCCGCGTCCAGGCCCGAGGGCTACGGACCAAGGTACCTCGACCTGTATGCACCCAAAGGTGGACAGGGAGTATGCCGGGGATCCCCACGTCAGGGATCCACTTGTCTTCATTGCATCACAAAATCTTCCTAAGTAAATCTCCTGTGACGTGCAAGTCATAGGTGTGATCTCCGAGCACACTGAAGTAAAACTGAGGATCTGCTCCTGCAGTGGGGGTTTATAGGCGGAGGGGCGGAGACTACAAAAAACTTGTAGTACCTAGTGTGGCCTCCGGAGGGCAGACTGCCTAAACCCCATTGTCTGGGTCTCCCATTATGATGATCAGAAAAGATAATATAAAAGACGCTCAGCCTACAGTACCATAGCCTTTGGTTCACCCAGGTGCACAGAATCCGTATACAATGAGTGTTTTATCAGAAGGAGATTAGCACTGCTGAACTAAGTGTCTGTGTGCTGTCTATTCCAACCATGCCCCCAGCACTGATAAGCAGCTCACTGCCAATATACAATGTACATAAAGAGCTGTGGTGTGGGTAGCTTTTTGAGCTCTGCCACATGCTACATCTAAAAACTGATTGTGTCACAATTGCTGCACCCAGATACACCATTGGATTCAGGGTCTCATTTCCTACATTATGATGAACTCAGGTAGCTAAAATCTCATGACAGATCCCCTTTAAGCTGATTATTGGCCAGGTTAAAGAGGCATATAGTGTAAGAACATGCAGAGAAGAAACATTATGGCCATGAACGAAAATCTTAGTTGGCTAGTAGTTGCCGCAATTTTTTTTAAAGTGACTGTTATAACAATCAAATGAAAAGCTTTTTCTAGGCACAAAACCGGTATATTGGCTGTTCTGTCACACAAGCAATTACAAATAAATGATCATGACTAGCCTCACCCTTAAATAATAATTATACTATTATTATTAAATTATCCTTCAGGCATTGCAAATGTATTAATTTTCGTAATATATATAATTACCTTATTTTTCTTCCTTCTGTCCTCCAAACACAATGCCTCTGTTCCTCTTTGCATGTTCATTACATAACTTTGACACTGCTTTCAATGGCTGCTGTGAAAGATTCATACTCTAATTACAAACAGAGTATGGGACTTCCTCTGTCTGAGCCTTTCTCTGTGCTCTGCCCCCAGTACTCAGAGCAAGTCCCATACTCTGTAAATAGAGTAAAGATCTTGGCTGAGCAGCAGTTGAAAGAAGCTTTTAAAGGAGCATAAACTAGGTATATGAAACAACACTGCAGCATTGTCTTTGGGTGAAAAGGAAGAAATATAAGGCCATGACGTATATTACAAAAATTCATAATTTTGTAATGCCTGGGAAAAATAACTTTAATAACGCTTCAATGTCAGATTATTAACTCTACAATGGAACTATAGTATGTTATCTCTTCGATAGGGCAAAATTGCCATCTAAAATACCATAGTGTTTATACCACTGGAACCACATCTGGCCAAATTTAGAACATGACTTTGGCTCTAAAGGTGTTGTCTGGTTAGAACATATGCATGCCATATCCAGAAGATAGGTCATCAGTATTAGATCAGTGGGGGTCCAACACCCACATCCCCATGATCAGCTGATATTTGCTCCTGCAATAGTCAGAAACAAATACATTGAACAGAGCTTCAAAATGCAACACTATTCAATGTGTAGCAGCCACTGCCGGGTACTGCAGGACACCTGCTATACAAAGAGAATAGGAGCTGTCCTACAGTACGAAGCGCTGGAGCAGGTGACACCTGATCATGGGGATGTAGTGGCACACGTCCACCAATCTGATATTGATTACTTATCTTATCGATGGCTCATCAATATGTTGTGACCAAACAGCCCCTTTAAGGTATAGAAATGCAAAAAAAAAAGTTAGAGAGCAAAAATGCCAATAAAGTCATAACGCTGTAATACAAAAATATGTATATCTATCAATTACGGTACTAACCCATCACTGATTAAAATAAAAGTCTGCACTTAACTTGCAACCATTAAATCACCACAAGTCGAAGCATGATTAAAGAGGACCTGTCAGCCCCCTGCTGCATCGCAAGGTAAATGTGGCTCTAGCCCCCCTGCACCCCGAGAAATATACCTTACAAAGCTTACAGATAACTAGTCTAATGGAGCGGAGGGCAGAACAGGAGGCGGCAGCATTCACATAGAGGGGGAGGAACAAACACGGAGGAGGCCGAAGGACTGTGCCAGCGGCAAAGAGCTGGTAATAAGATCCCACCCATTAGACTAGTTATCTGTAAGCTTTCTAAGGTGTATTTCTCAGGGTACAGGGGGACTAAAGCAATTAGTGATGTATTTACTTTGCCATGCAGCAGGGGGTGACAAGTCCTCTCTAACAACTTGTTAGGGCTCATTTTTAGTGATGATGGAATATATTTAGCACTAGTTGTTACTCGCACAAATATTAAGGAATTCGGGATATTCATTGCTCGGCGAGTATTGCAGGTGCTCAACAGTGATGTGTTGATCTGACACAAATTGCCGGCTCTCTTCAGCGAACAATGGGAGCTGGCACCCTAGTGAGAGCCGTATGAATGGAATGATCTCACTGGGGAGTAGAGCAAGGTGTTGTATGCTGTGAACACTCAAAAAAGCCCTCCCGCGGCTGGAATGCTCATGACTAATTGACTTGTATTAGGTTGGATATTCAAGTTGAATACCTGAATAGTAAAAACTATTTGGCTAAAATATTCCAAACCCGAATATTTCACTCTTCGCTTATCACTAATCATTTTGAGGTAACTATAGAGCAGCAATAGGAACAATAAAATAGTGGTTCATAGAGTTTATTCTTCACATTTCCCAAAGTAGACGAATACAAAGAGCAAATGGCAAAGGTCTGCAACTAATATAAATTATATAGCACAATGTAAATAATATCTCGTGCTTAGAATAAAAACACATTGTAATATGCCTAATATAGGACATTTGCCCATAGTGCGTTTTTTCATGCATTTTTTGGCGCCGTGTTGTCACAAATCTACATGCCTATCCTTATGTCAGCAAAGTCAATGAGAATTATGGAGTGTTGTGCATATGTTGATTATTTTTTGTTTGCAGATTCGGTGTCAAAAATAACCGATAACTGCATTCTTCAGTCCTTTCACCCATTGACTTCATTATGAAGAACGTAGAGCCAGAAACAAACCGCACAACCAGGATATGCAGATTTGGTGCAGAAAATGTCTGCACAAATACTTAAGGCCATGTTACACACACAGATATATTGGTCACAGATCTCTGGTTGCAGTGAAATCATGGACACATTGTTCCATTTTGTTGCTGTGTACAAATGGAACAATGTGTCCATGATTTCACTGCAACCAGAGATCTGTTCAGAAGTTGGACACAGATATCTGTGTGTGTAACGTGGCCTTCAGTGTGTGCACATAGCCTGACAACCAATCTCAACATTTACATAATGGTATTTTGACGCAGGGCAAAGTTACTATTACATTGTGTCATTTGATGTGTATAAGGGTCACTTTCCACACACCAACTTCTGTGACCAACTTCTGAACAGATCTCTGGTTGCAGTGAAATCATGGACACATTGTTCCATTTGTAGACAGCCACAAAATGGAACAATGTGTCCATGATTTCACTGCAACCAGAGATCTGTTCAGAAGTTGGTCACAGAAGTTGGTGTGTGTAGAGCGGCCCTTATCCTCCCTGTCTGTGATTCTCCAGACCCAGCTGCAGTGTCAGCAGTAACCTGTCAGTCACAGACCGTAGGCAGGTAGAGAGGACGTATTACAGCGCCATTACAGCCTTCTCATTACACATTTATGCTGACAGGTTTATATACTACTCAACAAAAAAGGAGAGAAATCCCCTTTCTTTTTAGGAATGATTAATAAAATTAAGTCAAAATACAAATAAATTCCAATTCTTTATTTATATTTCATATCAAACTATTAAAATTATTGCACAGAGCATTCCCTCATATGGGACCAATCATATTACAGCCTAAACAGTATATATTACATAGTACATGTTATACTCAACAAATCATTCTATCACTGTAGTGTAGTCTATATTTCACGTTGTATCCACTACTAGCAAGATCTAATGGACTTCCAGATACATAGGCCAAACCTTTTCAATCTTAAGTAGCTACCCACAAACTATCAATCCCTATTGGGTAATGTCTATGTTGTTGTAGAGTAGCAACTATTGTGAACTAAGGCCCGATCAATCGTCCAACCTTATTAGATAGTTATTAGTTAGAGCATATACCTGATAGAAACTGCTGTGCTGCAATGATGTCCCCTCTCCCAGGGGAGAGGGGACATCATTGCAGCACAGCAGTTTCTATCAGGTATATGCTCTAACTAATAACTATCTAATAAGGTTGGACGATTGATCGGGCCTTAGTTCACTATCAATCCCTATTGGGTAATGTCTATGTTGTTGTAGAGTAGCAACTATTGTGAACTAAGGCCCGATCAATCGTCCAACCTTATTAGATAGTTATTAGTTAGAGCATATACCTGATAGAAACTGCTGTGCTGCAATGATGTCCCCTCTCCCAGGGGAGAGGGGACATCATTGCAGCACAGCAGTTTCTATCAGGTATATGCTCTAACTAATAACTATCTAATAAGGTTGGACGATTGATCGGGCCTTAGTTCACTATCAATCCCTATTGGGTAATGTCTATGTTGTTGTAGAGTAGCAACTATTGTGAACTAAGGCCCGATCAATCGTCCAACCTTATTAGATAGTTATTAGTTAGAGCATATACCTGATAGAAACTGCTGTGCTGCAATGATGTCCCCTCTCCCAGGGGAGAGGGGACATCATTGCAGCACAGCAGTTTCTATCAGGTATATGCTCTAACTAATAACTATCTAATAAGGTTGGACGATTGATCGGGCCTTAGTTCACAATAGTTGCTACTCTACAACAACATAGACATTACCCAATAGGGATTGATAGTTTGTGGGTAGCTACTTAAGATTGAAAAGGTTTGGCCTATGTATCTGGAAGTCCATTAGATCTTGCTAGTAGTGGATACAACGTGAAATATAGACTACACTACAGTGATAGAATGATTTGTTGAGTATAACATGTACTATGTAATATATACTGTTTAGGCTGTAATATGATTGGTCCCATATGAGGGAATGCTCTGTGCAATAATTTTAATAGTTTGATATGAAATATAAATAAAGAATTGGAATTTATTTGTATTTTGACTTAATTTTATTAATCATTCCTAAAAAGAAAGGGGATTTCTCTCCTTTTTTGTTGAGTTATATGTCATTGGAGTGACTACTTTTAAAAGGGAATTTATTTCAGGTTTATATACTGTATGTATTAGTACCTCTTCTATATAGAAATACATACCTAGACTATTTTGATTGGGCCATCTTTGCAGACTTATAGATTTGGGAGATGTGAGATCTGATGCAGTACATACCTTATACATGACATGCACTGATTCTTATGGTATATACAACATGCAGGCAAAGCAGTGGATTATGGTATATAAATCAAGAAGCTGGTGATTGTAGTGGTGTCAGCCAGTGGGTGACAAACTGTGTGATACAAGCAGTCATCACCTCTTACCAGGAAATATGAGCAATATAGAAACTTGTAAAGAAACACAATAAATGACCAATAATACTATCAACGCTTGTAACAATCATGGCTGTTCAATAAAAGGGATGAGAAAATACTGAAGTAGAATTGATAGTTTATGACAATAAGTCATGGTGTAACATTGCAGAAACCTCTGCCTTTCCATCTAATAACCTTTCATAAACTGTTCACAAAAAGTAGATATTGGCTTATGCTGCACGACTTAGGACTCTTGTAGCCTGTACTCACAGTACAATGTAAAGTACATACTATGTGCACAATTCTGCATTATCATTCCCAACCAAGGATAAGTCTATGTCTCATAGCATTAAAGGGAACATGTCTTGTAAACAAAAGTTTCTGATCTGCTGGCAGGGTATTATAGAGCAGATGCTGATCTGACGATAGACATTTTGCGGGATACGTTAGAGTAAAACTTGCATTTTATTAATTGCCATCCCTGGTGCTAGTATGTATGAGTCCAGTGGGCAGTCCTAATTAGTGATTGACAGTCATCACTATATACGGTAACTGATGCGAGGTAGCGACCGGCTATATAGTAAATGGCCGGTATGTATCGCACAGGGGAAGATCTATGGCGATGTAAACATGGAATGGTTTGTCCGGGATTTGTTGTTCCATGATATTTTTAGTGTACATGCACTGCCATGTTCACAGGATGGTCAGAAGTGTTGGGAGGGACTGACCATCCGCATACCTCCCATAGGTGTGTCTCAGCAGATATCAGGTGACTGATTCTGGGTCACATGCTCTGAGTCCAGCCAAGTCTTGAAAGTGTGCAGCACACGGTGGAGAGGCCATGTGTGAGTGGAGCAAAGACAGTTCGTAAAGTAGGAGATACACTGTACGTGGTAGAACAACTAATAATATTTATTTTACATTAATGTGGGTGTTAATGACAGACTGTTAACCCTTTAACTTAGTCTCCCTTTCATGAATCTTTTTGCATGTATTTCCTTCGACTGGATTAGTCCGCTATAGTCCCTCTATGGTGCTATTAACCAATTGGTACATTATTGAACAGCAAACCGTTTCTTATAATATGCTACCCTAGAATTGGGCGGAACAGTATGGTTACTGACCACTTTACTACATCGATAGAACACAAAGTGTATGCTGCCCCACACATAAGGTGATCACTTCTGGCCACGGCTGCCTGTTCTTCACAGATACACAGTCTCCCTAGGATTTTGTGTCTGGAGGAACTTCTATGTTCGGCTGTATGATTCCTATATAAATCTCCTTCATTTCTCATGAACTTGGATGCAGACAGGAATCCTATATAGGCCCATAGTAGTCATAAAAGAGAGTCATCATAAAGATCCTTATAAAATCAGTCAATATAGATGAGAACTTTCGGAACTTTGAAGGACAATTCTGAGGACCATATTGCACACTAGAGCAGCAGATTGTATGACTAAAGCTTCAGTATTGCATCCTTGCCTTATTTTTAGTTGTTTTTTTTTACTCTATATTTCATCCGTTTTATTCGGACTGAAATAGACAGAATGCACTCATTAAATTCTATGGTAAATACTTAAAATACATTAGTATTTGATAAGTATTTGCAATTATCAATATTACTATTGATATTTTTGCCCAATGGAAAAAATGGCAATGAATGAAAATAAGGTTGATCAAGTATTGATGTATCTAATTTACTTAAACATCCATATTGTGTATTACGTACCTAGATTAGAGTATGTTCACAATGCGTTTTTGCCGCTCGTTAATGGCTCCGGCGAAGCTTCCATCCGAAGCTTTGAATCACAAGAATCCACCAACATGCAACCACCATTGGCTGTAATGATGCTGACGGAGTCACTTTGTACTCTGTCTGACCTCCAATTCCGACATACACATCTTTTTTGAAATGTGGATAATACCAAAGAGGACGTCACACAGAGTACAAAGTAACAGCTCATGTCCCTGTTGGTGGTCTGTCCAAAACCTGTTTTTAAGGGCTTCAGACGGAGGCCTGGACAGACACACTGACGTATGGCAAAAGCGAACTGTGAACCCAGCTTTAAAGACATATCAAATACACTTGTTTGAAAGAGGTCTTTCTCATTAGGTTACGTTCAGACATTGACATCAAGCATCTAAATAAAATGAGCAGCTATAGATCGCCAGATTGCTTAATGAAATTGAAAAGCCATGAGAGAATTGCCAGGAAAAACCAAACGTGGTGTCAACAATGCCATTTTTTACATAATTGTCTGAAAAACACATGATATCCATGGTCAGCTTTTTACAAAAGAGAACTTTTCCCACTTAGAGTGATATATGTGGTATGAGGTAATGAAGAGCTGCAAATAAATCTCTTTTTACCCTTTGACGCTAATTCAAAATGTGGTGGAAGGTGAGGAATGGTGAGCCGAGCCCTGCGAGCCCCATTCATTAACACCACATGTGATAATATGTCGGAGCTGCTCCCTGACTCCATGTCAGCCGCATACAACAAGATGTATTCCATCATTATAGCTGGAGAAATGGATGAAGGGCTAATATATAATCCCTCCTTGCCATGTGAGGAGAGGTACCAGCGTCTCTAACTTATGTGAGAGCCGTATATTACACAGCAGTACTGAAATCTGAGATACAGGAGTGAGAGGCCAGCGGACCTGGAGTTAGGACAACATCTCTTTAAATGTCTTTCAGTACCTTGGAAACCCAGTCATCCAGCTAAATGGAAGGCAGCAAGGAGGGAATGGGGGATATAAATGGGAGTCATTGAAAAGAGATTGCTTACTTCCACATAGACCGAGCGTGCAAACCGAAAAAAGCAGAATGTGGAACAAATCGAAATAATGGACGCGGAGTGATAATGCACTTATGATGAAGACAGATACTGCTGACTACATATAGCAATAGAGTTTCAATTATTCATTGAATTTATATTGAATTGGTGGTTGGAACAGGTCCAGGAAGGCTATTATGCAGGAAAGAAGATGGTGCAGGCTTTTATTCAGATTTTACAAAAATAAAGTCACTGATTGGGGTTTTAAATATAGAGGTGAAATCTGCTTGCTGGGTTACAAAGCTATAATACCTGTTATATAGCAGACACTACCTGAAATGTGAATATACAAAACAGCCAGCGTAAGGCAGTAAATGGAATTATGATGATAGAGCTTAACCACTGATACATGTGTGCATATCACTGAACCAAGGAGTCTAGAAGAAATTCTCCAGGCGATTACCCAAATAGTGCTAATATAGAGTAATGGATCTCATGATCAATCAGCAGCCCCCTCTGTGGTTGTGACCTCCATCCCATACCCAAGGTATAACTTAAAGGGGCTGTATATATAACACAAGCTGCAGAATAGGTTATACCTAGATGATCGTTGGGACTGCACCAACTGGCACAATGGGAACTTTTTATCCCTATCAGACCGGAGTGGCAACGCACATGTACAACCTGCGCTCTATACATTCTCTATGGGGCAGATGAATACTGTGCTCGGGTTTCTCCGGCAGCCGATAGGGAATGAATAGAGCAATGGTCGAGCGTAATTGGGATTAGCGTTTCCCATCAGGGGTCAATCTGCCGATCAGCTTCAGTCCCAGCGGTGTGATACCATCCGATCAGAAAGTTATCACCTATTTACAGACAACAATGGACCATACCCTGTCTGCAAATGGAAGAAACCAGTCTTGTTGTGAGGATTGGGTATATTGTGGTGAGCAGCTGTAACACCACCTGTTGTCCTGCACTATGACATAAAGGCTTCATCACTCTGTAAAATTAGATTTTACTTTTAAAAAGGTAGTCCAGATGGAACCTGACCCCTCATAATCACCCCCAAGCCTCTGAATACCTGTCCCTGCACCCCCACAAATCATTTACAACGTTGCTCTTGTGTTGGAAATGCTCCCTATAAAAGATGAAATCTAGCCTTGTATCCTTACTGAAAGTGACTTCTGCTCCCTGAATAAGTCGCACAGGGCATTCCCTCTGCACTCCTAAGCCGCTCATTATCACGCCCCGATAAGCGTGATAAGAAATCCAAGTCCTCCTCGCCCGCTTTATGGGCGTATTAGCCGGTATGACGCAATTAGCGTCATATCCGGGCAGGATGACGTTGTACGCATTGCGCATGTGCGGCTTCTGCTTTACAGCGCTCCCGCCGTAAAGCGAAACCCGAGCATGCGCAATGTGCATGGTGAGGTCAGCGGTACACCTAAAGGGTGTACCGACGTCATCCTGCCTGGATATGACACTATTTGCGTCATACCTGCTAATACGCCCATAAAGCAGGAGGAGAACTTGGAATCGGGGCGTGATAATGAGCGGCTTAGGAGCGGACAGGGAAATGCCGTGTGCGACTTATTCAGGGAGCAGAAGTCGCACTTTCAGTAAGGATAAAAGGCTAGATTTCATCTTTTATAGGGAGCATTTCCAACACAAGAGCAACATTGGAAATGGTTTGTGGGGGTGCAGGGACAGGTAATCAGAGGCTTGGGGGTGATAATGAGGGGTCAGGTTCCCTTTAAAAAAACAAGCTTTCAGAAAGCAGTACCTATGCCTTGTCATAGCATAAAAGCTAAACAAGAATCTCAATTTGTTATTCTGAAATGGCTTTTATCCTAAGTCATATGACAAAGCTTGTTAAAGGGTCAATATTGACTTTTAGGATTACTATTTCCAATAGGTGGCACTAGAGGTAAAGTCCTCCACTTCTCTGAAGGGGCAATTTGCATATTTAATTTTTAAGAGGAGCATAGCATGGCTTATAAGCCTCCTTACACTGACATGTCACTATCCACAAGGAGAAACATTATGCCATAGACCCAAAATGATAAAATAAATAATTCTTACTTTACTTATCCCGTACTAATCCCATTCAAAGTCCCCGTCAGTCTCCCTTTTACTGCTCTGTCCGTTTTGAATATGTAATGGCTGCAGTTCCATCATTGGCTTCAATGGAGACCTATAAGTCTCTGCTAGAGCCGATACAGAATCAGGCAGGGAACCAAGGAAGCAATGGAGCAGCAAGGATCAGCAAGCTGACCACTAGTTATTTTATTGTTTTGCAAATCTCTGAAACTTTTTAAAATCTATTTTGACAGAAAACCTTTTTAAGATTTTTCTCATTTGATTTGCTGTCAGATATCATGTCTCTAGAGCAGGGTGGGGAACTCCAGGCCTCGAGAGCCGCCAACAGTACAGGTTTTCAGGATTTCCTCAGTATTGCACAGGGTTGGAATCATCACCAGGGCAGGTGATTATACTATCCCCTGTGTAATACTAAGAAGATCCTGAAAACATGACCTGTTGGCGGCTCTCAAGGCCTGGAGTTCTCTACTCCTGGTCTAGACCTTAATCTAATAAGCTTACAGGGAGTGATCAGTAAAAAGATTCCTGTTCCAGTGGCCACATTGGTATTCCACGGCCACCGGAAGGGAGTTCTGCTGACCTCCACCCACCTGTCGACATCACCGGTGCCTCTTCTAATTAGTATACTAAACAGGACATAGCAGTTGTGGAATGAGGCAAGCATGACATCATGGCGGGCATACTGATCAGAAGAAACGCTGGCGGTGCTGGCAGATAGGAGAAGGTTTGCAGGGCTCTTGGTGGCCACTGACTACTTTCATTTTTTTAAACACATCCAATTGTGGGAATTATTATTATTCCAAGATCTAGTGATTAAAATCAATGATCAATGAACCAGGGTCCTGCAACTCTTTTCGCTCCACTCTACTTACAGCCAGTAAAGACACAAGTTATTTTACCAAAGCTCGTACGTAATTGTCACAGGCAGTAAAGAGAAAACAATCTGACAAAGTCAAGCCTCAACAGGCTTGATTTAGCAATAATAAATGGGAAAAAAAATCTAAACTTAAAGGGAACCTGACCCCAGAAACTGACCCCCCCACATCTTTAGACCTGTCGCTGCACCCCCTCTTATCATTTCTAGCCATCCCTTTTGCAGAAAAAAATCGATTTTGTAAAGTAGAGAAAAGGTTATATTACTTTGTCCTGTGTGAGTTCTCTGTTTGTATAACAGTCTCAAAGGCGGCCTGTCTGCTGCTCCCTTGTAATTATGCATGCCCCTCTCTGCTTGCTAAAGGGCCTGTCACACCCGTCAATGTCGTCAGTGAGATGATCGCTGACGACATTGCAGCTGAATCGCTGGTGAGCTGTACACACAGGCAGACTCACCACGATCAATTGACCAGAAACATCGTGGAAACGATTAAACATCGTTCACGATGTCTTGCTCCGCTGCAGCTGCTGAAGCTGGAGCAGGCTGGTCTCCAAGTAAACTGCGGGTATCTAGGCAGCAGCGCGCTGCCTAGAACCGACGTTACCTTAGTTACCAGCCTCTCCGCTCACCGCTGTATCAAGGTACAGCAGGGTAACTAGGACCCTAGTTACCCACTGTGTACCTTAGATACCACCGGTGAGCCAGGCGGACCTTGCTGCCCGGAGGGCCCTGGTGCAGCCTTTGAGGGGGGCCCTGGTTTGCCTGCCAGCGGCAGAGAGAGGAGGGGCGAGCTCAGCAGGGAAGCAGGAGCTTCCCTGGTTAACCCCTCTCCTCTGCCACACTGGCACAGGACATGGGGGCGCATGGGGACCCCCCTGCAGGGCTAACCTGCGTCATCGGGCCCTGTGAGCCGAGCAGCAGCAGAGAGAGACTGGGGCCAGCCAGGGAAGCAGGAAGCTTCCCTGTTAACCCCTCTCTTTTGCACACTGGCACAGGACATGGGGGGCTGGGGACCCCCTGCAGGCTAACCTGCTCCAGCGGGGCCCCAGTGTAGCCGAGCAGCAGCAGAGAGAGGACGGCGGGCTCACCAGGAAGCAGGAAGCTTCCCTGGTTAACCCCCTCTCCTCTGCCACACTGCACAGGACATGGGGGCGCTGGGGACCCACCTGCAGGGCTAACCTGCGTCAGCGGGCCTGTGAGCCGAGCAGCAGCAGAGAGAGGACGGGCGGGCTCAGCCGGGGAAGCAGAGCTTTCCTGGTTAACCCCCTTCCCTGCCACACTGGCACAGGGACAGCAGAGCGGAGGAGGCTGGAACTAAGGTTACACGTCGGGTATCTAGGCAGCGCGCGGGCCTAATACCCGCAGTTTACCTTAGTTACCAGCTCCCAGCCTTGTGAGAGGCGCTGGGACTGGAATATCGCTATACCGTTGTCACACGCAGCGATGCTGCGTGTCCACCACAGAGCAGGTTCTAAAACCTGGCAATCATCAACCAGCGATTATCGCTGTGATTCAGTATGTCACACCGTCAATATCGCTGCAACGTCACGTGCAGCCGATATCATAGCAGGCGGATATTGACCGTGACAGGCCCTTAAGACCTGCCGCGTAATGAAAGGGGGCCCCTTCATGACGCGGCCAGGACACTCAGAAAGGCAGCAAGCTGAGAGGCATACATAATACAAGGGAGCAGCAGACGGCCTTTGAGACTATTATAGAAACAGAGAACTCACACAGGACAGACGTGATTATAACTTTTTCTCTACTTTACAAAATCGATTTTTTTCTGCAAAAGGGATGGCTAGAAATGATAAGAGGGGGTGCAGGGACAGGTCTAAAGATACGGGGGGTCAGTTTCTGGGGTTAGGTTCCCTTTAATGTATCATGGTTTGTGCTAAAGGGGCCCACTGATACTGTTTTGCCCAGGGCCCACAAAAACCTGGAGCCGGCCCTGTGCACCACAATGTGATTTTTTTTATCAGGACTACTTATGGGTTGAATAAGAATATAAAATGTGACCAATTGCAGTGCACATAAGGCTATTGTCCCGCAAAGGTTTTATTCCAAAGGTAAAACCATATGGTGTCTTACAAAGTACCTATAGAGTCATAAAATAAACCCCTACACTGTCAATCTGCCAATACAGGGTTCAGGGACACAAGTGAGGCCTATATATTATATTAACCAGCATTTAAAGGATAATCCTGTCATTTGTCTTTACAGGGTTTTCCCATGAACAATAGAAACATTTTAGAATCTGACAGTCCTCAATGGTTGATTACCTTTTAATGGCTAACTGGAAAGATTGTAAATAATAGCAAGCTTTCCAGACAGCTCAGGTCTCTTCATCATCAGGCTTAATAAGGATTACCGTATATACTCGCGTATAAGCCGAGTTTCTCAGCCCAAAAATTGGGCTGAAAAGTACCCCCCTCGGCTTATACGCGAGTCAGTGCTGTATACCGATGTATACATCGGTACATACCGATGTATACATCGGTATACAGCAGCCCCCGCATCCCCAGTAATCCAGGGCCCCCCCAGCGTCTCTCCGGTCACCTGAAAAGCAAACTATACTTATCAGTGTCCGCTGTCCGCGCCCGCTCGCCTCTGCCGTCTGCGATCCTCCATCTTCATGCGGCGTCTTCCGGTTTCCTGTGCTCGTCGCAAGGAATGACGTCATTCCCTGCGACGAGCACAGGAAACCGGAAGACGCCGCATGAAGATGGAGGATCGCAGACGGCAGAGGCGAGCGGGCGCGGACAGCGGACACTGATAAGTATAGTTTGCTTTTCAGGTGACCGGAGAGACGCTGGGGAGGCCCTGGATTACTGGGGCCCTGTATACTACCGCTGGGGCTGCAATCTACTACCACTGGGGCTGTATATACTACCGCTGGGGCTGCAATCTACTACCACTGGGGCTGTATATACTACCACTGGGGCTGTATATACTACCACTGGGGCTGTATATACCACTGGGGCTGTATATACTGCTGGGGCCCTGTATACTACCGCTGGGGCTGCAATCTACTACCACTGGGGCTGTATATACTACCACTGGGGCTGTATATACTACCACTGGGGCTGTATATACCTGTGGGGCTGCTGTATATACCTGTGGGGCTGCTGTATACTACACTGGGGCTGTATATACCTCTGGGGCTGCTGTATACTACACTGGGGCTGTATATACCTCTGGGGCTGCTGTATACTACCACTGGGGCTGTATATACCTGTGGGGCTGCTGTATACTACCACTGGGGCTGCTGGATGCTACCACTGGGGCTGTATATACCTGTGGGGCTGCTGTATACTACCACTGGGGCTGTATATACCTCTGGGGCTGCTGTATACTACCACTGGGGCTGTATATACTTCTGGGGCTGCTGTATACTACCACTGGGGCTGTATATACCTCTGGGGCTGCTGGATACTACCACTGGGGCTGTATATACCTCTGGGGCTGCTGGATGCTACCACTGGGGCTATATATACCTCTGGGGCTGCTGTATACTACCAATGGGGCTGTATATACCTCTGAGGCTGCTGTATACTACCTCTGGGGCTGCTGTATACTACCACTGGGGCTGCTGTATACTACCACTGGGGCTGCTGTATATACAGTGCCTACAAGTAGTATTCAACCCCCTGCAGATTTAGGTGGTTTGATAAGATGCAAATAAGTTAGAGCCTTCAAACTGCAAACGAGAGTAGGATTTATTAACAGAAGCATAAATCTTACAAACCAAAAAGTTATGTTGCTCAGTTGAATTTTAATAAATTTTAAACATAAAAGTGTGGGTCAATTATTATTCAACCCCTAGGTTTAATATTTTGTGGAATAACCCCTGTTTGCAATTACAGCTAATAATCGTCTTTTATAAGACCTGATCAGGCCGGCACAGGTCTCTGGAGTTATCTTGGCCCACTCCTCCATGCAGATCTTCTCCAAGTTATCTAGGTTCTTTGGGTGTCTCATGTGGACTTTAATCTTGAGCTCCTTCCACAAGTTTTCAATTGGGTTAAGGTCAGGAGACTGACTAGGCCACTCCAACACCTTGATTTTTTCCCTCTTGAACCAGGCCTTGGTTTTCTTGGCTGTGTGCTTTGGGTCGTTGTCTGGTTGGAAGGTGAAATTACGACCCATCTTAAGATCCTTGATGGAGGAGCGGAGGTTCTTGGCCAAAATCTCCAGGTAGGCCGTGCTAGCCATCTTCCCATGGATGCAGACCAGATGGCCAGGCCCCTTGGCTGAGAAACAGCCCCACAGCATGATGCTGCCACCACCATGCTTGACTGTAGGGATGGTATTCTTGGGGTCGTATGCAGTGCCATCCAGTCTCCAAACGTCACGTGTGTGGTTGGCACCATCAGACCATAGAACCTTGAACCAGTCTGTCTCAGAGTCCTCCAAGTGATCATGAGCAAACTGTAGACGAGCCTTGACATGACGCTTTGAAAGTAAAGGAACCTTACGGGCTCGTCTGGAACGGAGACCATTGCGGTGGAGTACGTTACTTATGGTATTGACTGAAACCAATGTCCCCACTGCCATGAGATCTTCCAGGAGCTCCTTCCTTGTTGTCCTTGGGTTAGCCTTGACTCTTCGGACAAGCCTGGCCTCGGCACGGGAGGAAACTTTCAAAGGCTGTCCAGGCCGTGGAAGGCTAACAGTAGTTCCATAAGTCTTCCACTTCCGGATGATGCTCCCAACAGTGGAGACAGGTAGGCCCAACTCCATGGAAAGGGTTTTGTACCCCTTGCCAGCCTTGTGACCCTCCACGATCTTGTCTCTGATGGCCTTGGAATGCTCCTTTGTCTTTCCCATGTTGACCATGTATGAGTGCTGTTCACAAGTTTGGGGAGGGTCTTAAATAGTCAGAAAAGGCTGGCAAAAGAGATAATTAATCCAGACATGTGAAGCTCATTGTTCTTTGTGCCTGAACTACTTCTTAATACTTTAGGGGGGTCAAACAGAATGCTGGTGGTTTGAGGGGTTGAATAATAATTGACCCACACTTTTATGTTTAAAATTTATTAAAATTCAACTGAGCAACATAACTTTTTGGTTTGTAAGATTTATTCTTCTGTTAATAAATCCTACTCTCGTTTGCAGTTTGAAGGCTCTAATTTATTTGCATCTTATCAAACCACCTAAATCTGCAGGGGGTTGAATACTACTTGTAGGCACTGTACCTTTGGGGCTGCTGTATACTACCTCTGGGGCTGCTGTATACTACCTCTGGGGATGCTGTATGCTACCACTGGGGCTGTATATACCTCTGGGGATGCTGTATACTACCACTGGGGCTGTATATACCTCTGGGGCTGCTGTATACTAACTACTGGAGCTGCTGCTGTATATACCACTGGGGCTGCTGCTGTATACTACCAATGGGGAGGCTGCTGTATACTACCATTGGGGGGCCTGTATACCACACTGCTGGGGGCTGTATACCTGTGCTGGGGTCCACCCTCGGCTTATACACGAGTCAATAGGTTTTCCCAGGTTTTGGGGGCAAAAGTAGGGGGGTCGGCATATACACGGGTCGGCTTATACACGAGTATATACGGTATTAATCCTGATGAAGAGACCTGAGCTGTCTGGAAAGCTTGCTATTATTTACAATCTTTCCAGTTAGCCATTAAAAGTAATCAACCATTGAGGACTGTCAGATTCTAAAATTCTTCTATCTACATTTTTTTTACCCCATTAACAATACAAATTTTAATCAATATATGTTGGAATAATGTGTATGACCGTACAGTGAACATGGTCTGATCATACCACATCTTCTGTGCTGAGATAATCTTATATATGTGTCCCTGCTATGTACTGTGTAATGGATGTGTCTGACCATACAGGGACATGGTCTGATCATACCACATCTCCTGTGCTGAGATAATCTTATATATGTGTCCCTGCTATGTACTGTGTAATGGATGTGTCTGACCGTACAGGGACATGGTCTGATCATACCACATCTTCTGTGCTGAGATAATCTTATATATGTGTCCCTGCTATGTACTGTGTAATGGATGTGTCTGACCGTACAGGGACATGGTCTGATCATACCACCACTCCTAGGCAAAGGTCCGATGCAAAAGAGTATACAGACATTACATTACGGGATCACAAATTATTCTTTCTTTCAGGTAAAACATTTTTTTAAAAACAGGAAATGTTTTACCTCACGAAAAGAATCAGCTGTGATCATGTGCTGTAATATCTATACATTTCTTACTTCCTCTTCGGCCCAGGAAAAGTGGTACTGTATGATCAGACCATTTCTCTGTACAGTCAGACACATCCATTACAACGAACATAGCAGGTACATATATATAAAATTATCTCAGCACAGGAGATGTGGTATGATCAGACCATGTCTCTGTACAGTCAGACACATCCATTACACAATACATAGTAGGGGTACATATATAAGATAATCTCAGCACAGTAGATGTGGTTTGATCAGAACCTGTCCCTGTATGGTCAGACATGGCCATTACACAGTACACAACAGGGACACATATATAAGATTATCTCAGCACAGGAGATGTGGTATGATCAAACCATGTCCCTGTACTGTCAGACATGGCCTTTGCACAGTACATAGCAAGGACACATCTATGATTATCTCAGCACAGGAGATGTGGTATGACCAGACCATGTCACTGAAAGGTCAGACACATCCATTACACAGTACATAGCAGGGACACATTTAAGATTATCTGAGCATAGGAGATGTGGTATGATCAGACCATGTCCCTGTATGGTCAGTCACATCCATTACACAGTACATAGCAGGGACACAATATATAAGATTATCTCAGCACAGATGTGGTATGATCAGACCATGTCCCTGTACAGTCAGACACATCCATTACACAGTACATAGCGGGGACACATATATAAGAATATCTCAGCACAGGAGATGTGTACAGTAGTCATTTAGACATAAGATCCCATCCCGTCTTAGATTGTAAGCTCCTTTGAGCAGAGTCACCTTTATTTTTTGCCTTTTTATTGTATTTCCTACATTGATTCTATGTTGTATGTAACTACTGTTCTGTATTACCTACCATGGAAACACAAGGCTGAATTGTCCTACGAGAACACACTTAAGATAAATAAAATTGACACTACAACCAAATGGATAAACAAGGCCGTTGGCTTTATTAAGGTTAAAATAAATTATTAAAATTAATATTCAAATTTTATTTTCCATTTTAATAAATAAACCAAAGCTACCGTATATACTCGTGTATAAGCCGAGTTTTTCAGCCCAAAAAATGGGCTGAAAAGTCCCCCCCTCGGCTTATACACGGGTCAATACGGTAGTCCTATGGTGGGAGGGGGCGCGGGGGGTGGGGGGGCGCTGCGCAGTATTTCTTACCTTGTCCTCCGTTCTGCAGTGCGTTCCGGTGTCTTCCGTGCTCCGTTCCCGGTCTGCTGGGCCTTGTGGTTTCTCCTGGTTCCTCCTCCTTCGGTTCCATCATGGGGGCTGCCATCTTGCTTCTTCTCTCCGCCCCCGGCCAGTGATGTCAGAGCAGGCCGCGCTGTGATTGGCTAGCACCCGTGATCACATGTCACGGGTGCTAGCCAATAACAGCGCGGCCTGCTCTGACATCACTGGCCGGGGGCGGAGAGAAGAAGCAAGATGGCAGCCCCCATGATGGAACCGAAGGAGGAGGAACCAGGAGGAACCACAAGGCCCAGCAGCCCGGGAACGGAGCACGGAGGACACCGGAACGCACTGCAGAACGGGAGGACAAGGTAGGAAGCTGTGTGTATGTGTGTATGTGTATATATGTGTGTATATATGTGTGTATGTATATATGTGTGTATGTATGGGTATGTGTATGTAAGTAGGCTGGCTGCCAATATAAGCCATACCTCTGGGGCTGAGGTATATACTTCTGCGGCTGCTGGATACTACCACTGGGGCTTTATATACCTCTGGGGCTACTGTATACTACCACTGGGGCTGTATATACCTCTGGGGCTGCTGTATACTACCACTGGGGCTGTATATACCTCTGGGGCTAGTGGATACTACCACTGGGGCTGTATATACCTCTATGGCTACTGTATACTACCACTGGGGCTGTATATACCTCTGGGGCTACTGGATACTACCACTGGGGCTGTATATACTTCTGGGGCTGCTGGATACTGCCACTGGGGCTGTATATACCTCTGGGGCTACTGGATACTACCACTGGGGCTGTATATACTTCTGGGGCTGCTGGATACTGCCACTGGGGCTGTATATACCTCTGGGGCTGCTGGATACTACCACTGGGGCAGTATATACCACTGGGGAGGCTGCTGTATACCACACTGCTGGGGGCTGTATACCTGTGCTGGGGTCCACCCTCGGCTTATACACGAGTCAATAGGTTTTCCCAGATTTTGGGGGCAAAAGTAGGGGGGTCGGCTTATACACGGGTCGGCTTATACACGAGTATTATATTAAATAGCTATTACATCCATATCAACCATTACTTTTAAAAATACCATTAAACATACCAAAACCATCCCAACACATATTGGAACATTTTTACTCCTCTAATAACGCCACACGACGATCAAAAGAAAAAATTAATTTAAAATGTCAAAAACAAAACAAACAAACCCTTTACGAATCCAGCCTCAAATGATATAATTGGCTATCTGTTACAAATAGGTTCATCTTTTTTTTAAATCATAATATACAGGGAGGGAGGGTGGGTCTTCAATTCTGTCAGAGGTCTGACTGACCCTCTGACAGGAAAAGAACCTTTTATAGCCTCACAGAGCCCGCCAACAGTGTTGGCCAATCAGTACTCACTGCCCCTCAGGCTTGACCATTGGCTGGACTCCAGCCAACCAACACCTGTTGCCATACACTAACCCTAAGTGTATGGCAACCCACAGCTAAAAATAGCCTGCTATGAGTAATATAGATCAGCCTGTGTTGCCATGTTGTCCCCCGTTATCTGCTCAGGGGACATTACATTCTGTATTGTATATTTTTCTTATACGTACCATTGTACTCTAAAGAGCTGCAGAATATGTTGGCGCTATACAAATAAAGTTTTATTATTATTATTATTATTATGAGATATGATCAGACCATGTCCCTGTACAGTCAGACATGGCCATTACACAGTATATAGAATGGACACATATATAAGATTATCTCAGCACAGGAACATTTTGTTAAACATCCAATTGTGGGAATTGTTGGTTGTCAGGAGTCTCTGGGGGCGTGTCTTTAGGCTGCTTTGCATTATTATTACCCTGTGAGCCACGCCCCTTTGTATGAAACCAGAAAAATATTCACTAGATAAAAAGGCCCATACAATGGATTTACAAAAAAATGAAATATGAATTACTCAGGGGAGCAGCTGGAACTAAATAAGAGCAAAAACTGGCAACTTTTGAGGAAGTGACACGTCTTGTTTAAAGGGATTGTCCAAGATTAGAACTAAGGATCTGATTTTTCCTACAAAATTGCCATTTAGAAATGTCATTTGTATTCAAAACATAAGCCAAAGACAACCCATATACATCCACTTTTCTAACCATGGCAATTCCTAATAATTTATTTTATCCTTAAATCCAGTCATTTTCATCTCTTTTGCTGGAAAAGCAGAAAAATGAATAAGAAAGCTACAAAATTGGCAAAAGCCTAACAACATATAATAATAAGTAAGACACAATGAATTTCAATATAGCATATATACTGCCCATGAACAAATCTTAGAGATTTCACTGCACAGATCTGCACAATATATATATAGCAAATAGTAATAATCCGACATAAAAGTAACAGCACTATAAGATCTACATGGTTCTTCTGACCCTGAAATGATAATAATTCATGTGAGTCTTTCTATAGTGGTCACTACATAACAAACAGGGTAACGTGGGAGGAGAAATCTTACATTCATTTGTAAGTTAAAGGGGTGGTCCGGGCTTTTGCTATAATTCATATGTGTATCCAGGCTGCAAAATGTTGACAGTCTGTAATATACATGCTGTCAACATTTTGCATAGTTACCCAGATATCACATATTTGCGGCTGCCAGGGAACATCCAGGGGGCGTGTTTGTGTTGGAGCTTTCATGGAAATGCAGAACTGGACGTTACACCCAGACTCCAACAAACACGCCCCCTCCCCCAGTCTACAGTATGCCCGGCCACACCTAGGATCCTACAGGCACTCCCCAGCCCCTAATGTCACCACCCACCCCCTTTGCATACAGCGGTCCCCTTCTCCACTGGCACAATGTGCCGAATCCGCAGCTGTGAAGGGGGACTGCTGCATGATCATTTTTAGTTATTTTCATAAAATAATACTGTAGTTTAGTATTTGATCTTCTTTAGTAGGCATATAAGTAGATTTCACTAGGCATGTATGCAAGCTTTACTAGGCCTCACTATATATCTATGTAGGCCTTCTTAGGCATGTACGTAGGCATTACTTCGCCTCACTGAGTATCTATGTAGGCCTTACTAGGCATGTATGCAGGCTTTACTAAGCCTCACTATATATCTATGTAGGCCTTATTAGGCATGTACCTAGGCATTACTTGGCCTCACAGAGTATCTATTTAGGCCTTACTAGGCATGTATGCAGGCTTTACTAAGCCTCACTATATATCTATGTAGGCCTTATTAGGCATGTACCTAGGCATTACTTGGCCTCACAGAGTATCTATTTTCCCTATCGCCACGACAGCACCACCTGAGAGATAGGACCGCCCATCCAGACAGGAAACCTCTGAGATAAAAAAGGCGGGACCTCTCCTGAACCTCAGTTTAGGTTTCCTGTCTTGGAGGTGGGAGACCTCTGAAGCTCATGCGGTCCTGGCCTGACCCGGTAGCTGGAAGAAGCTGTCCTTACCTAGGCAGTGGCTCCGGACTTGGGTGCAGAACCTCCTCCACGGGGTATCCCCTGCGGTGGTGGAGGGCACGGGGTCTGGAGAGGGCCATCAGCGGCTTGTTCTCGGCCCTTGTCGCCGCCCGGGTGTCCCAGCTGCACGGTGGGTGGCGGCCCTGCAGTCTGTGCTCCGGGTGAAGAGGATGGTTTACAGGCAGGGCGCAACGTTCCTGGGTCTGTAATGGGCCTGGGAGCGTTTTTTCCCGGCGGCAGGTTTGAATTTCGCGCCGGGAGCCGCTACTTCCGGTTTCGGGCGCGGACCGGAAGTGACGTTCCGCGCATGCTCTGTGCGGGCCAAGATGGCGGCGCCCAGCGTTCGGCAGCACGGAGACGCTGGAGCGATTCCCGATGGTGTGGGGCAAGCAAGGAGGGCAGAGCCGGCCAGCGTCCAGCGGTGTGACAGCATTCCCTTTCGGCTCCAGTCATGGGAGCCTCAGCAGTGGCGGCCGCAGGTCCTCAGTGATGGGATCCAGGATGAAGGGACCCTGATGCCCCGGAAGTCGGTATGCGCCTGGTGGGTGAGTGCCTTCGGGCTGTACTGTCTGTAATTTCACCACCTGAGGTATGTGCTTTCTGCAGGGTTCCTCTTCCAGAGGGTTGTACTGCCGGATTTCTGTGGCCCTTGCTTTGGGGAGACTGTGCGAATCACTGTCCCCAGTCCGGCCTCTAGCCTTGACACTTTAGTGTGGGAGGCTTTTTTCCGTCCCTGCAGCTAGCCGGGATGGATGGGGACTTATGCGGCAGGAGACTTTGGGCTCTTTCCCTGGTACTGAGTGCCACTCGTGGTTTTCACTAGGGGGGAGCCGCAGGTCTTGCTCATCCTCTGCCTCGTCCTCCTCGTCATCCTCCTCCTCTGTTGACGGCAGAGAGGGGACGCCAGGGGTTCCACATGATGACTCTGGTTTTTTTTGCTTACAGCGGTCTGTTCGCCTGCGGGTTGGTGCCCGTGGCCCCTCTTCGGTGGCGGATTTAAGGTTCAGTGGTCTGTCTTCCACGCAGAGCCGGACCTTTTCCCTTAAATCTGAGGGCCCAGGCAAACATGTTAGCTCCTGGACTAAGCCTGTTCGGAAGGGCTCTCTTTCCTTTTGGGCTACTGGCGTAATTCCTGGGAATCCACTGCTGGCATTTTTTGGTCCCTCGTGTCTTGGTTGCAGCAGTTGGTGGATGTCAGCATCCATTGCAAACCTATTGTGCAGGCCCTTGACAGACCATTGAAGCTGTGAGAGCCTTGGTCACGGGCTGGATGGGAGACCTCATGAGAATCTCTATGGGTGACCCAATGGGAATCTCAGTGGGAGATCCTATCGCAATTTCAATGGGAGACCATAGCTGCATTGACTTTACTCAAGTGAGGGACGGGTTTCCTACGGCAGAGACCTTGTCTTCCTTCCTTTGACTCTTGCTGTGGCAGCTTTGCTGGCAGCTTCCTCATGGAATTGGCGGCAAAGGCTCAGTTTTTTCTTTAATGCTGCTCATCATACCTTATGGTGGGGGCCTGGCCCGGTGTTACCCACTCTGGGTTTCTTTACCTGGTGCGGGTGCTTTTCCGGTTGGTACGTCGCTGGCTGATATCCTGGCCCGGGCTTGTGCCGATGTGGATGCTTTTCCCTCCGGTTTTCCGGCTCCCGCCTTCCGGGGCCGTCCCCCTTCGTGAACCTCGGTTTGCTAAACGAAGGTCCCCTAGTCGGACCCGAAGTTCTTGGGCCAAAGGGGAAGCATGTAGTCTGGTTTTTTGGTTCGGGGGTTCCTCCTTTGGCGAGAAGTTCCAGTATCAGTGACGGCTCGCTCCAGGACGGAGGAAGGCTTGACCCTTTCTCTCGGCCGGCTCCGGGGTTGGGGCTTGCGAGGGAGCTCTCGCTCTTCTCAGTGTCTGGTTGACACTGGGGTTCGCTTCGGCTCCGGGGGGCCCCTGGTGATTGCGTCTGTCCGCTGTTCAGGAAAAGGCGCTTTTCTGATAAGAAGGAACGGGCCCTTGTGTGATCTAAGGGGGGTTTCCCCGGTTCCTCCAGCCGCCTGCGACAGGGGGTTCTGTTCCCCACTGTTTTCTCGTGCCACAGCCAGTCAGTTCATTCCAGTCTTTTATACCCCTGAATCCCCGGAACAGCTTTCTGGTGTGGAGCTCGTTCGTGAGGGGGACTTGGTAGTCGACAATCGGGGTTGGTTTCCAAATTGTTTCAGGGTAGGGCTGGCTCTGCCGGACGCGTAACACAATGTTCCGGTTCACAGTCACCACCGGCAGTTCTGATGTTCGCCGGTTTGGGGGCTTCCTCTGCCTTGCTGTGCCAGGCTCTCCCCTTCAGCCTGGCGATGGTTCCTCGGCTTTTCACGGCGCTGCTGGCAGTGGGTGTGGCCGCTTCCGACGTCCGCGGGGTTTAATTATTCCATATCTGGACGTTTGCTGCTTGTGAGGGACTCCTGGGGTTTGTGCCCGTCTGCATCTGGTTTAGTCTTCCCTGGGTCTGCTGGGTTGGATTGTTGTTCTAGGAAGGTCCAGGCTGTTCCCTGCCACGCGTCTGCTGGTTCTGGGGTTTTTTCTGGGTTCCCAGTCTCTGCTTTGCCTCCTTCTGGCCGTCGGGGTCGTGGCGTGCCTGAACGCAGTCCAGCGACCCCGCAGGGGCATAATGTCGGGAAGCTCCCCGCTGACCTCGAGGCCGTTGCGTCTTCGGTCATCCCTTTCTGCAGTACAGGGGCTCTCCTCAGTTGGGTTTCTGGAGGGCTGTGTCCCTCTTGGGCTCCCTCTCGTCCTGTATCCCCGCTGTTCCTTGGGCACAGTTGCGCTCTCGGGCTCTTCTGTGGATGGTTCCCCAGCGTCAGCTCGGGTTAGGGGTGGCCTTGGACGCATGGATGGTTCTGTCCCCTCCACCTTTAGATTCTCTGGAGGGGGGCTGCTCCCTGGGCGCCTCTCCAGGGGCGTCCCGTGGGGTGGTCCGGTCTCCGATGCTTACCACAGAGCCAGTTCCTGGAGATGGGGGCCCTCCTTCGGGACCTGTCCGCTCGGGGGTGCCTGAGACTCCTCGCCTCTCCAGGCTGTCCTCCCTTATGCGGGAGTTCCTGGCTGTTTGGAAGGCAGTTCTGCGTTCCTTACTTCCCTTCGGAGGCACCATCTTAGTGTCCTCTCCGGCTACAGTGTGTTGGTGGCTTCCTGGCACCGTCAGGGGGACACCCGGTCTCAGGCCCTCATGAGAGTTGCGCGGGGCGTTGTCAGCTGTTGGAACGCCCGTCTGATTCCCTCTCTGCCCTTCGCATGCGGGGGGGTGGCAATTTCCTGGACGGATTTCTCTGCAGGGTGCAACTCCAATGGGAGCAGTGGGCCCTGGATTTGAGTGTTTTTTATTTTTCGCTCCGATTGTGGCCAGGTTGGGCCTTCTGGAGATGGTTTTCTATGCCACTCGGAAACACGTCTGTTCTCTGTTTCCCGGAGTCCGGCCTGGGCTGGGGATGCTCTACTGTTCCCCTGGTCCTTGGGCCTTCTGTGTCCCTTCCCTCCCTTGGTTAGGTTCCTGCAGTGCTTCGGAAGGTCAGGAAGGACAGGGCGAGGGTCGGCGTGATGGCGCCCTTCTGTCCCCGAGGAGCTTGGTTCTTTTGGCTCAGTCGCCTGTCCAGCCAGGCTCCCTGGACTCTCCCCCTATTCCAGTCTCTCCTGCAGGGGCCGGTCCCCCTTCCGTGGTCTCCGGCTGCCGGCCTGGGACTTGCCCAGGCGGCTCCGGTCACGTGGGGGATTCTCTGGTGGCCTTGTTCTTGTGCTGTGGTCCGGTCGGACGCCGGTTGCCACCGTTTTTTTTCTGGTGCCGGGTGGTTTACCTTTTCTGTCTTCTTCGGGGACGAGTCCCGACGGTGGGCTCCTGTGCCGGCAATTTTCGACTTCCTCCAGTAGGTGGCGGATTGGTCTTTGTCGATTCCCTGGAGCTCTGGTTTTCGGCCTTGGGGACCTGTGCCTTTGTTCCCTCGATGGGTCTCTGTCCAAGGGTGGCTCCTTGGGGTCTCATTTTAGTTCTGAATGCCTTAACCAAGCCTCCCTTTGGGCTTTTTCTCTTGTGCTTCGCCTAGGGTCCTGCCTCGGCAGTTGGTGTTGGGCGGTGGCTTGCCGTCCTCCAGCCTTTTTTTTGTGTCCTCCTGGCCTTGTCGGTGGGGCCTGGTTCTCCGGTTTGGCTGGACGGGGTCATCCTCTACCTGGTTCCTTCCTTCTTCCCAAGGTGGCTCTCATGTTCCGCGGACTGCGGGAGCTTGTTCTCCCTTCCTTCTGTGGTCTTCCTGCAATTCTGATGGCCGTGGTTCTCCACGTGTTCGTGGTCTGGTGGGAGTTGCTTGCCTGCTTCGTCGGGCCACGGCCTGGCGTCTGGCTCTGTCCCTCTTGTTTTTCTTTTGAGGGGCCTCTTGGGGTGAGGCAGTGTCCGTGGGTGCCCTTGCTTGGTGGTTGCAGGAGGCCTTCGCTCTTGCTTCTTCCAGTCAGGTGCGGGTCCCGGGGGGGCCTTTGTGCGCTTCCACCAGGGCAGTAGCTGCTTCCTGGGCGGGGGTGGCTGTTGTCCCCTTAGACTTGATCTGTGGGGCTGCTCCTTGGTCTTCTCCTTCTCTTTTTTTCGAGCATGTCAGGCTTGATCTTGCTGCCGCTATGGTGGTGACCTTGGTAGACGAGTTTTGCTAGCGGTGGTCCCTCCCTAATTTTCTTTTCTCTGAAATCTCTCAGGTGGTGCTGTCGTGGCGATAGGGAAAAATCTAAATTACTTACCGGTAATGTGTTTTTCATGAGCCACGACAGCACCACCGCATCCCTCCCTATTGCCTGTTGGTGTTGGTCCTGTTTGGAAGGGGGTGTGTGATTTGTTGAGTTCTTTTGGTTGTGTACTAATGCTTGTTGGGTTTCCCTCTCCGGTCTCTGTAACCGAAACTGAGGTTCAGGAGAGGTCCCGCCTTTTTTATCTCAGAGGTTTCCTGTCTGGATGGGCGGTCCTATCTCTCAGGTGGTGCTGTCGTAGCTCATGAAAAACACATTACCGGTAAGTAATTTAGATTTTAGGCCTTACTAGGCATGCATGTAAGCTTTACTAGGCCTCACTATATATCTATGTAGGCCTTATTAGTCATGTACGTAGGCATTACTTGGCCTCACAGAGTATCTATGTAGGCCTTACTAGGCATGTATGCAGGCTTTACTAAGCCTCACTATATATCTATGTAGGCCTTATTAGTCCTGTACGTAGGCATTACTTGGCCTCACTGAGTATCTATGTAGGCCTTACTAGACATGTATGCAGGCTTTACTAGGCCTCACTACTTATCTATGTAGACCTTATTAGGCATGTACGTAGGCATTACGTGGCCTCACTGAGTATCTATGTAGGCCTTACTAGATATGTATGTAGGCTTTACTAGGCCTCACTATATATCTGATTATAAAAAACAGCGGGGTCCGGAAATGTACTGCCCATCATACTGACTCTCTTACTGACCACACTGTAGTATTATGCATGAAATCGTTATTTCATTTAAGAAACCAAAAAAAGAGTGATAACTGTAGTCTATACAAAAGAGATTTATACAAATTACAGTCATAAAAACTGGGTCCAATAGCAAAGGATTTTTGGAGATGTTTCCCCCAGATAAGAAAAGACAACAGTAACCCTGTATTAGTATAACATTTTTGGGTCCTCTCACAACACCATAGCTATGCAGCCGTTGTTATGTTGGCCCCCCACCTTCATACTTTCCTTGTGCCAGAAACATACAGTATATCTGACACTGGTATCTACAACACATGATATATGATGTGGCTCCAACAAGAATGCTGCCGGTTAGTTGGGGAGACACACATGCATGTGACAACTTTTTCTTCTCAATGTGACACCCAAGTGAGTGTTTGACCACATGTCAGAAGTTCCCATAGTCCTTTTGCATGCATGTCTAAAACACCAAACACAGTAGTAACAACGGGGTTTCCGAGGTCCTTTCAGGGATTGGGTTGGGCCCCTATGCGTTTTGCTCGTGGGCTTCTTCTGGGGGAGCTATATATCTATGTAGGCCTCATGGGGCATGTATGCGGCCTATACTAGGCCTCACTATATATCTATGTAGGCCTTATAGGGCATGTATGTGGCTTTACTAGGCCTAACTATATGTGTATGTAGGCCTTACTAGGCATGTGTTCCAGCTTTACTAGGCCTCACAAAGTATCTACGTAGGCCTTATAAGGCATGTATGTAGGCTTTACTAGTTCTCCCTAAGTATCTATGTAGGCCTCATGGGGCATGTATGCAGGCTTTACTAGACCTCACTATATATCTATGTAGACCTTATAGGGCATGTAAGCAGGCTTTACTAGGCCTCACTCTAAATCTATGTAGGCCTTATTAGGCATGTATGCAGGCTTTACTAGGCCTCACTATACAGTATATATTGAGGTTTTACCAGGCATGTATTGAGGCTTTACCAGGTATGTATGAAGGGATTACTAGGCCTGAATGTAATTGTGTTTATTTACAGAATGATATCCATCACTGAAAATTAAATTATTATAAATATATATCATCTAATTTTACAAGATTCCCGTGAAAAAAATTGAATCCCTGACAAGAACTACAAACTGATGAGGGAAATAGCATTATCCTGAGCTTTATAACCACCATAAGGCCAGAAAAATGATAAAACTAACGTGCTTTATATTACTATATACACTGTACCTGTGGAAGGGAATAAATTAGCACCTGTGCTGGTCCTCTTATCCCCTATACATTGTGAGATCATATGGGGAGAATTCCCTGTTCTTTGGTTGCTCACTACACATCATAATTATATATTACAAAATAATATGATTTACAAATATGACTCTTGTCGATAGAATAAAGATCACAGACTAGTTATGAGCAAGGCTCTGCACCCATTTATGTATGGTGATAAAACAGATATGATCAAAGACAGCGGCATGCACTGATCAGCAATGTCCTACCCCAGCAGCCAAGCACCATGTCAGGTCTTCATGCCGCACAGAAGCAGATGCACTAAGCACAGACTCTTCATGGCATTGCCAGTACATTTTGCACACACAATGATATGAGATTGAGAACAACAAATATGTTTTTCTTTATTTTTCACGGTTTTCCTTACTTTCTAGCAATGCGAGCTTTCACACACACATTCACTGTATCACCTACCTGTTTGTGAACCTTTGTAAGTTGCTCCAAGTTGTTTTCAAGAAAGGAAATCTTCTGTTTCTGGGAGTGAATCCCCCCACTATCCTCGGGTTCCATCTCAGCACTCTATATAGACATATTGTTATTTCAATAGAGGATACAGTACAGGAGGTGTCATATTGTAAGTCCTATAAAGTAGAGCCTGTATGAATCTATTCACAATACATGGTCCATTGGGCACTCGTCTGGATGCCAGAGAACCAATCCTACCTTTTGATATCTTCTTATGATTAGCCGGCCTGGTGCAACGTGACGTTTTCACGCTACAACGATGATGTCACGCCAGGCTGGCTAATCAAAAGAAGAGCAGGCAAGGTAGGAAGCTGTTCTCAGGGCTTCCATCTGATAAACAGAGGTTATTAATGACACCAATGGATAATATTTTAAAAGTCAACCTGCCCTAACTGGTACTGCACAGTCCTTATATACAGTGCCTTGTGAAAGTATTTGGCCCCCTTGAACTTTTCAACCTTTTGTCACATTTCAGGCTTCAAACATAAAGATATAAATTCTAACTTTTTTGTGAAGAATCTACAACAAGTGGGACACAATCGTGAAGAGGAACGAAATTTATTGGATATTTTAAACTTTGTTAACAAATAAAAAACTGAAAAGTGGGGCGTGCAATATTATTCGGCCCCTTTGAGTTAATACTTTGTAGCGTCACCTTTTGCTGCGATTACAGCTGCAAGTTGCTTGGGGTATGTCTCTATCAGTTTTGCACATGGAGAGACTGAAATTCTTTCCCATTCTTCCTTGCAAAACAGCTGGAGCTCAGGGTGAACAGCAGTTTTCAGCTCTTTCCACAGATTCTCGATTGGATTCAGGTCTGGACTGTGACTTGGCCATTTTAACACCTGGATACATTTATTTTTGAACCATTCCATTGTAGAATTTGCTTTATGTTTGGGATCATTGTCTTGTTGGAAGATAAATCTCTGTCCCAGTCTCAGGTCTTTTGCAGACTCCAACTGGTTTTCTTCCAGAATGGTCCTGTATTTGGCTCCATCCATCTTCCCATCAATTTTTTTTTCCCCATTTATATTTTTATTAAAGGTTTGAGATACAATAACCTTCAAATATTCAAACATATAGATAAAAGAGTACTGAAACAAAAAACAGAGTGAATGGGTCACAAAAGAATCCAGGGTGAATAAAGGTAATATAAAAGTATATCGGTAACACTCTTGAGGCCGAGTTTTGTTAGTCAGATCCACCGGTGGTAGGTTGGTTCCCATAAAGAGATAGTCTCTGCAAGATTGTAGATTAAAGTCGTCGTATACGATCTGCGGGAGGTCCTTGCCGGCTATGTCTTTTCATAATAGGCACTGGTAACGACAGTGTATTCTCACATATATAGTGTGAGGCGGGGCGAGAAGCAGGGTAAAAAGGGGGGTAGCCGTGTCTGTGAGAGCCAGACCTCAGCCGAAACAAAGAGTGCGTCAGGGAGAAATCTGAGGAATGAGAGAGAAACAGGGATGGAAGAAAAAGGCAGAAAACAGAAAGGATCCAACGAAGACATAACGTCGGATCCAGAGGTCCAGGGGTCCGGAGAGGAGCCGGGTCATGGAGGAGGAGAGTGCCCAGGGGGGAGGACCGACCGGAACCAGCCAACCCAGCCCCTCATCTCCCTCCCAATTCCTGGACCCAAATCCCCATCAGAGGGGAATTTCTATTGCTAGTGGGTGCCTCGCCCACAGTGCCCACGCTTCAGCAACATACCGTTTAGCACCTTTGTCCATGGCAAGGTAGTATTCATGGCAAAAAATTGTATTAATCTTGTCCGTCAGCTCGCGCATCACAGGGGTCTTGATGATGCTCTCTGCACTTGAAACTGAACCCTGAGACTATCACAGAGCAGGTGCTTTTATACGGAGACTTGATTACACACAGGTGGATTCTATTTATCATTACCAGTCATTTAAGACAACATTGGATCATTCAGAGATCCTCACTGAACTTCTGGAGTGAGTTTGCTGCACTGAAAGTAAAGGGGCCGAATAATATTGCACGTCCCACGCCTCAGTTTCTTATTTGTTAAAAAAAGTTTAAAATATCCAATAAATTTCGTTCGACTTCACAATTGTGTCCCACGTGTTGTTGATTCTTCACACAAAAATTAGAATTTATTATATCTTTATGTTTGAAGCCTGAAATGTGGCACAAGATTGAAAAGTTCAAAGGGCCAAATACTTTTCACAAGGCACTGTATATACATATATATGCAGTAAAAATATATTGGTTGTTTTTTTTACATGTGAACACCAACTCTGTATGTAGTGATTTCACTGTCACACAGAAGGAGTCATAAAATTAGAATTCCTTTTCCCTTCTCGCTACGTCTTCTGAATATCTTGATGTATGAAGGTCATGCACATTCTCTATTCTTATCTATATAGGCAACAGATTACCAAGTTAGTGCATTCCTAACTGGAAATGATAAAAGTCCATGTCAACAGCTACCATACGCAACAGGACAAAATACTGGGGTTGTCTAATCTGGACAACCAGCAACTAACAATAAATAATGGGAATGTAATCCCTGGAAAAAAGCATATGATACCTACATAATTCTTCTGTAGTACTCCTTGCCATGGTAAAGTGCTCTGGCTAAAGGTCCACATACACAGGGTACACTCAGCTATCTAATGTGTATGAGAGCTTCCAACTCACTGGCAACAGAAGACGTTGGGGATGAAAAAGATTGGACATTGTGAATATTATTGGCCGATCCTTTTGCTTTCCCTAGTGATAAGCCAGCAGAGATGTCTGACAGTGGCTGACTCCCCTCTTCCCATAGAGAAGACATGACCTCTCAGCCCAGCCATGGGATGCATGCATATAGGATTCATGAGTAGTGATGAGCGAGCACTAAAATGCTCGGGTGCTCGGTGCTCTGGCCGAGCATCTCAAGATACTCTTGTACTCGGCCCGAGCACCGAGCCCAATGTAAGTCAATGAGTGACAGGCTCCGCCCACAGACTTCCGGTTATAAAACGAGTAATTCCGGAAAAGGGCAGGAGGGTGGGCTTTTTCAAATCGCCGCAGCATATCACACCTTGCTGTGGCCCCCAGAGGGATCCTATCAATTAATCTGCTCCCTGTATGGTGCCAGCTCACTGTGTGCACTGAAGGGAGCAGTGTATGTGTCTTAGATCACTATTTAATACCGAGCAGTCCGAGCATCTCGGCAGTACTCGGTGCTCGCCGAGCACCCCGAGTACCGAGATACTCGTGCGAGTACCGAGTCGCGCCGAGCATACTCGCTCATCACTATTCATGAGAGACAGCTGCTCAGTCCAGCCACCATAGCAAAGATATTCCCAAATAGAAAATCCCCTTCATGTCATCCTTTCTACCCGCTATGATCCTAATGGGACAACCAATTTTAAGTAGCCGAAAATTAAATGCTTTTGCATTGCAAGTGAATTAATTCTCACCCTTTATATCCAGCAACTGCCTAAAAAATCTCATTATAGAGCTGAAATATGAAATATGGCCTATTCTCTAAAGTCACATAAGCCATTGTAGATAATAGGAAGTTAACTTACTTTCTTGACCCGAGATGTGACGTCTTGAACAAAAAGCTTCCGAAGATTGTGGAGGGTCTGGAGTTCACGGGCCTTATATAACAGTTACAGATCAGTAAGGATCCCAATTAGATTTCCTATGATGATAATGATAAATCAGACTACAGGAGGTGTACTTACAACAGTCTCCTCGAGCCCTTTGAGATCCTGTTTAGACTGCTCGTGCTTCTCGTACAGAAATCTGGTGGAAAAAGTAATGTGTAAATAACCTGCACGATATTCATCATTGGTAACAATAACCTGCAGAATACATCAGCGATGCAGATACAGTCAGTGGCAGATTTTTGGGTTCTCTGCGGCAGTGTTTGCATTGGCTACAAAATAAAGACTAGTCCAAAACATAATGTAAAATAACAATACAATCTACATTATGTGCCACATCCTAGGCAGCTCAGCCCTCCATGGACACTCACGTCAGCTCCTGCAGTTTGTGGCTCTTCTCATGCTCTTCGCTCTTCAGCTTCTCATAATCAGCTCTCAACTTCTCAAGCTCCAGCTGCAGCTTCTGGTTCAGACTGAAGAATTAGAGAATGGACTAAATTAGTCAAACTTTTATTTAAAAAAAATAATGATTTTCTTCATTTTTGTGCTAGACATAATTCAGAAAACTCCCAAAACATCTCATATTTCATAAAAAAATATTATATTAAATAAAAACAAGACCATTGTAGGCCAATTATTTATGAGAAACTTTTAGGGTATGTGCACACTGGCCGGGTTAGGGCCGGTTTAGCTGTGTAAACCGCCGGTCGGTTTACATAAATTTTATGTAAATTCATGTTAATCCAAACCGGCGTTTGGATTAACATTAAAACCTATGTAAACCGACACCCGCTGTGCACACACCGGCGGTTTACACATGCTCATCTGTTGCTAACCCGCTGGGTTCCCAGCGGGTTAGCAAAGAATGTGCATGTTCTATAAACCGGCCGGTTCTGCAGCGGCTGCAAGCAGAATCATGTACTGCTTCCAGCCGCCGCAACACCGCCGGCGCTAACCCGCTGTGCACCCGCCCGTCACCCGCCGCACATACCAGGCCAGGAAGCCGGTGGACGGCTGCAGAGCTTCCTGACGGGTCCGCCCAGCCGCCGCCGACCGACCCGCCGGCATATGTGCACATACCCTAAAGGTGCATACCCATGATCCAGAATTGCAGCATTTTGGATGCAGCGTATTGCCGCTGCATTGTACAGTACAAGCACAGTGGATAGGATTTGTAGAAATCCCGTGCCCACTATGCTCCTCCCAACTGCAGCATGTTTTCAGCTGAGGTGCAGGCTACCGGACATACGCATCTCCGCAACATGTTAATTTCATGCTGCGTAGTCGGAAGAGATAACCATCGGGTGAACGCAGGGAAAAGCCGCCCTGCACTGAAGGCAGATCGTGAGTACAGGCTGGCTGTGGTCTCCCTGCGTGCACCCCGCAGGTTCACGTAGATCCAGAGTCACTGCATCCAACATGTAGTGGCTCCGGATCGTGTGCACATACCCTTAAGGTATCTTCCCACAGTGTGTATATGCAGATTTGCCACTGGGAAAGTATTTTGGAAAATACCTGCAACATAAATAGATCTGCAGTATAGATATTAAATCCAGGGCCTGTCGAATTATGGGCTAGCCTTGCGCTCTTTGCAATACAAATCTACAGCAAATCTGCTGCATTTCTGCAACAAAATCCACTGTGATTTTTTCAGCTGTGGATCTTGTTGAATTTTCTGCAGTGGAAATGTTCAATTTATAATGATGTACTGTACATTAATTTGTTCTTTTGGATCCTATCGGAAGCTCATGACTTCAGTTGGAAAATGGATATAGGAAGTGGATAAAGGTCTGTGCTGCTGCAGGATTAAAGAAGGACTAAAGGTAGATGAATCCCGCAGGTGGTTTTATTTGACACATTTTAAAGTGCTCTCCTCACTACTTCTTCTTCAGGAAACCAATCAGCTTGATTGATTCATAGACCTTTAAGGTACCGCTACACGTAGCAATGTCATCATTAGATTAGATACAAGCAGAAGGGGGAAAGGGGGAAACAATGACCCTGTTCCTTCCCTGGCTTGCCCTGCCTGTCAACTGAGTTTTCAACACATAAAAAACCCCTAAAAGGTGTCCCCGTTCTGCGACAGCTATCCCTGCTGTCCCTTATGGTGACTGTGAGTGGGTCATATCAATCTTTCTGGACTCCCCCGTTAATCAATATACTTAGTGGGTCCATGAAAATATGCTTGAAGGGTTAATCCCAGCAAGTCCGGGTCCATCCCTTAGACTCAGTGGCAATGAAAAATACCACTTTAGGAATTGTCAACCCAAAAATATGGTGATTTTTCCTATAAATCCTATATATACTCCCGTGGGGAGGCGTTTTGTGCTGTGGTCGGTCACTGGGTCTAGGTTAATGTATAAGGATACCCCTCTCCACCTGGTACATGTAGTATCACCACATATATCCCCACCTCTACCCATACAGTTATCCACCATACAATAAATTCAATCAATTCCTAAAAAGATGGATGGCCTGGAGCTAGGATACAAATTGTAGCCCCTCTTCCCTTAATCAGTTAAGGTCATACAGGACCTATGACATGCAAGACATTTGTTACACTTCAGCAATCTATAGATCACAAATATACTTATCTTATCCTGAAGTGCGACACTCAATGCGTTTTGCCCATCAGAGTTATGAAGATGGGTTCATCAGGAGTGAATGACTATGTTGTGGGGCCCGGTCTTGTCCCCTAGGTCGCCCAGGGTAGGGTCCTGATAATCCCCCTCTGACCCCTCTTCACAATGGATTGCGGCCCTCACCTCTCCCAGACACTTCCTTATATCTCCTCTGTGCCATGTGTATTACTGCAGGGGGCGTCGCCAGCATGCGTTCCACGCCGTGCTCTGCCCCGCCTCCGTGCATTCCAAATGCAGGAAGTGCATCATCCCAGGTCATCATGTGATCAGATGCGTGCATCACGGTAATCCTTCCCGCGATCAAAGTGTGCGGTAATAAATTTCTTCCCCCGGATACAATATACTGTTAATATTGGTTCCACTTGCGCAGGCAGGGTAATGAACACCTGCCTAAGCCTGCTGTGGATTGTATACGATGTCCGCATGCCCCCAAAACAATGTACAGGGGCTAGGGCTTCACAGGAACCATTTTTAAAGGGAAAGAGACATAAAATCCAGCACATGCATATCCTGGGTCCCCCAGAAGTACTCCTACTATATTATCCCGCCGGACTGTATTTGTGGCATATGTAGATATAGGATTTTTTGTATGTAGTGTGTCTGGGTGTATAAGAGATACTGTACTCATAAACAGTGATTACTACAGCGAGTATGTCCGTGATCATTTCTAATCCCCTGCTCGATATAGGTTTTCTTAAGATACTAAGGTCATACAGTGATGACATTACATATATATAAAGTGTCGCTTCCAACATCGCTGCAAATGTGCTACATGTAACGGTATCTTCAGTCCTTCTTATCCATACAGCAGCGCAGACTTTCATCCACTTTTTTAATCCAGCTTCCCGCATTGTCAATTGCCTTTTGGCATGTGGATTTCTGCAGCAGCTGTTTTATGCGATTACAACTGGTTGAGTCTCACACAACCCTGCAATTGAGCAAACCAATACTGTTATTTTATTGCTTCATTTTATCCAGTATCCTCATGACTAGCGTTGGCACAAAAGGCTAGCCTATTCTAGTCAATGAGAGAACATGGTGTCCTGTGTGTAAAGTTAAGTTCAGCCAAAGGGAACTTAAGAGGACAAATACTCCAAAGTCACAATTGTGCCATTCTTCCGGAATACAAGTCAGCTCATGCACTTTCTTACTCTTTCAGTTCATCAATGATCTTCTGCTTCTCATTAATCTCATCCCGGAGACGGGCCAGCTGCTTGTGATGGGCCTCGCGGTGACTTTCCATCTGCATCTCCAGGACCTTCTAATACAAAGGGGAATGTAATATGCCTTTGTACAGAAACAACTACATTCTATATATTTCAAAGACTATGAAACTGTAGCAACTGCTATGGAGTTGACTTTCTCTAAACATTATTTAACATGTTAATTCCAGACACTGGTTGTAAAGGAAATTCAAAGAATTTTCCATCAAGTCAATAATGGCATATTGCTAGGATATGCTGATGGTGGAAAGCCAATAAAGGTACCGTCACACGCGGCAATATTGCAGGCAATTTCACTGGCAATTTGCTGGTTGAAGTGAAATCATGGACACATTGTACCATTTGTACACAGCAAGAAAATAGAACAATGTGTCCATGATTTCACTGCAACCAGCAAATTGCCAGTGAAATTGCCTGCAATATTGCCGTGTGTGACAGTACCTTAAAGTAAATGGCCCCTTCAGCTTTTCACCTACAAGCCTAGTAGACAAAGAAAATACAGAACGAGCCCCGTTCACCACTGTCGGCAGCAACAACATTATTATTATTATTGTGTTTTTAAATATATGACTACAATTCTGCAATTAATATGTTTTCCAGGAATTTACACAATTGGTTTTAAGAAAGGGATAATTATATAAAAAAAAAAATTACAGCAGCCAATCACAGATCTCACTGCTGACATTTGAACGTGCAGCTCACAACCACTGAAACGTGATTGGCTGCAGCAGTCAGGAGACGGATAAATGGACGTCATTAATTTCAGTACTGATCATTAAAAAGGAGGATTGGAGTTGTTGGTTATTTTTATCTATTTATTGTATACCATTCTCTACCTTAGGGAAAATTTTGTAAAATCCCAGAAAACCCAATTTAATTTTATAACATACACTACCGTTCAAAAGTTTGAGGTCATTTAGAAATTTCCTTAATTTTGAAAGAAAAGCACATTTTTTTTTCAATGAAGCTAACATTAAATGAATCAGAAATACACTGTATACATTGTTAATGTGGTAAATTACTATTCTAGCTGCAAACGTCTGGTTTTTAATGCAATATCTACATAGGTGTATAGAGACCCATTTCTAACAACCACCACTCCAGTTTTAATGGTACATTGTGTTTGCTAAGTGTGTAAGACGGCTAATGGATGTGTAAGAAACCCCTAGAAAACCCTTGCACAAGTATATTAGCGCAGCTGAAAACACAAAACACAAGCTATAAAATTGACCTTCCTTTGAGCTAGTTGTGAATTTGGAGCATCACATTATTTTGTTCTATGAAACTCTCAAAATGGCCAGAAAAAGAGAACTTTCATGTGAAACTCGACAGTCTACAGTATTCTTGTTCTTAGAAATGAAGGCTATTCCATGCGAGAAGTTGCCAAGAAACTGAATATTTCCTACAATGGTGTGTACTACTTCCTTCAGAGGAGAGCACAAACCGGCTCTAACCAAAGTAGAAAGAAAAGTGAAAGGTCCCGCTGCACAACTGAGTAACAAGACAAGTACATTAGAGTCTCTAGTTTGAGAAATTGACTCCTCACAGCTCCTCTAATGGCAGCTTCATTAAATAGTACAGGCAAAACGCCAGTGTCAATGTGTACAGTGAAGAGGCGACTTCGGGATGCTGGCCTTCAGGGCAGAGTGGCAAAGAAAAAGCCATATCTGAGACTGGCTAATAAAATTAAAAGATTAATATAGGCAAAAGAACACAGACATTGGACAGAGGAAGATTGGAAAAAAGTGTTATGGACAGACAATTCAAAGTTTGTGGTGTTTGGATCACAGAGAAGAACATTTGTGAGACGCAGAACAACTGAAAAGATGCAGGAAGAGGCCTGACGCCATCTGTCAAGCATGGTGGAGGTAATGTGATGGTCTGGGGTTGCTTTGGTGCTGGTAAAGTGGGAGATTTGTACAAGGTAAAAGGGATTTTGAATAAGGAAGGCTATCACTCCAATTTGCAATGCCATGGCATACCCTGTGGACAGCGCTTGATTGGAGCCAATTTCATCCCACAACCGGACAATGACCCAAAGCACCCCTCCAAATTATGCATGAACTATTTATGGAAGAAGCAGGCAGCTGGTATTCTATCTGTAATGGAGTGGCCAGCACAGTCACCAGACCTCAATTCCATTGAGCTGTTGTGGGAGCAGCTTGACCGTACGGTACGCGATAAGTGCTCATCAAGCCAATCCAACTTGTGGGAGGGTCTTCAGGAAGCACGGGGGGGGGAATTTCTTAAGATTATCTCAGCAAATTAACAGCTATAAGCCGAAGGTCTGCAATGCTGTAATTGCTACAAAGGGAGCATTCTTTCACTAAAGCAAGGTTTGAAGGAGAAAATTATTATTTCAAATAAAAATCATTATTTCTAACCTTGCTAATGTCTGGACTATATTTTCTATTCATTTTGCAACTCATTTGATAAAGAAAAGTATGAGTTTTCACGGAAAATACAAAATTGTCTGGGTGACCCCAAACTTTTGAACGGTAGTGTATGTGTATAGTGAGCTCCATTTTCTAAATAATAAAGTTCAGCAACCACGGGGGATCTAATTTATAGGGAATCTGTCAGTAGGTTTTAGCTCTATAATCTGAGAACAGCATGATATACAGCAAGAAAACTTCATTTCAGGGATTTATTACTTATCGGGCTACTTGGTGCTTTTTTCATACAATTCATGCTTGTCTGATGTAGATGTAGCAGAGCTAATGGCCACTTTACACACACCAACTTATGTGTCCAACTTCTGAACAACTTACTGGTTGCAGTGAAATCATGGACACATTGTTCCATTTGTACACAAAATGGAGCAATGTGTCCATGATTTCACTGCAACCAGTAAGTTGTTCAGAAGTTGGACACATAAGTTGGTGTGTGTAAAGTGGCCCTCAGTCTTCTGGACTGTGTATAACCTGCTCACACCTGACTGGCAGCTTCCTGTCTACATTGTGAATTTTCAGCAAGATGCTAATCAGAGGTGGGGCTGGGTTACACAAATTAGCCTGACTGTCTGGAAAGTAAAGCCAGCATCCCACGCAGCAACCAAAGCTGCGATGTCGGAAGCGATGCGCGGGTGCGCGCTCGCTTCCGACATCGCAGCCTTGGTGTCACATGGCAGGATGTTGCCGGTGACAGCCCAGCAAGCAATCCACAGCAATATTGCGGTATAGGCTGGATCGCCGCCAACATCGCTATTGCGGTGTCAGACGGCGCGATCCAGCCTAATCGCTGGTACGAGATTGACAGGTTTACGTTCATGCTTGTAAACCTGTCAACTTGCGACCAGCGATAGATCGCATTTGTGTCGCGCTGTTACACAGCACGACGCACTTGCGATATCGTGAGCGACATCACCGAAAAGTGACGCATCAGCGATGTCGCTCACGATATTGATGCGTGTGACGCCGCCTAAAGAGGTAGTCCTGAAACGACAATCTCTTGCTCATAAAATACTGATTCTATTGAAACTACAACACACAGCCTAATAAGTGACATATCCATGGAATCAGGCACTCATTCACTAAGTTATGCTGCTGCTCTCAGAATAAAACGCAACAACCTGCTGACATATTATTATGAAATAATACATGCAAATGAGTGCTGTATAGCCCTATATGCAGTGACCTCCATCTAGTAAGAGTTAAAGGTGGTTGAAAACCCAGTGTCTCACTGGTAGGTGCTGAGATAATTTTGCTGACGCCATTGTGTAAAGGCCCGATGCACGTAGCAACGCACCAGCGATCCCGACAACGATCCAACCTAGTCGGGATCGCTGGTGCGTCGCTACGTGGTCGCTGGTGAGATGCCATACATGCAGACTTACTAGCGATGCCCCAGCCATGCGCCGACAACCCGACGGTCGTTGGGATCTGTCAGGTTCTCGGCCGCAGAATGGGGATCGCTGGTCGTTGCCCCTGTCACACACAGCGATCCAGCATGCCCAGCAGGAGATCGCCTATCAAAAAATAGTACATGCCATTCATTAACGATCAGCGATCTCCCAGCGGGGGACTGATCGCTGCTAAGTGTCACAGACAGCGATATCGCTGCCGAGGTCGCTGCTATGTCACAAAACCTGTGATGTTGCAGTGATGTCGTTAGCAATATCGCTATATGCAACTGGGCCTTTACAATGAAATCCACAAGGCTCTGTGCATCCAATGGACCATGTGTACAAATGTGAATAAAAAAATAAATAATTAGCTAATATCACAAGTATAACTCTTCCAGATGACTGACAACAATTGACATAATAAGTCCCCAGATACTGACCTTCACCTCACTGGCTTCCACTGCATCCTGTTCTTTATCCTTCACTGCTATTTCTGTCACATTTTCTAACAAATAAAAGAGACAAAAGATTGTGTATCATGTTCAGACACATTGAAATCTACAAATGTATCATATTATAAATGCTGATGAGAAAACTCCCATCATGTGAATTCATTTACCCTTCACTGGTCAGACACACATAAACCAGAACATGACTGTGGGCTGATCCAATATAAATAAATACTCCAACCAATGGCCACAATTCATCAGTGTTTTTGGCGTAAAACATTTTGAAAATTCTCAAAATAAAGTTGTGTCACATGGCTGTGACGTTCGGCCTTCGGACACTAACCCTGGTTACATCTGCCAAAGTTGGTGGGACGATGCCTCAGCCATCAAATTCATCAAAAGTTACAGTACTTAGAGCTGTAATAGTCAGGAATATGGTACCTTACACGCGCAAATGGATGGTGCTACAACCCGGTACATGAGAGAATGTATCTTGCACCGCCAATTTCAAACCTAGTAGGCGTGTGAAGACGTTTTAGCACCGCCATATGCGCACTGTTTCCGAGCACTGCCTGAAACAGGTGGCTACCAGGCGATTGTAGCAACCTGTATCGACGTTAAAGAAGGAACAGATGGTTGTTTCTTACACATGTATGTACCATGTATGTACTGGGGTGACACAGCTCGGAAACACCCCTTCAGCGATCCTTGAGGAGGCTCCTGCGTTACGATTGGTTGTTGCTGCAAGGCGGCATATTTAAGGAGCTGACAGTCACACTACACAATTGCTCGAGCGTCATGTATTAATCAGCTCCTGGCTGCTGGCCATCATGATGTTATTGCTTGTCCTATCAGCGTACGGACGTCTCGTAATCCACAATGTGGCACGCTATGTGTTGTCCCTGCTGCACAGTTCCGCCCATATTAGCTTGTTGTACGGTGTGTAATGAAGGTAAGTGCTCTGCAGAAGGTAACTTGAGACACCCGCGGTGATCCAGAGATAGATGTAACCTACGTAGCGACCTTGTTGCGGCGTGTAAAGGTGCGATTACCGTTGCAACCGTTTTTGTCTGTGCACGTGAAGTACCGTGTAGCCACCATCCAGTACGGCGTGTAAAGGTACCATTATGTAGCAATGATCAGAGTAACTTTTCTGGAGAGGCGCACTATTTTCAAAGAATGGCTCTTTTTAGTTGATCTCAATTAAAATTCAGCCAAAATAACAAATTGTTTGTACGTTGTCATTTATTTACATGAAAGGTTCTATAGAGGGAGAATTAACAAACTTATATATTATAGAACACTAGATGGTATCTAGAATATATAACGCATTGGGTATTCCTGAAATATATGTAGTTTATGAAGATTTAAAACAAAAATCTTATTTATGAAGATTTAAAATAATGCAATGAATACATAGGATTTTCCCAATCAGCGACGCGCTTCGTTCAATATGTCGCACATGTGACACCTCACCAGCGACAGTAGGTACCGTCACACTTGGGCGACGCTCCAGCGATCCGACAAACATGCGACCTGGAGGGATCGCTGGACTCAGTATGTGGTTGCTGGTGAGATTGTCACACTGAGCGCTGGTCGGGGAACTTTGCTGGAGCATACACGGCATCTCCTGGCTGCGTTGCCGCTGACCTCCCGTGACGGGCAGTGATCTCACAGTGGGGCCTGGTCGCTGCTGCGGTACATGAGCGAGATCACTAGCGCCGTCGGAGTACTTCCACTGCGAGTCTCCGGCTGCGTCGCCTCTGACCTCCGTGCAGCAGGAGATGACCCGCAGGACAAATCAGCGATGCAGCATTTCCGTTACAGACACACAGAATTAGACGATTATATAGTAGGATGAGCACAAGTCGGGGTACTTCCGCTGCAAGCAGCTGGGAGATGACCGACTTACCCAGTCATCTCCTGGCTGCATCGTTGCTGACCTCCGTGACAGACTCAGCGATCCCACAGCGGGGGCCTGGACGCTGCTGTGAGTTACACCGAGCGAGATCAGTAGCGCCAGTCAGGATACTTCCGCTGCTAACGCCAGTCATCTCCCGGCTGCGTCGCCGCTGACCTCCGTGCAGCAGGAGCTGACCTGCGGCTACTGTCGGGAGATTCAGCGGCACTAGCCAATTCGTGCTGAGGACTGCGCTTGTCGCTGATTGGTCGCGCCCAGCCGGCCGCGACCAATCAGCGATGCGGCATTTCGTTACAGACAGAATTAGACAATTATACAGTAGGATGAGTCACAATGTAATAATCAGCTAAATATAGAATCTCAGTGTTGAGCTGTAACAGTGGCCTCCAAAGTCTGCTATTAGGGTCACATATTAAATGGAAATGAATTACAAAGTTTACAGCTTTTAGTAATAAACACTTAATTTTGTGCTACTTTTATAAATGGTACACGATTATTTTCAGGAGCGGTCATATACAGAAGAGGGCCCTTGTGCAAGAAGAATATATGGGCCTTTTTTTCATTCCAAAAATGTACAATTCCACTTGCTATGGAGGTGGAAGTGCGCACCCTCACTTCTTGAACCATACTTGCCTCAATAGCATGAGCGCCCCTGATTACATTCACATTTACTAAGGTGTGAAAAGTCGGAGATGTACAAAGCATGTTGTCATAATCCCTCTACTGATGTCGAATGTCCTGATGTTTGCTTGCACCAGTAATTATACATTGGTCTCATTCCAATTAATTGTAATGTTCTGGCAAATAAATGGATTGATTTCTGTGATTGTTCCAAACTTCCTGCATGTTACCAATATATTATCATGGAGGAGGATGAGTGGCGAGTACCTTGAGCCTGCATCTTGGCCAGTTCTTCACTCAGTGTATCATACGACTCTTCCAGCTGGCGTTTCTTCAGCTCTACACTGTGCATGTATTCAGTTAGAGACCTGATCTTGGCCTCATGCTGTAAAAGAAGGAAGGTTACAAACTGTAAGATGGAAATGAACCAAACCCTCTTAGATAAACTTTGATAACTTAAAGGGGTTGTCCAAAACTAAACAATTGATGACCTATTCGATGAGAGTGCTATGTTCAACCAAGTACATTGCTTACTCTACCATACTCTCCCTCACCAGCATAAAACGTCTCTGCGATCTATGCATAGGCCAACCCAGCAGTTAAAATGAAAGCATTTAATTGCAAATTTTCCATTTTATGAGGACCTGTCAGCTCTCCAGACATATGTGTCCTAGTAGATACTTGCATTCTCCATAATATTGTGGCGCCCCTGTGGTCCAGTCGCCACTAGAAGTTGCAGCAACCCAAGACTAGGGACTCTATGCCCAGCAACGAGATGGCGAAGTGAACAAGTGGAAGGTGTGTAAGTTAGACAGGAAAGGTCAGGAGGAGGAAACAAAATTAGAAACACACAGAAAGTTAGTAAGTTAAGTCAGTTGTTCAGCAGTCAGTCGAGAGGAGAGAACACCATCATTACACAGGACTGAAAGGAAACGGACCCGGCAGCCTGTACCACCACGAGGCTGTTCCGGGTCCAGGCTACAGACCGTAGAGAGACAGAAGGAGTCCTAGGGGCACGGGTTGTGAGCACTCCACCTGTGTGCCTGAATTAGCGGGAAATCTGAAGGACTTGGGCAGAAACCAGGTTATCCGGCTCTGAGGTGGTCTGGACCTCTAGCTCCTAACCACGAATCCGTGGGGTGCAGGGTCTTTATGTCCCGCAACCCAAAACCCAGTGCAGCGATGAGAAAGGCCAGGTCCACCCAACAAAGGCCTGTGACCATATCTTTGCATGCGATGAAAGAAGAGAGCCCATGGAAAGGAACACAAAAGGGGGTGAACTGGACGAGCCATCCTAGCTGCTAAAAGACTACCGAGTCGCCACTGGACTGTCTTGTAACTTGAACATCTGCTGAGAAAGCAAAGTAAACTGGGTTGAAGCTCAGCACTGTGTGAGACTGTCATTTCTGCGCCTGAGGAGAGGTAGACTGAGTAGCTGAGTCCAGCAGCAGGAGCCTGCCCGAGAGTGTCCCTGAACTCTGCCAGCAGCATCTCAGTCCCGCTGGCTTCCTTTTCCCCAAATTACCCCAACAGACTATACGTTGCCCTGGGGACCCGCTCTTCCAGTGGAGAGCTAAACCATCCTAGCGCTACTCCCATCATCCCCAGAGGTCCAACGGCTATACCAGCCGTACTCCACGGGTGGCGTCACGACAAAACTTTTATTTTTTTATATCTCTTTTTTCAACTTCCCCTTTTTAACTGATCCCCGACGAGGGGATCATAGACCGGTCACGCCACCGCGACATCCCACAGCCCCCGACGACATCGGAGGGCCCGGTTCCTAGTGCCCAACAGTCCCCGCCTGGGGCGAGTCAATATCTTTTCTCAGGACACTGTATGTGCCATTTCCTGTCATTCCTCCTGGGTGTTACCACTTTGGGGCCGTGTCTCTACAAAATCTTGACCCTGTTCCATCAATACTGACATTGTAGAAATACACCCCTTCTGACAAGGGGATTGTAACACCCAGTTGTCAATTTAAGATAAATGAAAAAAAAAGCCAAAAAAAGTGCAAAAATCTGAGTTATGAGAAACAATGCTACAGAATCATTAGTTCATACCGCAGCAGACATATCAGGAAAGCTGACAGGTGAAAAGGGAAACACTTGAAACCTTATACTAACTGACATAAAGAATTTAACAGAATCAGGCAGGCAGGAAAAGACAAGAAGCAAGAGCAACTGAGACCAAATCCTGTGATATCAGCAGTTGGCAGGAGGAACAGCTCTCGTCCGTCACCTCCATCTTACGGTGACACTCCACTGAAGGTCTCCAGCTGTGCGGCAATCTCTTCACCACTGATTTAACTCAGATTTGATCTTACTGATGTAGAGACGTGCCACAGTAAATTCTTCCTCAATGCGCCACTTTCTTACAGGCTGCAGAGAAGACTTGCTTTGACGTCTCAAAGACTATTCACTCATAAAGAAGAACACTGACTGAATATTGGGAAGTAGGATTAGATTGGACTTTGTCTTGCAGATTGAGATGTTACTCACCAATTTAAATTCTCCATTGCCGACAATGACACTGAATTCACTCAGATCTTTCATCAGGCCATTGAGAACCTCTGCAATTCTCTTCCGTTGATGGGTGCTAAACTCCTGCAGGCGATGGAGATCAGTCTCCAGAGAAAGTAGAGTGGCCTTCATGGAAATAAAAAAATCCACTGTTAATCAAGAGACTACCCTTCTCCATTCATTATTTGGCTATTATATCTTAGTTTACACTTAAGGTACCGTCACACGCAGCAATATTGCTAGGCAATTTCACTGGCAATTTGCTGGTTGCAGTGAAATCATGGACACATTGTACCATTTGTACACAGCAACAAAATAGAACAAATGTGTCCATGATTTCACTGCAACCAGCAAATTGCCAGTGAAATTGCCTAGCAATATTGCCGTGTGTGATGGTACCTTTAGAAAAATCAAGCCAAGTTCATGGTAAGGAAATAGTAGTCAGTGTTCCACTGCCATCTTGTGTCAGATAACTGAGGATACTTACAACTTTCTGAGACAATTCATCAGTAAGTATCTTGTTCTGCACAGTTTTGTCCTCCACTTCCTGAGATTTTTGGTCATAGTTTACGGCTAGCTCTTCTAGAGCCTGCAGAACCTCTTTTACTTCTTCCTTGGCACAGTCATTCTCAGACTGTAAGCGACTGAGTTCCATTTGCACCTTGTCATTGTCTCCGCGAGTTGATATTAAAAGCTGTGGACACAAAATTCGAGGTCAAGTTGTTTGTCCTGATGTAAAGACTGGTAAAGCAGAAAGAATTAAATTGCCCAATTCCCAAAAATTATAATTTACATGTTCCTCTGACTGAACCATACACTTCAATTAGGCAACGCTCAAAACATAGTGATATTTTTGCCGATGTCATCTTCAAAGTCAAAAACAATAAGATACCTGCCTATATACAAATGTGGACTCGGTTTGTCTGAGTAAAGTTTATAGCTCTGTTGGGAGATCGTCTGAATCTTATTTTTCAGGGTTCAAACAATACACCAAAGCAGTCGGGAACAGGACCTCAGATGTTACACTCGCCTGCACAAGCTCAGGTACAGGTAGGCAAAGTCTCTAGTGCTGGCAGGTGCAGGCGGACCACTGCTGAAGACAGGATGGCAGATGCAGGCAGATACAGAGGGCATGGCAGATACTGACTGGTAGGGTAAGGTGGTAAATCATGACACAGGTGATGGACACAGATGAACAGGACCTGAAAACTAGTAGGCAGAAGAGAGACACTGACTAATTAACCATGTTGAACAGGCACCTCCCCTAGTGGGAGGATGCCTTAAGTACCTACTGCCTCTCAGTCATAGGCCGAGGAGAATCTCTGGGTAATCGCGTGCTGGCCCTTTAAGGGCAGGGAAGGAGCGTGGATGCGAGCCCCAAGCGCCTGTGCAGAGTGCACAGGACCCGGGAGCTGGAGACAGCAGAGAAACACGTGGGCAGCAATGGAGAAAAAAAAAGATGGTGGTCCGGCAGAGCCGTCGGTGTTACAACATGAATACGTCCTTGTACTTTCCTAATGTGGGACCAATGTCAAGGCAGCACTAGATCAACAAATGATTTACCATGTCAGTATTACTTCCTCTGTTTAATGGCCATAAAATATTAAAACCAAATCAAGCATTTATTGTCTCTATTTTTCTGATAAACATTTTTCCACTAATATTACCTCGTCTTGGTCCAGCATTTGCTGCTTGAGTTTTTCCACCAACTGACTCTGCTGGTTGATCTCATCATCCTATAAATATAAAGAGCACAAGATGAACTTCCTTCAGCAAAATGCAGTTTTTAATGTCTTTGGAATAACTGTTGCCTCATGAGAGTCATCTTCCTCTAGTATCTTCCACTGCCGCAGTCCTTATAATACAGAATTTTGCAGATTACTGAATGATCCTAAACCCTGACTGGTCAATCATGTTTCCTTATAAACTGAGCTTCAAATAATCTGATTGGTCAAATGAAGCTTTCGCCTTTAGTCTTCTTCACACACACGTTGACTTTTAGGCCAAGGTCACAGGAGCGTATTAGAAAAATCGGCCCGCTTTTCATTAGCATCTGTATGACACGCATATGTAATGTGTATTTTTTTCTCAGCAATTATTATTCTACAGTCATTTACAGGGCCATTTACAGTGTTCTATGCTAAGTATAATGTATCTGTACAAATCAGATGGCGTATAGATGGTCTGTGTGCCATCCGATTTTTTTTCGGCACCCATAGACTTGCATTGGTGAGTCTCATCTGACTTACGCACCCACTTTCAGCATGCTGCAAGGTTTTCTCATCTCGAACACAGGTGACCAAAAAAATTGCATATCTTCTCAGCCTTATTGACTAACATTGGTCTGAGTTCAATGAGAGATTTTCTCATATAGCACTTGTGCAATTTATATGCTTATATAAGCGAGGCATTTAAACTCATTCGCTTCACAGTAGTAGTTACAGAAAATGACATAATAATAAAGCAAAATGTGTGATTTCCTTTATAAGCTACTGCTGATTTCTCTCAATAAACTTGTGTCCAACTGTGAGATTTTCTCACACTGAGTGCTCCATACCTTGTCATCCAGCTGTTTATACATCTTCCGGATCTCCTCCTCATACTTCCTCCTCTCTTCTTCTGAGATCCTGATCACAATGGAGGAGTTGTCATCATTAACTGGGGTCTCATCGCAGGTCTCCTGGATTATCTGCTCACCATCACTCAGCTGCTCCGTCTCAGGTACATTCTCTCCTACAGAAAAATGAAGGAGACTGTTTTCTTGCATGCAATTCCCGAATTTGGCGATGTGGACTCCACATCGCATGTGCGTAGTGGCATGTGACTGGGCAATTCTGCGGCAAGAAATCGCCAGTGGAGCGTCGCCTGATTGCCCTGCACAGCAGTGAAATCAGGCGATATCCACCAGGGATTTCAGCGCATCGTGGCGTGTGACAGGGCGATAGTGATGTAGAAAGCGAGCTTAGATATTCTGGAATCAATCCCGTAGGTGTGCCCTGAGTGTGCCGTTTTCTGCACCCCGTCTGCGGTGATTGGTGGCTTAGTGGTAATGCAGTTGTGTAGGCCAATCGGAGTGGTAGGGGCACAGTGTAACACACTCTGGCACGCCTGTCTCCTCGTCGTGGTCAAACTCTACGCCCACATCGCTGATGTGGTTGTGGTGTGTGAGGTGGCGATGTGGGAAGAGAAGATCACTTCCGGTCTTCTGCAGGCGATTTCCGGAACGCAGAATCGCCGGAGATCACACGAGAGATTGCTATGTGTGACAGCTTCACAGCGATCTGAAAAAAGTGCTCGAAACGTACGCGCTCATGTCAAATCACCAGCGATATGGAAGCCATATCGCGGCATGTGATGGTTTCTTTATAGATATGGGTCTCACCCTATCTTCAGACCCGTGGACACAAGTTGCGCACTATGAACAGCTGCCTCTGCAAGCTGTTATAGAATTCAATTCTGTATATATATAAAGTGCCATTACGCTGCAGTATTCAGAACGTTCCAACAAATGAAATAGGTAGCCGATGCATAAGCCACTCCACAAAGTACAGCAATGGACCAAGGGTCATTCTAAGTGGACCCCTGTTGTAAAGTACTGCCACCAGCACTTTTCCAAATATGCAAGGTTTTGTTCTCTTGGACACTGTTGCACATGTGACCGTCTCTACCATTCCTCCAGCGGGCAAGTTCAGCCTCCAGTTTTTGAAATGATTCCTTCAGATGCTTGGTCATTCCTTCTCCTTCTCGTAAATTCTTCTTCCATTGCTCTGCTGTCAGCTCAAGGTTGATAATGCAGTATTCTTGATAGTCTTGGCTCTACAAGCATACAACATAATGTACCAGTTCATAGTGTATTTTACATTCATTACAAAAGTAGGACAGCTTTGGCTAACTACAAATTGACACTTCAAGGGGCTTCCATCATTCATGAATAGGAGTGAGCAATTTCCCCCAGGCCCTGTTTGATGCCTGTTTGGAAGTGGGCACGCCTACTGATTACAGTTATGGCCAGAAGCGTTGTTGTGCCACTTGTCCACACCTGCATTTAGTGGAACACAGGGACACTGAGCTTCTAGATTGGGCTTATAATGGACTCCAGCATCTAGCTGGCCTCAGAGCAGCGCTACAAGACTACCTGATGAATCTGCAATTATCTGAATAATCAGCAGTATTGCAATGCTTAGCAAACTTATTAGCCAACATATGTGCCCTAGCCAATAATGGACAATCCCTAAGATTTGTTCTATTAGTTGGTCTCCAGTTTCTCCATGTAATACAACCTCTGGCCAAACATAGATTGACTTGGTCTCTGCAACTTATAGCTTGAATGGAGACACAGATAAACATGGTGGTCCTGCAGTTGCCACTCAGCGAGTCCTGCAGGATTCTGGTCATCTTGCTGTCTCTATAGGGAACATATCCTTTCTAAAACAGTAAAAAGGATAAAATTGGGGTGCACAATTTTAACAGGTAATTTGTGAATAATGGAGAGTGATGGCTGTCACTTACCGATCCTTCTGCCAGAGAAGATATGACATTTCCCAGGGCAGAAAGAGACTTATTAATATTCTTGGCTTCATCCAGTACCGACCCTTCAGCTCCAGTCTTACTGACCTATAAGATTTGATGAACACATAAGTCACATACATATACATGTAACTGTATAAAGTGTAAATGAAATATCTACATAAAATTCACAGTATAAGAGAAATATATAGATTTGGAAATGAGCTCTTTAGGCTTATTGCCTTTTTAAAGTACTGTATATACTCGTGTATAAACCGACCCCCCTACTTGTGCCCCAAAAATCTGGAAAAACCTATTGACTCGTGTATAAGCCGAGGGTGGACCCCAGCACAGGTATACAGCCCCCCCAGTGGTATACAGGCCTCCCCAGTGGTAGTATACAGCAGCCCCAGTGGTAGTATACAACAGCCCCAGCAGCCCCAGTGGTAGTATATAGCATCCCCAGCAGCCCCAGTGGTAGTATATAGCAGCCCCAGTGGTAGTATATAGCAGCCCCAGTGGTAGTATACAGCAGCCCCAGTGGTAGTATATAGCATCCCCAGCAGCCCCAGTGGTAGTATATAGCATCCCCAGCAGCCCCAGTGGTAGTATATAGCATCCCCAGCAGCCACAGTGGTAGTATACAGCAGCCCCAGCAGCCCCAGTGGTAGTATATAGCATCCCCAGCAGCCCCAGTGGTAGTATATAGCAGCCCCAGTGGTAGTATATAGCATCCCCAGCAGCCCCAGTGGTAGTATACAGCAGCCCCAGTGGTAATATATAGCATCCCCAGCAGCCCCAGTGGTAGTATATAGCATCCCCAGCAGCCCCAGTGGTAGTATATAGCAGCCCCAACAGCCCCAGTGGTAGTATACAGCAGTCCCAGTGGTAGTATATAGCATCCCCAGCAGCCCCAGTGGTAGTATATAGCATCCCCAGCAGCCCCAGTGGTAGTACACAGCAGCCCCAGTGGTGGTATATAGCATCCCCAGCAGCCCCAGTGGTAGTATATAGCATCCCCAGCAGCCCCAGTGGTAGTATATAGCATCCCCAGCAGCCCCAGTGGTAGTATATAGCATCCCCAGCAGCCCCAGTGGTAGTATATAGCAGCCCCAGTGGTAGTATATAGCATCCCCAGCAGCCCCAGTGGTAGTATATAGCAGCCCCAGTGGTAGTATACAGCAGCCCCAGTAATCCAGGGCCCCCCTAGCCTTGCTCCGGTAACCTGTAAAGTAAAAAGAGAATTTTGTTTACGTACCGTAAATTCTTTTTTCTTGAATCATCAATGGGAGACCCAGACAATGGGGTTTAGGGCACTGCCCTCCGGAGGCCACACTAGGTACTACAAGTTTGTAGACACCGCCCCCTCCGCTTATAAACCCCTACCGCAGGGAATATCCTCAGTTTGGTCCATAAGCTGCGAGGAGACAACATAAACCACACCCGAAACATCGGGAAAGAAACCGTGCACAGACGGTCCAACAACCCGGAATAGACTGTCCCAACTGGGAACAGGTCAAATGCAAAACATCCAACGGAACAACTGGGTGGGTGCTGGGTCTCCCATTGATGATTCAAGAAAAAAGAATTTACGGTACGTAAACAAAATTCTCTTTTTTCTGATCATCATAATGGGAGACCCAGACAATGGGGATGTCCTAAAGCAAACCCCAGGGCGGAAGAGTTCCTCAAAAAGACGTTGAGATATACGGTCCCCCTCAAAGGTGGGCAACCGCCGCCTGGAGGACCCGCCTGCCCAAACTTGCATCCGCAGAGGCATGGGCATGCACCATATAGTGCTTAGAGAAGTGTGCAGGCTGGACCAAGTGGCCGCCTGACACACCTGTAGCGCAGAAGCGCGATGTCGCAAAGCCCAGGAAGCACCGACAGCTCTGGTCGAGTGCGCCTTCAGGCCCACCGGGAGAGGCAAACCAGAAGAACGGTAGGCCTCTTGAATGGGTGCCTTGATCCATCTGGCCAAGGTCGATTTGGACGCCGCGGACCCCTTACAGCGACCTGCCGTCAGTACGAACAACGAGTCCGAACTCCGGAAGGAGGCAGTCCTGGACACATAAATGCGTACAGCCCGTACGAGATCCAGAGTGTGGAGGTCGCGCTCAACCTGATGAACAGGGGCAGGACAGAATGATGGAAGAACAATCTCTTGGTTCAAGTGAAAAGTGGAAACCACCTTTGGCAAGAATTCTGCCCGCGGGCGCAACACCACCTTGTCTTGGTGAACCACCAGAAAAGGTGACTTGCACGATAGTGCAGCCAATTCAAAGACCCGTCTTAGAGACGTAATTGCCACCAGAAAGACCACTTTCTGTGACAGACAAGAGAGGGAAACTTCTCTCAATGGCTCAAAAGGCGGTTTCTGTAGAGCCGCCAGGACCATGTTGAGATCCCAAGGGTCCAGCGGTCGCCAATACGGCGGGACCACCCGACACACCCCCTGGAGAAATTGACGAACCTTAGGAAGGAGCGCCAAGCGCCTGTCGAACAGCACTGAAAGAGGGAGCTGAGAGATAAACCCAATTCCAAACCCGATTGTAGGAAAGCCAACAAGGTCGGAATGGACAAGGGCCACGGTGACCGTCCACCAGAGGCACACCAGGAGAAAAAGATTTTCCACGTTCTGTGGTAAATCCTCCGTGATACAGGCTTCCTAGCCCGATTCATAGTGGCAACCACAGTAGGGGAGAATCCCCTGGACGTTAGAAGCCAGGCCTCAAGAGCCATGCAGTCAATCTGAGGGCCCTGGAATTGAGGTGGAAGAAGGGGCCTTGAGCGAGAAGATCTGCGCGTTCTGGAAGAGCCCACTGGTTCCCGCCTGACAGTTGCCACAGATCCGGATACCAGGACCTCCTGGGCCAATCCGGTGCCACTAGAATGGCTACGCTGCACTCCGTCCTGATCTTCCACAGAACCTTGGGAATCAATGCTAGCGGTGGGAGCACATATGGTAGATGGAAGTCGGACCAACTCAGGATCAGGGCGTCCGCCCCCAGAGACTGAGGGTCCCACGATCTCGCCATGTATTGTGGCACCTGATTTTTCAGCCGCGAGGCCATCAGATCCACGTCCGGAGTGCCCCATCTGCCGCAGATGTCCCGGAAGACGTCCGGATGAAGAGACCACTCTCCGGCGTCCATCCCCTGCCGGCTCAAGTAGTCGGCCTCCCAGTTCTCGACCCCTGGGATGTGAACTGCGGAGATCAGGCAGCCGTTGTCCTCCACCCAGGATAGAATGCGGTGGACTTCGGCGAGGGCCTGAGCACTTCTGGTCCCTGCCTGATGATTTATATAGGCGACGGCCATCGCATTGTCGGACTGAACCCGGATGGGCTGTCCTGACAGTAACTTCTGAAACGCCAGGAGCGCCAGATAGACCGCCCTGATCTCCAACACGTTGATCTGCAACGCCGACTCCGACTGAGTCCAGAGGCCTTGAGCCCTGTGGTGTAAGAACACCGCTCCCCAGCCCTTCAGACTGGCGTCGGTGGTCACCACTAACCATGACGGTTTGAGGAAAGACCGGCCCCGTGACAAGTGACGTGGTTGGAGCCACCACTGCAGGGAATCCCTGGTCTGCCGTGAAAGGGCCATCAGCCGATTCAGCGAGATCGTCCTCTTGTCCCATCTTCGGAGAATTTCCAGCTGGAGAGGACGGAGGCGAAACTGCGCGAAAGGCACCGCCTCTATCGCTGCCACCATGCGGCCCACCAGCTTCATCAACACCCGTATGGATGAGTGTGGTGACAGGAGGACATCTTGGACTCCCGATTGGATGGCCAGCTGTTTGGCTCGTGACAGGGACACCAGAGCTGAGTCCGTGTGGAAGTCCATGCCCAGATATGTCAGTGACTGGGTCGGAACCAAGGTCGATTTCTGGACATTGAGAAGCCACCCAAACTGTTCCAGAGACATCATGGTCACCTCCAGGCTCTTCCGGCAAAGATGTTCTGATGGCGCCCTGACCAGCAGGTCGTCTAGATAGGGTATGACGGCATGTCCCTGCACATGTAGGAGAGCCATCATAGAGGCCATCACTTTCGTGAACACCCGCGGAGCCGAGGCCAACCCGAAGGGCAGCGCCACGAACTGGTAGTGTTCGTTCCCCACTGCAAATCTCAACCAGCGTTGATGAGCCGGTGCAATGGGCACGTGAAGGTAAGCGTCTCGGATATCTATGGACGCTAGGAAGTCTCCCTGCGACACAGCCGCGATCACGGAGCGCAGGGATTCCATGCGGACCTTCCGAACTAACACGTGACGGTTGAACAACTTGAGGTCCAGAACCGGGCGAAAAGAGCCGTCCTTCTTCGGGACGATAAAGAGGTTGGAGTAAAAACCCCTGAACCTCTCTCCCGTAGGCACTGGGACCACTACTCCGTCTCTGCGGAGTCCCTCCAACACCAGATAAAAAGCCTGAGCCTTGTCTGGAGATGGAACAGACCGATGGAATCGGTGTGCCGGCCGCGACGTCAGCTCTATCCTGTAGCCGCTCGAGACTACGTCTCGGACCCACCGGTCTTGGACGTGGAGTAACCATCTGTCCTGAAATCAGGACAGGCGGCCCCCCACCTGTGGGGCGGCAGGACTGGAGAGCGAGTCATGCGGAAGTGGTTTTGGGGGTGGCAGCCGTTGCCCCCGTTGACTTCTTCTGGCGACCCTTGGGGCGCCACTGAGTAGAGGGCTTGCCTCCTCTGTCCGCGCGAGCGGAAGAAGCTGATGACTGCGAGCTGGAACGAAAGGACCACTGTTTGGGGTTCCTTTTGACGGTATACCGTGGCTTAGGCTTATTCTGTGGGATCTTAGACTCCGCAGAATCCTTTATCAGCTTATCCAGCTCGGTACCAAAGAGCCTGTCACCCGAAAATGGAAGATTCTGCAGAATCTTCTTTGACGTGGCATCTGAGTCCCAGAGACGCAGCCACAACAACCTGCGGATCGCTATAGCATTGGCCGAAGCCACAGCAGAGCGAGTGGCAGTTTCTAGGGTCGCAGTCCTGGCGTAATCTGCATAGGCCCTTGCCCTATCAGTAAGCGCTAGGACCTCAGAATTGGACCCCGCCAGGTCCGTGATACCATCCAAGCAGGTGGTGATTGCCTGCAGAGTCCAGACCGTGGCAAAATTAGGGGCAAATGAAGACCCCACAGCCTCATAGGAAGACTTGGCGAGTTGTTCGACCTGTCTATCCGTCGCGTCCTTCAATGAGGAGCTATCAGAGGCAGAGAAAAGGGAGCGTGCAGCAATCCTGGTCATGGAAGGGTCCACCTTCGGGGACTGCGACCACTCCTGAAGCACCTCCTGGGGGAAGGGGAAGTGAGTGTCCCTAGATTTGCGGACATAACGCCGCCCAGGGTGAACCCTGGGTGCTCTAACCACCCTTCCAAAGTTAGTGTGGTCCATAAAGGAGCCACATGGGCGAGCCTCCGGCTGCAGCCATTGATAAACCTCCTTCGGATGGAGTTCCACCTCCTCAGGGGGTGCCACGAGACGAAGAGTCTCGTTTATGGAGGATACCAAATCCTCCACCCCATCAGGTGGTTCTGACATAGACTCAAGTATTGAACCCCCATCATCCTCGTCACCGTCAGAGTGACGCTCCTCCTCAGAGAGGTTCTGGATCTCGGGTGATTCATCCCGGCGAGCCCGCTTAAGGGGTCTCGCGGTAGCAAAGGGCGACACCCGGGGGTAACTTGAGGGAGCAGCTGGACTTCCCAGTCTCCTAGTCAGTGCCTCCAGGGATTGCGACATGGAGGACAGCTTGGACAACACAGATTCATTAATCTTATTCTGTGTTTCCCATTGCCCCGGGATCACCTGAACCTCAGGGTACAGCACCGGAGCTGCAGACTCTGCAGTATCAGTCCGGGCCTCTGGGCGTCCGCAGTTATTGCAGGACCCCCCAACCAGCGTCCCGTTGCATGTAGCACAGGTAGTGGTGGAGTTGTCTGCCTTAGCAGTACTCTTCTTTGCTGGGGACATGCCGACAGCAGAGGAGAAAAATAAGCCAAGTAGGAAACCGGAACACCGGCGGCTTACCGACCGCTTCAATGCGGTGGAGGGGAGCGATGTGTGTGTGGCCTCCGCGAGGGTAATGACCGGACTCTCCAGGGAGCGCAGTAGTGCACTCATTCAGACCCAGTAGGGAAGTGAGGAGAAAATGGCCGCCGCCAGACCAGTCGTGGGCGGCGCCACAAACACGCGGGAAACACACACACACACCCACATCTCATGGGCTGCTCCCCATCTCTCCAAGCAGCCAGCGCAGTAATCTGGTGCTGGAGCCCGCAGCGCGGGAGATATAGTATCAACACTATATCCAAGGCTTCAGACAAACTCTGTAGCCCGCAGCCGCAGCCCCTGTGACACACAGGGCGGTCAGCTATGGTGACCCCAGCACAGGATACACCGCCAGAACCGCGGACCCGAGGGTTGCGCGCTGTCTGAGTGTCACAACACAATAGTGTCAGACACTACCCCCAGGCACACCGGAGACACACAGGGTACCTCAGTGCCGGTCCGGTCTGTAAGCACCATATAATGGGAGGCCTCGGACGGGGGTTCAGCACCAGTCCGGTCTGTAAGCACCGTTTAGGGAGGCCTCGGACTGGGCTGGCTCCAGTCCGGTCTGTAAGCACCGTTTAGGGAGGCCTCGGACGGAGCGGAGCTGTGCAAGGCTCCTGTCTCCCACTTCCCAGAGCCCCCAGGGGGGATGGGAAGGAGTGCGGCAGCGTACCGGGAGAACACAACGTGTCCAGGCTCAGAGCCCTCCGGTACCTCAACCTGTGTGTTCCCCAAGGGTGAACAGGGAGACTGCCGGAGGTCCCCGACCGGGACCTACCTTGTCTTCAGACGCCATCACGTAAGCTGTGAGAATGCTGTGATGTGCAAGCAAAGCGTGTGATACCTCCGAGCACACTAAGTTTAAAACTGAGGATATTCCCTGCGGTAGGGGTTTATAAGCGGAGGGGGCGGTGTCTACAAACTTGTAGTACCTAGTGTGGCCTCCGGAGGGCAGTGCCCTAAACCCCATTGTCTGGGTCTCCCATTATGATGATCAGAAAAATATACTTATCACTGTCCCGCTGCCGTCCGCGCCCGCATCTGCCGACATCCCGATCCTCCATCTTCAAGCGTCTTCTTCCGACTTCCTGTGTTCGGCGCCGGCAATGACGTCATTGCCTGCGACGAACAGAGGAAACCGGAAGACGCTTGAAGATGGAGGATCGGGATGTCGGCAGATGCGGGCGCGGACGGCAGCGGGACAGTGATAAGTATATTTTACTTTACAGGTGACCGGAGCAAGGCTGGGGGGGCCCTGGATTACTGGGGCTGCTGGGGCTGCCGTATTGACTCGCGTATAAGCCGAGGGGGGTACTTTTCAGCCCAATTTCTGGGCTGAAAAACTCGGCTTATATGCGATTATATACGGTAGCTCTTGTAACAAGATGAAATGGTAACTTGAATGCATGAGAATAGATGTCTTAGTTTTTGATATATATACTATTTCTAATTTTTTTACTGTCAGATGAGAAGACAAGCAAGGCACACTGAAGTCTCACAAATTTTATAACATATGTTATGCAAAAATGAACTAAATTGGCTCGGAGTCATGAGTGGAAATGAAAACCTGAAGCTTCATTCGTTTCTGTGTCAGTAGCCCTGAGGACAGAGCGGATTTCTCTGTTTCCCCAAGATGGTTCTCAGCAGCACTTGGAATGAAATGTTCTAAAAAATGAGTAAAACACGAGCATTTCATGTTTCCTTGATGTTCAAAAACATTTCATATCAGAATTGAGCCCCGTTAAATTCCATCATTTTAAATAGATTTTTTTCATAACTCAATAGCACAAATAAAGTAAGAAAAATAAGAAATATAATATATTCTATTAGAGAATTCTGCTTCTTTCTCCTCCTGGACCGATCATTCATTCTCAACATTCTTCAGTGAATACAGCTTTTTCCATTCCTGAGATAGGAGATGACAGTTGGTCCATGGAACTTGCAGTAAAACGTGACCAACTTTCATCTCCTATCTCAGTGAAAGGAAATCTGTCTTCACTGAATACAGATTTTAGCCAGCAATCAGTCCAGGAGGAGAAAAAAGCTAATTTCTTATAAGACATATTACTAAGATGCTATTAATTATTGATTAAAAATTATTATAAAGATGACTCTTTAACCAATGCCGCATACTGCATGAGATGGAAACTTTGATTGATTATATTCTGCATTAGAAGAACTCATATAATGACTAAATATACATTTTTCCCTTCAGATTTTCTGCTGCAAGTAATTTTAGAAATCTATTCCACAAACTGCCGACTGTTCTCTCCCCTGACTGCGGCGTTCTGCAATGTAAGGCAATATAGACAGATGAGCATACTGCAGAAATCAATAGGTCTTGCTCCGTCTGAGATCACATTGATTTTAGCATATTCTATAGGCCATCATTTCTGGCTGTAATTCCAGTGATTGTGCAGAATAATCTGTTATGTATTTCTATACAAAGCATGCGTGCAAGATATACATATAAAAGGTACGGTCAAAACACAAAGCCACATTATAGGAATAATAGAAAAACATTAGGCGTAGGTAAAATATTATATATAAAAACAAACTAAGAAGCAATACACACTCCTATACCTGTGCTACCCCCAAAACTTCACTGCACGTGGTTCCTATGTGGACCTTAATGGATGGTTTTAGAATTGAATAATTGCAAAAAATAAGACTGAGAGGAGACTTAATAGCTGTCTAGAAATGGCTGTCACACTGTAGAGGGATCAGCTTCCCATGCATCATCATTAGCATGGGAGCAGTGAATATCGTTCCCCTGCAGTATCACGATGTCCTCCTATGTATTCTCTTGCCAGCAGCTGACAGCGTGTGTGGAGCAGGGCGCATGACACTGATGTCATCGCTGCGCACTCACACACTGATCAGTGGTCAGCATGAGAATACATAGGAAGACGTCGTGATGCTGAAGGGGAGCGACGGATGGGAGGTATAAACATTTTTTATGTGTGCCCCTGAAAGGGGCATATATACCTGAATGGGACCTATATACCTGCATGGGGCCCACATACCTGGATGTGACACATATACCTGGATGGAGCACATATACCTGGATGGGGCGCATATACCTGGATGGGGTGCATATACCTGCATGACACATATATACCTGAATAGGGCATATTTACCTGGATGGGGCATATTTACCTGGATGGAGCACATATACCTGGATGGGGCGCATATACCTGGATGTGGTATATATATCTGGATGGGGCATATATACCTGAATGGGGCACATGTACCTGGATGGGACATATATACCTGGATGGGGCATATATACCTGAATGGAGCAGATGTACCTGGATAGGGCACATATACCTGGATGGGGCATATTTACCTGGATGGGGCATATATACCTGGATGGTTATATATAGTGGATGGGGCATATATACCTGAATGGGGCACATGTACCTGGATGGGACATATATACCTGGATGGGGCATATATACCTGAATGGGGCACATGTACCTGGATAGGGCACATATACCTGGATGGGGCATATTTACCTGGATGGGGCATATATACCTGGATGGTCATATATACTGCATGGGGCATATATACCTGCATGGGGCACATATACCTGGATGGGGCACATATACCTGGATGAGGCATAAATACCTGGATGGCCATATATACCTGTATGGGGTATATATACCTGGATGGGGTCCTGGATGGGGACATATACCTGGATGGAGATATTAGTACAGAATTTGGGGACATTACCCCCATAACAGTGTCAGCAGTAGATCCACCCATAAGTGCGTCATGACCACATTTTTTGCTTCAAATTTTTCCCCCATGTTCCTCTAGGGGAAAACCTTGGTGCGTCTTATGGTCCAAAAGATACGGTAGTCATTCAATGGCTGTGATTCTGACCTTTTCACTGCCAGCCAAGTCGACCAGGTACAGCTTTCCACTCAGCTTCTGTTCTGTCTCTACATTCTCCTGCTTGATATTGATGAGGAAGATGCTGTGACTGCGGGAGCTGTGCTCATTCATGTCTGAAAGAGAAAACATATAAAACCGAACAAGTCAAGAATGGGGAATACAGAAGCTCATTTAAGGAGGATTCCTTTCCTAATTTCTTTTTATTTTCTCGAAAACAGACTTAAGGTAACAATAGTAGCATTGAGATAGGTAGATAGATACATAGATAGATAGACAGACAGATACATAGATATACAAGAGTTCTTTGCATGTACAATATTAATTACAGTATATACTATTCACACCATGCTCTTCATATGATTATGAATTGCTATTTACTGCTACAAATGCACTAGTGGTAATATAGTATCCTCCAAATTGTATAGAACAGATAAAAAGAGGTGTTTACAACCCTATCTGAGAGCATCTTGATGTAGAGGCAGAGACCCCGATTCCAGTAATGTTTCCCTTACTGGGCTGCATGCTGGCATTCTAATAAAAGCAAAATATATAGAGATTTATCAGTTCTCTGAATGCTGAACTCTGTATTATCCGCCAACATCACTGACTCGCAGCTTTCTGTGTACCCTGTGCATAGGCAGAAAGCAGCCAATCAGTCAGTGGTGGGGGTGGGAATATATAGAGCATATGAATATAGAGGACAACCTTGGAGCAGGTTTCCTGGTCCTCTAGTGATAATCCTGCTGATAAAAGTAATTCTATGAAAACTACAGCAAGCTGTACAGTAAGTGACACATCGCTGGAATCAGGATCTCTATGCTGCTCTCAGATTAGTTTGCACAAATCTGGAGACAGATTCCCTTGAATAAGTAGGATAAGATATGTTCTGATTCCAGACACATGGATCACAAGCCAGTCCTCTGCATACAGTTCACCACTGGGGTTTCACTCAATAACAGCACAGCATCAGATAACTCATGTCAGTCCTTACTTGTGACGGCGACATGGCGGTTGGACTTTCCTTCATCGATCACATCTAGGATCTCCTCCGGACTGGACACAAAACGTTCAGTACATCCCTGACATAGAGAAAAGAATAGATTTTGAGGGCACAGTACAATGTATTACCGGCCATTAATACTAAGTGGCTGATTATAGTTCAGTACATAGTGGACGTCGTTATCTTACCTATGTAATGACCTTATGATATTATTACTTATGATATAAGTCAACGAATGTAAAAGAAAGAATTTTACCAACTTTATTCAGATGGATGATAATTATCTGATGAAATAGTGATATTAGGGCTGTATTTTGCCCGATGAGCAGCAGTTTTGAATGACACCATTCATTTTACCATACAATCTACTACAGAAAGGGAACATCCAGGTGCAGTGAAATGGCGAAATATAAAACTCATCTTCCTCCGTTTTTCTCTCTTTCATTGTTCATTGCGTGGTAAAAATGACCCGACACCTGATCCTTCTGGGAGGTATGATTATCCGGTCACACCAGACTTGTACATTTTTTCTTTTATTCTGTTTATTTTTTTTTTGTAGTCAACAGCTGATGTTTTTATTCATTTAATTTTGGGGTACATGAGATGTGTTCATTGCCGGTCTTGAGGGAGTTACAGCAACTGGAAATAATGCAGCTCTGTCGTTTCAATTCTTTGTCCTCATCTGATCGCTTGTTCCACCATAGCACAGTACTGCCAGTATAGCCAAAATCACAGCTTGGTACTGAGAATTACAGCTGTATATCACAGCCAGCATCTGCCAGGTACGTGCCATGCGTCGTACATGTATGGAAAATGTCAGAAATCTACTCCAGTCCTTGACTCCAAAATATTTCTTAAATTGGAATACAGTTGCTGAACGATGCAAGTTAGTGAATTTGGTGCATCCTATTCCAACAGGCCCTTCCACAAGTCTAGTGTGCAAAATGTCTGTCTAGATGACCCAGGGCCAAAGTGTATATTGTCACTGTCTGTTTATATTTAGGTTTCCAGCAGTACCATGGAGTTTTCATCTGCCAATAATCAGTGTTGACCCTGTCCCAGCCTACACAGTAAACCGGACAAGCAAGCTGCACAAAACAGCAAGTGCCAGCTTAGTCTGGCTTCACACCACGGCGCAGTCCGGTCCGTGGCTGTCAGGCATGAACCTGACAGCCCCGGACCGGATCAGCACACAGAATCGGAGAGCCAAATGTGTCCTCCAGTCCTGTGTGCAGACGGATGGCTGTAATCGCAGCCGCAGCTACTGATTTTTCAAGACCGCGGCTAGCACGGAGCTAGCCGCGGTCCTGAAACAACAGCGGCGTGCAGCCGCCGGTATCCGGTTCCCGGATTCGCCCAGACCGGGGCAATCCGGCCCCATAGGCTCCCATGTTTTGGAGAACCGGATTGCCCCGGATCCGGGATCTAGCTTTTTGGGGTGATTTTTCTCCCCGGACACAAAAATGTTGCAAGCAACATTTTTGTGTCCGGTGAGAATAATCCGAAATCTCCAGGATTCCACCGCAGAGATGAAACCGGATCGCAGAGAGCTGCCATCTGGCTCCATCCGGCCCCATAGGATACTATGGGGCCAAAAAAACGGTCCGGGGCTGCCTGGTTTACACCGGACAGCCCCGGACCGGACCTTACCGTGGTGTGAAGCCGGCCTTATTGTGTGTGCTACAGAGGCCAATATGGAAACTGGAATATTATAGGATTTTTTTTAAAGGGAATCTCTCAGTAGATTTTTACTATTTAATATGAGACCAGCATAATATAGGGCAGAGAGCGTGATTCCAGGAACATGTCACTTGCTCAGCAGCTTGCTGTAGTTGAATCAGTGTTTTGTCAACAGGAGATTACTACTAAGGGTGGAAAAACACTATGCAAGATGCATGCAAGATACTCACATGAGTCTCGCATGACTCACCCAGCACAGCCACCGATTCTCTGGTGAGGAGAGCTTTGTAGAAACATATGCAGCTGACACGCTCCCATTCAGAGAGGCAGGGACCCTTCCGGGTGAGTCATGCAAGACTCATGCGATGCATGTTTCCACCCTAACAAACTAGATATCACATGCAGGTCAGTCAAGTTAATCTGTGTTACCTCCACCACTGATTGGCAGCTTTCTGACAATGGTCAGTGTACACGTGACGCTGTCAATCATGGGTGTAAGCAAGTTATACAAACTTCAGCACTGTGGGCACTGCTACAGTCCAATAAGTGATACATCACTGGAATCAGACTCTCTGCCCCTATATCATGCAAAGCAAAAACCTCCTGACAAATTGTCTTTAAATGGGAAAGTCAGACAAATAATAAAAAACACCAAACATTAAAATCATGTTTAATATAAAAACCTAATTAAAATAATATGTACATTTCTGGTGTAGTAACATTTTTACTTTAGTGCACACTCTCAAGAGACGTATCGCTTCTACAAACCTTCAGTCCCAAAATTAGAAGGACAACTAAAATGAGGATAATGGGCTCAGCCTGTAATAGCCAAGCAGGGCAGCATAATGGCAATAATTTAGGAAAAAAGCATCCATCTCAATCATTATAATCAATATAATAATTTACTATGAATGCGAACACTAAATCATCTCTTACAGGGATTTCTCAGATTTTTATAAAGTGCATAAACTGAGCCATGAACTAGAGGGAATATTATTCAATTCACAGCATATTCTGACTGGGAGAAATGATGCTAAGTACTCTGTATTGTGCTCAGACTCGACAAAACAGCATGGGATCAATACTTTGTGATCATGGCTTTCAACAAAAACCTCTGAGATCTTTTGCCTGCCCACATAGCCCTGCAAGAGAATGGATTTTCTGCTTTCAGTAAAAGGCACTTGGCACATTCACACGGGTTCACTGCAGCACTGATAATTTTATATCTGTACGCCCGAATTATAAGACGCACCCCCAAATTTGGTGAAGGAATAGCAAAAAAATTACTTTTGAGGTCAAATGGGGTCCATCTTATAATGCCAGTGCCCATCTTACAAATCATATATATGTCTGTCATCCTGGGATATAGCCCCCATATCCTGCATATGGCCCACTTGTATTGGTATATTAGTCCCCTTGTATTGGAACCCCTTGTGCTGGCACATTATCCCCTTGTACTGGCACATTAGCACATTAGCCCACCTGTGGTGGCACATTATGCCCCTTGTACTGGCACATTGTACATTAGCCCCCTTGTGCTGGCACATTAGCCCCCTTCTGCTGGCATACAGGCACATTAGCCCCCTTGTGCTGGCACATTAGTCCCCTTGTAATGGCACATTATCCCCCTTGAGCTGGCACATTAGCCCCCTTGTGCTGGCATATTAGTCCCCTTGTACTGGCACATTAGCACATTATACCTCTTGTGCTGGCACATTAGACCTCATGTGCTGGCACAATAGCCCCCTTGTGCTGGCGCATTAACTCCCTTGTGCTGGCACATTAGTGCCTTTGTGCTGGCACTTCAGCCCCCCTTGTGCTGGATATGATCCCCGTCACACTACATGCCGCATACACATTAAAATAACAAACGCTGTTACTTAACCTCCGTCGCTTGCTCCGTGATCCATCTCCATCGGATCATTTGACCGGGGCGCACAATGATGATATAACTGTGCTGTGCCGATCATGTGATTGGATGCCGGCACAGAGACAGAAAGAGAGAGGAGCTGGGAGCATGGAGCGAGCAACGGAAGATAAGTAATAGCGTTTGTTATTATAATGTATGCGCGCCAGCAGGGGAGCACATAGCATGACGTGGGGGGACATATCTAGAACAGGGGGGTGAGTACAGGCACATGTAAGATGCGCCATTCCCCCAATCCATCTCTCAGCGCTGCTTTAGCACTGAGGTGGTGGACAGCTACTGCAGTGCATATTACATGAGGCTAATGAGCAGGGGCACGTGACCTTCCACTGCCTCCTGCAGCCTGCACCAGCCCCTGGATACCGCTCCAGAGGCACCCCCCCTCCCCTACAGCCCATACCCTAGTAGATTTGGATTGTAAGACACACACCCCACTTTTCCCCAAAAATTGAAGGAAAAAAAGCTCACCTTATAATCAGAAAAATATGGTATATATTTATATGTATATATATATATATATATACACATTATATATGACACAGTATATGGTACTGTGTATATGAATGTATATTTTTATATGTATGCATGCCAAGGGTGCCACAGTTTATCCCATATTTAACAATAAAGGGCGCAATGGGTCTAATCTGTTTGATGAAAACTATTTTGTGCAGTGTATGAACTGCTCACCTGGATCGGTTGTGAGACCCACAATCAGTTGCAGCGCATCAAGCAGCTCGAGGAGTGGTGACCTAATACCCAGCTGGACAACGATAATCCGATCCGCGCTGCTGCATGCAAAGACAGACGTCCTCAGTATTTTAAAACGGTGCACTTTATTCCTACGCGTTTCAAGGTCGTCCCGATATCTTCATCAGGGAATCATTAACAGATTCTGTTAATGATTCCCTGATGAAGAGGTCGGGACGACCTTGAAACGCGTAGCAATGAAATGCACCGTTTTAAAATACAGAGGACGTCTGTCTTTGCATGCAGCAGCGCGGATCGGATTATCGCTGTACAGCACAGTTTTTCCCATGACATATATATAAAAGTAAACACATACAGTCGTGGCCTAAAGTGTTGGCACCCTTCAAAATGTTACACAACATGAAGTAAGATGCAATTACACAAGTTTATTTCCTTTGTGTGTATTGAGTCAACACAAAAAACTAAGAAAAAATTACAAGTTGGACATAATTTCACTCAAAACCCCAAAAATGGGCTGACCCGTGGAAGCGCACTGAGCGCGAAACGGTGCCGTCGTCATCTCGGCCCCCTCCTCCCCTCCCTGCTACCGAATGTCTAAAGCTCCCTGAATAAAAGGACCGATTATCGTATGGGTGAGTGCCGTCTCCTCTTTATTGAAACACTTCAGAGATTTGTTTCCACCCATTTCTGTGTGCTTCTTGAAGTCTGTTTGGGGTCATTGTCCTGCTAAAAGAAAGATGACCTAGGATGCAGACTCAGCTTTCAGACACTGGACACTACATTGCAACCCGTAATCCTTTAGTAATCTTCATATTTCATGATTTATTTCATGACAATTAAGGCACCGAGTGCCAGAGGCGGCAAATAAAAAAAAATATCTTTGAACCTCCACCATAGTTGACTGTAGGTACTGTGTTCTTTTCTTTGAAGGGGTCATTCCATTTTCAGTAAACAGGAGAATGATGTTCTTTACCGAAAATCTCTATACTGGCCTTATCTGTCCACAAGATGCTTTCCCGGTAAGATTTTGGCTTACTCACATACATTTGGCAAACCGCAGGCTTGCTTTTTTATGTCTCTGTGTGAGCAGTGGGGTCCCCCTGGGTCTTCTCCACAGCATTTCATTTAATTCAAATACTGAAACATAGTTTGGGCTGGCACTGATGCACCCTGAGCCTGCAGGACAGCTCAAATTTCTTTGGAATTTGATTGGGGATGCTTATTCACCATCTGGACTATCCTGTGCTGCAACCTATTCAATTTTTTTATGCCGTTCATATCCAGGGAGATTAGCTACATTGCCATGGGTTCTAAACTTCTTGATTGTGTTGCGCACAGTGCACAAAGGAACATCAAGATCTCTGGAGATGAACTTGTAACCTTGAGATTGTTAATATTTTTCAACAATTTTGGTTCTGAAGTCTTCTCCTCTTTCTTTATATTCATTAAATCAAGGGCTTCCTGCTCTGTCCACACTATTTATGTATATTGATTCATAACTCCATTAAATTACTGAGACAGGGAAAGATTATTTCAAACTCTTTTTCTTTGGGAAGTACAGGACTAAATTATGCATAAAATAATTGTATTTAATAAGCATGAAGATCAAAAGCATAAATGTTCAGCAGCCCTTAGACCACAGTACATCTGCAGCCTTCTCATCACTATGAGACTCAGCTGCTCAGAGCAGAAATGATTTGCGGTAATTGTATATTGATTCATTCTGCAGCATCAGCATTGGAGAAAGAATTGCGGAAATACGTAAGAGAAGCCTTGCCGAGTGCTGCAGTGTTGTGTAATCAGACGGGAATTAATATATATTTGATGGACTGTTATTTATAAATTGGAGGGTATAACCTCTATCTTATGTATGATATCACATATTCATGGTCTACCAGAATAACTAACATATCCTATATTCTTCACTGGTCCTACTGGTTCATTTTTCTTCCGCTGGATGCAGATTTGGTGCAGATATTTCTGCACCAAATCTGCAGTGTGGGCACATTCCCTTAGAGGTGAATGCAAAATTTTAACAAAATATTTTATCTTTTAAGAGGAAAAAAAAATAGAGGAAAATTAAACATCAAAGACAAAACTAAAGATATTTTTTCATATTGCTCAAAATTCATGGAAGTGCATGCGCCATTTTGAAAAATGTGGTGCAAAAAAACAAAGGATACAAGAAAAGTGACAAAAAACTGCAAATGGTGAATCGGGCCCTGTGTGTTGTGAACAAATTAGCTCAATTAACCCAATAACAAAGAACCATTCAGGCATGAAATAGCTTGTTTTAGGCTAACCATGCACTAGAGAGTTTACAAGGTAGAAGGACAATTCAGGCCATTTTTTGACAACTGCTGATGCTTTTTTGTGACCCAAACGAGCGGGACAAATGCTGACTGATGGCAGATGTCTGTTGAAAAATTGATCTGTCGTGTTGAGTTTTGTTGGCCCATGTCGGGAACTGTAGTTGGAAAGGTGTTTATGCCGAACAACAGATCTGCAGACTGGTGCTCAGAAAGAGCAGAGATGGATAGGGGGTCGGTCATTTTATCATAGCGAACCTTTATCAGCAGCAACAACTTCACAGACCAATCATGAACGACAAGTCGTTCAAAGAGGAGACCAACATGCAGCACAGGAAGGAGAGAGCGAATAGGGGGAAGAGAGAGTGCACAGGGTGGAGAGTCAGCACAAGAGAGAGAGCACATGGGGGAGTGGCAGCACAAGAGAGAGCACATGGGGGAGAGGCAGCACAAGGGAAGAGAGTACACAGGGTGAGAGTGCACTGCGGGGAGAGACAGTGCACAAGGGGGGAGAAACAGCACAAGGGGAGAGAGAGCGCACAGGGTGAGAGACAGCACAAGGGTAGAGAAAGTGTAAGGTGTACGGGGGGGATAGACAGCACAAGGGGAGAGAGCGCGCTTAAGGGTGAAAGACAGCACAACGGGAGAGAGACCGCACATAATATATAGTCACACACGTTCTAGAATCGCCCGATGCGATAGAATTGGGCCCCTGCCTAGTGGATAATAAACACTGATGTGTGAATGTGCCCTAAGAAGAAGTTTATGCAGAGCGTCAGTCAGACATCATTGGTTCCATATAGGCTGATGGATACAGCGATTCAAAATGTTTTCTGCTTTTTTGCATCATAAGGGTCAGTGAAAAAGATCAATCCCATGCTGTGAACTGCAGCTTATTCTGAAACTGGAACTGATTGTTCTCATTACTTGTGTATTGTTCTGTATTTTGTTGTGGCTTTTAGTTGCGGTGGCATGATAGTGCATTTCTGGAAATTCTCTCTAATTGAGCGTAGATCAGTAAATGAGATTTTAATAATAGCAGTCCTGGGAATGACCGGTAACACCAAAAGACAATATGTAAAGGCCATCTTAGGCTGCCTTCAGATTTGCAGATGCCTCCGCAGCGTTTTGTGGAGGCATCTGCAAGCATCTGCATGCAGACCGCAGCCCCTATGTTTATAATGGAGAGCACGGCGGTCTGCAGATGCTTGCAGACCGCCGTGCGCTCCTATTGCCCGCCATATGTGATCTGTGCGCAGGCGTATGCCTGCGCACAAATCACACACTCCCGCCCGCACCAGGGACGCGACATGTTGCGTTCCTGGTGTGGGCGAGAGTGTGTGATTTGTGCGTAGGCATCCGCCTGCGCACAGATCACATATGGCGGGCAATGGGAGCGCACGGCGGTCTGCAAGCATCTGAAGACCGCCGTGCGCTCCATTATAAACATAGGGGCTGCGGTCGGCATGCAGATGTTTGCAGATGCCTCCACAAAACGCTGCGGAGGCATCTGCAAATCTGAAGGCAGCCTTAAAGGGTCTTCCCATCTCCAAGATCCTATCCCAATATTTAGTAGGTGTAATAATAATAATAATATTAGCTAATACCTCCAATTAGACATGTAGTGCAGTTGTCCTGATATAGATGTCTGTTACCACATGTGCAGGCCTATGCAGCTAACTGATCACCAATGAGTTTTGTTTTTGTATCTACATACACTGCTAAAGTGAAATTAAATAAAGGAATGGTTGAAAATAAAAAATAAATGCTCACCTGTCCGCCGAGTGTCCTGCGATGCGCGGCATCCACCTCCGATGGCTTAAAGACCTTAATCAGCTGACCGGGAAAGGGCAGAGCAACCCAATCAGGTGATGTGTCACATCACTGCATCAGCGCAGTTTAAGTTGCCTGCCAAAACCGATCAGGGGGCGGGTGATTTAAACCGTGCTGATTCGGTCATGTGACACATCAGCTGATCAGGTTGCCCCACCCCTTCTCGGTCAGGTAATGATCCTTAATCCATCGGAGGTGGATGCCACACATCGCGGGACACTCGGCGAACAGGTGAGCATTTATTTTTTTATTTGTAACTATTCCTTTATTTAATTTCACTTTAGCAGTGTATGTAGATACACTGCTAAAGTGAAATTAAGGGAACAGAGCGTGCTCAGTATACTAAAACTGGATCCGGGAAATGATTCTGTTTTTTTCTCGGAACCGGCGCCCATAGACTCTCATGCTATGTGTGCCCGATAACCCCAGATTCGTTTCCGTCCGGTTTGGTCCGTTTTTTTCACCGGAACCCAAAATCCGAGCAGTCTCCGATTTTGGGGCTGGGAAAAACAGGACAGAAACTAATTCGGGACTGAACTGGCAGAATCGGATGGCCATTTATGACCAATCTAGCAACATAGGGATACATGGGAGGCAAAAAGGATCCTGTTCTGTCCTTTTCAAAACAGACAGAACAGGATCCCAAAAAACGTGCTATGAAGCCAGCCTAACAACTGCAGAAAAGCTGTGATACATGTAATTTCACTACTTTATTATCGGATAACGCATGCCACTTTAAGTATTGGGATAGCTATTTTTATGAGTGCAAAATAACACAAGGAATTGTTGTATATGTGATTCCATAACATACAAGAAACTGTGCCTGTAAGAATGCAGAGGTCATAAGGTAATTCTTCAAAGGGTATATATATACATACTGTATATATGTTAAAGAAAAATGCAATATTTGATGCTAGTCTTAGGAATCAAGAAGACATAAGTCATAGTGTCTGCTCTCACCTTGACAAATGGCACACGGTTCTTGTCTTCATGCACCGAGAGGTTTGTTTTAGACACTAGAAAAGGAAGGAGAATAAATTGATTTATAAAGGCATTAAAAGGAAAATCAATACTGCAAATAATTTACCCAACTATCTTTACTCACACACTAAAAATAAAGAATACATGAGAGATCAAATAGAAGACAGATGTACTTAAAAGGGGTATTCTAGCCAAAACAAGGACAGGACCCTAACTGATCACCAATGAGTTTTGTTCCTCCTGGTTCTCCTCTGGTGACAAAGCTATGGCCAGAAGAAGCTGATTGAGGAGGCAGGTGGCACATGTGCCTTACCACTCCATTCAAGTTTGTGACATTGAAAATACCTCATCAATACTGCGCTATTTGCTGTCCTCGATAGTGGATCAGTATAGAAAAGGTCAAAAGGGAGCAAATTTGACCAGCCTTTCCATTCAGGTCTATGACACTGAAGGTTTGTGACCAGCCCCTCCGCTCAAGTCTATGACATTGAAGGTTTGTGACCAGCTCGTCCATTTAAGTCTGTGACATTGAAGATTTGTGACCAGCCCGTCCATTCAAGTCTATGACATTGAAGGTTTGTGACCAGCCCATCGACTCAAGTCTATGACACTGAAGGTTTGTCTATGACACTGAAGGTTTGTGAACCACCCTTCCACTCAAGTCTATGACATTGAAGGTTTGTGACAAGCCCCTCCATTCAAGTCTTTGACACTGACTCAAGTCATGTGACCAGTCCCTCCACTCAAGTCTATGACACTGAAGGTTTATGACCAACCCCTCCACTCAAGTCTATGACATTAAAGGTTTGTGACCAGCCCATCCATTCAAGTCTATGACATTGAAGGTTTGTGACCAGCCTCTCCATTCAAGTCTATGACACTGAAGGTTTGTGACCAGGCCGTCCATTCAAGTCTATGACATTGAAGGTTTGTGACCAGCCCGTCCATTCAAGTCTATGACATTGAAGGTTTGTGACCAGCCCGTCCATTCAAGTCTATGACATTGAAGGTTTGTGACCAGCCCGTCCATTCAAGTCTATGACATTGAAGCATTGAAAGTTTGTGGCAAGCCCTTTCACTCAAGTCTATGACACTGAAGGTTTGTGTCCAGCCCTTTCACTCAAGTCTACAACACTAAAGGTTTGTGACCAGCCCCTCCACTCAAGTCTATGACACTGAAGGTTCGTGACCAGTCCTTCCACTCAAGTCTATGACACTGAAGGTTTATAACCAGCCCCTTTATTCAAGTCTATGACACTGAAGGTTTGTGACAAGCCCCTCCATTCAAGCCTATGACACTGACTCAAGTCTTCTGACCAGTCCCTCCACTCAAGTCTATGACACTGAAGGTTTGTGACCAGCCCGTTCATTCAAGTCTATGATATTGAAGGTTTGTGACCAGCTCCTCTACTCAAGTCTATGATATTGAAGGTTTGTGACCAGCTCCTCCACTCAAGTCTATGACATTGAAGGTTTGTGACCAGCCCGTCCATTCAAGTCTACGACATTGAAGGTTTGTGACCAGTCCGTCCACTCAAGTCTATGACACTGAAGGTTTGTGACCAGCCCGTCCACTCAACTCTATGACATTGAAGGTTTGTGACCAGCCCGTCCACTCAAGTCTATGACATTGAAGGTTTGTGACCAGCCCGTCCACTCAAGTCTATGACACTGAAGGTTTGTGACCAGCCCCCCAATCAACTCTTTTAAGTTCATGGTCTTACAGCCGGGGCAGAAAAGGGTACACAAGTGCAAAATTCTGGTGACTGATGGGGATCCACACTCATCTAATAGTTATCACCTATCCATTGGATAGGTGATCATTTGTTTGTCCTAAAATAAAAATACCCTTTTAACTTCAAAAGATTATTGTAAAAATTGGCTTTATGACTGGGCAACTTTAAAAAAGGTTGGAGATAACCAGATCATATTTTTCTCAGAAAAATGAATACTTTAGTCCATGGACTTTATCTAACATGACAATTTTGCCCCATTTATCAGCAAAGTGAATACGATTCCTGATGTTTTTTCATAAATTTGTTGTTTATTTTTCAAATCTGCACCATGTCAATTATTTCAGCGTTTTCCAGCAAATTTCATCCATGCTAATGAATGAGAAAAATGTATCAAAAACGCACTAAATACGCATCAAAAATACAACAAAAATGCAACAAAAAGCTTGTATTTTCTGCTGCTTTTTTCTGTCAATGCACCAGTATATGTAGCAGATTTTCTGCTGCAAATACTGAACTGAACATGTCCACACACCGGCTACAATTAAACAGTGCAAAACCCTAATGAGAATATAATAACATACCGTATATTACAGATCCATTTATAAGATTAGATAAGGAATGAATGAATGAAGATAACCAGTCCTCCCAGAACCAACTGCATCCCCAATTATATTTACATGCTGATAGAGAAACAACTACAAGGTACAGATCAGGAATCTTGGGAGTCTAAAAATTAGGGTGACAATGTGTGATGAGGGCGTGTAGTTGTTACTATTCGCTATTCACACGGATAGTACAATACTCACGATACTCGTTACTTGGTGAGCATCGCTGGTGCTTGTGAGTGACGGCGTGATCGAACGTCCACCCCTCACCTTGTCCCGGAAATACTCGTTGTATGGCTGGATGTGTGTGGGCGGAGCCTATCACTAATTGACTAACACTGCACACGCTATTTGGATGAATATGCGAGTATTAAAAAGTGCTTGTTACGAGTATAGCGATTACGAATATTACACCACTCGATCATCACTAGTGGCAATCTCTGTCTGAGCTGTAATGTCACCAAACAGAAGTGACTCAGACATGACTGAGGGACACACAACCCCATCTTTCCACACAGGGTCTCATACTTTTCCTCTGATTCTTCCACTCCTGGTTTTGACTTACAAATACTGAGGTAAAAAACTCAGCAGATTCTCAATGTGTGCATGGGGCCTTATGCTTCAAACACTGTAATTGTCCCTTATGCCGGTGTCCCACTTGCGAGAGACATGCGAGAGCTAGTTTGTCATCGAATCACCCGGCACCGGCTGTCCGCTCTCCAGACAGGAGTGTGTCAGCCACACAGGTAATACATACAGCTGACACACTCCTGTCTGGAGAGTGGGTGGCCATGCCGGGTAAAGCGATGTGAGACACGTGCAAGTCTCTCACAAGTGGGACACCTGCCTTACAACATATGTAATCAAGCACTGGTCATTCAAGACATATACATATAACAGATTTGCCCTCTACCCATCGTACATATACTCATCATCATGACAACACTTGCATCACATATTTTTCCTACAGAATTGGATGTGACATCGTCTTGATATCAGTCTAGGGCATGAGATTTCAGAAGTGCATCCTCACAGCCTCAAGCAAGTGACAGATCATGATCCACAATGAATGCACTAATTTGATCCTTTAATGAGGAAGACATTAGCACATTCCATCTGAATGTATAATAAGCTGATAATTGCTCATTTGCATACACGTGCCATGCCTTGTAATAAATGAGATTGCAGTATATAAGGGGACGGGTCAGCTTCATGCAGCTCTCTTTGTGATCCTCTATAGATTTATTATCTTATAAATGTATAAACCAAGGATTTGGACAAACAGGATGAGATTCCCACTAATAATATCTCAGAACACTATTTTTGTAAGCTTGTGTATTTTGGCCAAAATATTGCCTAACACCTCATGTACAGTATATGTATTTATTTTGCAGATCTAGAATCTTCATCTTTATAAACTACTCACCATCCAGCAGGTCTCTGATTTTATCCAGGTAAATCTCAAAATAAGACACCTGAAGGAAGAACAAATTCCATCATAAGGATTAAAGTTCTATAACATGAAGGGGCTATTCAATACCTAACATGCTCCTTATAAATACAGTATCTCTTTTTTATCCTTTAACCCCTTCACCCCCGGGCCTATTTTGACCCTAATGACCAGGCCATTTTTGTCAATTCTGACCAGTGTCCCTTTATGAGGTAATATCTCTGGAACGCTTCATTGGATCCGAGCGATTCTGAGATTGTTTTTTCGTGACATATTGGGCTTCATGTTAGTATTAAATTTAGGTCGATAATTTTTGCGATTATTTGTGAAAAAATCAAAAATTTGGCAAAAACTTTGAAAATTTAGCAATTTTCAAATTATGAATTTTTATTCTGCTAAACCAGAGAGGTATCTGACACAAAATAGTTAATAAATATCATTTCCCACATGTCTACTTTACATCAGCACAATTTTGGAAAAAAATAATTTTTTGTTCGGAAGTTATAAGGGTTCAAAGTTCATCAGCAATTTTTCATTTTTCCAGCAAAATTTACAAAGCCATTTTTTTTAGTGACCACATCACATTTGAAGTCTTTTTGAGGGATGTACATGACAGAAAACACCCAAAAGTGACACCATTCCAAAAACTGCACCCCTCAAGCTACTCAAAACTACATTCAAGAAGATTATTAACCCTTCAGGTGCTTCACGGGAACTAAAGCAAAGTGGAAGGAAAAAATGGTCATTTTAATTTTTCCAAGAAAAATGTTCTTTCAGCCTCAATTCTTTCATTTTCACATGAGCAACAGGATAAAATGGATCCTAAAAGTTGTTGGGCAATTTCTCCTGAGTACATCGATATCTCATATGTGGTCATAAATCACTGTTTGGGCGCACGGCAGGGCTCAGAAGTGAAGGAGCGCCCCAGTTTAATTTGTGAAGCACTGGGGCGTTCAAAATGCTCACCACCCATCTAGATAAGTTCCTTGGGGGGTCTAGTTTCCAAAATGGGGTCACTTGTGGTGGAGCTCCAATGTGTAGGCACACAGGGGCTCTCCAAATGCGACATGGTGTCGCTAAAAATTTTAGCTGATTTTTCAGTCAAATTGTTAGCTGACACCATGTTGCATTTGGAGAGCCCCTGTGTGCCTAAACATTGGAGCTCCCCCACAAGTGACGCCATTTTTTAAACTAGACCCCCCAGGGAACTTATCTAGATGGGTGGTGAGCATTTTGAACGCCCCAGTGCTTCACAAATTAAACTGTAAAAATGAAAAAAGAAAATTTTTATGGAAAAAAAAGTACGTTTTCATTTTTACGGATGAATTTCTGAAGCACCTGGGGGTTCAAAATGCTCACCACCCATCTAGATAAGTTCCCTGGGGGTCTAGTTTCCAAAATGGGGTCACTTGTGAGGGAGCTCCAATGTTTAGGCACACAGGGGCTCTCCAAACGCGACATGGTGTCCGCTAACAATTTGACTGAAAAATTAGCTCCAATTGTTAGCGGACACCATGTCGCGTTTGGAGAGCCCCTGTGTGCCAAAACATTGGAGCTCCCCCACAAGTGACCCCATTTTGGAAACTAGACCCCCCAGGGAACTTATCTAGATGGGTGGTGAGCATTTTGAACACCCCGGCGCTTCACAAAATAATCTGTAACAATGGAAAAAGAAAATTTTTGTGGAAGAAAAAGTACTTATTCAATTTTACAGATGAATTTGTGAAGCACCTGGGGTTCAAAATGCTAACAATTCATCGAGAAGTTCCCTGGGAGGTCTAGTTTCCAAAATGGGGTCACTTGTGGGGGAGCTCCAATGTTTAGGCACACAGGGGCTTTCCATACGTGACATGGTGTCCGCTAACTATTGGAATTGTTAGCGGACACCATGTCGCGTATGGAGAGCCCATGTGTGCCTAAACATTGGAGCTCCCCCACAAGTGACCTCATTTTGGAAACTAGACCCCCCCAAGGAATGCATCTAGATGAATAGTGAGCACTTTGAACCCCCGGTGCTTCACAAATTGATCCGTAAAAATGAAAAAATAAAATTTGTGTGGAAAAAGAAGTACTTTTTCCTTCTTACGGATCAATTTGTGAAGCACCTGGGGGTTCAAAGTGCTCACTATGCATCTAGATGCATTCCTTTGGGGGTCTAGTTTCCAAAATGGGGTCACTTGTGGGGGAGCTCCAATGTTTAGGCACACAGGGGCTCTCCATACGCGACATGGTGTCCGCTAACTATTGGAATTGTTAGCGGACACCATGTCGCGTATGGAGAGCCCATGTATGCCTAAACATTGGAGCTCCCCCACAAGTGACCCCATTTTGGAAACTAGACCCCCCAAGGAATGCATCTAGATGCATAGTGAGCACTTTGAACCCCCAGGTGCTTCACAAATTGATCCGTAATAAGGAAAAAGTACTTTTTTTTTTTTCACACAAATTTTCTTTTTTCATTTTTACGGATCAATTTGTGAAGCACCTGGGGGTTCAAAGTGTTCACTATGCATCTAAATACAGCGAAGCCCTTTTTTATTTTTTTTCTAGGACTAATTCTAGAAAAAAAATGGCGTGGGGCTCCGCCATATATTTGGTCCAGCCAGGTACAACTTGGCAGCTACGGACTGCCAGCAACCCCCAGCTGCCTCATTGTACCTGGCTGGCAACCAAAAATACAGCGAAGCCCATTTTTATTTTTTTTCTAGGCCTAATTCTAGAAAAAAAAATGGCATGGGGCTCCGCCATATTTTTGGTCCAGCCAGGTACAACTTGGCAGCTACGGATTGCCACCAACCCCCAGCTGCCTTGTTGTACCTGGCTGGCAACCAAAAATACAGCAAAGCCCTTTTTTTTCTTCTAGAACTAATTCTAGAAAAAAAATGACGTGGGGCTCCGCCATATTTTTGGTCCAGCCAGGTACAACTAGGCAGCTGGGGGCTGGAATCCACAGCATGGAGAGGCCCAAGCATTCTGGGCCCCCCATGCTGCGAATTGCAGCCCGCAGCCGCCCCAGAAAATGGCGCATTCATTGAAGCGCCATTTTCTGGCGCTGTACCCAGACTCTTCTAGTTGCCCTGGTGGCGGTGGCAAACTGGGTAATAAAGGGGTTAATGCCAGCTTTTTATTGGCAGCTGGCACTAAGCCCGAGATTCATAATATAGGGCCAATGTTAGACCCGCCATTAGGAATCTCTGGTAAATAGTCAGAAAATACACACAGAGAAAAATCTTTTTATTTGAAAAAAAAACACAAACAAAATTCGGACTCCATCTTTATTATAAAGATCCGACATAGTCCACAACGAAGGTCCCACGACGCTCTATCGCCTCCGACGTAGTCCACAACGAAGGTCCCACGACGCTCGAACGCCTCTGCTCAATCCAGAGACTGCAGCAAGGAATCAAGTGTCCTCTTCCTACAGCCTCTGGGGTCAGAGTTATGGTGCACTGTATGACAATGATCTGTCATACAGTGCACCATGACTATGATCCCAGAGACTACAACAAGAGGACACTTGATCCCTTGTTGCACCCATCCATCCACCTATGCACCCATCATCCACGCACGCACATCCACGCACACACGCTGACATCCACGCACGCACGCTGACATCCATGCATGCACACATCCACACACGCACGCACATCCACACACACGTCCACGCACACATGCATCTATGCACACATCCACGCACGCACATGTCTATGCAAACACACGTCTATGAACGCACACGTCTATGCATGCACATGTCCACACACGTCTACGCTCACTCACGTCTACGCTCCCACACGTCCACGCACACTCATGTACGCTCACGTCCATGCACACTCATGTACGCTTACGTCCACGAACGCACACGTCCACGCATGCACCCCCCATCCATCCATTCATACATACATACATACATCAATTCATTCATTCATTCATTCATTCATACATACATACATACAAACATACAAACATACATACAAACATACATACATACATACATACATACTTACCCTCTGGATCCACCATTGAGCAGGAGGCCGGAAGAAGAGGCGGGGAGAGGAGGCGGGGCCACCGACCGGCCGGCAGAGGAGCCGCACAGCCGGAGGCAGAGCCGGGTCGGCTGCAGCAGTGGGTGCACCGAGGTGTGCAGCCCGCCGCAGGAGGTGAGGGGGGCAGCACACAGGGCAGAGCTGGGGGCTGCCTGGGGGGGTCTGTAGGAGGGGATCGGACAGCGTTGCCGGCGGGCACACCCGCGGGTGCAGCCCGCCGGCATATGCATAATAATAGAGGGGGGCGGGCGGTTTGGGGGGACGGTGGGGGGCCCCCAGTGAGTCATGGAGCGGGAGGGGGGTGAGGAGGGGTGGACACATGCCGATCCGCCCCTCCAGATCTGATTGGAGAGCTCCAATCAGATCTGGAGGGGTGAATCCCTGTGATTCCCTCCGATCGGCAGTTTCACTTTTAAACTGCCGATCGGAGGGGTCCTGGGCACGGGGGGGTTAATCCACCCCCTGTGGGGTCATCTACAGGTTGTCACAGAGCAGCAGCATCTGTGACACCTGAGCGACCCCACTCACAGGAGCTGCAGCAGCTCAAATCTGCCAGGACGTTGTGCAACGTCCTGTGTCGGGAACGGGCAGAAACACAGGACGTTGCACAACGTCCTATGTCGGGAAGGGGTTAAAGACTTTTATTATTTCCTTTATTTTAACATTCCTCACTCCTCTCCTTATATAGCTAATACTTATATCTGCTTTTTCACTATCCTTCCTGTGACATCACAGGTGGATGGCCTACATTCACTGCTCCCTTCTATCAGTCCACCTGGGACAAGACATGGGAAGGGCACTGAGGTCACATTCACCAATGTCATCCAGAATCAATAGTGCCGATAGAGGCGGACGTGAACATAGTACCGTAGAGTAAAGAAACCCTGGCGCTGAAAACATGAAAAATGTGGTTTTTGAAAGAAATTGATGCTTCAATTAAGCCGAGGTTTCCACCAGAGGATGGATTTAGAAATATAATAATACCGTATATACTCACGTATAAGCCGAGTTTTTCAGCCCAAAAATTGGGCTGAAAAGTACCCCCCTCGGCTTATACGCGAGTCAGTGCTGTATACCGATGTATACATCGGTACATACCGATGTATACATCGGTATACAGCAGCCCCCGCATCCCCAGTAATGCAGGGCCCCCCCAGCGTCTCTCCGGTCACCTGTAAAGGAAACTATACTTATCACAGTGCTCTGTCCGCGCCCGCTGTCCGCGCCCGCTCGCAGCTGCCGACCGCGATCCTCCATCTTGCGTCTTCTTCCGGTTTCTGTGCTCGTCGGTGGCAATGACGTCATTCCCTGCGACGAGCACAGGAAACAGGAAGAAAGAAGACGCAAGATGGAGGATCGCGGTCGGCAGCTGCGAGCGGGCGCGGACAGAGCACTGTGATAAGTATAGTTTCCTCTACAGGTGACCGGAGAGACGCTGGGGGGGCCCTGCATTACTGGGGCTGCCTGTATACTATCGCTGGGGCTGCTATATACCTCTGGGGCCCTGTATACTACCACTGGGGCTGTATATACTACCACTGGGGCTGTATAAACCACTAGGGCTGTATATACTGCTGGGGCCCTGTATACTACCACTGGGCTGTATATACTACCACTGGGGCTGTATATACTACCACTGGGGCTGTATATACCTCTGGGGCCCTGTATACTACCACTGGGGCTGTATATACTACCACTGGGGCTGTATATACTACTAGGGCTGTATATACTGCTGGGGCCCTGTATGCTACCACTGGGGCTGTATATACTACCACTGGGGCTGTATATACTACCACTGGGGCTGTATATACCTCTGGGGCCCTGTATACTACCACTGGGGCTGTATATACTACCACTGGGGCTGTATATACTACTAGGGCTGTATATACTGCTGGGGCCCTGTATACTACCACTGGGGCTGTATATACTACCACTGGGGCTGTATATACTACCACTGGGGCTGTATATACCTCTGGGGCCCTGTATACTACCACTGGGGCTGTATATACTACCACTGGGGCTGTATATACTACTATGGCTGCGTCTATACTACCACTGGGGCTGTATATACCACTGGGGCTGTATATACCACTGGGGCTGTATATACTACTGGGGCTGCGTGTATACTACCACTGGGGCTGCTGTATCTACCTCTGGGACTGGTGTATACCACACTGCTGGGGGCTGTATACTTGTGCTAGGGTCCACCCTCGGCTTATACACGAGTCAATAGATTTTCCCAGGTTTTGGGGGCAAAAGTAGGGGGGTCGGCTTATACACGGGTCGGCTTATACACGAGTATATACGGTACTGAGAATTACAGAATTATAATGATATATAATATACATTCATACATACTGTGTTACAAAGAAAAATCCATGACATATGTACTCTCAATAGTACAATAAACAAAAAAAAAACAACAGTGTGATTCACAGAACATTATGTAGCCATAGTGTGTGAATAGGGGGAACAAGAGTGTACCACAATATACCAGGCTCCTATAGGGTACCTTTACACGCCACAACCACAGGAGACATTTTTGGCGGCGATATGTCGCCCTGGAATTATCGCCGCCAAATTGCCTCCTAATTGTGGCGTGTATTTCGGGAATTTTGCGGCGATATGTTGCCTCGCTCCGGTCGCCTGATTTCAGAGCAGTGCTCTGAAATTGGAACCAGGCGACATTTGGTTTCTAGCCGCCAAATTCCCGAAATACACGCCACTATTAGGAGGCAATTTGGCGGCGATAATTCCAGGGCAACATATCGACACTTGGTACTCCCACCAATCAGCTGCTTGGAGTAGATGACAGATATGCACACTGCACAATGCCAGAGTAGCACAGCTCCATACAATGTGTAATGGCTGGCCTCAGGTACCGCAGCTTTAGGCTGCGTTCACACATTGCGTATTTTGCCGCGTTTTTTTACGCGCGCTTTTCAAAATACGCAATGTGCTTTTTGTCTGCCAGCAAAGTGAATGGGAAATTCACTTTGCAGTGCAGACATTGCGTAAAAATACGCAGTGCGTTTTCCGGGAGAAAACGCAGCTCCGTAAACAATTGATATGTCAATTCTTTACGCAGCTACTTCTGCGTATTTTCCCAGAGGGGAGGAAGAATCCTGCTTCCTCCTCCCCTCTGTGACAGCTGTGGCCGCCCCATTAGACTTCACAGTGTATTAATAAACACTGTGAAATCTAAATTAAACTAAAGCAAGTGTGTGAAAAATAAAAAACAATGAATACTCACCTTCCGTCGCCTTCTCCCGGTGTCTGGTCTCCGGTTGTAAGTCAGATCTCGTCTGACAGGACCTGTGGTGATGTCAGAGGGGGGCGTTCCCGGGGCGGTCCCATCGCTGATTGGCTGCTCGCGGTCATGTGGTATCACATAACCGCGAGTGCCCGGGAACGCCCCCCCTCTGACATCACCACAGGTCTTGTCAGACGAGATCTGACTTACAACCGGAGACCAGACACCGGGAGAAGGCACCGGAAGGTGAGTATTCATTGTTTTTTATTTTTCACACACTTGCTTTAGTTTAATTTAGACTTCACAGTGTGTATTAACACTGTGAAGTCTAATGGGGCGGCCACAGCTGTCACAGAGGGGAGGAGGAAGCAGGATTCTTCTTCCCCTCTGTGACATCACTGCGCTTTCTGGGGGAAAGAAAGCGCAGTGTGTGAAAGCCCCTGCGTATTTTGCTGCGCTTTTTTGCGCGGCTGAAAAACGCGGCAAAAAGCGCGCGCAAAAAAACGCAGCAAAATACGCAAATGTGTGAACGTAGCCTTACACCTATTAAATGTGTAGGAGCAGAGCTACAGCATCTAAGATTGTCCACAACATAGCGTATTGATCAATGCTGTTCAAGCTCTATAGAATGGTAACATCCAGCCATACTGGAATTGCAAACATTTGATCCATAGAGGTGATGGATGTTGAATCTCCACCAATATGTATTGATAACTTGTACTAAGGATGGGCTATCAATATTTAAGTAGTGGACAGCACATTAAGGTCAATTAAATGCTAAAAGATTATATTACTCTGAAAGTCCGTACTAGAAATTACACAAATACATAAGTGGATTGATAGTGATGAGTATCAGATCTCAATTGTCGAATCTAAAAACACATCAGAAAGGACCTGGGTATAATACTCCCAACATGTCTCTTTGCAATGTCTTAATATAGGATCTGTTACTTTATTTTAGAAATAAGAAAATAAAGTAATAAAAGTTTAGTTTTTTTATCTGCACAATAGTTTGTTACCTTTATATGGAATTCCAAGTTTTCATCCATGGAATAGATGTGGTTAAAAATATCCCTGGCAATCCTGGGTATTATTCCCATCAATTGAGGATCATGGAGCTTTCCCTGAAGAGAAATAGAAAAATATAGTCTGCAGGTTACAGCTCAGAGATAACACAAATCTTTTAAAAAGCCCTTCCCTTGTTTTTCCTAGACACTTGCTATAAGCGTCATTAGGACTGGACAGTGGCCCGATTGATCAAGGTGTTAAGCTGGCGTCACACGTGTCAATAACGCTAGCGACATCGCCGAAAAGTGACGACGCTAGCGATATCGCAAGTGCGTCGTGCTGTGCAACAGCGCGGCGCAACTGCGATCTATCACTGGTCGCAGGTTGACAGGTTTACGAGGGTGAACGTAAACCTGTCAATCTGCAACCAGCGATTAGGCTGGATCGCGCCGTCTGACACCGCAATAGCGATGTTGGCGGCGATCCAGCCCATACCGCAGCTTGCTGCGGATCGCTCGCTGGGTTGATCCCAGCCCAGCGAGCGATGGCTCCGCCCACATTGCCGCTGCGTCACCGGCAACATCCTGACGTGTGACAGCTGGCCTGTAATGTCGGAAGCGAGCGCGCACCCGCGCATCGCTTCCGACATCGCAGACCAGATTGACACGTGTGATGGGGCCTTTAGAATTCTGGTGTAAGCCACCATGAAATGACTCAAAAAATTTGCAGCTTTTGTCGTTTTTACGAGATGTCCTGGGATGGGACAGCATGTGGCACCTAGCAAATTCAGTAAGACTTACACTAGAAATGTAGTTCAATTCCTGACCCGATAGACATCTTAAGCGGAGACTCATGACAGACGTAACAATGCGTAATTCATTACAAGGTGTAGATCTTTCTCCAGTGCTGACTTCATTAACACGGGGGTGCAAATACACAAATCTTGAAGAACAGGGACCTAAAACTTTACACATATACTTACCTCCATGGTGTGGGTCTTTCCAGAAGCAGTTTGCCCATAGGCAAAGATGGTTCCATTATATCCGGCCAACACATCTGTAGGCAAAAAGAAACATCTAAGTACAGAACTATGTAAGTAATTTTTGTATGGCTGATTTCCATACTAAACTAGTTAACTATTCCTTTAATCCCTCCCCACACACACCCTCCCAATCCGTTTATATGGGCATGTAAGTCAGTGAAAGATAAGCGCATTGGTGCCTTTATATCCACTACCCGTTGCCTAAATTTGGAGACATCCACAAATTACACAATATACACGTGATGCATGAAGTAGTCTGCGATGATCTGAGCAAGAAACAAGACTCTGTGAGTGATGGCTCAATGTATTTGTGACCTTAGACGCCAAGGACCGCTCCACCGACTCTGTGCCGCGCTCTATGGTACAGGAAGTATAGAGAGAAGCATTGGGCTCCACAGAACAGAGTCCCGGACTGCGGACCTCGATTCCCCTGCACAGAGACCACAGGGTGAGCGCACACACATCCAGCGGTCCCTCCTGCACAGTGTGCCGAATTGCCATCACATCAGTGGATTCAGCACAGTGTGTCAGTGCAGTGGGGACTGCTATGTACAATGGGGGTGGGTGGTGACATTAGGGGCTGGGGAGGGTCTGTAGGATCCTGGGGCTGGCTATTCACCGTGTAGTCTGGGGTAGGGGACATGTTTGAAGGAGACTGGGAGGAAACGACCAGTTTCCCAGTTATATGCAGGCTCCAATACAAACACGCCCACTGGACGTTCCCTGGCTGCCGCAAATATGTGATATCTAGGTAACTATGCAAAGTGTTGACAGGATGTATATTACATACGGTCAACATTTTGCAGGCTAGATACACATGAATTATAGCAAAAGCCTTGGACAACCCCTTTAATTCTAAATGTCAAAAGACGAATGGCGGAAAAGTAGACAGAAAGCAAAGCATGCACAAAAGACTTACCTTTAACAATTTGCATAGCGCAGGCATGATAGACTTGCTCCTGAGTCGTATTTGGTGGAAACACGCGATCAAAAGCATAAGGTTTTCCCTAGAACATAAAAAAGGATACTTTTTTATAGAAGTATTTAATAAAAATGACATTTTTTTACAGTTTTTTTTTCTGCTGCCTATTTTATCTAACAATACAATATTAGAAAAAAGGATAACATTATATAATAATTTCATCAATCCAGGATCTTGGCTCAGGAAACTTCTATAATGTGCAGTGAGCCGAGCTGAATAGACCACAACCTCACCAATCTCACCGCACATGACAGGTTATCCAGAGACACTGTGCCCTGGTCGCAGTGTCTCTAGACCTGAGTGATCTCTGCGGGTGAACGCAGCCGCCCTGTGCCCACGATCTGTGTTTGTAGCAGCTTTTCCTTGCATTCGCCCACTGGAGATCGCATCCAATCCCGCAGCAATAAATGAACATGCTGCGAAGATGCATCAGTGTAACAACCTGCACCACACGTGAGCTAACGCTGCGTACAAATGAAGCACAGTGGGCATCGATTTCTAGAAATCCCATCCACTCCTCTTGTATTGTTGAACGCAGGGGAAAACACTGCATCCAAACCTCTAATACTGATCGTGTGCACGCAGCCTAAGCATATGCCCTGAACTTCAAAGACGTCTGCACCAACATCACAAGACTGAAGGGATCAATCACAGGGAATGGGCATTTTTTTCCCAAAAGAAGATGATAGAGTGTCGCTCTGCTGACTCAGGGTAACAGCTTTACACACAGACGCAAGTTTCTAAATTATAACTATAGCAAAACCACTACACAGTTTAGCTACAAACTTCATTCCAATTATCATTGCCTCCAGGAGTATAAGGTTTGGGGTAATAACTCATTTTTAAAGGTACTGCGTAATCATAATGATCTATAATTTATATCAGGTTTTTATGTAAAATGTATTTTTTTTAATTCTTATTACATTTTTGGTAATGGGGCTATCCTAGTCCCCCTTATACCTGTACTCTCATGGTGGGTTTACACGCTTCAATATCGTTGCGATATCGCAACTCAATGGTGCGGGAGCGCGCAATTGGTGCACGTTTCTCCCGCATCGCATTGGATGTTTACACGCTGCGATATTGGAATACAATGTCCGTGCGATGTCTACGCCCCCCCAACCCAGGAACGATCCTTTAACATGGGAGTGAATGGGTGACGTTTCAAATCGCATCGTAGTTGGGCGTTTACACAGCACGATCCGACTCCAATCTCCCTTCAATATCGGGGCATTGAATAGCACGCTCATTCAATCCCCAATATCACATTGACATCGTTCCTGCATCGTATTGGACGTTCACACCATACAACGCAGGAACGATCTCGGGTCCAACGATCGAACCACGTGACTTTTCATTGAAATTGGACTACGATATCGCAACGTGTAAACCCGCCATCAGAAAATGCACATGTACATTAGCAGCACTATAATGACTCAGACCCTATCTTTTATATTAAAGTATCTAATGAGCTTGTGTCCTTGTGAATGGAGGGGGAGCCGGGTCAGCTGTGATATCACCTATTGTAAATAATGAGTCCTGTGTTATTAGCTGGGTATGGAAGTGATACCTCTCATTGCAATTTTTGTCTGTGATGATAATGAGACTTCTCATAAGTCTTCCTGACGGAAGTATGAATCTAAAATAGCCCTGGTGGTCTGTGTGAAAATTGCACGATTTCTACATTTTTGGAATACAAATTGTGATATAAAAAACACACATTTATCATAAAACCCTGATTTAAATAATAGATTTGTTTGATGATAGATTCTTGTAAGGTGGCCAAAGAGATAAAATGAATATCGGCCATCCAATGAGAGCAGTCACCTATTGCATTTGTGTCAACTATACCCCAAGGGATCATGTTAAAATCCCCCATGTATCATGCTTTTGTCTGATAGCTACATACAAGCAATATATGAGTCTGGCAGCTTTCTTTATCGCTCCCATGGACATCCCAGGTTCATTAGGAAGGCTTCTGACTTTTCCATTAAGCTCAGTCTTCATTTTCCCAATACTTTGATTTAATTACTACACCTCATGTTCAAAGAGGAATATCTGTTAATTACCACAATCAACAATTACCAAAATATGAGGCAGGCAATGCTCCCAAATGGCCTGAGATCTAACAGAATTTAATTAGTCTCACGAAAGAAACAAATTACTGAGCTGCTAACAACGAGCAAAATACAACCTAGGATGGTATCACACAACGTCCAGACTTTCTGCAGGACTGAATACAACAGCCTCATATATGCCAGCATAAAGCTCTGTTCACACTTGTGTTGTGGATTGCTTTCACAACATAGGCTATGACAGTCTGCCAGATCGGTAATATGTGGGATACACTGTAGCAAAAAGTATCCAATGACTTATAATAGGATCTGTTGGTATCTGACACAGTATTACCGGTAATCATTCTGACAAGAAAAATAACCATTAGGATACTGTCATGTCTGCATTTTTGAAAATTCTGCGGAATTCTGCCTTTTTTTTTGCAAAAACCGGATGCAGCATACTTGCGGAAACATTGCGTTGGGCTAATGCATTTTGTATCGGAGTTCTGGAAATGTGTGGCACTTGTATTTTCATCGTGATCTGGTAAATCCGGCACTTCAGGCTTGTCTTAAAACCGCAGTTGGCAGTGGTTTTTGTCCGGTGCCTGATTTGCAAGATCGCGATGAAAAAACAAGTGCCGCACATGTCCGGAATTCCTATATAAAATGCATTAGCCCAAATGCAATGAATATTGACGTATGTGTGTCGCATCCGTTTTTTTAAATAAAAGGTGGAATTCTGCCGGATTTGAAAAAATGCTGATGTGAAAGAAAAAAAAAAACCCCGGAAGTTTCCAAGATCAGGTTTGCCTGAAATGACTGAACTGAAAATGAACGCAGATCTGAAAGTACCCTTAAGGTACCGTTACACGGCATGACATCATTAACGATGTCACTGATACGTCACGGGTTTGGAGGCGTTCCAGCGACATCGTTAGGACATCGTCATGTGTAACACCAAGATTCAACAACGATATGTTGTTGGATTGTTGATCACAGGTTTGAGAACATGTTCTAAAACCTCACATTCAACGATCCGCCAACCTGCTAGATTGTTGTGTGTGACACCGCGATAACGATGTCGTTGACTACTTCGACCATTAAAAGCAATGAGCGGGGATCGTTACCTGCTCATAATATGGTTGGTGAGTTGTCCATGATATCTAGACGTGTGACATTTGACCAACGATGTCAAAACAATGTCTGCAACGACCGCGCTCCCACGAGATCATTGCGACATCGCTCCAACGTCGTGCCGTGTAACAGTACCTTTAGAGATGGGAGAAGAATTATATTCTGCTGAAATATTACAAAAATCCATATTCTTAATGGATTTTCTGTAATTCGATCCGCATAAATTCAGCAAAATGGCGTCCAGGTGTGGTCACTATTTAGTTGAACTGTTGAGGACCGGCAAAAGATTAAAAAATACCCTAAAACAAAATACTCACCTGTCCTGGCACCACTGCTACCTCCAGTGCATGAGGTCCAGGACTCAGGGACTCTTCTTTCCACAGTCGTGTGTAGTTTTTTCACTCTAGAAAAGGACTTTCACCTTTGACCAAGTTTCGAAGGTCACGGTACTTTGTACGGTCATGATGTGCGGTACCCTCGAAGGTTTCGTCACAGACACAAGTCCTGTTTTAGATGAAGAGACCACGCCCTGGAGAACATGACACCTCATAAAGTTATGATGCACCCTAACCTCTCAGGTTTGGTTGTGATAATAAGCCTTATTCCATAATAAACACACTGGCCACGTATACACTTATAAGGCCACTTGCATATGTTGAGTATTTGGTGAGTTTTAACCTCAGGATTTGTAGCCAAAACCAGGAGTGGGTAATAAATTCAGAAGTGGTGACCTGTGTCTATTATACTTTTCCTCTGATTGTTCCACTCCTGGTTTTGGCTACACATCCTGAAGTAAAAAACTCACCAAATACTCGACGTGTGCACGTGGCTTTCTGCTCTGGGGTCTCGACATTCAATATACAGAGATTTGCAGTAAAATAAATTCAATTTGGCAAATTCAAGTCTCATCAGATCTGCTCATTTCTAATAGCTGAGCATATTGAATGACTAAATCTGTATAGGGGATCTAGCCCAAATGTAAAAGGGGTAACAATATTGTGAATCACAAAGGGAAAAAAAACTGAAGTTTCTCCAGAATTTAATGTTTATTAACTGTCATCCATCCACTGCAATACTGAGCATGAAGAAGACGTCTGCCCAATTCTCATATGGATTCACAGGACATCCTATGACGGCCATGTTCACCAGTATGCATAGCAGTTCACATCTGAGCCCTCAACTTTAGATCTTGGTTTTTATTTCCCCCAACCCCAAGCCCTGCTGTTCCTATTCAGAAAACATATTAACTGTACATAAGGGCTGAAAATTCAGAAGAAAATAATGCAAGTCAAGCACTATAGATGTTAACCTTGGGCGGCCGTCACACGCTTCAATATCGAGAGCGATATTGTTAGCGATCACGTGCAAGCGCGATCGCTAACAATATCGCTCACATCGCTGGTGAGCTGTCACACAGACAGACTCACCAGCGATGTGGAGCAGCGAGATCGCTGGTAACTATGGTACACATCGGGTTACTAGGCGCCGCGCGGCGCTTAGTAACCCGATGTTTACCATAGATACCATCTCCCAGCATAGGCTCTGCCGCTGGGAGATGGATCATCGTGGTGTCACACACCACTATGAGGCAGATTGATCAAGCGTTTATCGCTTGATATGAGCTTCGGCTCTCATATCTGCGATGTCACGATCAAGCGATTTTACATTGTAAAATCGCTTGATCGCACGTAGCGATGCACAAACGATATCGCTTAAGCGATCAAAAAGCAGATCGCTTAAGCGATATCGTGCTTTAAATTGATGCGTGTGACGGCCGCCTTGGTCAGATGACTTGTAAGATGACTATGCAAACCACTTCTTTCATAGCTGCCCTTCATAAATAACAGCATCTTATAGATTATGACTCAGACTCAGCTCGGAGAACAATAAATGACAAGGAGCACAAACTAGAAAAGTGTTTTTTATGTTCATTATGTTTTTCTTATAATGGGAAAACATCTTTAAACCTATACATGAAACCATTGGAAATGGGAAAATAGAGGATGGAATACTAAAACCAGGCTCACACTGAACTGTGTACCAAAGGAAACAAAACTTCATCTTCCTCATAACAATATCTATTTTTCTATTCCTTACTTAATAAACTGAACATATTTTTTAAGGAATAATTATAGTGAAATTCACGTTTTGCTCTATTCAATGATAAAATCATGTAAAAATTTTCTATATATATATTTTTTTTTAATGAAAATTTCTATAAAGTGGTTGTCCATAATTAGTATATTATTGGACACTGTTGGAGCATATATCAGCTGATTAGAAGGGGTGCTGGGTGTTAGCACCTCCACTGATCCCATATAGATGACCCATCCTAAGAATAGGTTATCAATATGTTGCATTTAATATAGTAACCAAAGATAACTACTATGGTCGAACATCTGCAGGGGAATTACCTGGTACACAATAGTAGAAAGCGCTCCAATATATGCTCTGCGCCTTGTACAGATACAGAATGAAAAATGTTAATAGTAAAATTGATGTGCGAGAGATTGAACAAAACCTTGAAAAATAAAAAGAACAGAAATACAGAAAACTTGTTTATATGATTGGTGCTTTTGAAAAAAAGCCATTTACTACATTAAAATCATCAGACATGATCATTACAGCTGGCTTTTCCTTGTCCTAATACTGGAATACTAAACAAGCCTGATGGATGACAGTGTAGAGAGGGTTGGACAAATCCTTTAAATCAAGTAGACAAAATTGCTAGAAATTACATTATCTCTTACAGGCGTCTCCAGCTCATTTTTTATAGTATGTCTATGTAGATTCATCCTACATAGACGTGAGATAAAAAATGAGGTGGACACGCCTGTAGGAACACACTTCTCTAGACCTGGACACAGTATAGCACATCTAAAAGTTCTAATATTGAAAGGTCATTTTAAAAATGATAAAGGAAGAAAAACCTGGGAATTCAAGCTGATAAGGATGTTTTAATCTCTAACAAGGGGACTCAATTTAACACCTGGATTCATGACTCATTGCATGGACATAGTTAACACCTCCATAAGGCTGGCTTCAGACTTGCAGATGCATCTGCAGCGTTTTGCAGATGCATCTGCAAGCATCTGCATGCAGACCGCGGCCCCTATGTTTATAATGGAGCGCACGGCGGTCTGCAGATGCTTGCGGACCGCCGTGCGCACCCATTCACTCCTACATGTGATCTGTGTGCACGCGGATGCCTGCGCACAAATCACACACTCCCGCCCGCACCATGGACGCGAGATGTCGCGTCCCTGGTGCGGACGAGAGTGTGTGATCTGTACGCAGGCATCCGCGTGCGCACAGATCACATATAGGAGTGTATGGGTGCGCACGGCGGTCCGCAAGCACCTGCAGACCGCCGTGCGCTCCATTATAAACATAGGGGCCGCGGTCTGCATGCAGATGCTTGCAGATGCATCTGCAAAACGCTGCAGATGCATCTGCAAGTCTGAAGGCAGCTAAGAAGGTCTTCAGATCTCTTAAAGAACACTTCCACCTCATCTGCATTTATAACAAAAACCTTAACTTGATTACCTTGACCTATCTCTAGTCAGCATCACCTCATGTCCTGGTGTAATATCTATTTAAATGTTGCAACATAGTTACAATTCATTTGTAATCTTGCCTGATGAAGAGGCCATTTGAGCTCTGAAATCCTGCAAATATAATTTATCTGGTTAGCCAATAACTGCATCATTCCTAGAATACTTTTGTCATTTTTTGGGACATAAGTATTTACATAGATTTTTCGGGCTAACACAGTACCACAATATTATTTTGTATTGTACTTCAATGCCATTTAAGAAATTCCGGCAATTCCTAATTTCCTACAAATGGAGGCCCCTGTCCTCTGAGAGTCATCCTCTGGATGTGCCTATGTATTTAACAATTACATTAGTAAACCAAGGGGAAAACATGTCATCTGTTACGATCATACTCCATGCAATTGTTTTTTTCCTTGTGTCACTGCAGAGATTTCCAGGGGACCAATTTACGAGAACATCTTTCCAGTTCCTTATTTTTTTACAGCAAGAATAAGCAGAGCGGCCCTTCTTAGTGACACCCATACTATTATATTTTGGTTAACCCTCACAATTTTTTGTGATTTTTATTTTTGTTCATAATTTAGTTCTGGGTTACGTTATTAGATCAAACATCTTGGGGGATCCCTTTACCTTAATTATAAATGTTATTTCTGCAGCTGCACAGAGCAGATGAACATTTTACATAGCACAAGTGGTCTACAGGGGTCGGATTTGCATTTCGCTGATTATGCTTCCTCACCATAATGCTTCCTTATTTTTCATCCTTGCTTACATTAATGCAGATGATGAAGCTCTGTATTTCTGGAGGCTGTGGCTGCCTTTGATAAGAAAAACAAAATGAGCCCAGGGAGCTGTCCAAGAGCTGAAATCTGTTTTCATTCTCTGGAGGGACCTCGCCGTCCTACCAAAATACTGGGGACTGCGGGTATTATGAGTGATGGGGAACACAAATACTCCATACAGTGTATAATAGTAAGAATTTCTTGTTTTACTGAAGATTTGTATTCAGTATAGCTATTCTTCTCCCAGTTATAGCAAATAGCAGTTTACACTGTGAGACTATGCAGTTTCCTAATTTTAATATTACTGTATAAAATAGGTTTGGAAAGATCAGGGTCCTTCCTGTTCACTGTAGGACAGGTATTAAATATACCTATAGTTTGCTGGGGGTTTGATATTTAGGATTCCCATCATGAGAGCTAAGGCCCCAAAGTCCATTTACTGAGCCCTGGTCACACATCTTCTAATAACTCATTAATGTGAATGGAGCATTGGTGTGACACGTGAACCACCAGTAGAGTAACTTGAAGCTCATGGGCCCCAATGCAAAAGCTTCAGCGGGGCGTACAATTATTGCAAATCTTTAAGCGCAGTAGTCTTTTTCTATAGGACAAAGGGACATTTGGAGCCCTCCAGGTCCTCTAGGCTCCAGGGCTCAATTACTGTAGTTATGCCCCTGACTACCACTATATTCACACAGAATTATGCATTTATATGATCATATCTATCTCACTAAGTACCCTGATTATATTTTTTGCACTATAGCATTTTTACTTTTTTCATGTTTAGGGTATTTGCTCAATTGTTGCTTTTTGTTGTGTTTTTCATTATGAGGCCAGTGTGAACTCGTGCCACTACAGAGTATCACCTTAGTTCCAGCTCTGGTTTTATTTATTCATGCGTTGTTGCAGTCCTGTAGTCATAGGTGTGGCATACCTCTGAGCTGGACATGATATAATGTGTGACATCTCATGGCATGGTGTGCTCTGTTGGGGCCCGGTTCCTGCTTCATTCTGCCCTTATCATTCCACGTCGCAGACAGGTGACAGGGTATTAGTACTACTGTAGGCAGGGACTGTCCCGATAGGGTCACCTTGTCGCTGGTGGGACAGTTTACGCATTTAGGGCCCTGTCACATCAGCGTTTTTTGAAATTTGCGGCAGATGCGGTGAAAAAACCGCATCTGCCGCAATTGCCGCATAACTGATGCACTTGCGGCGCGGTTGCGGTAATCCCCATAGAAAGTATAGGGGGACTTGCGGCAGGTGCGGCAAGTGCGGTTTTGCACTTGCGGCAGGAGCGGCAGCGAAAAAAAACGCGGTCAGCCGCGGGTTTTTTCGCTGCCGCACCTGCCGCAAGTGCAAAACCGCACTTGCCGCACCTGCCGCAAGTCCCCCTATACTTTCTATGGGGATTACCGCAACCGCGCCGCAAGTGCATCGGTTATGCGGCAATTGCGGCAGATGCGGTTTTTTCACCGCATCTGCCGCAAATTTCAAAAAACGCTGATGTGAAAGGGCCCTTATATGATCATATCTATGTCACTAAGTACCCTGATTATGTTTTTTGCACTATAGCATTTTTACTTTTTTCATATTTAGGGTATTTGCTCAATTGTTGCTTTTTGTTGTGTTTTAACTTCACACAGAGGCCTGGTTTTTGTGCTTGGCAACGGTCCCAGATTTAGCACCCCAATTGATCACGCTTTTCATGATAAATGTTGACTATTTTCAATTGCATCACCTACAATGATCAGAACCCAAGGAACAACCACTTTTAAAACCTTCTGGAGTATAAAACCAACTATAACCAGCAACATCTTTACCACAGAAATGGTTGAACAGTGCTCAGCACATCCTTACCCTGAATACAGCGTTTCCTGATGCTTAGTTACAAGTTAATGTAAAATGCATGTGTGATCAATATGGGAGTCACAAGCTCCAATCTAGCCTGGAAGGCAAAGCAATTGTTAAAAGCATTTTCAATCAATAAGAAAACTAATTACTACATGAAGAACGAGCTGCTTCTGTCTGGTGTAAGTGGATCTCCAGGTCTTAGTGGCCCTCCATCTCCCTCACTTAGGACCATCCAATGTCATAGCCCAAACCATGAACAACATAGACTACTCAGACCTTAGTCGTGGATGGCAATGCCAACTGATCACAATCAACTAAGTCAAGTGGGGATTGAGATTTCCAGGCCAAACATCTTAATTTTATTAATGTTATTAGGGAAGCTAAACCTTTCCTAAATGACAGTGACATGCAGAAACAATTTTAATAAGAAGATTTTAACAGAAATTAGCATACAGCACGGAACAGATTAAGGGTATGTGCGCACGCCGACGGGTTTGTGCCGGTGGGCGGCTGGGCGGACCCGCCAGGAAGCTCCGGAGCCGTCCACCGGCTTCCTGGCGGGTATGTGCGGCGGGTGCCGGGCGGGTGACGGGCGGGTTAGCGCCGGCGGTTCTGCAGCGGCTGGAAGCAGTACATGATTCTGCTTGCAGCCGCTGCAGAACCGGCCGGATTATAGAACATGCTCATTCTTTGCTAACCCGCTGGGAACCCAGCGGGTTAGCAACGGATGAGCATGTGTAAACCGCCGCTGTGTGCACAGCGGGTGTCGGTTTACATATGTTTCTATGTTAATCCAAACGCCGGTTTGGATTAACATAAATTTACATAAAACTTATGTAAACCGACCGGCGGTTTACACTGCTAATCCGACCCTAACCCGGCCAGTGCGCACATACCCTAAAAGTCATTTTATGAGGTGTGCAGGGGCACGTCTGGAGATATAAAGGGGTTACAGGAAGCCTAATTACAGCATGTTAAAAGTGGTGGGCAGGGTTTAGAACCTTCAAAACTGGAAACAGGTGCACTTTAACACCAGTAAAAGAGAGGCACTGCCATTGAATATGCCAAAGGCTAAACTCCAACTCCTAAAGATGTCCTATGATTATACTTGGCGTGCGAAATCACTGAAAAATCAAGGAATTAATATAACTTCAACATAAAATGATTTCCTTTTCAAGCAAACATCCCACCTATGATGCATGAGACTGAATCACAGCTAAACCGATGGTGGAAGAAAACAGAAGTATTGAGAAAGCTGCCACATTACCAACAAGAGTCCATGCATAAAAAATGCCAGTTCCATTGCAGACCAGCAACACAAACAATTGAAGAAAAAATAATTGACGGCACAATCACTGAAAATACAAAAGCTTTGCTTCTTTATTAGAAATCCATTAAAAGCATATAAAAGGTGAGCATACATGGCGCTTAGTGAGGATAGTCATGTTCTGCTGAGCTCTGTTTCTCAAGCACAAGAAATCTCTCTTCTTAGCTGCTATCTATACCTATAAGTAGATGAATCACCTCTTTTAAGCTTCAAGCATGACAAGAACCAAGAAGAGAGCCGTTACACAGCTGTTAACTCACCTTATCTCGGACTTTCTAGTCCTGAATGCCGATTATTAAGGCCCGTAATGGTGCAGACACAATCTTTATCTACCTTACAAGCTATAGGCTTAGGAGCTCTGGGCCCCGGAGATGGGAAATTCCAACATTCTGGTCAAATTACATCAGAAAATCTCTAGAGATCGATCCGAACTGCATTCAGAGTCGAACTATCGGCAGCAGTGGATAATTTCGCTAAGAAACTACCAGATATCTCACAGAGTACCATGGACCTTGAAAAACTCATGGACGACACTGCTGATGCCCAGAGTGTGATCGGGAGCAGCTGTAGGAACATGTCTCTCACACAGAATACCTGGAATGTGAGGATATGGAAAACCACTCAAAATCAGGAAACATTTGTTTTAACGGATTACCTGAATCTCATATAGCTACAAAGGAAATGGCTTTCAAGTTGCCAATAAACAAAACTCAACTTATTAGTCCTATCACTAAAAATGGCAGAAAAATATCAGCTAGTGGTAGTGCTTTCCGTTTCCAATGGCGAAAATATGGTAAAAAATGGAATGGACTTCCAATTATGAGATAAAAATGTTTATTACAAAGTAAAATAAAACGCGTTTTGGATAAAAACAAGCTTTCCTCAGGTATATACAGTATTACACAATCTGTTTGTCTTTTATATCTGTCATAGACAGAAAAAAACATACAAGGTGGCGCTCTACCGACATTGAAATCAACTGTTTAAATTCACATATTAGAAGATAAAGAGAGACAATGCAAATGGTATGTGTAACACATATGTAGATACCTTCAGGAATCTGATAGCGTATGGCAAGACAAGACAGAGAAAAGGTTTAAGTTCAAGTCTTTATTACCAAATTTGCAACAAAAACAGGTTTAGGTGATGATGCAGCAAAGGAGCTGGGCAAATATGAGGGGGCAGAATTAAGTCCTTCAGGAAACAGTTCAGAAACTAGACAAACACAGATGAACGGGCATCTTCAGGTATCTGAAAATTGCACCCAATGACGAACAAGACTTGTGCAAGTCCACAATTCTCTTCCTGATATCTTGGCTGATTTCTTTAGACTTTTCCATGATGCTACACAAAGAAGCAGTGTATTTCAGGTGTGCATTACAATACATCCACAGGTGTGTCTCCAATTAATTCAGATGTTGCCAATAAACAGACGCTTCCAAACACATGATGTCATCATATGGGCTGTCCCAAATTGTTTAAAGTCATAGCAATCTTAGTGTTTGTAAACTTGCAAAATGTCTTAAAACATTCTCTCTCATATTATTCTGGCATTTAGTAAATATAAATAATTATAGTAATTCTAATTGACCTAAAATGGGAAAGGTTTATACTAATTTCATGTCAGATAGTGAGAAAAACATGCATATTTGTCTTTTTATATAGTGTATATTTCTGGTTTCAACTGTATATATGTACAATCACCTCGTTCAGGCCATCTGGGTATACCGTAAATTTTATAGTCTGAAAATCCAATTATATTCTTTCTTTCAAAGTGATTTTTTTTCTACTTATTACATCAGTACAAATTTGTTCCGAGGTGTTACTCTAATAGGACCAAAATTCCCATTATGCTCAATTGTTAAATGTCTTGAAAGACTGTTTAAAAAAAAATCATTTTTTACATTATGCCTGTGTCCATTAATTCGGGAACGGAGAGTTTTCACTGTGCAACCGACATATTGCAGCCGCATATGCAATTTATAACAAACCACAGTCAGAACTGCAAGATACATTCTGGTTTATTTTAAATCTCTCGTCCGTGCTATTTGCTTTAATGGATTGTGCCACATGATTAATAATTCTGCAGCAGCAACACTTTTTATGCTGCATTTTACGCATGTATAATGTAAAAAATGCTTTGTTACAACAGAGTCTTTCAAGACATTTAACAATTAAGAATAATGGGAATTTTGATAAAGGGAACCTGTCAGATCCCCTGTGCACCCAGAACCACAAGCAGTTCTATGCACCTATCGATTATCTCTGCCTAACAGTCCCAGCATATACTAGAATACATAAACTAAAGTATTTTTTTAAAGTCTGTTTATTAGATGCTAATAAGGGCTTTGACTAGTCAAGGGGACGTTAGTCCCCCATCAGTCGGCTCACTTTACCACCGGAGCGTCATCTGCACCGCCATACAAAGCCGTGCATGCATGCGCCTGACGCAGATCATGTACAGTAAGCCTCTCTGAAGCCAGGATGCATACACCCAGTGTCAGAAACACTTAATGCTGAGCAGTACAAAGCAGCGCGCACGCCCCTTCGACTAGTCAAAGCCCTAATTAGAATCTCATAAATGATCTATAGAAATAATTTTTCTAAAGATCTGTTTATGGATGCTCCTATGTGCTGGGACGGTTAGGCAGGGATTATGGATATGCACCCAGAACTGCTCATGGTTCTGGGTCCCCAGGGAGCCTGACAGCTTCCTTTTAAGGGAAGAAGAAATCCAAACCTACAGGGTCATCTGTGAAAAAGTGATTGCCCCCTAAACCTAATAACTGGTTTGGCCATTCTTAGAAGCAACAACTGCAATCAAGCGTTTGCGATAACTGTCAATTAGTCTTTTACAACACTCTGGAGGAATTTTGACCCACTCAACTTTGCAGAATTGTTGTAATTTATCCACATTTGAATGTTTCTGCGCATGAACGGCCTTTTTTAGGTCATGCCACAGCATTTGAATCAGATTTGGTAGACAGCAGAATTCATGGTTCCATCTACCACAGCAAGTTTTTCAGGTACTGAAGCAGCAAAACAGCCCCAGACATCACACTACCACCACATTTTACTGTTGGTATGATGTTCCTTTTCTGAAATGCTGTTACTTCTATACCAGATGTAATGGGACATGCACCTTCCAAAAAAATTAAACTATTGTCTTGTCAGTCCACAGCATATTCATCCAAAGGGCTTGAGGATCATCAAGAGGTTTTCTGGCAAACTGAAACGAGCATTTATGCTCTTTTTGCTCAGCAGTGGTTTTCATCTTTAAGCTCTGCCATCCAGGCCATTTTTACCCAGTCTCTTTCTTATGGTGAAGTCATGAACACTGACCTTAACTGAGGAAAGTGAGGCCTGCAGATCTTTGGATGTTGTTGTGATGTCTTTTGTGACCTTTTGGATGAGTCTTCACTGTGCTCTCAAGTAATCTTGGTCGGCCGGCCACTCCTGGGAATGTTCATTACTGTTCCATATTGGGGAGATGTTGGGGTAATAAATACAGTGGAGGGCCCTGGTCATAAGGAACGGGGAAGAGGTGATCTCCTGCACTCACCTGCGGCTGTGCCCTGATCTCCCTACTGTCCTTATACGAGTTCTTCAACTCGTCGCCGAACAGGATACCTAGGCCCTCTCTTGCCTTGATGTTAGCCCTCAATAGGGTATGGCTAGTGGGAACACAAGTCCAAACAATTGCAATAAAGACAAGAGGGAAGGGGAGACAAAGGCAACTTCACACCTGCTAACACTTCTGGTAGCAGACGGCTTGGCAATGGTCAGGTTCTCCAGTGAGCTTCCTTCTCCTCAGGAAGCGATACCAGAAATTAGGTTCAATCTCCAGCAAAGAATGCTGGAATATGTGGTCATATAAAGGGAATGGGAGTAATCAAAGGGTGGCCACACCTGGGAAGGAAACAAAGGAGTTTGCTGGCAGCAGAAAATTGACATTATGAAATTAACTCCTGAACTGCCAAAGGAAAGAAACACATTTAAAATGGAGTATCAATAAAGGAATGAGACAGAGGTCAAAAACCAGTTACAAGTCTCCCAGGTAAGAGAGACAATTGTGACAGATGTCTAGCTTTTGATAATCTTTTGGTCTACTTCACTGATGCATCCAGATTGAATTTCTTTGTAACTTGATTGGGGCTTCTAATCCACTATCCAGAATATTTTGCATTTTAACCGTTCATCAATTTTTCTATGCTGTCCACAACCAGAGAGATTAGCTACAGTGTCATAAATTGTAAAGTTTTTTTATTATACTTCACAATGTGGACAAAGGAACATCAAGATCTCTCGACATGGACTTGTAACCTTGAGATTGTTGATATTTTTCAAAAATTTGGTTCTCCAGTCCTCAGACAATTCTCTTCTCTTTCTACCCTTTTTATCTGGATTCAGGTGTGATTTTCATATCGTCCACATCTGTTGCCACAGGTGAGTTTGAATGATCATCACATGGTTGAAACAAAGTTGTTTTCACACAATTTTGGAAAGGTGCCAACAATCTTGTCCAGCCCATTCTCTGCATGTACATAATACAAATTTATAGGGATAGTACAGGTGGACATTTGCTTCTTAATTAAAAAGAAGAAAATAAACTTTGTCAACATTTAGTTGTATTTCAGCCTTTACATAACCCAAGAAACCTGCTATATCATTTTCTTGGGAAGGTTTTTGATATCCGCTGTACATATAGTTCTTTGTCCTTTTCCTTTGAAAGATAAGTAAATTAGCGGTAAGAAACAAGTGGAGGGGAAACTGTCATCGACCGTGAAAATCATAATTACCTGCAAGTAGCCAGTTACAATTGATCATTTATGACTATCACATAGATATTAAACTGAAATTGTGAACAAGTTTAAGAATGAAAGAATTACCTCCTATGAATATTGTAGTTTAATTCAATTTAATAGTCTAAGCAGTGAGAATTCCTGGCATGATAGCTCAGTAATTAGTTAAAATGCATTTCAGTCCCTATCACCTTCAATGAGCTATTAAAACGGTAGCACAGGAGCCAAGGTCCGCAGAGAGCAGCTGTAATTGGTGCAAAAGAAACCACAGAGTCTCTGCTGATGGACACATCCACTCTTGATGTTATAATTTGTGAAAGGGTTTAAGTTAGCCCTTAAAGTGAACCTGTCACCTCATGCTACCCCCTGAGCTATCACTAGCTGTCCCTACACATTCCTAGCTGCTCCCTAACCATCCCTCTCTGCTGTAAATCTGCCCTATGTTTAAAAATGACTTATAACTTACAAGCCGTCGCTCAGTCAGGAGACTGGAAAGGCGGCTCTAGGCTCCATTCTCCCCTCCTCGCTGTATCACTGCACAGCCCGCTGTACAGCATTATTCTTTCTTCATCTCCTCCTCTGTTGGAATCTCCTGCCTTCCTCTCCTCCTATGTTGCACCAGCCAGTACTATCCAGCCCGGTGCATTATGGGCCCGACCACGTGGTACGGTACCGGCTTCTGGCGCATGCGCGGTGTTGTAAAGGATTCATTACATACCCAATCTGCAATGCATTTGCTTTTGTATCTTGTGTGCATGAAATGTGTTACCTCTGCGCAACGCTATTGGGCCTCAGTGCTACTTTGGATACAATCGTAGGTTATTAGTAGAGATGTGTGAACCTTGTAAGGCATGGTGCAGTTGGCGAATGAACCAGTGGATGTTCGGGATTGGTGGCGCTATTAAGGACACGAACGTGACCTGAGCCGTCACTGATTGGCTGTTCAGCTTGTCAAGGTAGAAAATACGTTTCTCCACTGACTTATATTTTCTTTATATACTTTTATATTATATATTTTTACTAATACTCTAGGTGAGAAACAATAAGTTTTTCCCTTAATCTAGTATCCAATAGATATATCTGCCTGCTGAAAATAAGATACTGTTGTGCTGGGATGGATGAGAACTGAGAAGATAAGCTGTCCCTGGATGCCTGTGTCAAGGAGTATCAGGAGAAACCTGAGATGTCCTACATGCCAGGAGCCCAGAGATGGCACCGTGTCAAGAAGAAGGATGGACTCAACAGAGAAGACAAAAGACTAATTATTACTAACAGAAATAGATGTATTAGCCTAACCCCACCTAACCCCCATCTAATCCCACCTTGTCCTGGCCATTTCACGCCTAGTCCCTAGAGTATAAAATGCTGTGTACCCGGAAATAAAGTTAGTTGCTGTGACCATTGCCATTGCTTAATAAAGCAACGAACATATTATAAGTTTGAACCAGATTCTCCGTCTGATTTACTCTTATCTGGTACCATATGTTCATAGTCTAATTTGGAGTGACTGGTGAAGGAGTGTATTGTTACAACGACCCCGACAAGCCCTAGCAAAACACTTCCGAGGCGGGAGGGTGGGGATTTTTATATTTTTTTAGAGACAATACACTACAGCAGAAAACTCCGATTTTACCCCCAGTACGAGCCGATCACACTCTGCAAGTGGCTCGACCTGGACCAAGCACCAAGCTTACACGAGTACAGTGATGCCCGCTCCTGCACTTTATATGCAAATCACCGGAACTCTAGCCCCAAACAGGTTCAATCATCTCTAGTTATTAGGCTGTGATAAATATTTGGTGCATTTTGATGTTACAGTATCTCTGCATCATTTACCTCAATTAGGTTACTTTGTTTTTTTACATGCATTTCTACTACTGTGACTTTTGTCTCTTGTTGGTATATCATTGTTTAAATTAAGCTACCGTACATTGTTTTTGATACGTTCTGGTATTTGGCTTTGATGAAACACTGAGGAACAAATGAAAAAATAGTTTTTGGAGCCTTAGACATCAGGCTAGATTTTAGGTATATTCAGTCCTCTGAATCAGAACACACAGCTCTAATTTTCTACAGTTGCCCACAGATGAATTTGGGATTTTTTTCCTTGACAAAGGTATTAATTATAGTATGAAAGATGGTCTGTAAGGTTTCTGAAAATTGCCTGTACTTTTAAATAAGAATCAAGATATGGTCAAATAGATACCTTACCATCTGTGATTCTATACCGATTGTCGGCGGCGTGGTCCACAAAAAATGTGTGGCAACGCAGTACATCATTTGGCTTTGAATACATCGGCAGAATATTTCCTGCGCTGACCATGGAAAAGCTAGAGGCGGGTATTTTTGATGGTCTTCAGATCAGCGGACTCATGAAAAATCCACACTTCAAAGATTCATTGAATGACAATGAGGCAGATGTGTGATCTTCTTTCAGTATAGTTGTTCAGAATTTTCTTGGGAACTATAGAACAGATAATTATACCGAACTAGTAGAAAGAATGCTATCTTCTTTCCGTCACCTTGGCTGTACAATGAGTATCAAGGTGCATTATCTCCACAGCTGCTCCCAGAAAACCTCGGTGACTTAAAGGGATCCTGTCACCTCCAAAACACCTCCTAAGCTATCAAAACATGTCCCTGCAGGATCCTATCACTAATCTCACATTCCTTTTGTCTCATAAAAGCATCCTGTGAAAGTGGAGAAAAACGTTTTAATACATACTCATTAGTGATTATAATTAGCAGGGGCTGTATTCTTTAGTCACCAGGGGGTGTTGTTTTGCAGCCTCGAGGATCCACCCTGTCTCTGTTTGTGCTGCTGTGAAACTGAAACTGAAAGCAGGACTAATGATTTGCTTTCTGTGAGTGATAGAGAGGGGGGAGGGCAAAGCCTGCACATCACATCAGAACACACAGAGACAGGGTGGATCCCTGGAGCTGCAAAACAGCCTGCCTTGGTGACTAAAGAATATAGCCCCTGCTAATTATAATCACTAATGAGTATTAAAACGTTTTTATGCACTTTCACAGTATGCTTTTAGGAGACAAAAGAAGTGTGAGATTAGTGAATGGATGCTGCAGGGACATGTTTTGCTAGCTTAGGAGGCGTTCTGGAGGTGACAGGATTCCTTTAAGATAAAAGTAACAGGGTGAGTGATTCCACCAAGATTTAAGAAAAAAATAAAAGAAAGATACCGAGGACACTGGGATACCCACATGATGGGGGATTACTGCTGGTCTATTCAAAGTGATTGCTCTGGCACAAATCACCGCAAAAAATATTTTAATCCCTTCACAACCTATATAGGTCATATGTTGTGTTCCCTGCTTTGATGCAGACTCACAAGCTGAGCCACATTTTTCCCCGCACATGTTAGCTGATCAGATCATCCGACAAGTGCCTCTACCAGCGGTGGGCAGAGAAGAGATACACCTGATGCTGTTAAGGTTCTTTCACATCAGCGTTTTTCGCTGATCGCGGCAGTTGCGGTGAAAAAAACACAACTGCCACGATTACCGCATAACGGCTGCGATCACAGCACACTTGCGGCAAGCCCCATACAATGTCTATGAGGCTTACGGTAAGTGTGTGGCAGGTGCGGCAAGTGCGGTTTTGGCACTTGCGGCAGGTGTGGCCGCGAAAAAAACGCGGTATGCTGAATATCCCTGAGGAAGGTGCCAGGTGGGGCGCCGAAACACGTTGGAGAATAAAGAATGAGAATCTGTTTGATGTAACTCTGACTCTCTTGTGAGTATTTTTGGACTGGAGCAGCGCGGACCGTGACACACCTTTTTTCCCATCATCTTTCAGGTAAACTCGCAGTCAGGGAAGATACAAACTCACTAGTGAAGAAGCTGAGCGAGCTGAATTAACTCCAGAGGTAAGTATCCAGGCGAACAGGTAACCAGGTGGAGGGATGTCCTAGCAAAGGATCATCAGACCAGAGGGCTCCACAGCTAAATGATGCTGCACGGGTGAATCCCTCGCAGTGAAGGCAGACAGGCCTGCTTGGGATGCGATGTCACCGCAAGGCCACCTGCACAACAAGCATAAGCGCAAAGAAGGAAGACGGGAACCTGGAGCGTGTGACGTCACAGGAGCACAGAGGCCACAAGGGACTGATGAGCACAGGGAGAGGGGTACTCGAACACTGGGATGGGTTGATGGCTGTGACGGGGAATCACTGGTAGTCGAGTTCCCGCTTCCGTGCCCTGGCTGTCATTTGTTTGGTGGGGGAAATATTGACAAGGATTAATAGTCCGTGACATCACCTGTGGATCCTGATAAGGATGATACCAGCGCTGCAGGCTGGCCGCTGAGGTGATGGGACGTAGCTTAGTGTAGTACAGCTCTCCACAGAGGGATCTTACCTCAGGGCAGCGAGGATGGATGAGGGGAGTCGTTGTTCTTACCCCTCTGAGGATGCTGAGGTCCTCTGGGCACCGGCGGGAAGGAAGACATACACCGTTTCAGCTTCAACGTCCTTTTACTGGTACTGGCAGATGTTACACGAGACACCGTACAGTCTGGAAGAATGGGGACGTAGCTACGGGTTAGGGAGCCCCTATGGAGTCTGAAGATGTTCCTCTCTTTATATCTTTCGGGGCCTAAGTTTTATCTTCCTCTCTGTCCTTAACCACCTTTGCAGAGCTTTCTCGCCAGTTCCCTGGTCTTGAATGGTTAGGTACGGATTGTTCTTGACCGGTACGGACGGCAGCAGCAGGAACGCACACTCTCCCGCCACCGGAATCCGGGCCATTACCTTCATAGTCTTGGACCGATTATGGGCCTGAGGAGTGAGGTACTGTCTTGTGGTGCCTGCGGCTACCCAGTTTTAAGGGCCCGTGGCTTGTCGCTTTACGGTCAGGGATGAAACCTGTTCCGTGTTGCTGGTTCGTCCCCTTCTGTCCCGGGTCACCCTCCTGGAGATGGGTGATCCCTCTGTCACTCACTCAGCTGTCAGGCACGTCCTAACTGACTGCCTTCCCAGAACTGTCTGACTAAAAACTCTCTACTTCCTGGTTTTCCCACTCTAACCTAGGCTCCACCCCCTGAGACTCACTGTATATTAGTCCCCCCTATTCTAAGGTGGCCTAGTTTTGGGTGCTAATACTGACTCCATAAGCACAATTCCAAACCTTAGCTACGGAGGCACTACACCTTCTATTTGGGGTACAGTACCTCCCTGTGGCGCCTAGCCATAGGGGTGCCACAGGACCACAACGTGTCTCAATCTGTTTCAGAACAGCAAATGAGTTTCGCAAGTTTGGACATTTATGCCGAGGGGCTCTCCAGTCTGATGGTCCTTGGCTAGGAGATCCCTCCACCTGGTAATCTATTCGCATGGATACTTACCTCTGGAGTAAGACTGGTTTCACACCTGCACTCTTTTCTGTACGGCGGGGATCCAGCAGAAAACGCATCTGACCGGATCTGCTTTCTTTTTGTGAAACAGAATGCAACCGGATGCAACCAGACTGGTGTTATGCCGGAACAAACTGTCAGATCCGGCATGCTACTGAAGCAGTTGAATCCGATAGCATCCATCTTCTCTTGGATCCGTCAAATAGTTTTTCATAGGACATGCCTAGATAGACAGTCAGATATAGACTGAGCTTACCAGTCTCCCGCTGCTTGCTTCCGGTGATCGCCCATTAAGCTTCATGAATATTCACTGCACTGACAGGCAACAGCCAATGACAGACGCTTACACTCTGTGAGAGCATCTGTGATTGGCTGTTGCACTCAGAGTTATCGATATGTTTATAAATGCACTGGTAATGAGGATGAAAATGAAAATCTGAATAGAAAAACTAATAAAAATATGCTGTTTGTTTTTGTAGTCTGCAACTACATAAGGCAGGGTACACCAGAACAAGTTTTGAAGGATCCATTCACAAAGGCTGCACCATGTAATAAAATTAAGTGAAGCTAGAAACAAAGTTTCCTCTTATTTTCCCGCCATGGACTGATTATGGTGAAGATGAATAATCTTAGAACATTTGCGGACTCTATGATGAACACCAATAAAAGATTCCTGCAGAGCTATATAACCCGTTTTCCGTACGGCAATCTTGGCTAATGATATATTTACTGAGGTATAAATACAATTCATAGACTGTGGTGGGGGAGAGACGAGTGATCGGTGCAGCAGCCGCTGCTGAAATATTTATGAACATCGCGGAATAAATCTTTTATGCAGAGTAGGGGAGATTTATCATAACTGGCGTTTCATAAACAGGAGAAAATTTTGCTGAATTCATGAAAAGTGCAGGGCTCGAAAAATATGACTTAGACTTTTTGAAATCCAGAAAATGAAGGCCCCAATTCATCATTGCTTTTGCGCCTGTTTATTTTTTTTGTCTAGTTTTGTGCCTTTTTTCTCTTGCACCCAGTTCATTATCTTATTTGCCACTTTTTGGAAGTCTAGATTATTTGTACTTGCCTGCATATTTTTGTTTTCCGCTTTGTGGGCAGGGTTTTGCGACTCCATGTTTTCACCTGATTCACCAAATGTGACTTTTCGCAAAGTTGCAAAGCCACTTGCTGTATTTTTGGTCGCCGGCTCTAATGCTCATCCTACATGCCAGCCCCTGCTCTACCTATGCCACCCACACGCTGTGCCTGCCGTATGCATGAATATTCCTCCTAAACCCACCCTACCGCTCTGCGACCTGTAAAAGGAGCACTGTATGCATGCTGGATAACCGCGCAAGGATCGCATCAAAATCCTCTGTATCTCTCCTGAGCTGAAACATTTGCATAGACATACAAGCTGTCACTCTCAGCTCAGGAAAGTCTTTTCGCAATGCGATCCTCACGCTGGCAGTACCGGTAATACGGCAGGCATACAGTGCGGGCACCACTTGAAGGACACAGAGCGGTGGGTGGGATTAGGCGGAATATTCATTCACACAAGAACAGAGTGTGGTTGGCATAGAGTGGAGACTGGCACTTAGGATGAGCATTAGAGCTGGCGGCCTCACTCCCACCACACCCACCTGTTCTCGGCTGCAGCCTGAAGTTGCCCAAAGCTGAAAATGTTCTGTGACATATTGTCCCATATGGGAGGAGTGAGGGCTGAGGAGCATATACTACTTTATGGATTTATAAATGATCTAAAAATCCTAAACTGCAGTGGACAACTCAGCTTAATAATGTAGGAAATGTTTTTATCTCCTTGGAGTTCCCCTTTAAGATGGTGTCGATTGGTTTGACACATAGAGAGACTGCAACCCGTATAGAGAGAACTGTGCTGTGAGAAGGAGCCTCTGAGAGGTTGTGTACACTGACAGAAGAGCTGTGTGTTGAAGGCAGCAGACCTCAAGAGTGTATGTGGTGGCTGCCATACCTTCTTGAGTGGAAACAAATGGAGAAACCGTGTGTATACTGGCAGGAGTCAGTGACCGGAGTCTGAGATACATCCACAGGGGTACTTCCATGGAAAGGCAATTTACCTGAACTTTGTGGGTCTGCTTACTCGTAAGTTAGGCTGCTTTCACATCAGCGATTCTCGGCATTAACGGCAGATCCGGCAGTTTGCCACATCTGCCGGATGTCGGAACACTTGCGACAAGACTGCATTCAACTTAACGCATTCCCTATGGGACTTTCGTACATGTGCAGCACTTGCGGTTTGCCGTGATCCGGCCAATCTGGCACTTGCGGCAGCGGACACAAACTGCTGCTAACAGCGTTTTTTGACTTGCCCCAACTGCCAAACTGCAAGTGTCGCACATGTCTGCAAGTCCCATAGGGAATGCATTAGGTCAAACGTAGTCTTGCCGCAAGTGATCTGGCTACCGGCAGATGCAGCAAACTGCCGGATCTTCCGGAAATGCCGAGAATCGCTGATGTGAAAGCAGCCTTAAACTGTATGTTATTTTCCTGTAAAGCCAAAGGAAGGATCATGGTTAAGTATCTGGAGTGAAGCCATAATTTAACCATATGAACTTTTAAGTAAGAAGTGCTCCTGTCGCTACCTTGAAGACCAGGAAGTGGGTGAGTAATGCCCATAATGAGTGGATGTCACAGTAGGATACAAATCAATCAAAGGTGGAGGGGATGCAATTGGATAAAGATGGCACCAAGACATCTGTCTGATCAGCACAGATTTTGGACGCAGAGGGGGACCTATAGAAATCCATTCTTCAAAGGTGGAGTGTGGACAAATAAAGGGGTTTAAGGGATAAGCATCAAGATGCAGATAGGGCAGTGCCAGCAGTTTATTAAGGGAAAACTTACCGACAGGTTGCCTTTAAAGAGGACCTGTCACCCCCCTGCTGCATGGCAATCTAAATGCAGCACTGAATGCAGCATGTCTGCTGCGTTCAGGGAAGGGGTCCCCCATGTGTCTGTGTGCTGTGTACCCCGAGATATAGGCTTTGTAAAACTTACAGTTAGAAGCCATGGAGGCAGTCACTGTGGCTGGAGGGAGCTCGATTGACTGTGGCCATTCCCTCCCTCTCTGCCTCTCTGTGTGCCGCCTCCTGCTGTGTTGTTTATGCTGTCAGGGCAGGAATCTGGAGCAGACTTCAGGACAAATGATTTGCATGCTGTGAGTGACAGAGAGGAGGGCAGAGCCAGCACAGCAGAAGCAGCACAGAGAGACAGTGGGGGATGGAATGGCCACCATCAATCAAGCTCCCTCCAGCCACAGTGACTGTCTCCATGGCTTCTAACCGTAAGTTTTACAAAGGCTATATCTCAGGGTACACAGCACACAGACACATGGGGGACCCCTTCCCTGAATGCAGCAGACATGCTGCATTCAGTGCTGCATTTAGATTGCCAGCAGCAGTGGGGTGATATGTCCTCTTTAAAGTAAAATTCAAAATTCTTTCTTCACAAAAAACTATGCTACTTCTGTGCCATGCTTTGCTATTTTATATTATGCAATTATCATTTTGTGCTCCAGCTTACTGTGGTGACACCCCATATATGTCGTCATGTCTGCAAATGTTCAAAAAGTAGTTTAATAATGAAATTAAACAAAAAAAAGTATTAAAAATGACTTACGGTAAGTTGATGCATAAAGTAAACACATTTTAATACTCTGTGTGATTAAGAGAGGAGGCTGCCCTCTAATTGCTTTCTAACAGATGTGAATATATTGCATCATTTATCCTGCATATTCCTGGATTTTTGTCAGGGAATACATAATACGTGATAAAGAGTACTCAATCCAAACACACACAACAAATGAAACAAGAAAGATGCAAACCATAATATACCTTATTCACCTAGAAGATAAAAACCATCTTCCTAATAGTGTAAGTAGACCCTTCTTATGCCTCCAAACAACATGGAGTGTGCAAGGCCTCTGGAAGTGTCCTGTGTTATATAGAGCCAAGGAGCAGGTACTTTAGGTCCTTTAAGTCACGAGGTGATGACAATATGGACTGGACTACAGCAAATTCCAGAGTTGCTCAGACTTATGACTTAGGACATAGAACTTAGGACCTAGGACTTAGGACTAAGGACTTGCGATTCAGTTCATTGTAATTTGGATAAATAAACCCAACTTAACAGACTGCCCAGAGCATCACATTGCCTCAGCAAACTAGCCTTCCTTCCAAAGTCAAAGAGATGCGCACACACCGCGCCATTCACACGATGTAATAGGGAACATGATTCAGCAGACACCTTCTTCCATTGCTATTATTATTGTCAGGATCCAAGTGTGACAGAACAGCCGGGAGATGGCCGGCTCTACCTGGTCATCTCCCGGCTGCGTCGCCACAGATCTCCGTGCAGCACACTTGGCAAGGCTCCAACGATACCTACAGGTCGTATCGTTGTCAGGATCTTTGGAGCGTCGCCAAGTGTGACTGAGCAGCTGGGAGATGGCCGTTGATCACTGCTGTGTGTCACACTGAGTGAGATTGCTAGCTTCGATGACGTGCTTCCGCTGCGAGCAGCCAGGAGATGACCGGCTAGCATCGGTCATCTCCCGGCTGCGTCGCCGCTGACCTCCATGCGGCATGAGATGACCCGCGGCTACCGTTGGGAGATCAGCGGCTGGCGGTAGCGGTAGCGGTGGCGTGAGTGGTTCAAATCCCATGCCAATCTGCTGCCAGAGTGTGCCTGTCGCTGATTGCTCACCGCGCTCAGCGGCGACCAATTAGCGATGCGGGATTTCCATTACAGAGAGACAGACAGACACGATTATATAGTAGGATGTGCCCATTGTGGGTACTTTCCATGGTGGACAAGGGTCAGAAAGAACAGCTTGTGCTACAGAAGGCCTTTTATTGTCTAGCAGTCTAGCCTTCGTGTTTCATATACGTCAAGTAATCTTGGGCAACTATAACCGTGTCCTCCCTTAGACCATTTATATAGCACCACTCCTGCACTGTAGAGGTACTTTAAATGTAAGACCCCGACTCCCTGTCTTATACTCACTGTCCGGCGGCTTCATCTTTAGACATGTCACATCACAATCTGAACCTCTTAATTTGCGTAGAGCCTTACGCTTACACCATTTCCTTGCTTACAACACAGCAATTTTAAGAACCGACGGTTCTCTTGCTGCCTAATGTATCTCACCACTTTGACGGATGCTATTGTCATGATGTTTCAAGTTATTAACATTATCTTTCAGTGGTTTTAATGTTATGGCTGATAAGGGGCATAATATGAATATCTAGGCAGAATGCTTACTCATGATGTTGATCTAAACTTTTAAGTGATAAATACATCTCCCAGTTCAGGTTTCCGTCTAATTACTGGATGCCCTGTGGTTGTCAAAGTTCAGATGCACAAAACCTTAGAAGGCTTAGTATAACCCAGTCAGGGTCTGCATGCTGCCAAACACCCGCAGTAAGTAAATGTTCAATTTGAGCCCGCTGTGATTTGTGCACAATAGGCAGAGTTTAAGCTTGTAATCTGGTTCTGTTTCAATACTTTCTGGTTGCAGACTGTAGTTTTAGTGTAAGCTCTTGTATTAACACAGCTGGATTGGTTATAGTAGGTGACCCAGTTGTTGAGTGTACGAACTAGGCCTACAACTGAGTAAACATTTTCCAAGGTCTTTGACTTGGACAATGACAATGAAATTCTACTATTCTTTTAACCAATGGATACCATGCAATAACACACTGACAGATATATTTTACTGGTAAAGTACTGTATTTAAAGTAAAAGGATGTGTCCCAAGAATATAAGCTATGTTCTAAACCAGAACTTTACTTTCTGCAATCTTTGCAATCAGTAGTATGGGCAAATATAAAAAGATTTGCATTACAGTTATAGTCAAAAGTGTTGGCACCTTTAAAGTTGTTCCAGAAAATCAAATACCGCTATTTCTCCCAGAAGGTTTTTACAATTACCGTACACGTGTTTTGTTCTACACGTTTATTTACTTTGTGTGTGATGAACAACACAAAAAAACTGAGGCATAAAAGGCAAAATTGGACATACAGTGAAGGAAATAATTAATGATCTCTTGTTGATTTTGTAAGTTTGCCCACTGACAAAGACATGAACAGTCTATAATTTGAAGGGTAGGTTAATTTTAACAGTGATGGTACCTTTACACGCCGCTACAGGATGGTGGAAACAACCGGGTGCTTCACGTGCACGAGCACGCACAAATGGTTGAAAACGGTACCCGCATCGCCTTTACACGCCGCAACAAGGTGCGCTACAGTAGGTTACATCTATCTCTGGATACACCGCCGGGTGCCACAAGTTACCTTCTGTAGCTCACCTTACCTCATTTACACGCCGCTATAACAAGGTAATATGGGCGGAACAAAGGCAGCAGGGACAACACATAGGCGTGCCACAATTGTGGATTACGAGAATTCCGTACGGTGATAGGACAAAGCAATAGCATCATGATTGGGCAGCCAGTGCAGGAGGCTGACTAATACATGACGCTCGAGCAATTGTGTAGTGTGACTGGTCAGCTCCTTAAATATGCCGCCCTATGCAGCGTCTACCAATCGTAACGCAGGAGCTTCCTCCAATGATCCCGGAGCCTGTGTCATGCCCCAGGTAGATAGCAAGGTGTCGAAACAACCCTCCTGTTCCTTATTTACACGCCGATACAGGCCGTAACAATCGCCTTCAAGTCAACCTGTTTTTGAGCTCTGCTCTGAAACAGGTGCCTCAAGTGACGGGTGGCAACAACTGTCTTTACACGCCGCGACCGCGGGTTGATTTGGCGGTGCAAGATACATTTGTCTCATCTACCCGGATGTTTCCACCATCCTGTAGCGGCGTGTAAAGGTACCATGAGAGATAGAATATGAAAAATCAAATCCAGAAAATCACATTGTGAAAATTATATAAGGGTACTTCAATTTTGCAGAGAGAAATAAATATTTGATCACCTACCAACCATTAATGGTGGGTTTACACGTCCCGATATCGGGCCGATATCGTAGCCAACGACGCGGGAGCGCGCTTTTTGAGCGCGCTTTTCCCTGCATCGCATCGCCGGTTTAGACAGCCCGATATCGGGATACAACGTCCAGACGATGTGTACGCCCCCCAACCCATGAACGACCATTTAACGTGGGAGTGAATGGGTGACGTGGCAGTACACATCGGAGTTGGGCTGTCAGACGGGACGATGCGGCTACAACCGGCATCCGATATCGGGCGGTTGAATAGCACGCTCATTCGACCCCCGATATCGTTTTGCCATTGTTCCTGCATCGCGTTGTACGTTCACAACGTACAACGCGCAAACGATATCGGCTCCAACTCGCGAACCACGTGACTTTTGGTCGGAGTTGGGTCGGAGTTGGACGCCGATATCGCAACGTGTAAACCCACCATAAGAGTTCTGGCTCCTACAGACCATTAGACGCTCCTAATCAACTCGTTACCTGCATTAAAGACAGTTGTCTTAAATTGTCACCTGCATAAGACTCCTGTCCACACACTCAATGAATCAGTCAGACTCTAACCTCTACAGCATAGGCAAGACCAAAGAGCTTTGTAAGGATGTCAGGGAAAAGATCCTAGACCTGCACAAGGCTGGAATGGGCTACAAAACCATAAATAAGATGCTGGGTGAGAAGGAGGCAACTGTTGGTGCAATAGTAAAAAAATGGAAGAAACACAAACTGAGTGTCAATTGACATCGATCTGGGGCTCCATGCAAAATCTCACCTCGTGGGGTGTATCCAGGATCATGAGGAAGGTGAGAGATCAGCCTAAAACTACACACGGGGAACTTGTTAATGATCTCACGGCAGCTGGGACCACTGTCACCAAGAAAATCATTGGTAACACATTATGCTGTAATGGATAAAAATCACTGCCCGTAAAGTCCCACTGTTCAAGAAGGCACATGTGCAGGCCTGTCTGAAGTTTGCCAGTGAACACCTTGGTGATTCTGACAGTGATTGAGAGAAGGTGCTGTGGGCAGATGAGAAAAAATTGAGCTCTTTGGCATTAACTCAATTTGCCATGTTTAGACGAAGAGAAATTCTGGCTATGACCCAAAGAACAACCTCCCCACTTTCAAACATGGCGGTGGAAACATGTTTTGGCGGTGCATCTCTGCTAAGGGCACAGGACTACTTTATCGCAACAATGGATGGAGAAATGTACTGTAAAATCCGGAGTGACAACCTCCTTTTCTCTTCCAGAACATTAAAAATGGGTCGTGGCTGGGTATTCCAGCACGACAATGACCCAAAACATACAGCCAAGGCAAAAAAGGAGTGGCTCAAATAGAAGCACATTAAGGTCATGACATGGCCAAGCCAGTCTCCAGACCTTAATCCCATAAAACACTTATGAAGGGATTTGAAGCTCCGAGATGCCAATCAACAACCTTAAAATCTTAATGATTTAGAGATGATCTATAAAGAGGAGTGGACCAAAATTCCTCCTGACATGAGCACAAACCTCATCATCAACTACAAAAACCGTCTGACTGCTGTGCTTGCCATCAAGAGTTTTGCCACAAAGTATTGTCTTGTTTGCCAGAGGGACCAAATACTTATTTCTCTCTGCAAAATGCACATAACTTTATATAATTTAGACAATGTGATTTTCTTTATTTTAGATATTCTATCTCTCACTGTTAAAATTAACCTGCCCTTAAAATATAGATTGTTCATATCTTTGTCAGTGAGCAAATTTACAAAATCAGCAAGGGATCAAATAACTATTTCCTTTACTGAAATTTCACACATAACCCCAAAAATGGTCAGGACAAAACTGTTAGCACCACAACTTAATATCTGGTTACACACCCTTTGGAATAACTAACTGCAATCAATCGCTTCCTATTACCATCAACAAGGTTTTTTTACATCTCAACTGGAATTTTAGATCACTCTTCTTTTGCAAACTGTTCCTCATTGCTTATATCAGACAAGACTCACCAATGCAACACTATGGGTGCGAGAAAAAACACAGGCGGCAAACAGACTATCCATGTGTTGTCCGTTTTGTATGGATATGTTACTATTCTGAGCATAGAACACTGTAAAAGGTCCTTTAAATGATTGTAGAATAATAATTTCTCAGAAAAAAAACACTATATACAGATGACATGTGGATGCTAGGCGAGAAAAAATAACACACTCACATTGCATTCGCATCACATATGATATATCAAGTTTATGATATACCATATTGCTGCTGTCATAGTGATTAAAATGATACCTGAAGTGAAAGAATCCATTTTGTAGATTTTATTTAATCAGTGACTGAAGTTTTCTTCTATTCATATCTTTGTGGTTTGGGGCGGCCTAGTGGAAGGCTCTTCAGATTTGTTCCAGTTTTGGCGCTGGTGGAACTGAGTAGTCTGCACATGCGTAGCTTATGGCGCCATTTTCCTGAAGTCGCTCAGACTGCGCAAGCTATACTAAGACAGCACCAGAGAGAAATTTAAATAAAGAAGAATAAAAGACACCCTGAGGCTGCAGAGGGGCTGGAAAAGAGCTGAAACCCTACCTACAGTCCCTTCCCACAGACCTATGAAGAGAAGAAAACTTCAAACACAGATTAAGGCTGGAGTCACAAGGCAGTATGATTCGCACAAGGATCGCATCAAAATACCCAGACTGGCCGGTGGCTCTCCTGACCTGAGTGTGTCAGCTGCATAGAAAGAAATATATCAAGCTGTCATACTCCGGTCCAGAGAGCTGCCGGCTGCTCCGGGCAATTTGATGCGATCTTCACATGAGTCATATGGCCGTGTGGCTCCAGCCTAAAGGAAATGCATAAAACAAATTTCTTCATCATTTTAATCAGTATGTCAGTGCTAATATGACCATGTATGCGCTTTACTAAGTAAATGCTGCTGACAGGTTTCTCTTTAAATGAAAATCTGGCAAAGAAAACCCAGGACTGTTAAGCAGCAAGAATCCTACATCAGACAACAATGAAACAATATGGGATCCAGACAACACCCCAACTATACTCGTACAAATCCCAAAACCTACAAATAAACACAAACCATGTTTGGTGAATGAAGGCGGCGGTGTTTATTAATGGGTTACATAATAATTTAATCATTAAATGAATAAATTCACATCTGAAATAAATAATTACAATTACCGTACCAACTCTTAGAACAAAAGCTGTCCACCCTGCCTTGGCGGGCGACCACCCAACTAATAATTAGGTGATTTGAACAATCAGGGAGGGCGGGCAGGGAGCTGCCTCACCGGCTGGCACTGCTACCGCTGTCACCAGAGCTGAGTTTATATCCATCTTCTGCCTCCCGCCAAATCATAACAATGGATAAACAGGGGCTAAATGGGTCTTATCTCCTTATTATTATTGGATGTATGCAGTGCATTACCTGCTCACCTTGATCGGTTGTGAGACCCACAACCAATATCCGCGTTTTGTTTTAGTTGCCGCAGGACCCACCACTCTGGGTGGCCACGTAATAACTCAGAAGACAGGTCATCAAAATCTGCCCAATCAGCTGACCAGCTAAAAGAATAATCTGGAAGTACCAGAAGGAGGTTGGAACAGACTATACCAAAGCCAAACCTGAGGTTAACTAGTGGGAGCAAAAGACCACAACAATAATTAAAATGGAAACAAAAGGGGCGTCAGGCATCAACCATGAGTGCCCCACGCTAAAACACTCTAATGGTACCACGCGCGCGTTTCAACGGTTCCTAACAGTACCTGATGCCGCATTTACACGCTGCCACAAGGTGCTCCACAGTAGGTTTTTTCGATCCCTGGAAGTACCGACGGGTGCCGCAGGTTACCTTCTGTGGAGCACCTTCCCTGATTTACACGCCGCTACCACAAAGGAATATGGGCGTACATATTGCGCACCGTAACTACATAGGCGTGACAGGGTTGAGTATTACGCGGCGCTCGTACGGTGATTGGACAATGCAATAACATCATGATTGGCCAGCCAACGCAGGGAGGCTGCCTAATACATGACGCTATAGCAAATGTGTAGTGTGACTGGTCAGCTCGTTAAATATGCCGCCCTGTGCAGGGACAGCCAATGGGTAAACAGTAGTCCCCACCAATGATAGCTGATGGGGCGTGGTATACATGACGCTGTAGCACACCCCAGGTAACTCAAATACCGTACCTGTGTCCCGATTACACGCCGCTACCATAGGGTTTGTACCTGCTTGTTTTAGAGCACGGCTGGAAAACAGGTTTCCAAAGAGACGGGTTGCAACAACCTGAATTACACGCCACCACTTTGCGGTGTTTTGAAGGTAAAAGGTACAATTGTCTCCGACACCGGATGGTTTCTACCTTTCGGTAGTGGCGTTTAAAGGTACCATTATAGGGGCCTATTCATTCTTCTCTCAAACCTCCAGCAATTGTCTCCACAATTCACAGACATTTATAGTGTTCCCGAATAAAGGCAAGCTTTTAAGATCTGCAATCAGAGCCCTGGACTCTATTGTTTGTCATGTATTCCCATGGAGGAGCCGTGCACCTGAGAGGAGGTGGTGGATCCATGATGAAAGCAGTGAGCTGGCAAAACCTGACCTTTTACACTGAAAAAAGCAGCGGTTCCCTATTAATACAATCAATTAATAATAATGTATAAATAAAAATGAATATAATGGAATATTCCATGAAAATGTTGCAGTGATGCTACAAAAGAGGACGTGTTACCACTTCTGACATTTTTTAGACCTATACTATTCTTCTGTAATATCTCTTGGAAGAGTATGAATGCGGTTGTAAAATCTTAAGTATTATTTTTAGATATGTATAGAGTTTCTTGGGGGGCAGACAATTTTTCTAAAGTGGTCTGTAATCCTTAAAAAAAAGCACAAAAATTCCCCTCTCCACCTGCTGAAATGGGTTAAACAGAACACACGAGACTATTCAGCAAATTTAGAAACTATGGAGCGGACGTTTAGTGTCTCTTCAATACATTAATTAAATGAAACCTCTTCAATTAACGGTCACAGAAAGCTCAAGGTTATACAAAATAATTGCCGGCATATTAACCGCTCCTCCATATATATCGTCAAAAATAAAAAGGAACAAACCCATCAATATATCGCACCCACTGGGCTTAGGACAGATGCCAGAATGTGCATTATGCCATTGGTTTGAAAGCATCTATAAGGATAATGGGTTTGTTCCCTATTTTTTCCTTTAACACTGGTTTGGTTATGGGCTTTACAGTTTATTTTTAATGTATCACCCAGTCCTTATTGACTTTAATAAAACCTGTTTTTAGCAATTACTTATTGTCCCCTACAATTCTGATGCAGCTTTTCCTAGAATTCTGATTTACTTTGTTATTCCTTGTTGAAATATAATAATAAAAATTGACAATGGGGTGAAAAAAGAGAATTTTGTTTACGTACCGTAAATTCTTTTTTCTTTAGTCATCAATGGGAGACCCAGACAATGGGGTTTAGGGCTCTGCCCTCCGGAGGTCACACTAGGTACTACAAGTTTGTAGACACCGCCTCCTCCGCTTATAAACCCCCACCGTAGGAGACATCCTCAGTTTAGTCCATAAGCTGCGAGGAGAAATTAAACCACACCCGAAACATCGGGAAGAATGCCGTGCACAGACGGTTCAACAACCCGGCAAACACTGTCTCAACAGAGAACAGAACAAGTGCAAAATATGCAACGGAACAACTGGGTGGGTGCTGGGTCTCCCATTGATGACTAAAGAAAAAAGAATTTACGGTACGTAAACAAAATTCTCTTTTTTCTGGTCGTCATAATGGGAGACCCAGACAATGGGGACGTCCTAAAGCAATACCCCAGGGCGGGAAGAGTTCCTCAACAAGACGGATAACACATGGTTCCCTTTAAAGGTGGGCAACCGCCGCCTGGAGAACCCGCCTGCCCAAATTCGCATCCGCAGAGGCATGGGCATGCACCATATAGTGCTTAGAGAAAGTGTGCAGGCTGGACCAAGTGGCCGCCTGACACACCTGTAGAGCAGAAGCTCGATGTCGCAAGGCCCAGGAGGCACCTACAGCTCTCGTAGAGTGTGCCTTCAAACCCACCGGGAGAGGCAAACCAGAAGACCGGTACGCCTCCTGAATGGGAGCCTTGATCCATCTGGCCAAGGTCGACTTCGAAGCCGCGGCCCCCTTACAGCGACCCATCGTGAGGACAAATAAGGAATCCGAACTCCTAAAGGAGGCGGTCCTGGACACATAAATGCGTACAGCTCTCACGAGATCCAGAGTATGGAGGTCGCGCTCAACCTGATGAACGGGAGCGGGGCAAAATGATGGAAGAACAATCTCCTGGTTTAGGTGAAACGTTGAAACCACCTTCGGCAGAAATTCAGGCCGTGGGCGCAACACCACCTTGTCTTGGTGAACCACCAGAAAGGGAGACTTGCACGAAAGTGTAGCCAATTCTGAGACCCGTCTCAGAGACGTAATCGCCACCAGAAAGACCACCTTCTGGGACAGACGAGAGAGAGAGACGTCTCTCAGTGGCTCAAACGGCGGTTTCTGCAGTGCCGCCAGGACCATGTTTAGGTCCCAAGGGTCCAGAGGTCGTCTATAGGGCGGGACCACCCGAGACACCCCCTGCAGAAATTGACGTACCTTCGGGAGGAGCGCCAAGCGCCTGTCAAACAACACTGAAAGTGCTGATACTTGACCTTTCAGAGAGCCAAGGGATAATCCCAACTCCAACCCCGACTGTAGGAAGGCCAACAATGTCGGGATAGACAAAGGCCACGGAGAGCGGCCACCAGAGGCACACCAGGTAAAAAAGATTTTCCACGTTCTGTGGTATATCTTCCTGGAAACAGGTTTCCTTGCCCGATTCATAGTGGCAACCACTGTAGGAGAGAAACCTCTGGATGTCAGCAGCCAGGCCTCAAGAGCCATGCAGTCAATCTGAGGGCCCTGGAATTGAGGTGGAAGAATGGGCCTTGCGCGAGTAGATCTGCGCGTTCTGGAAGAGCCCACCTGTGTCCGCCTGACAGTTGCCACAGGTCCGGGTACCAAGACCTCCTGGGCCAATCTGGAGCCACTAGAATGGCCACTCTGCATTCTGTCCTGATCTTCCACAGGACCCTGGGAATCAGAGCCAGAGGCGGAAACACATATGGCAGCTGAAAGCTGGTCCAGCTCAGGATCAGGGCGTCCGCCCCCAGAGACTGGGGATCCCAAGATCTCGCCATGTATTGGGGCACCTGATGGTTCAGCCGTGAGGCCATCAGATCCACGTCCGGAGTGCCCCACCTGCCGCAGATGTCCCGGAAGACGTCTGGATGTAGGGACCACTCTCCGGCGTCCATCCCCTGTCGGCTCAGATAGTCGGCCTCCCAGTTCTCGACCCCTGGGATGTGAACTGCGGAGATCAGGCAGCCGTTTTCCTCCACCCAGAGTAGAATGCGGTGGACTTCGGCGAGGGCCTGAGCACTTCTGGTCCCTCCCTGATGATTTATATAGGCGACGGCCGTCGCATTGTCGGACTGTACCCGAATGGGCTGTCCTGACAGGAATTTCTGAAACGCCAGTAGCGCCAGATAGACCGCCTTGATCTCCAGCACGTTGATCTGCAACGCCGACTCCGACTGAGTCCAGAGGCCTTGAGCCCTGTGGTGCAAGAACACCGCCCCCCAGCCCTTCAGACTGGCGTCGGTGGTCACCACTAACCATGACGGTTTTAGGAAGGACCGGCCCCGTGACAGGTGATGTGGCTGGAGCCACCACTGTAGAGAGTCCCTGGTTGGTTGTGACAGTGTCACCAGCCGATTCAGAGAGATCGTCCTCTTGTCCCATCTGCGAAGAATCTCCAGCTGGAGAGGACGGAGGCGAAACTGTGCGAACGGCACCGCCTCTATCGCCGCTACCATGCGACCCACCAGTCTCATCAATACCCGTAGGGATGACTGTGGAGACAGGAGGACATTCTGCACTCCTGATTGGATCGCAAGCTGCTTGGCTTGAGGTAGGGACACCAGGGCCGAGTCCGTGTGGAAGTCCATGCCCAGATATGTCAATGACTGGGTCGGAACCAGGGTCGACTTTTGAATGTTGATAAGCCACCCGAACCGTTCCAGGGACTTCATGGTCACCTCCAGGCTCACCCGACAAAGGTCTTCCGATGGCGCCCTGACCAACAGGTCGTCCAAATAGGGTATGACGGCGTGTCCCTGCGCATGCAGGAGAGCCATCATGGAGGCCATCACCTTTGTGAACACCCGTGGTGCTGAGGCTAGCCCGAATGGCAGTGCCACAAATTGGAAGTGCTCTTCCCCCACTGCGAATCTCAACCAGCGCTGATGAGCTGGTGCAATGGGGACGTGAAGGTAAGCGTCCCTGATATCGATGGACGCTAGGAAGTCTCCCTGTGACACAGCCGCGATCACTGAGCGCAGGGATTCCATGCGGAACTTCCGAACCAACACGTGACGGTTGAACAACTTGAGGTCCAACACCGGGCGAAAAGAGCCGTCCTTCTTTGGGACAATAAAGAGGTTGGAGTAAAAACCCCTGAACCTCTCTTCCGTGGGCACAGGGACCACCACTCCGTCTCTGCGGAGTCCCTCCAACACCAGGTGAAAAGCCTGAGCCTTTTCTGGAGATGGAACCGACCGATGGAATCGGGGTAGTGGTTGTGACGTCAGCTCTATCCTGTAACCTCTTGAGACTACGTCTCGAACCCACTGATCTTGAATGTGAAGAAGCCACTTGTCCTGAAAGCGGGACAGGCGGCCCCCCACCTGTGGGGAGGCAGGATGAGAGAGCGAGTCATGTCGAGGCGGGCTTGGGGGTGGCAGCTGCTGCCCCCGCCGGCTTCTTCTGACGACTCTTGGAACGCCACTGAGTAGCAGGCTTGCCCCCTCGGTCTGAGCGAGTGGACGCCGTTGATGACTGTGAACCGGAGCGAAAGGACCACTGCTTAGGGTTCCTTTTCACGGTGTACCGTGGCTTAGGCTTATTCTGCGGGATCTTAGACTCAGCAGAATCCTTTATCAATTTGTCCAGTTCGGTGCCAAAAAGCCTGTCACCAGCGAACGGAAGATTTTGTAAAATCTTCTTAGATGTGGCATCTGAGTCCCAAAGACGCAGCCACAACAGCCTGCGGATCGCAATTGCATTGGCCGAGGCCACAGCAGAGCGAGTGGCAGTTTCCAAAGATGCCGTCCTGGCATAGTCCGCATAGGCCCTTGCTCTCTCAGTGAGAGCCAGGACCTCTGGACTGGACCTAGCTAGATCAGTGATACCATCCAAACAGATAGTAATCGCTTGTAGGGTCCAGACCGCGGCAAAATTAGGGGCAAACGAAGACCCCACAGCCTCATAGGAAGACTTGGCGAGTTGCTCGACCTGTCTATCAGTAGCATCCTTCAACGAGGAGCTATCAGAGGCAGAAAACAAGGAGCGCGCAGCAATCCTAGTCATGGAAGCATCCACCTTGGGAGACTGCGACCATTCCTGGAGCGCCTCCTGGGGAAAGGGAAAGCGATTGTCCTTAGTTTTACGGACATAACGCCGCCCAGGATGCAACCTGGGAGCTTTAATCACCCTTCCGAAATTAGTGTGGTCCATGAAGGAGCCACTTGGTCTAGCCTCTGGCCGCAGCCATTGGTATATCTCCTTGGGGTGTACAGTCACCTCCTCAGGAGGAGTGACAAGACGCAATGTCTCATTGATGGAGGACACCAGATCCTCCACCCCATCTGGAGGTTCAGACATAGACCCAAGAGTAGAACCCCCATCATCTTCCTCACCATCAGAGGAACGCTCCTCCTCAGAGAGAGTCTGGAGCTCAGGAGAAGCCTCACGGGCTCGCTTAGGGGGTCTTACAGCAGAAGTAAGAGACACCCGGGGGTAACTAGGAGGAGTAGCTGGGTTCTCCAGTCTCCTATGCAGTGCCTCCAGGGTTTGCGACATGGAGGACATCTGGGACAGCAGAGATTCATTGATCTTATTCTGCGTTTCCCATGGCCCTGGGATCACCTGAACCTCAGGGTATAATCCCGGATTTGCAGACTCAGTAGTAGCAGACCGGGCCTCTGGGCGTCCGCAGTTATTGCAGGACCCCTCCACCAGTGTCCCGTTGCATGTAACACAGGCAATGGAGACCACCGCCGCCTTAGCAGCATGCTTCCCAACTGAGGACATCTCCACAGTGAGGGGAATATAAGCCAAAGTTCACAAACAAACCGGGAATCCCGGTGGCTTACCGACCGCAGTAAAGCGGTAGGAGGAAGCGGTGTGTGTGTGTGACCTCCGCGAGTTCCGGTCTCCCTTGCAAGTGCAGACACGCGCTGCAGCCAGATCCCAGCCGGGAAGTGAGGGAGAAGATGGCCGCCGACAGTGAAGATGTGGGCGGAGCCAGGAACACGCGGGAAGAACACACAACACGCCCAGCGGTGATGTCACCATAAGGGCTGCCTCCTCCTCCTCCAGACTGCCTCAGCAATGGAGGTGCCGGAGCCCGCAGCGCGGGAAAAGAGTGTGAATATCACCACACACACTCTCAGACTGCAGTACACATAAAAACACCCGCAGTCTACAGCCTCAGCCCCTGTGATACACAGGGCGGTCAGCCAGGGGGACCCCAGCACAGGGTCACCGCCAGAACCGCGGACCCGAGGGTAACCGCGCGGTCTGAGTGTCATGACACCACAGTGACAGACACTACCCCCAGGCACACAGGAGACACACCAGGTGCCTCAGTGCCGGTCCGGTCTGTAAGCACCTTTAGGGAGGCCTCGGACGGGGGTACAGCACCAGTCCGGAGTGTAAGCACCATTTAGGGAGGCCTCGGACTGGGCTGGCTCCGTCCGGTCTGTAAGCACCATTTAGGGAGGCCTCGGACGGAGCGGAGCTGTGCAAGGCTCCAGGCTCCCCCTTACCAGAGCCTCCATTGAGGGATGGAAAGGAAAGGAGCGCGACAGCGTACCGGGAGAACACTGAAGTGTCCAGGCTAAAAGCCCTCCGGTACCTCCACCAGCGTGTTCCGCAGAGGGTGAGCGGGGAGGCTGTCGGGGGTCCCGAGCGGGACCATTTTACCTTGTCTTCATACGCCATCACGTAAGCTGTGAGAATGCAGTGAAGTGCAAGCAAAGCGTGATCCTCCGAGCACACTAAGTTTAAAACTGAGGATGTCTCCTACGGTGGGGGTTTATAAGCGGAGGAGGCGGTGTCTACAAACTTGTAGTACCTAGTGTGACCTCCGGAGGGCAGAGCCCTAAACCCCATTGTCTGGGTCTCCCATTATGACGACCAGAAAAGGGAATGGTAACACTCAAGGTACCGTCACACGCAGCAATTTTGCTAGCAATTTCACTGGCAATTTGCTGGTTGCAGTGAAATCATGGACACATTGTTCTATTTTGTTGCTGTGTACAAATGGAACAATGTGTCCATGATTTCACTGCAACCAGTAAGTTGCCAGTGAAATTACATGCAATCTTGCCACGTGTGACAGTACCTTCAGTTATCAATCCATTCATATAATTCCTGGAGGAATAACAGAGGAACAGTATAACCCATTATCAAGTATTTAGAACTAGACGTAGGCCCAATTCTACTGCATCAGGTGATTCTAGAACGTGTGAGATTATATATTAGTCCAACTACTCCCGCTACTAATTGCAGCCACCGAGGGCGGGGAGAGGCCGCTGCTGCACGGGGTGGCCGTGGCTTGGCAGGCACTGCTGCTGCTCAACATCCCTCTGTGCACTCTCTTTCTCTCCTTGTGCTGTCTCTCACCCTTATGTGCTCTTTTTCCCCTTGTACTGTCTTTTCCCCCTTTGTGGTCTCTCCCCTTGTGCTGTCTCTCCCCACTGTGTGCTCTCTCGTCTTGTGCTGTCTCCCCCTGTGCGCTCTCTCTTCCCTTGTGTTGTCTCTCTCCCTCCTCCTGTGCGCTCTCCCCTTGTACTGTCTTTCTCCCCCTGTGCGCTCTCTCCCTTTGTGCTGTCTCTCCCCACTGTGCTCTCTCTTCCCCGTGTGCTTTCTCTTCCCCTTGTGCTATCTCTCCCACCTGTGTGCTCTCTCTTCACCTTGAGCGCTCTCTCTCCCTTTGTGCTGTCTCTCCATGTGCTCTCTCCCCTTGTCCTGCCTCTACCCAGTAAGCGCTCTCTTCCCCCTGTGCTCTCTCTCTCCCCTTGTGCTATCCCTGCCATGAGCTCTCTGTGCCCAAGTTGTGTGCTGTCTTACTCAACAATGTGCGGTGTCTCTGTCCCACTGTTCGCTGAAGAGCTGCAGCACCAGTCAGTATACCAGAGTTGAAGGCGAATGGGACGAGGTACAGAAGCAGGATGAGTCCGCCCCAAAGGTATGACAAAGCGAACTAAGGCGCATGCGATAATGAATGCCTGTGCTGCGGCCAATGTCCCGGACAGTGTGTGGGCTTTGACTGATCGACCAAACTTGACTGAGTAACCAAATTTATGGGCTTCTTTACATTTCAGTTTAACTGTAATTCTCCAGTTTAACTGAAATTTACATAAACCCTCCTGTATCTGTACGACTTGACTGTCCATATGTGGCGCCCCACTGGTCGGGACACCACATAGAGGTACAGCACCCACAAGAGAGCGTGTGGTATCTCTGTGGCCAGGGAACATGGGATATCACATAAGGGACCCTCATTACACTCATCCACACATCTTAAACCAGGGGACCAATAGGTTAATCTGTTGCTAGGGAACCAATCCCAGTGGGAGTAGTTTAGGTGGGCAGTGGAGGAGTGGGAATAAAGTGAGTTGAAGCTGAGGTGAGCTTCTGAGGGGAGCGAGGAGTCAGGCGGCGGAGAAGCCGTTGGAAAAGAAAGGGGATCCTAGGGTGTTGAGGTACACCCGAATCCGGGCTGGTACGACCATCGGCCAGAAGGACCCAGTCCAGGGACGGAGGACTGGCTTCGAGAGCGTGCGGGCGTTTAACCCCGAGCCGCCAAACCAGAGGGACACAAGCTTCTCATGTGAGTCGTGGCCGATACCTGGCGTACACCCTAAAATGTCCCGTAAAGGATCCGGAGGTACAGGAAAAGAACCGTCTAGAAAGGATTCATGGGAGCCGGCTGAGGGCTCTGCGCGCGGGAGTGCAAAAGGAAGAAAGGTCGAGTTCAGTTAAAGGAATCCTGGGACCTCCAAAATGCCACCTAAGCTACCAAAACATGTCCCTGCAGCATCCTATCACTAATCTCACACTAAGCCACCTCCCTGTGTAAAACAATCCCTAACCATCACAGCTGCCCTGGGGATCCCGCTCCACCTACAGGGAGCGTAGCCATCTTGCTGCATCACCATCACCCCGGAGGTCTGCAACCAGCGCCAGTACAATTACCGGGAACCGTAGGTGGCGTCACAAACTCTTTTTAGTCTATTCTTTTTCAGCAACCGCCAGGGCCACGGGACCGGGCAACAGGCAATCCATGACATCCCCAGTAAATCAATGCCGGAGCCGGGTACCCCACAGCCCTGGGTTGGGTCACATATATATTGTACCTGTCCTCGTCTACCCTTCTACATGTAAAGTGCCATGGATTCTAATGGCGCTATATAAATAATAATAATAATAATAGTCTGTATCCAGAGTATTTATATTGAGAATTTTAAAAGAAAACAGGATGGGGGACATAAATAAGGGGAGGGAAAGGATATACAAATAAACATAAAATAAACAAATCACACAATAACATCTCGGAATGTTTCTATGAAAAAAAGATAAAACAATGTTACATCATAGTAACTTATCCTAATACAAAAAAATAAATCAAAAAGGTAAAATTATTGTTAGGTAATCGATACATGTCAAAAATCGTAATATTCCAACATCAAGTCATCTTAGGTAGGGTTAAATTAGGGGTATAGGTATTGGACCAAATTTCCCATCTATGACTATATTTCTTAAAATCCCTGCTTCTTAAGGCAAAATTATATATTCTTAAATATTATGGAGTGTAACTTTATTGATTGAAGTCTGTAATGGTAGGAGGTTCTGGTTGCTTCCATCTAGATCAGGGGTCTCAAACATGTGGCCCGCGGGCCGCATGCGGCCTCCGGGGCTTCTCAGTGCGGCCCCCGACACAGTGAATCAATAGGGGACGTGTGCCAGCACAGGAGGAAGAAGTGTGCCAGCCATGGGGGACGTGTGCCAGCCATGGGGATGTGTGCCAGTCATGGGGGCCGTGTGCCAGTCATGGGGGCCGTGTGCCAGTCATGGGGGACGTGTGCCAGCCATGGGGGACGTGTGCCAGCACAAAGGGACGTGTGCCAGAAGCAATAGGGGACATGTGTGTGTGTCAGAGTGTGCGTGAGTGTCAGAGCGTGAGTGTAGGAGAGCGTGAGTGTCAAAGAGCGTGTGTGTGTCAGACAGCTTGTGTGTGTGTGTGTCAGAGAGCATGTGTGTGTATCTGAGAGCGTGTGTGTGTGTGTGTAAAAAGAAGGTAGACCAGGTTGGGAACAGCAGTAGAAAAGGGGTCCAGCATGATGGACATTACTACACTATGGGGGCCAGGATGAGGATATCACTACAAAAGGGAATCAGCATGGGGATGTCCATAGTGTAGTAATGTCCCCCACATTACTACACTATGTGGGCCAGGATGTGGACATCCCCATGCTGATCTTCTTTTGTAGTGGACATTACTACATTTTGGGGGGAAGGATGTGGACATCCCCATGCTGATCCCTTTTGTAGTGGACATTACTACACTATGGGGGCCAGGATGTGGACATCACTACAAAAGGGGATCAGCATGGGGGACATTACTACACTATGGGGGCCAGGCTGGGGACATCACTGCAAAAGGGGATCATGATGTGGACATTACTACAGAAGGGGATCAAGATGGGGTCATCACTGCAAAAGGGGATCATGATGTGGACATTACTACAGAAGGGGATCAAGATGGGGTCATCACTGCAAAAGGGGATCATGATGTGGACATTACTACAGAAGGGGATCAGGATGGGGATATTAGTACAAGAAAGGGACTAAGATGGGGACATTACTACAAGAAGGGTATAAGGATTTGGACAGTACTACATTGAGCAAAAAATTCTGGTATTACTAAAAATGTCACTTAATCCTAAAAGCAATGCGGCCCCCCGATAAAAAAACATTTCTATTTGCGGCCCATCAACCCAGCCGAGTTTGAGACCCCTGATCTAGATCAGTGTTTCCCAACTCCAGTCCTCAAGGCACACCAACAGGTCATGTTTTCAGGATTTCCTTAGGATTGCACAGGTGTTAGTTTAATCACTTGCACAGGGGATAATTCCATCATCTGTCTAATGATAAGGAAATCCTGAAAACATGACCTGTTGGTGTGCCTTGAGGACTGGAGTTGGGAAACACTGATCTAGATGCAATTAAGAGTTTGGTAGATATGAGAATTTGACAAATTAGGTGTCTCAGGTTTACAGGGAAATAGTCTATGCCTAATGAAAGTAAAGCCAAAGATGGTGTCAAGGAGATCTTAGGACCCATGAGATTAGGAATAAGTTGTTTGACATCAGACCAAAAACCAAGGAGTTTTGGGCAGCCCCAGAAAATATGGGTAATGGAGTCGATTTTTCCACAATTTCTTCAGCAATCAGGAGATAAAGTTGGGTTGATACAGTTAAGTTTTGGGGTGTCCAATACTACCTGGAGAACACTTTGTAATGTGTTTCTTGGATGGTTGCACATGCTGTATTAGAATAAGTGATCTCCAGGGCCCTAGATAATTGAGAGATGTCGATTTGAATATGGAGATCCCTCTCCCAAGCTAAGAAATTGTCCTATAGTCTGTATAGATAGACAGACTGGAATAGGCTTTCATATATATATATCCGTTTATTACAAATTGTTACGTTTACAAGTGCAAAGGAGCACAAATAGTTTCTTATTGAACAACCCACCAGGACACATACCCAGAGGTGCCACCCTGCAGATTATTCCACAAAGCAGCACATATACCATTGTGACGATAGTAGTTAATAGTAATATCACATAACGGTGCCCACAATACCGTATCTGCTGGAGAAGAGTTTACTCTAATGAGACACAAACGGAGAGGGAACAACAAATATTAACCACCTACCCATCTTTTAGAAGGATGACGATCAATCCGTGCATTGGGTGAGATTTCGCACCTTCCACAGAGAGAAGCAATCCAGCTGTAAATAATGATTCTTTCAAGGGCAAACTGACAGAGAAGTTCTCTGGGTGTAAAAAAAACTACAGATTGTTTTATTGCTATAAAGATAAACCTCCACACTGAGAAGCCTCGCTGTATCTGACAAGGATGCATTAGAAACCCCAGGAGACCTGGGGAAAAGCTTCTATACCATCTATTACCGGAGAATTCAGGGACTAGTATATGCAGCCACCAGTTTTTTATTGCTATTGCGCATAGCAAGCAAGACATTTTATTTTCATATTTTTTTTAAGAAATTATCATTTAATAAATATCTAACAAAAATATGCTTTATTTAGTGATGAGCGAGCGCTACCATGCTCGGTAATCGTAGTCACACGCTTGGACGAGCTCGGCTTGTGTACCAATTATAACGGAAGTCAATGGGGAACTCAAGCGTTTTAGCAGAAGATCTTCATGAAAAATGCTTGAGTTCCCCATTGTATTCCATTATACTAGAGTTGGGCCCGTTTGAGCTTCTGACTGCTCGTTACGAATACCAAGCATGGTAGTGCTCGCTCATCACTAGCTGCATGATATTTCCCAGGCCCCCATGTTGTCATTATGTCACCATTATATGGATGTGATTAAGGCCACGTTCACACGTTCAGTATTTGATGAGTTTTTTACCTCAGGATTTGTAGCCAAAACCAGGAGTGGATGATTAAATACAGAAGTGGTGATGTGTTTCTATTATACTTTTCCTCTGATTGCTCCACTCCTGGTTTTGTCTACAAATCCTGAGGTAAAAAACTCACCAAATACTGAATGTGTGCACATGGCCTAATGGTGGGTTTACACGTTTCAATATCGTTGCGATATCGCTATTCAATGGAGCGGGAGCGCGCATTTAGTGCTCGTTTCTCCCGCATCGCATCGGAGGTTTACACATTGCGATTTCTGAATCCAACGTCCGTGCGATGTCTACGCCCCCCAACCCAGGAACGACCATTTAACATGGGAGTGAATGGGTGACGTAGAACTTCACATCGGAATTGGGCTGTCACACAGCACGATCCGGCTCCAATCTCCATTCAATATCGGAGCATTGAATAGCACGCGCATTCAATCCCCGATATCGCATTGGCATCGTTCCTGTATCATACTGGATGTTCACACCATACAACGCAGGAACGATATCGGGTCCAACGATTGAACCACGTGACTTTTCATTGAAATTGGACGCCGATATCGCAACGTGTAAACTCGCCATAAGGCTTCATACACAGTGCACAGCTTGGTGCTCTGCGGATGGGGCCCATCAGCAATCACTTCATCTAATGCAATTACTACTCTCCTCCATGTGGCACTGTATGAGCAGCATCAGGATCAGGAAGGTGGCTCGTCTCTGCAACATACTAGCATACGACCGAGTATTTTATTAGCAGATATCATCATGCGGGAATACAGATTTTAATTACTTGAGACCCTGTGTTATGTAACTGTCAGCTATTTCTAAAGATAACATTTTATCTTCATAATCCCTCCTGGCAGCCTCAAACACAACACGCTGGCAGCAAAGAAAGAAAATGGGAGCACAACTGAAGCGTTCACTGCAATGAGCTATCACAGACCGCAGTGTATGACAGTGTGCACCATGCACAGGCTGCAAGAATAAAGTACATACATAAAAGCACAAAGAAATGATCATATACACACCCAGCCTGCCTTCTCTAAGGGCCACGTCACACACACAGATATCTGTGCAGATATTGTTCGCAGATGTCTGGTTGCAGTGAAATCATGGACACATTGTTACATTTGTATACAGCCACAAAATGGAACAATTTGTCCATGATTTCACTGCAACCAGAGATCTGTGAATAATATCTGCACAGATATCTGTGTGTGTGACCCCAGCCTTATACAGATCTTAAGGCCCCCATATACATTAGGGGGCCGTCACACGCTGAGATATCTTGCCAGATATCGTTTAAGCGATCTCCTTTTTGATCGCTTAAGCGATATCGGGCAAGATATCGTTGCATGTAATCAAGCGATTTACGATGGTAAATCGCTTGATCGTGACATCGCTGATCTGAGGTTCGGTTCTCAGATCTAGCGATGAACGATGCAACGATCTGCATCATCGTGGTGTATGACACCACGATGATCCATCTCCCAGCGACCGCGCCTATGCTGGGAGATGGTAACTATGGTACACGTCGGGTAACTAAGCGACGCGCGGCGCCTAGTTACCCGATGTGTACCATAGTAACGAGCGAGATCGCGGCTCCACATCGCTGGTGAGTCTGTCTGTGTGACATCTCACCAGCGATGTGAGCAATATTGTAAGCGATTGCGCGTGCACGTGATCGCTTACAATATCGCTAAAGATATCTGTGCGTGTGACGGCCGCCTTAGACTAATGCCCATATCGGTCTAAGCCTATGTTCACACTGAGTTTTTTATTCGTTTTATTTTGCGCGTTTTTCTCTCTTTTTCAGCTAGATATCTGGATCTACTTTTGAAAAAAAACGCATCAGAAAAGGATCATTAGTTTTGGATTTGTTTTAGCTGCGCTTTTTCTGGTGCGTTTTTTTTAGCCCATAGAGAATGGTTTAAATGGGAAATGCGGATTCGAAAGCGCAGGCATAATTGACAAGCTCATTCTGTCTGTGGTTCACTTTTTAAGGGAAAAAGCCCACTAGAACTTATAGGGGGCCTGTGAGGTTGTTTATGCTGTTCCCCCCCCCTCCCCGCCAGGCTATCACTGTCTGCACCTGCGCTTCATAGTACTATTCTAACCATCCCTGTCTGAGCTCATAGTGTAATGGTAAAGGTGAAAAAAAGCATGTATACACTTAGGGTATGTGCACATCAGTTGTTTCTGCATCTTTGCAGAACGACCGGGAACCGGTGTAGAATGGCAGAACTGAGTTTTCTGAACTCGCTAGTGTCCCTGGTTTTGTTAGCGTTTTGCTAACGATTTGCGATCGGGTTACTAGCGGTCGTACAGCGTGTTCTTGGCGATTTCCCCGGCGTTTTTCTTAGCGATTTCCAGACTGGTCTTTGGTGCACTTGTTCAGCTGGATCCGCTGGAAAAACACTGAAAAGAAGTCGCTTGCTCTATCTTTGACAACCGGTGGAAAACCGGTGAATAAACTGAAATCGTCAAGACAAAAATCGTTCTAATGTACACAGCGTTTTCTAAACTCCATTGACTAGCATGTTAATCCAACCGGTGGCTAGAATTAACATAAATTAACATAAAACTCAGCGGAAAACGCCGACGGAAAACGTTCAAAAACAGCCCATAAAACGACTGATGTGCACATACCCTTACACTTTCTGAGGAAGTGACTACAACTTGGAGGATGTAGTCACTCTGGCAGGTTAATCAAAAAAGTACTGAACACATGCAGACAAAGAGGTGCAAAATGCCATGGCATCAGCTGAATTCTATCAGTAATTAGAAAGGAATCCTGCCATTTAGAGAAAAATATCAGCTGGTTCAACTGATGGCCTATAAAAAGGTGCCTCATTACCAAGGTGCTACACAAGAAACATCTCATGATGGGTAAAACTAGTGAGCTGCATACTGATGGCATTGGTTACACAAGAATTTCTAAATGACTGAAGTTTCCAGTGAGCACTGCTGGGGCCACAAACTAACGACTACAACTAGGTGCTACCAGCAAAATTGAGTGAAAGGAATTACCAGTAGAGTTGTCTAAGATTCAAGATCCTCCTGTGGAGAGCTATAGATAGACCCGGAATCAGTAGGTAGTATTACTTAAAGAAAACAAAAAGTAATGCACCCAACCTCCATGGCTTGTATACACGCTCACTACGCAAGACTCCATTAAGCTATGTGCCCACTGTGCAGAAACGCAGCGCCCACAGCTTTAACATTAGTTAATGTGATTTTCAAAAAGCTGTGCCCACATGTGCATTTGTGGATACAGTGTTTTTGCTGCAGAAATTGTCTGTGTTGTCCCTGTACTTTTTGGGCTGTATTTTGCCCGTAGAATCCATTGTAAACCCCCCAAAAAAGCATCACAAACAGATTGGTATTCCCATAGTGCGTTTGTGATGCTTTTTCTTGCAATTTCCACAACAAAAACCTGCAGTACTCACCCTCCCCAGCGAGCCCATGGTGAGCTCCGGCGATGTTTTCCTCCGTGCACCTCCAACTCCTCAATTTTCCTGATTCCGACTCAAACTTCGACTCCTTCATACATGGCTCATCTTACACGTTTCAACATTGTTCAAAAGTGACGTCAGGAACAATGTTGAAACGACATCATTGTTGCGTCGTTAATTGTTCAAGACGATAGTCGTTCAAGTCGGAGTTGACAGGTTTTCCTGCATGCAGGAAAACATGTCAACTTCAACTTAAGCAACCTGTGGCATCGTTCGGTGTGACATCGCAATAACGATGTCATGGCCGACTTCACCTATTCACAGCAATGAGCAGGGATCGTTCGCGGTGTTTGCGAATGATCCCTCCTCACATCACTGGTGAGTTGTCCACAATATCTGGACGTGTGACAGCTCACCAGTGATGTTGCACAGGTGTCCACAAAATAAGCGCGCTCCCGAGATCACATACAACATCGCAGACACCGTGTAACAGTACCTTAAGTGATACATTTATGTTAGTGCAATGGTGACATCAGGCCTTAATCATTATTAAGATAAAATAATCCAGATATTTAGATAGAACATAATAATAATTCATAATAATATTCAGCACATTCTGCATTTAACTACTGTAGACAATTTATTATATATTGTAGGAGTTGGAGTCCGTCCATTTTATACCAACTCCACCAAAATGGGCTCCTACTACATAGCCGGATCTGAACACAGAAATGGCATCATGAGTAACAAATTTGGGCCTCTCTGTTCCTGTTCATGTGGTTTTGCAAAAAATAAGATCCTCACGGACAGAAACAAACTGCGGTGTGAAGGGGGTCTAACACTTCATAAATACTTGCTACTTTGTTTGGTATAGCAAATAAAATCCTAATAAAATAAATTTAAGTTTGTGAGTGTAACGTGAAGAAGAAGAATATTTCAAGCCACTGCACAAACACAACCTAGCAGAGGTATTACAAATGTATTGGGCATCATTCACACAATGTGTGCTCTGCAGTCTATCTGTATTAGTTTCTTTGTTACTTCTAGCACATACAATATCTTCTACTCAATTAACCTCAGTTGCCATAAGATTTGACAAAGCAATAGGATTTCATGCAGCATTATTTTTGCAGTAAAAAAACATGAGGGACCCACTGATAAGCTGCATTTAAAGGTGACCAGAAAAATGTCCAAAACAAAAATGCCCAAAGGGTTGATGTTAAGGTGTCAGGATTAGGTGTAAAGGTATCGTCACACGCGGCAATATGGCTTCCATATCGTCGGTAATTTGACGTGAGCGCGAACGTTTCGGGAACATTTTTGCACATCGCCGTCGCCCTGTCACACATAGAGATCTCGCCTGCGTTCTACAGCGATTATGCGTTCTGGAAATCGCCTGCAGAAGACCGGAAGCAATTTCCCTTTTCCACATCGCCGTGTCACACGCCACTATCTCATCAGCGATGTGGGCGTAGAGTGTGAGAAAGGATTTGCCATCCGAAACGCGTCCAGCGTTCCCCTCCTCAACATTGTTGTTTTTGTGCATGGTCTCATGTACCAATAAAAGCAATTTATGAAGATTGGCTGTGTGCTGGAGAGTTCCTTTTCTAGTAGAGTGTGAGTATGGCGATGAGACAGGCGGGCCGGAGTGTTTTTCACCGCGCCCCTACCACTCTGACTGTCCGACACAACTGAGTAACCATTGGTCAGCCTTGTCAGGATGTCTGCGCACTACATGACGCATGTGTCATTTCTACTATATCGCTATTTAAATATGGCGCCTTAGCCATGGCCAGCCAATAGGAACGCAGGAGCGAACACCAATTGCGGCAGATGGGCGAGCCAAACAGAACGCTCAGGCAAGCCTCTGGAATTGCTTCCAGATGGCCTGAGCTCGCTTTCTACATCGCTATCGCCCTTTCACACGCCAAGATGCGTAGAAATCGCCTGGTGGTTATCGCCTGATTTCACTGCAGTGCAGGGCGATCAGGCGACGCTCCACCAGCGATTTCTCGACGTAAAATCTCCCTGTCTCACGCCACTACACACAAGCGATGTGGTTTCCACATCGCCGAAATACACAAATTTACGGCAATATGGAACCCATATCGCTGCGTGTGACGGTACCTTTAGGATTGCATGTGGGCATTTATTAAGGTACCGTCACACGCGGCAATATTGCTTGCAATTTCACTGGCAATTTGCTGGTTGCAGTGAAATCATGGACACATTGTTCTGTCTTGTTGCCATGTACAAATGGAGCAATGTGTCCATGATTTCACTGCAACCAGCAAATTGCCAGTGAATTTGCAAGCAATATTGCCGCGTGTGACGGTACCTTCAGAGAACCACATTTAGGGTCGCTTCACACGCTCAGATATCTGTGAACGATATCGTTAGCTATGTCACGTGACTGCGATCCATCCGACATCATTAGCACGTTGTCACACGCAAGGATATCGTTAACGATCTTAAATTTGGCAACGCTCCAGCTATTTGGATAAGATCGTTTGAACGATTTTACAAGGCGAAAGGAATAGGAGAAATATGAACATCGTTCAAAAAGGTGTCACACTGAACGATGTTGCTGTTTCACAGATCCGTAATTGGACGATGAACGATGGATTTGAGGTCAGGAGCTCAAATTTATGATGAACGATCTAACGATTTTACCTTCAGATATCCGACGTTTACGCGCAACGATTCAAGAACAATATCGTTTGAACGATCCGAAAAGCGTGAAGTTTCAACGATATCGTTTCAGATATCTGAGCGTGTGAAGCGGCCCTTACACTGAAAGATCATACACAAACATTCTTAAAAATCTGATTCATGATGACCTTACAATGCAATCAGGCTGCCGACCACTTGATGAATGAGCACAACGGTTGATCATTGGGTGAAATGATCTATGCTACAGCGCAAAAAATTATCATTCTCAACGGTGAATTGCCTCATGTAAACAGGACTCACACTGCTGTGAACCAGGGCTGTGGAGAAAGGGTCGTAGAGTCGAAGACCTTTTTGGTGAAGTCGGAGTCAGTATAAAATATATAATGAGTTGGGTACGGTTGTTCAATGCAGAATGTTCTGAATATTATTATTAATTATTATATTTTATCTCAAGATCTTGATTGTTGTATCATAATAATGATTAAAGCCTGATGTTCACATTGTACTATAATAAATGAATCACTTAGGGGCCTTTCACACTTGCGTTTTTTTCCTGATCTGGAAGATCAGGAAAAAACCTGATTCTTACAGGATTCATTTTTTTGCCCATTCACTTTAATGATTTCAGTTAGAATCTTGTTGCTTCAGGTTTTTTCCTGAAATCATTAAAGTGAATGGGCATAAAAATGAATCCTGTAAGAATCAGGTTTTTTCCTGATCTTCTAGATCAGGAAAAAACGCAAGTGTGAAAGGCCCCTTAAACATAAGCCATGTATGACGGAGTCAGAGTCAGGGACATTGAGGAGTTTGAGTCTGAGTCATTGGTTTGGCTTACCGACTCCACAGCCCTGCTGAGAACTATGACTGGCTAAGTGCACTGAGTAATATATTGCAGATCACTCACTGTCTACTTTGCCTTCATATGCAAATAGAGTCTGTGGAGCCTCGGTTAGGAGTCTCAAACACAGGACTAGCCAGATATCCCTCCAGGGAAGGACCCAGCCAAGGGGTGGCTCCCTGCAGAGAACACCATAACCACTATATTAAGTGGCCCTTTTAGTCAATATCCAGCTCTTTTACAAGCTTAGAGATATGACAAGGGAATACAAAGGCCAGGTATCCATCCACAGACAGCCGTTTCGGGGTGTTGCCCCTCATCAATGTGGAGTAGGATTCTGGCTAGGTGGAAGCAAGGCTTAGTAGACCAACATCACAAAGCATTCACTGATCCCAGGGAGACTAGTCCACCAACATCCCTGGATCACTACTGGCTGGATCACTACAGGCTGGATCACTACAGGCTGGATCTCTAGATGTGGTAAAGTATACAAGCTTTCTTTTTTTGCACAGAGGATTTCCTCTGTGCAGGGTCGATTTATAGATTTCCCTTAAGCCACACCCTTTGGGCGTGACCGGTCATGAAAATGCAAGAAAATCCAAGAAAACGCGCCTGGAAACATTAAGCGCATGTGCAATAAAAACAGAAATGCTTGCACGTACACATGTTAACACATGCATACGCTGTATTTTTCTACAGATTTGCGTACGCTGCTGCGGAAGAAAACTGCTGCGTATGCATGTGTTAACATGCGTTTTGACATGTGTTTCCGCATGCGCAAGATAGGCAGCGTTCAAACACGCTAATCTGAAAGTAGCCTTACTGTGGTCTGTCAGACACATCAGTATTTGTAGACTCATCTACAGAGAACACATCATCACAAAGAGACAATATTTGGTCAGTAATATTTAATCATTGCAGACATTTCTGGAGTTTAAGGTTCATTTTTGGAGCATGAGAAGTAACACTTCCAGCATCATCTTATCTCCCCTAACACAAAAAAGAACTTTATCTTTTTTATCTGGTGTGAATGCCACTGTTTTTAATCTAGTGTTGTTTTTGTACTGTTCTTGTGTCTTTCCATTCCCACTATACGGGCCCTTCTTTCCCATGCATAAATCTATTCATTTTAGCGAACTGGGTTTGTCCTCATGACTAGAGATGAGGGAACATTTGGACATTCAGATTTGGGTTTGGGTGGTGCAGCCAAACTTTTTGTCTCACTGTTCATAACCCCGAACTTAACCCAAACCTCAATGGAAATAACTGATTGCAGTTCCACTCTACACCCACCTATAGCCAGCCATAAATAAAATGGTTCTGGGGGTGGGAGGGCAGAATTTTTTTTTCTGTTTTAAAATTAATTTTGGCCACACACTACACCCGAAAACTCAAAAACTGTGCTTTCAAGCCCAGTGCGAGCCGATGTAACTCTGCACACAGCTCACACTGGGCCAAGAACCAACTGTATCCGACCACAGTGATACTCGCTCCAGTGCTTGGGAAAGAGAAAGCACCCGAACGCCAAACCCAAAAAGGTTTGCTAAACACCGGGAAGTTCGGTGACCAAACCCAACCCAACCGAACTCTGAAAGGTTCACTTATATCTACTCATGAAAACACCCAAAGAAAAAACTTGAGGACCATGCCCACTTAGTTCAAAAGACTAGATATATAGTACCCACAGGGAAGAGATGGCCATATATTATGAATGGAGGCAATGTCATATTCAGGAGAACAGCAACATTTACAACCTGCAAAAGAATTACATATTTAAAGGGAACTGTCAGCGGGACTTAGCACTATAAAGTAAAGCCATGGCTATAAAGGCGCGGCTACACTGATTTAATCGATATCTTTGGTGAAGGAATTTGATCTGTGGTTCTCATTTAATCAGCGTTTGAAGTTCTCTTCTAATATTTCTGTGCATTTGGGCTGGATTGGGGTACGGTCTTCTTCTGGTCCTTCACCTCTTGGTTGTCTCCTGTATGTCTGTGACAGGTCACTGATTATGGTTTATTGAGCTGAGATTCCGATCTGCGCATGCGCCGCCATTTTATTGAAGACCAGAAGACCGTCCGTGGAACCAAAGTGCACCCACACCATCCATGCCAATGGCAACAGTGATTCACAATTTCAAAAAGGATCAGTGACCTGTCATAGACACACAGGAGGCAAGCGGCGGGTGGAGGAGCAAAACCCCTAGTCCAGCACCGATGCACAGAAATATTAGTAGAGAACTTTAAACAAGAACCATAGATTGAATTCCTTCACCAAAGGTATCAATTTAATTGGTTATAACAACATAATTATGGCCATGCCTTTACTTTATATTGCTAAATCCTGCTGACAGGTTTTCTTTAAAGTAAGCAACAGTTTGTCTCCAAAAATGTAGATACCAAAGCCATCTTATGCCAACATTATCTGTTGAGCGGGGGAACTGACATACTCCCCCTACATATAATAGCCATTGTTAGGCTACGTTCACACGCTGCACTATTGGTCCGCTTTGTACGGATCCGCTATTGCAGTGGAATGCAGTGAAACACACTGACGTTGTCTGTCCCAACTAGGTCAATGCATTTCACTATTTGGCATTCACATGCTGCGCTTTTTATGGACCTGCTTTTGGGTTGAAAAACAGGTCCGTAAAAAGAAGTCACATGTTAATTTGATGGTGTTATTTTGCTGCGCTTTTTACTCACCTCGCCGCGCTCCCCTAGTGATCTCCCCTCATACCGATGTCACAGACCTGCGTGAGGACCTTGGAGAGCACCATGTGACCGAGCGACGTCACCCAGTCACATGGCAGGCTGCAGGGTCCCAGAGGTACAATCACTGCGGCCTCCGGGGATGAGAGAACATTGCCAGCGGCCACCAGGGGGCACAGCGAGGTGAGTAAAGCGCAGGCAAAAAATGTAGCGGCATTCACACCACAGAAGGCTGTGCTTTGTGAGTGTCTGTTCTTGGTGCAGTTTTGCACCAAAAATGGATCCTCACAAAACGCAGCAAAAACGCTATGTGTGAACGTAGCCTTAGCCCTCTACCCAAAGCTGGAGCAGTAAGCGAGCCTCATATATACTGTGCTGTGGGTTATGCAATCTCCTCTATGTACTACTTGAATGCTATCAAATTCACACGGCCCATGGAAATCTATCCGCCATCTGTAGTCAGCGCAGGTCTGTCTGAAATAGATTACACGATGTATCTCCGACCGAAGAAACAAGGTGCCTTGTGAGGAAAGATAATTAGTTTGATATGAGCGTGCAGCTGGAAATCTCAATATCTCCTAGAGCATTACCGTCACCCAATTCTCATTCATCTCCCTGTAACTTGTTTATCTGAGAACAGAGGGAGAAAACAAATATTATCTCACTTAATAACCAGATACAGAACTGTTTTACATAATAAATTTCTAATTTGGTACACATCAAGGTCAACACAAATTGTCTGACAAATTGGTCTGAATCCTCAAGGCCAAATGCAGATATACACCAACTTCTTATCTACTATATAATTGCCTTGTGGCCACTTCCATCTGAGGCCAAAATCGCACGCCAACAACCAGAGAGCGCAGCGTATGCAAAACAGCAGCGTGTGGAGGTATTGCGGTGAGCCAGCCGGGTGATGACCGGCTTCATCCGGTCATCTCCCGGCTGGCGAGCCACTGACCTCTGTGCAGCAGTAGCTGAGCCACGGCTACCTGCCTCACAGAGGGCCGAGGTGAGCCAGTCGGGAGATGACCGGCGTCAGCAGGCTGCTCGCTGCGGTAGTACCTGAGCGGGATTCAAACTGCGCACCAAGCCGCGCTAATTCTCTCATTGGTCGCTGCGGCCGCGCCGACCAATCAGCAAAGCGGCGCGGCGGGATTCATATATCCCACCAAGCCACGCCATTTCGCTGATTGGTCGCTTCGGCCGCACCAACCAATCAGAGAAGTAGTGCAGCTTGCGCGCGGTTTGAATTCCGCGTCTCTCATTGGTCGCTACGGCGACCAATGAGAGACGCGGTGCGCGATTTGAATTCTGTGTCATAGTGTGACGCAGTTCACTCCTATTTACAAGGCTGTCAGTCATAGTGTGACGCAGTTCACTCCTGTTTACAAGGCTGTCAGTCATAGAGTGATGCAGTTCACTCCTGTTTACAAGGTATTCTAGAATACCTGATGCGTTAGAATCGGGCCACCATCTAGTGGCTCATAAAAGCCTTGATTAGGCAACATGATTTATAGGACACATTTCATATGGACAAATATACTCCATTCAACTATTAAAGGTCACAAGTGTGGAAATGTCTTGGCTTATTAGGGTATTGTAATCATTGGGTTGAAAAAGATATATGTCCACAGGGTTCAAACTATTTTAACAAATTAACTCAAGTTAATAAAAAAAAGTGAAAAAGAAAAGAAAAAACATAAGATGGATCAATCTATAAGGGCAGGGACACACTCTCCTAGTTACATCCGAGTTTGTCGGACGAGTCTCGGAAACGGCTGGAGCAGTGACCCTGAACGGCTTCTCCTGTCAGGACGGGGCTGTCAAGCTGCTTGTGTTTTTGTGCAGCTCCATACTCCCCGACCAGAGAGGGAGAGGCCGTTCAGAGTCACTGCTCCAGCCCTTTCCGGGACTCGTCCGACAAACTCGGATGAGTGTGTCCGAGCCCTTAGAGAGTGGAAAAATCACTCTTCATTACTGATCTCATCTTCATCATTTTAAGGGTTAAAATGACATAAGACAGTTTTCTATACAATAAAAAAAAAACATGGGGTCACGACAGTCACATTAGAAGCTGATCAGAGCTCATGTTTCCCTCTGCCCTTTATTACGGCTCTGTAGATATGACTGCTGCAGCCAATCGCTGGTAGCAGAGGAGACTTGTTGGTCACAAATGTGGCCAGTGAACTGGACGCCTACCTATAACCATGGAGGACAACATGGAACCCGGACAGAGTTAGAAGATAGGTCGCCGTCAGACAAGGTGTGCATGACTTTTTTGTGTGTGCCTGCTGTGTAGTTACTTAAAATGCAGGAGTATAAAACCCCTTCAAGGAGGTGACACATGGTGGGGTGAACCTGTAATTGAAAATAATAAAAACTGTGGTGATGGACTAATCCTGGACCAAGGGCAGTTTCTACATTACAGTAACTACAAAATCACTCTTAAAGGGGTTGTCCACTGGTATGATTTTGCTGGAGGGTAACAGTGATTGAGATGGGGTTGTCTAAGTAGTGGACAACACCTTTAAGTTGACTCAAAAGATAAAAACTTAAAGCAGGGCTGGGCAGCTCCAGGCCTCGAGGACCGCACACAGTCCAGGTTTTCTGGATATCCTTAGCATTTGACAGTTGGAATCATCACCTGTGGGGGAGAGTGAATTAGCAACTGTCAAATGCTAAAGGATATACAGAAAACCTGCACTGTGTACGGCCCTCGAGGCCTGGAGCTGCCCACCCCTGACTTAAAGGGAATCTGTCCTTGGAGGCTCTGGGTGGTACATTGGGTAGACTGAGATGTGATGTTTAGGTGAATTCAGGGAGACTAGATGTCGAATAGATGTCTTATAATACAAATTTAATAATGATATAATACAATGTCTTGTATTTTTGTTAATTAAAAATGTCATAACTTGAAGGGGATATCCAGGGGAAGGGGGAGGGAGGGCTAATAAAAACCATTGTTCATGTTTGTAAACAGACGTTTATATATGTACCTAATTGATATATTCAATTTCTACGCAATTTATGTTGGATATGTGTACTAAGATTTTTCAATTTCTGTGAACTATGTTTATATGCAAAATTCTAATAAAAAGATGGTTAAAAAAAAAAAGGGAATCTGTCAGTAGAATCAGCCAACCTAAGCCATCTAAATGAGCATGTAGGTCATAGAAAGTTAAATATAATGATATCTTGATATCTGCGATCCAATATCTTATTCCATCGGATCATTTTTATTATTATGTTTATGAGCTGTTGAGTTGGGCAACACATTTCCATGAGAATCCTCCTCCAGACCTTATTTTAAATAAAAAGGTAGTGTTATCTTTGTGAGACATGTACAACAGGAGAGCAGACTGTCAGTCATTACATGTCTCGCACTGGCTCCACCCCCCTCTCACTTAAAATAAGCCATTGAGGCAGAATGTCATGCAGATCTATGTCGGCCCATAAATATTAACAGCTCATTTACATATTAAGAAAAATGTGGATACCTCTGAAATAAGATACTGTATTGCAGATATCAGGGTGTCATTATAATCAACTGTCTATGAATATAGATGAGGCATGATCCAACTGATAAGATTCCCTTTTAAAAAAAAAAAAAAATGATCATTAGAAATTATTTACATCACATTCTTATATAAATAAAACATTGTATCATTTCTAAAAAAAAATAGCTATACGATAATATGGGAGCCACTGCTAACAATAGGTGATGGCCATAGCTCACTTCCTCCCCCTCTTATAGGGGTACTCCGGGAAGATAAATAATTCTCCTAATAGCCATGCCCTCATAAACTCTAAGATGAGATTCATAGTGCTATTCCCCACCTTCACATTACCTGTAATTCAGTGTGATGCTGCAGCTGCTCCTTGGTGCTCCCCCTGCTTTCTAGGATGTTACATCACACATCAGGGGCCATAACCTGCTCCTGGTGTCTAGCAGCTGCCAGACCCCTGATAATATCTTTTACCCTGAACTCCAAGAATAGGACTAAAGTGATGAAAGATTGGGTGCATCTTCCCACCTACATGTTTTCTGGCTATTTTCTTCATTGATCATAATGCTGGCTTCACATATTCTGCACTCAAACCTTGCGCTTTAGCCAATCACCAGAGTGTTGGTACATGCTCAGAATGCCACTTGGCCATGCTAAGGATGCACCAAACCACATGGCCATGATAAGGGTGCACCAAACCACTTGGCCATGATAAGGATGCACCAAACCACTTGGCCAAGATAAGGGTGCACCAAACCACTTGGCCATGATAAGGGTGCACCAAACCACTTGGCCATGATAAGGGTGCACCAAACCACTTGGCCATGATAAGGGTGCACCAAACCACTTGGCCATGCTAAGGATGCACCAAACCACTTAGCCATGCTAAGGATGCACCAAATCACATGGCCATGATAAGGATGCACCAAACCACTTAGCCATGCTAAGGATGCACCAAACCACTTGGCCATGATAAGGATGCACCAAACCACTTGGCCATGCTAACGATGCACCAAACCACTTGGCCATGCTAACGATGCACCAAACCACTTGGCCATGATAAGGATGCACCAAACCACTTGGCCATGATAAGGATGCACCAAACCACTTGGCCATGCTAAGGATGCACCAAACCACATGGCCATGATAAGGGTGCACCAAACCACTTGGCCATGATAAGGATGCACCAAACCACTTGGCCAAGATAAGGGTGCACCAAACCACTTGGCCATGATAAGGGTGCACCAAACCACTTGGCCATGCTAAGGATGCACCAAACCACTTAGCCATGCTAAGGATGCACCAAATCACATGGCCATGATAAGGATGCACCAAACCACTTAGCCATGCTAAGGATGCACCAAACCACTTGGCCATGATAAGGATGCACCAAACCACTTGGCCATCCTAACGATGCACCAAACCACTTGGCCATGCTAACGATGCACCAAACCACTTGGCCATGATAAGGATGCACCAAACCACTTGGCCATGATAAGGATGCACCAAACCACTTGGCCATGCTAAGGATGCACCAAACCACATGGCCATGATAAGGGTGCACCAAACCACTTGGCCATGATAAGGATGCACCAAACCACTTGGCCAAGATAAGGGTGCACCAAACCACTTGGCCATGATAAGGGTGCACCAAACCACTTGGCCATGATAAGGGTGCACCAAACCACTTGGCCATGATAAGGGTGCACCAAACCACTTGGCCATGCTAAGGATGCACCAAACCACATGGCCATGATAAGGATGCAGCAGACCACTTGGCCATGATAAGGATGCACCAAACCACTTGGCCATGATAAGGGTGCACCAAACCACTTGGCCATGATAAGGGTGCACCAAACCACTTGGCCATGCTAAGGATGCACCAAACCACATGGCCATGCTAAGGATGCACCAAACCACATGGCCATGATAAGGATGCACCAAACCACATGGCCATGATAAGGGTGCACCAAACCACTTGGCCATGCTAAGGATGCACCAAGGCACTTTGCAGCTGCATCGGTCTTTGTTAAACAAGCTGCAGGAGAGATGCTACATCTACATCGATCTTCACTATTGCAGTCAATCAGAAATCAGCAGCTTAAACTATTTACATCAATAGCACTGCTGAGCACCAGTGAGTGACCATAGTGATCACATGGGTTGTAGTCATGAGGTCACTGCTGCAGCTTGTCAACAAAGACTGGAGGCAGCAGCAGAGAGGCATCACTGGATCTTGGAAGGGGTGAGATTGTTATTTACTACTGCTACAACACTATGGGTAAAGCAAATGTAATCCCAGACAACTTTGACAAATTACTCCAAATTTATCTTGCAAACTCTATTTTGATCATTTTTTACCAATGTATCCCGATACCACTGTTGAATCCCCTGCAGTATTATTATGATTAGATGCATGTATTTATGAGACACATAGAGGAATAAAGCGCTTCACTGTGCTTGCAGGCTTTTCTTTTTGTTGTTTAGTACGGTAGTTTGTATTTCACAAGGACATTTTACCAACCTCTTGAGGTGTCTAAAAATAGTGTTCGCTCAAGGTTAAAAGTAGGAATGAAATAAAACATAATTTGTCATAAAACAGAGTCTTCGCATCCCAGGGCAATAAGCGCCATTGTCTATAAAGATTGCACTGAATCTGGCTTTAATTATTAACAATTGAGGTAGGAGACATCTGACTTGTCAGGGCGGCTTCACTCTGTGGTCAGGTCCGGTCCAGGGCTGTCAGGGATAAACCTGACAGCCCCGGACTGGATCAGCACACAGAACTGGAGGGCTAATTTGCCCTCCGGTCCGGTGTGCAGCCACACGCAGCTGCTGCCGCTGATGGGTCAGTACCGCGACTAGCTCGCCCCGGACCAGACCTGACCGCAGTGTGAAGACCGCCCTAAGTCACAGTTCATGAAAGGCAACAAAGTGTGTCTAATGATAAATATAACTAATATCCATGATTCTGTGTCCTCAATATAATATCAATGACATAGATAAGATTGAAGCACAGAATCAGCTCAGTGTAAAATCTATTAATTTTCCTGGATTTAGTTCATAGGATAAAACAAGGATGGAGCTGTTAATTAGCAGATTCATGACAATAATTAAGCCACCACTGCCCTGGGCTATGTGAATGGCTACTGCCATAATTAGTAATTATTCTTCATGTATGCCACATCCATGAACTCAGCTACCGCTCCGGGGGTATTTCAATTGGGAGGCAGAAATCTGGCGAAACTCAAGGAGAAAGAAGAGAAATCAATACAGAAATGAGAAAAAATATGAAAAGAAATGTCTATTAGACCCTCGTGTATTTTATTAACTGTCATTGATCATTAAAAGAGTCAGATTTCTTGCTTTTAAAAGGATTTTCCAGGGAATAAAATACATAAATCGGCTTTAAAGGGAACGTGCAGGTGGTACATGGTGCCTGGACCGTAGAAGTCGTACCTTTTCCCCGTCCACGCTCCTTAAGTGACGGGACTTTCTCTGTATAGGCTTCTAGGGGTTGATCTGTTAGCCACTGGCAGCACGCGAGGACAAGCTGCCAGCCGGGGACTGTCCTTTCCGACTAGTCTCCTGTATGGCTCAGTAAAATATGTGTTTCCCTGGAATACCGCAGCATTTGGCTGTCAATCTTACCTGTTTTAGATCACACCGCTAGGGTCTGATACATGGTGCCCTTTAAATATTGGGTTTACTCACTAGTATCTTCACAGTTCTATTATGGCAGGTGCCCCCACTGAAGATAGCCACTTTCTTCCAGATTCTAGGTGCTTTGAATGATACAATGGTAGTTCTAAGGGAGTTATAAGGGCCTCCTGGGTCACCTAGTCCTACTCTCTGCCAAAGCAGGATTCACTATATCATCCCAGACAGATGTCTGTCCATCCTCTATTTCCATTGAAGGGGAACTCACCACTTCTAGTGCCAGCCTGGTCCATTCGTTGATCACCCTCACTGTCAAATCGTTTTTCTCTAATATCCAATCTGTCTCCTCCCATTCAGTTTCATCCCATTGATTCTAGTCTTTCCTTGTGCAAATGACAATAAAGCTAATCCCTCTACAGTGTGACAGCCCTTGAGATATTTGTAGACAGGCAATAAGTCTCCTCTCAATCTTCTTTTTGGCAAGCTAAGACTGATTTCACATTAGCGTTCGATCTGCACGCATCTGAATGCATAGCAGCAGACGCATGGTTGAACGTAGCCATCATGATGCAAATGTAGCTGAAATTCTCTGGATGCATACAGGTTGAAAAAGTCCATAAGGTGCAATAAATGAAAAGTGCGCTTCAGGAAGCAAGCACCCTGGAACGCACCAAAAATGCAACATGCTGCATTTATCACCTACTCTGAAAATCCGCAGGCTAATGCATCTGCTGTGCATCCATGTTAAACATAGGGAAGCACCACCATGGATGCGTACACGCACACACTGGTACGCAACACAGCCGAGTGCCAGTGTGAAACCGTCCTAAACATTCCCAAATCCTGTAACCATACCTCATAGGATGTTTGCTTCTAATAATATGCTACACTGCGTTTCCTTGGTTGGTACAAGACCATTGCTACCCACGAAGGAGATGTTTGACTGCATATTTTAATAGCTAGGCCAGCACCCTTCTCTGTCTATGTATCATTTATGCAGAGCCAATAACAACCCGCTTCGCACAATGTTCTGGTCTTGTGTCTAACACAGAGAACACTGTGGAAGCCCATTAAGCTGATAAGGAGGGCAACTAGGGTGATGGATCTATATCAGTAAGTCATGCAACTCACTATTTATCGATGCAATTGTTTTTTTTTTCACTTTCACTTTTTTTTCACTTCAAAAAGATGCTAAGACTACGTTCACAAGTAGTGCATGTCGGCATTTACGCAGCACTATTAGGCCCCTTTCACATCAGCGTTTTTCGCTGATTGCGGCAGATTCAGCAGATTTATCGCGTCTGCCGCCTAACGGTCGCACTTGCGGAAAGCCCCATGCATTGTCGCAGTCAGCAGCGTTTTAGCTGCGCGGACGAAAACTGACACTAGTGCTGGATTGCGGCAATACCGCACGCCCCATAGACAATGCATGGGGCTTGCCGCAAGTGCGACCATTAGGCAGCAGATGTGGTAAATCTGCCACAATCAGCGAAAATCGCTGATGTGAAAGGGGCCTTAGCACTGCGTAAATGCAGCGAAACGCAGCGGCGTAACACATCCCAGCAACAGCAATGGCTTTTGGAAAATGTGTTCACATGGGCTGCAATTTTACAGATGCGCTTTGCGCTTGTCACCCGTCTTGTGCGCTTTTGTTCCCCTACTGTTTTTCTGGCAGCTCAATATTTAATGGTGAAATACATTTTTAGACAAGAAAACCTCTTTTAAAGAGCATGGACCCTAAGGGCATGTTCCCACGATCAGTGTTTGCAGCGTTTTGGACGTAGCTTGTTGTCACTACGTCCAAACAGTACAATACAAGCACAGTTTTCTCCTAAGCATTCACTGATCTACGAGGCGGCTTCCCGAGGAGCAGCATGTCAATTTACTGCTACAGAGTCACGAGTGTTGTCAGCGGGAGAACACAGCGAAAATCTGCTCCACCCGGAACACTGACCATGGGCTCGGGTGCTGTGACCTCCTGCGGAGAACACTGGAGTCTCTGCAGGAGAGGAAACACTGGTCTCATGGGAACATAGCCCAACATAACAATATGTTGAGTCCAAATGCTAAAACCCTATGATTAGTTGCCATCACCAAATCCAAACATTTTGGTAAAATGTATTACAGAACATCCCCCATTATTAGGTAATACACCCAATTTTTTTAAATGTTTGCAGAAGGTCTCACAGCTAGAACCTGGGATCTGCTAGATTTGTTGGAAAAATAGCTTTTATTCATTTTTTGTATAGGGGAATTATAGTATTCATTGGATTGACAGCACAACCATAGAATGGGGAAAGAGACTCAAACGAGGGGTTGGTGTATTTTGTTTTTAGCTTTTATTTGAAGGAATGAATAGTGATACAGACTTCATCAACCAACAGAGAAAGACCAAACTGGAATTAGTGTTGGCACGCAAAGAGCCTTAGAGCTGGCTGAGTGACATTATAAATGGCGGCTTCCAGAGTAGTAATGAGCCAGGGCCCGTTTTCTACAGATGCATTAAGAGTTCCAGATTGACAGATTGAAGGTTTGTTTTTTTATCGTTTAAAGAGAATCTGTCAGCAGGTTTTTATTATGTAAGGTGAGGTCTGCATGCTGTAAGGGTTAAAAACAAAAATCACCTGTGCATCTCTTATCAGGCTGTGTGCTATTGTTTACTTAAAAGGGTTCTGCCACAAAAAATTGTAAGTTTTAATTAACAGATCTTAGAATAAAAATAAGTTCCTCAATAAGAATTGTGTTAAAAAAATGTTCCATGTTCCAGTTCTGAGATATTCTTATAATGGTGCCCCAATGTAATGCATGTGTCCGGCCATGCAGGAACAGGTCGGATATACCACAGCTTCTGGGCAGGCAAGGAAGTAAAGGAGTATACAGACATTACAGCCGGGGCTCTCAGCTGATTAAAATGTTTTTCATTACTGAAAGAATCAGCTGCGATCCCCGGCTGAAAAGTGTATATACCCTTATATTCTGTGATCCCCGGCTGTAATGTCTGTATACTCTTATATTCCGTGATCCCCGGCTGTAATGTCTGTATACTCTTATATTCTGTGATCCCCGGCTGAAATGTGTATATACCCGTATATTCTGTGATCCCCGGCTGTAATGTCTGTATACTCTTATATTCTGTCATCCCCGGCTGTAATGTCTGTATACTCTTATATTCTATGATATCCAGCTGTAATATCTGTATACTCTTATATTTTGTGATCCCTGGCTCTAATGCCTGAATATTCTAATATCCTGTGATCCCCGGCTGTAATGTCTGTATACTCTTATATTCTGTCATCCCCGGCTGTAATGTCTATATACTCTTATATTCTATGATATCCAGCTGTAATATCTGTATACTCTTATATTTTGTAATCCCTGGCTCTAATGCTTCAATACTCTTATATCCTGTGATCCCCGGCTGTAATGCCTGACTACTCTTATATCCTGTGATCCCCGGCTGTAATGCCTGCATATTCTTATGGCCACTTTACACACACCAACTTATCTGTCCAACTTCTGACCAACTTACTGGTTCCAGTGAAATCATGGACATATTGTTCCATTTGTACACAGCCACAAAATGGAGCAATGTGTCCATGATTTCACTGCAACCAGTAAGTTGGTCAGAAGTTGGACAGATAAGTTGGTGTGTGTAAAGTGGCCCTTATTCTTATATTCTGTAATCCGCGGCTGTAATGTCTGTATACTCTTATATCCTGTGATCCCCAGCTGTAATGTCTATATACTCTTATATCCTGTGATCCCCGGCTGTAATGTCTATATACGCTTATATCCTGTGATCCCTGGCTTTAATGTTTGTATACTCTTGTATTCTGTGATCCCCGACTGTAATGTCTGTATATTCTTATACTCTGTGATCCCGACTGTAATGTCTGTATATTCTTATACTCTGTGATCCCGACTGTAATGTCTGTATATTCTTATATTCTGTGATCCCCGGCTGTAATGGCAGAATACTCTTATACCCTGTGATCCCCGGCTGTAATGTCTATATACTCTTATATCCCGTGATCCCCGGCTGTAATGTCTGTATACTCTTATAGTCTATGATCCCGGCTGTAATGGCAGAATACTCTTATATTCTGTGATCCCGGCTGTAATGTCTATATACTCTTATATCCCGTGATCCCCGGCTGTAATGTCTGTATACTCTTATAGTCTAGGATCCTGGCTGTAATGTCTGTATGCGCTTATATTCTGTGATCCCTGGCCGTAATGTTTGTATACTCTTATATTCTGTGATCGCCGGCTATAATGTCTGTATAGTCTTATATTCTGTGATCCCCAGCTGTAATGTCTGTATATTCTTATGTTCTGTGATCCTCGGCTGTAATGTCTGTATATTCTTATATTCTGTGATCCCCGGCTGTAATGTCTGTATATTCTTATATTCTGTGACCCTCGGCTGTAATGTCTGTATATACGGTACTTATATTCTGTGACCCTCGGCTGTAATGTCTGTATATTCTTATATTCTGTGATCCCCAGCTGTACTGTCTGTATACTTATATTGTGTTATTCCCAGCTGTAATACCTGTATACACTTATATTGTGTAATCCACGTCTGTAATGTCTGTACACTCTTATATTCTGTGATTCCGACTGTAATGTCAGTATACTCTTATATTCTGTGACCCCCGGCTGTAATGTCTGCATACTCTTATATTCTGTGATCCCGGCTGTAATGTCTGCATACTCTTATATTATGTGATGCCGGCCATAATGTCTGTATACTCTTATATTCTGTGACCCCCGGCTGTAATGTCTGCATAAACTTATATTCTGTTCTGTGATCCCCAGCTGTAATGTCTCTATACTCTTATATTCTGTGATTCCCGGCTGTAATGTCTATATACTCTTATATCCTGTGATCCCCGGCTGTAATGTCTGTATACTCTTATAGTCTGTGATCCCGGCTGTAATGTCTGTATACGCTTATATTCTGTGATCCCTGGCTGTAATGTTTGTATACTCTTATATTCTGTGATCCCAGGCTGTAATGTCTGTATATTCTTATATTTTGTGATCCCCAACTGTAATGTCTGTATATTCTTTTATTCTGTTTTTCTAACACAAGCAATTGTGGAACTTATTTTTATTCTAAAATTTATTAATTCAAATGTACAATTGTTTGTGACTCAACCCCTTTAAACTAAAGGCTAAGGGTATACCCTGTGATTATCATTACAGGACTACAATATCATGAGTACGAGTCCTGTGTCAGAAAGGTTGCAGTCAGTGATCTATGTGATACATCATTGGATTTAGGGTTTCTTTGACTACATTATATCCGATGAGGTAGCAAAAACCTGCTGAGAGATATCCTTTAAGCAGGCCCGGCGCCAGCACCCGGCACACCCAGGCAGATGCCAGGGCCCTGAAGCAGTGAGAGGGACCACAGCTGTCTGTGAGCGGATGCAGAGGAGACTGGCTCACAGATAGTGGCCCTCTCTTCTCTCCTGCTCTGTACCGATCTAGGTGATCGGTACACAGCAAGAGAAGAAGCTTACCAGGAGCTTAATGGAGGCTGAAGAACCTTCCAGATCCAGTCATGTGACTGATCACATGACTGAAATCAAGGTCCTAGAAGAAACTGCTTCTGCTTAACTTCTGCAGCCTCTTTGCAGCTCCCAGTGCCCCCTCTCCTGCTCTGCACCAATCAGGATCATCTGAATGTGGTAATATGTGTGTGTGTGTGTGTGTATCTGTGTGTGTGTGTCTAATTAAGTATTTGTGTGTGTCTCTGTGTGTATCTATATCTGTATGTGTGTCTGTATGTGTGTGTGTCTTTGTGTGTATCTATATCTGTATGTGTGTATATATGTATTTGTGTATATCCATATTTGTGTATCTGTATGTGCATGTAGCAGAGCTGTGTGTGTTTGTATGTGCATGTAGCAGAGCTGTGTGTATCTGTATGTACATATATTGTACATGTTGCAGATCTAGGTGTGTAGTGTGCATGTATTGTACTTGCAGCAGAGCTGTGTGTATATGTATGTACATGTATTGTATACGAGGGCAGAGCTGTGTGTGTCTGTATGTGCATGCATTGTACATGTAGCAGAGTTGGGTATGTAGTGTCCATGTAGCAGAGCCATATGTGAATCTGTATGTGTAGTGTGCATGTAGCAGAGCTGCGTGTATGTATGTGCATGAATTAGGCATGTACCAGTGCTGTGTGTGTATCTGTATGTTCATGTAGTAGAGCTGTGTGTGTGTGTATTATGTGTAGTGTGCATGTAGCAGAGCTGTGTGTTTACATGTGTGTGTAGCAGAGCCATCTATGTCTATGGGCATGTATGTCTGTGTAGTATGCATGTAGCAAAGAGCTGTGTGTCTACATGTGCGTGTAGCAGAGCCATTTAGGTCTATGAGCATGTAGCAGATCTGTGTGTACTATGTGTAGTGTGCATGTAGCAGAGCTGTGTGTTTACGTCTGCGTGTAGCAGAGTCATCTATTTATATGGGTATGTAGCAGAGCTGTGTGTGTCATATATAATTTGAAGGGGCGGTGGCAGAGTGTAAAAGGGGCCCATTAAGACTCTTTTGCCCGAGGCCTGCAAAAATCTGCAGCCGGCCCTGCCTTTGAGCGATTGTGTAATATTATTGCATAATGTAAGACATTTTTCACCTACATCGCATATCTTCTGTAATTACTACGGCAGAAAAAAAATGCAATTGGGAAAAGCTCCCAGTGTGTATACACGAAAGTGTACGTGTGACTGGGTTTACTTGTATTTCATCAGTTTCCAAACTCACATCAAGACACGGACTGTGGCTTGTAAATGTGAATCAGCCACAGATTGATTAGTTGATTGTTTTTAGGTTGATTAGCTTAAGGGCCCGTCACACACAATGATATCGGTAACGATATCGTTGCAAAGTCACCAATTTGGTGGCGTTGAAGCTATGTGTATACGACATTGTTGCGTGTGACACCTATCAACGATAAGTCGTTGATCGTTGATCGCAGATTTATGAACCGATTCATAAATCTATCGTTGGTCGCCCACTGGTCGCCCACATAGCTGCATGTGACAGCGGGAGACCAACAATCAGTGAGCTGCCAGTGCTGCACAGCGAGCGCTGCGAGCTGGTATCCAAGGTAAACAGCAAGTAACTAAGCACCGTGCGGCGCTTAGTTACCCGCTGTTTACCTTGGATACTAGTGTGCTCGCTGGTCCGGTTCAGCCTTCAATGTCCAAGCGATCCTGATCGTTGGTGGGATCGCTGGGACATTGAAGCATGTAATGGGGCCTTTAGGTAGATGTATTGAAGGCCATATTATTATTATTGGCACTAACATTACTAGGTTGATTGATTATTTTTAACAAAAGTCACCAGATTTGCTGTTCTTTCATTCTTATAGAACTTTCTTTTCTCGTCTGTTAAAATATACCAAGAATATTTTTCACAAGCGGTACAGAGAAATGAACCATCCCAGGACTGCAGGACACGGCCCTTCACTGCAGTCTCATCCTCACCAATAATGCTGCTATTTCTCTCCATTAATAATAAATGTGCAAATAATGAATTTTTAGAGATAACATCTCCATTGAGATCATACAAAACATACAACAAAAATAATGAGCAATTCTACTACAATAAGGTCCACTCACACACCTGCACTAAGGAGCAGTATGCTACATTATATGGAGCTCATACACATCTGGATGCCCATACTGCGCCCTGTGCGCCCACAATTTACAACACTGGCACAGAATTGCTTTCTTGTGTTTTTGTCCACAAGGTTATAAATGGTGACATGTTCCATTGTGTTCTGTGTTATGGTATTGCTCTATGGCACATGATGGGAGAACTATAGGGCACGGGGCCTCAGGGTCTCCATGTGCCCCAGTATAAGGGCTATTACTCTTTTTGTACAAACAGCTCCTCTGTGTTCATAATAATATATACGGTACATACGTATACTAAAAGTGCTTAGGGAGCTTTACACTGAACTCCATTGTTTATTATAGAACGATTCTCTAAAGAAATGCTGCCAAACAGGAGAGGACAATCATCTGCGGCAAACAGGGTTCATCCAGCAGGATTTTACTACCAATTCTACAGGCATAGACTGTATAGGTCCGACTACACCAAAAACATGATACCGGCTTTGTAGTAATATGGTGTAAGTGCTTGCTGAGAAGCCGCATGCAAATTAGCCTGAAAGCGCATTGTGTGTGCGTCAACGTACATAAAGAGAACCTATCCGCGGGATATATCACTATAAAGTGCAGCCATGCCATAATGGCACTGTGAATTCAGGGCTGTGGAGTCAGTAAACCAAACATCCAACGTCGACTCCTTAATTTCCCTGAATTTTCACCTCTAACTCCACCAAAATGAGCACCGACTCCAACTCCACAGCCTGTGATGCTGAATAAACGGATACCTGCAGTGAAGGTTTGATCCTTGTTTGTTAAATAATCTGCGTCTAAACTATACGTAATGGAGTCATCCATGCATCCCTTGTGCATGGGGCAGGATTTGGGGGTAGGGATTTCTTCTTCTGTTCCTCCTCTCTGCCTTCCCTTTTTTAATGTAAATGCTGCGCCATCGCCATCATGTTAGTGGGTGGCACATGTTTATTGTGATTATCTTCAATAAAACAGTGCAGGAGGCAGTGGCTAGGGTCACACATGCCCTCCGTTTTTCCTAGCCTGCATTTTGTGCCTCCTCTGCCCCTGGACGTTTTTTGTACTTTGTCATTTTTTCTTAAAAAACGCTATGCGTTAATGCATGGTGCCTATATGTACCATGAGTTAACGGATGCGTTTCCCATAGGGCTCCACGTTAAAAAAACTCTATGCGTTAACGCAGGTGCCTATGTATACCATGAGTTAACGGATGCGTTTCCCATAGGGCCTATGCGTTGATTTTTCACTGCACCCAAAAACGTTGCCTCCAGCGTTTTTTGGGGGCAGGAAAGAACAGCATAGCATTTTTGAAAAACGCAGTGACACTTAAGTGCACCATCCGTTAACGGAATCCGTTTTCAGACTTAGAAAAAAAAGTCCAAAAACTGATTCCAAAAAACGGATCCAGGGCAAAAGGGATGGCCATGTGTGACCCTAGCCAGTGCATGTCCAGACCGAGATATCCAGAGCCATTTTATTAAAGGGGAACTGCAGGGGGAAAAAAATTGTATGGTCCCTATACTCCTAGACTACAATGCTAAGCTGCCTGTTACATTTGTAGAATGTTTAAAATTAATAGCAATTCAGTAGCTGCTGCTTACCAGTCACTACTCCAAGAGGGGATGATACGTCATGCCTGATTGCACAGCTCCTCCCCCTCCCTCTGCAGTAAGCATCTGTGCTCTGAGTACAAACACTTGCTCCTTCAATCACATGGGCATGATATCACAGCTGGTCCTATCAACCCATCCTGCTCTTGATGGCTCAGTGGTCAGCACTGCAGCCTTGCAGCACCTAGGTCCTGGGATCAATTCCCATCAAGGACAACATCAGCAAGGAGTATATATGTTCTCCCTATGTTTATGTGGGTATCCTCCCACATTTCAAAGACATACTGATAGGATGTATAGATTGTGAGCCCCAATGGGGACAGTGTTGCTAATGTATGTAAAATGATATAGAATTAATATCCCTACATAAATGAATAAATATTATTATAGAGATCTCCAGACTTAGTGTAGGACCTTATGTGACATCACACCCATGTGATGGAATGAGGAAGTGTCTGATGGGGCTAAAGCTGAAATAATGGGAGAGCTGCTCACTCAGGCGTGACGTATTGACCCCAATGGTAATGGTGACGGGTAATGAGCAGTTAGTGAATAAGAGATTTATATTAATTATAAACATTATACAAGTGTAACAGGCAGCTTAGTATTATTCTCTTCGAATGCAGGGACTGTACAAATATTTTTATAACTCCACAGAGTTCCCCTTTAAAGAGTCTCTATTAAAGTGGTGCAGAGTGAAAATTGGTATAGACATTAAGATACAACTGCCACCAGCACCTTTTTGTTAGATATCTAAGGATTCTGTGCCTTCAGTAAAATGTCACTGGAGATCTTGGTCTGTGCACGCGCCTCCTCTTGCGCCATTTTGTTGAAGACTTGCAGAGACTCACACTGCGCATGTGCCGCCCACTGCAATGAAGGCGGTGTCAGTGCAGAAATTAGATTATAAAAAGGGAAGGACCAGAAGAAGAAGCCCTGACCCCCCCCAATTGCTGCCATGATTCACAAATAATGTACAGGTGACCCCATTATGGAAAGTTTAGACGCTGATTACTCCACAAACAGATCAGATTTGTTCAACGCAGGTATCCATTTTATCAGCATCACAGCGCCATTATGGCTATGGTTTTACTTTATAGTGATAAATTCTCTTTAAAAAGCACTGGCCGTAATGACTACTATGGCGATTGTGGTGAGATGAACCAGCACTGTGTAAGGCAGTGTTCACACCACATTTTAAATGAACCACTTTACCCAGCTCACTGACATGTATGTCTAATGGAAGAGTGTCAGCCGTTAGCCATAGACTTCCATGTTAAAGATAAGGTGCCCGTATAACCGCTGTTGGACACAGATAAGGGCCACTGCGTAAAACAGGTATATGGCCCCTTTGCAGCCCAAGAGCTCATCATAATACACAATCCCTCCTATTTTGCAGGTTGAAATGGGCCCCCTTACTTCTTGGGCCCCTGTACAGCCTATATTTAAACGGATATTTTTTACTGAATAATGAATGACAGAAAGGCATTTTTTTGTGATCTACCAACGGTCTCCTTCTGGTCCCAATGGACACATATGTCAGGAGCAAGTGCAAAACCGCATGGCAACAACGGGGTCTGAACAGAGCCCGACAGGAGCAGAGCTCACTGACCCCACACACCGCACGCCACTGGCTCCAGCTTCACACCATAATCCTGCCTGGAATTTGGGATTATCGTTTCTGATATCTGTATAATAACTGCATTTAACATTCAAACCAATTTAGATTTATAGAAAAATACTTTAGAAAATGAACATTTCCTCCTAACAGACTGCAATGTTTGCTAGTCAGCAGCAATGGTGGCATCCCTGGCAGAGCTACAGTACGACCGGAGGAGGGGGGCGCCGTCCACAGGGCTGAGCACACGTTTCTCTGTATTTGCTTTTCCATTCATATGAAGGAGACAGAACTAGCCGGATGGCGATCTCCGGAAAGCTTTGGGCGTGGATGTCGTATACAGGACAACATCTGACAAGTAAATGCTATGGCCTAGTGACCTTGGGCAGGTCACACTCATCACTCATAGGAAATCAGCCTGGTCAGACCCATCTGTCCTGATTATATGAACAAGAGCTATTATACATCACATCAGTGCAGGGAAGTGACCTCACGTCTCCACCCTGTTGCTGCATTTATACAGGATGATGGGGAGGATGGTGACGAGGATGATGATGATGGTGGTTGTGATGATGATGGTGGTTGTGGTGATGATAGTTAGAATGATAAGGATGGTGGTTGTGATGATAAGGATGGTGCTGATGATGATAGTGGTTGTGGTGATGATAGTTAGAATGATGAGGATGGTGGATGTGATGGTGAGGATGGTGGTGGTGATAGCAAGAATGATGAGGATGGTGGTGGTGATGATGATGATAGTGATATTGATGATGATGATAATGATAGTAAGAATGATGAGGGTTGTGGTGGTGATGATGATAGTGATATTGATGATAATGATAGTAAGAATGATGAGGGTGGTGGTGGTGATGATGATAGTGATATTGATGATGATGATGATAGTAAGAATGATGAGGGTGGTGGTGATGATGATGATGATAGTGATATTGATTATAATGATAGTAAGAATGATGAGGATGGTGGTGGTGATGATGATAGTGATATTGATGATGATGATAATAAGAAGGATGAGGATGGTGGTGGTGATGGTAGTGGTGATAATGATGATGATGATGATGATGATGATGATAGTAAGAATGATGAGGATGGTGGTGATGATGATGATGATAGTGATATTGATGAGGAGGATGATGATGATAGTAAGAATGATGAGGGTGGTGGGGATGATGATGATGATAGTGTGATGAGGTAGTGATGATGATAGTAGATGATGAATGTGATGATGATGGTGATGATGGTAAGTGATGATGATGATAGTGTAATGATGAGATGATGAGATGGGTAGTGTGATGTGGGATGATGATGTGGTGATTAGGATGGTAGTGATGATGATATGCCTGCAGGATGATGCCATTTCTTTCCATGTCTTTGTCCAGAGCACAGGTAACAGACATGTAGGTACACAGCCTCAGTGACTGGGGTTTGTCAGCAGATCCGCTAGGGGGCGCAGTTTCAAGCTTCACATAAACAAGGACAGAGGTAGAAATCTGGCCACACACGACATGTATATACTGGGCTGTACACACCCGTATACTACACATGATGGCACTGCGCCCAATCACATACCCAGTACAGTGCCCAGTATAAAGCCCAGTACAATGCCAGCCTGCATCCCTGTCCTGTGTGGTCCTGCAGGTGCCGCACGGCGGTAGCGCATTGCAGGCAGAGGTGGCACCCGATGATGGCAGCCTGTGTGGAGGGCACCGCCACACCCTGCCCGCTCCCCCGCACCCTGCCCGCTCCCCCGCACGCTCCCCGCACCCTGCCCGCCTCTCACTCACCCCGACCACCACGCAGTCGTCGCCCTGGAACACGGGCAGGTACTTGTCTCCTCTCTGCACCTCCGATTGATTCAATGGGCGAAACCTGCACAGGACCTTGATGCTGCACTCATTGGTCTCGGCCATGATGGGAGATGATCGGGCTCCGGGTCCAAATGACGGGTGTGAGGAGAAGAGCAGGGAGCACGGAGGAGAGAGGAGCTGAGCCGCCCTACAGCGATGGATACTGCTGCCCTGGAGACTGAGGATGGAGGAAGGTGCAGAGCATGGAGGGCTGAGCTGAGCTGGCGGCTCCTCTGCTGCGGCGTCTCCGGGGATGGACGGATCCGTCCTCTGTACTGTGATGCCGCCCGTGCTCCACTGTGGAGGCAGGACCGAGTCACGTGACCGGAGAGGAGGGAGGACGCCGAGGATGAGACTGCTGGGGAGATGCTCTGCAGAGGAGGACCGCTGGAGGGGGGAGATACTCTACAGGAGAGGACTGCTGGAGGGAGGAGATACTCTGCAGGAGAGGACTGCTGGAGGGAGGAGATACTCTGCAGGAGAGGACTGCTGGAGGGAGGAGATACTCTGCAGGAGAGGACTGCTGGAGGGAGGAGATACTCTGCAGGAGAGGACTGCTGGAGGGGGGAGATACTCTGCAGGAGAGGACTGCTGGAGGGGGGAGATACTCTGCAGGAGAGGACTGCTGGAGGGGGGAGATACTCTGCAGGAGAGGACTGCTGGAGGGAGGAGATACTCTGCAGGAGAGGACTGCTGGAGGGGGGAGATACTCTGCAGAAGAGGACTGCTGGAGGGGGGAGATACTCTGCAGGAGAGGACTGCTGGAGGGAGGAGATACTCTGCAGGAGGACTGCTGGAGGGAGGAGATACTCTGCAGGAGAGGACTGCTGGAGGGGGGAGATACTCTGCAGGAGAGGACTGCTGGAGGGGGGAGATACTCTGCAGGAGAGGACTGCTGGAGGGGGAGATACTCTGCAGGAGAGGACTGCTGGAGGGAGGAGATACTCTGCAGGAGAGGACTGCTGGAGGGGGGAGATACTCTGCAGAGGAGGACCGCTGGAGGGGGGAGATACTCTGCAGAGGAGGACCGCTGGAGGGGGGAGATACTCTGCAGGAGAGGACTGCTGGAGGGGGGAGATACTCTGCAGGAGAGGACTGCTGGAGGGGGGAGATACTCTGCAGGAGAGGACCACTGGAGGAAGATGCTCTGCAGAAGGGGTCTGATGGTGGAGTGATACTCTGCAGGAGAGGACTGCCAGGAGGTAGCTGCTCTGCAGGAGGGAACTGTTGGGGGAGATGCTCTGCAGGAGGGGACTACCGAGAGGCAGATGTTCTGCAGGAGGGGATGGTCGGGAGGGAGATGCTCTGCAGGAGGGGACTGCTAGGAGGAAGATGAGTCGGTTGACAGGGTAGGGGGCAGTGGCGCAACTTCAGGCCCAGGGGCCCCGATGCAAAGGCTCCAACGGGGCCCCCATTTAGTGCAAATCTTTAATAGTTTTAGTCTTTTTCTATAGGCCAAAGGGACTTTTGGGGTCCCCCTAGGCTGCAGGGCCCGGGTGCGATCACAACCCCTGCACCTATTGTAGTTACGCCCCTGGTAGGGGGTACTCGGATACCAGGACATGTTGCTACACCAGTGGGGATCACGGCTGGTCAGGTCCCGATCCCGTGCCCTGGACACTCAATGGCTGAGGGGAAAACTATTTGGGATGGGGGATTATTATACGTGACGCCACCTGTGGTACCTGGTAATGTAGTTACCAGCGCTGCAGCCGGCCGCTGAGGTGATGGTGATGCAGCTTTGGGTAGTACAGTTCCCCACAGGCGGAGCTTTACCTCAGGGCAGCGGGGTGGATGAGGGGAGTAGTAGTCCTTGGCTCTGTGGTGCTGTAGAGGCCCTTCAGACGATAAATAACTGATGCAGAAACCCGATAAGCACAAACAGTTCTTTACTGGTACCAGATGGATCAATAGGTACACGGTACAGTCTAGTGTGCCAGGGAATTTGTTGCCACAAGCTTTGGGGTTCACCACAGAGTCTGTCAGAGGTGCCTCTCAAATGCTTTTCTTGGTCCTATTCATTATGGCGCTGTTGGCTCTCTACACTCCCACTCTAGAGTCTGGTTTCTGGTCCCTGAGTCTGTTGCTTAAAGTCACACTTACTTGTCAGCGTCTTGAACCTAGCTTTGGGACAGAGGTTGGACTACTTTGATTGTTGCTATGGCACCTTCTTGATAAGGCCCACAGCCTGCTGGTCAGAAGTTTGGGTTAAACCTTAACAAACTGCCTCGGTTCCAGAGTACTGGGATGACCTGAGCACTCCAGGCGGCTCCGACCAGTCCTGGAGTGCCCCCTTCTTGTCTGGGTTACCTCTTTAGTTTTGGAGGTACCCTCCTGTCAGAGCTGCAGGTTACTCTGCATCCATCTGTTCTGCTCTCCTCACACCGTCTGACTGACGTGTCAACTGTCACCTACGTCACGTCTCCCGCTGTGCTAAGCTCCACCCCCTGGGACCTACTGAATATACAGTCCCTGGTGCTAGGGTGGCTATGATTGGGATTTTGTGGTTTTTGGATACAGACTCTGTAGCTCCCCCCTCTACCTGTGACTATGGAGGCACTACACCTTCTGTTTGGGATGCAGTACCTCCCTGTGGCGTCTCGCCAGAGGGGTGCCACAAAGACGCTCTGCATGAGAGGATTGCTGAGAGGGAGATTTTCTGCAGGAGGGGTCTGATGGTAGATTGATGCTCTGCAGGAGGGGACTGCTGGGGAGAGATGTACTGCAGGAGAGGACTGCGGGGACAAAAATGCTCTGCAGGAGGGGATTGCTGAGCGAGAGGGAGTTTTTCTGCAGGAGGGGTCTAATGGTAGAGTTATGCTCTGCAGGACTGGTAGAGCTCAATGAGAGGAGGATGATGCTCTGCAGGTGAGGACAATGCAGAGTCCATTCCAATCAGATGTCTGATATAATGAATTTTAATATTGTGACCACGCTTCTTTGTTAGCTGCTGCTGTAGTTTCACTGTATGATGAGCAGTTTTATCTCATTTTAGTCCCAATGACATTGTTGAATTGTGCTTATCCACCATATAGTTCTAGAGAGATTGGACTTTTTATTAAAGGGTTTGTCCACTACTTGGACAACCCCTCCCCAGTCATCATGTTTTTCCCCTATAAGGGTGGAGGCACACTGTCATGCATCAAAAATTGAGTGTTTTTGATGCACGACAGTGATGTGAGTGAATTCCGTGTGGTAGGCGAGTGTGGTGTGAATGTAATATGGGCTATCTTGCGTGGGTGAAACACCCGACATAGGAAAGCCGATAGCTATAAATCTACAGATAAAGATCTGTAGATATACAGTAATAGCTATGTTGGGCATTGTGCTGCTTTGACAGCAGCGTTTTTTGAATTTCCGTGGATAACCGGCACATTATCCCCATCTGCAGCTTCTGTGCTGCATGTCAGCCGGGAGCCGGCAGATGCGGTTAATAAGCGGTTATGTCGGCTTAACCCCATGTTTCTGTCCTGCCATGTTGTGTCCAGTTTTGTCCAGACTCCCTGGTCACAAACTGACAAGACAGAATGTGTCCAAAGGTGTAAATTATTTATTAAGTTAAAAGCTAGCAATTTCAGCACTTCTGTGTGCAGCTGAAATCACTAGTGGCTGGAGTTCAAGACTCAGAGGAGCTCTCTGTGGTCCTGAACGTTAAAGCTGGGTGCTGACCGTGGTGCTGAAGCTGTTCAGATTGCTTGTTGTGGAGCTTCCCGAACTTTTCCCGAACCTATTTTAACATGTGGGCAATGGGAAAAGCGTGCAGAAAAGCGCAAAAAGAATTGACATGTCTATTCTTTTTACGCATGCGCTTTTGCAGTGAAAGCATGTGCGTAAAAGAATGCGCAAAAGCGCGACATCTGAATGCATTTCAGTAAAACCCATAGGTTTTGCTGAACTGCGTTTCCATAATTGCGTTTCACTGCATTTTCACACGGGTAAAAAAGCACCACGTAAATGCAGGAAAACACAGGAAAAAGCTGCAAATATGCAGCGTGTGAGCGTAGCCTTACATAAAACCAAGGCAAAACCTGACCTCAAACGCAGCAAAACCTTCCTATGGGCACATACTCTAAAATATTATTATCATTATTTTTGATCACTGTTGATTCCATAGCATTGTACATGATAAGAGATTAAATACAATATACAGACATAAATTACAGTAAACAAACTAAGGCCCCTTTCACATCAGCGTTTTTGCTCATTTGCGGCAGATTTACCCCATCTGCCGCGTAACGGCTGCACTTGCGGCAGATTTGCGGCAAGCCCCATTCATTTTGCCGCGATCCGGCAGTTGTGACGGGTCAAAAAAACGCAGCTAGCAGCGTTTTTTTTCACGCTACACAAGTGCCGACTCCGGCAAACCGCACTTGCCGTACCTGACCACAAGCCCCATAGAGAATGAATGGGGCTTGCCGCAAGTGCAGCCATTACGCGGCAGATGCAGTAAATATGCTGATCTGCCGCAAATTATAAAAAACGCTGACGTGAAAGAGGCCTGATTGATTGCTCACACTTATGTATAGCCAGCGTAGAACTCAGGCGAGTGTTAGGCGGCCGTCACACGCCACGATATCTTGAAAGATATCGCTTGAACGCGCCAGATGAAACATCGCATGAACGATGTCTCTGCGTGTGACGGCAAGATACGACGAGCGAGAAGTGTTCAAATCGCAAGATCGAGATCTGAGCTCCGGACCTCAGATCTTGCGATTAACGATTTCACGATCTGCCTCATCGTGGTGTATAACACCACGATGAGCGATCTCCCAGCGGCACAGCCTATGCTGGGAGATGGTAACTATGGTACACGTCGGGTTACTAAGCGATGCGCGGCGCCTAGTAACCCGATGTGTACCATAGTTACCAGCGAGATCGCTGATCCACGTAGCTGGTGAGTCTGTCTGTGTGACATCTCACCAGCGATGTGAGCGATATTGTAAGCGATCGCGCGTGCACGTGATCGCTTACAATATCGTTCCAGATATCTGTGCGTGTGACGGACGCCTTATCCGATGTTTTATCTGATGGCATTGCTTCAGTGTTATACTATGGGGCGGTGCTAATCTGCCATTTTTCCTCTTGCTGATTTGGTATGAGCAAAAACTTGCAGCACATGCAATTGTCAGGGGGGTCGCTGATCACCTGCACCCATACAAGTCGATGGGTGTGAATGAAACATTGGACCACACTCTGATAAATTGGAGAAATAAATTATGTAAAATAAAACAACAAACCATCCTGCCAAAAATAAGCCCTAAGGGTGGCTTCACACTTGCATTAACACATGACGGGCAATGGGTGCGCACGGCCATGCGCAAGCCGAGCGCATACACCGCGCCACCCTATGTTTAACATTGGGACGCACGGTGTATGCGCCCGGGTACGCATGGCCGTGCGCACCCATTGCCCGCCATGTGTGATTTGTACGCATGCGGATGCTTGCGTACAAATCATACATTCTCGTTCGCACCATGAAGGCAATATGAATTGGGCTTGCCGCAAATCTGACGCAAGTGCAGAAACATTGGACCGCACTATGATAAATTGGAGAAATTAATTATGTAAAGTAAAACAACACATCATCCCGCAAAAAAAAAGCCTAATATAGCTCTTTTGGCAAAAAAAAGTTACTGTTCTCAGAATATGGTGGAAGGGCAAAAAAAAAAAAAACTCATTCGTTTTTTGGGGTAAATGTTTCTTAGTGTTTTTAAAATTAGGTCTTCAAAATCGCATGGTAAAAAATCTCAAAAAACCTTACTGCCCCAATGTATAGACCGAACAGATCCAATAGACTTTGCATTGACGGCAGATGGGCACCGGACCCACCGGTTTCTTTTGGGCCTGGCATCTCTAGGGTGCTTTCACACTTGCCGTTTTTCGTAATTCGCCGCAGTATTGCGGTAGAAAAAACCACTGCAAACCGCGCCGCAAGTGGAACGGTTATGCGGTAAACGCGGCAGATGCGGTTTTTTCACCGCATCTGCCGCGAATTACGAAAAACGCAGATGTGAAAGCACCCTTAAGCCTCTTTTTAGCACGAGTGTGAATGACCACAGTTCTTTGCACACCTAAAAATATGGAAACCAATGGAAGAGACAACAAATGGAATCCAAATTGTCTCTATCTGTCTCATTGGAGTGAGTTTGATCTGAATGACAATTTTATTAGATATACACTGAATCCCTAACATATTACTGCATCTCAATGAATTAGAATATTATCAAAAAAGTTAATTTATTTCAGTAATTCAATACAAAAAGTAAAACACATCTATAGAGTCATTATAAACAGAGTGATTTCAAGTGCTATTTCTGTTAATGTTGATGATTATGCTTGAAGACAATGAAAACCCAAAAGGTCAGTATTCAGAAAATTAAAGTAGGGAGGAGGAAGGGTAAAAAACCAAACTGCCGTATTCCATAAGAGCTCAAATGGTAAATATAACTTTAATCAATTTTCAATGCGTTTCAGGGCTCCCAGAAATTCCCTAAACATGGCAATGTGATATTGATTTCTCCTGAGGAAGGGGCCAGGGTGCCTTGAAACATATTGGCTAATATATTATAATCACCCTTTAAAGTCTCATGGAATACAGCAGTTTTTAACCCTTCATCCTCCCAATTCTATATGAACCATGCTGTGGACTGCAACAGCCGTGATCTGCTTTTGTAGTGGTTGTGACTCTCACAACGACCCAAGGTGAAGCCTCTGATACCTATTTAGGTAATATTTTATCTCTCAGACCCTTCGTCCTTTAATTTTTTGAGATATTCACCCTTGGGATTACATTGGCTGTAAGCCATAATCATCAACATTAAGAGAAGTAAACACTTGAAATAGATCACTTTTTGAGGGGTGTCACCCCTCGAAAAAGCATCCACGTGAAACGTGCGTTGGGGGTCGCCACGGACTAGGGTAGTGATACTGGGCACAGAATCAACAGATACATTTCACAATCTTATGGGTGAGCCTGATGCCTGGTTGCTAACCCTGCAATTTCTCTGTGACTATTTTATATATGCCCTTAATATGTGCATCTGAAATAGCTGAGACTTAGCCCAGTCTCCTGTTACTACCCTGGTGTGGCATATCTTTAGAATCTCTTCACCATTTATTTCCTATATGTGTCATTACCTGTATGTATGCTTTTAATCAATAAAGTTTAATTATTTTTGGACAGTAACTCCTGAGTAGTTTCTACTAAGTAAATAAAAAAAGTCACTGCAGCCAGAGGTGAATTTATTGAGAGGTTCAGTTTTCACAACGGAGTCACTTTTGGGGCTTTTCTGCTGTTCTGGCGCCTCAGGGACTCCGCAAATGTCACCCACATACTATTCTAGCTTGTTTCTTAGCCCTGATGTGTGGCTAAACAGTAATTTCTGACAACATACAGGGCATCACCGCGTTCTGGTGTTATTTCACAATACATTGTGGGGTCCAGTTTCACCTTTTAACCCTTGTGTAACTGGCAAATTTACAGCTAATAAAAAAATTAAATTACATTTTTAACACTAAAATATTATATTTCCACATCCAATTGTTAGGAAATTCTGTGAGGCACCTGTAGGTGATCACCACAGCCCTTGACAAATGAATTATGTACAGTCATGGCCAAAGGTTTTGAGAATGATACAAATATTAATTTTAACAAAGTCTACTGCTTCAGTTTTTCTAATGGCAATTTGCATATACTCCAGAATGTCATAAAGAGTGATCAGCTTAACAGCAATTACTTGCTAAGTCGATATTTGCCTAGAAAATGAACTTTAACCCCCAAAACACATTTCAACATCATTGCAGTCCTGCCTTAAAAGGAGCAGCTAACATCGTTTTAGTGATTGTTCCATTAACACAGGTGTGGGTGTTGATGAGGACAGGGCTGGCAATCAATCAGTCATGATTAAGTAAGAATGACACCACTGGACACTTTAAAAGGAGGCTGATGCTTGGTATCATTGTTTCTCTTCAGTTAACCATGGTTATCTCTAAAGAAACACGTGCAGCCATCATTGCACTGCACAAAAATGGCCTAACAGGGAAGAGTATCGCAGCTAGAAAGATTGCACCTCAGTCAACAATCTATTGCATCATCAAGAACTTCAAGGAGAGAGCTTCCATTGTTGTCAAAAAGGCTCCAGGGTGCCCAAGAAAGACCAGCAAGTGCCAGGACCGCATCTTAAAACTGTTTCAGCTGCGGGATCGGACTACCAGCAGTGCCGAGCTTGCTCGGGAATGGCAGCAGACTGGTGTGAGTGCTTCTGCACGCACTGTGAGGCGGAGACTCTTTGAGCAAGGCCTGGTTTCAAGGAAGGCAGCAAAGAAGCCACTTCTCTCCAGAAAAAAAACATAAAAAAATCCAAAAAGACAGGCAGCACTCCAAATCACAGTAGTGAAAAAGCAGCTTTACTCAAGCCATGTGATACAACGTTTCAACCTTGCGGTTTTTCATCAGGCCTGATGAAAATCTGCAAGGTTGAAACGTTGTATCACATGGCTTGAGTAAAGCTGCTTTTTCACTACTGTGATTTGGAGTGCTGCCTGTCTTTTTGGATTCTTTGTCTTGCTGCAGTTGAGCCCTGCTACAGGAAGTATTGCACCCGATTTGTTACATTTTTGTGCTGATTCTATTTTCTCTGATGAATCCCCTTTTCGATTGTTTGGGACATCTGTAAAACAGCTTATTGGGAGAAGAAGAGGTGAGCGCTACCACCAGTCTTGTCTCATGCCAACTGTAAAGCATCCTGAAACCATTCATGTGTGGGGTTGCTTCTCAGCCAAGGGACTCGGCTCACTCACAGTCTTGCCTAAAAACACAGCCATGAATAAAGAATGGTACCAGAATGTCCTCCAAGAGCAACTTATCCCAACCGTCCAAGAGCAGTTTGGCGCCCAACAATGCCTTTTCCAGCATGATGGAGCACCTTGCCATAAAGCAAAGGTGATAACTAAATGGCTCAGGGAACAAAACATAGAGATTTTGGGTCCATGGCCTGGAAACTCCCCAGATCTTAATCCCATTGAGAACTTGTGGTCAATCATCAAGAGACGGGTGGACAAACAAAAACCAACAAATTCTGCCAAAATGCAAGCATTGATTATGCAGGAATGGACTGCTATCAGTCAGGATTTGGTCCAGAAGTTGATTGAGAGCATGCCAGGGAGAATTGCAGAGGTCCTGAAGAAGAAGGGTCAACACTGCAAATATTGACTTGCTGCATTAACTCATTCTAACTGTCAATATAACCTTTTGGTACTCATAATATGATTGCAATTATATTTCTGTATGTGATATAAACATCAGACAAACACAAATAAAAACCAGAGGGCAGCAGATCATATGAAAATATAATTTTGGTGTCATTCTCAAAACTTTTGGCCATGACTGTAGTTTAGTTTGCCAGCTTGGGGCACATGTAAGTGCTTCTGCTTTTTGGGCACCTCAGGGGCTCTGCCAATGTTACACGGTGTACACTCCAAAAATTAAATAGCACTCTTTGCTTTCCGAGTTTTGACATGTGCCCAAACATCAGTTTAAGATCATATATGAGGTATCCATCACAATCTCCACACTGTCCTTGTCTGCTATGTTACTATTGAGTGGAAGCTTCCAGTCTGTGCTGGGTCTGTGCTGCAGTCATCTATTTTCACTTCCCTTGATTAGTCCGCTACTTAAGCCTGTTAGCTCCTTCACCTGGTGTCAGTTGTACACTTGCTGCTGCCTGTGTAAAGGGGGTGTCACACGCGTCAATGTCGTCAGCGAGATGATCGCTGACGACATTGACGGCTGATTGCTGGTGAGCTGTCACACAGACAGACTCACCAGCGATCAATTGACCAGTGACATCATGGAAACGATTTAAATATCGTTTCCACGATGTCCTGCTCCCGCTGCCAGCCTGCTGGAAGCGGGAGCAGCCTGGTCTCCAAGGTACACTGCGGGTATCTAGGCAGCGCGCGCTGCCTAGATACCCGACGTGTACCTTAGTTACCAGCCTCCTCCGCTCACCCGGTGAGCGGAGGAGGCTGGTAACTAAGGTACACGTCGGGTATCTAGGCAGCGCGCGCTGCCTAGTTACCCGACGTGTACCTTAGTTACCAGCCTCCTCCGCTCACCGGGTGAGCGGAGGAGGCTGGTAACTAAGGTACACGTCGGGTATCTAGGCAGCGCGCGCTGCCTAGTTACCCGCAGTTTACCCTGGATACCAGCTCCCAGCGCTTGTGACAGGCGCTGGGAGCTGGAATATCGCTAGTCCCGGTGTCACACGCAGCGATGCTGCGTGTCCACCGGGCGACAATCGCCAGGTTTCAGAGCTGGTTCTGAAACCTGGCGATCATCAACCAGCGATTTATCGCTGGTTGATGAGCCCTGTCACACGCGTCAATATCGCTGCAACGTCACTCGCAGCCGATATCGTGCAGGCGATATTGACGCTGTGACACCCCCTTAAGACTGATCTCTCAGATCTACAGTAGGTGAGGAGGTTGATGAGAGGTAAACATATCATGATGATGGAAACAATGTATCTCTAATAAAACATTGGGTTGAATCTTAAAATTGTTTACTGTTATACTTTAACAAATATTTTCAAAGTTATATTTGGAATTTGACTGAAAACTTTAATAAAAAGGATTTGAAAAAAACAAAACAAAAACTGATCTTCCTGTGCTCTGTGCTTGACCCAGCGTGACTTTATTCCCTTACCTGGATTTTGACCTTTTGCCTGTGACCTGACTGTTTTTTTGTCTGCTCCCTGTAAACTGTCTTGTCTTTCTGGTTTTCTTGACCCTGGCTTGTGAAGTGGATTTCATCTCTAACTACTCCTTGTTGTACGGCGCAATTTCCTGACCTGACCTCAGATCGCTTGACCTCCCTTTACTTATCCAGTAAGTAGTACATTAATAATAATTGTCTATTGGTAATTGTAGTCTTATCTCTCCACTTCTGGAATTGTTATTACTAGTGACTCGTGTCACAGTAACACTGTGCTCAGGAGAAATTGCATAATAAATTATGGTGTTCATTTTGTCCTATTACGTCTTGTGTAAATTATAAATTTGGTGTTAAAACAGTATTTTAGTAGAAAAAAAATTATTTTCAAATCTAAATGTTATAAAGATTTTTGAATCACCTGTAGGTTAAAAATGGTTAGTACACCCATATGTGAATTTCTTGTAAGGATTAGTTACCAAAATGAAGTCACATGTAGGGGATTTCTGCTGTTTTGTCTTGTCAGGGACTCTTCAAATGTGACATGGCATCCCCAAGCTATTCAGGAGAAATCTATACTCCAAAAATCAATTAGTGCTATTTCATTTCCGAGCTCTGCTATGTGTTCAAACAGCAGTTTTTGACCACATGTGAGGTATCATCACGTTACTTAACAAATTATGGGGTCTATTTTCTCCTATTATCAGGGGCAGACTGGCCCAGGTGGCAGGGGGGCAAGTGCCCCCCAGGCTGGTGGTATTGCTCTCACTTAGGGCCGCCCTCCCGCCGAAATGGGCTGGTCCGCCTTACTTTGCGTCCGCAGCCGCAGAATTACAGGCGATGCGGCCGACATCGCACCCGCCCTTCCCCCGCTCCTCACCTCGGCCTGATGATAGCACCCCCTCCCCCCTCTTCACCTCGGCCTGACAGCAACCCACCCCCCCCCCCTTCCCGCTCCTCACCTCCCTCGAGCTGGCAGGACATTTCTGCCTCCCAGGATGAACAGCACCAGCCTGCCTCTGCCTATTATCGATTGTGAAAATTACAAATTTGGGGGTAATACAGAAAAGGGTTTAGCGAAAAACAACTCGTTTTGACATCCACATTTTAATACTGTTCTGTGAAGCATCTATGGCTTCAAAATGCTCAGTACACCTGTGACGAATTTGCCACCAACCTGGCAGCTCTATAGTGCCTCCTCTATGCTTAGTTCATCAGCAAACTGCCTGAGGATAAAAGAGGACCGTAGCTGCCCTGCCAGTGCTGGTTTATTAAGGTGCCACTCAGTGAGCGTGATATATGCCTTCCAGTCCCTAACCAGAATCCTATATAGAGGCCCTGAATAACACAAGCAGCAGTTGCTGCCACCAGTTTCTCGTTTGATATAAGTCCAGTCCATGAACAGGCTTATATTGGGTCAGAAACCAAACTAGGTAGCGTTAACGCTAAATGAGTACATGGACGTGGGAATTCACCATCGAGATAAAAGGGCAACTCATTCTTAAATTTTATATTTAATCGCCCAATTGGCACACTAGAATTAAAATTTATGTACAGGTGTTATAAATATATTACAGATTTTTCAGTCAGTTATACAAATAAAAGATAAATGGAAATACACACAGATTTACAGGCAAATGTAATTAGTTACCGGTTCCTTGATGCTGGTGGTGGCCACATGAAGGCAGTGTGGAGCCAACCGGGTTCCTTTGGTATACTCCTTGTGATGTGATATGCTCCAGGGCCGTGGGGTACTCCGAACCGGGTTTTAGTACTTCCGGGGAGTCACAGGGGTTGAGGCCTGGCTCTGTGGACCCTGGGTATCAAATAAAAGTTGGGGAATTTTGGTTGTGGGAATAGTTGTCGTGACGCCACCTGTGATGTTCGGCTAATGATGGCCTACACTGTGGTGACTGGGACCTCTGGGGATGATGGAATTGCATTTATGGTGGTATTGCACCACATGGGTGGAGCGGTTCCCCAGGGCAACCGGTATTGTCTGCGGCGGTAGCGGGCCGCGGGATTCTTTAGGCTGAAGAAGACGGACGGGCCTTATTGGGGCTGGTTCTCTGTGGCTTGCTTGGCTTATCAGTCGGTGGCTCCACAGGCGGGGAGATAAACAGTCTCACACACAGCTTCTGAGTCCTACACCCGGTTTACTTAGCGTTCATGTTAGCAATGCCGCCGGGTACTGCTCCTTGTCAGGTCTCAGTCCACATGGTCCTCAAAGATCCGGGATAGCTCGTCCAAGACACCTCTTTCTGTTTCTTTCTCTCATGGGTTGCTCTCCCAGTGCTATCTGTCCGCCTCTCTCTCCTGCTAGCGCCTCCGCACACAGAGCCCAAATCCGGTAGCCACGGGTCTTGTCGGGCGACGTGTACCAAGTCCGCTGACCCTAGTACGACTACCTTCTCGGCGGATGTGTTGGGTGTCGGCCACAGCTCCTCTAGATCTCATGGCCTCCAGTTCTATGGAGTCTTCTCACCACCTTCAGGGCCAGTCCCCTGGTTTCCAACCAGCCCTTCTGTCCGACTCCAGTCAAACTTGGATTCAGGTGCACGGGTGGTTCTCTCTGCTTCAGCGACCCAGGATGAGCTCCTCAGGGTCCTCACTCTCTGTCGCTCTTTACTCCTCACTCTTCAACTCTCTCTCACTAACTTCCCACCTCACACTTCTCTTCCCTCCGTCCCCTGACTGAGCCCTCACTCTATCAGGTCCACCAACCGTCCCTGGGACCAGGTATGTTGGGTGCTTGGTAGTTGTCTCAGACTTACCATCCCATTTTCCTGAGAACAGGGATACCACATCCATGGAATGGGTGCAGTACCGAAAGTGGCGACCAGACCGCAGGGGTGCCACAGATGTAATAACGCCTCCTCAGAAGTAAAACAAAAATCCAGTGGAGGTTGGCATTTTTATTATGTAAGTGTGCTGGCCCCTGTCCTGCCCATGGGCTGGCCTGCAGTCCCACCCCCTGGGTTGTCATATGAAATATTCAAATACTACTATGGGTCATAACGTTTCCTTGGAGCATTGTAGGTAGGAGATAATGCTCTCATATTTTTAGTTAGAATTTTACTTTTCCGATTGTAGGACATAGGGCATGTTTGCGATCGTTCCACTGGCTATTACGTTTGGGGTAGTTAGGAGGGTTGCACAATTATGCAGAAATATGCGTTATGATCTTCTGTTTCTCAGGGTGCCATATTTTATAATTTTCAAATTTAGAAGACTGATGTGTCGTGAAATATTAAAACTTATTTCCCTTGGCTGCTGCATGTCTGTGCAGTGTGTGAAGCTTCTTTTGAAGTCCCCAGGCAGAAGGAAAGAAATTCTTAACCTCTCTCTGCAGATTCATGGGAGGTCTTCCTTTTGCATAATTGTTAGGGAGCCTTCATTGTGTGGCAACAATTGGCCAGGAAGAAACGTTCTAGAATCCCGATGCATTTGCATCGGGCTCACAGCTAGTGTATTATAATTACCTGTACCCTGCCTGATGGGCTTGATTGCCCCTCCGCTCCGTCCAACAGCCTCTTCTTCTGTTTGTTGTGGATACCGCATGCTGCATTACCTAAACGTGCCTTGCACTATCGCCCCTGTGCAGATGCTTCTCCGGCTCACTGCCCTAATGCAGGTAGAGCCTAAGGGTGCGTTCACACGCTGCGTATTTGCTGCGTATTTTTACACGAGTGCTGTTGCAGTTTTTTTAGCCAAAACCAGGAGGAACAGAGGAAAAGTGTAATAGAAACAAGTGCTCCACTTCTATATTTAATCACCTACTGCTGGTTTTAATCAGCCACTCCTGGTTTTGGCTCCAAAAACTGCAAGAGGACCCGTGTAAAAATACGCAGCGTGTGAACGCACCCTAAAACTCATCTACGCATGTGCAAACCACTGAGGTCCCATCATCAACTTTCAACTTTCTTAGGCCGGCTTCACACTGCGGCGTGATCCGGTCCGGGGGTGTCCGGGAGGACCCTGACAGCCGCGGACCGGATCAGCACACAGGACTGGAGGGCTATTATGCCCTACAGTCCGGTGTGCAGCCGCATGCAGTTCCCGCTGCTGATAAGTCAGGACCGCGGGCGCCGCGGTCCAGACCTGTCAGCGGTTGCAGCTGCGTGCGCTGCACACCGGACTGGAGGGCATAATAGCCCTCCAGTCCTGTGTGCTGATCCGGTCCTCCCGGACACCCCCGGACCGGATCACGCCGCAGTGTGAAGCCGGCCTTAGACTGCAACATAGGTGCTATTGAAGGTGGCACTTTTAGTTTAAAACCCCAAAATCTGGTGACACGTTTGCTCTAATTATTCTCCTACAGTCTGAACTTATTGCACCTCCCTGCACAGGCACAATGCCTCCCATCTCTCTCTTCATTAGTGATTACCTATCCTTACTTATATTGCCCCAACACCACAATACCAAATAAAAGTATTATACAGTACTCTAATAAAAGAAACACACACTTTTCTGTCCATATATAAGTATTTATTTTTATTAAATAATTAATTTTTTTTATGATTATCCAGATTAATTTTTTTTCACTTATTTATAAAAAAATGTTGTTTTAGCCATATATTATTATTATTCCCCTTATTTTTTATGTAATAATATCATATATGCATTTCTAATTTTTATTTTTTTACTGCTATAGCTCACTCAGTTTGCTAACCCTATCTATGAATATACTCTCTCCTAGAGTTCAAACCCACAATGCTACACAATTGTTAGGCCCCTTTGACATCAGCGTTTTTGTCCGGATCTGGCTGATCCGGACAAAAAAATGCAACTGCCGTATTTGCCGCCTAATGGCCGCACTTGCGGTGCACTTGCGGCAAGCCCCCTGCATTGTCTATGGGGCTTGCGGCAAGTGCGGTATTGCCGCGATCAGGCACTTGCGGCAGGTGCGGCAGCACAAAATAACCGCAGTTGACTGTGGTTTATTTCGCAGCCGCAACTGCTGCATGTGCTAGTCCGCGGCAATACCGCACTTGCCGCAATTGCCGCAAGCCCCATTTACAATGCAAGGGGCTTGCTGCATGTGCACCGCAAGTGTGGCCGAATCTGGACAAAAACGCTGATGTGAAAGGTTTCTTATACATCTTTATACAGCGTTGGCCAAAAGTATTGACACCCCTGCAATTCTGTCAGATAATGCTCAGTTTCTTCCTGAAAATGATTGCAATCACAAATTCTTTGGTATTATTATCTTCATTTAATTTGTCTTCAATGAAAAAAACACAAAAAGAATTGTCCTAGAGCCAAATTGGATATAATTCCACACCAAACATAAAAAAGGGGGTGGACAAAAGTATTGGCACTGTTAGAAAAATCATGTGATGCTTTTCTAATTTGTGTAATTAACAGCACCTGTAACTTACCTGTGGCACCTAACAGGTGTTGGCAATAACTAAATCACACTTGCAGCCAGTTGACATGGATTAAAGTTGACTGAACCTCTGTCCTGTGTCCTTGTGTGTACCACATTGAGCATGGAGAAAAGAAAGAAGACCAAAGAACTGTCTGAAGACTTGAGAAACCAAATTGTGAGGAAGCATGAGCAATCTCAAGGCTACAAGTCCACCTCCAAAGACCTGAATGTTCCTGTGTCTACCGTGCGCAGTGTCATCAAGAAGTTTAAAGCCCACGGCACTGTGGCTAATCTCCCTATATGTGGACGGAAAAGAAAAATTGACAAGAGATTTCAACGCAAGATTGTGCAGATGGTGGATGAAGAACCTCGACTAACATTCAAACAAGTTCAAACTGCCCTGCAGTCCGAGGGTACAACAGTGTCAACCCGTACTATCCGTCGGTGTCTGAATGAAAAGGGACTGTATGGTAGGATACACAGGAAGACCCCACTTCTTATCCAAAGACATGAAAAGCCAGGCTGGAGTTTGCCAAAACGTACCTGAGAAAGCCTAAAACGTTTTGGAAGAATGTTCTCTCTTTTTGGGCAAAGGCATTAACATAGAGTTTACAGGAGAAAAAAAAAGACATTCAAAGAAAAGAACACGGTCCCTACAGTCAAACATGGCGGAGGTTCCCTGATGTTTTGGGGTTGCTTTGCTGCCTCTGGCACTGGACTGCTTGACCGTGTGCATGGCATTATGAAGTCTGAAGACTACCACAGACTACTACAAATTTTGCAGCATAATGTAGGGCCCAGTGTGAGAAAGCTGGGTCTCCCTCAGAGGTCATAGGTCCTTCCAGCAAGACAATGACTCAAAACGCACTTCAAAAAGCACTAGAAAATGGTTTGAGAGAAAGCACTGGAGACTTCTAAGGTGGCCAGCAATGAGTCCAGACCTGAATCCCATAGAACCCTTGTGGAGAGATCTAAAAATGGCAGTTTGGAGAAGGCACCCTTCAAATATCAGGGACCTGGAGCAGTTTGCCAAAGAACAATGGTCTAAAATTCCAACAGAGCATTGTAAGAAACTCATTGATGGTTACCGGAAGCGGTTGATCGCAGTTATTTTGGCTAAAGGTTGTGCAACCAAGTATCAATGTTTTGCTTTTTACTTCATTCTCTTTTGTGTTTTTTCATTGAAGACAAATTAAATGAAGATGATACCAAAGAATATGTGATTGCAATCATTTTCAGGAAGAAACTGAGTATTATGTGACAGAATTGCAGGGGTGTCAATACTTTTGGCCAACACTGTATACACACACACTGACACTATATACAGAGCTCCTGTGTATAATGTCAATGGTGATCATTGCATTACCTGTACACTGACACTATATGCAGAGCTTTTTTAAATTTTTATTAATTTAGTATTATTTGTCACTATGTGGTGGCATTATGTACTTTGGTCATGACATGACGGTATTTGTCCCTTGCATGTAGTATTATTCAGTCGCTATGTGGTGGTAATATGAGGTCTCATGGTGTGGCAATATTTATACCTTATATGTGGTAGCATTTGATCACTATGTGGTGGTATTATGTGCTTTGGTCATGGTGTGGCGGTATTTGTGCCTTGTATGTGGCATTATTTGGGCACTATGTCATGGTAATATGTGATCTGGTCACGGTGTAGTGGTATTTCAGACTTCTATTTGGTAATATTGGTCTTGGTAGAGTGGATTTTGGTCGGTCATTTGTTTTATCTGATATCAATAAGGGCCCCTTTACACGCCACCACTGAAAGGTAGCAACTGCCTGGCATTGGGGATATTTATGCCTGTTGCCATGAAATTGCTACGAAATGGCGGCGTGTAAATAGGGAAATTCCTTCCTGTGTCCTGCAGTTGACTCAGATACCTGTTGCTGAGCCGTGCTCAAAAACCGAAGGCAACAGAAAGGCACAATTGCCATGTCACTGCTGTGAACAATGTTGTCAGACTATTACGAAACCAAAATGGATTTTCATGGAAAAAATATTAAGGGCTCATATCCACTTGTGAGACAGAGTTGGTGTATGTTAGTTTTTTGGATTATATGAAAGATTTTTTTTTTTTTAATTGTGTGGCACTCCCATGCCCCTGGGAAGAGACGTAAATGAAGGCCTCTTTAAATAATGTGACCATTTTAAGGAAGTGAGTCTTTAGTAGTATTGCCCTAGGCAGGGCAGCCAAAAATTGGGAGGCACCACAATGCCCCTGGATGGAGGCGTGCATGAAGGCCTATATAAATAATGTGTCCATTTTAAGGAAGTGGGTCTTCTTTTATATTGCCCTAGGCAGGGCAGCCAAAAATTGGGAGTCACTACAATGCCCCTGGATGGAGCCAAAGACATGAAGTGTGTACCGATGTGTGGGTGTGCGGAGGTGCATGGCAATCTACCGGCACAAAATTAAAATTCCGCTATCATTTGGTGGTGGTGTGGTGAAGTCAGGCCCAATCCAACCCTTGTTCACAGTGCCGGGACAAGGCATTTTGTCTTTCGACACTGCAGTGCGGTGGACAAGAGAACATTAACTGGTTAATAACAAGAAGTATGGAGTGTGTACTGAGCCATAAACCCTCCCCTTACCATGAAGTATGGAGTGTGTACTGACTGAGCCATAAACCTCCTCATACCATGTCCAGCAGACATTGTAGGATTACTACCCGTATATACTCGTGTATAAGCTGACCCCCCTACTTTTGCCCCCAAAACCTGGGAAAACCTATTGACTTGTGTATAAGCCGAGGGTGGACCCCAGCACAGGTAAACAGCCCCCAGCAGTGTGGTATACAGCAGCCTCCCCAGTGGTATATACAGACCCAGGTCACAGGGGTATATACAGCAGCCCCAGGGGTTATACAGCAGCCCCAGGGGTTATACAGCAGCCCCAGGGGTAATACAGCAGCCCCAGGGTTAATACAGCAGCCCCAGGGGTTATACAGCAGCCCCAGGGGTAATACAGCAGCCCCAGGGGTTATACAGCAGCCCCAGGGGTAATACAGTAGCCCCAGGGTTAATACAGCAGCCCCAGGGTTAATACAGCAGCCCCAGGGGTAATACAGTAGCCCCAGGGTTAATACAGCAGCCCCAGGGGTAATACAGCAGCCCCAGTGGTAATACAGCAGACCCAGGGGTAATACAGCAGCCCCAGGGTTAATACAGCAGCCCCAGGGTTAATACAGCAGCCCCAGGGGTAATACAGCAGCCACAGGGGTTATACAGCAGCCCCAGGGGTTATACAACAGCCCCAGGGGTTATACAGAAGCCCCAGGGGTTATACAGCAGCCCCAGGGGTAATACAGCAGCCCCAGGGGTTATACAGCAGCCCCAGGGTTAATACAGCAGCCCCAGGGTTAATACAGCAGCCCCAGGGGTTATACAGGAGCCCCAGGGGTTATACAGCAGCCCCAGGGGTAATACAGCAGCCCCAGGGGTTATACAGCAGCCCCAGGGGTTATACAGCAGCCCCAGGGGTAATACAGCAGCCCCAGGGTTAATACAGCAGCCCCAGGGGTTATACAGCAGCCACAGGGGTAATACAGCAGCCCCAGGGGTTATACAGCAGCCCCAGGGGTAATACAGTAGCCCCAGGGTTAATACAGCAGCCCCAGGGGTTATACAGCAGCCCCAGGGGTTATACAGCAGCCCCAGGGGTAATACAGCAGCCCCAGTGGTAATACAGCAGACCCAGGGGTAATACAGCAGCCCCAGGGTTAATACAGCAGCCCCAGGGGTTATACAGCAGCCCCAGGGGTAATACAGCAGCCCCAGGGGTTATACAGCAGCCCCAGGGGTTATACAGCAGCCCCAGGGGTAATACAGCAGCCCCAGGGGTTATACAGCAGCCCCAGGGTTAATACAGCAGCCCCAGGGTTAATACAGCAGCCCCAGGGGTTATACAGCAGCCCCAGGGGTAATACAGCAGCCCAGTGGTATATACAGGCCCCAGCAGTATATACAGCAGCCCCAGTGGTATATACAGGCCCCAGCAGTTATATACAGCAGCCCCAGTGGTGGTGTATACAGGGCCCACTGGTGGTGTATACAGGGCCCAGTGGTGTATACAGGGCCCAGTGCTGTATACAGGGCCCAGTGCTGTATACAGGGCCCAGTGGTGTACAGGCCAGTGTGTATAGCCCCGGGTCCCAGTGGTGGTGTATACAGGGCCAGGTGTATACAGGGCCCAGTGGTGTATACAGGGCCCAGTGGGTATACAGGGCCAGTGGTGTATACAGGGCCCAGTGGTGTATACAGGGCCCATGCTGTATACGGGCCAGTGTGGTGTATACAGGCCAGTGGTGTATCACAGTGGCCCAGTGGTGTATACAGGGCCCAGTGGTGTATACAGGGCCAGTGGTGGTGTATACAGGGCCCAGTGGGTATACGGGCCCAGTGTGTATACAGGGCCCAGTGTGTATAAGGGCCCAGTGGTGTATACAGGGCCCAGTGGTGGGTGGTGTATACAGGGCCCAGTGGTGTATACAGGGCAGTGTGTATACAGGGCCCAGTGGTGGTGTATACAGGGCCCAGTGGTGGTATACAGGGCCCAGTGGTGTTACAGGGCCAGTGGTGGTATACAGGGCCCAGTGGTGTATACAGGGCCAGTGGTGTATACAGGGCCCAGTGGTGTATACAGGGCCCAGTGGTGGTATACAGGGCCCAGTGGTGGTGTATATGGGGCCCAGTGTGTGTATACAGGGCCCAGTGCTGTATACAGGGCCCAGTGGTGGTATACAGGGCCCAGTGGTGGTGTATACAGGGCCCAGTGGTGTATACAGGGCCCAGTGGTGGTGTATACAGGGCCCAGTGGTGGTGCATACAGGGCCCAGTGTGGGGGTGTGTCATACAGGGCCCAGTGGTGGTGTATACAGGGCCCAGTGGTGTATACAGGGCCCAGTGCTGTATACAGGGCCCAGTGCTGTATACAGGGCCCAGTGGTGGTATACAGGGCCCAGTGGTGGTGTATACAGGGCCCAGTGGTGTATACAGGGCCCAGTGGTGTATACAGGGCCCAGTGGTGGTATACAGGGCCCAGTGGTGGTATACAGGGCCCAGTGGTGGTGTATACAGGGCCCAGTGGTGTATACAGGGCCCAGTGCTGTATACAGGGCCCAGTGGTGGTGTATACAGGGCCCAGTGGTGTATACAGGGCCCAGTGGTGGTATACAGGGCCCAGTGGTGGTGTACACAGGGCCCAGTGGTGTATACAGGGCCCAGTGCTGTATACAGGGCCCAGTGGTGGTATACAGGGCCCAGTGGTGGTGTATACAGGGCCTAATGGTGTATACAGGGCCCAGTGGTGGTTTGTATTGTGTGCTAACCCTAGGCAGCGCTGGCTTCTTGGCTTTTTTATTTGTTATAGGTTTGTGGCTGACCACCACTTTTTGCCGTGCGCGCTTGGTTGTGCATGCCATTCTATCTGTCTTTAATGTGATTGATCTAGGCCGCTGTACATACATACAGCGGCCATACCCTGCCCATAGGCTCTGCTTGATTGTTGCACGTGTTTGGGCCTGTTCTACCCTCATCCATGGTTTTTGGTTGGGCAGTGTGGGGGTCAGATCTGATAATGTCCGGATGTCATGTCCGGACCTGGTCTGCCTTTATCTGCGCTGCTTTTCTGGCGCCATGGGAGTAGTTCAGTAATGCTTCAGGTACGTGTGCATTTGATAAGGTTCTACTTTTAGGGTATGTGCACATCAGTCGTTTTTGGGGCTGCTTTTGGACGTTTTCCGTCGGCGTTTTCCGCTCAGTTTTATGTTAATTTATGTTAATCCTATCCTCCGGTTGGATTAACATGCTAGTCAATGGATTTTAGAAAACTCTGTCTTCACTAGAACGGTTTTCTTCTGGTCGTTTTCAGTCAAAACTGAGTTTTCTCAGTCAAAACTGAGTTTTTCCACCGGTTTTCCAAAAATAGAGCAAGTGACTTCTTTCCACCGTTTTTCCAGCGGTTTCAGCTGATCAAGTGCACAAAAAACTCAGTTTTCAAAACCGCCGAGAAAACCGCCGAGAAAAACGCTGTAAAACTGGGCGGAAAACGAGCAAAAAACGAGGGACACTGCTGAGCACAGAAAACTCAGTTTCTGCTAAAAAAACCCAGGTTTTTGGACGTTCTGCAGAGATGCACAAACGTCAGATGTGCACATAGCCTAAATGCATTCAGGAGGCTGTAATGGCACAGCGTAATAAAAAATGTAGAGTAGGACTGCCCCATCTGAGAATGCCGTGACGTGGTGGGGTAGCTCAAAGAATTGATCAATTGTTTGCCAAATGTCTCAGTTTAAAGTACAGTTAGAAATTATGTGCACATGCACTTTTTGTATTGCGTGCTAACCTTAGGCAGCGCTGGCTTCTTGGCTTTTTTATTTGTTATAGGTTTGTGGCTGACCACCACTTTTTGCCGTGCTCGCTTGGTTGTGCATGTCATTCTATCTGTCTTTAATGTGATTGATCTAGGCCGCTGTACATACATCAAGGTTATCCCCAGAAGGGGGAAGAAAAACGATCCTATGGTCATTAATTAGAAAATATTAATTTTTATTAATCAAAGATTACACGGTACAGGGGGTGAGAGTAAGGCAGGAAATCAGCATGATACAGCATTTTTAAACCTCCCCCTTCCTTCACTCACGAAAGCCCTCAGAAGAAGGAGAAATCCGAAATGCGCATAAGGGCGCATGTATGATACGATCTCTAATCTAAAGCAGGTACTGAACCAAGATGTAATATCCTTATTGATCCCTGAATGATTGTAGTGCATATTGGAGATTTAGAACTTGTGGTGGGTGGTTATATGTCCTATCTTGAAACAATGAGAGGCTGATTAACTCTGCATGCACAGGTGTCTATGTCTTTGTGCAGTGCCTTATTTAACTACTGAAACCACTATATATAGATTGCACAGTGCACTTTGAGAGGTGACTGCATTTAATACACATATCATTCTCATAGTTGTGATGAGTAGTATTCCCTCTTAGATCCTTGAGGAATGGCATATATTGCTGTTGGTATAAAATGTTAACACTATAAAGAAATCAGATATTGATATACATGCAATTATATGCAGATAAATGTAATCACAACTATATGGGAATGACTGTGAGCTGTGCATGTAGAGCACTATATGGATATGTCATTCTTGATCCCATTTGTTTATGCTTTATGAATTAAATATGAAATAAACCTTATAAACCATATCTTTATGGATATGTAATAGGCAATATATACTGCATGAAAAAATGTATAAGGGAATTTTTTCAATTAAAAACTGAAATGGTTCGTTACCTTGAATAGAATTATGTATACTAGATAAAGAATGATTCTAAAATATAAATTGGAAGTATGCATATGTTATAATATCTTTTAAATTATTTTGTATCATGCTGATTTCCTGCCTTACTCTCACCCCTGTACCGTGTAATCTTTGATTAATAAAAATTAATATTTTCTAATTAATGACCATAGGATCGTTTTTCTTCCCCCTTCTGGGGATAACCTTGATAATAATTTTATGCGATTGGTCATGCTTTACTATAGGTCCTTATATGATCCAGAATTATTAATACATTGTGATACATTATTGGTGGGATGGTATAGCCAGCCACCATGTACTGGATACAGAAACTGTGGTTTTTTCTAATTATACGCTGTACATACATACAGCGGCCATACCCTGCCCATAGGCTCTGCTTGATTGTTGCACATGTGTTTGGGCCTGTTCTACCCTCATCCATGGTTTTTGGTTGGGCAGTGTGGGGGTCAGATCTGATAATGTCCGGATGTCATGTCTGGACCTGGTCTGCCTTTATCTGCGCTGCTTTTCTGGCGCCATGGGAGTAGTTCAGTAATGCTTCAGGTACGTGTGCATTTGATATGGTTCTATAGGCCGTAATGGCACAGCGTAATAAAAAATGTAGAGTAGGACTGCCCCATCTGAGAATGCCGTGACGTGGCGGGGTAGCTCAAAGAATTGATCAATTGTTTGCCAAATGTCTCAGTTTAAAGTACAGTTAGAAATTATGTGCACATGCACTTTTTGTATTGCGTGCTAACCTTAGGCAGCGCTGGCTTCTTGGCTTTTTTAATTGTTTAAGGGCCCAGTGGTGGTGTATACAGGGCCCAGTGGTGGTGCATACAGGGCCCAGTATGCGGGGGCCGGGGGGGAGGCGCGCGCCTTTGAACACTCACCGCATCCTCCGTCACCGTCCGTCTGCTGTAAGGAGGAGAGGAGGGGCGGGCACCGGGCAGAGCTGCAGGACAGGAAGTTCCGTCCTCCCTCCTCTCTGGCCTGCGCGGCCGCCGGCGGCCAGCACGGGGCCCCCAGGGGGCGCGGGGCCGTCCAGGGGGTGCGGGGCCCCCCCAAGGGGCGGGCAATGCGCCCTCCACAAGATGGCGCCCTAGGCGATGGCCTAGGGTTGCCTAGCTATCGTCTTGGCCCTGCTTGTTCATCTTGATCAGAGTCAGCCTGTCAGCATTTTCAGTTGACAGGCGGGTGCGTTTATCTGTAGTGATTCCACCTGCGGCACTAAAAATACGCTCTGACAAAACGCTAGCGGCAGGGCAGGCCAGGACTTCCAAGGCATTGAGAGCCAATTCCTGCCACGTGTCCAGCTTGGATACCCAATAATTATAAGGCACAGAGGAGTCTAGGAGCACTTTAGTACGATCGGCAAGGTACTCCCTCAGCATCTTGGCAAACTTTGCAGTCCTTGTGACACTACCCGCACCTCAGGGCCTGTGGTACGGGAGGTGCTGAGAAAAGTGTCCCAGATATTTGAGAGTGTTCCCCTACCTCCGCTGGATTGGACTTGTGCCTCTCTCAGCCGGCCGCCTTGGTTGTCCACCGAATCATGACCTCTGCCGCTAGCGTTTTCAGAAGGGAATTTTTTGACTAATTCCGCGACTATGGCCTTCTGGTACTGCAGCATTTTTGTAGACCTCTCCACCTCGGGAATAAGAAAAATAAAGTTATCCTTGTAGCGTGGGTCTAAAATTGTCACCAACCAGTAATGAGTGTCTGCCAAGATGTTGATAACGCGAGGGTCACGAGACAGGCAGCTTAACATAGTCAGCCATGTGCGCCAGACTGTTAACAGGCAAGACTTCAGGGTCCTCATCAACAGCATGACTGGCCATGCTGGCCTCATCCTCCTCCTCTCCCCTGTCCTCTGGCCATCCACGCTCAACCGACGGTCTGGCGGTTGTGCATGTATTACCATCAATTCCCATGAAATTAGCTCTATTTCTTCCTCCTCCTCCTCGTCATAGTCCTCCAATGCATGTTGGGATGAGATGAGGCTGGGCTGTGTGTAATCACCCAGTACGGTTTCTTGCTGCATCTCATTGTGCTCCGTCTGCAATGCATCGTCTTTGATTTTGAGCAGAGAGCATTTTAGAAGACAGAGAAGCGGGATGGTGACGCTAATGATGGCGTCATCGCAGCTCACCATCTTGGTGGAATCCTCAAAGGTTTGGAGGACGGTACATATGTCGGACATCCATGTCCACTCCTGAGGTCTTATGTGTGGAGTTTGAACCGTATACCGACAGCCTAGTTGATGCTGGTACTCAGCAACTGCCCTCTTCTGCTCACAAATCCTGACCAACATGTGCAGTGTGGAATTCCAACGCGTGGGGACATCACACACCGGCAGAAGCAGTATGTGACTTTCTAAAATGGGCACACAGGCGGTGTACTTTGACGAGCAGATCAGACAGCTCCGGGTAGTATTTAATAAACCGCTGAACCACAAGGTTGAGCACATGGGCCACGCATGGAAAATGTGTCAGCTCGCTTCAGAGCCGCCACAAGGTTCCAGTCATTGTCACACACGACCATGCCTGGCTGTAGGTTCAGCCGTGTGAGCCAGTGATCTGCTTGCTGTTTCAGAGCTGTCCACAACTCTTCAGCATTGTGGGGTTTGTCAACTACGCATATTAGCTTCAGCACAGTCTGTTGCCGTTTAGCTGAGGCAGTGCTGCAGGGCTTCCAGTTTGGGACTGGTGTGGGGGGTGAAGTGGAGGAAGAGGAGGAGGAGGAGGCTGGGGAGCATGACGTGCCAGAGCTGTACACTGTGGGTGAAACCCTGACTGAGTTAGGGCCTGCAATCCTTGGTGTCGGAAGGACGTGTTCCGTCCCAAGCTCAGACTGGGTCTCGGCTTCCAGAATATTAACCCAGTGTGCCGTCAGCGAGATGTACCAGCCCTGCTCACAAGCACTTGTCCACATGTCCGTGGTTAGGTGGACTTTGCCTGAAACTGCGTTGTTAAGGGCACGTATGATGTTTTGTGACACGTGCTTATGTAATGCGGGGACGGCACACCGGGAAAAATAGTGGCGGCTGGGGACCGAGTAACATGGGACAGCTGCCGCCATCAGTTTGAGGAATGCTTCCGTCTCCACCAGCCTAAAAGTCAACATTTCCAGCGCAAGCAGTCGCGAAATGTGTGCATTTAGAAATGTGGCATGTGGGGTGTTGGCAGCGTATTTGCGCCTGCGTTCCAAAGATTGGTGTATGGATAACTGAACGCTGCGCTGGGACAAGGACGTGGCTGATGATGGTGCTATTTCTGCTTGTGCAAGTACAGGTGAAGGACAGGAGGCATCTTCGCCTGCAGTATGGACAGGGGATTGGCTTGCATGCACAACAGTGGAAGATGCAGCGGTGTCACCAGCAGACAATGCTCCTGAACTCTGCTGTACATCTCACAAAGTCGGGTGCTTTGCTGCCATGTGCCTGATCATGCTGGTGGTGGTCAGGCTACTAGTTTTGCTACCCCTGCTGATGCTGGCATGGCAGGTGTTGCAAATGGCCTTTTTTTAATTATCTGCAGACACCTTAAAAACCAGCCAGACTCGGGAAGACCTAACAGTTGTACTGGCAACTTCACTCGTGTTGTTGTTCCGGGGAACGGTTGCCTGCCTTCTGCCTGCGGACACCACCCTGCTTCTTCCGGCCTGTTGTGATGCTACGCCTAACTCCCCTTGTGCACTGCTGTCCTCGCTCTGCATGTCCTCCTGTCAGGTTGGGTCAGTTACTGGATCATCCACCACGTCGTCTTCCACTTCCGCACCCTGGTCCTCCTCCTGACTTTCTGGCAATTGTGTCTCATCATCGTCCACCTCTTGTTGAGACACGTTCCCACCGTTGCCTTCGTGAGACCGTGGCTGCTCAAATATTTGGGCATCGGTACATACGATCTCCTCGTGACCCACTTCAACTGGAGCTGGCGAGAGGCCAGAATCTACGAATGGATAAGTGAACAGCTCCTCAGAGTGTCCAAGTGTGGGATCAGTTATGTCCGGGGACAGGCACTCGGCATGGTGGGAGGAAGGAGTATCAAGGTGTGGAATGTGCGGTCGAGTCTCATGGCTACTGACACTTGACCGTGTGGAAGACAGGGTATTTGTGGTGGTGCCAAACTGACTTGAAGCATTATCCGCTATCCAACTAACAACCTGTTGACACTGGTCTTGGTTTAATAGTGGAGTACTGCTGCGGTCCCCTAGAAATTGGGACAGGAAGGTCGAGCGAGATGATGTGGGCATTTGTCGTGGCGTAATTCGAGCTTGCACACAGCCTCGGCTTCTGCCTGCACCACCATCACGTCCAGTTCCTTGCCCCTTGCCACCGGCCTTGCGCATTTTCAATCTTGTGGTGACTGTATACAGCTAAATGAAGGCGTCCAAGAAATGGTTTTTAGCAGCATACTGAGATAACAGATTAAGGCCCTGCAGTTGGACTGGTCAGACACAAACGCTGACGAGAATAGCAAGTCTTTTGGCGTATCCTAATTTACCCTGCTACCTACTGCAGCTGCACTAAGATGCTAAATGAATGCAGACAAGATTTGGTTTTTAGCACAACACTGAGATTAGAGATTAAGGCCCTGCAGGTGGACTGTCAGACACAAACGCTGACGAGAATAGCGAGTCTGTTGGCGTATCCTAATCTAAAACCTACTCCTGCCTATAGAGAGCTAAATTAAAGCCTAAAAGCACTGTTTTGGGATGGATGGATGAGATTTCCAGCCTGTACACCAGCCCCAGATGTGATGCAGGCTGGTATACTGGCACAACAAAGTTTGCTAGTACCCTGCCTCCCTGTATACAGCTCTATTAGTCCTCAGAAGGACTGTTGTGGTAATTATGTTGTCAGCCCTGCGCCTACACTAGCTGAAAGGCCACAAATCTGTCCCTCAATCAGCAGCAGCTCTCCCTACACTGACTGTCTGTGGAGCAGAGTGCGGAGCACAGCACGGTCAGGTCTTATAAAGACCTGATGACGCTGTGCGGCCAGCCAATCACTGTAATGCCACAACCAACATGGCTGTGGCATTACAGTGTCTGTCAGCCAATCCCTGCATGTGGGCTGGCTCTGTAAAGAGTGCCAACATGCAGGGAGGTGGACCCCGAGCATAGCAAGAGTATTGCGAGATTACTCGGTGCTCGCCGAGTACCCCGAGTACCGAGATATTCGTGCAAGTACCGAGTAGTGACAAGCATACTCGCTCATCCCTTGTCTTCACTGAAGCTCCTCAGCTTGAGTGATAGAATTCCACACAGATGCAAATACACCACATATTCCCGCTCCCACCTGCTGCTTCAATGCCCTATCCAAGTTGTACGTTATGGATGTTTTGGGGAGCCTTGGATCCCGCAGTGGGTACACCGCTGGTTAGACGACTGGAAGTTGGCTGGTGGTGGGGTGCTCCTGTGAAGCTGCTCCTCCACGCTTCTGGTTCGCGTAGCAGAGGTGAACTGCTGCCAGCTTCGGTACCAGTGAACCGGCTGTGAAGTTTTTGGGCACGGGAGTCTTTCGGAACCCGTGGTAATGATGCCCGATCCGGTTGTTGAGGCCTCAGGTGCTGACACCCGACCGGTGACGGCCCGGGGGCTGCACGGGGTGCGGAGCCCCCGCTCCTACTCCAAGTTCTAGACTTCTCAGGTCAAGTTCTAGATCCCTTCTCTTTTTGACTAAGGGTCTGTTCTCCCTACACACTTCCCTAGTACTCCGCCCACCAGGACCCTGGATTGGCCCTCTGTTCTAGGTGATGCATGCAGGGTTGGATCTCAAAGTTAACTAAGTCACTGCTGTGTCAGAGAATATTGCGGCTGTATTTATGGCTGCAATACCCTCTTGTGACGCACTCGTTGCGGGGCGCCACAACACCATTACCCATGACATAACCTGTGGAAATAACTTACTAAATATAAATATCTCTTCAAATAGGGTCTGGGTGAATGTGTTCCCATTATTTTTTTCATAATTATTTAAATAATGAAAAAAAAATGTGTGAACTTTGCCCAATTCTTGATTGCAAGCCAAGGTAAAAACTAGGCAGCTGGGGGCTCTTATTGTCAGCGTGGTGAGGCCATAGTTATTGCCCACCCCAAGGCTAATGAAAAGCAGCCCACAGCCTCCCCAGAAATTGGCTCATTCATTAGAAGTGTCAATTCCTTGCACTTTATCTGGCTCTTCCCAATGCCAATGCCCTAGTGTGGTGGCATCGGGGTAATAGAAGGAGTTAATGACAGTTGAGTATTGACATCTTGTCATTAAGCCCAGATTGATATAATGTTAAAGTCTCTATGAGACCCGCCGATCATCAATCCTTTGAGGAGATAATTAAAAAGCACAACACACAGAGAAAAATCTTTTATTTGAAATAAATCACACAGACAACCCTCATTTTCCCTACACCTACCATCTGACCACAATCCACAACGATAGTCCTATGAAGCACACAATCCTGGCACTGCTTCTTCCAGAGGCTGCAGAGAGGGAAAAAGCATCCTCTCACTGCCGTCTCTGCGATCACACTGACTGCTGCGGGTGATGTCACTCACTCAGTCACTGAGGCCCCGCGGCCTGAGTACATGTGTCACGTGTAGTCTGCTCTGCAGTCTCTGGGATCTGCTCTGCAGTGTTTAAATGTGTTTATTTGTGTTGGTGACTTTTGGGTTAATGTCATTAGCTGTAGCAGTATTGCTGTCCATGGTCTGGCTGTGGCTCCTCAGGTGAGCTGCTGCTGGGCGTGTCAGGTGGCATGGTTGTCCACTCCCCAGCCTTTAAATAATCCCATTACCCTTCAGGTGGTATCATTGAAAGAGCTCAGTCTTTACTCTGACCTTGAGCTGTTTGGATGCTGTACAGTTGGCTGGAGTCTTCCAGAAGCCTTTTCCTTTGTCAGAGTCATCTTGGTGGAGTTTCTTTTTCTATCCCTGGGTGGAGGTGAGGAGTTGTTAGCCCAGGACTGGTCAGGAGCCGGGCAAGGGTGGCGTCATCCTCACCTTTCGAGGTAATTCTGAGAATAGGGTCAGTTAGGGAACCTCAGTCTACAGGGTCAGACTAGCTTCCCTTAGGTCATCTTTGCGATCCGGCTCAATTCCGCCCGTCCGCTATTGCCATGCCTGACACTTACAGCCTAATAATGACACCCATACTATTAGATCAGGTGAGTTGACCAGCATTATATAAGTGCACCCCACAAGGACAGACAGCTCTATTCCCCAAACTAACTGTAAGAAGCCTGGCTGCACCCTGCAAGAGATGAAATATGTGCAGCAAAAAAAATGAAAAAAGATGTATAAAATATATGACATGTTGGTCGATATTTTGGCCAAAAAAAATCTTAGAACTTGAATGGATTTTTAATACTAAGTAAAAAGTAATGTTGTTTATTTTTATCCATTCAAGAATTTGGGACAACCCCTTTAACTGTAGTCATTATAGTTTGAAATATTTTGTACTACAACATGTATGTTAAATATGTGCTAATGCAATATATCTGCAATAGCGTAGATGCAGCTTCTTTTCATTTACAGCTTCACTTCTCTTGAGTGATTAAGGCTTAGGACATAAGATGGCTTTTAAAGCTAATGCTTTTTCAGGTTAGCAGAGGACATGTTTCAGTGAAATGTCTTATATTTTTAATCATGTCAGACATGGAAATAGTGATACTCATTACCGACAAGTCTTGCTTTAGACACTCATCAAAATGACAGAACTTAGCTGCACCTCCATACTTAGAGGTGGTGTCAACAGTGCGACCTTTCCTTCTTAATTTTTCAAGTGTCCCATCTAAAATAAAATAAAAATGAACAATATATTGGACTTCTGAGATTTAAATGATTTAATATGCTTGCCGTGTGTTTAATGTGACTATTATGGCCATACACATGTGTTCCCATGTACGTTTGTCTACTACGTCTTTAGTGTTTTTCATTATGCATTTCATTAATTCAATGCAATGTTTCAATTTTTAAAAAGAGTCCCCACATTTTTTATGCATTTTTTTTCTTGTCATAGCTTTAGGGCATAGATGGGAAACCTTTTTTCTGGCAAGGGCCATTTGGATATTTATAACCTAATTCAGGGGCCGCACAAAGTTATCAACTTGACGTTTAACAACTGCTTTTTCAGGTTTGTGTCGGTCTGTAGTGCTATCGACTCTGTGATAAGTTTTGTAAACAGCTGATTGTAGTAGTAAGCTGTACACCAAACTGCATTACACTTCATGTCTCTGTCGAGTCCCAGGCCCTGGAGTCCTCGGGTATCAGGCTCGGTGGGATGCTTTCCACGGGGGATGTCATGGGTAGCAGCGCCTGAGCCCGTGGCCTGGGTGACACTCCAAAAAGGGGTGTACGTACAGAGGATTAGAGTTTGTCATGTGAAGCCACCTGTAGTATCTGGTGATGGGTAACCAGCACCGCCACAGTCCTCCGGAGGTCGATGGTAATGCGGCTGAGATGGCAAAGCTCCCTACAGGTGGAGCTGGTCCTCCGGGGCAGCGTTCCTGTAAACAAGCAGGTTGATGGAGATAACCACACAAAGGCAAAGTCACTTTCTCCTGGGTTCTTTACTGTAAACGTTCAGTAGCAAATACAGAGTCCACAGTTCAGCAACAGTTGTTAAAGTAACAGGTAGCTCTACGGGTGGCTGCAAGTGGATCCCAGGTGGTATGGTGGGACCCGTGGTAAGCCTTAGTTAACAAAACCATGTCCTTTCTTCCCCGCCTAGGATGAGTCTATACCCAATGGCTCCGTGTAGGTAGTATTGGGGGTCCCCTCCCTTGTGGTGAGGAATCAGGCAGACCGCTCCGTCTGGCAGGGTACTGTAGCGATAAACAGACCACAGCAGCCGGTTGCCGACTGCAAAGATAGACCTTGGCCGGATTCTTGGGCCCGGCGTTCCCGTGGTGGACTGGAGAATCCTATGGAGTATGGTTGCTCCACGCTGGGGTTCCCCCTTTCTCTCTAGGACCCAGACTCTGCAAGTCGGGTGCCCTTTTTCAGGATCCTCTCAGGACCCTCTTTCTCCTTTCCTCCGAATCAGCGTAGAGCCGGCCGGGTAAACCTTCCGCCTCGTACCACACTCTTTCTCCGCTCCTCCTCCTCCGACTGTCCCGACTCTGACGTCCATTGTCTCACTATTCTTTCCTACTAACTAATCTCCTTTGTCCCCCTAGAGGTGAATGTATCTTCCTTCCCGGGTAACCTCCCACTCCTATTCTAATGTGGGAGTGCAGGAATGGGTCCCACCCACCAACCTAGGGTCTACTTGCAGCTGGGGAAATTACACCTCTTTTACGGGTGCAATACCCCTCTGTGACGCCTGACTATGTGGGGTGCCACATCTCCTTGAAATAGTAAATTTATCACTGCTCACGTTACATTTGTATGTCGGGCCCACGGGGACGGGGGTACTCGGTACCGGACCGGGTCGGCTACTGGGGAAGTCACAGGTGGTCCTGGTCCGGACCGTGTCCCTTGGCTCGACAATAAAAGGGGAATATTTACAGGGGATTGTCAGTCGTGACGCCACCCACTATATGCGGCCAGTGACGAGGCCGCCGCTGCTGCAGAACCTCCGGGGATGATGGAATAGCAGCTTAGATGGGATAGTTCCAGTGGGTAGAACTGTATTCCCCGGGGCAGTAAGGGTTAAGTCTATGGTGTAGTGTGCAGGCTTGGTGCAATTCACTTACTAGCCAGATGCTGCAGAAATCCTCCCTCGGTGCTGGAGCTGACAGGCTGTGGCTCTGCAGGTGGAGGGTCGTTGTAATCCTGTATGGAGGAATAGCATTCATGCAGAGACACAAGGGAAGCAGATTCAGGGTTCTCCGTGTTTACTCTTAAAGTTCTTCAGTACAGTTCACAAGTTAGGTACAGTTCTTACAAGTTCCAGTTCAAGTACATGGGCTCTCTCTCCCCTCCGGGGTTCCCTTAATCTCTGCAGCCAGGTCTCTCTCTGTGACCCCTCACACTGTCTCTGTGTCCTTTCTGGGCTGTTCACGTTCTGTGTACACTTGGTGGGTATCTCTGGACAGTATAGTGGTGACTCGGGCCCCTGTGGGTCCTCCTGGTCGTCACTGAGCTGCCTGTCCTTTGGGGTAGGGACCCTAACGTGTAGCTGTGGTCCCTCGTCGTGTTGTTTGGGAATCCCCTCTAGAGCCGACACTCTACTCAGCCCAGCCTCCAGCAGTCCTAAAGTGTGAGGCTCTACTAGGCTCTTTCTCTCTGCGTCTTTCAGTATTATAGGAGGGCTACTCCACCTGCAGTCGGTTGCTTCAGCTGTAAGTCTAGGGCCCGGGTATCACCGCCCTCTCCGTCCTCTCACACTCCTGGGGATCTGGCTCCGGATAGGCTTTCTCTCTCCTCTGGCTCACCCTGGCTCGGTACAGATTCTGCACTCCTTACACCTTCACTCTTCCAGGACGTGTGTGTCTTTCTCCTGCTCAGCTTAGCTCAACCTTCCGCTGTCTCTTTGGCCTGTGCCGTGTTCCTCAGCTTCTGGTCTCTGTCTTTGCTGCTCGGCACCCTGGGCCTACTGAACTCCTTCCTACTCCCCCTCACTATTTCTACTGTCAAGTCACTTGACTACGTGTGTGCCCAACCCACTCCTCTAAATCCACCACCCCTCGCTTGCCTAGAGTTTCCAATCTCAGGGCTGGATGCTACCATCTACTGCACGTGGGTTGTGTGGGCTGTGAGGGTGTTGTTGTACAACAATTGTCCTACCTGCCTGGCTGCAGTTCCCTTTGTGGCCTCCTGAACGCAGGGGCGCCACATGTACAACTCGAGTAGTTTCTCCTATGTGATGTTTACTGGAAACCTACTGAGACTGCTGTATACATGACATAGAGACATTGGGGCTGCTCTATATACATCACATAGGCACACAGAGACTGCTGTATGCTTCACATGGGAGACACTGAGGTTTCTGTACATACATCCTATATGAGACACTGGGACTGCTGTATTCACATGAGATAGGAAACGCTTGGGCTGTTGTTTTCATCAGTGAGATGGGAGTGCAGAACTGGATCACCCAGTTGAGCACTGCTGTCCCCGGGAATCTGCCCAGGTGTAGAAGAAAACCACATTGCAATATGTAAATGACTCATAGCCTGGAAGTTCCCCGCCTCTGATTCAGAGACAGTCTGTCAACCCTGAAATGGCTTTTAAACTAATTATACAATGCTATAGGGGACTTAATCCCTGCAAAAATCACACTAACACTGTACCTGTTACTGGTACAGTGCTTGAAAAAAATAACTTTTAATACCTGTGGAAATGAGGGGACTTCAGTGCATCCTTGGTATGGCCATGAGCTTGGTGAACCATTATGCAGCCTCACCTTCCTTGATCAAACGTTTCACACTTACATGGTAATTCCCATCCATGCATAGACATAAATAATTGCGGGCACGCACAGTGTCCAGTTGTGTTTTCCTCCTCGGCCCTTCTCTTCTGACTGCTCGATGCACTGATACACCAAGGAGTGCAGTGAGCGGCTTCAGAAAGAAGAAGAGGGTGGAGAAAGTGCATCATCTGTTTAATTTACATAAGTGAATAGGTGACTGTATCACCACTGCAACCAATGATAACATTTTACCAGCTAACATAAAAACGCCCCACTTTACCTACGTGTTAAACACTGAAAGCATATACATAGATGAAAGCCCTATACAGGTCCGGCTCCAGGTTTTTGCGGGCCCCAGACGAAAGAGTCTCAGTGGGCCCCTTTAACACATACTGGTTGCATATATATATATAACCGCCCCTCGTAGACTGTGAGCCCTCGTGGACAGGGTCCCTGCCCCTCCTGTACCTGTACGTCCTGATCGTCTAGATTTAGTGTACTTGTTCTTGTCTCCCTTATCCTCATGTAAAGCGCCATGGAACCTAATGGCGCTATATAAATAATAATAATATATATATATATTCCGCACAAATATAATCCCTCTCTGAGCCTGTCTTCCACCGTGTGCTGTGTCTCCCCGCCCTGTGTCTGTCTCCCCCCTGTGTGCTGTGTCTCTTCCCTGTATGATGTCTCTCCCCCGTGTGTGCTGTCTCACCTCTCTGTGCCTGTTTCCTCCTGTGCGCTGTGCCTCTCCCCTGCGTCTGTCTCTTACCTGTATGATGTCTCTCCCCCATGTGCGCTGTTTTCCCTCTCTGGGCTTGTCTCCCCCTTGTACACTGTCTCTCTCCCCCATCTCCTTCCTTTCTGTGCACTCGCTTGCTCTCTTTTTTCTCTCTCTATCGCCCTCTCTCACAGAAACATGAATTTGGTAGAGTCTGGAAACGAAATTAAAACAAAAACACACATTATCCGCAGCAAAAAAAAAAGTTGGCACAACAATTTTTCTCTTGCAGTGACAGCAAAGCACACTGGACGGCAGAGCACAGACAGCAGAGCCCACTGACAGCAGAACACAGGGACAGCAGAGCACAGACAACAGAGCCCACTGACAGCAGAACATAGTGACAGCAAAAAACACCGGACAGCAGAGCACAGACAGCAGAGCCCACCGGTGGCAGCAGAGTCCTCCAGTCTACACCTGTGCTCAGTGCAATGCATCAGCCAGTGCACAGAGCAGGGCTGGTGGGGTGGGATGCAATGCTCTGCAGCCCCTGCCCATCACATGCACACAACTGCAGCAGAATAGCTGAGCACTGGACACAATACAGATCTGCAGAGCAGTGGGCACTAGACATAAACAGTGCAGACCCGGGCACACAGAACAGCTCCGGGCACACAGCACAGCTCCAGGCACACAGAGCAGCCCCGGGCACACAGAGCAGCCACGGGCACACAGCGCAGCCGCGGGCACACAGCGCAGCTCCAGGCACACAGAGCAGCCCCGGGCACACAGCGCAGCCCCAGGCACACGGAGCAGCCCCAGGCTCACAGTGCAGCCCTGGGCACACAGCACAGCCTTGGGCACACAGCTCAGCCATGGGCACACAGCGCACCCCTCTGCTTTGGGCCCCTGGGCGCTGTGTTTTTGTTTCTCACATAGGGGCCAGGCTCCCTGTGTGCTGGGGGCCCTGGCTCCCTGTGTGCTGGGGGGGCCCTGCTCCCTGTGTGCTGGGGGGCCCGGCTCCCTGTGTGTTGGGGGGGCAGGCTCCCTGTGTGCTGCGGGGGCCAGGCTCCCTGTGTGCTGGGGGGCCCAGGCTCCCTGTGTGTTGGGGGGCCCAGGCTCCCTGTGTGCTGGGGGGGCCAGGCTCCCTGTGTGCTGCGGGGGCCAGGCTCCCTGTGTGTTGGGGGGGCCCAGCTCCCTGTGTGCTGGGGGGGCCCGGCTCCCTGTGTGCTGGGGGGGGCCCGGCTCCCTGTGTGCTGGAGGGGCCAGGCTCCCTGAGTGCTGGGGGGGCCAGGCTCCCTGCGTGCTCAGGGGGCCAGGCTCCCTGCGTGCTGGGGGGGCCAGGCTCCCTGTGTGCTGGGGGGGCCAGGCTCCCTGTGTGCTGGGGGGGCCAGGCTCCCTGTGTGCTGGGGGGGCCAGGCTCCCTGTGTGCTGGGAGACCCCCTCTCCTCTCACTCCTAACCTGCATGCAGCTATGTGGCAGACGCGATCATGATCCCTGAGGTGCTGGAGGACTACAGATCATGGACGTCAGCTCCAGGCTCAGTGCAAATGGGCATGTGTATCACATGCCCATGTGCACTGAGCCTGGAGCTGACGTCTATGATCTGTAGTCCTCCAGCACCTCAGAGATCATGATTGCGTCTGACACATAGCTGCACACAGTGACAGGTTAGGAGTGAGAGGAGAGCGGGCCGCAGCAGCACACAGGGGGGCTCCCGGGGAACGACTATTAGGGGCACATTAACAGCACCCACTGTCCCTCAGCCATTGGAGGATGCAGGGCAGGAGACGCTGTCCTGCTGCAGATGGCTTGGGCCCCCCAGGCACCTCCGGGCCCCCAGACAGCTGGGGGCCCGGGCATTTGCCCGGGTGCGCCGGGTGCTGACGCAGGCCCTGGCCCTATATACTGTATTTTTGCTTTATAAGATCACCTGATTATAAGACACACCCCCAAATTTGGTGAAGGAAAAGAGAAAAAAATAATTTATGTTAAAAGGGGTCAGTCTTATATTGCCAGTGTCCTTCTTACAATCATATATATGTACGTCATTCTGGTATACCTATATAACCCCCATCCTGGTACATAGTCCCCCATCCTGGATATGACCCCCTTGTGCAGGCACACATGTCCTTTCCTGTGCTAGCACACATGTCCTCTCCTGTGCTGGCACATATAGCCCCCCTGTGCTGGCATATATAGCTCCCCTGTTCTGGCACACATATGCTCCCATGTGCTGGCACACACATGCCAACTTGTGCTGGCGCACACATGCCCTCATGTGCTGGCAATCATAGCCCCCCAGCATCCTGGATATGACCCCCCGGTCACTTTTATGCCCCCCCTTCCTGTGTGTGCCAGTATGAAATCACGTGATCGGGCACATAGTGATGACATCACTGTGTGCCCGGTCACATGATCGGATTGGGCACACACAGGAAGGGACCGAGGATCTGGGAGCACGAAACTAGCGACAGAAGGTGAGTTATAAGAGATTTTTATATTTTACTATGTGCACCAGCTGGGGCGCACAAAAGTGACCAGGGAAGGGAGATATCCAGGATGAGAAAGGGACTGCAAGTAATATGCCCGCTCCCACTGTCTATACCTCGGCGCGGTTTCAGCACCGAGGTGGTGGACAGCGGGATGCAGTGCATTCTACATGAGGCTAATGAACAGGAGCACGTGACCTCCCGCTGCCTCTGCAGCCCGCAGCCAACCAACTTCAGCCCCAGGACACACCCCAAAGCGACCCCCCCCCCTATGTAGATTCAGATTATAAAACACACACCCCACTTTCCCCCAAAATTTGGGGAAACAAAAGTACGTTTTATAATGTGAAAAGTGCGGTACATGTTTTTTAACATGCGTATTAGTAGATTCTGGTTTATATAGTAGTGCAGACCTATTTTCCTTTTTACTAATTATATATGAAAAAAAGTCGGGCCCTTTCACATCAGCGTTTTTTGAATTTGCGGCAGTTGCGGTTGAAAAACCGCATTTGCCGCATTTGCCGCACTTGCGGCAAGAATGCGGCAAGCCCCATTCATTTCCTATGGGACTTGCGGCACTTGCGGCAAGTGCGGTTTTTCCAAATTTCAACGCCAGTTGCGGTAAATGCGGCATTTGCGGCATGTCTTAAAACCGCATCATGCCGCGTTTTTTTCTCGCCGCAAGTATACCGCAAGTGTACCGCATTTGTGCCGCAATGTACATTGCGGTATTTTTATAATGAAAGTCAATGGCAACCGCGTCTGCCGCACGTGCCGCATCTGCCGCAAGTGGATTGGCTGGATGCGGCACGCATACTGAGCCTGCTCCAAATGCTCCAAGCCCCCCCCTCACTGATATAAAAAGAGGAGCAGGTTTGCACATGCTGTACAAACTTGTTTGTTGCTCTGAAGTGGACCAAGCTATTGTGAGTGGCCATTTCTCTGCTTCATCTTTAGCATCGTGCTACATCTTTGCATCTTTTGGTAAGTACATGCAATTTTCATTCAGATAATATGTTTATTGTATTTTTTTTTTTTGCCAATTTGGTAATTTTTTGCAAAAATGCCATGTGCTTGGTAAATTTTTTCAAAAATGCCATGTGCTTGGTATCTTTTGGCAAAAAAGCCATGTGTGTGTGTATTGTTCATTTACTGTAATTATTTTTCAGCTTTTTTTTTTGTAATTTTAATCAAAAATGTTGAAAAATAATTATTTTAAATGAATGTGTTTTTTGGTGCTGGTTGTGTATTTTTTTTATATTTTTGCATTGTGCATTATTTAAAATGTTCATGGTTTTAGATGCCTTGTGCTTTGGTAAATTTTTGCAAAAATACCATGTGCTTGGTAAATTTTTGCAAAAATACCATGTGCTTGGTAAATCTTTGCAAAAATGCCATGTGGGTGTGTATTGTTCATTTACTGGAATTATTTTTCAGCTTTTTGTTTTGTATTTTTAATCAAAAATGTTGAAAAATAAGTATTGTAAATAAATGTGTTTTTTGGTGCTGGTTGTGTATTTTTTTTTTATTTTTGCATTGTGAATTATTTAAAATGTTTGTGGTTTTAGATGCCTTGTGCTTTGGTAAATTTTTGCAAAAATACCATGTGCTTTGGTAAATTTTTAGAAAAGTGCCATGTGCTTGGTAAATTTTTGGAAAAGTGCCATGTGCTTTGGTAAATTTTTGGAAAAGTGCCATGTGCTTTGGTAAATTTTTGCAAAAATGCCATGTGCTTGTTAATTTTTTGCAAAAAAAGCCATGTGTGTGTATTGTTCATTTACTGTAATTATTTTTCAGCATTTTTTTTGTATTTTTAATCAAAAATGTTGAAAAATAAGTATTGTAAATGAATGTGTTTTTTGGTGCTGGTTGTGTATTTTTTTTTTTTTTTTTTTTTGCATTGTGCATTATTTAAAATGTTTGTGGTTTTAGATGCCTTGTGCTTTGGTAAATTTTTGCAAAAATACCATGTGCTTTGGTAAATTTTTGCAAAAATACCATGTGCTTTGGTAAATTTTTGCAAAAATACCATGTGCTTTGGTAAATTTTTGCAAAAATGCCATGTGCTTGTTAATTTTTTGCAAAAAAAGCCATGTGTGTGTATTGTTCATTTACTGTAATTATTTTTCAGCATTTTTTTTGTATTTTTAATCAAAAATGTTGAAAAATAAGTATTGTAAATGAATGTGTTTTTTGGTGCTGGTTGTGTATTTTTTTTTATTTTTTCCATTGTGCATTATTTAAAATGTTCATGGCTTTATTTTATTTAGCAAAGATGCCTTGTGGTGTGTAATTTTTTACCAAAATGCTATGTTTTTGGTAATTTATTGCACAATTGCCATGTGCTTGGTAATTCTTTGCAAAAATGCCATGTGGGTGAGTATTGTTCATTTACTGTAATTATTTTTCAGCATTCTTTTTTGTATTTTTAATAAAAAATGTTGAAAACTAAGTATTTTAAATGAATGTGTTTTTTGGTCCTTTTTTTTTTTTTTTTTAATTTTCCATTGTGCATTATTTCAAATGTTGATGGTTTTATTTGATTTAGCAAAGATGCCTTGTGTTGTGTAATTTTTTGCAAATATGCCATGTGCTTGTTAATTTTTGTGAGATCTGTAAGGCTACCTTCACACTACGGATGTTTTAAATCCGATGCTGTCCGATAAAAATCGGACAGCATCGGACCGATTTTGTGCCCCATGCAGCCCTATGGGCATCAGACCGAATCGAATGTGCACAAAATGGCATCCGATTTTGTCCGATCCGATTCTGTCCCATTTTATTTGATTTTTTTTTTTTTATCGGTGCAAAACTTGGAGCATGGTCTGATTTTTGCACCAAAAATTAAATTGGTCAAAATTGGATCGTACCAAATCGGATGCCATTTAGTGCACATCTGATTTTGTCCGATCAATGTAGCATGGGGCCCTATGTAGCAAGGTCCAAGGAAACATCTGATGTCTCCTCGGACCCGATTTTACTGTACTGAGCATGCTCAGTACAGTAGAAATGCTCCAAACTTGAAGTCAGGGGTTAAAAAATAAAAAATTTATGCTCACCTATCCCCGAGCCCCCGCCGTCTCCTGCCGCCTCCCAGTGTCTGCAGAGGTCTTCTACTGCATTACAGGACCCGCCGTGATGTCAGTCACGTGACTGCAGGTTACCATGTGTTACCTGCGGTCACGTGACTGTGACATCAGGGCAGGTCCTTTACTGCATTAGAAGACCTCAGCAGACACCGGGAGCTAGGGGATAGGTGAGCATAGTTTATTTATTTATTTTTTTAAATTTTTTTTTTTTTTTTCTCAGACTGGAGGCCTATTTGGCATCCGATTCCAGGCATCAGAAGTGACCCGAAAATGTCCGAATTGATGGGACAGCACCGACTCCCTTCAAAATCGTAATGTGAAAGTAGGCTAAGGTGGCGCTGCATTTGCTGTATAAAGGCTGACTTGTGTCCAGGCTGTATGTATTGTGTATGTTGCTTGCGGTCCTTTGCGTCAAGTGCAGTTCTGGCAGGTGCTGCAGATGTGTCACAATTTTAGGTCAAAATGCAAATTTTTTTTTTTTTTTTTTTATGGACACAAGTGCAGCATCTGATGCACCTGGCAGAATGTGACTTGCTGCAAATGACCGCAAGCACCATACAAAATGTATGGGGCTTGCCGTATTCAGGCCATAATTTGGGCATTATATGTGTGGTCAATCAGATGCAGCGCCACCTCTGGTATTGTCCAAAAACATCAGCGTTCTGCTGATGTGAAAATTGCCTTACTGCATTTTTTATAATTTTTTTTTGTCATGCACACTGTGGGTGGGACTCGTGCTCCCCCCATAGTGTCTGTGCAAGTGACTGCATTTTATTAATTTAAGGTGTCATGCACACTGTGTGTGGGACTCATGCTACCCCCATAGTGTCCGTGCAAGTGACTGCATTCGTATTAATGTAAGGTGTCATGCACACTGTGGGTGGGACTCATGCTCCCCACATAGTGTCCATACAAGTGACTGCATTAGTATTAATGTAAGGTGTCATGCACACTGTGGGTGGGACTCATGCTCCCCCCATAGTGTCCGTGCAAGTGACTGCATTCGTATTAATGTAAGGTGTCATGCACACTGTGGGTGGGACTCATGCTCCCCACATAGTGTCCATACAAGTGACTGCATTAGTATTAATGTAAGGTGTCATGCACACTGTGGGTGGGACTCATGCTCCCCCCATAGTGTCCGTGCAAGTGACTGCATTCGTATTAATGTAAGGTGTCATGCACACTGTGGGTGGGACTCATGCTCCCCCCATAGTGTCCGTGCAAGTGACTGCATTATTATTAACTTATGGTGTCATGCACACTGTGTGACTACTAATTATTTTTTTTTTTCTATGTAATATTAGTTTATCTGGCAGAAGATTTCAGAATACTCCTGTTTGCGGCTGCTCGGGATATTCTTTTTTGCTATAGACACTTTTGATTGTGAGTATTTTTATTGTATTTTATTTTTTTTTAAATTTTTTTTACAATATAAATATTTGTATTACATTTATATGCTCTGACTTTCCTCCCTGTCCTGCAGTGTCTGATTGATTGGGATGGCTGAGAACTCCTCCCACAGTGAGGGATCGGATTCCCCAAACAGGGTCGTAAGTGCCTCATGTAACTAATGTGTATGTCCTCATGTGTTTTGCCTATTGTGAATACTAATATCTTAATTAAATCTGATTAAAGGCTCGTGGTTCTGCTGACAGTGGAGCAGTGCAGGACGTCGTTGTGCCTGATGCTGAGCCAGGGACTGTAAGTACTTAATAATCACGCTTGTCCCAAAGTAATTTTTAAAAACTTTATCCAGTTATTTAACATAATATTTTTCATGTATAATGTTTTTTTGCCATAAAAAATAAATTTTTTAAACTCAATGTATATCCTTTTTTTTTCAATTTGGTAGGCTGCTGATGTCCGTCCAAGAGGTCCTCCAACCTCTTCCCAGCGTCGTAGTGGTGGAAGTCGCGGTCGTCGTGGTCGTGGTGTAAGAATATTAAAACATAATAACATTTATAATTTTTATGTGTTTGATTATTAATTTTAATATTAAAAATTGTTTATGTTTTAGGGTTCCCAAAGGTCAAGCAGGTCCTCACAGGACCAAGTGGAAGAAGTTGATTTCTGTATAAATGGTGATCAGCTGATCCACTTGGTCCAAGAGCGACCTATATTGTGGGACCAAAGGAACAACCGCCACTGGGATAGTGACTTTACACCACGACTGTGGGAAGAAATCTGTGTTGAGATTGTGCATGGTTGGAGTGACCTCAATGTTCTGACTCAAGCTGCTTGCCGTAAGTATTTTATAATATATAATTGAATATATTTTTTTAATATAATTTGTAATATTTATACATTCATTAACCACTCTATTTGTTTAACAGTGAAAAAGGTGAAGGAACGTTGGCGATCAATTAAAGACCGCTACGGGAAGGACTACAAAGCAGAGAGGCTTGCCCCCAGTGGTTCTGCGGCAGGTAGTAAGAAATATAAGTATTACTACCAGCTATCCTTTTTAAGGCCATCGTTGGCAAGCCGTAGGTAAAATATTTTTTTTTCTTTTTTGGTATCTTGAATGGACGCTGTTATATGTTATGATACTTAATATCTCTTTTTTTTTATTCCCACAGTACTGTTGGAAATGTGGAACCACCAACTACTGCAAGTAGCCTTCCTGCAGCAGTCCATGATGATGAGCCAACTTTGGACACTAATGATGGTGGCGCTGCGGCATCTTCACAGCCCTCTGACAGACCAATCCCTCAAGCATTTTCCAACCTATCACAGCCCTCTGTTGCTACCGAACTGCCTCAACCAGCTTCTCGTTCAGTTCGACAGCGCCAGAGTGCTGTCAATAGGAATCCTATTCCGGATTACATACATCTTTCTGGAGTTTTTGAGGAATGCGTTTCCTTATTAAATAAAACATTTGAAGCTGGATTCGATAAAATAATAAACGAATTCCAAAAACTCCAGATAGATAATACTTCTCAAATGAGAAATATGTATTTTCAAACAGTTTTGACCCGGATGGAAAATCTGACTGGACCTGGTCAGCTGTATGTCATGCAGAGCTGTGAAGAAGCACTAAAGTATGCGCTAGACCACATGACTATCAGTGGGCAGCAAGAGTCGGAGACGGACCATCAGCAACCAGTTCCTGAGGTTGAGACAGAGTTGCCCAGCAGACCTGCTCAGCCAACGTCTGAAGAAAGTCGTGGGGCTACTTCTTGTCGTGTTCGTTCACGGGAGAGGGAGCCGGAATATCGTGATCGTTCACGGGAGAGGGACCTGGAATATCGGCGTGATCGTTCACGGGACAGGGAGCTGGAACATCGTCGGATGAGATACGACCAGGATTATGGGCAATATGAGCCACACCATCGGCCACAGAGACCACAGTGGAGAGACTTCCAGTCAGGAGATGAGCCAGCAACACGGCGGCCAAGATACGAAGACTGGGAGTCGGAGGATTTTAGACACTGGAGAGATCAAAGCAGACCAAGGCAGCAGCGAGGACGAGGTACTAGTCATCACCAGTTGGCTACCCAGGGCTCTGGGTATGGTCGCTTTCAAGCAAGCCTATCTACTCGTCCCACTGCTGATAATATTGATTTGTCGTCAGGGATGTGGCAAAACGTTGGAGACATAAGCAACACGTCTAGCTTAGGTTTTCGATTGAGCATCCTTGATACACCAATAAACAGACAGGTGTCTCGTCCAGCTGAAGATCCTCCTCTCACAACTGTTCCCTTAAGCCCCATAAGTCCGGTCATCCATCTGACAAGCACACCATCCAATAGTCCAGGCAGCCCGACCACGACTACGACCACGACCACCACAACAAGTAGCTCCACAGGTAGAAGAACATTACCAGGCATGTAATGCACATCCCCTTGTGCATGAAGTGTACTTGTCCCGGATGAGGTCTAACTAACTTCTACCTGTCCTAACTATATGTGGCTGAAGCCATTAGCCAACCTACGTGGCTGAAGCCATTAGCCAACCTACGTGGCTAAAGCAATTAGCCAACCTACGTGGCTGAAGCCATTAGCCAACCTACGTGGCTGAAGCCATTAGCCAACCTACGTGGCTGAAGCCATTAGCCAACCTACGTGGCTGAAGCCATTAGCCAACCTACGTGGCTGAAGCCATTAGCCAACCTACGTGGCTGAGGCCATTAGCCAAACTACGTGGCTGAAGCCATTAGCCAACCTACGTGGCTGAAGCCATTAGCCAACCTACGTGGCTGAAGCCATTAGCCAACCTACGTGGCTGAAGCCACTAGGCAACCTGCCTGGCTGAAGCCACTAGCCAACCTGCCTGGCTGAAGCCACTAGCCGACCTGCCTGGCTGAAGCCACTAGCCGACCTGCCTGGCTGAAGCCACTAGCCGACCTGACTGGCTGAAGCCACTAGCCGACCTGCCTGGCTGAAGCCACTAGCCGACGTGCCTGGCTGAAGCCACTAGCCGACGTGCCTGGCTGAAGCCACTAGCCGACCTGCCTGGCTGAAGCCACTAGCCGACCTGCCTGGCTGAAGCCACTAGCCGACCTGCCTGGCTGAAGCCACTAGCCAACCTGCCTGGCTGAAGCCACTAGCCAACCTGCCTGGCTGAAGCCACTAGCCAACCTGCCTGGCTAAAGCCACTAGCCAACCTGCCTGGCTGAAGCCACTTGCCAACCTACCTGGCTGAAGCTAACAAAGAATACCTACCAACCTGCCTGAAGCTACTTGCCAACCTACCTGGCTGAAGCCACTTGCCAACCTACCTGGCTAAAGCTAACCAAGAATACCTACCTACCTGGCTGAAGCTACTTGCCAACCTACCTGGCTGAAGCCACTTGCCAACCTACCTGGCTGAAGCTAACAAAGAATACCTACCAACTTGGCTGAAGCTACTTGCCAACCTACCTGGCTGAAGCCACTTGCCAACCTACCTGGCTGAAGCTAACAAAGAATACCTACCTACCTGGCTGAAGCTACTTGCCAACCTACCTGGCTGAAGCCACTTGCCAACCTACCTGGCTGAAGCCATTTACCAACCTACCTGGCTGAAGCCATTTACCAACCTACCTGGCTGAAGCTACTTACCAACCTACCTGGCTGAAGCTAACAAAGAATACCTACCTGGCGCAAGCAAGCAAGCTGTCTACCTAGATGGAGCTACCACAATCTACCTAATGTGAGTATTAACACAATGTTCTTAAAATGTTCATGTATGTAACTTCTGAATACTAATTTACTTTCTCTTTTTCTACTTCACAGAATAGCCGGAAGAATACTTACCTACCTGACTAAAGCTACTTAACCATACCTTCCATGGCTGAAGCTAACAAACAATACCTACCTACCTTCCATGGCTCAAGCTAACAAACAATACCTACCTGACGCAAGCAAGCTGTCTACCTAGATGGAGCTACCACAATCTACCTAATGTGAGTATTAACACAATGTTCTTAAAATGTTCATGTATGTAACTTCAGAATACTAATGTACTTTCTCTTTTTCTACTTCACAGAATAGCCGGATGAATACACTTACCTACCTGGCTGAAGCTACTTAACCATACCTTCCATGGCTGAAGCTAACAAACAATACCTACCTACCTGACGCAAACAAGCTGTCTACCTGAATGGAGCTACCACAATCTACCTAATGTGAGTATTGCCACACTGTCCTGAAATTGTTCATGTATGTAACTTCTGATTACTAATGTACTTTCTCTTTTTCTACTTCACAGAATAGCCGGATGAATACACTTACCTACCTGGCTGAAGCTACTTAACCATACCTTCCATGGCTGAAGCTAACAAAGAATACCTACCTGATGCAAGCAAGCTGTCTACCTGGATGGAGATACCACGACCTACCTAATGTGAGTATTAACACACTGTTCTGAAAATGTTCATGTATGTAACTTGAGAATACTAATGTACTTTCTCTTTTTCTACTTCACAGAATAGCCGGATGAATACACTTAACCATACCTTCCATGGCTGAAGCTAACAAACAATACCTACCTGACGCAAGCAAGCTGTCTACCTGGATGGAGATACCACAACCTACCTAATGTGAGTATTAACACACTGTTCTGAAAATGTTCATGTATGTAACTTCAGAATACTAATGTACTTTCTCTTTTTCTACTTCACAGAATAGCCGGATGAATACACTTACATACCTGGCTGAAGCTACTTAACCATACCTTCCATGGCTGAAGCTAACAAACAATACCTACCTACCTTCCATGGCTGAAGCTAACAAACAATACCTACCTGATGCAAGCTGTCTACCTGGATGGAGATACCACGACCTACCTAATGTGAGTATTAACACACTGTTCTGAAAATGTTCATGTATGTAACTTCAGAATACTACTAATGTACTTTCTCTTTCTCTACTTCACAGAATAGCCGGATGAATACACTTACCTACCTGGCTGAAGCTACTTAACCATACCTTCCATGGCTGAAGCTAACAAACAATACCTACCTACCTTCCATGGCTGAAGCTAACAAACAATACCTACCTGACGCAAGCAAGCTGTCTACCTGGATGGAGATACCACGACCTACCTAATGTGAGTATTAACACACTGTTCTGAAAATGTTTCATGTATGTAACTTCAGAATACTAATGTACTTTCTCTTTTTCTACTTCACAGAACAGCCGGATGAATACACTTACCTACCTGGCTGAAGCTACTTAACCATACCTTCCATGGCTGAAGCTAACAAACAATACCTACCTACCTGACGCAAGCAAGCTGTCTACCTGGATGGAGCTACCACAATCTACCTAATGTGAGTATTAACACACTGTTCTGAAAATGTTCATGTATGTAACTTCAGAATACTAATGTACTTTCTCTTTTTCTACTTCACAGAATAGCCGGATGAATATACTTACCTACCTGGCTGAAGCTACTTAACCATACCTTCCATGGCTGAAGCTAACAAAGAATACCTACCTGATGCAAGCAAGCTGCCTACCTGGATGGAGATACCACGACCTACCTAATGTGAGTATTAACACACTGTTCTGAAAATGTTCATGTATGTAACTTCAGAATACTAATGTACTTTCTCTTTTTCTACTTCACAGAATAGCTGCATGAATACACTTACCTACCTGGCTGAAGCTACTTAACCATACCTTCCATGGCTGAAGCTAACAAACAATACCTACCTACCTTCCATGGCTGAAGCTAACAAACAATACCTACCTGACGCAAGCAAGCTGTCTACCTGGATGGAGATACCACGACCTACCCAATGTGAGTATTAACACACTGTTCTGAAAATGTTCATGTATGTAACTTCAGAATATTACTAATGTACTTTCTCTTTCTCTACTTCACAGAATAGCCGGATGAATACACTTACCTACCTGGCTGAAACTACTTAACCATACCTTCCATGGCTGAAGCTAACGAAGATTACCTACACGACGAAAAGAAGCTGCCTACCTGGAAGCAACTAACACTAAATACCTATGCAAAATAAATGTTAAATGTTATTTAATTAATTTATTTTATGTTATAAAATAAACTTTTTTAAATTTAAAAATTTGTTTCCATTATTTAATATAAGATTTTATTTTTAATATAAAATATAGATGAATGGGTACTACACTCCATCCACACCCAGGCAGCAATCAACACCTGAATCCTATTCAGCTACAGATATATGATGATGCATAAGTCTGATCCAGACTTAGTCTGATCTATGCATCTTCCAAACTACATCTTTCAAAGTACATTTTCTAAGTACAATACTTAGAAATAGACTAGACATCTATGACATATTATTCCATTCATCACTATTTGTATCTGCTGAATTATCAACCTCATGATCATCATCATCATCATATCTGCTGAATCATCAACCTCATGATCATCATCATCATCATCTAATTGGGCTGTTTCCTCTTTCCACAGGTACGCTCTGTGAACTTCCACCCATCTATCCAGCTTTGCAAATCTCTCTGCTTAGATACTGTGCTTATAATGTGTGTTAGGTACGCTCTGTGAACTTCCACCCATCTATCCAGCTTTGCAAATCTCTCTGCTTAGATACTGTGCTTATAATGTGTGTTAGGTACGCTCTGTGAACTTCCACCCATCTATCCAGCTTTGCAAATCTCTCTGCTTAGATACTGTGCTTATAATGTGTGTTAGGTACGCTCTGTGAACTTCCACCCATCTATCCAGCTTTGCAAATCTCTCTGCTTAGATACTGTGCTTATAATATCTATATATGTTGATACTTTCTTACCTTTCATGTGTCTGCTTTTCACCATTCCTCATGATCAGTGTAGCATGACCTAGAGATAGTTCTCCAGCCCCTTCCCATGTTTTATTACCTCTGTGTAACCCCCATCATCCAGTCACTCCATCCACACCCAGGCAGCAATCAACACCTGAATCCTATTCAGCTACAGATATATGATGATGCATAAGTCTGATCCAGACTTAGTCTGATCTATGCATCTTCCAAACTACATCTTTCAAAGTACATTTTCTAAGTACAATACTTAGAAATAGACTAGAAATGGACTGGAAGAGACTGGCAGGTAAAGAAATATAAATCCCCCACAATGTTTCCCTTCTAATCTCTACCACCCTTACTACTTCACTTCATATTAACTCCTGCAATCCCTTCCACAAGTAAGGAACTAGTCATCAGTCCACCCTCCCTCCCCAGCCATCTGACCTCCTCTTGACTACTATTTCTCCCCATACTGGCTGCACCACCTTGTCCTCGGCTCCACCATCCTGTCCAGGACTGCTAGATCTCATCCCCATCCACATCTCCCCTGGACTATAGCTCATACCTTGGTGGCATCCCACCCCGGACTGACCCCTGCTGCCACACTCACTCCCTGTTCTCCGTATGCAATGTTCCCGCTACTCCTCACTCTCACTCCCATCCTTCTCCACTTCCTACTACCCCCACTTATCCCCCCTCCCAGCAACAAAATACTGCTCTCACCCTCCATCCTGCCGAACCACCTCACCCACTTTACCGACCTTTTCATTCACTTTCAATCCTCAATCACCAAACAAGCACGCCCGCCTCGCAAGCTCTCATGCTCCCACCTGCTAACCCTCGGCCTACTCCTCCTCCTTGCCGGTGACATCTCCCCAATCCTGGCCCCCCCCGCAACATCCCCACAACAACCTTCATCCCGCGACCCACCACCAACCCTCGCAACCTCATGACCACTAGCTCTCGCAACCCCACCAACATCAGACCCATTCCCCCAACCCAGGCCCCACCTACCGCTCTACCCGGCGCACTCTGGAATGCCCGCTCAGTGTGCAACAAACTCCCCGACATCCATGATCTCTTTATCTCCAGGAAACTGTCATTCCTTGGCCTCACCGAGACCTGGCTCACCCCCTCCGACACGGCCTCCCCTGCCGCACTATCCTACGGCGGCCTCAGCCTGTCCACACCCCCCGTCCCTCTGGCAAGCACGGCGGTGGAGTCGGCATACTGCTGTCCAACTCCTGCACCTTCAGCCCCATCCCCCAGCCCCCATCCGTCACTGTCCCCTCCTTCGAAGCCCACTCAGTCCGAATCTTCTCCCCCTGCAACCTCCAAATAGCCATCATCTACCGCCCCCCCGGACCCACCGCCTCCTTCCTTGACCACTTCACCACCTGGCTACTTCACTTCCTCTCCACTGACATCCCCTCCATCATCATGGGCGACTTCAATATCCCATTGACACTCCCCGCCCAGCCGCCTCCAACCTTCTTTCCTTGACCACTTCCCTAGGGCTCTCCCAATGGTCCTCCTCTCCCACCCACGAACAAGGCCACACGCTTGACCTCATCTTTACCCGCCTTTGCTCCCTCTCTAACCTCACAACCTCAGTACTCACACTGTCCGACCACCATCTCTTGACCTTCTCCGCCCTCTCCTCCCCTGCCACACTACCCCCTCTCCGCAAACTTGATCACCCTCGCCGAAACCTAAAAGATCTTGATCTTCCTTTATTCTCTGAATCACTCCTCCCTCTCACCGACCTACTCTGCGCTGACGACATTGACATTGCCACCACCCTATACAACACCACCATAATGAACGCTCTCGACCTAGCCGCCCCCCTCACTCTCCATGCTCCACGCATTAACAGGCAACCCTGGCACACCACCCTCACTAAAAACCTGAGACGGGCGTCCAGAGTCGCCGAGAGGAGATGGAAAAAGTCTCACACCCCCGAGCACTTTGCTCTGTTCAAGCAATCCATCACTGACTTCAAGACGGCACTCGCTACAGCCAAGCAAGTGTTCTTCTCATCCCTTATAACCTCTCTGTCCCGCAACCCCAAACAGCTCTTCAAAACTTTCAACTCCTTACTTCGCCCACCTGCTCCTCCCCCTTCTCCCCTCATCTCTGCTGAAGACTTTGCGACCTTCTTCAAGGAGAAGATCGACAAGATCAGAAGCAGCTTCGGTCCACTATCCCCACACCTCCCCTTCCCACCTACACTGCCCTCCTCCTCCATCAGCCACTTCCCCCCCATAACTGAAGACCAACTTTCCTCCCTCCTGTCAAAATCACACCTCACCACCAGCGCCCACGACCCACTCCCATCCCACCTCATTCCCAACCACACCTCCATTTTCATCCCAGCCCTCACCCACCTCTTTAACCTTTCACTTCGCACTGGTACCTTCCCCTCGGCCTTCAAACACGCCCTAATCACGCCCATCCTAAAAAAAACCCTCACTTGACCCTACCTCTGTCTCTAACTATCGCCCCATATCTCTTCTCCCATTCGCCTCTAAGCTACTTGAACAACACGTCCACTCCGAACTGTCCTCTCACCTCTCCTCGTGCTCCCACTTCGACCGCCTACAGTCCGGCTTTCGACCCCTCCATTCCACCGAAACAGCCCTGACCAAAGTCACCAACGACCTACTGACCGCCAAGAACAAACACCACTACTCCATCCTGCTACTCCTTGACCTGTCTGCCGCCTTCGACACGGTTGACCACTCCCTTCTTCTCCGGATCCTGGAATCCCTTGGCATCACCCACCTTGCCCTCTCCTGGATCTCCTCATACCTAGCAGATCGGACCTTCAGCGTCTCCCACTCCCACACCTCCTCCTCACCCTACCTCCTTTCTGTCGGAGTCCCCCAAGGTTCCGTCCTGGGACCCCTACTTTTCTCCATTTACACTCTCGGCCTAGGGCAACTCATCGAGTCCCATGGCCTCCAGTACCACCTCTACGCCGATGACACCCAAATCTACCTGTCCGGCCCTGACATCACCTCCCTACTCTCGAAAATCCCTCAATGCCTTTCCGCCATCTCATCCTTCTTCTCTGCTCGCTTCCTTAAACTCAACATGGACAAAACTGAATTCATAGTCTTCCCCCCAAGAAATTCCACCCCACCTCCCAACCTATCCATCTGCATCAACGACTGCGCCCTCTCCCCAGTCCCCCAAGCCAAGTGCCTCGGGGTAATCCTTGACTCCTCCCTATCCTTCAAACCCCACATCGAGGCCCTCACCACATCCCTCCGGCTCCAGCTCAAGAACATCTCACGGATCCGCTCCTTCCTCACCCACGACACCGCTAAAACACTCATCCATGCTCTTATCATCTCCCGCCTTGACTACTGCAACCTCCTTCTCAATGGCCTCCCGGCTAACTCCCTCACACCTCTCCAGTCTATCCTCAACTCTGCTGCCCGACTCATCTATATGTCCTCCCGCTACTCCCCTGTCTCCCCCTCTGCCAAGCCCTTCACTGGCTCCCCGTCTCCAAGAGATCCCAATTCAAAACACTAACCATGACCTACAAAGCCATACACAACCTGGCCCCACCATACATCTCCGACCTGGTCTCCCGATACCTACCCTCACGCAACCTCCGCTCCTCCCAAGAACTCCTCCTCTGCTCCCCCCTCATCACCTCTTCACACAACCGAGTCCAGGACTTCTCCCGGGCATCTGCCTTACTCTGGAACTCCCTACCCGAACACGTCAGACACTCTCCTACCCTGAGTAACTTCAAGTGTCACCTGAAGACTCACCTGTTCCGTCAAGCCTACAACCTGCCATGAGACCCAGGCGAACGCCCCATACATGACATTCCCCCATCCTACTGTATCCTTACCCACCCCTCATAGACTGTGAGCCCTCGTGGACAGGGTCCCTGCCCCTCCTGTACCTGTACGTCCTGATCGCCTAGATTTAGTGTACTTGTTCTTGTCTCCCTCATCCTCATGTAAAGCGCCATGGAACCCAATGGCGCTATATAAATAAATAATAATAATAATAATAATAATAAAACATATAGTGTATGGCTGTCTGAAATGGAAATACATTGTCTATTAATGTTTTAGTCCGTATTTAAACAATAATTGACAATGGATTTCCGTTTTGGAGAGACATTTACTATATAACTGTGTAATGTCCACTTTTGTGTAATTAATAAATTGTGCGTCACAGGCGGAAGTGGCCAGTATGCAAAAGAGCTGTGCAGCGCTTCAAATATAAATTTGACAGCCCTGCATCTCTCCGCTAAAACACTCCGCTCCTCCTGCCCTGGCCAGGTTTAGGTAATGTAAAACACCCTCTGCAAGGTGTTCGTTAAACAGGAGTAGTCATTGTCCTGCTAGGACCTTGCATGATGTTAGAATTACATTTGCGTTAGGCGCTGTGATTGGCCCAGTCGCAGTGATGTGTTATGTGCGTAAAATATTGCATCAGCGCAAGCGGGCACATGACAGCACCGAACGCCAATGTCATTTTCACATCATGCAAGGTCCTAGCAGGACACTGCCTGCTCCCGATTAACTAACACTCGCCGTAGGGTAAGCATAACAATAATTATTTTTAATACATTTGTATTAATTTTACATGTAATTTCAGAGTATTGAATGCAGAACAAAATGAAATGTGGCTTGACAGCACAAGGGTAAAGACACAGCGCGTGAAAACACACAAGGGGGGGAAAGAGTGCATACAAGGGGTGAAAGACACAGGGCACAAGGCAGAAAAGAAACAGGGTCAGGCCTGGCGTCATCACCCGGCACACCCGGGCAAGTGCTGGTGCCCGACTGCTTGTAGGGGGCCCGAGGGCTAGGGTCACACTTGCATTGTGACCCTAGCCTGACGCAAGTATTGTCCGCTGCAGCGCAGAGCGTTTAATGCTATGCGCATCCAGCAACGGAGCCCATAGAAACCCGATGTTTACATTGCCAACCAGTGGTTGGCAAGGTAAACATCGGGTATCTATGGGCTCCAGCGCATAGCATTAAAAGCTATGTGCTGCAGCTGAAAATAATTGCATCAGGCTAGGGTCACAATGCAAGTGTGACACTAGCCCTCAGGGGCCCCTGAGCACACTGCCCCCATAGCCAGGGCCATATCCAGGGGGCAGCTGGGGTGTCCTTTGCATGGAGGTCATTTTCAGCCTCCTGCAGCGCCAAAGGTCTCCCTCCTCCCCCCTCTGTGGGAGCAAACAGAGCTGCACACTCTGGCCTTACAGGACCTGTGATGATGTCAATGGAGGGTGGAGTCAGGGGTCACATGATCAGCTCCTCAGTGTATGCAGGACTCTGCTGTGCTGCCCATCATGATGCTCAACTAGGTGAAGTTTGTGTGGGGTCTGGAGGAATTAAAGGCCACTTTACACACACCAAATTATCTGTCCAACTTCTGACCAACTTACTAGTTGCAGTGAAATCATGGACACATTGCTCCATTTTGTGGCTGTGTACAAATGGAACTATGAGTCCATGATTTCACTGCAACCAGTAAGTTGGTCAGAAGTTGGACAGATAAGTTGGTGTGTGTGTAAAGTGGCAATTACAGTGTGAATGTAGCAGAAGTGAGTGTGTACTAGGTGTACGGAGCGCAGCTGAGTGGGTACTAGGTGTACGGCGCGGAGCCGTATGTGTACGAGATGTACGGAGGGGAGCCATGTGTGTACCAGCGTTATGGAGTGGAGCCATGTGGGTACTAGGTGTACATAGCGGAGCCGTGTGTGTACGAGGTGTACGTAGCGGAGCCACGTGGGTACGAGGTGTATGGAGCGGAGCTGCGTGCGTACGAGGTGTATGGAGAAGAGCCGCGTGTGTACGAGGTATGTGTACCAGTGGTAGACCCCCCCGTGGATTACATTCCCGCTACTATAGTCCCAGCCACCTTTGCCAGCAGCATTCTTCAAAATAGTTTCTTCTGCCGCTGTCTGCATTGTGCAGCTCAGCATAGGGGGCACGATGTTGTCATGACTGCTGATATGTGCAGAGCGACCGGAGTAGACCGGAGCGGCGAGAAGAAAAGTGAGGAGAAAGAGATATCCGGATGGCCAGACACTCCGCTTGGCTGCGGTGCCACCCATATGGCAGTGTGGCTCCATTGATCTGCTTGCATTATTTAGGCGCTTCAGGATGCTTGTGTATATACAAAGCATCCTCAGACGCACAAAAATGCAACATTTTGCATTTGAAGGGTATTTTTAAAAAACGCAAGGGAACGCAAATGCATTTTAGCCCGCTACTAACAACATGTAATATAGTAACTGTCAGAAACAGCTCTTGCTGCTTTCGGCAGTCACTGTTCCTGTAAGGCTGCCTTTGTATAGGCGTTTTATTAAAAATTTTGCAGTTGTGGTACAAAAAAACCCCAATCTGCCGCATTTTCCGCCGAGCCGCTGCACTTGCTGCACATTTGCCGCAAGCCACATGCATTGTCTATGGGGCTTGCAGTAAGTGTGCAGCAAAAGATATATTCTAGTCCGCGATATGTACTAAAGGGGGTCCACTGAGACTTTTTCGCAGTGGGCCAACAGAAACCTGGAGCTGGACCTGTACAGGGTTCAAGTGGAATAATAGAACGCATACAGGGGGAGAGTTTTCCTGGAAGACAGCTCAAAGAGAGAAGAGAACATGAAGGAAGAAGACAGCACAGTGGGCATAGAGTAAGGAGTGAAAAATACAGTGCAGGGGACAAATACAATGCATGGGAAGACGGATATAGCACGAAATGATCAGGATGATACCGTCCTACAGATGCTAATGCATGGGGCCCCACATCTATGTACTAATTAATTGTGTAATGGACACTTCCATCTGAGTTCGAAATATACCTTACCCGCTGAAAATTGCTGTACAGACACTTAGGCCGGCTTCACACTGCGTGTGTGATCCGATCCGTAGCTGTCCGCTTCAGGCAGACAGCCGCGAACCATATCAGCACACAGGACTGGGTGGCTATTGTGCCTCCGATCCTGTGTTTAGCGCACGCAGCTGCAGCCGCTGACAGGTCAGGACCGGGCCGCCCGCGGTCCTCACCTATCAACAGCAGGAACTGCGTGCGCTAAACACAGGATCGGAGGGCATAATAACCACCCAGTCCTGTGTGCTCATACGGTCCGCGGCTGTCTGCCTGAAGCGGACAGCTACGGATCGGATCACACACGCATTGTGAAGCCGCCCTTAAAAACAAAGTGGTCGTTTGTAGGAAAACTTTAAAACTACACATAGTAGTACATAGATATGAACAGGGATAATGTGTAGTGTGTTAAACCGTACCCGATGTAGGTGTGCTGTATCCCTCAATTATGTGGTCATGTGCATCTCAAAACAATACCGGCTACTTAAGGTGCAGAGCTTTAAAGTACACATTGTTGTACATTAGGGATGAGCGACTATACTCATTAGTATGTGGTATTCGCCAAATAGTTTGAGACTTGGGCTACTCTTTACTCTGTGACTATCCTTGCAAATATTCGCTAAGTAACAAGTAAAATGTAAGTAAATGTGAAATGCAAGTAATTCCTCAGATGCCAGACCCTATATAGAGTTATAGCAAAAGAGGAAAAGTCTGCATTCCCTACACTTGTTAAAAAAAAAAAAAAAAATTTAAAGAATGATGTGGCCTCCTACTCGCTTTTCTGCAGCCTGACAGCAGGATCCCCTGCTTCCCCCACCACCTCCCCATCTGATCCTGATTTGGGGGCAAGTGGGGAGTGAGCAGCAGTAATCCGTGAGCAGAGGAGGACGCAGACAGGGAAGGTGCCGGTGAGATAACTTCACCAGCGGCTTTCTCCTACTGTTTGTCGCTCACCGCTCAAAACTGCCCCTCCCTGCCCTTAAATGAGGAGCGCCATTTTGTAAGGTGGCTGTGGACTGCAATTTACAGCAGGGGGAGACATAAAGCTTGAGCCTCCCTGCACTACTGATTCAACCCCCCCTGCTGCCTACTTGTACCTGGCTGGACATTGAAATTGTGCTAAGGCATTTTTTTTTTTTTTTAATATTGCATTAAATTTAAAAAAAAAAAATGTTCCTTCTATTTCTGTTTCCAGCAATATACTAATTTGCATCTGAGGGTTGGGGGGCAGCCTGTTCCGACATGCTGTACCCGGCTGTACACCACAATAAGGCAAAGCCCACTCCAAACATATGGAATAATTGCTAAAACAATAATAAAAAAAAATAATAATAATACATCTGTATTAACCCCTGTACCATGCTTGTACGGGTTAATAAAGAAGCAGTTCCTTCTTTTTGTATTTTTAAATTGATTTTAAAATAAATTATGTTGTGTTCTTTGTCGTATTTTTGTGTACAGCCGAGTACAGCATGTACGGCTGCCCCAAAACACTCAGGTGCCTATTTGTACCTGACTGGAAACAGAAATACAATAAAGCCATTATTTTTTAGTGCATAAATTTCATGAAATTTCTAAAAAAGGTTTTTGTGAAATTTGTATGTACATCCAGGTACAACTATGCATCTGGGGGCTTGAATATGCAGTGCAGTAAGGGCCAAGCTTTGTGGTTTTCCTTACCCCCCACTGCGAATTGCAGTCTGCAGCCACCTCATAAAATTGCTCATTCAGAGAAACGCCATCTTCTGGCACTGTATCAGACTCATCCAGATCCTGTAGCGAAGTAGGGGGGGCTACATCATTGTTTAAAGCCCTGCGACTTTTTGACGCAGTTTTTAAAACAATCATGTAGGGAATGCTGACTTTTCCTCTGCAAACTGAAGAGTATACAGGGCCTGTCAGCTGAGGAATTACACTCATTACACTAGCTTCACACCGCGGAAAGATCCAATCCGGTATTGTCGGTGATGAATCTGACAGTCCCATACCCGATCAGTGTGGCGCCCCGCAACGAGTGCGTCACAGGAGGGTATTGCAGCCATAAATGCAGCAGCAATATTCTCCAACCCAGCAGTCATCTGGTTAACTTAGAGATCCAAACCCTGCATGCATCACTTAACATAGAAGGCCAATCCAGGTTCTGGTGGGCGGAGTGCAAGGGTAGTGTGTAGTGGAAAGCTGATACACTTAGTGCAGTCAGTCAGTAGAGTCTGCAAGAGAGAGACAGACTTGAATTTGGAGTAACGTAGGAGCGAGGGCTCTGCACCGCTGTGCAGCCCCTGGGCCGTCACCGGTCGGGTGTTAGCACCTGAGGCCTGAACAACCGGGATCGGGCATCACCAACCACGGGTTCCAAAAGACTCCCGTGCCCAACTTACAGCCGGTTCACTGGTACCGAAGCTGGCAGCAGTTCACCTCTGCTACGCGAACCAGAAGCGTGGAGCAGCTTTACAGGAGCACCCCACCACCCGCCAAATTCCAGTCGTTTAACCAGCGGTGTACCCACCGAGGGACCCAAGGCTCCCCAAAACATCCATAACGTACATCTTGGATAGGGATTGAAGCAGCCTCCCCGTACCCGATCTGGTATTCCTGGGCGACAATGGCAAATACTTAGCTAGAATGGAGGAACACCACGAATCTCTGAGGTACACCTATCACTGCTGAGTCCACCCGGTCCACTACCCGTTAACTGTATGCCATGTACTGCCTGCTGGTTACAGTAAAGACCCGTTACAGAGACTTACAGTGTCCGTGCTTCCTTATGACTGCATCCGTCCGTACACAAGGTAACCGCAGCTGCCGCACAACATCTTAAGCAGCTCCAGCCTCCGGGGATCACCGCTCAGCCTGTGGGGAGCGTTCCATCTTGCTGCTATCCATCCCCCGGAGGTCCCGCAGCGTCGGTAAGACTTACCAAACTACCATAGGTGGCGTCACGAATAAATTAACCCCTTAATCTGTTCCCACAAGACGTCTTCAACTTTTGATCTGCACTCAACCGGGCCCCAGAACCGGCAGGGTCCACCCGGAAGGAGCTACAGCCTGTCTAAACCGGAGTCCCCGGCCATGGTGAGTCATCAGCACACAGAACCGGAGGCCCAATATGCCCTACGGTCCAGTGTGCAGCCAGACACAGATGCAGCTGCCGATGAATCAGGACCACTATCCGCGCTCCTGAAACAGCAGCGTGCAGCCGCAGGTGTCAGGTTCACCAATCGTCCCGAACCAGGACAATCCAGACTCCCATATTAGGGAGCACTGGATTGCACCAGATACAGGAATATTCTGAAATTTGAGAAATATTTTTTTCCCTGGTCAAAAAAATAATTGAAGCAACATTTTTATATACATTATAAAAATACAAAGTCTCAAAAATTATTACCTACAGATAAAAAACGTATGACAGACAGCAAGATACTATGGTTACAAAATCTGGCCTACGGCTGTCTAGTTTACAACAGACCCGAATGGGACCTTACCATGGTGTGAAGCCACCCTTACTCAATTCAACATTGACTTACATTAGGATGTATACTGTCAAGAGTAACGACTAGCAGGTCCTACTGGTTATGAGTATAGCGAATGAGAATTTTTCTTTACTCGCTCATCCCTATTCTACATTGCTCTGAACAGGAATAATGTTTAGAGTTTTCCCTGATGTAGGTGTGCTGTGGCTGCTGTATCCTGAAGTACAGTGTTGATGTGCAAAGCAGAACAATACCCCTACCTCAGGTGCAGATGCACATAATCCATAAAGTTCAGGTTGTAAGCTTTAAAAGTACACCTTTGTGTACATTGCTGTGAACCTGACATGTGCAAATCCGTACCTGATGTAGGTGTGCTGTGGCTGCTGTATTCCCTGAAATACGTGTTGATGTGCAAAGCAGAACAATACCCCTACTCAGGTGAAGAAGCACATTAATCCATAAAGTTCAGGTTCTAAGCTTTAAAAGTACACCTTTGTGTACATTGCTGTGAACCTGACATGTGCAAATCCGTACCTGATGTAGGTGTGTTGTGGCTGCTGTATCCCTGAAATACGTGTTGATGTGCAAAGCAGAACAATACCCCTACCTCAGGTGCAGATCACACTAATCCATAAAGTTCAGGTTGTAAGCTTTAAAAGTACACCTTTGTGTACATTGCTGTGAACCTGACATTTTTGCAAATCCGTACCTGATGTAGGTGTGCTGTGGCTGCTGTATCCCTGAAATACGTGTTGATGTGCAAAGCAGAACAATACCCCTACCTCAGGTGCAGACACACTAATCCATAAAGTTCAGGTTGTAAGCTTTAAAAGTACACATTTGTGTACATTGCTGTTGAACCTGACATGTGCAAATCCGTACCTGATGTAGGTGTGCTGTGGCTGCTGTATCCCTGAAATACGTGTTGATGTGCAAAGCAGAACAATACCCCTACCTCAGGTGCAGATCACACTAATCCATAAAGTTCAGGTTGTAAGCTTTAAAAGTACACCTTTGTGTACATTGCTGTGAACCTGACATTTGTGCAAATCCGTACCTGATGTAGGTGTGCTGTGGCTGCTGTATCCCTGAAAGTACGTGTTGATGTGCAAAGCAGAACAATACCCCTACCTCAGGTGAAGAAGCACATTAATCCATAAAAGTTCAGGTTGTAAGCTTTAAAAGTACACATTTGTGTACATTGCTGTGAACCTGACATGTGCAAATCCGTACCTGATGTAGGTGTGCTGTGGCTGCTGTATCCCTGAAATACGTGTTGATGTGCAAAGCAGAACAATACCCCTACCTTAGGTGCAGATCACACTAATCCATAAAGTTCAGGTTGTAAGCTTAAAAGTACACCTTTGTGTACATTGCAGTGAACCTGACATTTGTGCAAATCCGTACCTGATGTAGGTGTGCTGTGGCTGCTGTATCCCTGAAATACGTGTTGATGTGCAAAGCAGAACAAACCCCTACCTCAGGTGACAGAAGCACATTAATCCATAAAGTTCAGGTTTAAGCTTTAAAAGTACACCTTTGTGTATATTGCTGTGAACCTGACATGTGCAAATCCTACCTGATGTAGGTGTGCTGTGGCTGCTGTATCCCTGAAATACGTGTTGATGTGCAAAGCAGAACAATACCCCTACCTCAGGTGCAGATCACACTAATCCATAAAGTTCAGGTTGTAAGCTTTAAAAGTACACCTTTGTGTACATTGCTGTGAACCTGACATGTGCAAATCCGTACCTGATGTAGGGGTGCTGTGGCTGCTGTATCCCTGAAATACGTGTTGATGTGCAAAGCAGAACAATACCCCTACCTCAGGGCAGATCACACTAATCCATAAAGTTCAGGTTGTAAGCTTTAAAAGTACACCTTTGTGTACATTGCTGTGAACCTGACATGTGCAAATCCGTACCTGATGTAGGTGTGCTGTGGCTGCTGTATCCCTGAAATACGTGTTGATGTGCAAAGCAGAACAATACCCCTACCTCAGGTGAATCAGCACATTAATCCATAAAGTTCAGGTTCTAAGCTTTAAAAGTACACCTTTGTGTACATTGCTGTGAACCTGACATGTGCAAATCCGTACCTGATGTAGGTGTGCTGTGGCTGCTGTATCCCTGAAATACGTGTTGATGTGCAAAGCAGAACAATACCCCTACCTCAGGTGCAGATCACACTAATCCATAAAGTTCAGTTGTAAGCTTTAAAAGTACACCTTTGTGTACATTGCTGTGAACCTGACATGTGCAAATCCGTACCTGATGTAGGTGTGCTGTGGCTGCTGTATCCCTGAAATACGTGTTGATGTGCAAAGCAGAACAATACCCCTACCTCAGGTGAAGAAGCACATTAATCCATAAAGTTCAGGTTCTAAGCTTTAAAAGTACACATTTGTGTACATTGCTGTGAACCTGACATGTGCAAATCCGTACCTGATGTAGGTGTGCTGTGGCTGCTGTATCCCTGAAATACGTGTTGATGTGCAAAGCAGAACAATACCCCTACCTCAGGTGCAGATCACACTAATCCATAAAGTTCAGGTTGTAAGCTTTAAAAGTACACTTTGTGTACATTGCTGTGAACCTGACATGTGCAAATCCGTACCTGATGTAGGTGTGCTGTGGCTGCTGTATCCCTGAAATACGTGTTGATGTGCAAAGCAGAACAATACCCCTACCTCAGGTGCAGATCACACTAATCCATAAAGTTCAGGTTGTAAGCTTTAAAAGTACACTTTGTGTACATTGCTGTGAACCTGATATGTGCAAATCCGTACTGATGTAGGTGTGCTGTGGCTGCTGTATCCCTGAAATACGTGTTGATGTGCAAAGCAGAACAATACCCCTACCTCAGGTGCAGATCACACTAATCCATAAAGTTCAGGTTGTAAGCTTTAAAAGTACACTTTGTGTACATTGCTGTGAACCTGACATGTGCAAATCCGTACCTGATGTAGGTGTGCTGTGGCTGCTGTATCCTGAAATACGTGTTGATGTGCAAAGCAGAACAATACCCCTACCTCAGGTGAAGAAGCACATTAATCCATAAAGTTCAGGTTCTAAGCTTTAAAGTACACATTTGTGTACATTGCTGTGAACCTGACATGTGCAAATCCGTACCTGATGTAGGTGTGCTGTGGCTGCTGTATCCCTGAAATACGTGTTGATGTGCAAAGCAGAACAATACCCCTACCTCAGGTGAAGAAGCACATTAATCCATAAAGTTCAGGTTGTAAGCTTTAAAAGTACACATTTGTGTAGATTGCTGTGAACCTGACATGTGCAATCCGTACCTGATGTAGGTGTGCTGTGGCTGCTGTATCCCTGAAATACGTGTTGATGTGCAAAGCAGAACAATACCCCTACCTCAGGTGCAGATCACACTAATCCATAAAGTTCAGGTTGTAAGCTTTAAAAGTACACCTTTGTGTACATTGCTGTGAACCTGACATGTGCAAATCCGTACCTGATGTAGGTGTGCTGTGGCTGCTGTATCCTGAAATACGTGTTGATGTGCAAAGCAGAACAATACCCTACCTCAGGTGCACATACATAATCCATAAAGTTCAGGTTGTAAGCTTTAAAAGTACACTTTGTGTACATTGCTGTGAACCTGACATGTGCAAATCCGTACCTGATGTAGGTGTGCTGTGGCTGCTGTATCCCTGAAATACGTGTTGATGTGCAAAGCAGAACAATACCCCTACCTCAGGTGCAGATCACACTAATCCATAAAGTTCAGGTTGTAAGCTTTAAACGTACACTTTGTGTACATTGCTGTGAACTGACATGTGCAAATCCGTACCTGATGTAGGTGTGCTGTGGCTGCTGTATCCTGAAATACGTGTTGATGTGCAAAGCAGAACAATACCCCTACCTCAGGTGCAGATCACACTAATCCATAAAGTTCAGGTTGTAAACTTTAAAGTACACCTTTGTGTACATTGCTGTGAACCTGACATGTGCAAATCCGTACCTGATGTAGGTGTGCTGTGGCTGCTGTATCCCTGAAATACGTGTTGATGTGCAAAGCAGAACAATACCCCTACCTCAGGTGCAGATCACACTAATCCATAAAGTTCAGGTTGTAAGCTTTAAAAGTACACCTTTGTGTACATTGCTGTGAACCTGACATGTGCAAATCCGTACCTGATGTAGGTGTGCTGTGGCTGCTGTATCCCTGAAATACGTGTTGATGTGCAAAGCAGAACAATACCCCTACCTCAGGTGAAGAAGCACATTAATCCATAAAGTTCAGGTTCTAAGCTTTAAAAGTACACATTTGTGTACATTGCTGTGAACCTGACATGTGCAAATCCGTACCTGATGTAGGTGTGCTGTGGCTGCTGTATCCCTGAAATACGTGTTGATGTGCAAAGCAGAACAATACCCCTACCTCAGGTGAAGAAGCACATTAATCCATAAAGTTCAGGTTGTAAGCTTTAAAAGTACACATTTGTGTACATTGCTGTGAACCTGACATGTGCAAATCCGTACCTGATGTAGGTGTGCTGTGGCTGCTGTATCCCTGAAATACGTGTTGATGTGCAAAGCAGAACAATACCCCTACCTCAGGTGAAGAAGCACATTAATCCATAAAGTTCAGGTTGTAAGCTTTAAAAGTACACATTTGTGTACATTGCTGTGAACCTGACATGTGCAAATCCGTACCTGATGTAGTTGTGCTGTGGCTGCTGTATCCCTGAAATACGTGTTGATGTGCAAAGCAGAACAATACCCTACCTCAGGTGCAGATCACACTAATCCATAAAGTTCAGGTTCTAAGCTTAAAAAGTACACATTTGTGTACATTGCTGTGAACCGGAATAATGTTTAATGTGAAAATCTGTACCTGACATAGGTGTACTGTGGCTACTGTATATCCTAAGTTATGTCTTAAATGCCTGTCACACACATCAATATCACTTTCAATATCGCTGCTGCACATGATGTAGCAGCGATATTGCATTGTCAATCATAAATCAATCATAAATTTCTTTTTGATGGTCATCAAATTTTACTTGCATCTATAAGACCTGACGATGGTCACCCGCTGGAAGCACAGCATCACTGCGTGTCACATGGGGAGACGAGATCAGCAAGTCCCAGCACCTGTAAACAAGCGATGGGACATGGTAAACAAGGTAAACTGCATGTATGAAGACAGTGAACGCTGCCTAGACACCAATGTATACCTTGGTTACCAGACTGCAGCCAGTAAGTTACCTGTTGCCACCCTAGAAATGTTGCCGCGTGTAAAGGTACCATGACAGATCACCAGCAATCAAACGTCAATGTCACAGCAATCTCGTTTGGTGGTTAGTTCACTGTCGACATTGACGTGTGTGACAGCACCTTTAACACCCTGTTACACAACAGATAATTGTGCAGATATTGTTTTCACATCTTTGGTTGGAGTGAAATCATGGACACATTGTTCCAGTTGTACACTGCCACAAAATGGAACAATGTGACTATGATTCCACTGCTATCCTACATCTGCCAACAATATCAGCACAATTATGTGTGTGTGCAACAGGGCCTTTAAGGTGTATAGCACACCAATACCCCTACTTCAGGCACAATAATAATATATGTCATGTTCTGAGCAAGGTTGTACAATGTGTACTTTTAGGCCACGTGCACACGCTGAGTATTTGATGAGTTTTTTACCTCAGGATTTGTAGACAAAACCAGGAGTGGAGCAATCAGAGGAAAAGTCTAATAGAAACACCTGCACCACTTCTGGATTTAATTATCCACTCCTGGTTTTGGCTACAAATCCTGAGGTAAAAAACTCATTAAATACTGAACATGTGCACTTGGTCTTACAGCTCTGAACCTGAAGTATGTTAACTGTGCAACGCCGTACCTGATGTAGGTGTATTGTGGCTGCTCTGTACCTCCACTATATGTAGTTTTACCACATAGTTGAGGTACAGAGCACATCAGTTGAAGAAACAGACCAAAAAACATTTTATTTTATTGGGAAATAAAAATAATAAACATTAACATTTTAAAAATACAAACAGTTAATATTCAAAATATTATAGCAATATTAAATATTTGTCATTATCAAGTTTATAAACTGAAAAAAATTAATCTAGAAAATTGTCATATCATAAAGAAAAAAAATAAAAGTAAACTGTGAAAGCTCAATACAAAGGGACTGCAGCATACAGGAGAGGAGGAGAGCAGGGACACCCAAGGGGGACTGGCACATGCAGCAGAGTAGGGAAGCAGAGAGGCAGGAGAAGGACTGGAGCCTGAAAGAAAGGGGGGAAGCAGGGAGGCAGCAGAGTGACTGTAGCCTGGACAAAAGAGGGTGGTGCAAGAGCTGTGTAATACACAATGCGTTGGAAATAGCACACCATCTCGTTAATTAAAAAAGGTAAAAAAAAATATTTTTAATTAAACTTTAATTATACCCATTACACGTCGCAACATTGCATGCAATTTCACTTGCAATTTGCTAGTTGCAGTGAAATCATGGACACATTATTCTATTAAGTACACAGCAACAAAATAATAAAATGTGTCCGTGATTTCACTGACACCAGCAAATTTACAGTGAAATTGCATGCAATGTTGCAACGTCTAATGGTACCCTAAGAACAAATTTTTTTAACTATAACATTTTTTTTTTTTTTTTTTTTTTTTTTTTAAATATTGAAAATAATTAAAACATTTCAAACATAAATATGACAATTAAAAATATGTTCAATTATCATGTAACAATGAAAATTTTTAAACATCAACCATAAAGATGTATAACTATGTACAGCTATTATAACATTGAACTTTACACTAATAACACTTTCTACATGTCAAAAAAATAATTACACATTCACAATTTTGTACAATAAACATAACCGGCATGAAATTATAACAAATTAAACCATTTCATCCTGCCATGACAATCTTCCATGCTCAGACATAAAATAATGGGCAAATTTGTCTCTAATTTCTGAAACAGCCAGAGTTGTTCTTACGCGACGTGTTCGGTAGTCCTGTAATGTGGTTTCTGCAATGGCATCACGGTCCAAATGAAATTGTTCTTTGGCCAAAACATAGTTATGCAGAACCACACAGGCTTTCACAATGTCGTCCACAGACTCTGGCTGCATTTGAATGGCCTTTCCCAAAATGCGCCATTTTGCGGTTAACAGTCCAAAAGCGCATTCCATCACTCTTCTTGCCCTTGTGAGTCTGTAATTGTAGATCCGTTTTGCACGACACAAATCCACGGCTGGCATAAGGCTTCAATAGGTTCTCGCACATTTGAAAAGCCTCATCTGCTACAATTACGAAGGGCATAGGCGGTCCATCTGTGTGCGGCAGAGGCCTTGGTGGTGGAATGTAAAAGTTGCTGTTATAAATCCGGCATCCCATGGGAGATTGCTTAAAAACCTGGGAGTCATTTGATCGTCATTAAGACCCAATGTCAACGGCAACAAAGCGACATTGGGAATCCGCGATCGCCATCAGTACGATTGAAAAGTATTTCTTATAATTAAAGTATTCTGAACTGCTCCCAGCAGGTTTAACAATCCGGATGTGCTTGCCGTCCAGAGCTCCAACGCAGTTTGGAAAATTGGTGATCTCTTCAAACTTGGCAGCAGATGACATCCACAGGTCCATCGTCGGTTCAGGGAGGAATTCCGGCTGCAACACGTCCCACAGTGCTTTGCAAGCCGGAATTGGAAATGAAGTGAAGACATGCTTTCTCCACTTCCGAGAAACCTGAAAAATAACAAAAACACAACAGTATCATACTTTGAAAGTTAAAAGACACACAATATTAACATTTTTGAGAAATACACCGTACACAATAAAAAGGTGAAACACAATAATTATCCTGGGAATGGGAATATACATGATCAACACCACAGTTTACATAAAAGCAACAAAAGGAAGTACTCAGTCACACTACAGTATTTTGAAAAATATTTTAAAAATATTAAAAAAAATAAATATATTGCTATACTATGTAAAATGATTACTTCAAACACAATGACACAATAAAACATTTTTGAATGAGCAGGAGGCCCACACACAGTGTGCACGACACCCGAAATTCATAAAAAAGCAGAAAGTTACTTTTTACATCAGCAGCAAGATGAGGTTTTGAGGCGATCACACCAATGCAGCGCCACATGCTGTATCACCAACATAACGGACGAATTTTGTGTCACATGCAACAAGACCCATGCATAGTCTATGCTGCTTGCGCTCCTTTGCAGCAAATGCGGTTCGGCCAGATGCGTCCGATGCAGCAATTTCTTAAAGCAATAAAAACCAGACCAAAAAAAAGGATTTTTAGGCCATGTTCACACACATGCGTTATTTTGACCATCTCTGCGTTTTTGGGCTGTTAAAAAAAACGCAGGTGCGTTAACGCAGGGTACATTTGAGTGTAGCTGCGTTTTTCAGCTCCATTTCCGTTTTTTACCCCTAGTCCAAAAAACGCTGCATGCAGCGTTTTTGGGTGCTGTAAAAAAACACATGTGCGTTTTTCCAAAAACGCATGTGTTTTTTTAACATGGGGCCCTATGGGAAACGCATGCAAAAACGCATGGTACATTAGTACCTTTTAGTGCCATTCAAAAAAGCATGCGTTTCCCATAGGGGCCCATGTTGAAAAAACGCACATGCGTTTTTTTAACATGGGGGCCCTATGGGAAACACATGCGTTTTTAAAAGGCACATTTATGCACCCTGCGTTAACGCTTGCGTTTTTGCCTGCGTTTTTGGTGAAAAAATGACTAAGTCCAAAAACGTGGCAAATCCTTTCAGACACACAAGGGACATTTTTTAGCACTCTTAAAAAAACGCAAGTGCTTTTAAGAGTGCTAAAAAAAACGCAAATTGTGTGTGAACATAGCCATTGACACATTCCACAACCAGTGTTCAAAGCCCAAAATACCAACACGTTCACTCATAATACAACGATTTATAAACAGTTAAATGAAAAATAAATTCAATTTGAAATAAAAATAAAATAAAAAAAGTTAGGCTGGGGTCACAGTACCATTTTTCACATGCATTTTTGGAGACCTGCGTTTTCAAAAACGCATGTAAAAAACGCACCCATAGGCCCCCATGTTAAAAAACGCATGCCCTAATAGCCAAAAAGCATGTGTGACTGTCCCATGCGTTTTTGGAGCATATACAAAAACGCATGCGCTTTTGCAGAAAACGCATGCGTTTTTTGTAGAAAACGCATGCGTTTTTATAACATGGGTTCCTATGGAAAACGCATGCAAAAACGCATGTACAGTTAGTACCTTTTAGTGCCATTCAAAAACGCATGCGTTTCCCATAGGAGCCCATGTTAAAAAAACGCATGCGTTTTTCCGGAAACGCATGCGTTTTTTTTAACATGGGCTCCTATGGGAAACGCATGCGTTTTTGAATGGCACTAAAAGGTACTAACTGTACATGCGTTTTTGCATGCGTTTTCCATAGGAACCCATGTTATAAAAACGCATGCGTTTTCTACAAAAACGCATGCGTTTTTCAAAACGCTCAAAAAAATACTACAAGCACTATTTTTAGGTGCAGATTCAAAAACGCACCCAAAAACGCAGGGAGCCATCACACACCTTAAAAAACTCATGCTGACATGAAAAAAAGCATGAGTTTTGTTAAATCACTTAAAAAAACGCATGGCAACTGTGACCACAGCCTTAAAAAGGGTTAAACTTTGTTCACATTTGTATTCCCCTGTGCAACGTTCTGCGTAGGGCATCCGCAATGTGAGCGCAGCCACCCAAACCCTTATGTTTATAATGGAAGCACACAGTGCTGCACTTGACTGCGCATGACCGTGCGCTCCCCTTCACTGCCATATGTGATTTGTGTGCAGATGTATGCCTGTGCAGAAATCACATAGGCCCCTTTCACATCTATGCGTTTGCTGCGTTTTGCTTCATTTGCGTTTTTTATGCGTTTGTACCGCAAAAACGCATCAAAACGCACACGTTTTTGTCCCCATTGATTTTAATGGGAACGCATGAAAAACGCATGAAAAACGCATGTCAAAACGCATGTGCGTTTGCAAAAACGCAAAACGCATGCGTTTTTTCAAAAGCAGCCAAAAACGTTGTTTGCCACGTTTTGAGCTGCATTTGCAAAAACGCATGCGTTTTGCGTTTTCCCAAACGCACATGCGTTTTGACATGCGTTTTTGCGGTACAAACGCATAAAAAACGCAAATGAAGCAAAACGCAGCAAACGCATAGATGTGAAAGGGGCCATAGTCTCATCCACACCAGGAATGCGACATGTTACATTCCTGGTGCGGACGTCAGTGTGTGATTTGTGCGCAAACATACATCTGCACACAAATCACATATGGCAGTGAAGGGGAGTGCACGCAGTCAAGAGCAGCACTGTGCACTCCCATTATAAACATAGGGGCTTGCAGTGGCTGCACTCACATTGCAGAGCACTCTTACGCAGAACACTGCGGAGCGGTACACAAGTGTGAACCCACTCTTTACTGTTGTCAAACAATGTACTGTGAATGAAGTGAACACAGCTGCAAGATTATGTTTTATGCAGATCCAGAAGGTGACACTGCATCAGCCAGATCATCCGCATAAAAGCTGACTTTTGGGCTACATGAAGCAAGCCCCATGCATTGTGTATGTTGCTTGAAGTCCTTTGTGTGGAGCCCCAGGCGGGACTAGGGTACTCGGTGCCGGACCGGTCGGTACTGGGGATGTCACGGGTGGCTTGGTCCGGACCGTGTCCCTGGGCCCTCACAATAAAGATGGGGAATTATTTACAAGGGGATTGTCACGGGTGACGCCACCCACTTGGTGCGGCCAGTGATGGGGCCGCCGCTGCTGCAGAACCTCCGGGGGTGATGGAATGGCAGCGGAGATGGTATAGTTCCAGTGGGCTGAACTGTATCCCCTGGGGCAGTAAGGGTTAAAGTCTATTGTGTGTGTAGTTTGAGCACACTTACTTTGCAGGCGCTGCAGGGATCTCTCCTCCTGGCTGGAGCTGACAGGCTGGATCTGTAGAGAGGAATGGTCTGCAGCTAGAGACTGACAAGAGAGGCGATGCAGGGTTTTCCAAAGCTTTACTAAAGTTCTTTCAGTCAGCTTACAAGTTATTTGCAGTTGTTACACAGTTCAAGTACACGGGTTCTCTCTCTGCTCCTGCAGCCAGGCTTCTCCCTCCTGCGACCCCTCACACAGTCTGTGTATGTCCATTTCCGGGCTATTGCTTCTCTTTCTCTGTGTCGTGCGACACTGGACAGTATGGCGGTGACTCGGGCTTCTGTGAGTCCTAGTACGTCACTTAGCTGCCTGTCCTTTAGGGTTAGGGATCTCAGTCTGGAACTCAGACCCCCCGTCGTATTATCTGGGGATACCGGGTGAACTACGGTCCCCTTTAGAGCCGACACTCTACTTTAGCCCAGCCTCCAGTAATCCTCAGCACTAGGATACCAGGCTCCTTCCTCTATGTTCCTTTCTGTATATAGGAGGGCTACTCCGCCTGCAGTTAGTTGCTTTAGCTGCTGTCTAGGGCACGGGTACACCGTCCCTCTCTGTTCTCTCACACTCCTGGTGGTTTCAGCGTCGGACGGGCTTTCCCCCCCATCTGCCTCGCACTGGCTCTGCACTCCTCGGCTTAGGCTCTTCCAGGCAGTGTGGCTTTCTCCTGCTCAGCTTCAGCTCAGCTTCCTGCTGTCCTCTGGCCTTTTCTGATCAGCTCACTGTAGCTTACTGTTGGTCTTTGCTTCTCAGCACCATGGCTTACTGAACTCCTTCACTCCTCCCCCTCTCTATATACTGTCAGTCACCTGACCTCTGGTGTGCCCAACCCACTCCCCTCATCCACCACCCCTCTGGTCTCATATAGTGTCTAACCTCAGGGCTGGATGTAACCTCTCTGACACGTGGGTTGTGTGGGCTGTGAGGGTGTTAGTGTTTAACAATAGTCCTACCTGCCTGGCTGCAGTTCCCTTTTGTGGCCACCTGGACGCAGGGGCGCCACATTTGCATCAAGTGTGGTTATGCTGGGTGCATCAGAGGATGCACTTGTGGCGGAAAAAAAAAAATTTTAAATCTCATTTTTTTGTTCATTTTTAAATTACAACAAAGACACATCTGCCACATCTTCCAGCACAACCATGCCTGCCATAAAAGAACACAAGTAACCTACACAACACGTGGCCCTTAATGCATCCAGCCCACGTCAGGCATTATGCAGCCAATTCCAAAAATGCAGCACCACATGTCGGATCAGCAGACAAATTCACCTTGATAATGATGTTAAAAGGCCAATTGCACGAACACTATGGGGGGAGCACGAGTCCCACCCACAGTGTGCATAAGACCTTACATTAATACTAATGCAGTCACTTGCACGAACACTATGGGGGGAGCATGAGTCCCACCCACAGTGTGCATGACACCTTACATTAAAAGGCTGGGTTCACATTTGAGGACCCCTACGCAGCATTCTGCAGAGGGGTCCGCAATGTCACCGCAGCGGCCGCGAGCTCCTATCTTTATAATGGGAGCGCACGGTGCTGCGCTTGACAGCGCATGACCATGCGCACCCATTCACTCCCATATGTGGTCTGTGCGCAAGCGGATACCTGCGCACAAATCATACAGTCTCTTCCGCACCAGGGACGCAACATGTTGTGTCCCTGGTGTGGACGAGAGTGTGTGATCTGTGCGCAGGCGTGCGCTCCCATTATAAAGATAGGAGCTTGCGGCCGCTGCGCACACATGGCGATTCCCCTACGCTGAACACTGCGGAAGGGAACGCTAATGTGAAGGCAACCATACTAATGCAGTCATCTGCATGTACACTATGGGGAGAGCATGAGTCCCACCCACAGTGTGCATGACACCTTACATTAATACTAATGCAGTCACTTGCACGGACACTATGGGGGTAGCATGAGTCCCACCCACAGTGTGCATGACACCTTACATTAATACTAATGCAGTCACTTGCACGGACACTATGGGGGAAGCATGAGTCCCACCCACAGTGTGCATGACGCCTTAAATTAATGCTAATGCAGTAAGGCAATTTTTCACATCAGCAGCACGCTGATATTTTCGGCCAATAAAAGAGGTGATGCTGCATTTGCCTGACCACACACATAATGCCCAACTTATGGACTGAATACGGCAAGCCCCATACATTTTGTATGGTGCTTGCGGTCATTTGCAGCAAGTCACATTCTGGCAGGTGCATCAGATGCAGCTCTTGTGTCCATAAAAAAAAAAAAAAAAATATAAAAAATCAAAGGTGTTTGCATTTTGTTATAACTACAATTGTGACACATCTGCAGCACCTGCCAGAACTACACTTGACGCAAAGGACCGCAAGCAACATACACAATGCATACAGCCTGTGACGCAAGTCAGCCATTATACAGCAAATGCAGCGCCACCTTCTCACACAAACATCATATTTCTGCTGATGTAAAAAACACAGAGCATGACTGCAAGGAAAAAAAAACATCATTTCATGTTTTAAAACATGAATTTTTAAGTTATAGAAAAATAACTACTGCAGTCACAAAACACAACCAGTGTGCACAGCGCCAAAAACAACACGTTTATTCACAATACAATTATTTATCAACTGTTTAAAAAAAAAAACAGCTGACAAATAATTATACAGTGAATGACCAATAGATATAAAACATGGCATGTCTGCAAAAAAAAAAAACATTTCAAATATTGCACTATGCAAATTAAAAAAAAAAATTCAAAAACCACAAGCAGTGTGAAAAGCACCATAAAGCAAAACCTACATTCATAATACATTTACGGTATTTATCAACAGTTTATATAGAAAAAAATAGAAACAAACATACTGATGACTGATAATTATACGGTGAATGACAAAATCAAAAAGCGTGGCTGCAACATAACCAGTCAAATTTTAATGCACTATGAGAATTAAAAAAAAAAAAAAAAAAAAATGACAGTGGCCACAGCCACCAAAAACAACACATTCGTTCACAAGAACATTATTTTTCAACAGTTTTGAATAAAAACATAAGATTTAAAAAAAAATAAATAAATAAAAAAAAAAATCTACAGTCAATGACCAATACATAGACCATGTCTACAAGAATAACAGCCATGAATACTTAAAATAATGCAGTTTAAAAAAATAAAACCAATGAAAAAAAAAAAAAAAATTAATAATAAAAAAAAAAATATATATATATATATATATACACACAAACAGTGTGCACAGTACCATAAAAAAAAATCCGTTCTTTGTAAATAAACTTAGGGGCAGTTTACCAAAAAAAATATATATATATTTAAAAAAAAATATTTAATTAAAAAAAAAAATTCTACTCTGAATGAGAACAACAAACATAAAAAGTCTACATTTTAAAAAATGCGCTCTATTTAAAAAAAAAAAGTGAAAATAACTACAAAAACAGGCCAATAAGCATTTAAAAAGCAAAAAAACAAAACAATACAACTTGCATTACCTTAAAGTCACCATTAGTCGCTCCTCTGCAGAAATCGCCCGCCGGAATCTGGTGTCTTCTTTGGTGATAATTCCTCGAACGCGTCCAAGAAGTTCGTCAAAACTTTCGATGGTCATCCGAAGATAGTCCCGGAATTTATCAGGATGGTTCCGCAATTCTTCATATGAAGTGCAGAACACACCACGCGTCATTCGCCTTGATGTTATTGGGTGCACCCAAAATCGCCAACGTCTCTGTCGCAGTCTTTGTCTTCGTCGCTCATTGTGGTATGCAAGTCCCACAAAGCGCGCAATTGCGAAAACTCTTTTAAAATGGGCATCCAAAGCACGGAATGACATCGCCATCTTGCAGTAAAATTCCGGAGAAAGATGAAAGTCCAGGAGATGCAAAAATGCAGAAAAAAAACAAAAAAAAACAAAACAAATCCAGGGAATAAAAGAGAATCCACAGAAATCCAAGGAAAATAGATCCACAATCCAAGCTGTATCCACTCCAAAAACTGGCAAAGAATGCTTGGACAACAAAAAAAAAATTTCTTTATATACCTGTGGGCGGGTACTTCAAATGCGGAAAAAAACGCGTTTGCCGCACTTGCGGCACACTTGCGGCACACTTGCGGCAAGAATGCGGCAAGCCCCATTCATTTCCTATGGGACTTGCGGCACTTGCGGCAAGTGCGTTTTTTTTACAAATTTCCACGCCATTTGCGGCAATGCGGAACTTACCGCAATTGTGCCGCAACTGGCAAATGCGGTTACATGCGGAATTTACCGCAAGTGACGGTTGCGGTATGAATTCGGTATTAACGGTCAATACAGCAAATGCCGCGATTTTGAAGAATTTAAAAAAATTACCGCATAACGGCCGCACTTGCGGTTCACCTGCGGCAAGCCCCATGCTATGTCTATGGGGCTTGCGGCAGGTGTGGCAAGTGCGGTGTAGTTGCGGTTTCGGCACTTGCGGCAGGTTATTTTCACCGCAACTGCCGCGATCAGCATTTACCGCTGATGTGAAAGGAGCCTAAAAAATATGAGTTTTTTCATTGTTTATTTTTTTTTACCCAAGCCTATTAGTTTATTTAGTTAAAAAAAAAAGAACACCAAAAGCAGCTAAATGGTCTGTAACCAAACGCACTTAGCAGGATGCAGTAAGCCTTAGTAATATAGAAAATTTCAACACTAGTGCTAAATACCATACTCCAATCACTCTCAACCTCCTTATCTTGGAGGGAATGAGTCCTGCTTTTTTTATGCACACAGAATAAAGTTCCGATAGGGCACCAGTCACACACGCGTGATTTAACGTGTGCCCAGCCTATTACATATGCCCTTACTATTAGATCTAGACAGGCTTTTAGGCCAAAAACACAATAAAAAAACTTGAATACAATGTGAGGTATTGGTTGGTATTTTGGACCAAAACACATAAGCTCGTAGCCCGCATTAAGGGTCCTCACTCTTACGAGTCCCTAAACACTAAATTCATGAATGATAATAAATAGCAAAAAGAGGAACATAAATGTAAAAAATTGACGAAAAGCAGCTAAAAGGTCAGTAACCAAATGCACTCAGCAGGATGCAGTAAACCTTAGTAATATAGGGAAAGGGAAACACAGGTGCAAAATACCAGCGCTCCAATCAATCTCAACATCCTTCTCTTGGAGGGGATGACTTCTGTTTTTTTTTTATGCACACAGAATGAAGCTCCCATAGGGCACCAGTCACACAAGTTCGATGCAAAGTGTGGTCAGCCTAATACATACACTCTTACTATTAGATCTAGGCAAACTTTTAGGAGCTACATCAATGACTCCGCAGAGGCTGAGCTTTGTCATTGCAGAGTGCTTTATTCTGGATCCTTGTTTACTTTCTTTTTACTCTGCTCTGGGGAAAGCAACTTTTGTAATCAGACATGTAAACAATGAGGTGTCCCATTAGTGGCCCACTGCCTGCAATTGCCAAGTCTAGGCAGTCCCCCCACCATTCTATGGAGGAATGAAAAGTAGCTACTAAAGCTTCTGCATTCTATGCCCCCTAGTTTTCCTGGATCAATTAATAGCTATAACTATACATAATTCAATAGGTTGTTTACAAAAATGAGCAAATAAGTAAGTACCCCATAATATAACATAACAAACCACCTCACTCCTAGATGTTTAATTTAGAACACCTAGTCCAAAAATGGCTGCAGCTGGAGTCCTCAACCCCAGTGCAGATAGTAGAACTAGTTGTAATGGACCAGTTCGTGCTTTCATTCTCAAGGCCGGTACAGACATGGGTGGCCCAAGGAGATCCCCAGAACGTGGCCAATATGATGGGATTATTTTAATGGTACCAGGTGGTGGAGGGTTCCTTGCAGAAGCCACAGAACATACCCTGTCCATGCTGGGGTTACCAACAGGGGGTAGATACTCATAAGGATGCCAAGGTCAAAAAGGGTGGCTGAGGTAGTGCCAAAGGTCTCAACTGCTGACACAAATAGCTGCACATTTCATATTCCAGGTCATAAAGCTGCACATGGTCCTGTGACCACCAAGCAGATGGACTATTACCTGGAACTGTGGTGTTCATTTTATGTATATCCAGCCTGCAGTGTACATTGTCCATCCAGGGAGGGGCCACAAGCGTGTTCCATAAAGGTAAACAGGGTGTGAATGTCTGGATTGCTGGACTCTGGGAGTTTGGTGACCCTGGTGAGGGCCACACTCCCGCTCCAATTGATTCCTGGAAAGAAGATCAGCATTTGCTGCATCCACAGGGATGCTAAAGACTAGTTTGTGACCAGAGTGGTCAATGAGACAGTGCATGGTATTGAGTCGCATGAGGTGAGCATGGTCCACGACTTGTTGCACTCCATCATAATAGGCCAGGACTTTGTGATGTTTTGGGACTTGTGGAGGAAAGGAGCAGTGACCGATTGCTTGGACAAAAGCCGGACAGCTCCTAAGGAACTCCCACTGCAGCTGGTATCTGTTTTCCTTTGTGTGTGCTTCTGGGTGATGAGGAAGAGGTAACGCCCCCTGAGTCCGACATTTCCAAGCTAGGGGTGCTTGGGGAAAATGTTGGCTCTGACCAACTAAGCAATCCAAATCTTAATTGGGCATTTGCAAAGGTAGCCATCATAACAAGGGGAGCTCATGAGGCAAGGGCTGACAACAGATTTCCATACCTTGCAATGAATAGATTATACTGGGTTATCAAAGTGAGAGAAGATGTAATTGAGCATCTGATGGTACCAAGGCCTTTCAGGCGTAAGTTGTCAGTTATGGCCCATTCACATATCTTCGGTGCTCTTCTGAGTGTAGGAAAAAAACTAAAGATTGGATAGTTTGGAGGTTCTACTCGCCTGGATGTCATCAATAAATATTAAATCATTGTAGGTCTTGGGATGGGATGGAGATTGGACCGGCAAAAGGGAGAAAGGACATGCCAGAGTTCGAAACTGAAGACTTCTTGAAGGCAAAGTTGTTGCAAAAAAAATTATCCAATCTATTAGTTATAGAACTATGGGTCTAATGATTTTTCATAGCGATTTCATCACTCCCTATATGCAATTAAACATGACACCAACGATATCTTATTCATGGTCTAAATAATTTATTTAACCATCTATGGAGTTGTGATCAGGTTGAGACTCTCTGGAAAATCATTCATTCAGTTTTGCAAACTTTTTATAACATCACTTCCCACTAACACCACAATGGTTTTTTTTAACATCCTAGCATAGCCTAAACAAGCTTTTCTTAGACGAGTTAAAGCAATACATCTATATGGGATTCAACTACCAGGAAAGGTTTCCTTCTTTCATGGGTTAACCCAAGCAAAAATAATATTTTTTATGTATTCCTGCTTTGCCTGATAATACTAGACTGAAATCTATTTGAGCATACCTCTTGGTATTTACTATAACTGCTTCATAGACGTATGCCAATTCTATAAGTCAATCAGTCAGTAAGCATCTAAGGTTGCACAGAGGGAGGGTTGATGGTTGATGGTATTTGATGGTTCAATAGTTAAATGATTACTTCTTGTATGCTTTTCTTATAATTGGAACTAATAAAAAGAGTTTAAAAGATACATTTTTGTAGGTCTTGTTCCACTTGCCAGTTAACCACTTCAGTCTTACTCCTTTGCAATGCCTTAGCACTGTTACAAATCATCAAGGTACCATTTGAGCGAATAGTCATGCAATTGATGGGTCCACTTGTCAAGTCTGTTAGAGGACACTAGTAATATTGGTATTTCTGGACTAAGCAAATCGATACCCAGAGGTGGTTCCCCTAACAAACTCCTGTACGAGAAGCTTTGCCTGTGAGTTGGTCCACATCTTTGCCTGGACGGATCTACCAAAAGAAGTCCTGATGGACCAAGAAACTCCCTTCATGACCAAGGTAATGAGAGTGTTGTATAAGGCACTGCAGATTTTCCAGGTGAAGATGTTGGAGTTTCATCTGCAGATACATAGTTTGGACAAAAGGTTTAACAAAACCTTAAAGGGTATGCTTAAGAACTTCATAGAAAAGGGGAAAGAACGAGACTGAGATTGTCTGCTCCCACATCTGCTATTTTCTATTAGTGAGGTGCCACAAGCCTCTAGCAGGTTTTCTCCCTTCGAACTGCTGTATGGCTGATATCCTCATGGACTCCAGGATACATCATGTCAGACATGGGAAGCCAAAGTTACACCCCACTGGAGTGTCATTGAGCACATTGCTGAGATGCAGGAGAAAATGTTGGAGGTAATGCCCATTGAAAGAGTACATTTCCAAGCGCAAGAGGCCCAAGCAAGGGTCTACAACCGGTCAGCCGGAGTGAGGCAATTTAGCCCTGGTGATCGAGTGCTCTTGTTGATTTCTACAGTAGAAAGTAAGTTACTGGCCAAATGACAGGGCCCCTATGAAGTGGTAGAGAAAGTAGGAGAGGTGACGTATAAGATTCATACACCCAGAGCATGAAAATCGTACCAAGTCTACCACATCAATCTGATTAAGCCATGGCAAGACAGGTAGCCCATGGAGACTCCATGTCTGGTGACCAAGCCAGAAGCTGACATTGAAGATGTTACAGTGGCAGAGGCACTGTCAAGGGCCCAAAAACTATATATATTCCATATTGAGAGAAAGAAAAGGGATAAAGCCACTCTGCTGCAAGGATTGTTCAGTCCAAATCAGATAAAAAAGAGGATCTGTATTAAGTCAACGCATTTCAGAGAGCGATTTCTCCTTCTGTTCTCTTCTGGTTCAATTCTGGTATAATTCTGAATAGTGCACTTGTGGTGCCCTGCGACCAGGTGGCCACAAAGGAAAGTGCAGCCAAGTAAGGCAAGACGGTTGACAAAACACTCACACAGATGCACACACCGACCCTACGCCTAGGACTCTAGGTTGGGCAAGGGGTGGCAGGTTTTAAGAGAAGTGGGTGGAGCATAGAGTAGTACTGACAAAGTGGGTGGATAGACCAACACTATCAAATTCTGGGAACACACAGTTATACAAGGAAGTAGAGAGAAGAAGTCAGGGAGAAGAAGAACAGAACAGTGGGAGAGAAGGTGGTTGGAGACGTAGTGAGAGAGTCTTCCCAGAAGCTTTTGGGCTCCCTGGAGGCATAGCCGCGAGAGAGAGAAAGGACAGTCCGTAGCCTGGAGGTGATGGGAAGAAGAGAGACTGAAAGACACCCCACAGCTGAAGGAAGATGGGAGGACAAGGGCCCGGCAGCCCGATAGACCTTAGCTGTCCGGAGGCACCCTTAGCAACAGCGAGAGTGAGAAGGAGCCTGGTGTGCCCAAATATCTGAACCTGGGACACTGGAGGCTAGGCCACGACCAAAGAACCGGCTCTGATGAGGTGACCAGAGATAATCGAGGCCCTAATCATGAGACACACCGGTGTGGGGCAGGTGCTTTATGATCTGCAGCCTAACTTTCCATCACAGTCTAAGAACACAGTCGTCATACTAGGACTGGTGACCCAGACTGAGAAGGAAACATTCACCCAAAAGCTCGCGATGAAAAGACTGAACCCGTGGGTGAGGTAATAAAGGAGAGACTAACGGGGCCTGAACGGACTTAGAGGGAGTAACGCGGAGAAGCCACCTAAGCTGCACAGTCTAGTAACCCGGAGCAGTGCTGAAGTATTTAAGTGTGACCAAAAGAACTGTAAACTGTGTGAACTACTGATAGAAAAGACCAAGTAAAGTACCCAGTTAGCTCATCCCTGCCTGAGACTGTTTACTTTGAGCGTCGTAGTAAAGTCCTGCCTGAGGAGCCACAGAGTGTCATCCCTGCACACTGGCTGGAGAGCTGCAGTTTGAAGTACACTACACCCAGTACAATCCCTCATGAGGCTCATCCCTGCACACTGGCTGGAGAGCTGCAGCTTTGAAGTACACTACACCCAGTACAATCCCTCATGAGGCCCATCCATCACTACTAATCCTACCCTGGGGACCCTTATCCCTACCCATGAGGGCTTACCATCCACGCTGCCCCAAGTCACCGTCCCCAGCAGGAATACAGCAGCAGTGGTTCTACTAACCACATGCCCGGGGTGGCATCACAACAAATCCCCTGTATATAACCCCTTTTTGGACTGATCCCAGGCCACGGGACTGTCACGACTATCGTGATACCCCAGAGAGACAGCACCGTCTCGGCTCCCGAGTACCCCATAGCCTGGTGGTGCATCACACTTATACATGTTGCAGTAAAGTGACCAAAAACAGCAATGTCAGGACTCTGGATCTTCTGATTACATTTTGTGCATTCTTGCCCATTTCCAAGATGGCATCATCTGCTTCATGCCTCTCCTCTGTGTTTTTTGCCTCCCAGCCTTTAAAAACCGCAGTCCATCAATTAGCCCTCCATTAGAGTATTCTGCTAAGAATCCAGCTCTCAATTGCATCTCAAGTTTTCTCCTCCCTTTCCAGCAAATCCTGTTTGGTTCTCCTGTGTCTGGTCATCAGAGATTCTCAGCTACCCACACCTGCTGCCAGTTCCACTTCGGTTTGCCAAGCTGCTAGTATCTTTCCTTTGCTTTGGTACCTGTTTGTCTGCCAAGGGTTACATAAGCTTGTTTGCTGTACAAGCTCTCTGTCGTTTCTGCTTGTTTATTATTTATGCAGTTGCAGTGTCCAGGACTCTTGCTGGAGTTTAGGTTTTAACTGCACTGCATCTAGTTCTGGACTCTTATCTCAGATACATCTGTACATTAACTGTTGTTAAAGCATTCCTCAGTGTGAACTTTGCCAAAAAAGACTTTACTGCTAACAGCATCTCCTGTGTTTTGGAACAAAAAGACTGTTTTTCTTCTTGACAACTACCTGAGTGATTATTCCAGAGAATTTCTTATAATGTCTTACAAGACTTCTTCTGACAATATTATTGTGCTTTTATGTACTTTGATTTCTTGCTGCACCTCTGTTTGCTTTTACCACGTGTGTTGATACAAGATTTTTCAAACGTTCAAATTGTTCAGTTGCATCACTGTCTCGCGCCAAAAGATTCCTGAGGTTCCCATTAGGGTACCTTTACACACGGCAACTTTTCTAGGAATTTCACTGGCAACTTACTGGTTTCAGTGAAATCATGGACATATTGTTGTATCTTGTTGCTGTGTACAAATGGAACAATGTCTCCATGATCTCACTGCAACCAGTAAGTTGCCAGTGAAATTCCTAGAAAAGTTGCCCCATGTAAAGGTACCTTTATAGTTATTACAAGCAGTGTCAGGAATTACTACAGCAAAACAAAGACATTTTCTCAGAATTGCTGGGATGTACAAAGGTCATAGAACACAATGTGATGATGGAGCCTGATGTGCGATTGAACATGAAGCCCTACCGGATTCCCGAAGACCAGTAAGATGTAATCTCAAAGACGGGTCATTCCATGTCAAGTGAACCAATGATTATTACCTCTATATTTTTAATTCTTTTGAGATTTTGTTATTTGATAATAGCATGTCAGACAATGCAAAATGTGAAGAGAAAAATTTTTTAAAAAATTTATTTTTTTTTAAAATGATTTTCAAAGTTCGGAAAAAGTGTGAATTTCGCTGTTGCCTGCCTTTACGTTTCTCCTCATAACTAAGGCTAGGAATAAGATAGAGAGACAAAATAAACACCATTCTACTCAGAACTATACAGGCTTTCACCAGATATGTCACAAGAGGATCTTTGTTAATATTTTACCCATGTGATCGCAAGCGCAAAACTTTAAAACGTATTTCCGAAAAATCGGCGCGCTTTAAATATTTCAAAAACTGCCCATGTGTCTGCTTTGCTCTTAGCCACATCTGTACCAAATTTCAAGTTGGGATCGCAATGGGATCATATTTTAACATATTTTACTATTAATAGCGTCAATGGGTCATTCCATATCAAGTGATCTAAATATGAATATTTTTTTTTACCTGACGTCTTTAGATTTTTTTTTTTTTTTCCTTTATGAAGTACTACTTTAGTTAATTACAAATTAAAAGTTTGGAATTTTTTTCTTCATCAGTTAATTTTTTACAGATTTTTAAAGTTTAAAAAAAGGGTGAATTTTGGCCTGGTACGACTTTAAATTTTTTTATCTCGGGCTAGAAATAAGATAGAGAAACAAAATAAACACCATTCTACTCAGAACTGTCCAGGCTTTCACCAGATATGTCACAAGAGTATATTTGTTAATTTTAATTTTTTACCTATGCGAATGCAAACGCAACATTTTGAAACGCATTTCCGAAAAAACATTTTAATAAAAATTTTCCAAAACTGCCCATGTGTCGTTTATGCTCTTAGCCACATCTGTACCAAATTTCAAGTTGGGATCGTGATGGGATCATATTTTAAAATATTTAACTATGGTTAATCTCATTTTTATTAAATTTTGAAAAAACATATGAAAGACATACATTCAATCTTTTAACAAAATCTTGAGACATATAAAATATACAAAAAGAGAATTCACAAAGTTATTAGTAACTTTAAGATAAGCTGCAAATTTACTTTTGCGCTTATCTCTGGTGCAATATATACTACAATCTAAATATAATTCCAAACACTCAAGTATACAACCTTTCTCAGGGTTTTGAGATGTTCTGATGTCAAGGGGACAAGCAGCCCCAGCAGAATGATTTTTATTACTTGGCCCCTTCTAACAGGTTGACCACGTAAGTGGGTCATTACCCGTTGAGGCCTAGTTGGAATAGTCTATCGACTGGTGTACCGGAAAGGAAGGCCGAAATATTAATGATCTACTCACAGCTCAGAGTTTTCGATACCTGTCTAATGTTCACTAGAATTCTGAAGGTATAGGCGTAGAAAGGAAATACCTAGACTGAATGTATCAGATGGGAAGAAAAGAGAGATAGAAAAGAAGAGAGAGAGAAGAGAAACAAAAACCATTAGAAAAAGTTATACTGGGAAAGAAAAGCCACGTAAGAAAAAAAGAAAAAAAGGAGGGGGGGGGACGGGTGAGGTATGGGAAGGAGAAAGGGTACTCATCCCACTGGCTCCCCATCAGCCAGAGGTCGAGCCATATTATCTGTGCTGGAAAAGATACTCCTAAATTCTGCAGAGTCGTGAAAAAGAATCCATTCAACCCAAATCCCTAAGAATTTGTTCCGAGATCCCGACGCATCAGCTGCGAGCTCCTCCATTCGATATATGTCCATCAATTCTTTGAACCAATCAAGTAGAGATGGAGCCCGGCTTGATTTCCAGAACCTCGGGATCACAGCACGAGCAGCCGAGATGCAAAAGCGGAGAATATCCCTCTTCTGTAGCCCAATAGGACCTGGAAAAATGGATAACATTGCCGATTCTGGGCAGCATTTGGCTTCTTTACCTGTTATCCGGGCGTATGCATTGAAAACCTCAGACCAGAACCGCTGGATTTCCCCACAACTCCACCAAATGTGTATCATTGTACCCTTCTCTTCCCCACAGCGCCAGCAGGTATCAGGGGTTCCAGGGAACATGTTCCGGAGTGTCGTCGGGCACAAGTACCATCTAGTGAGCAGCTTATAGCTTCTTTCTTGTGCAGAACAAGCGCTAGCTAGTGAGTGAGTAAATATAAAGCATTTCTGCCAATTAGCTTCTGAAATGCTACACCCCAATTCCCTCTCCCAAGCAGGTTGGAAGTAAAGGGTGCCCTGCTCTCTCATGGACCCTAAGGCCTGGTATAGAAATGATATTTTGCGCCTCGGTGGAGCCTCCAGTTGGAATAACCTCTCCAATACGTTGGGCGTCAATCTTACCCTGCAAGAGTGGTCAGCTGAATATAATTATGCTCTGTATTGGAGAAATTCGAATCACTTAAGAGGTCTCGTAGGTTCTTTGAGTTGTAGCTCTGCCATCGGGGGCAAACCACCACTGGACAGAGTCTGTCCTACTCGGGTGTTATCCACAATCCGCCAACATAAAAATCTCTGCCTGTCAAATCTGGGTGGGAAAGATGGGTTGGAAAAAAGGGGAGTCAAAGGGCTAAGTCTGTCGTTTAAGCGGAGGGTTTTCGTCACTAGGTGCCATACCTTCAAGGTGTTTCTGGTCATGTCTGTCAAAGGTACTAGGTCTGTGGAGTCTTTAGGGGAAATCCAAAGCAGGTGTTTCAGCGGAATCCCCAAACCCTCTTGCTCCACCGCTACCCATTTCTTGGAGGACGCATGATAATGCCAATCTAGAGCTCTAACAAGAGAGGAAGCCTCAAAGTACGCTCGTATGTTGGGTAGTCCAACCCCTCCTCTGGTCTCGGGCAAGGATAGGATATTCATTCGCAATCTGGACAAATCTAAGGATCATAGATTGCATTTTGGAGAGGAAACCTCTATCCAATAGAACAGGAACTGTCTGAAAAGTATATAAGAGTCGGGGCAAGACATCCATCTTGACTACGTTTATTCTCCCGAACCAGGATAGCTTTAATTGTCTATAGGAGGTAAATGCCGATTCCGCGTTAGTCAAAAGGGGTTGATAATTTAAATTGAATATTTGTTTAAGATCTTTTGGTATAAGGACTCCCAAGTACTTAATGGCTTCTACTTTCCATTTAAATGGGAACTGTTTAGATAGATGAGAAACCAATTCTCCAGGCAAAGAAATATTGAGTGCCTCGGTTTTGGAGCAATTCACTTTAAAGTTGCTCAATTGTCCGAACCGTTCAAACTCCATTAAGACCGAAGGGATGGAGACCAGGGGCTGGGAGATGTAAAGTAGCAGGTCATCTGCAAATAAGGCTAATTTGTGATGACTCTGTCCCAGCTTGACCCCATGGACGCATTCATTGGACCTAAGTGCAAAATATTTAACTATTATAGTGTCAATTCAAAAGTCACCAAGAACACAATCAGTCATTTTTTCACAATTGCCCGTCAATAGTTTGAATTTGATATAAAGAAACATAGTCTTGTAACATCTCAAATGAAAGCTGTTACCGTTCTGAGTAAAATGATGCCTCTCCCACTTCATTATCTTATTTCTAGCCTGAGATAAAAAAAATTTAAAGTCGTACCAGGCCAAAATTCACCCTTTTTTTAAACTTTAAAAATCTGTAAAAAATTAACTGATGAAGAAAAAAAATTCCAAACTTTTAATTTGTAATTAACTAAAGTAGTACTTCATAAAGGAAAAAAAAAAAAAAAATCTAAAGACGTCAGGTAAAAAAAAATATTCATATTTAGATCACTTGATATGGAATGACCCATTGACGCTCTTACTAGTAAAATATGTTAAAATATGATCCCATTGCGATCCCAACTTGAAATTTGGTACAGATGTGGCTAAGAGCACAGCAGACACATGGGCAGTTTTTGAAATATTTAAAGTGCGCCGATTTTTCGGAAATGCGTTTTAAAGTTTTGCGCTTGCGATCACATGGGTAAAATATTAACAAAGATCCTCCTGTGACATATCTGATGAAAGCCTGGACAGTTCTGAGTAGATTGGTGTTTATTTTGTTTCTCTATCTTATTTCTAGCCCGAGATATGATAGAAAATGTAAAGCCATACCAGGCCAAAATTCGCACTTTTTTAAAACTTTAAAAATCTGTAAAAAATTAACAGATAAAGAAAAAAATTCAAAACTTTTTTTTTGTAATTAGATAAAGTTGTTCTTCAGATATAAATTTTTTTTTAAAAATCTGAGGACGTCAGGGAAAAAAAATATTCATTTTTGGATCACTTGACATGGAATGACCCAGACTTGAAGCAAATGTTGAAACTAGGAGTCATTGAGGAATCAAACATTGGCTGGTCCAGCCTAATTGTCCTGGTGCCGAAACCAGAAGGAGAGTAGAGATTCTGTAACAATTAATGGAAGCTGAACAAGTTTGATGCACATCTGATGCCCCGTATCAATGAGCTGATCAAGAGGCTTAGGCTATCTATCAACCTAATGAAGGGTTATTGGCAAATCCCCATGTCACAAGATGCCAAGAAGAAGACATCTTTCTCTACGCCTGATGGATGTTTCCATTACACCAGTATGCTATTTGGACTCCAAGGAGCTTCAGCCACCTTTCAGGTTGCCATGGACCATATCCTGACACCCGTAAGAGTTATGTATACCTGGACGATATCATAATCTTCAACCCAGATTGGGTAAATCATCTAGGAAAAGTCCAGGCAGTGTTCAATGCTCTGAGGAAGTCAGGGTTTACTTATAAACACAAAGAAGTGTGCCATAGGGAAAGAAGAGGCCAAATACCTGGGTTGTGTTGTAGACAGAGGCAAGATTAAACCCCAGATCAACAAAGTAGACAGAATCCAGAAATGGCCAGTACCTCTCTCAAAGAAGCAGGTTAGAGCTTCCTAGGAATTGTGACGGTACTATAGAAAAAATTTCTTTCCAAATTAGACAATGTGATTTTCAGGATTTGTTTTCTCATTTTGTCTCTCATAGTTGAGGTCTACCTATGATGTCAATTACAGGCCTCTCTCATCTTGATAGATAGTTGATAATAGGGTGAGCACAGGGCTATAGTTTATACCTCTACCCCGTTTAAATGTGTTGTTGTATGTACATATAGAAAAAAGACATATAGTCCTAATTTTTTAATTGTAGTGAATAAAAGTTATGTTTTAGAAGTATACCCTCTTGAAAAATTTACTGCGCAATGTGCCAGTACTGCCAGTGGGTGCTGTATTTGCACACCCATCACTTAGGTGTGTAAATAAGGCTAAGGCACGTGTTTGGAGGACAACTGGAAGCAGGAGGTGATGAAAGACGCGATAGGACTATTATGTAAGAAGATTGGAGTGGTTTTACATTTTTTTTAGTGCTGAAAGGGTTAAGAAACTTTCCCTTCTGGCTGAGAACTTTTAGCCTTTATCTCAGCTTCAGCACTTTTAGGCCACGCCTTTCTTCTATTTATGCCCACTCTTGACTGCCATCCAGTGCCTATATATTCTTTATACTGAGCACTATGAAGGAACCTGTCTCTGGATAAGCTTAGCAGTTTGTTGCTGTAGCTACAGTGAAGTTCCTGCTGAAGCATCTGAATATTGTTGTTTGTTGTGTATTTCCACATCTGTTTGTCTTACCTACCTCATGTTGTCTTATTGTAGTAGAAAGACTAATGTCTCACTGGACTGAACACTAGTCACAGTGAGTCCAGGGCTAGCGAGGGCCTAGGCCCATGAAGGTGACGGGGGAGAAGGATCTGTATAGGGATCTTACTGGAGAGCAGGGTTAAGCCTCAGGTGATTGTGGCCTCTCGCCCACTCTTCCTACTGCCAGAGACTTCCGATATAATTTTTCCTGGTGTTCCCATCTGTGTTGCACCACAAGCTGGGCGTTCCCTCACTTGGGTGTGACATTATAACTGGCCCACAATTTTTGGGCATGATTTGTTATGGATTCTGTCTCTGCTCTTGCAGACCAGCTGCAGACCCTGTCCCTAGGTCTGACAGATCTGCGATTTAATTTTCTGGGGGACGCAACTAATTTGTGGTATTCCAAGAAGCTTGTAAGTTATAGTTTAAGCATCGCTCATCTGGGAGGAACAATGGGTTGAGATCATCATCTCCCTGGTGTAAAGTGACCCACAATCCTGGGCATTGTCACTCCCGTCCTACTTTCAGTCACTCTGGATAGTTGAGGGTTTTTTACGGACCTAGGCCTGGTTTATGATGACCCAGACTGCGTCTCCCTTGCTGAATCTAAGCTTCGTAAATTCCAGCTGGGGAACTGTATGGAAGATTTTTTGCACAGCGTTCCGTAGATAGGCTACTGACGCACCAGGTGGAATACCAGCTCTCAAAAGCCATTTTTGTGAGGGTCTGTCTGAAAGATTGAAAGACGCCCTGGTACTATCTGAAACTCCTGAGTCATTAGAGGCTGCTATGGCCCTTGCTATAAGGATTGATAGACACCTAAGAGATAGACTTGAGATGTCCTTGTTCCCTATTGTTCTCCCAAGGATAGAGGTTCCTCCTGTAAGCATTGTTGTACCCATGCAGTTAGGAAGGGGCCCTCCACATGTACATCTCAGTTTTTCTTAGCCACTGAAATTACAATTGATACTAAAACTGTGGTCATTTTTGTCTTGTTAGATAGCGGGGCAGGAGTCAATATGGTGGATTCTCGGTTTGCTTGTACCCACGGTCTCTCCTGTAGTGAATTGTCTGCAAGGACAGGGTCCTCTCCCCTCTGTACCAGTCTGTCATTGTTAATTTGTTTACTGTATACTATATATATAGTTTTGAATGTAACCCTTTCTTATGTACAGCACCATGGACTTAATGGTGCTATAAAAAATCGACTTGGCAACACTCGGTCAGGGAACTTTTACACAAGTTGTGCATAATGTGAACCTTCACATATGGGTTTTTCACAAGGAGCTACTTTTCTTTTCCATCACACGTCGTTTCATGAAGGTCCCGCTTCTGCAACATCTCGGAAGCTGCAGCCATGGAAAACTGTCCTCTCACTGTAGCTTTTGAGACCACACTGACAGCCGCGGGAGAGCCCTCACTGTGAGAAGTGGTGACGTCACCGGATGGCTTCCTCACTGTCATCCGTGAACCTACTTGAACCTGCTTCTGGATTGCTGTACACATCCCGCAATTCAGCAGCGGATTCAACAGAGTTTACTGATTACAGCATATAAGCCTTCTGGTGACATCAAAGTGAGGGCCCCCCCGGCACGTGACCGGAGTTCCCGCGAGAACGTGACGTCACCACAGGTCCTATAAGCACAGGACCTTGCCGGAAAGCTTAAAATAGATATTTTTATGTTTCGGACCCTTTCTTTAAGTAACTTTTACTTAAAGAAAGGGTCCGAAACATAAAAATATCTATTTTAAGCTTTCCGGCAAGGTCCTGTGCTTCCAGGACCTGTGGTGACGTCATGTCATGTGACCGGAGTTCGCGCGAGAACATGACGTCACCACAGGTCCTAGAAGCCGCAGGACCTTGCCGGAGGCTTCGGTGGACCGCGGACAGGTGAGCATTGATTATTTTTTTATTTTTAACACTTTCTTTCACTTTTTTTCACTTCCACAATGTATGTATATACATTGTGGAAGTGAAAATGCCCCACAGGCCCGGTTTGTTCTTTTTCCGGGGTGTGCGACGGTGTTCGTCGAGCATTCGACGAACATTCGTCGAACACCCCGTCGATTCGATGAATCGAATCGAATTCGAACACCGGGGTGGTGGCTCATCTCTAATGACAACCTGGAAAAATATGTATTTGCCAATCAGGAGATTTAATTTTTAGGTTTTCTGGGAAGTGATGTGTATCATTCGTTTACAAATGATAGTTGCAGATGTGTCAAATTCCTTTTCAGTTTGCTACAATTCTCATCATGCCGATGCTAGCTCCATTTGGCTATGCTCTCTCTCTGTCTGTATTTTGGCCCTCTTCTGTCACGCGGTGATATATGACTTCCAGTGCTCAACACAAAGGGTAACAACAGAGATGTAAAGGAAGTAGAAGGCTCTAACGGTAAGGAGTGGGGAGATAGGTCACCTCCTGACACTAAACTGTGTCTGTACCCTCAGATTTCTAATGTCACAGATCCCTCTCCTCAATGCCGTCATGTGTCTAATGCCTCACTATCCCTCCACACTAATCTTCACCTCTAGAGTAATAAGACACTAGGGAAGGCAGACTGAGAGAAATAGACAAAAGGGTATACTCCAAACTTCAGGAATTGCAGTGAAACGCCAGAGCTGCAAGCAAAACAACTCCAACTTGATCCAGAGACTTGCTCCCTGCACAGTGGTCAGCATAGAAATCAATTCTAAAATCGGCATCAGATGATGGAACACGTGACTATTTAAAATGGAGGGGAGTGGTCACAAAAATTCTGTACCTGAGATAGGACTAAACACAGAATTCCCAGCAAGGAAAGAGTCCTTAACCCCTGCAGCAGCAACACAAAGAATAGATATTTAAAAACCAGTGGTTCACAAGTGAATAGGATCCTCTAAGGGTGGGAGACACCCTTGACATCTTCACCTCCAAGCTTCATCTTAATGAGCATTCAAGTTTAGTGCCACTGAGTCTCCTCAAAGAGAATACTACTTTGCTCAGGTGTATCCTTTTTTTTTCTATGTACATGATGTTCCTTGGTGTATACCAGGTGTCTCAAACTCGGCTGGGTTGGTGGGTCGCACATAGAAAAAAATTGATATCAGGGGGCCGCATTACTAAGTGACATTTTTAGTAATTCCAGAATTTTTCGCTCAACATAGTAATGTTCAAATCCTGATCTCCTTTTAGTAATGCCCCCACCGTGGTTCCCTTCTTGTAGTAATGTCCCCATCCTGGTCCTCATCTTGTGTAATGTTCTCATCCTGGTCTTCCCTTGTAGTAATGTCCCCATCCTGGTCCCCTTCTTGTAATAATGTCCTCATACTGGTCCCCATCCTATATTAATGTCCCCCATCCTGGTCGCCTTTTTGTAGTGATGTCCCCACCCTTGTTCCCTTCTTGTAGTAATGTCCCCATCCTGGTCTTCCCTTGTAGTAATGTCCCCATCTTGGTCCCCTTCTTGTAATAATGTCCTCATACTGGTCCCCATCCTATATTAATGTCCCCCATTATGGTCCTTCTTGTAGTAATGTCCCATCCCGATCTTGTAGTAATGTCCCATCCCGATCTTGTAGTAATGTCCCCATCCTGGTCCTCATCATGTAGTAATGTCCCCATCCTGGTCCTCATCATGTAGTAATGCCCCCATCCTGGTCCTCTTCTTGTAGTAATGTCCCCATCCTGATGCCACTTTGTAGTGATGTCCCAACCTGGTCTCTCTTCTTTTTGCGTACACACACACACAGTCTCTCATACACATTCACACACACATACGCTCATATACACACTTTCATACGCGCACATACACTGACACACACACCAACATACACACTCTCATACACACACTCTCATACACAATCTCTCATACACACTCTCATTCAAACACTCGCATACATACACTCTCATACGCATTCTGATACACACTCTCTCATACACACGCACTCTCTCACACACAAGCACTCATATACACCCACTCTTATACACCCACTCTTATACATCCACACTCTCTCATACACACATTCATACACACAAATACACCCATACACACACTCACTCATACACACTCACATACTCTTACACACTCACATACTCTTACACACTCACACACACACTTTTACACACACATTCATACACAGACTCTCATACACACACACTCATACATACACTCATACACATTCATATACACACAGTTTCTCATACATACTTACATACACACACTCATATGCACTCACACACACTCTCTCATACACACACTCTCTCATACATACACTCTCATACACACTCTCATACACACACACTCTCATACATACACACACTCATACACACACACTTTCTCATACACTCATATACACAAACTCTCATACACACACACTTTCTCATACACACTCACATACACAAACACACTCGTTTAAGTGCTTTAGGGGGACACCTGACTGGAACATGTATTGTGGGGACTACCATTCCCTGCAGTGATATTAACAAGGAAATCACATAGGAATATTTAAGTGCAATGTGTAATTACAGTTATCACTTGAGCTAATCAATATTGCTTAAAATAAGGAACCTGACTTTTACTATCCTTGTGAGGACCGTTTCATGAACAATGACCATCTGAGGACATCTGTAAATACACACATCTCAGGGTTTTAACCACCTGGGGACTAAGATATTTTCTGCTGTTAGGTCACTAACAATGGAGGTCTATAGGAGAAATTACATTTAAGGCTCGCCCACACAAGCGTATTTGCCCGTCTGTGCAGTGTCCGCAAATAGGGACCAAAGCTTTGGTCTCTAATTGCGGACACTGCACAGACGGGCAAATACATTCGTATGGGAGAGTCCTAACACACCAAGACCATGCTGTTTTTTTAAACAAACTGCCAATTACCCAAGAAATACAAAGTGAGAAAATGCTCCATCTACAATGCTTTTCATTTTGTGGTTATTATACTTTCCCTGTTCAGTTCTAGCCAATCTGTCAGCAGCATTTTTCTGCGAAAAAAAAACAGGTATAAACATTTAATGATCTGTTTGAGAACTAAAAATGTTTGATTTGCCCATAATAACCTATCACAGCTTTGGTATCAACCTCTGATTAGTTGCTATAGGTGATTAAGACAGAGTGATAAGTACAGGCCAATGGATTTTTTATAGAAAATGGTGCGTGTAACACCAGCCTTACCAATTTTACCATTGATGTTGCATTCAGGCCCTTAAAGTTCATGTATTATTTCCTTCCCGCAAAATGACCTAACTCTACATTAAAGGGGTATTCTGGGAATACAGAATTCCCAGTACCTGGCAGGACACCTGTAAGGAGAGAAGGGGGACTGGTGCTTATAGTCTCGTCACCGGCGGCCTTCCATGCCATGCAGCAGCCTCCATCACCGGCGCCGCAAAGTCCCAAAGTGTCGGGCCGGCATCTATCGTTCATGTTACCGGCGGCTACTCACGCTTCACTGGTTAGGCTCGATCTGCTTCTGAAGCCTGTGAGTGGCTGGCAATCACATGTACAATGACGTGGTGCCAGACACTTCCGGTTTTTGTAGCGCCGGTGGCGGGAGCCCCTGCTCAGGACAAGAGACCGCGGGTGATGGTAAGTACCAGTCCGCCTCCTATCCCTACAGGTGTCCTGCCGGCTGACAAGAATTCTCTATTCCCGGAATACTCCTTTAAGTTTTTAAAAGACTAGTTTACAATTGACATATGGTAACATGATTTGGATGAAGTGAGCACAAAAGCAGTACTAATATACAGTGTAGGTAAATTAATAAATAAATGTGACAGACAAATATTGAATGCCAAAGTAACAAATTTATTCAACATTTTATATAAAATACATATGTAAAACAATTGAAATTGCAGGGTTGAAACAGAGTGGAGTAAGAACAGTTCACAAGTTCTGGAAGGAGGGCGAGTACACGGAGGTCACAAAAAGCCTTTGGTAAAACAGATCAAAATCTTGGAGTTTCTTTTAGTAATACCTTTGTTGGTCCTGGGCTTCTGGGAAACCTTCTTTTCATTTAAAATTTAAGTTGAAATTAACCCAAAACTATTTAGGCATGTTGACCTATGTATCATCAACTAGACACAATGTTAGCAATGGTAAAATGCTTTAGAGAAACCGAGAACAAAAATAATTTCATTCTATCTAATACTTACCATTCATGTCCAAGTAAAAGCTTATCTAGACTTCCGGTTCCGGCCCCTTCATGTGCGGACGCACCTGAGCCTGCTCCGCTCCCCGCCTTGGCAATCCGCCGCCATCCACCGTCCACAACGCTCCAGGGCCGCCCCCGGTACAACCGGCAGCACGGAAGACGCCAACGCGATCCCGGTAAGGCCCGCCATGGCCACGATGGATCGCTACATAACGAGAGGAGGGGGGGGAGAGAGAGGCGGGACGCCATGTGCTGACCGCAATGATGGCGCGGTCGGCACACAAAACACACGGGGGAAGGTGCAAGAGAGAGGACCGGATCAAATGGCTGAGAGGGGGCAGAGTGAATCAGGGGGTGAAGGAGTAGGAGAGAGACCGGAGGGATCCCAGGAGAAGGTCCCAGAGAGCAATACTGAAACCCCCCCAGAACACAGGCCACAGGCAGGGGAAGCCCTCTGTGATCGGCATCAGCCCCAGCTATCAGCACAGTCACAGACGCAGGCTGCAGCCATAAGAAAAGTGCAATGCCAACACAATTCTGATACCTGGGGAGAGGATCCAGGGGATAGCTGGGGATTCCAGCCCCTGAATTATAAAAAATTGGCCAAGGAAATGGCTGTACACCTAGCTGAACAATTCAAAGCCACAGTGGCAGAGATGGTGACAGCTTCAACTAAAGACCTGTCTGTGAAAGTGGAGACACATGCACAGCAGCTTCTTGAGGCTGAATCCAGAATTGGAACAGCAGAGGACAGGATTCAGGAGCTTGAGGATCAATTAATGGCCCTGCAAAAACATGCTGAATATACACATAACAAGCTAGAGGACATTGAAAATAGAACAAGACGGAGTAACTTAAAAATTGTGGGTCTCCCAGAGTCTGTCCCGGTGAGTCAATTAGAGGAAATTTTTGAGGTGGAACTGCCAAAAGCCCTGGGTCTTACCCATAGATGCAAGACAGAGCGTGCCCATAGAATAGGACCACCGAGAGACGTACAGGAGACGACTGAAACCACGAGACGCCTAGCCCCTAACGCAGCCTCCAGGGATCCCAACAAATCCAGACACGCCATAGCTAAATTTTTGAATCATCGAGACAAAGAAGAGATTCTTCGAGCATATAAAGCAAAAAAGCATCCCCTAATAATACAGGGACATAGAGCGTTGGTTTTTGCAGATTATTCCGTTGAAGTCACACGTCGCAGAAGGGCATTCAGTGAGACATGTTCACTGCTACATAAGAAAAACATCCGCTTCCAGTTGAACTTCCCTGCAACCTTGAAATTTAGATCTAGAGAGGGTGTCATGTTGACCTTCTCTGATCCAGAGGAAGCAATGGCTGCTGCCAGAGATAATGTAACCTCCCCAAGAAGAACCGAGTCACCGCCCCGTACACGTAAGGGGTCACCTGCGAAACCTACTTCTACTCTAGATTCAGACACTGAAATAGACAGAACCTCTGTGAGATCTTATAGACTCAGGTCATACTCTACATTGGATGATGAGACACAGAGGGGAACAACCCCAGGCAACCCAAATCAGCAGAGACAAGCCGGAAATCGATGGCAAAGGAAAAAGTGATCAAAGCTTAAAGAATGACTAATTCCGCAGATAGCTGACAACGTCGGTTTGCAGGGAGAGACCGGAAGGAAGAGAAGAGGAGCTCGTGTGGTGTGATTATCCCTTCCCCTTTTAACCCTCCCTCCCCCCCCCCCCCCCCCCCGTCTCCTTTTTTTTTTTTTTCTCCTCTCCCTCTCTTCCTCTTTCTTTCTCTCTTTCCCTGTTTGGCTTCTCTCTTCTTCCCTACCTTTTCTTTCTTTGTGCTCTTATCTCTCTTTAATTAGGTTTACTCTACAGAACCTTGGCAGCACAGATGCTAGCGAGTTCAGAAGGTCCATTTTCAACACTGAACTATGGGTGGACATTCGACCATGGATTTCACACATACCCTTATACAAACTCTTGCAGTGGACGTGAGAAGGGTTGCGGTTGGTGGGATGTTTATTTGATGTACCCTAAAAGGATTACCCTGGGAAAGTTTGCTTAACTAGTTTAAGATAGATGATAGTCAATTGTTGATTTATGTTATTTGGGCAAAATGTTGGAGCTATGATCCTGCTTTACCAAATGTTAACAGAGGTGGCGGGGGCCGAGGCGGGGTGGAGCTGACTATGTAGACCGCACTTTAGGACATAAGCGAAGTCAGCGACTCTTCGGAGATGAAAGGTGTTGGAGTGATTTGGGGGTGGGAGGGTGGGAAAAAAGGGGGGAAAAAATGGAAATTATCCTTGGAAATGAGTGTCTAAAAAGATACACCATCAATGTATGTCACATATCATTCAGAGTCATATCAGGCGGTATCAACCACAGGGAGATGTTCAATATGAAGAAATTCTGGGCCCCGTGCGGGGAGGTTTCCGATGGTTAGGTGGGCCTCCTGGAATGTTAAGGGTCTACGTTCCCCGGCAAAGCGCATGATGGTCTTGCGCCATCTTAAGAGATTACATGTAGATATAGCTTTGCTCCAGGAGACCCACCTGGCCGCGGAGGACTTCTTCCGCCTCAAAAAACTATGGGTAGGCGAAGTCTATGGTTCGGGGGCAGTAGATAAAAAGGCGGGAGTTCTAATTCTGATAAATAAGTCAATAGCCCACTCAGTACTGTCCACTTCAAAAGACAAAGAGGGTAGAATGATACAACTAACGATACAAATTCAAAACGATTCCTTTAATGTTTACAATATATATGCCCCTAACGGGAAACAAAAACCCTTCTATCAACACCTACAAAATATATTACTCCTAGACAACGGGAATAATAGAATAATTGGTGGAGACTTTAACACGGTCATGAAAGAGGAGGAAGATAGACGCACTACATCCCAAACTCAGTTGAAAAGGCAGACGGGGGGTAGATCAGGAGAATATAGTCTATTGGAAGGCTTAGTGCAGGAGGCTGGGTTATTGGATGCTTGGAGGCTAGTGAACCCACATGGTAGAGAATTTACCCACTTCTCGCACCCCCATGGGTCGTGGTCCAGATTGGATATGTTCTTTGTCTCAACTAAAATAATCCAACAAATGACAGACATTAAGATCGAGGACATGCTGATCTCGGACCATAGCCCATTGGTGTTAGAAACCAGAGACAAATTTGAGAAAGGTACCGATTATTTATGGAGATTCCCCGACACGTTTGTTAGAGAAGAAAACTTTACTAAACTACTGGGAGAATGGTGGTCGCACTTCTCTACCGACAATCAGGAACATAGACCAGACCCAGCCTTATATTGGGAAACAGCAAAAACAGTGATGCGAGGGCACATCATGGCGCATAGCATGAGGATTAAACGACAAATCAAAGACAAATTTGTCCAAACCAGTCTTGAGGTAAGAGAGGCGTTTACACGTTATCAATCTACAATGGCGGCTCCTGACAGAGATAAGTGGTTGCAGGCAAAGAGAGAATTCGATGTGTGGGCGGGAAAAAGAGAAGACATTTATAAAAACCGTCTGGAACTAGAACTTCAGAAATTTGGAGATAAGGCGGGGCGCCTATTAGCGAGGTTGGCCAAGGGTAGGCATAAGCCCTCCCCTATACAAGCGATAGTGGATACACATGGTACCACTTGGCATGACCCAAAGAGCATCTCCCGAGTTCTGGGCAAGTATTATGCTTCTCTCTACACGGAGGTTAGCACTGATGAATCAGATGGCCTTGCCTGGTTGGGGGGAATTACGCTGCCAACTGTTTCCCAGGAGGACGCTCAATTTTTAAACAATCCAGTCACGACCGACGAAGTCGAGACAGCTATAAAGCATTTAAATTCGGGTAAAGCGCCCGGCCCAGATGGCTATAACGGCGCTTTCTTCAAGACCTTGAGGGAGCAGATCTCTCCGGTATTGTGTGATCTATATAATTCAATACTAGGCGGGACTCCAATCCCGGAGAGAATGAATTTAGCTTATATCAAACTGATACCTAAACCAGGAAAAGACCCCACAGACCCAGCAAATTATAGACCGATTTCTTTAATAAATCAAGATTTGAAGCTCCTCTCCAAAATTCTGGCTGACAGATTGGCAGTGGTCCTACCCAAAATAGTTCCCCCACATCAGGCGGGATTTGTAAAGGGGAGGTCAACCACGACAAATATAAGGAAAGCAATGCTGATGATAGATGTTATGGGACGGAAAATAAAGATGAAAGGGGGCAACCCAGCCATGATCACTCTGGACGCTGAAAAAGCATTCGACAATGTCAGATGGTCATGGCTGGGTAAAGTGCTTGACTCCATAGGTATACTTGGCCCCTTCAGGCAATATATTAATGCACTATACAATAACCCCAAAGCTAGTATTAGTACGCCTGGGTTCCTGTCAGATTCCTTCACTCTCCAAAAGGGTACGAGACAAGGATGCCCACTATCACCCCTTCTTTTTAATCTGGCTATTGAACCTCTGGCATTATATCTGGAACGTCATAACGCCTATGAGGGTTTTAAGATAGGAGAGGCTGAAGTTAAACTGTCACTTTTTGCTGATGACATTATTCTATATGTTCAAGACCCAGAGAGGGACCTTCCAGATATATTGTCAGACATAGAGAAATGGGGTAGATATTCAGGTTTCTCATTAAACAAAGGCAAATGTGAAATCCTCTTTATAAATCCAGAAGAAGGTGCAAGGAAAGGGGAAAAATTTTGCGGACTACCTATAGCGAAAAACAGTCTCAAATATCTAGGAATACACTTGGCCAGAACGAGTGGATTGACATATAAACTTAACTTTTTACCAATCATTATAAAGATAGAACAGGAGTTGGCAAGATGGGAAGGGTTGCCGCTGTCTCTGCTAGGACGCTGCCATCTACTCAAAATGATGAGTTTCTCAAAATTACTCTACCCTCTCCAGACAATTCCTATGCTAATGAAACATACTGACATTTCAAGAATCAACAAAGCTTTCACCAAATTCCTATGGAAAGGTAGAAGAGCTAGACTAGCCTTTAGAACTTTAATACAGCCCAAGCAGGAAGGGGGGTTGCAGCTCCCAGATGTTAGAGGATATAATTTAGCATGCATTTTACGAAATGTGTTGGACTGGACTAACGGAACAAGCAAATTTTCAGATCTAGAATTAGAGGGAGAATGGGCTAAGCCATGGGACTTGTCCGCTTTACTGCATTCTCCGTTGTCCTGCCTTCCGGCCACCCTGAAAAATACAGTAATATATAGAGATACCATCATAACGTGGAGAGAGGTCAGGAAAAAACTTAAACTGGCATGGAAAGTCTCCAAACGCCTTAATCCGTGGAGATGCCCGGCTTTTAGATTGGGCCGTGAAAACTCCCTATTTAAAATCTGGAAAGACAAAGGCGTCCATACACTAGAGGATCTTATAAATTTTGTCGAAAGGAGGTGGATGACGGAGAAGGAGGTGCTGACTACTTTTAATTTACCCCAATTTCAGGCGATACAATACCGTCAGTTAGACCATCATCTCCTCTCACACCTGCGGAATCTCTCTGGGGAGGTTGACAATAATTTATGGACCGAAATACTTAATATAAACGAAGGTGATGTGTCCATTACAACATTATATGCCAAATTACAACAAATCCTGCGCCCACACAGGAGGGGAAGGTTTTTCAACAAATGGCGAAAACACATTAAAGACCCTGACCTTACTCAGAAAATCCTGGAGGGATGGGGACTTATGAGACGATATATTGGTAATGAAAGGTGGAGGGATTCCCAATTCAGAATTATGCATGGGACTATCCAGGGTTTTAATATTCCCCCTTCCCAGACCAACCAAGCAAGATGGACTCAATGCCCAAAATGCAAAATTGAAATGACTGACCTGGAGCATGGTCTTTGGTCCTGCCCGGTTTCACAAGAGTACTGGAGGAAGGTGGTAGGTTGGGCGAAGGAAGTATGTGGAGTTATGGGAGGTCTAGACCCGTTACGTTGGATTTTCCATTATCAGACGGAGTCTGGGGCGCACGGACAACCACATGTCTTATGGCACTATATTGCAATAATAGCCAAGAGACTCCTTCTCCAGCACTGGCTCAATGACAGACCTCCTGACCTGAACCAGATCAAAATGTTGATGCGCCATACTTTGTCTCTTGAATCGATGGATGCAATATGCAACCCAAATAAATTAAACAAGAAATTTTTCTTCAAATGGAAAATATTCATTGAAAAAGAATTCACGGAAAGTGAAATAATTAATTTCATGTTACCCTTTCGTTCGTCGGTGTGGTATGCAGAGGGAGAATTGGGAGGAACGCTTGGTAGATTGAGATGTAGTGTTTAGCAGACTATAATGAGTTTGGATTTGACATCTTTATAACACAATTTTATTCTTTTCAGAGAATGTGACAAAACAGGAGCATTGGATAATTTCCGGGGTGGGGTGGGAGGTGGGATATTGAGATTTATGGCACGTAAATGTGTTTATATCTGTACTGTAAACTTCAGAAACCAATGTTCATAGTGTGTAAATTAATGTTGGATATGCTTATCCTAATATTTTGGAATTGTTATACTATATAAAACCCAATAAAAATATGGTTCAAAAAAAAAAAAAAAAGCTTATCTATCTGAGCAACATAAGCATACAGCACTATGAAAATAAGTGTGAAAAACAAAACGCACAGTCAAGATTTACAGGTGTGCTATTCATATAATAGGGCCTATTGATATCCCTAGTGTACCATATCAAATAAAGGACAAGCGGCTATATAGCACACCTGCTTGTACTATACCACTTTCAGACATGCAGGTACAAGTCTTTTATCATTAAACCTAAAGGGGTTCTGGAACCAAACAGGTGTACTCGCCTATTGTTGCGCCCCTAGGTCCTGGTCCGGACAATAAAGGTGTTCCCAGAGCAATTCTGGCATCCTGGCTCTCCAGCACCTCTGTTAGAAACACTCTTCTTGAGCGTTTCTAGCCACTTGTGGCTGAAGGACTAAAGGCCGGAAGGTGCAGTGTATCCAAACATCATATGATGGCGTTCCAACCCATGAAAGGGGCGGCACATCACGAAATCCCAGGCATGCACAGTGGAAGCATTGTCTGGGATGGTGGTGCAGAGCATGTGACCACTGTAAACGTGAGATTTGCTCCACAGCAGTCAAATGCTCCGCACCAATGCATCCTGGAATACCTGACAGTAAACAACGGCAAAGAGGACCGGAGAAGACCTGGAGGAGCGGTGGGAGGAGGTAAGTCGCATTTCTGCAACATGCTATGGCACACCGATTACCATATCATATTGCAGAAAAAAAGTTGTGACAACAGAACCCCTTCAACAACTCGACAGTTATTGTTAGCCCATATTGATCATCATGTGTTACACACACTTTTGGGATTATAGGTTTTTTTTTTAGACAATTGCCACAAATGTTTTCTGTAATAACTGTTTCCAGCACCTTAATCTTTTATAATTTTACTTGCCCATCATCTCTTGCATTTGTATATTGCCATACATTTTTGTTGTTTTGTTGACTACGGATGACTTTGAAGACTGAAGGAAAAAAAATGTTTTTCAAATTAATGCTGGAGAGAGAAAGATCAGATTTGGGCATCTCAATCCTGATTATAAGTGAAATCAGGTCAATCTGGTTTGACCCGAACATCAGTGGGGTCGCTTGTTTTTATTGATCACTTACAAACATTTCATTATCATGGCGGCAGTTGTCCTGCTGCTGGGTAGCGCCAGCTGTTCAATAAAGGGACATTAATTGGCCTTATCATATCAATAACTCACTTGCAATGCTTGACTGTGTGTATTTGCTATTTATATTGGTTAATTTTTGTAGTTATTTTTATGTTGCCCAGGTACATGGACTTTTATTTGGAAATATTAAAGGAGCTCTGTCAGCTATTATGAATCCCATAAAGCAACATATAGGGCTTAAAGGGGTACTGTCATTTGACAAGTAAGATAGAGAGCTGGGGCCATGCCGTACTGGTTGCAATTCGTACGGCCCCGTTCTCCGCCCGCCTGCTATGTGTGGGTTTTAATACCCAGGTGCATGCTCTCCACCTAACACAGCAATGCAGTACCCCTTTAAAGTAGGGGGACCAGGGATTCTGGGGTTTTATACTCATATGGTCACCCATTCTTGCACTGTTCTAAAACAAAAATAGTTGACTAAAAAGGAAGGAAAGAGTGGTGCCACTTGGGGATGACCAAAGCAGTAAAAAATATATACACACACAATAACCCCCTGGAAGGACTTGGCCAAATTAAATGGCTACCCCACACTTGGTGGTGGGACCGCACAGTGTATACTGGAAAACTGATACGTGTTTCCGTAGAGTTTACAACAAGAGAACCAATAAAAAGTCACCCACGATCAAGTCGATGGAACCATTACTTCTGTAGGTCTAAATTTACCATAGGGGTATAACATGACAGTTGTTACACGGATATAAAATGAAAAGTTTTTATTAACAATAAATACTAGACCATGGTAATGTGACAACGTTTCGAGCTACAAGCCCTTTGTCAAGCCGTAACATAAAATGCGCAGGGTCTAGAATGATAAAATACATATACTGTAATCAATTAAAATATTAATAAACACATAAGAAGATATAAAAAAGTTTACATGTCGTACATAATATAAATAAAACCGGGGTATCCTGATTCTGAATCATAAACACACATAATTATGTATATACACACACGTACATGTGTCGTATCTCCACTAAATAATAGTACATCATAAATCATTGTTTGTTGAATTAGTCATAGAAAATCCATTGATACACAGATATGCATAGGCTATCACCTTAAGCAGTGTATAATACCATAATATGTCCAGTTACATTATTCTATATAGGGGAGGGAGAGTTAAGAAACAGGTCCCAGCGACTCCTGTACAATAATGAGTTTTCAAAGATAGTGAGAAATAGCTTACCTAGAGTGCTTTGATTATGTGACCAACGGCCCCATATTGTAAAGTGTAGAGCTTCAGAGCAGTTGATAGGCAACACCTAAAAGTTAGCCAGAGTATTACAGACCGTTGTAAGGCTACGGTACTCACGTGTATAGAAGCATTAGACCCACAGGAGACCCTTGGTGAAGAGTGATCTTACCTATCTGAGGGGTGATGCGGAGTCACAGCAGCGTGTGCGTGTGGGCAGCAAAGAGCCTGCGCCTCTTAGGTGCAGCGGGCTCCGTCATCACTGGGCGACGGCATCCACGTGGGGTGTCCGGCGGAGGCTCAGTGCGTCATGCTGTGGGCGGAAGACAAGCAAGGACTGGCAGGGAATGACGCATGGGGGAGGGACGCTCCTCGTCACTTGCCAGCCTCGGCACGGCCGGGCCTATTATGGGCGGGAAGAGAACAGAGATAGTCAGGAAGTGATATAGGGGGCGGGACACTCCTGGTAAAGAGCTGGCGCACGTAGAGGCGGCAGGTGCTCCCGCTCAGAAAATGTAGTGTGACGTCAGGATGTAGGCTGTCACTGGGAGCCGGAGCTCGATGCGGCACACTGTGGGCTGGAGAGCAAACAAGGGCAGGGAAAAATTAGATACATATATACACCACATAGAAACACTATCAATTTAAACATGTTGAACAACCTCATTTAAGCCCCTGGGGAATAAACAGTTCAATTTAAAAATCCAGAAGGCTTCCATATTCCTGAGTTGTAGGAAATCGCCTTCTCTTACTTAGTCTACAGGGGTTATAGTTAAAACCCCAAAGTCACTGTTGTGATATTCCGAGAAGTGGCGTGCAACACTTTGTTTTTCAAACTTATTTTTTACATTAGTTCTGTTTATTGAGGCGTGTTCTCAGGCTTTTTATAGTCCTCCCGATGTAATGCAATCCACATGGGCACTCAATAAGGTAGATCACATAGCATGTACTGCAGTTCAAATAGTAGGGAATTGTATGTTCTATTGTTGAATTGGGTATGGGTATGCTCGTTCTTTTATGGGCAATATTAATATAGCATTTACATGGTCAGCTAAACCGCATCACGAGAAACTGTACCTCCAATGCGACCTTTGTTGAATAGAGTAAGATTTTGAATAAACGCTTCCGTGACAAGTTTTACCCGCAAACCCTCCTAGAGGCTACCAATAGGAAAATTAGCAAAGAAACACAAGCTTCTTGCCTAAAAAAACCTACTAAAGCGTATGAGCCACAAGATACACCAGAGCACTTCATGACATACTTTGTGACTAAGTACAGCATACGCCACACAGCCATCAAAGCAATTCTGAAAAAGCATTGGGACATTATGAGGCAGGAAGAGGCAGGGTGCTTTGAATGTGGGAAATAAAGTCTGGATGTGGTGAATGTCCCCACTTGATCCATGACCTGAAATGTGTGTGAGTATGTCCCCACGAGCACCGTGACCTGAAAGGAAAGGCAGGGTGCTTTGAATGTTGGTTATGAAGTCTGGATGTGGTGAATGTCCCCACTTGGTGCATGACCTGAAATGTGTGTGAATATGTCCCCACGAGCACTGTGACCTGAAAGGAAGAGGCAGGGTGCTTTGAATGTTGGTTATGAAGTCTGGATGTGGTGAATGTCCCCACTTGGTGCATGACCTGAAGTATGTGTGAGTATGTCCCCATGAGCACTGTGACCTGAAAGGAAGAGGCAGGGTGCTTTGAATGTTGGTTATGAAGTCTGGATGTGGTGAATGTCCCCACTTGGTGCATGACCTGAAGTATGTGTGAGTATGTCCCCATGAGCACCGTGATCTGAAAGGAAGAGGCAGGGTGCTTTGAATGTTGGTTATGAAGTCTGGATGTGGTGAATGTCCCCACTTGGTGCATGACCTGAAGTATATGTGAGTATGTCCCCATGAGCACTGTGACCTGAAAGGAAGAGGCAGGGTGCTTTGAATGTTGGTTATGAAGTCTGGATGTGGTGAATGTCCCACTTGGTGCATGACCTGAAATGTGTGTGAGTATGTCCCCACGAGCACCGTGACCTGAAAGGAAGAGGCAGGGTGCTTTGAATGTTGGTTATGAAGTCTGGATGTGGTGAATGTCCCCACTTGGTGCATGACCTGAAATGTGTGTGAGTATGTCCCCACGAGCACCGTGACCTGAAAGGAAGAGGCAGGGTGCTTTGAATGTTGGAAATGAAGTCTGGATGTGGTGAATGTCCCCACTTGGTGCATGACCTGAAATGTGTGTGAATATGTCCCCACGAGCACTGTGACCTGAAAGGAAGAGGCAGGGTGCTTTGAATGTTGGTTATGAAGTCTGGATGTGGTGAATGTCCCCACTTGGTGCATGACCTGAAATGTGTGTGAATATGTCCCCACGAGCACCGTGATCTGAAAGGAAGAGGCAGGGTGCTTTGAATGTGGGAAATAAAGTCTGGATGTGGTGAATGTCCCCACTTGATCCATGACCTGAAATGTGTGTGACTATGTCCCCATGAGCACTGTGACCTGAAAGGAAGAGGCAGGGTGCTTTGAATGTTGATTATGAAATCTGGATGTGGTGAATGTCCCCACTTGGTGCATGACCTGAAATGTGTGTGAATATGTCCCCACGAGCACCGTGATCTGAAAGGAAGAGGCAGGGTGCTTTGAATGTTGGTTATGAAGTCTGGATGTGGTGAATGTCCCCACTTGGTGCATGACCTGAAATGTGTGTGAATATGTCCCCACGAGCACCGTGATCTGAAAGGAAGAGGCAGGGTGCTTTGAATGTGGGAAATAAAGTCTGGATGTGGTGAATGTCCCCACTTGATCCATGACCTGAAATGTGTGTGACTATGTCCCCATGAGCACTGTGACCTGAAAGGAAGAGGCAGGGTGCTTTTGAATGTTGATTATGAAATCTGGATGTGGTGAATGTCCCCACTTGGTGCATGACCTGAAATGTGTGTGAATATGTCCCCACGAGCACCGTGATCTGAAAGGAAGAGGCAGGGTGCTTTGAATGTTGGTTATGAAGTCTGGATGTGGTGAATGTCCCCACTTGGTGCATGACCTGAAATGTGTGTGAATATGTCCCCACGAGCACCGTGATCTGAAAGGAAGAGGCAGGGTGCTTTGAATGTGGGAAATAAAGTCTGGATGTGGTGAATGTCCCCACTTGATCCATGACCTGAAATGTGTGTGACTATGTCCCCATGAGCACTGTGACCTGAAAGGAAGAGGCAGGGTGCTTTGAATGTTGGTATGAAGTCTGGATGTGGTGAATGTCCCCACTTGTGCATGACCTGAAATGTGTGTGAATATGTCCCCACGAGCACCTGTGACCTGAAAGGAAGAGGCAGGGTGCTTTGAATGTTGGTATATGAAGTCTGGATGTGGTGAATGTCCCCACTTGGTGCATGACCTGAAATGTGTGTGAATATGTCCCCAGAGCACCGTGATCTGAAAGGAAGAGGCAGGGTGCTTTGAATGTTGGTATGAAGTCTGGATGTGGTGAATGTCCCCACTTGGTGCATGACCTGAAGTGTGTGATATGTCCCCACGAGCACCGTGACCTGAAAGGAAGAGGCAGGGTGCTTTGAATGTTGGTTATGAAGTCTGGATGTGGTGAATGTCCCCACTTGGTGCATGACCTGAAATGTGTGTGAATATGTCCCCACGAGCACTGTGACCTGAAAGGAAGAGGCAGGGTGCTTTGAATGTTGGTTATGAAGTCTGGATGTGGTGAATGTCCCCACTTGGTGCATGACCTGAAGTATGTGTGTGAATATGTCCCCACGAGCACCGTGATCTGAAAGGAAGAGGCAGGGTGCTTTGAATGTTGGTTATGAAGTCTGGATGTGGTGAATGTCCCCACTTGGTGCATGACCTGAAATGTGTGTGAATATGTCCCACGAGCACGTGACCTGAAAGGAAGAGGCAGGGTGCTTTGAATGTTGGTTATGAAGTCTGGATGTGGTGAATGTCCCCACTTGGTGCATGACCTGAAATGTGTGTGAATATGTCCCCACGAGCACCGTGATCTGAAAGGAAGAGGCAGGGTGCTTTGAATGTTGGTTATGAAGTCTGGATGTGGTGAATGTCCCCACTTGGTGCATGACCTGAAATGTGTGTGAATATGTCCCCACGAGCACCGTGATCTGAAAGGAAGAGGCAGGGTGCTTTGAATGTTGGTTATGAAGTCTGGATGTGGTGAATGTCCCCACTTGGTGCATGACCTGAAATGTGTGTGAGTATGTCCCCACGAGCACCGTGACCTGAAAGGAAGAGGCAGGGTGCTTTGAATGTTGGAAATGAAGTCTGGATGTGGTGAATGTCCCCACTTGGTGCATGACCTGAAATGTGTGTGAATATGTCCCCACGAGCACCGTGACTGAAAGGAAGAGGCAGGGTGCTTTGAATGTTGGTTATGAAGTCTGGATGTGGTGAATGTCCCACACTTGGTGCATGACCTGAAATGTGTGTGAATATGTCCCCACGAGCACCGTGACCTGAAAGGAAGAGGCAGGGTGCTTTGAATGTTGGTTATGAAGTCTGGATGTGGTGAATGTCCCACTTGGTGCATGACCTGAAATGTGTGTGAATATGTCCCCACGAGCACTGTGACCTGAAAGGAAGAGGCAGGGTGCTTTGAATGTTGGTTATGAAGTCTGGATGTGGTGAATGTCCCCACTTGGTGCATGACCTGAAATGTGTGTGAATATGTCCCCATGAGCACCGTGATCTGAAAGGAAGAGGCAGGGTGCTTTGAATGTTGGTTATGAAGTCTGGATGTGGTGAATGTCCCGACTTGGTGCATGACCTGAAGTATGTGTGAGTATGTCCCCACGAGCACCGTGACCTGAAAGGAAGAGGCAGGGTGCTTTGAATGTTGGTTATGATGTCTGGATGTGGTGAATGTCCCACTTGGTGCATGACCTGAAATGTGTGTGAATATGTCCCCACGAGCACGTGACCTGAAAGGAAGAGGCAGGGTGCTTTGAATGTTGGAAAGTCTGGATGTGGTGAATGTCATGTCACCTGAAGTGGGAAGCACCCACGAGATCGACGGATCAGGAGTCCTTTAAGGGAAGAAGGAGCGGTGACTAGACTTCTGAGCTGACCCTGTCTGCCTAACGTCCTATAAGTCCCTCAACGTCAGCCGACCACGAACCTCGTCCCTCTCTGATCCTAGATCTATCTTATCTAAGGATCAGATGGAGAGGTTCACTAGACCCTCACTATAACTAAGAAACACCAGGAGAAGACATTGGAAAAGGAAACACTTATCTGAAGAGAACACAGAACCTCACAACTCGCTTTGCTGGAGCAAGGTAAAGTGTGCACAAGGAACTATCACCGCACGAGAAGGGTAAGAACCCTATAAAGGTGGAAGGAGTCTGCTGGTCTATGACCTACAACATTGGTGGATAAAACCAGACCGAGCACAAGACTCCCAGCGTCTCCAAATAGAGAGATCTCATCACCCTCTCCATCAACACAGAAGTAATGCCCTAAAGAGACGGACCATCCTCCACCATTATGGCTGGTGGGCAAACGCTGGGATCGTCTGCGCGTGGCCTCCACCCTGTCATCCGTGCACCCGTGACAATGTCCCCACTTGGTGCATGACCTGAAATGTGTGTGAATATGTCCCCATGAGCACCGTGATCTGAAAGGAAAAGGCAGGGTGCTTTGAATGTTGGTTATGATGTCTGGATGTGGTGAATGTCCCTACTTGGTGCATGACCTGAAATGTGTGTGAATATGTCCCCACGAGCACTGTGACCTGAAAGGAAGAGGCAGGGTGCTTTGAATGTTGGTTATGAAGTCTGGATGTGGTGAATGTCCCACTTGGTGCATGACCTGAATATGTGTGAATATGTCCCCACGAGCACCGTGACCTGAAAGGAAGAGGCAGGGTGCTTTGAATGTTGGTTATGAAGTCTGGATGTGGTGAATGTCCCCACTGTGCATGACCTGAAGTAGTGTGTGAAATCCCCAC